>OU342745.1:166115729-167484199 GCA_910589775.1 Avena eriantha
AAAAATAGACATGCAATGACATTGGTTGATCCATATGTGGTTTGTGGAAGGAACACACATGCAATGACTCTAGTGGATACATATGTGGTTTGTGGAAAGAACACACATGCAATGGCATTGGTGGATCCATATGTGGTTCATGATAGGAACACACATGTAATGACATTGGTTGATCCATATGTGGTTTGTGCCAATAACACTCATGCAATTCCATTGGTTGATCCATGTGGATTGTGGAAAAAACTAGACATGCAATGACATTGGTTGATCCATATGTGGTTTGTGGAGGAACACACATGCAACGACTCTAGTGGATACATATGTAATTTGTCGAAATAACACACATGCACTGGCATGATAGATCCATGTGGTTTGTGGAGAAGAACACACATGCAATGACATTTTTTGATCCATATGTGGTTTGTGAAAGGAACACACATGCAATGACATTGGTGAATCGATATGTTGTTTGAGGAAAGAACACACATGCAATGACATTGGTTGATCCATGTGTGGTTTGTGAAAAGAACAGACATGCAATGACATTGGTGGATCCATATGTGGTTTGTGGAAAGAACACACAAGCAATGACATTAGTTGATCCATATGTGGTTTGTGAAAAGAACACACATGCAATTACTCTAGCTGATACATATGTGGTTTGTGGAAAGAACACACTTGCAATGGCATTGGTGCATCCATATGTGGTTTCTGGAAAAGAACACACATGCAATGACTCTAGTTGATCCATGTGTGGTTTGTGGAAAAGAACAGACATGCAATGACATTGGTTGATCCATATGTGGTTTGTGGAAAAGAACACACATGCAATGACATTGGTTTACCAATATGTGGTTTGTGGAAAGAACACACATGCAATGACATTTGTTGATCCATATGTGGTTTGTGAAAAGAACACACATGCAATTACTCTAGTGGATACATATGTGGTTTGTGGAAAGAAAAAACATGCAATGGCATTGGTGGATCCATATGTGGTTCATGATAGGAAAACACATGCAATGACATTGGTTGATCCATATGTGGTTTGTGACAATAACACACATGCAATTCCATTGGTTGATCCATGTGGATTGTGGAAAATTAGACATGCAATGACATTGGTTGATCCATATGTGGTTTGTGGAAGGAACACACATGCAATGACTCTAGTGGATACATATGTGGTTTGTGGAAAGAGCACACATGCAATGGCATTGGTGGATCCATATGTGGTTCATGGTAGGAACACACATGCAATGACATTGGTTGATCCATATGTGGTTTGTGCCAATAACACTCATGCAATTCCATTGGTTGATCCATGTGGATTATGGAAAAAACTAGACATGCAATGACATTGGTTGATCCATATGTGCTTTGTGGAAGGAAGACACATGCAACGACTCTAGTGGATACATATGTAATTTGTCAAAATAACACACATGCACTGGCATTGGTAGATCCATGTGGTTTGTGGAGAAGAACACACATGCAATGACATTTTTTGATCCATATGTGGTTTGTGAAAGCAACACACATGCAATGACATTGGTGAATCGATATGTTGTTTGAGGAAAGAACACACATGCAATGACATTGGTTGATCCATGTGTGGTTTGTGAAAAGAACAGACATGCAATGACATTGGTGGATCCATATGTGGTTTGTGGAAAGAACACACAAGCAATGACATTAGTTGATCCATATGTGGTTTGTGAAAAGAACACACATGCAATTACTCTAGTGGATACATATGTGGTTTGTGGAAAGAACACACTTGCAATGGCATTGGTGGATCCATATGTGGTTTCTGGAAAAGAAGACACATGCAATGACTCTAGTTGATCCATGTGTGGTTTGTGGAAAAGAACAGACATGCAATGACATTGGTTGATCCATATGTGGTTTGTGGAAAAGAACACACATGCAATGACATTGGTTTACCCATATGTGGTTTGTGGAAAGAACACACATGCAATGACATTTGTTGATCCATATGTGGTTTGTGAAAAGAACACACATGCAATTACTCTAGTGGATACATATGTGGTTTGTGGAAAGAACAAACATGCAATGGCATTGGTGGATCCATATGTGGTTCATGATAGGAAAACACATGCAATGACATTGGTTGATCCATATGTGGTTTGTGACAATAACACACATGCAATTCCATTGGTTGATCCATGTGGATTGTGGAAAATTAGACATGCAATGACATTGGTTGATCCATATGTGGTTTGTGGAAGGAACACACATGCAATGACTCTAGTGGATACATATGTGGTTTGTGGAAAGAGCACACATGCAATGGCATTGGTGGATCCATATGTGGTTCATGGTAGGAACACACATGCAATGACATTGGTTGATCCATATGTGGTTTGTGCCAATAACACTCATGCAATTCCATTGGTTGATCCATGTGGATTATGGAAAAAACTAGACATGCAATGACATTGGTTGATCCATATGTGCTTTGTGGAAGGAAGACACATGCAACGACTCTAGTGGATACATATGTAATTTGTCAAAATAACACACATGCACTGGCATTGGTAGATCCATGTGGTTTGTGGAGAAGAACACACATGCAATGACATTTTTTGATCCATATGTGGTTTGTGAAAGCAACACACATGCAATGACATTGGTGAATCGATATGTTGTTTGAGGAAAGAACACACATGCAATGACATTGGTTGATCCATGTGTGGTTTGTGAAAAGAACAGACATGCAATGACATTGGTGGATCCATATGTGGTTTGTGGAAAGAACACACAAGCAATGACATTAGTTGATCCATATGTGGTTTGTGAAAAGAACACACATGCAATTACTCTAGTAGATACATATGTGGTTTGTGGAAAGAACACACTTGCAATGGCATTGGTGGATCCATATGTGGTTCATGATAGGAACACACATGCAATGACATTGATTGATCCATATGCGGTTCGTGCCAATAACACTCATGCAATTCCATTGGTTGATCCATGTGGATTGTGGAAAAAACTAGACATGCAATGACATTAGTTGATCCATATGTGGTTTGTGGAAGGAACACACATGCAATGACTCTAGTGGATACATATGTAATTTGTCGAAATAACACACATGCAATGGCATTGGTAGATCCATGTGGTTTGTGGAGAAGAACACACATGCAATGACATTTTTTGATCCATATGTGGTTTGTGAAAGGAACACACATGCAATGACATTGGTGGATCCATATGTGGTTTGAGGAAAGAACACACATGCAATGACATTGGTTGATCCATGTGTGGTTTGTGAAAAGAACAGACATGCAATGACATTGGTGCATCCATATGTGGTTTGTGGAAAGAACACACAAGCAATGACATTAGTTGATCCATATGTGGTTTGTGAAAAGAACACACATCCAATTACTCTAGTGGATACATATGTGGTTTGTGGAAAGAACACACTTGCAATGGCATTGGTGGATCCATATGTGTTTTGTGGAAAAGAACACACATGCAATGACTCTAGTTGATCCATGTGTGGTTTGTGGAAAAGAACAGACATGCAATGACATTGGTTGATCCATATGTGGTTTGTGGAAAAGAACACACATTCAATGACATTGATTTACCCATATGTGGTTTGTGGAAAGAACACACATGCAATGACATTTGTTGATCCATATGTGGTTTGTGAAAAAAAACACATGCAATTACTCTGGTGGATACATATGTGGTTTGTGGAAAGAACACACATGCAATGGCATTGGTGGATCCATGTGTGGTTTGTGAAAAGAACACACATGCAATGACATGGGTTAATCCATATGTGGTTTGTGAAAAGAGCACACATGCAATGACATTGGTTGATCTATATGAGGTTTGTGGTAATAACACACATGCAATTCCATTGGTTGATCCATGTGGTTTGTGGAAAAAATAGACATGCAATGACATTGGTTGATCCATATGTGGTTTGTGGAAGGAACACACATGCAATACCTCTAGTGGGTCCATATGTGGGTTGTGAAAATAACACACATGCAATGACATTGGTTGATCCATGTGTGGTTTGTGAAAAAGAACAGACATGCAATTACATTGGTGGATCCATATGTGGTTTGTGGAAAGAACACACAAGCAATGACATTAGTTGATCCATATGTGGTTTGTGAAAAGAACACACATGCAATTACTCTAGCTGATACATATGTGGTTTGTGGAAAGAACACACTTGCAATGGCATTGGTGGATCCATATGTGGTTTCTGGAAAAGAACACACATGCAATGACTCTAGTTGATCCATGTGTGGTTTGTGGAAAAGAACAGACATGCAATGACATTGGTTGATCCATATGTGGTTTGTGGAAAAGAACGCACATGCAATGACATTGGTTTACCCATATGTGGTTTGTGGAAAGAACACACATGCAATGACATTTGTTGATCCATATGTGGTTTGTGAAAAGAACACACATGCAATTACTCTAGTGGATACATATGTGGTTTGTGGAAAGAACAAACATGCAATGGCATTGGTGGATCCATATGTGGTTCATGATAGGAAAACACATGCAATGACATTGGTTGATCCATATGTGGTTTGTGACAATAACACACATGCAATTCCATTGGTTGATCCATGTGGATTGTGGAAAAAATAGACATGCAATGACATTGGTTGATCCATATGTGGTTTGTGGAAGGAACACACATGCAATGACTCTAGTGGATACATATGTGGTTTGTGGAAAGAACACACATGCAATGGCATTGGTGGATCCTTATGTGGTTCATGATAGGAACACACATGCAATGACATTGGTTGATCCATATGTGGTTTGTGCCAATAACACTCATGCAATTCCGTTGGTTGATCCATGTGGATTGTGGAAAAAACTAGACATGCAATGACATTGTTTGATCCGTATGTGGTTTGTGGAAGGAACACACATGCAATGACTCTAGTGGATACATATGTATTTTGTCGAAATAACACACATGCAATGGCATTGGTAGATCCATGTGGTTTGTGGAGAATAACACACATGCAATGACATTTTTTGATCCATATGTGGTTTGTGAAAGGAACACACATGCAATGACATTGGTGAATCCATATGTGGTTTGAGGAAAGAACACACATGCAATGACATTGGTTGATCCATGTGTGGTTTGTGAAAATAACAGACATGCAATGACATTGGTGGATCCATATGTGGTTTGTGGAAAGAACACACAAGCAATGACATTAGTTGATCCATATGTGGTTTGTGAAAAGAACACACATGCAATTACTCTAGTGGATACATATGTGGTTCGTGTAAAGAACACACTTGCAATGGCATTGGTGGATCCATATGTGGTTTCTGGAAAAGAACACACATGCAATGACTCTAGTTGATCCATGTGTGGTTTGTGGAAAAGAACAGACATGCAATGACATTGGTTGATCCATATGTGGTTTGTGGAAAAGAACACACATGCAATGACATTGGTTTACCCATATGTGGTTTGTGGAAAGAACACACATGCAATGACATTTGTTGATCCATATGTGGTTTGTGAAAAAAAACACATGCAATTACTCTAGTGGATACATATGTGGTTTGTAGAAAGAACAAACATGCAATGGCATTGGTGGATCCATGTGTGGTTTGTGAAAAGAACACACATGCAATGACATGGGTTGATCCATATGTTGTTTGTGAAAAGAGCACACATGCAATGACATTGGTTGATCCATATGTGGGTTGTGAAAAGAACACACATGCAATTCCATTGGTGGATCCATATGTGGTTTGTGAAAAGAACATACATGCAATGACATTGGTTGATCCATATGTGGTTTGTGAAAGGAACACACATGCAATGACTCTGGTGGATCCATGTGTGGTTTGTGGAAAGAACACACATGTAATGACTCTAGTGGATCCATGTGTGATTTGTGAAAAGAACACACATGCAATGACATTGGTGGATCCATATGTGGTTTGTGGAAAGAACACACATGCAATGACATTTATTGATCCATATGTGGTTTCTGAAAAGAACACACATGCAATTACTCTGGTGGATACATATGTGGTTTGTGGAAAGAACACACATGCAATGGTATTGGTGGATCCATGTGTGGTTCAAGACAGGAAGACACATGCAATGACTAGTGTTGGTTTTACTATAAGAACACACATGCAATGACTCTACTGGATCCATATGTTGTTTGTGAAAAGAACACACATGCAATGACTCCAGTGGATCCATATGTGGTTTGTGAAAATAACACACATGCAATGACTCTAGTCGATCCATATGTGGTTTGTGAAAAGAACACACATGCAATGACTCTAGTGGATACATATCTGGTTTTTGGAAAGAACACACATGCAATGGCATTGGTGGATCCATATGTGGTTCATGATAGGAACACACATGCAATGACATTGGTTGATCCATATGTGGTTTGTGACAATAACACACATGCAATGCCATTGGTTGATCCATGTGGTTTATGGAAAAAATAGATATGCAATGACATTGGTTGATCCATATGTGGTTTGTGGAAGGAACACACATGCAATGACACTGGTGGATACATATGTAATTTGTCGAAATAACACACATGCAATGGCATTGGTAGATCCATGTGGTTTGTGGAGAAGAACACACATGCAATGACATTTTTTGATCCATATGTGGTTTGTGAAAGGAACACACATGCAATCACATTGGTGAATCCATATGTGGTTTGAGGAAAGAACACACATGCAATGACATTGGTTGATCCATGTGTGGTTTGTGAAAAGAACAGACATGCAATGACATTGGTGGATCCATATGTGGTTTGTGGAAAGAACGCACATGCAATGACATTAGTTGATCCATATGTGGTTTGTGAAAAGAAGACACATGCAATTACTCTATTGGATACATATGTGGTTTGCGGAAAGAACACACTTGCAATGGCATTGGTGGATCCATATGTGGTTTGAGGAAATGAACACACATGCAATGACTCTAGTGGATCCATGTGTGGTTTGTGGAAAAGAACAGACATGCAATGGCATTAGTTGATCCATATGTGGTTTGTGGAAAACAACACACATGTAATGACATTGGTTTACCCATATGTGGTTTGTGGAAAGAACACACATGCAATGACATTTCTTGATCCATATGTGGTTTGTGAAAAGAACACACATGCAATTACTCTGGTCGATACATATGTGGTTTGTGGAAAGAACACACATGCAATGACATTGGTTCATCCATATTTGATTTGTGAAAAGAACACACATGCAATGCCATTGGTTGGTCCATATGTGGTTTGTGACAATAACACAACTGCAATTCCATTGGTTGATCCATGTGGTTTGTGGAAAAAATAGACATGCAATGACATTGGTTGATCCATATGTGGTTTGTGGAAGGAAAACACATGGAATGACTCTAGTGGGTCCATATGTGGTTTGTGAAAAGAACATACATGCAATGACATTGGTGGATCCATATGTGGTTTGCGAAAAGAACATACATGCAATGACATTGGTTGATCCATATGTGGTTTGTGAAAGTAACACACATGCAATGACTCTGGTGGATCCATGTGTGGTTTGTGGAAAGAACACACATGAAGTGACTCTGGTGGATCCATGTGTGATTTGTGAAAAGAAAATACATGGAATGACATTGGTGGATCCATATGTGGTTTGTGGAAAGAACACAAATGCAATGACATCTATTGATCCATATGTGGTTTGTGAAAAGAACACACATGCAATTACTCTGGTGGATACATATGTGCTTTGTGGAAAGAACACACATGCAATGGCATTGGTGGATCCATGTGTGGTTCAAGACAGGAACACACATGCAATCACTAGTGCTGGTTTTAGTATAAGAACACACATGCAATGACTCTAGTGGATCCATATGTGGTTTTTGAAAAGAACACACATGCAATGACTCTAGTGGATCCATATGTGGTTTGTGAAAAGAACAAACATGCAATGACTCTAGTGGATCCATATGTGGTTTGTGAAAAGAACACACATGCAATGACTCTAGTGGATACATATGTGGTTTGTGGAAAGAATAGACATGCATTGGCATTGGTGGATCCATATGTGGTTCATGACAGGAACACACATGCAATGACATTGGTTGATCCATATGTGGCTTGTGACAATAACACACATGCAATTCCATTGGTTGATCCATGTGGTTTGTGGAAAAAATAGACATGCAATGACATTGGTTGATCCATATGTGGTTTGTGGAAGGAACACACCTGCAATGCCTCTAGTGGATACATATGTGGTTTGTGGAAATAACACACATGCAATGGCATTGGTAGATCCATGTGGTTTGTGGAGAAGAACACACATGCAATGCCATTTTTTGATCCATATGTGGTTTGTGAAAGGAACACACATGCAATGACATTGGTGAATCTATATGTGGTTTGAGGTACCAACACACATGCAATGACATTGGTTGATCCATGTGTGGTTTGTGAAAAGAACAGACATACAATGTGATACATTGCAAATGTATTTATAATTTTTGATGTTACATGCTTGGTTTTATCTACTTTCTTGTGTTTTGTCCACACTTTGGAGTACTTTTCATATGATTTCTTGGACTAACCTATTAACAATAGCCACAGTGCCAGCTGCCTGTTTTCTGCTGTTTTTGGTTGCTGGAAAGTCAGAAAATGAATATTCTCGGAATTGGATCGGACAAAAGCCAAAAATCCTATTTCACCAGAAGACCGCGGGAGCCATAATATGAGACGGAGTGGGGCTGGGGCCCATCCACACCCCCTGGCCACGCGGACTGGGCCTGGCGACGCTAGGTGGTGGTCTGGCCGCCCCAGAGTCCCCTCCGGTCTCCCTCTTTGCCTAGAAGATGCCTTCTGACCTAAAAACTCAAGGGGTTCGACGTTTTTCCAGAAGGAGTTCTGCTCCGCCGCCACCACTAGATTCCATGTAAAAGCACCAGAAACTCCATTCTGGCACCCTGCCGGGATGGGGAATTGGAGGAGATCATCGCCATCATCATCACCATCGCTTCTCCATCGACCATCAATGTTTCCCCCATCTATGAGTGAGTAATCCCCCGCTGTTGGCTATGGGGATGGTAGGGATTAAATGAGATTGTTCATGTAATGGCATCAGATTGTTAGGGCATGGTGCCTAGTATCTTCTATTAGTACTTTATGACTTTGTTGCGACTTGTTATGCTTAATGCTTGTCACTAGGGCCCGAGTGCCATGATCTCAGATCTGAACATGTTATTGATTCATTATGATAGTATTTTTTATGGTCTTTTCTGCAAGTTGTATACACACGTTGTTGTCCGGAACCAATGGCCCCGAAGTGACAGAAATCGGGATAACCGGAGGGAATGGCTTTGATGTGAGGATCACATGTATTCATGGAGTGTTAATGCTTTGCTCCGGTGCTCTATTAAAAGGAGCACCTTAATTGCTAGTAGTTCCCTTGAGGCCCTGCTGCAAACGGGCTGGCAGGACAAAAGATGTTGTGCAAATTCTCATTGCGAGGACGTATGACTATATATGGAACACATGCCTAGGATTATCTAGTACTTGGATGCTTTATCTTATTTATCTACAATTGCCCTATGTTCTCATTGCTATGTGAATTGTCTTGGCCATGCAACACCCATCCATCCATCCCTATGCCTACCGCACTCGAATCCCACTGTTTACTACTATTGTTACTACTGTCTTTACTTTACTACTGGTGCTACTTTACTATTCCTACTACAAAACTGTTGCTACGGATAAACTACTGTGAGCAAGATTGTTTCCAGGTGCAGCTGAATTGGCAACTCAGTTGTTAAGGCTTATAAATATTCTTTGGATCCTTTGTGTCGAATCAATAAATTGGGTTTCACTTCCCTCGAAAATACTGCGATACACCCCCTATACTTGTGGGTCATAAAGACTATTTCTGGCGTCGTTGCCGGGGAACATAGCTTTATTTATCAAGTTCACTTGGATTCTTTATTGTTCGCTACTATCCATCCATCATGGGTAAGTCTCGTGATGGCAAGGTTCCTATTTTACCATCCACTACAAGAAGAGGTACGGTTCTAAACACCTCTGCTGCTCTTGATTCACCGTCTGTTATAAGTAAGCTCGTTACACCACCACATACACATGCTACACACACTACTACTACTGCTGAATCTGAAACTTCTGATGCTTATGATGCTGCTTCTACTATGCTTGATAAGAGTGGTTCATTAGGTCCTTTCCTAGATGCTACGATTGCTAGAACTATAGCTGGAAATACCGAAACTCCTAATGAAGACACTACCACACCTGTTAGTTCACCCGAGTCTAGTGAAAGTTATGATATTGAAGATGGTTATGTTTAGATGACCGATGAATTTATTAAAAAATGTAAAAACACCCATGATAGGAGCGTTGCTAAGAGTCTCCTTGAGAGGCATACTATTAGACCCAAATTGTCTCTTATTGCTAAGTTTGCTGCTTCTCCCATAAACATTATAGATGAAGATTATGATTTCTCTCTCCATCTATCTTACATAGCTATTTTCGAGAAAGAACCTTTTTGTGGGACTAAGAATGAAAGTGCGGTAGCACATATGAATGAACTTTCTACCATGAGTGGCTTATTTTCTGATGATATTAAGATGCGTACTTACTTTGTTGCTAAGATTTTCCCCTTTTCACTGAAAGGAGAAGCTAAAACTTAGTTTAGTAATTTACCTCCTGGATCTATTGATAGCCATGCGTGCTTGATTAGTACTTTCCTGTAGAAATATTTTCCTCGTAGTGCTAGACATGCTATTTTGCAGGAACTTTTAGATTTTAAACAGGGAGAAAAAGAGGTATTGCCCAAAGCATGGGCAAGGTTTTGTGCTCTAATTCATGCACAGGCTGTTAGTCCATTACCTAAGAATGAGCTTCTTGATATATTTTATAATGGACTAACTGGAGAATCTAGGACATACCTAGATAGTTGTGCTGATTGTGTTTTCAGGAATAGGACTCCAAAGGAAGCTGAGGAATTAAGGGCTAAAATAAGTAAGAACTATGAAGATTGGACTCCTCCTGAACAAGCTATACATGAAGTAATTGTACCTGAACCTACTATACCAGTGCCTATTCCATCACCAAAGAAGAGGGGAGTTATTGAATTAAATGATGAAGTAATGAAGGAAGCTAAGAAATGTCTTAAGGAGAAGGGAAATAAAGCTGCAGATGTCAAGAATTCACCTCCTATAGAAGAATTATGTAAGCCTCCCCTACTCATCCACTATTGAGGTACACTCTCTCCAACACTTTGATGAAGGTGATATCCCTTAATCTAAACCTCGTGATCAATGCTTAGAAGAATTCAATATTTTTATTGTTAAGCAAGATAATTTTAATAAAAGGGTGCAAAATCATCTAATGGAAAACACTAGAGCTATTGTTGAGTTGAAAGATATTGTGGAAAGAACCTCTAATGATGTTAAAATGATTGTTAAACACTTTCAAATGGTTCAAACTCAAATAGATCAACTCATTAAAGTGCAAAAAGAGTTGCTAGTTAATGCTGCTAAAGAAAAACATGCTTATGAAATTAGAACTAGAAGTGGTGTTGCTACCCAGGATCCTCTATATCCTGAGGGGCATCCCAAAAGAATTGAGCAGGATTCTCAGCAAGCTGAAAATAGTGGCTCTACTCGTAAGAAAAGGAAAAAGAAACATAAAACTGTTGTAGAACCCTCTGAACCTGCTATAGATCCTAACAGTATATCTATCTCTGATGCTAAAACTGAAAGTGGTAATGAGGAAAACGAAGTTCCTAATGCAGAAAAAGTTGAACAAGAACCTGAAAACCACACTAAAAATACTAAATACACCAAAGAAGATTTTATTGCTAAGAAACATGGTAGTGAAAGAGAGCCTTGGGTCCAAAAACCTATGCCTTTCCCTGATAATAAACACAAGTCAAAGGAAGATGAGCACTATAATAAGTTTTGTGAGTGGATGAAACCTTTATTCTTGTAAATCCCTTTGACTGATGCTATTAAATTGCCTCCTTACTCAAAGTATATGAAGGATATTGTCTCGAATAAAAGGAAGATCCCTAATGAAGAAATTTCTACTTTGCTTGCTAATTATTACTTTAATGGTAAGGTTCCTAAGAAACTTGGAGACCCTGGGATTCCAATTATCCCTTGCTCTATTAAGAATAGTTATGTTAGAACTGCTTTGTGTGATTTGGGAGCTAGAGTTAGTGTTATGCCTTTCTCTCTCTATAAGAGGCTTCAACTAGAAAAACTGATACCAACTGATATATCTTTGCAAATGGCTGATAAATCTACCACTATTCCTGTTGGTATATGTGAGGATGTACCTTTTCAAGTGGCTCATAATTGCTTGATATTACCTGATTTTGTTATGCTTGAAATGCCTGAAGATGCTAATATGTCTATTATTCTTGGGAGACCTTTTCTTAATACTGCAGGAGCTGTTATTAATTGTAATCAAGGAAAGGTGACTTTCAATGTTAATGACAAGGAGCATACTGTCTATTTCCCCAAGAAGATTGAAAGGACTTATGGTTTGAATTCAATTGAACATGTTGAGGGCATTCAAGTTGGAGAGATATATTGTCCCATACCAAGAGAAAAGTTTGAAACTATTATGATTGGGACCATTGCTATCAAAATTGAGGTAACATAATCACTAGTGGAATACAAAGATTTGTCTCATATGAAATTGTTTTGGTAACAAGACCTGATCAACCTTGTTAACAAAAGGATTTCATTGAACAAAACAATGTTTACACCGTGATTATCTCTGTTTACTTTTATTCTATCCATTTTAGTTTTTGCTTATGCCTAACTTAAAGGTGTTAAAGAAAAGTACTTATTGGGAGATAACCCAAAAGTTTTAGATGAGTCTTGGAAGTTATTACCTTAATAATAACCGCTCCTTATCCTTTTTATTTGCTTTTTGTGCCAAGAGTAACCTCTAATGAGAGAGAAGTAATGATTGGGAAAGTTGCTTTCCCGAAACATATTTCTGTGCTTCACCGTAAAACTTCGTGTAAAATCTCTGAACGTCTTTTTGAGGCATGAATTTTTGTGCTTCTGCCGTTGTTATCTTACTTTCATTAGTTCAACACTTTTTGATTTGAGCAACAGAAGGTCTTTGAAAAAATTCGTCTTTACCTGCTGGTCTGTTTTGACCGATTTTTGCCATTTTCTGCATTTGGTTTTTTTTGGTTCATTTTTTAGTTCTTTTGGGGAATTGAGCTTTTTGAGGGAAGTGCTTCAGTAGCTAGTGTTATAATGGAAGTTTATTTGGTGTTGGAACTGAACCTTAAGACTTATTTATCTTAAGTGTACTAATGTTGCTAATAAGATTGTGTGAAGTTTTGTATGAAGGAAAATTTTCAGGTGTATGGAAGGAATGAGTAATGAGATGAAGGATGGACTAAAACTCAAGCTTGGGGATGTCACGCGTGTCATCCCAAGAAATATTCAAGAAGTACAAGCATCTAAGCTTGGGTATGCCTTGGGCATCCCCTTCTTCCAATAAAAATTCCAGGTTTCTTCCAAACGCTTCATTTTTATTGTTTCATGCACAATTGTGTTGTTCTTGGAGCGTCTTCTTTTTAGTTCTCGTTTTAGTTTTTTGTTTGCTTGGTTTTCTTAGTTTTCTGAATAAATTGGTTGGACCCCCTCTTTCATGCATTGGTTTTCAAATAGTTTGGTTTGGTTTGGAAAATAGTAGGAAAGTTCATGCTTTTGTGGTAAAAAGAGCTTGTTTTTGACTATGGCCTATGCTCTGTCATGCCATGCTTGATGTTGTTTTGGCTTTATGCTTAGTATTCTTTGCTATAGCATGACTTGTTATAAAAAATTGAGATTGCTTAATGTGCCTTGGAAGAATCATGCGTTGTTTTAGCATATTAAAGCATAGTATAATGGTATTCTCCTTTGATGCTTTATTTGGGTTGACTTGGCGCATGCTCACACCATGTTATGACTATATCAAGTCACCATAGCCTTTATGATCCTTTATTTTTCAACTTGTAGTATCACTTTATGCTTTGATCAATGATGTTTTGTCGCTCTGCATGATTATGGCCATTATTGCTCTCCTAGTTTGTCACTCACAGTCTTTTGCTAGCATTCGCAACCAAGTATGAGTTCCACTCATGCAGCCAACTCCCTAAACCAAGTTATTCAAAAGAGTCCACCATACCTACCTACTAGCTTAAGCTATTCCAAGTATATTCATGTTTTTGTTTACCTTCCAAATTAAACTTGTTATGAGAAAACTAGTGATTAAAGCTCTCACGAACTTGATGGCACACTTTACTTCTCTTTCCCTTACTAAACTTGAACCATTGTGTCGTCTATGTTGTATATGCTTGCACTTATTGTTGGGAATTAGCAGAACCATGCTTTCATGGGGAACGCTTTCAACATTGCACTTGGTACTTGTACCTAGTTGATATCATGCTCTTTTGTATATAGATGTCGTCGGTGTGAAATGAAAGGGGAGCTTGTAAGTCCATGGAGTTATGTATATGTGTTAGAGAAACGCCTGGGTCGCTGGTCTAATCCATGCTGACATGGTGGAAACCTGCACCGTAACCATAATGAGCTGTCTATGAAGCATTCTTCTTATAAAAAAAGAGTCCTATATTGAGAAAAAAAGAGAAAAGAGAAAAAAGAGATATTATGAAAAGAGGAAAGAGAGAAAAAAGCACCATATTCCCATGGTAAATAAGAAGATTGCTGAGATGCTCGTTGTCTGCTTGCCTTGTTATTTTGATATTGGGATTCTTCCATATCATCGGGCAAGGGGTACCCTGTTGGCGGTTCTCTATGGCACACATGTACTTACGATGACAAGAACTTACTGGTAACTAAACTTGAGTAGCATGAGGAGCGGACCTCGTATTCAAGGGACATAAGATTTCTAACTTATTCTTCGTCAAGCATATACACCATAGTTTGTTCACTTTAACCTTAATCACCTTCAAGATTCTTATGATAGGGGCAATGAGAGCTGAAAGCTGTAAGTACCATAATTTTTGGACGCTCTTTATGAAACTTGAATCTCTGCTTCCTTCTATGAAGGCCTTTCTTCCACCTATACATTCAGTCTCGACCTTCTACCTTTATGCACTTACTTTGAGAGCATAGTGGCCATTCTTAGTTCTATGTGCATTGTCCCAAGACTAGTTGATTGATGCATAACTTGATATTGCTTGTTTTAAAATATTTGTATCTAGTCACTCTTATGAATTTTGAAGGTGTCCTATGCATTTATACTTGCTACTCTATGAGGGACAAGATGAATGCCATTATGCTATGTTTTCTTTATGTGAAACAAACAAACGTCTTTCAAAGCATTGTTATTCATGAATCTTTTGTTTGTGCCTTTTCATGTTGCATCATAGTTTCTTTGTCTTATTGCTAGAACTTTGTCTTTCATGTTATGATTGAAGTACTATGATCCTAGCTTTGAATGTTTTACAAATACTTTGATCAAGATTATGATGGTGCATGTCACCTCAAAAAAATATTCTTTCTTTTTATCACTTACCTACTCAAGGACGAGCAGGAGTTAAGCTTGGGGATGTTGATACATTGCAAATGTATCTATAATTTTTGATATTACATGCTTGGTTTTATCTACTTTCTTGTGTTTTGTCCACACTTTGGAGTACTTTTCATATGATTTCTTGGACTAACCTATTAACAAGAGCCACAGTGCCAGCTGCCTATTTTCTGCTGTTTTTGGTTCCAGGAAAGTCAGAAAATGAATATTCTCGGAATTGGACGGGACAAAGGCCAAAAATCCTATTTCACCAAAAGACTCCCGGAGCTAGAATATGAGACAGAGTGGGGCTGGGGCCCAGCCACACCACTTGGCCTCGCGGGCTAGGCCTGGCCGCGCCAGGGGGTGGTCTGGCCGCCCCAGACTCCCCCTTGGTCTCCCTCTTTGCCTATAAGATGCCTTCTGACCTAAAAACTCAAGGGGGTCGATGTTTTTCAGAAGGAGTTCCGCTCCGCCGCCACCACCAGATTCCACGAAACAGCACCAGAAACTCCGTTCTAGCACCCTGCCGGGATGGGGAATTGGTGGAGATCATCACCATCATCATCACCATCGCTTCTCCATCGACCATCCATGTTTCCCCCATCTATGAGTGAGTAATCCCCCGCTATAGGCTATGGGGATGGTAGGGATTAGATGAGATTGTTCATGTAATGGCATCAGATTGTTAGGGCATGGTGCCTAGTATCTTGTATTAGTACTTTATGACTTTGTTGCGACTTGTTATGCTTAATGCTTGTCACTAGGGCCCGAGTGCCATGATCTCAGATCTGAACATGTTATTGATTCATTATGATAGTATTGTTTATGGTCTTATCTGTTATATGTTGATCCAAATTCTACAAAGTAGAAGCCAACTTCTGACGGAGCGGAGCGAGGCCCGTCGCTGGAGGCTTGGGCCAATGCGGATCGTTGATGACCTAGGTTACCACCGCTATATATACTTCTTGTAAGCCGCCGGCTGGGATAAGTTGCATCTGAGAAATCCCCGGCGTTGTGTAAACACTCTCCGTTATAGTGAAGTTTCGCTGGCTAGCGCCCGTGGTTTTTCCCCTCTCTTTGTTGGAGAGGGTTTTCCACGTTAAATCTGTGTCCCCTTGCTGTGATTTTGTTTTCGTTCTTCGTTATTTACTTGTCGCAAATCTAACAAGTGGTATCAGAGCTAGGTTCTAATCTAGGGTTTGCGACATGTCGTCATTGAAGTTCGATCTACCGCAGCTGGACTACTCCACAAGATTCTGCTTGTGGCAGGTGAAGATGCGGGCGATTCTCGCCCAAACTTCAGATCTGGATGATGCGCTGGATGGATTCGGGGAAAAGGATGCTAAGAGCTGGTCTGGCGAAGAGAAGGGAAAGGACCGTAAGGCTTTGTCTATGATTCAACTTCATCTATCCAATAATATTTTGCAGGAAGTCTTGAAAGAGAAATCTGCTGCTGCCCTTTGGGGGAAACTGGAATCGATCTGCATGTCAAAGGATCTAACCAGTAAGATGCATGTGAAGATGAAGTTGTTCTCGCATAGATTGCAAGAAGGTGGATCGGTAATGAATCACTTATCTCTTTTCAGAGAGATTATTTCTGATTTGCAATCTATGGAAGTAAAATATGATGATGAGGATCTAGCTCTATTACTCTTATGCTCGTTGCCTAGTTCTTATACTCACTTTCGTGATACAATGTTGTTGAGCCGTGATAAGATAACCCTTGATGAAGTGCAAGATGCCCTCAAACAGAGGGAAAAGATGAAATCTATGGTGCAGGCAGATGGGGCGTCTTCCAAGGCTGAAGCTCTGCAGATTCGTGGCAGGACCGATCAGAGATTTAACAACTATGGCAACCGAGATAAGAGCAAAGACGGCAGAAGTCGTTCGAAGTCCAAGGGAAAGGACAAGTTCTGCAGGTATTGTAAGAAATCTAATCATGTTATTGATGATTGTTGGAAGCTGCAGAATAAGGAGAAAAGGAACGGTACTTACCAACCGAAAGATAAGGATCAAGGTAATGGTAAGGCTGCTGTTTTTTCTGGTGATAGTTCTGACGGTGAATGTTTAGCCGTTTTTGCTGCTTGTGCATCTCGTGATGATGAATGGATTCTTGATACTGCATGTTCGTTTCATATTTGCTGTAACAAAGATTGGTTCAGTTCATATGAGTCTGTGCAGACTTGAGATTTTGTACGTGTGGGGAATGACAACCCATGCCATATTGTTGGAGTTGGATCTGTTAAGATCAAGACACATGATGGCGTGACGCGTACGTTGAATGAGGTGAAGCACATACCAAGCATGGCCAGAAATCTGATCTCCCTGAGTACCATGGACGTTGATGGATACAAGTACGCCAGTGGGCGTAGGTTGTTAAAGGTATCCAAAGGCTCTCTTATTCACATGATAGGTGATATGAATTCTGCTAAGTTATATGTTCTTAGAGGTAGCACTTTGCCTGGTATTGCTGCTGCTGTTACTGTTAATGATTCTGATGATTGTGGTAAAACAAATCTGTGGCATATGAGTCTTGGGCATATGAGCGAACATGGCATGGTAGAATTGGTTAAGAGAGAGCTGATTGATGGTTGCAACTTGGGTAAGTTTCAGTTCTGTGAGCACTGCGTTTTTGGTAAGCATAAAAGAGTTAAATTCAATGCTTCCGTTCATACCACCAAAGGCATATTAGATTATGTGCATGCTGATGTATGGGGACCTTCCCGTAAGACTTCTATTGGTGGTGCTAATTACATGCTTACTATTATTGATGACTACTCAAGAAAAGTGTGGCCATATTTTCTGAAACACAAATTTGATGTTTTTGATGCTTTTAAGAAGTGGAAAGTTATGGTAGAAAAGCAAACTGAAAAGAAGGTAAAGGTACTACGTACTGATAATGGTATGGAATTCTGTTCTAATGAGTTTGAGGAGTTTTGCAGTAACGATGGTATGATCAGGCACCACACCATCCCTTACACTCCTCAGCAGAATGGCGTGGCTGAGCACATGAACAGAACCATCATCTCGAGGGCTCGCTGTATGTTGTCCAATGCAGGTATGCATAGACGTTTCTGGGCTGAAGCAGCCAACACAGCGTGCTACCTCATCAACAGGTCACCTTCTATTCCACTTGAGAAGAAAACTCCCATTGAGGTATGGTCAGGTTCGCCTGCTGATTATTCACAGTTGAGAGTTTTTGGTTGCACAGCGTATGCTCACGTTGATAATGGAAAGTTAGAGCCTAGAGCTGTTAAGTGCATATTCCTTGGTTATGGTTCAGGAGTTAAGGCATATAAACTATGGAATCCTGAAACTAAAAGGATTTTGTTGAGTAGGAATGTTGTTTTCAATGAATCCGTTATGTATCATGACAGCTTGCCATCAGATCCCTCTCCTGTTGCCATTGGAGAGGAGGGAGTTCGTGTGCAGGTGGAGCACCTGCAGAAAACTGTTGATAATAATGTTGTTGTTGATGATACTCATGAGGAAAATATTGATGATGATGTTGTTCAGCACTCACCTACTGTTTTGTAGCAGCCACAAGAATCTATTGCTGCTGATAGACCGAGGCGTAACATAGTTCCACCTCGTCGTTTAATTGAAGAGTGTAATCTTGCTCATTATGCTTTGAGTTGTGCTGAACAGGTGGAGCATGATACTGAACCTGCTACATACAATGAGGCTATTGCATCCGTTGACCGCGAGAAGTGGGTTTCTGCTATGCAAGAAGAGATGCAATCGCTTGATAAGAATGGCACATGGAAAGTTGTGCGCTTGCCTAAACAGAAGAAGGCTGTCCGCTGTAAGTGGATATACAAGAGAAAGGAAGGTTTGTCTCCTAATGAGCCTCCAAGGTTTAAGGCAAGGTTAGTAGCAAAAGGTTTTAGCCAGATTCCAGGTATTGACTATAATGATGTTTTCTCTCCGGTTGTGAAACATAGCTCTATTCGTACTTTCTTTGGTATTGTTGCTATGCATGATCTTGAGCTTGAGCAGCTAGATGTAAAGACTGCTTTTCTGCATGGTGAACTGGAGGAGGAGATTTACATGGACCAACCTGAAGGGTTCATAGTTCCTGGAAAAGAGGATTTTGTGTGCAAATTGAAGAGATCGCTTTATGGTTTGGAGCAATCTCCAATACAGTGGTATAAAAGGTTTGATTCATTTATGATCTCACAAGGTTTTAAGAGATCTCAGTTTGATAGCTGTGTTTATATAAAGTTTGTTAATGGGTCACCTATTTACTTGCTGTTATATGTTGATGATATGTTAATTGCTGCCAAGAGCATGAAAGAAATCACTACTTTGAAGGCACACCTAAGTAGTGAATTTGAGATGAAAGATCTTGGTGCTGCTAAGAAAATCCTAGGTATGGAAATTAAACGGGACATAAAATCTAGGTTGTTGTTTCTTAGTCAGCAAAGTTACGTTGAGAAAGTTCTTCAACGTTTTAATATGCATGATGCAAAGTCAGTTAGTACTCCTGTTGCTCCTCACTTTAAATTGTCAGCATTGCAATGTCCTAGTTCTGGTGAAGATATTGAGTACATGTCTCGAGTTCCTTATTCTAGTGCTGTTGGTTCCTTGATGTATGCCATGGTTTGTTCTCGCCCTGATTTATCATATGCTATGAGTTTGGTGAGTCGTTACATGGCTAATCCTGGTAAAGAACATTGGAAAGTTGTTCAGTGGATTTTCAGGTACCTTCGTGGCACATCCAACGCTTGCTTGAAATTTGGCAAGACTGGTGAGGGACTCGCAGGCTATGTGGATTCAGATTTTGCTGCCGATTTGGATAAGAGGAGGTCCCTCACAGGTTATGTGTTCACGGTAGGTGGGTGTGCCGTGAGTTGGAAGGCAACGCTGCAACCAGTTGTTGCTTTATCTACAACCGAAGCAGAATATATGGCTGTTGCTGAAGCTTGCAAAGAGTCTGTTTGGTTGAAAGGTTTGTATGCTGAGTTTTGTCAGGATGATTCTTGCATTAACCTGTTCTGTGACAGTCAAAGTGCTATTTACCTTACTAAGGATCAGATGTTCCATGAGAGAACAAAGCACATTGATATCAAGTACCATTATGTTCGTGATGTTGTTGCACAAGGTACACTGAAGGTATGCAAGATAAGCACTCATGATAATCCTGCTGATATGATGCAAAAGCCTGTTCCTGTTGCTAAGTTTGAGCTATGCTCAAGCTTAGTTGGTATAACTGCTTAGCCCAAGTGGCTATTGGCGCCGAAAGTGTTTTCTTTGTTTGTTCAGGGAGATGATTACCGTTGATGCTACAAGAAGGAATTTCTCTCAAGGTGGAGTTTGTTATATGTTGATCCAAATTCTACAAAGTAGAGGCCAACTTCTGACGGAGCGGAGCGAGGCCCGTCGCTGGAGGCTTGGGCCGATGCGGAGCGGCCTGCGGTACGGATCGTTGATGACCTAGGTTACCACCGCTATATATACTTCTTGTAAGCCGCCAGCTGGGATAAGTTGCATCTGAGAAATCCCCGGCGTTGTGTAAACACTCTCCGTTATAGTGAAGTTTTGCTGGCTGGCGCCCGTGGTTTTTCCCCTCCCTTTGTTGGAGAGGGTTTTCCACGTTAAATATGTGTCCCCTTGCTGTGATTTTGTTTTCGTTCTTCGTTATTTACTTGTCGCAAATCTAACATTATCTGCGAGTTGTATACACACGTTGTTGTCTGGAACCAATGGCCCCGAAGTGACAGAAATCGGGATAACCGGAGGGAATGGCTTTGATGTAAGGATCATATGTGTTCAGGGAGTGTTAATGCTTTGCTCCGGTGCTCTATTAAAAGGAGCACCTTAATTGCCAGTAGTTCCCTTGAGGCCCCACTGCAAACGGGCTGGCAGGACAAAAGATGTTGTGCAAGTTCTCATTGCGAGCACGTATGACTATATATGGAACACATGCCTAGGATTATCTAGTACTTGGATGCTTTATCTTATTTATCTGCAATTGCCCTATGTTCGGATTGCTATGTGAATTGTCTTGTCCATGCAATGCCCGTCCATCCATCCCTATGCCTACCGCACTCGAATCCCACTGTTTACTACTATTGTTACTACTGTCTTTACTTTACTACTGCTGCTACTTTACTATTCCTACTACAAAACCGTTGCTACTGATAAACTCCTATGAGCAAGATTGTTTCCAGGTGCAGCTGAATTGACAACTCAGTTGTTAAGGCTTATAAATATTCTTTGGCTCCCCTTGTGTCGAATCAATAAATTGGGTTTCACTTCCCTCGAAAATACTGCGATACATCCCCTATACTTGTGGGTCATCACAGTGACATTGGTGGATCCATATGTGGTTTGTGGAAAGAATACACCTGCAATGACATTTGTTGATCCATATGTGGTTTGTGAAAAGAACACACATGCAATTACTCTAGTGGATACATATGTGGTTTGTGGAAAGAACACTCTTGCAATGGCATTGGTGGATCCATATGTGGTTTGTGGAAAAGAACACACATGCCATGATTCTAGCGGATCCATGTGTGGTTTGTGGAAAAGAACAGACATGCAATTACATTGGTTGATCCATATGTGGTTTGTGGAAAAGAACACACATGCAATGACATTGGTTTATCCATATGTGGTTTGTGGAAAGAACACACATGCAATGACATTTGTTGATCCATATGTCGTTTGTGAAAAGAACACACATGCAATTACTCTGGTGGATACATATGTGATTTGTGGAAAGAACACAGATGCAATGGCATCGGTGGATCCATGTGTGCTTTGTGAAAAGAACACACATGCAGTGACATTGGTTCATCCATATGTGATTTGTGAAAACAACACACATGCAATGACATTGGTCGATCCATATGTGGTTTGTGACAATAACACACATGCAATGCCATTGGTTGATCCATGTGGTTTGTGGAAAAAATAGACATGCAATGACATTGGTTGATCCATATGTGGTTTGTGGAAGGAACACACATGCAATGACTCTAGTGGGTCCATACGTGGTTTTTGAAAATAACACACATGCAATGACATTGGTGGATTCATATGTGGTTTGTGAAAAGAACATCCAAGCAATGACATTGGTTGATCCATATGTGGTTTCTGAAAGGAACACACATGCAATGACTCTGGTGGATCCATGTGTGGTTTGTGGAAAGAACACACCTGCAATGACTCTGGTGGATCCATGTGTGATTTGTGAAAAGAACACACATGCAATGACATTGGTGCATCCATATGTGGTTTGTGGAAAGAACACAGATACAATGACATTTATTGATCCATATGTGGTTTGTGAAAAGAACACACATGCAATTACCTTGGTTGATACATATGTGGTTTGTGGAAAGAACACACATGCAATGGCATTGGTGGATCCATGTGTTGTTCAAGACAAGAACACACATGCAATCACTAGTGCTGGTTTTAGTATAAGAACACATATGCAATGACTCTAGTGGATCCATATGTGGTTTGTGAAAAGAACACACATGCAATGAGTCTAGTGGATCCATATGTGGTTTGTGAAAAGAAAAAACATGCAATGACTCTAGTGGATCCATATGTGGTTTGTGAAAAGAACACACATGCAATGACTATAGTGGATACATATGTCGTTTGTGGAAAGAACACACATGCAATGGCATTGGTGGATCCATATGTGGTTCATGACAGGAACACACATGCAATGACATTGGTTCAAACATATGTGGTTTGTGACAATAATGCACATGCAATTGCATTGGTTGATCCCTGTGGTTTGTGGAAAAAATAGACATGCAATGACATTGGTTCACCCATATGTGGTTTGTGTAAGGAACACACATGCAATGACACTAATGGATACATATGTGGTTTGTGGAAATAACACACATGCAATGGCATTGGTAGATCCATGTGGTTTGTGGAGAAGAACACACATGCAATGACATTTTTTGATCCATATGTGGTTTGTGAAATGAACACACATGCAATGACATTGGTGAATCTATATGTGGTTTGAGGAAACAACACACATGCAATGAAATTGGTTGATCCACGTGTAGTTTGTGAAAAGAACAGACATGCAATGACATTGGTGGATCCATATGTGGTTTGTGGAAAGAACAGATATGCAATGACATTTGTTGATCCTTATGTGGTTTGTGAAAAGAACACACATGCAATCACTATAGTGGATACATATGTGGTTTGTGGAAAGAACACACTTGCAATGGCATTGGTGGATCCAAATGTGGTTTGTAAAAAGAACACACATGCAATGACATTAGTTGATCCATGTGTGGTTTGTGGAAACGAATAGACATGCAATGACATTGGTTGATCCATATGTGGTTTGTGGAAAAGAACAAAGATGCAATGACATTGGTTGATCCATATGTGGTATGTGAAAGGATCACACATGTAATGACTTCAGTGGATCCATGTGTGGTTTGTGGAAAGAACAGACATGCAATGACTCTGGTGGATCCATGTGTGATTTGTGAAAAGAACACACATGCAATGACATTGGTGGATCCATATTTGGTTTGTGGAAAGAACACACATGCAATGACATTTATTGATCCATACGTGGTTTATGAAAAGAACACACATGCAATTACTCTGGTGGATACATATGTGCTTTGTGGAAACAACACACATGCAATGGCATTGGTGGATCCATGTGTGGTTCAAGACAGGAACACACATGCAATGACTAGTGCTGGTTTTAGTATAAGAACACACATGTAGTGACTCTAGTGGATCCATATGTGGTTAGTGAAAATAACACACATGCAATGACTCTAGTGGGTCCATATGGGGTTTGTGAAAAGAACACACAAGCAATGACTCTAGTGGATACATATGTGGTTTGTGGAAAGAACACACATGCAATTGCATTGGTGGATCCATATGTGGTTCATGACAGGAACACACATGCAATGACATTGGTTGATCCATATGTGATTTGTGACAATAACACACATGCAATTCCATTGGTTGATCCATGTGGTTTGTGGAAAAAATAGACATGCAGTGACATTGGTTGATGCATATGTGGTTTGTGGAAGTAACACACATCTAATGACTCTAGTGTATACATATGTGGTTTATGGAAATAACACACATGCATGACATTGGTGGATCCATGTGGTTTGTGGAGAAGAACACACATGCAATGACATTGGTTTATCCATATGTGGTTTGTGAAAGGAACAAACATGCAATGACATTGGTGAATGCATATGTGGTTTGAGGAAAAAACACACATGCAAAGACAATGGTTTATCCATGTGTGGTTTGTGAAAAGAACAGACATGCAATGACATTGGTGGATCCATATGTGGTTTGTCGAAAGAACACACATGCAATGACATTTGTTGATCCATATGTGGTTTGTGAAAAGAACACACATGCAAGTACTCTAGTGGATACATATGTGGTTTGTGGAAAGAACACACTTGCAACGGCATTGGTGGATCCATATGTGGTTTGTGGAAAAGAACACACATGCAATGACATTTGTTGATCCATATGTGGTTTGTGAAAAGAACACACATGCAACTACTCTAGTGGATACATATGTGGTTTCTGGAAAGAACACACTTGCAACGGCATTGGTGGATCCATATGTGGTTTGTGGAAAAGAACACACATGCAATGACTCTAGTGAATCCATGTGTGGTTTGTGGAAAAGGACAGACATGCAATGACATTGGTTGATCCATATGTGGTTTGTGGAAAAGAACACACATGCAGTGACATTGGTTTATCCATATGTGGTTTGTGGAAAGAACACACATGCAATGACATTTGTTGATCCGTATGTGGTTTGTGAAAAGAACACACATGCAATTACTCCGGTAGATACATATGTGGTTTGTGCAAAGAACACACATGCAATGGCATTGGTGGATCCATGTGTGGTTTGTGAAAAGAACACACATGCAATGACATTAGTTGATGCATATGTGGTTTGTGAAAAGAACACACATGGAATGACATTGGTGTAACGTCCCAGCATTACAGGTTAGAAATAAGCTGAACACAGGTGTGTGCATTGCATTCATGCATAGAAAATCTGGATAGTTTTTGAGCTTTTAAATAAAACTTGTCAAAGAGATTGAAGCCTCTCTTAACTTGGTGGAACTAAAGTAGATCATGAAGTTGACTGCGATAAGTTTCAATATGAACTTTGCTAAAACCTTATTTTTGGGTAATATAATTTGATCTAAGGGTAGATCAAATGTAATAAACTAAGTCACAACACACTACTTAACAAGGAGTACTTGATCTTCTAGAGATCATTACATGGTATTCCATATAACCACTCAAGGATGAATCCTTAATCTTCTAAAAATTATATCAAGGTATTATCTAGCACAAACCTTTAATAGCAAGTTAAGTACCTAACTTAAGGAAAGAAACTCTATAACTAAGTCTTGATATACTTGATTGCCATAGTGATACCTACCATGGGTATCATGGTAGTTCTTAAATATCAATTCTTATCACAAAAGAAGTATAGTGGAAGTCTAGCCAAGACCATCCAGCATATATCTTTGTTGTCGTTTTAACAGATGACATTCCTATTTAACCAAGTCCTAGTGCCAATTGATCAACAGTATGGAGTGATCAATCCTTGACCTAGAACTTAGTGACATGTTATATTAACCTTCCAAATACCTTAAGTAGAACAATAAGAAGAAGGAACAAGTTATGGTAGAGTGTACCATCATCAATGGAATGTGATCCTTAGTGGAGATCAAATCATTTGATGTTGGAGGAGTTAACTCACTCATGAGTTAACTAGAAGCAGTACCTAAAACCAAGAGTTTAGATAGTAAGTATGGAGCTATGAGAAAGCTAGTAGTATTAGAGTGTCTAATAATAATCTTGGTAAGACAAGTGGATATAGACTTAGAGTAAGCTTGCTTAACAAGATAAGTATAGAGAGAAACTAATACAAGTTTACTATTTAGTTGAATATAGATCTTGATCAAACAATTAGAAGCCTAAGCTTTATTTGATCAAATGATGGTGGTCATTATTCTCAAGTCACTTGAGAATAGATGATTAGGTGTTCAAGAAGACTTGTGAGTATACCAAGTTAGGCAAGTCCTAGTAAGCTGAATCATCTAGCTTGATCATTAGAAGTCAAGCTAGAGTATAATGAAATGTTTAAATGAGTTGTATGGAGTAGTTGGAGGCATAGTAGTTTAACCAAGTTAATATAAGGAGAACTGGTATTATGGGAGTAGTACTATACCTATTTCAAAGGATAAATATCCTTTGTATGTATAGTGAGGATTGTAGTCTTGTAAACCATAGAAGTAGTTGCAAGATGAAGTTAAGGAAGTTAATAGATAGAGCTAGCAGTAGCTACATTGATAGGTGCATCAGTGGTAGTTAATTAAGAGGAGTTATATACTAGGAGTAAGGATGGAATAATGTTGAAGTGGCATGACCATGTCATCATATGATGATGGATATGGTGGAGTCAGATGATTATCTTATTTAGGAAGATGTGATCTCGGTGAATAAGATAAGAGAGATATATAGAGTATATTTAGGAAATGAATTCCTTATCTAAAGATATCCTTAGTGAGGTATTAAGGTAAGGATTCTTTAGAAGCCTTAACCAAGGATTTATGAAGCCATGACAAGACCCATGTCTACTGTATTATTCAAGACCCTAGAATCCAATGGATAGTGAAACCATTTCCTATTCCAAAGTAACTATTGAACAATATCTCTTGGACAACTAAAGCTTCCAAGAGGTAATTAGAGAACCAAGTGAGTGTTTGATAAGCCTTGTCCAGTTGATTGTCTGAAACCCTAATAGGAACCTAGAATGATAGAATTACTATGATCACATTACTAAGTAATTCCAAGACCTCACTCTCTATGGAGATACCAAACCGGTAAAGGATTTAGGAGTAGTATTCCTAAACTTTGATCCTTGAATATGGGTTATAAAATCCTTTAAAAATCTATGTACCTATATTTGAATAAACCTTGGTATTTTACCACCAATGTGATACGGATTGTTTGGCCCGATCTTTCACGATGCACCTCCTGATCCAATGGATCTGATAGAAACCTCCCAATCACGTGATACACATAACCTGAAGATGGGGAAACCCCATCTTGCGAGAAACTCGACGATGAACAACGAACCTCCCGCTGGAATAGATCAATCCAACAAGCAACTTGATGATAAACAACAAGCCTCACACCAAAGCACAACAATACTTGAATAACAAGCACCTTCACGCAAATATCAATAAGATAGATAATCAGATGAGCGTAGATACACCGTCACGATGCCAACCCAGAGGGATGGTTTACAAACGAGGAACTAAAAGTTCTACATAATTTTCAGCTCCCCCAATATTGTGGCACTCCCCTTGTTTATATAGGACAAAGGGGTAGGGGTGGCTGAACCAACACGGACTCTAATCCTAACTGACTAGGACTCCTAGATAAACATGATACAAACCGACTCCAATAGGAGTTCAGCTAACTTGGCACGCAGGCCTATTTGATACAACCTTAGACTAAATAATTACATGTTGTTGGTTGTCCTAGTGTATCAAACTATATGAGATGCCCACATCATCCTCTCCCACTTGGAAAGGAATTGTCCTCATGCTGAAAGGTCTTCTCTAGCGGGGGGCGTCAGATCAGCAACGTCGCCACACTCCATCTTCAAGCCTCGCCAGCCTGCCACACCATATCCTCCCTCTCGGCTAGCTTAACTTGCCCTTGGCGCCCATTCGTATTCGGCGCCACCACCTGATTGAGACACGATCATATGTGTGAATGCAATCTAGAAGCACACAAAGCTGATCACCTAGAACAAATAGGACAAATTCCTGCATGCTAAGGATCCAAATAAGCTGAGTACTCCTGTGTATGCAAACTCTGTACTGAAAACCAGTGTCTTTTCATTCTGTTGCGGCCAGACAACATGCAAACAAGTCCATCAGTGAAAACGTGTCGTGCGGCCTCTCCCTCGTGCTACCCAAATCAGTCCAATGTTTCCTTTATTTTCAAACACATGACACAAACTGGATCTCCATGTAAAACAAAACAGAAATTCCATGAAATCCGTCTCCACTAGAAAGTACACGATCTGAATAATGTCTGCTTGCTTTGGGCCTCCGTACGTGATGCAAACTACTATGAATAAAAGAATCTAAGTAGCCCTCAAAACGTGTGTCACATAATAATGTCAAGCAATCCCTTCCTAGCCTTTTTTTATTTCCTTGGCTCCAGCGAGAGATCCAAGTCAAATTGAGCTGATTTCTTTCTTTGCCAAACGATACTTTCCTTTTGCTCAGGACTTCGTACGGACGAAATAAATCACGATATTTTTTCTTCCCTTTTCTGCCTACACTCCATGCTGAGATATTCCTCTCTGCACGTACCAGGAGTCATCCTTTCCTTTCCTTGCTAGCCGACATAGCCAAACACAATCGGAAATCTCCACTTCCCTTTTTTCGGTTACCGATCCGATTAGACCACCACCCGATGCCTCTCCTTAATTTACTCTATTACGGTTGGAGTCCAATTTGATATGCACCTACCAAATCAGTTGCAATCTCCTCGTCACTTTTTTGTCACGCAAAAACTGCAACAAATAGATACGGGAACACGATTATTATTTCGTGAATCCAACTCCTCCTTCCTTTGTTGTACTGGACACGCCAACTCAAATGAATCCGATCTGACCACACCCGTGCGGCAAACTGCTCTGCAATCCGGTTTCTCCATGCGACCAGAAAATACTCGCCTAGATCGGCGGCTTGGAGCAATTAAGTTCTCTTCCAACTTGCCTAACAGGCAATCAGATCTGAGACAAAAGATTGTTGCCGATCGATATCCTTAAAGAAATCCGTCGAGGACAAAACAATCACCACCAGAATCAGCCCAATGACAACAGCTTGCACCGTGATCAATGAGAGCTCTGATACCAAGATGATACGGATTGTTTGGCCCGATCTTTCACGATGCACCTCCTGATCCAATGGATCTGATAGAAATCTCCCAATCACATGGTACACGTAACCTGAAGATGGGGAAACCCAATCTTGCGAACAACTCGACGATGAACGACGAACCTCCCGCTAGAATAGATCAATCCAACAAGCAACTTGATGATAAACAACAAGCCTCACGCCAAAGCACGACAATACTTGAATAACAAGCACCTTCACACAAATATCAATAAGATAGATAATCAGACGAGCACAGATACGTCATCACGACACCAACCCCGGTGAGATGGTTTACAAACGAGGAACTAAAAGTTCTACATAATTTTTAGCTCCCCCAATATTGTGGCACTCCCCTTGTTTATATAGGACAAAGGGGTTGGGGTGGCTGAACCCACATGGACTCTAATCCTAACTGACTAGGACTCCTAGATAAACATGATACAAACCGACTCCAATAGGAGTTCAGCTAACTTGGCACGCATGCCTATTTGATTCAACCTTAGACTAAATAATTACATGTTGTTGGTTGTCCTAGTGTATCAAACTATATGAGATGCCCACATCATCTTGATGATATGGGTACGATATGCGTGAGGGAGGAGCGGGAGGTAGGTGCAAGGGAGATCATCAAAAAGAAGGAACGTTCAATTCGGACAGACAGAAGTCCTGAAATTGAAACGGACGTGAATTCCTAATACGAACTCCGAATCAAGCAAATAAGCACTTGTTGGATAGATAATTCCAAGATCTTTGCAATGAGTACTTCCATGTCTCAAGACCCCAGATAATCCAGCCCCCACACCCTGGATAATCCGGCCCTGCTTTGGAGATTCTGCTAAGGACTTCGTGTGTGACGTTCTGTATGGCCCCCGGATAATCCAGCCCACTTAGACCGGATAATCCGGCCCTGTAAGTTTCCGTCCGATCTGGACGGACCAAATTGTATCAAACACATTTTTGTTTCACGCCGTTTGGACGTTCCGGCTGCCATATAAGCCATGGAACGCTCTCTAGATTAGGGTTAGCTAGAAATTGAGTCTAAAACTATTGTGTGAGTTGCTTGGTGAGCATCCCTCCGGGGACGGCGATGTCGTGTTATCTATCATATTGATATTGTCGCGGAGGTTCTTCTGTTCATCAAGGATTGTCGTGTTTTGGTTTGAGGCGTGGTGATCTTCTCCATGTTGCTTGCTGGATTCGTTCATCTCCTTCAGGTGACATTCATTGGCGTTGTTGGAAGAATTCCTATCCAGGTTACTCGCTGTGAAAGATCGGGACAAAACTATAGGATCATCGGCTTGATCCATATTAGGTGGTATCAGAGCACCAGGTTGCTCACGGCGAGGTTGTGTTGATTGATCGGCTGAGTGTGTTCTTGGTGGAGATCAGAGAGTTGTGGCGGTGCAGATTGGATCTCGACGTCCGTGCACCGGAGTGTCCGACGGTTTCCTCCCGGAGTATCCCTCCAACACCGGACAATCCGGCCTTGATTTTTTTGTTGTTGTGCAGTTATGCTAGGAAGCATGCCGTCGTGTCAGGGTGATTTTTTGGCAAATGGTGCAGTTCTGGGAAGAGATCTGGTGATGTGTACAATGATTATCTTGACATCTTGCGTGTTGTAGTATGTGATGATTCTCAAATCAGTTGGAGACTGGTCCATATGGCGACATATGAGGAATATGAGTCGTGGGAACGTCATATGCAAGATGGTTTTTACAGATGTGATACATACGAGTATTCGGATAATCCTACACGTATGCGTCTTGCATTACAACGTGTGGATGAGGAGATAGCTCGTTGGTGGGATAAAGAGGTGTGCGAGAAGGATATTGTTGATGCAACTTGAAAGTACTTCAATAATTTTTTGCGTGGCTATTTTATGCCTCCTCGTCGTAAGGTATTTTATACCAAGCCCGTGAAGGCAGTCCAGTACTCACCCAACGTTGCAGTTATGTCTATTCCATCTCATGAAAAGGAGGTTCCAGCAGTTGTTCCAGTGCAAACGGTCAGCGTGGCAGTGACTGTTGTTGCCAAGGCTGTTGTGTGTGCTGAAACTACAGTGGAGGATATTGTACCATTGAGTGGGCTGAATTTGCAAATCAAGAAAGTACAAGGCGATGCTTGCATGACAGTTGATAGATGCCAGCGTTGGAATTTATTTCAGGCGTAGTGTTTGATCAAAGGCAAAGCATGCAAGTTGATTTTTGATGGAGGAAGTTGTACTAATGGCATTAGCAAAGCAATGGTGGCAGCGTTGGGGTTGTCCACATGGCATATTCCTGAACCTAAGCATCTATAGTGGTTAAATAGCTGTGGTATGGTGAAGGTAACTCATAAGGTGTGTGTGCCATTTACAGTTGGTGATTATGTTGATGAGATTGAGTGTGATGTGTTGCCATTGGAGGTATGTGGGATGTTACTTGGTCGTCCATGGCAGTATGATCGCAACGCTACACATGCTAGAAGAGCAAATACATATTCTCTTGTGTATGGTGGCAAACAGCAGACTTTGAAGCCTATGCATGATGATCACATAAAGTCTGATGTAGAGCTGGTGGTACATAAGGAGAAGGTGCGCAAGGCTAAGCCAAAATCTGGGCTAGCTAAGGTGCATGATGGAGAGCATGATGCATAGTGCAACAATGTTGATATTGCTTCAGCTATGCCCGTAGATGACAAGCCAGTGGAACTTGTTAGTGACAAGCCAGTTGAAGTGCATCCTCTTATTGCTGAGAGGAAGGATGTTGCAGCATCTGTTCAGAAGGTTGTTTGTGTTGACACGGGTGTTCAGACGGATGATAGTTGTGCTCCTGATGTTCCAGTGCATGAGGTGCAGTGGGGTAACAAGAATATTTTTGTTAGCACACTTGTGAGGCATTTTGTTGGGACTATTATGCGGATGCATAGAGGCAAGGATGGACATGTTCATCAGTTGTGTGGTCCAGGCATTACTCATCTTATGCCAGGTCGTGCAAAGAAGGTCCATGTTCAGGAACCACGAGTTCCAACAAGAGTTGAGAAGAAGAAGACGGTGGTGCCTAGGTCAAAGCTCGTATGGAGACGCAAGGAGGTGCAGGCGCTAGGGGATATTTCAAGCCAAGCACGCCGAGAGGGAGGTTGCGGAGTGGTAGGCAGGCAAGACTTGAAGATGGCGAAGACGCGTGAAGCGATTGTTCATATCATGCCACTTTTCCGACCCGACCCGCAAGCATTGGGGACAACGCTTCTTGAAGGGGGGATGATGATATGGGCACGATATGCGCGAGGGAGGAGCGGGAGGTAGGCGCAAGGGAGATCATCAAAAAGAAGGAACGTTCAATTCGGACAGACAGAAGTCCTGAAATTGAAACTGACGTGAATTACTCATATGAACTCCGAATCAAGCAAATAAGCACTTGTTGGATAGATAATTCCAAGATCTTTCCAATGAGTACTTCCACGTCTCAAGACCCCGATAATCTGGCCCCCACACTCCGGATAATCCGGCCCTGCTTCTGAGATTCTGCTAAGGCCTTCGTGCGCGACGTTTTGTATGGCCCCCGGATAATCCGGCCCTGTACCGATCCGGACGGACCAAATTGTATTAGACACGTTTTTGTTTCGCGTCGTTTGGACGTTCCGGCTGCCATACAAGCCCTGGAACGCCCTCTATATTAGGGTTATCTAGAAATTGAGTCTAAAACTATTGTGTGAGTTGCTTGGTGAGCATCCCTCCGGGGACGGCGATGCCGTGTTATCTATCGTATTGATATTGTCGCGGAGGTTCTTGTGTTCATCAAGGATTGTCGTGTTTTGGTTTGAGGCATGGTGATCTTCTCCACGTTGCTTGTTGGATTCGTTCCTCTTCTTCAGGTGACGTTCATTGGCATTGTTGGAAGAATTTCTATCCAGGTTACTCGCTGTGAAAGATCGGGACAAAACTATAGGATCATCGGCTTGATCCGTATCACAATGTTTATTATTGATTCATCATTACCTAACCAAAAGTGTTCTATGGTAATTCTAAACTCTACCAAACAAGTAGAATTGGATTTGCCAAATCACCAAATATGGAGGACCATGAAACTTATACCATCCCATTATAAGCCACAAAGATTAATCTCTTCTTATGTATATATGTAAATTCTTTATGAAGATAAGTAGGAACAAGATTCTATATACATGAATACACATCTCAAAATATTGCCATTCATATTATCAAATGAAACAAACCCTAAAACACTAAATTACATTCTCTTTACTAAATAAAAGAACCCTTCATATAGATATAAATATCTTATACACAATGTGCAATGTAGGGGAAATAGTTATAATTCTTTAATACAATAATATTTATAACTTATAAAATCTCTGGATATTTAAATCCCTGAAGAAAATCAAATTTAAAATTTTTTGTAAAAGAAGAGAAAACAGAAAATGTAACTGAAAAAGAAAAGGAATAGAAGCAGCGCAGCAGTTTGTCCCATGGCCCATTCCTTATTCCCATCTCACGAGCAGCAGCAGTACTTTTTAGCTCGCTTTGCTATGGCCCAACAACATCTGCCTGGTTAGACTCTACCTCTCACTATCACGTGGGACCTGAGGAGGACCGCGGGTTGAGCCCAAGTTTTAGCCATGGGGTTTCATACAAAATAGCCATCGTCGTCATGGCGACGCACACACACTGCTCGCTGGCTAGAGCTCTGTTGTCCGCCGCCGCGCCGTGACGTAAGTCTCGTCGAGATTTGTGCCACCGACGCCTAGAAGGGATAAGAAGGCCACCTCGAAGATCTGTCCATCCTCATCCTCATTTCCCTCCCTCTCTTCCTCTCTGTGCCGCGAGGAGGAGAGAACCACCTCGCCGGAGTTTGTCGTTCTCGTCGTCTGTGACCACCATATCTCCAACGGAGGGTACTCCCATGCTCGCCGTACACTACTTGTTCTTCCTAGCCAGTTCATGGACGCCGAAGAACCTGCAGTCGAGCCAATTGAAGCATCGCTCTGCCGCCAGTCATCGGCGATTCCTGGCGATCTCGGCTGCACTTCGCTTCACCGACCGCATCATCGCGTTCCCGGTGAGTTTCTCGTTCGTGTGGTGCTCGCCGATTCACCGCTCGCTCATCGTAGTCATCTGTCCATGGGGAACCCGACCACACCATCGTGGGAGCTCGTCTTCGACGAGTTTCTGGTGACCAAGAGGGAGCGTAGCTAGTACCAATAGATTCGCCTCATTCTCCTCTTCTCAACACAGGACATCACGCGAGCTAATACACCGTAGTTCGCCGTCGGCGACCTCGATCCGGTGGTGGCAGAGGCACTTGCGTCACCGTGACGTCATGACAACGTCATCCTTGGCCACCTCAGTGTGGCAGTCGATGTAGTCTAGACCCCACCTGTCTGTGACTCTAGGGTAGGTTCAATTGGGTGTAAAATGGTTTTTATCTCGTGTGGCAGATGACATGGCCACGGGCCCATTAGTCAGCGTTTGCAACTAGGTTTAGGGTTGGTATAAAAAGTAATATATGTTTAGTAAATAGACAAAACAAAATAAGTTTAATATAAACATAAATCAAGAAAATTAATAAAATGGATTAAATCTTATTAATTGAATAACTTTTATTTTATAAATCAGAAAAATGCATATTATATATCAAAATGTTCACAAAAATAAACTCTATATTATAAACTTCTTATCACATTTTATTTTCCAACTTAAATAAATCATTAGCATTTATTAGTAAATAATCTATTAGAAATAAATATTAATAAATAAATTCTATCACTTAAAATCCATAAAAATAATTATAAAATATCAAAAAATTTAGAAAAACAAAAAAAAGACTTATAAATTTGTTTTAGACATTTCTAAACCACTTAACTAATATTTATTATTTATTCAGTAATTATAAAATGATAAAACTTATAAAAATCACATCTTATTATTTAAAACTCACAAAAATACTTATAATATACCAAAATAATCACAAAAATAAATTCTATACATTAAAATGTCAAATCTTACTTTTCAAGTAAAATAAAAGGTAAAGGTCAAATAAATCTTATTTAAAGCCTTTTATTTTATTTTAATTCATTAAAAAATATATAAACCTTTACTAATGTCTTTAGCATTATTTGTTTGAAGTCTCAACAAATGTAATAACAAGTCAAATAATGTTAAGTGAAGGTAACATAGGTATAACCATTTTCAAATATATCTACTAAAACTATCATCTCGAATTGAAGGTATTTTAATTTTCCTAACAAGATTTAAACCAAATTCTAAAGTAAGTAAAGTAATACCTATTATTTACTTGTTAAGTATAACCATTAGTTTCTAAGCTAGAGGTAAATGCATCCACTTATACTATGCTTGTTTGATGTAGTAATATCTTTCTTTTTAATAATATTAGCTAATAACAAAACCTTAAAGTGTTGACTTTAAGTTTGAATACCTTTTACTTTATAAAAGTAATTTTTCTCAAAAGTTATTCTTTTAAGAAACATTAAAAGTAATCCTTGAACACTTCTTTAAAAGCTCTAATGGATTCTTAATCCTGTTTAAGAAATATTTCAAGTACCATACCCATGTGACTGTTTTAATATTACATATTACTTGTTGTATTTACTTTTTGTTTCACACACACTCTCACAAGCCTTAATAAGAAGCACAAGTGTGAATTTGTTTTAAAAGTGCAACACATTATAAATAACTCATTTCCAGTTTCCAAACCTAGATTAGATACGACTATTTCGGGGATTCGCGTTTATCAAATTGCAATACATTACTTATGCATCGTTGCATCTTGCTTCTTTAAACATTCGTCCTTACCGGACCAATGATGTTGTTTACAAAATTTTGGATCTTCTATTGTCTTGAAGACCGTGAGTGCATAATCTTGCAATCACAAAAGGCAAGTTCACAACTTTCTCATGTCCTTTGATTATTTTCTATAATTGTAACTCAACTGTGTTATCACCTGCATTTCAAAAAGGAAAGAAAATAATATTTTCCTAATAATATGATTATGGATTATTTACAAAGTGGTAATAATCTATTGATACAGTTCCAGTGGTAAATGAACATAATATCTAGGACTTAACAACCAATGTCTCCAGTGATTCTAGCGTCGTATATTACCCGTCAACCATGAGATTTGAAATGGGACAGAGAAGTCAGCTATATCTTCTTCCTTTCATATGGAGGCAAGATGACCTTATCGTGAGGCTATTGATTTCTCGTGGAGTTCCAGAGAATCCAGCACATGGGTGGGACCCCTTAGTTTCGCACGAGCTTGATGTCTAGATTATCTGTGCAGAACTGTCTGGGTTAGAGTTTACCATAGCTGATGGTGACCGACGGCCAGAGCTCCTTACAGAGTCTTCGGGAACTTACCATGGTTATAGCTTGCCCTAGTTGGAGGCTTAACAGAGGTGTAGTCAGCCCCGGAGGATCGTGCATACATATGGGGTCGCGGAGGGGCAGCGATTGGCTTCGATCTTAAGTTGGGCCTCAAACCAAGGAAGTTTGAACAGGGGCATACTCCCGGTTGTGCAACAAAGCTTATGGTATCTTGTGGGAAAAGTGACGCACCTCTGCAGAGAATAAGAATTGTGACATGTTACTCTCTGTTCCGGGAAGGAGTTACGAACGCGGCAGGAAAGGAACTCCATGAAGTTCTGGTCAACCTGTGAAGGCTCCCGGACATAGTTTTCAGAATAAAAGCAATCTTTGAAGAAATGTTTACGAAAACCTGCATTGCCTACGACCTATGGTCTATGGCTGTAGAGATAGTGCATCATACACTCCTTTTCGTGAACTTGCTGAGTACGCTCGTACTCAACCGTACCTTCTTAACCCTTGCTAGGTTCTAAGCCATTGAAGACGATGTCAACATCAATTTCTGCTCAAGACCATCATAGACAACTCAAGTTCTTCAATAACGTCAATGAAGTCAACAGATACATCAGCTGAAGTGAAGATAGTGTTAGTTTAGATAGGAGTAGATTCTCTAGCCATAAAACCTATTTCTGTAGAGCATTGCGATAACAACAATTGCAAGCCAGATAGTTTAGATACTAGTCTTAGTTACTAGATATTTCTGAGTTATTATTCCTAGCTCTTCTTTGTAAGAAGTTCTTTCTCTCTCTTTAACCTAGAGTATTCTCTAGATCTTTTGAAAAGAGTTGAGTTGTAATCTATAGTCATGTCTTGGACCTGCTGTGTTTCTGTTGTACCACTCTGAGGGATGTAATACTAGTGAATGGTGTTTCATTGGTGTCATGTCAACGACTATAGTGTACTACATCATGCAGTGGTATGCTGGGTCACCTCAGCTGTTATCAGAGCATATGCTTTGACCTTAGGATTAAAACCCTTTTAGGAAGATCTGTAGGTTGGATAGTGACTATAGGAAGCCATCTTATCTAAACCAAGACTTGTGATGGATGTCCACTTGAGGATAATTTTGTCACACTTAAGTTGGATGTTCTTATCATCTTTCTTAAGGATTAGTTATCTATCTTCTCTAGAGAATTGCAATTTTAGTATTGATCTAAATTGGTATAACACCACTATGGTATCTTAAGTAAGATAAAATATCAAAGAAGAGTACGACTAAGATTAGGATATCATGTGGAGTAGTATTAGTGATGGAGTCTATAGTTAGAATCCATGTGAAGTAGGAGAATCCTACCACTAGTTGATACTACTATATCACATCGGGTAAACCACTAGCGTATGTATAGATACAATTGGAAGTAAATCATGTGGCATTCACTCGAGAATTCCGTGTGATGGAATAGAATTATGTTAAGAATCATTAATGGTATGCTAGAAAAAGGAATCGTCATGGTGAGATTAGCTCTTTAATCATGATCACTAGGTAAATTTTAACAAGTTCGTGGTGAGAATAGCTCCGAGACCATGATAAGTCTGTAATTAGGACAAGTACTTAGTAAATAATCTTGTAGTAACACTAAGAAAAGAATAGTGTAGGTCTATGATAGAAGTCATATGTGCCATAATATTACAATAATTTTGGAATCAAGGTAGTAACTACCATTTTGTTAGTAGTTTTGAGAGATCATGTGAGGATAGTTTACGATAGAATGGAAATTTGGAGTCTTTAGTAGTCCTAAAAGAAAGGTAAGTGGTTAGTCAAAACCAAAGTGAGACCGCTTTGATCAAAATTATTCTGTTGCACCTGAGCAATATGGGTAAATAATGATACAAAGAGTAGTTTAACCCCTAAGTGCTAAGTATCACGGTGTAAGCCTATAATAGAAGGTGTCATGTACTACACAGCTAAGCCTGAATTCTAGAGGTATTATACTCAACTACTATAATCCGGGCTTAGAATGATGTGTGTTATATATACCACATTTGGATTTTTGGTTCTTATCGCATCTTCTTGATTGACTAGCTCTATGCATGAAGTTCGACTTGATGTGCAAATGCATGTTGTATCATCAAGTTATCACTTGATGTTATAGACCTAGAAACAAAAGGGAATTTGTGTAAGGGAGTGACGAGTTCCAAAGATCAATATGAATACTTACATGAAGAGTAAAGCTAAATATAAGGAGTATCAACACTATTTTGAAAGATGGAGCAATCCCAACTCATTATGAGCTGGCAATAAGAAGGATTATTAGTGCAGAAAAAGGGGGAGAGACACATGAAGGATGAATTTAAGTTCACTTAAGATAAGGGATGTTGCTAAGAAGCTAATGAAGTAGTTATACCAGGTTCATGGAAGTATCATCAATCAGTGCAAAGTAGAAGTTTGGAAACCATAGCTAGTATTCAAGCTCTGACAAACTCAGAGAGGATGCCAGTAAGAAGTTAAAAAACCATAGGGTAATTCGTACACCTAGGAGGATCCACAGCTAGTATCTGCAGTTGGTATCCACAGCTGGTATTAACTGGTATCCGTAGCTGGTATCCTAACGGTGTAGTGAAGTAAGTCATATTTGTGTAATCTAAAGAGTATAAAACTTGGCCTAAGTTAAGTTAGACCTATGAAAGTATGAAATCAAAGATTGTCTTTCGAGACGCTTTGCGAAATCGGGCTTACCAAAGCGAAAATGTCCAGAAGGTTAAGAGTAAGAAAAATGGTGTTGGAAGATTCATCTCAGTGATCCACAACTATGTGGGTGTACCGTAGATTCTTTGATAAGACCTTATATAGGTAATATATAACCTAGACAGAGACCAATATCCTAACTATTGAGTTAAAGGGTATTATACATGAAGTTTAGAGACCATTAGGAAACCCCACGGGGGAGTGTAAACAATAAACACTGAAGTGTTGTTGTCTAACTAAAGGTGGGACAGGTACAAAATTATGGTGAGATTAAGCCTTATTTTCATAAGGTTATAAGAAATAATTTTATAAGAGTACTCTCAAGAGTATTTCTAGATGAAAGATCGAAGGAGATATAACAGACTAAACCTAGTGGACTAGTTATAAAGGTGGAAACAGCTGGTAAGTTATCCTTTAGTGTAAAGAGAGTATTCCAATATAGACTGGTGTAGTGTAATAAGAAATCCGGATTGGAATGGACTAAATGTGTCCTAAACCAATTCTAAATAGAAGAATAAGGACGTAATCCAAGAAATTATGGTAAAAAAGCAAAAGGATAATTTAGAAGTGGTAGTGGATATTGTAAAAAATGAAGAGGATTCAAGGAAAATGATTTGGATACGGGATATCATAATTATCCCAAATTTGATCACTATGGATTTGAGAAATGGTGTGATCAATACAAGACAACTCCTGATTCCGTAACGCAAGAGAGTATGAACTTCGGGGACGAAGTTTATTTTAAGGGGGAGAGTCTGTAACGTCCGAGCATTAGAGCTTAGAAATAAGCTGAACATAGGTGTGTGCATTGCATTCATGCATAGAAAATCCGGATAATTTTCGCACTTTTAAATAAAACTTGTCAAAGAGATTGAAGCGTCTCTTAACTTGGTGGAACTGAAGTAGATCATCAAGTTGACTGCGATAAGTTTCAATATGACCTTTGCTAAAACCTTATTTTTGGGTAATATAATTTGATCTAAGGGTAGATCAAATGTAATAAACTAAGTCACAACACACTACTTAATAAGGAGTACTTGATCTTCTAGAGATCATTACATGGTATTCCATATAACCACTCAAGGATGAATCCTTAATCTTCTAAAGATTATATCAAGGTATTATCTAGCACAAACCTTGAATAGCAAGCTAAGTACCTAACTTAAGGAAAGAAACTCTATAACTAAGTCTTGATATACTTGATTGCCATAGTGATACCTACCATGGATATCATGGTAGTTCTTAAATATCAATTCTTATCACAAAGGAATTATAGTGGAAGTCTAGCCAAGAATCGAATAAAAAAGGTCACCGCTGACATAGATGTTTTGAAAAAGAGAGGGTAGCGACGAACATCTTTAATCAAACTAGTGAATTACTAGCGAATTTCCAAATAGAATAGTGCATATCCAGCATATATCTTTGTTGTCATTTTAACAAATGACATTCCAATTTAACCAAGTCCTAGTGTCAACTGATCAACAGTATAGAGTGATCAATCCTTGACCTAGAACTTAGTGACATGTTATATTAACCTTATAAATACCTTAAGTATAATAATAAGAAGGAACTAGTTATGGTAGAGTGTACCATCATCAATGGAATGTGATCCTTAGTGGAGATCAAATCATTTGATGTTGGAGGAGTTAACTCACTCATGGTTTAACTAGAAGCAGTACCTAAAACCAAGAGTTTAGATAGTAAGTATGGAGCTATGAGAAAGCTAGTAGTATTACAGTGTCTAGTAATAATCTTGTTAAGACAAGTGGATATAGACTTAGAGGAAGCTTTCTTAACAAGATAAGTATATAGAGGAACTAATACAAGTTTACTATTTAATTGAATATAGATCTTGATCAAACAATTAGAAGCCTAAGCTTTATTTGATCAAATGATGGTGGTCATTATTCTCAAGTCACTTGAGAATAGATGATTGAAGGAAATATGCCCTAGAGGCAATCATAGAGATGATTGTATTTCATTTGTATCCATGAGTTTTAATAATGTTCCTTGAATATCCATATATCAGGCAACTTGTATTGATTGGCAATTATGTGAATTGCTTTTGAAACTCTTTACTTGTATGGTTATCAAATAGTTGTCCCTAGTCGGAGTTCATGTGAGGACACACGTGAATATTAGACTAGCACATCGATTGGTTGATGACTATGTTTCGCAATTCATAGACATGGAGATGTCAAACCAATGATGTGGACACATGTTATGAACATGGGGTTGGACTGACCCAACTTGAGACTGGCAATAATACTTGCATCTCTCTCTACACATCGTGTACATTTTGTCCTTAGACCTGAGATTGTCGCATGTACTTGAGATGTGGATCAACCTACTTTTTGGCTATCAAACACTACTCCATAACTGGGTAGTTATAAAGGTAGCTTTCGGGTTTGTCCTGATACATGCTGCAAGGCATCTGTCAATCAAGATGGGATTTGCCCATCTCTACTTGAGAGAGATATCTTTGGGCCCCTCTAGTGATCGGATCCAGAAATGCATGGCCGTGCTACATATGGTTAAGAGTTAACCTAGTAAAGGGGTTCCGAATCACAGTATCGAGAAAGAGAGGTCAGCTTGGAGCTAGACCAAATATTGTGAGGCAAAGGGAAAGACATGTACTCTACCTTGTGATGGTTCGTCCGAATGATCTTTATATGCATTTAGGAGTTGGCACGTCTTGCTAGAGGCCGCTACCAACTAGGAGTAAGTGTACTCCTGTCATGTCTATACATGTATGAACCTATAGGATCACACACTTTAGGGGCTGGAAGTCTAATGAGGATTGGATCCGAATTATACCAGGCTTAGGCTGCTAATGGGCTGCTAAAGTAGAAGCCCACCAGGGATGCCTATATAAGAGAGAGTGAGGCGAGCTGATTAGGGTTGAGCATTCCACCTAGCCGCCACTCTTCTTCTGCCTGTGTTACACGTGTGGACCTAGCAGTCTGGCGTGTGACGGCTTCCACTCCAGACGTGTGGATACCTCGGAGGTGCTGCAGCTGTAGCACTTGGACGAGCTGTGCGAAGGGGAGCTGCTTATGGGACGAGGACGAGGAGGAGACGTAGAACATCTACACTGCCCCGACGTGCTTCATCGAGTTCCACAACTACGCATCTAGTGGTAATCCCGTGATCTATGACCACAGTATTCCTGGTTGACGCGGTAGAAATTTTTGATTTTACGCTAGTGTAGCCTACCCGTTACCCTTCAGTGGTATCAGAGCCGATGCTGTTCAGTCATAGGTTCAGGAAGTTTGCATATGGTGATATGTAGATTGATATGAATGACATGATCGTTCGTATGGCAGTGGTTCTGGATTGATCTATGATCTTAGTTTCTGTGATTGTGATTCTAAGGTCGTCGAATGACTTGCCCCTACCGGTCGGTTTCCGCCATCGGGGTAGACAATGACACATAAATCCATTTGAATCACGCGAAGATCAATATGATTGATTGAATCGGGAACTAGATCTGAATCAACATACCATGATCAAAGGAGTTTGGTCGAATCGGAACATTAGTCGGTTTGTGGTAAATTTGATTTGCCGATCAAAATCCTTAAAGAAAATTGTATAGATTTGATCTCTCATACCGCGAGGGGCGCTACCCCTTCGAACCCCGCAGGGGGAGACCCCCTAGACCCCCCTTATCGTAGCCCCTTTTGTATCACGTTAAGGTTCATAGGTGCTACAATTTCACATGATTCGATAGAATGCGATTCTATGCACAACTTGTTTTTGCAGGATGTATGTGATCAGTATGGCCCAAAAATGTATGTGATGCATGTATGTATTTTTTCATGACCTGCGTGTCGTGAGTAGGGCAACACGTCTAGAGCCATACGTGTTGTCAATTATTGTAATGGCATGCGTGCCAACTTGTGATGATCCCAATACCATATAATTTTGATTACTAGCTGTTAGGAGTAACAACTTGTATTAGTTCTTGGAGAACTCATCACTTGGAGGATGGCTCACATAGAGCATGAAGATGGAGATCATCATGGTGGACAGGTTCTTTGGCGATGGAGATCACCATGAGAAAAATGGGCCATACTATATCACATCTATGTGAATGCTATTCTTATACGTTTTACTACTATGCATGCTTAGATGATAGACGTAGAACGACCCCTCACAAAGTTTAAGTTAAACCATGCCCTCCCAAGCAAACCTTGCACCATCCTATGCCCTGTACAATCGTTGGTGGGTCTATGAAATTAGGGTGCCGCGGTTTTCCTTCGCTGGATGGGTTTGTATCGGATACCTACACGCATAAGGGTTGGTGAGCTTAACAAGGTCATCTTAATAGTTAAGGACCTTGGGGCATAAAGGTTGGTCGCCTAGTTGTGACATAGAGATGTCACCCAACAACAAGAGTCATATGTGATATGATTAGCAAAGGTTGCTTACCGATTTACCTTGTCTTCTAGCAGTAATGCTAAAGCTCACTAGTCGACTTGTTAATTGTGGATATTGAATCACTTAGTATCAATAGAGGGATGTTGATTTAAGTGGGAGTATATGCTATTAAATTGTTTAATATGTTGTACTCTTTCATGGTTACATGGCTTAGTATTTTGCATATTTTTGTTGTAGATCAATGGCACCGAACACTTCATCACCTTTTGCTTCGCGTTCAATTCTTGAAAAGGATAAACTAAATGGAACAAACTATTTAGACTGGGTCCGTAACCTGAGAATTGTTCTCAGGGCTGAGAAAAAGGAAACTATTCTGGATACCCCAATCCCGGATGAACCAGCTGATAATGCAACTCCTGCCCTTAAGAATGCCTTCAAGAAAGCATGTGATGAATCTCTTGAGGTTAGTTGTCTTATGGTTGCATGCATGGAACCTGATCTTCAAAAGCAGTTTGAGGATCAGGAAGCGTACGATATGATCGTTGCGCTTAAGGAGATGTTCCAGACTCAGGCTAGGACTGAGAGGTACAATGTCGCTAAGTCCTTTGTGGAATGCAAGCTGGCAGAAGGAGCAGCTGTAGGCCCCCATGTGATCAAAATGGTTGGTTATAGTCATACTTTGGAAAAGCTTGGTTTTCCATTAGTCCAAGAGTTGGCCACTGATTTCATTTTGGCATCTCTTCCATCTAGCTATGGTCATTTCATTTCGAACTACCATATGCATGGGGTGGAGAGGGGCCTTAATGAATTATGTGGGATGCTGAAAACAGTTGAATGTGACATTAAGAAGTGTGCATGGCATAGCCATGTGATGGCTGTGCAGAACAAGCCTAGCTTCAAGAAAAAGGGCACTTCTTGGCAGAAGAAGAAGGGCAAGGCTAAGGGTACGATCCCTAAGCCAAACCCTGCACCCAAGCAAAAGGCTGGACCTGCAGGAGACACTGATTGTTTCTTTTGTCATGAATATGGCCACTAGAAGAGAAACTGCACCAAGTACCAGGCTTCTTTGAAGAAGAGTGGAAGTAAGAGTAGTTCCCACTCAGGTACACTTGTTGTAAATGTTGTGGACATTTTTCTCGCAGATTCTTATGTTAACTCTTGGGTATTTGATACCGGATCGGTTGCTCATATTTGCAATTCTATGCAGGGGCTAATAAGAACTAGAGAAGTGCAGAAAGGCGAAGTGGATTTTCGTGTCGGAAATAAAGCAAGGGTTGCTGCATTGTTCATCGGTGTCATGCAACTTCACCTTCCGTCAGGATTTATTATGGAGTTAAATAATTGTTATTATATTCCAAGTATGGGTCGAAACATTTTATCACCTTCATGTTTGATGAGGGATGGTTATTCATTCGCGAGTACAAACAATGGTTGTGTAATCTCTAAGAATGCTATGTTTATGGCTGATGCTCCCATTGTGAATGGGTTATTTATTTTAATCTTGATGATGCATATATTTACAATGTTAGTGCTAAAAGGCTTCGGCCTAATGATTTGAGTCCTACCTATTTATGGCATTGTTGTTTGGGGGCATATAAGTGATAAGCTCATGAAGAAGCTCCATGGTGATGGTCTTCTAACTTCGTTTGATTTTGAATCATACGAGACATGCCAAGCTTGTTTACTTGGAAAGATGACCAAGACGCCTTTTACGGGTTTTCCCGAGAGAGCGACAAACTTGTTGGAACTCATACATACGGATGTATGTGGACCAATGAGAACGATAGCGAGAGGAGGATATCACTACTTCATTACTTTCACTGATGATTTCAGTAGATATGGCTATGTCTACTTGATGAAGCATAAGTCTGAAACTTTTGAAAAGTTCAAAGAATTTCAGAGTGAGGTAGAGAATCAACGTGGCAAGAAAATAAAGGCCTTGCGATCTGATCGTGGAGGTGAATATTTGAGTCACGAGTTTAGCAATCATCTAAAGAGTTGCAAAATTGTCCCACAGCTCACGCTGCCCAGAATGCCTAAAAGAAACGGGGTCTCTGAACGCCTAAAAGCAACACACATGCAATGACATTGGTTGATCCATATGTGGGTTGTGACAATAACACACATGCTATGCCATTGTTTGATCCATGTGGTTTGTGGAAAAGAACACACATGCAATGACATTGGTGGATCCATATCTGGTTTGCGGAAAGAACACACATGCAATGACATTTGTTGTTCCATATGTGGTTTGTGAAAAGAACACACATGCAATTACTCTGGTGGATAGATATGTGGTTTGTTACAAGAACAGACATGCAATGGCATTGGTGGATCCATGTGTAGTTCATGACAGGAACACACATGGCATGACATTGGTTGATCCATATGTGGTTTGTGACAATAACACACATACAATGCCATTGGTTGATGCACGTGGTTTGTGGAACAGAACACACATGCAATGCAATTGGTTAATCCATATGTGGTTTGTGAAAAGAACACACATGCAATGCCATTGGTTGATCCATGTGTGGTATGTGAAAAGAACACACATGCAATGCCATTGATTGATCCATGTGGTTTGTGCAAAAGAACACACATGTAATGACTCTGGTGGATCCATGTGTGGTTTGTGGAAACAACACACATGCAATGACTCTGGTGGATCCATGTGTGGTTTGTGAAAAGAACACACATGCAATGACTCTAGTGCTAGTTTTAGTATAAGAACACACATGCAATAACTGTAGTGGATCCATATGTGGTTTGTGAAAAGAACACACATGCAGTTACCCTAGTGGATAGATATGTGGTTTGTGGAAAGAACGCACATGCAATGGCATTGGTGGATCCATTTGTGGTTCATGACATGAACACACATGCAATGACATTGGTGGATACATATGTGGGTTGTGAAAAGAACACACATGCAACGAGATTGGTTATGGTTTGTGAAAAGAACACACGTGCAACGACTCTAGTGGATCCATATGTGGTTTGTGGAAAGAACACACGTGCAATGACTCTAGTGGATACAGATGTGGTTTGTGGAAAGAACACACACGCAATGGCATTGGTGGATCCATGTGGTTTGTGGAAAAGAAGACACATGCAATGACATTGGTGGATCCATATGTGGTTTGTGGAATGAACACACATGCAATGACATTGGTGGATCCATATGTGGTTTGCGGAAAGAACACGCATGCAATGACATTGGTTGATCCATATGTGGTTTGTGAAAAGAACACACATGCAATGACTCTAGTGGATCCATATGTGGTTTTTGAAAAGAACACACATGCAATTACTCTAGTGGATACATATGTGGTTTGTGGAAAGAAGACACATGCAATGGCATTGGTGGATCCATGTGGTTTGTGAAAAGAACACACATGCAATTACTCTAGTGGATAAATATGTGGTTTGTGGAAAGAACACACATGAAATGGCATTGGTGGATCCATGTAGTTTGCGGAAAAGAACACACATGCAACAGCATTGGTGGATCCATATGTGCTTCATGACAGGAACACACATGCAATGACATTGGTGGATCCTTATGTGGTTTGTGGAAAGAACACACATGCAATGACATTAGTTGATACATATGTGGGTTGTGAAAAGAACACACATGTAATGACTCTAGTGGATACATATGTGGTTTGTGGAAAGAACACACATGCAATGCCATTGGTTGATCCATATGGTTTGTGGAAAAGAACACACATGCAATGACTCTGGTGGATCCATGTGTGGTTTGCGGAAAGAACACACATGCAATGACTCTGGTGGAGCCATGTGCAGTTTGTGAAAAGAACACACATGTAATGACTCTAGTGCTGGTTTTAGTATAAAAACACACATTCAGTGACTCTAGTGGGTCCATATGTGGTTTGTGAAAAGAACACACATGCAATGACATTGGTGTATCCATATGTGGTTTGTGAAAAGAACATACGTGCAATGATATTGGTTGATCCATATGTGGTTTGTGAAAGGAACCTACATGCAATGACTCTGGTGGATCCATGTGTGGTTTGTGGAAAGAACACACATGCAATGACTCTGGTGGATCCATGTGTGGTTTGTGAAAAGAACACACATGAAATGACATTGGTGGATCCATATATGGTTTGTGGAAAGAACACACATGCAATGAAATTTGTTGATCCATATGTGGTTTCTGAAAAGAACACAAATGCAATTTCTCTGGTGGATCCATATGTGGTTTGTGGAAAGAACACACATCCAATGACATTGGTGGATCCATGTGTGGTTCATGACAGGAACACACATGCAATGACATTGGTTCATCCTAATGTGGTTTGTGACAATAACACACATACAATGCCATTGGTTGATCCATGTGGTTTGAGGAAAATAACACACATGCAATGACATTGGTGGATCCATGTGGTTTGTGGAAAATAACACTCGTGCAATGACATTGGTGGATCCATATGTGGTTTGTGGAAAGAACACACATGCAATGACTCTACTGGATCCATGTGTGGTTTGTGAAAAGACACATGCAATGACTCTAGTGCTGGTTTTAGTATAAGAACACACAAGAAATGACTCTAGTGGATCCATATGTGGTTTGTGAAAAGAACGCCCATGCAATGACTCTAGTGGATACATATGTGGTTTGTGGAAAGAACACACATGCAATGGCATTGATGCATCCATGTGGTTTGTGGAAAAGAACACACATGCAATGACATTGGTGGATCCATGTGTGGTTTGTGAAAATAACACACATGCAATGACATTGGTGGATCCATATATGGTTTGTGGAAAGAACACACATGCAATGAAATTTGTTGATCCATATGTGGTTTCTGAAAAGAACACAAATGCAATTTCTCTGGTGGATCCATATGTGGTTTGTGGAAAGAACACACATGCAATGACATTGGTGGATCCATGTGTGGTTCATGACAGGAACACACATGCAATGACATTGGTTGATCCATATGTGGTTTGTGACAATAACACACATGCAATGCCATTGGTTGATCCATGTGGTTTGAGGAAAATAACACACATGCAATGACATTGGTGGATCCATGTGGTTTGTGGAAAAGAACACTCATGCAATGACATTGGTGGATCCATATGTGGTTTGTGGAAAGAACACACATGCAATGACTCTACTGGATCCATGTGTGGTTTGTGAAAAGACACATGCAATGACTCTAGTGCTGGTTTTAGTATAAGAACACACAAGAAATGACTCTAGTGGATCCATATGTGGTTTGTGAAAAGAACGCCCATGCAATGACTCTAGTGGATACATATGTGGTTTGTGGAAAGAACACACATGCAATGGCATTGGTGGATCCATGTGGTTTGTTGAAAAGAACACACATGCAATGACATTGGTGGATCCATATGTGGTTTGCAGAAAGAACATAAATGCAATGGCATTGGTGGATCCATATGTGGTTTGCGGAAAGAACACACATGCAATGATATTGGTCGATTCATATGTGGGTTGTGAAAAGAACACACATGCAATGACTCTGGTCGATACATATGTGGTTTGTGGAAAGAACACACATGCAATGAACACTGGTGGATCCATATGTGGTTCATGGCAGGAACACACATGCAATGACATTGGCTGATTCATATGTGGTTTGTGACCATAACACACATGCAATGCCATTGGTTGATCCATGTGGTTTGTGGAAAAGAACAAACATGCAATGAACTCTAGTGGATCTATCTTGGCATAATTTGATGTATGCCACTATGTATTTCATTGTAAAAGATACTCACTTTCCATTTTTATACTACTCAGCTTTCACCTTGGTTTTTTGATACTACTCAGTTTTGCCCCTCTCTCTCTTTCGTAGAAGCCCAAACCTGCTCCCACTCTATTTGCTACGCCCTCATTGGTTGTCACAGTTGTCATCCGTTGATCCTGTGTGATCCAACGAGGCTTGTTACACACGTCGTGCCCTTCACAGGACAACACGAGACAACACGGACGTCTCCCTCAGTGAGACTTCTACAAGAAGGAACACGATGCCGTCCATGGAAAAAGTCGTCGTATGGTCATGTCACATTTAATCTAGTCTGCAAAGGCTACAAGTCTACTACACGGCAACTGGTCATCCACGGCCCATGGGTTATACCATTTTTACTATGCAGCGCGCCTACACTCTCACTTCCGACAGGCCCCCACCACACGAACCTTCCACGCGGCAGCCGCAGCCAGAAGAGATGCCTACCGGGACCCTCGAGGAGGCCTAAACGTCCCTGCATTAAAAACCCAGCCTATCGGGTCCTCCATTCGCACTCATCCACTCCTCTCTCTTCCCTATCTAGCAAAACCCCACAATCTTGAACGTACATGCACGAACCTTCTCCATGAAACCAGTGCGTGGGGGTGATTATGCGGGCATCGCTGCCGGGGTGGTGCTTCACGCGGAAGATCTGGAGGAGCATCATGCAACACAAGGCGAGGAGGACGTGCAGTTCAACCCCTTGGGGGACCATGTGCTCGCCGGTGCTGACGACTTCAGAGGCCCCGATGAGGGTGCGGAAGTCGACGAACAAGCTCCACTCGTGTACCCAGAGGTACATCTATTTCTACATGTTTCATATTTTCTGCTCGAGCTTAATCTATCCTTGCTTCATAAAAATCTAGTCCATGGAGAGATCTAGTCTGTTCTGAATGAATCCACATTATTTATTTATTAATAAGTTATCAAGAACAAAACCACATTAATTTAGGAGAGAGATGGGGAGACGATCGTAATGAACTTTTGAACCTATATAGACATGTTATTGCATCGAAAGTAACTCGGAATGGTGGAAGGAATATATATATTATGCTCATTTTGGTTTGCATTTCATACATTACAGGTAGATTCAAGTGAGATGGACTCTAACAAGGAGAACATGGACAACAAGAGCTGCCATGTCATGAAGAAGCTCAAGAGCGAAATAATCCCTTTATGCACTCGACTTGGGGAGCTTAGGTGCTCTTTCTGTAAGAAAGGAGTCAACCCGAGGATTGCCAGCTTGATTTCGAATGCGGTTGGCATCGGTAAAATCCCGGCTAGTAAACACAAGTCGGCGACCAAGGCTAAGCACGCTGCTTAAGGCAAATTCATGAGGGAGTATGTCAAGACCGGCCTAGTGTCCCCTTACTTAGGAATCAGCAACTTCTAGCCGACCAACCCGTCAGTGTGCTGGCCTGGCCACTAATAATATTTAGTACTCTTACCGTTTTTAGACCCTTAAACTATGCGGATTTCTATTTTCGGACCCTTCAAATTATATTCAAGTTCATTTGTTTATGGAGTTAAAGCCTAGTGGCATACTCATTATTTTGCATGGATAGAGGGGTGCCCTCGACAGATATAAGGGTTATCCTGCCCGCTAGATCATAGAGAATCAATGGTTGGTGGGCACGATCAGTGTGACAACTTTCTCGACCAATCAGAGCGTAGCAGCGAAGATGAGCACAGGTGTGAGAAATGGATACAAAGAGAGGGGAAAACCGAGTACCACTTAAGAACCAAGGGAAAAACTGACTAGAACTTAAAAACCAAGGGTAAAACTAAGTAGAACTTAAAAACCAAGGGCAAGACTGACAAAGGGATTCAAATAGAAAATAGAAAATGATTTAAAAAATGGAAACTAACTGCCAGTGTTGCACTCGAGGGCAAAATTGAGTACAACTGAATCGCCAGGGTCAGACACGAGGGAAAAAACGTGACTCATGGTACGCGTGTGCGGTGCACGGGGCGGTAGCGGACACGTGTGGCCGTGCACGGTGCAGTAGCGTGCCCGGTGCATGGTAGTGCAACGAAACGTCGCTTCCCTTCTCCTTTAATAGATGCGTCCCCACTCTCACTCATCACGCACTTGCTCACTCAACCGTTTCCACTATCTCATCACCTTCTGCAAACCCCCAAGAAAACCCCAACAATGCTAGCGATGGAGAAGAACGGCACGGTGGCCATCGACGCCCCCAAGGCCGCTGGCGAGGAGGCCCCCATCCCCGTACATGTCCCCATCCTCGTCCCCGCATCCTCCGTAGACGTCGGCAAGGAGGCCCCTGCCGGTCTCGGACAGATCCCGCTCGGCTAGTACCCCTACGAGGAGGTTGTCTACATAAGGCCGGAGAACCCCTACGACACCAGCATCACCGACCCATGGTCGGAGGTAACCAGGGTTTTCTCCCATTCCCTTCTTCTTCCCCCGTTCCCATCATCGGATGCTCGATCGCATGTTATTAGGGCTCGGCTGTTTGTATTTTTACATTAGATAATCCTCTTGTGTTAGATCTCGATTTTCGATGAATCCCCTTGTTCGTATTTGGGATCAGTATTCGATTTGGTTTGAGATTTGGGGAATAATCAAGAGATCTCAATCGGTTAATTTATGCAAATAATCAGAGTATCTCAATCATGTCCTTATTGCACTCTACTTTTTTTTCCAACATGAGGATAGCAGCGACGTCTGCAGCGACGACGAGTCCAAGGACACCAAGACTTGCCATGTGCTGAGGAGGCTAAAGTCTGGCAAGTACAACAACTTCTTCGCCGACAACGTGTACATGTGCCCCTTCTTCCCCACCAGGAGGCTCCGCGCCACGGACTTCAACACCCTCGTGAAGCATGCCGAGGACATGAGGACCTGCGGTGAGTCCGTGAAAGTCCACAGCTTCATAGCCAAGCACCAGGTGCTTTGTGTTCACCTCTGCAACCTCTAGAAGGTGGCTATCGAGGAGGGTCGCATGCCCCCGATCAAACCCAAGGCGCCCAAGGTGAAGGGACTGGCCAGCAAGAAGTGGAGTTGGTGCTAGAGGGAGGAGGCAGAGGCCCTCCTAGCAGAGGCCACGAGGGGCCACTGATCAGCTGCCGCTGCTGCTGCTGTAAAGCAGCTTCTTTTGTCTTGTCTGTGTTGAACTTGTCAGCTGCTGCTGCTGAGCAGCCTAATTGTCGAACCTCGTTAAGTACCGTACTATATAACCAATATTAGCTGCTTTATCTACATCTGCTCTATTTACTGAATTGATTTATGGTGCTGGTTAGTTTTGCTGCTCTTGATTTGCTACCAGATTGGGAAAAAACGAGAGCAAAAGGAACAATGAATGAAGAGAGAAGCTGCTCTAGATTTGCTACCTTTTTGGGCAAAAAAACACAATTGTTAGTGAGAAAGGGGAAAAGGCGCTCTTAAAAAGGCCAAATAACAAAAAAAACTTCCAATTTAGGCGTCAGGGCGCACGTAACGGCCAAGCCTTTGACCAGACGGCACCCCCCTCCGAGCACATGTGAGGGCTTTGGAATGGAGGGAGGGAAAAAGTGAGGACAAACCACAATGTTGCTATAGCTAAATCTGACAAAAAGCAGAATTTGGCTTTATCATGCAATTTGTCTAGAGCTCCACAATGTAGCTATTATAAATTCCTGCACCATGCGGTCCCACCGCTGACAAGAATAGCCTTATTTTTTTCTAAAGATATGAGAGCAGAGGACACGTGTCAGACATAGGTTAGCTAATTAATTCAGAACCACATTTGTCATCGGAGCACCCTCTTGCTCCGGTTCCCTCTTTTGCTCAATTTGGAACCACCTCCACAGTGTAGGCAACTAGTTCCAAAAGCCAAAAAGTAAACATGGAACCACTTTTGCTGGGGAAAATAGAAATCCCTAAACTATGTGGTGCGTTGAAACCTCATGTTTTTCCACCGACACGTGTGTTGCAAAGTTGCTTGATCGTGCACGATTACACAAGTGGCCTACACAGAAACTTATAGAAGCATGGGAAAACGAGCTTCAATTTGGCAAATTCTGGACAAAATCACCAAATTAAAGAAAGGAAATTGCAAGCTTTGCGCAATCGGCAGGCCTGAGCGGCTGGGCGGCTGCCCCGAGGTGCAGGGATCCTAGGTCCCTGTCTATGCTTACACTTCTTAAACTTGTTGGGAATAATAGTTGTACAATTCCTTCCGTTCCGTCACGTTACGTTGTGTCAGCACCGCGCACCCGCTGCAGATCGGCAATGGGACAGTGGTCTACGTGACCGGTCTCTGCCACGCCAAAGCCATGTCGCACACCCGTCCCATCTCCTACCGGGACGGTCGCCGAATATAATCGCTAGGATTGGAAACCAACGGTGCCCGCCCGGTCAAACTTGCTTCCGCTTGGGTATGACCGGAATATTGGTAAATGCAATTTAAGCATCGCCTTCCATCTCCACAACACATCACCGTGCGCGAAAATCCCCAACTCCTTCCTTCCGCCACCACCGTAGACACCACAAGAACCATCGACGCTGCCGCAGGCACCGCCTCCGCCGGGCCATACCACCGCAACAGATAACTCCATCGCCACGCCCAGTCCCAGCCACCTCTACCGATCCTAGGACACCGCCACCGCATTAGCTGCTGCCATGGACGCAGAGTACGGCGTATTCGGTGACGGGAGCGGCTTCACCGACGAGTACACCGTCACCGCCCGTGGCACCACCAAGCTGAAGGTCATCCACACAAATGCGTCAGCGGAGGTCACCAAGGTCATCACAATGTACGAGCGGTGGCTACAGGAGCCGATGGACAGGTACAAGATCGTCGGCCTTGACCTCCAGTATACCGGAGATAGGAAGAGGGCGGCGCTTTTGCAGCTGTCCTTGCGGAACCACTGCCTCCTATACCATGTATGTAGAGCCAAATCTGTATGCCCGGAGCTTCGTGAGTTTCTACACAGGAGGGAGATCTACTTTGCCAACGTTGACATCAAGAACGACACTCTGAAGCTAGATCGGGATCTCCTCCTTCATGTTGTCAATCACGTCGATCGCCAACATTTGTTGAGGTACCAGGATGGCGATACGGGGAAAGCTGGCATGGCTAGACTTGTTGCCGACATCATCGACCGCCAGTACGCCAGCATGAAAGTCGAGTTCCCTAAGCACCTGCATGAGTGATCGGAGTGGAGGCACCTGGATTACGATGCGATCAAGTACGCAGCCAGGGACGCGTATGTCTGCTACGAGATGCTCAACAGGATCTGGCAGGTGGGTGAGTGCGCTGTTTACCACTACCAGTTTCGCATTTCGTTCCTAGTTTTATCTCGCCTGTAGTTTATCTCGCATGTATTTTCTAAGCATTCTGTGTGTAAGAACCGAGCTCGTATGATCCCTATGCTATTAGGTAGTTCACCTATATGAATTACATTTCCCTCTTTAGTATGCTCAACATTCATACTTACAAATTCTATATGTGCCATTTGCATGCGGCAGAATCCAGGACTGACATGCATAAGGTGTGATACAGTCATAAGTCATAACCAAACCCAGATTGTAGCGAAGGATAGAGTCATAACCAAACCTAGATTATAGTTCGACAAAAGAAATACACAGCAGTTCGTAATTGCTCATATAGTGTACTTCTGAAATAACATGTTTTCATAAACATAACAAGCCCCATACAAACACAACAATCATGCACAAAAAGTCTACATCCCAGCCTGTTGCAGAAGGCAACTGATCCCAGGATGCCTTCGGTCGCTTGCCCCGGCTTGTAGATTCATCTACACTCTGGCATCTGGGGCAAACAACCTGCCTTGGTGGTGGTTCAATGATGCGATGCCTGGAACGAGATTTTACAATCTAGCGGTACAACTCGTGGCTAACATACCCGTCAATTGCAGGGTACTTCAGATTAGGTTCAGAAAGCGGATTATCCTCCCAGTCATCATGCCCTAAACGCCTCCACGAACATCTCGGCAATTTCCCCTTCATGTCAACGTACCACGGGTCGATGAGTTCAGAGGCATGATCGGCCATCCCGGTCCTGCTGCCCTTCGTCCCAGGGATCTAGTAAATTTCCTGGATGTCCACTCTGCACTCCTTTTCTAATGTTGATAGTCGGGCTTTCAAGCAGTTTAGTGTCATTCGTGATGTCAACACTAGTAAATGTTATGTGCTGGTTCACGAGAAATTCATGAAACAGATCCCTAATCATTTCGCCCCACCTGCATGAAAATGAATTAAGACAAATAATATAGCAATAACTTTTGCAAACAGACGGTTCAGGAACGAAAAGACAACAAAGTCTACCAGATCCCGTCAGCCCCCTTCTCACAAAAAGGCTGGTATACGAGGACGTGCCCCTTCATGGAGAGTTGCACCACGGCGATCCTATGGTGATCACGGTTGTACTCTAGGTCGAGACCTACGAACCTGTTTTCTTTGAACCGCAGCTAACTCGTGTAATTATTTAGAGTGTTCCTCACCGTCCCAGGGTTAGTGGTGTAGACAACATTGATCTTCTTCCTTCCATGTACTTCTATGTCGAAGAACGTAGTCGCTTGCCTACCGTCGTTTTGGACATCCGAAAAGTCCATGACTACAAGCAAGAGGGAAAGGATACGGAGGAAGAGGGTCATGATGATGATGTCGTGGAGGAGGAAATGAGACGGAGAAGTGAAAGATTTGAACTGCCCTTACTAATATCTGGAATGGTGCACGACCGTTCGTAGTAGGGTGAAGGTGGAGAAAAATGGCGCTTTTCACGTCGATGATAGCGCTGCCTAAAATTTGTTCTGTGCCACTTGCATGCGGTGGAATCGAGGTCTTCCATGCACGATCGAAGTCAAACATAGTCACGTTTGCACGTACCAACCTTCACTCACTAACAGGCAGGCCGCACATTTCTCTCTCTTACGATTTATTTTTTCACTTCCTCTAGACGGTTCCGCTGCGTGCCCTCAATAATTACGCCCCCTTCCTTGTCTTCCACACGGATGAGAACCGGCGATGGTGGCGGTTCCTCACTGTGTCACTCCCTACTCGAACAACTGCCCCATCCCTGATTCCATCCCCTCTTGGATCCATCCGCCTCCTTATCACAATGCCTCCATTAATCTACCGAATTCCAGACTCCATTTGCCGCTATGGGTAGAGGTTGGGGTAGCGGCAGGCTGAAGCGAAAGGCATGCGACAACGACGCGGATGGCCAGGGCGACCGCCACCACGAGGATTGGGGATGGCCAAACCTCAGCGCCGTGAATGTTCATATGATCGCCACGGGGTTGGACATCATCTCTGCCGGCCGCCTTGCTCGCTACATCCCTGGCTAACGCTTCGAGATGCAGGACATGGACGAACAACCGTTCGGCATGCCAGGCCTTCTTTACCCCGATACCAGCAAATGGCCAAACGACCGTGATGGCCACGTAAGTTCCAGTATCTTGCGTATTGGTTCTGTTATATCGTTGATTCCTATGTGCTGAACTCTCATCGAAATCCTATGTTCCTTTCGTCGAACGTGTTGTGTGCAGGCGCGGTTTGAACAAATTGAACCATTTAAGACTATTCTGTACAGCGGAAGCTCTACTCGTACCTGATATTTTGGTATTTTCGTAGTGCCACAATCTTACTTTAGGTGATAGATGAGTTGTCAATTTTGATTTGCAATGGAATGCCTACAAGGAGATATTCTGTTTCCTAAAATAAAAACAAACAAATTAGATGATTTAAGGCTATTATGCCCCGAGCTGTTTATGATCATCGTCATGAGTTTGTTCTGGGGGGCGCTCTACTCCTACTCCATATATTGGGTATCTTCATAGTGACACATGCACAATTTAGGCGATATGTGAGGAGACATTCATATTTAGGCGATATTTTGGGTACTATAATCTGAAGGTCCAGTTGTCAAATTGTATTTGCAATGGAATCCATGCTAGGTGATTCTACCAAATGACAACAAACTCTGCAGAATATTAATGCAAAACTGATGCTGCTAGATAAGTGGTCGGAATCAGTAGTGGTGAATATCAAGGAAGAAGAAGAGACGGAAATGGGAGATGACCAGAACTGGGTGGGTGGCAACGGCGAGTGGCTGGTCCTTCATCCTAGGATGGGAGTACTTGGTCTCTAAAAAATGGCTACAGATCGTTGAGATTTACATTGCCATCTTTGGAGGGTGTCGGTATTACTACGTTCAACAATGGGTGGCCGCCGCCCATTTCCGAATTAGCTTACAGGTTCAACATGGCAGAACTTGATGTCCTGAAGGTACAACTCCCACATAGACCACAGGAGGTGTGGATGACCTGGGAGTATGACCTCTTAGTGGTGTTCGACAAGGCAATCACATTCATTAGATGCCCAGAAGACATGGAATGGACAGTCTTGCGCGACGACTTCCTGTGGCCAGAGAAGTATGTCGACGCCGTCTTCACCTCAAGCTACCATTCGAACAAACCACAACGCATTTATGTGGTCACTGAACCTAGCGGCAACGTGTGTGTTTGGGAGCCATCCATCTGGGGTGAGTCATGGTGTCATATAGCATGTAAAATCGCATTCCAATATCTGCTTACTAACTGTAAGTAACACGCAAGTGCCCACGCAGCCCCGCGCATCATTCCAGCTCTAGTGATCGAAGATACAGTAGCAAATGCTAAACTTGGGATATGGCGCTGGTTCCTGGCACCTCTCGGAGGCGACACAAAACAGTATGTTGAACTCATGTGGATTCATATCAGGGGAGCACTAAACAATGTTGGTGATACAATAGAACATATGGGGACACAACTTTCTTCATACACAATGTTGGTGATACAATAGAACAAATGGGTGCCATGTTTTCTCGAGGTCTGCATGCCCATCCAAAGACCCAGTAGAGCAAGTCTGGAGTAGAGTCGACAATCTAAAGGGACAATCTGTGTTTCTTGGGATCAACTACCCTTTCTTTGTCAGAGCCCATGGAGCCGTTGAACCTGTAATTTCTCAGGCAGCCCTGTCTCCTAATGTTGCTGGTGGTGGTGGTGGTGGAGCTGACGAAGAACTAGCTGCTGCTCCTGGTGAAGCTGATGAAATACTTGGTGATGCTGCTGCTGGTGAAGCTGAAATACTTGCTAATGCTACTACTGGTGAAGCTGACGAAATACTTGATGAGGATGCTGCGGGAGTCCAGGAAGAACATGCTGGTGTTGTTGCTGAGGTGCCAGCACTTCCAGTGTTGATAGCAGACTTTTTTTGTTTGCTGCACACTCACGCGCCTATCATGTTGAAACTCCAGATCCAACCTGGAGCCGAATCCACGTCGGGGGGAGGGGGGCTACAATTGGGTCATCAGTGGGGTCGTATGATTTGATGGAGAATGACAGACGGCCAAACGTAACATTCTGGTTCGTTCCGACGATACCACCAGCTCTAGGGACCTAGTGCTCATACTGGCAGATCCGATAAACCATTTTTATTTATATTTATCTTTAGTTACGCTTATTTGTGTAAATACTAAGCTATGCTTATTTGTGTAAGCCTAAGTTAGGCCTAACTACGTAATATTCAGTGAAGCCTAGTTTTTCTTCTACGCCCATAACAGCAGAATTGCAGCATAGAATAGACAAAGGTAATGTGCATACTAGGCATTTTTGCTCAGGATAACAACCACTTCAAGTAAATGATACATGGTGTACACATTTGAACGCATCAATAGAATGTGCCACCTATTGATGATTGATGACATGGATCTAGCTTTTCTGCACGTATTTGCATTGAATCGCTCATTAATTTGTTCACATATTTTTGGCAATGGCTGATGAAATCCACTCTCTTGGTAACATGCTTCGTTAGAGAGCACTTGTTGATGCAATGCAAAGTACAGAACATGGTCATCATCGTCATTCTATTTAGGTTCTCTATGTTTCGTCATCACGAAGCTACTAATTTCAAATGAAAATCTAGTAAACAACATATGTGTACATTGTTAGAGTATGCTACGGACATGGTACATACATGTTTTTCTACAATCACAAGAAGAAAACTTGATGCATTTTCACCTTGTTGGCGTTGTGCCGAACTGGGTGGATGTGGTTTTGGGGTTCGGAGAGGAAGGTGCCATGGTTGTTGCGTGCGTGACCACGATGGCGAGCTCGGATTCTGGAGGAGGACAACAAGACCGAGCATGGTCGGTGATACATTGCAAATGTATCTATAATTTTTGATGTTCCATGCTTGGTTTTATCCACTTTCTTGTCTTTTGTCCACACTTTGGAGTACTTTTCATATGATTTCTTGGACTAACCTATTAACAAGAGCCATAGTGTCAGCTGCCTGTTTTCTGCTGTTTTTGGTTCTAGGAAAGTCAGAAAATGAATATTCTCTGAATTGGACGGGACAAAAGCCAAAGTGCCTCTTTTACCGGAAGTCATCTGGAGCCAGAATACGAGATGGAGAGGAGCCAGGGGGCCACCACACCACCTGGCCGCGTGGGCCAGGCCTGGCCATGCCAGGGGGTGGTGTGGCTAGACTAGGGACCCCCTCGGTCTCCCTCTTCGCCTATAAGTTTCCTTCTGACCTAAAAACCCAGGGGGGTTCGACGTTTTTCCAGAAGGAGTTCCGCTTCGCTGCCACCACCAGATTCCACGAAACAGCACCAGAAACTCCGTTCTAGCACCCTGCCGGGACGGGGGAATTGGAGGAGATCATCGCCATCATCATCTCCATTGCTTCTCCATTGACCATCCATGTTTCCCCCATCTATGAGTGAGTTATCCCCCGCTGTAGGCTATGGGGATGGTAGGGATTGGATGAGATCATTCATGTAATGGCATCAGATTGTTAGGGCATGGTGCCTAGTATCTTTTATTAGTGCTTTATGACTTTGTTGCGACTTGTTATGCTTAATGCTTGTCACTAGGGCCCGAGTGCCATGATTTCAGATCTGAACGTGTTATTGATTCATTATGATAGTATTGTTTTTGGTCTTATCTACAAGTTGTATACACACGTTGTTGTAAGGAACTAATGGCCCCGAAGTGATAGAAATCGGGATAACCGGAGGGAATGGCTTTGACGTGAGGATCACATGTGTTCACGGAGTGTTAATGCTTTGCTCTGGTGCTCTATTAAAAGGAGCACCTTAATTGCTAGTAGTTCCCTTGAGGCCCTGCTGCAAATGGGCTGGTAGGACAAAAGATATTGTGCAAGTTCTCATTGCGAGCACGTATGACTATATATGGAACACATGCCTAGGATTATCTAGTACTTGTATGATTTATCTTATTTATCTGCAATTGCCCTATGTTCTGATTGCTATGTGAACTGTCTTGTCCATGCAACGCCCGTCCATCCATCCCTATGCCTACCGCACTCGAATCCCACTATTTACTGCTATTGTTACTACTGTCTTTACTTTACTACTATTGCTACTTTGCTATTCCTACTACAAAATTGTTGCTACTGATAAACTGCTGCGAGCAAGATTGTTTCTAGGTGCAGCTGAATTGACAACTTAGTTGTTAAGGCTTATAAATATTCTTTGGCTCCCCTCGTGTCGAATCAATAAATTGGGTTTAACTTCCCTCGAAAATACTGCCATACACACCCTATACTTGTGGGTCATCAAGACTATTTTTTGGCGCCGTTGCCGGGGAGCATAGCTTTATTTATCAAGTGCATTTGGATTCTCTATTATTCGCTGCTATCCATCCATCATGGGTAAGTCTCGTGATGGCAAGGTTCCTATTTTACCATCCACTACAAGAAGAGGTACGGTTCTAAACACCTCTATTGCTCTTGATTCACCATTTGTTATGAGTAAGCTCATTACACCACCACATACACGTGCTACACACACTGCTACTACTGCTGAATCTGAAACTTCTGATGCTTATGATGCTGCTTCTACTGTGCTTGATAAGAGTGGTTCATTAGGTCCTTTCCTAGATGCTACAATTGCTAGAACTATAGCTGGAAATACTGAAACTCCTAATGAAGACACTACCACACCTGTTAGTTCTCCTGAGGCTAGTGAAAGTTATGATATTGAAGATGGTTATGTTGACATGACCGATGAAATTATTAAAGAATGTAAGAACACCCATGATAGGAGCGCTGCTAAGAGTCTCCTTGAGAGGCGTACTATTAGATCCAAATTGTCTCCTATTGCTAAGTTTTCTGCTTCTCCCATAAACATTATAGATGAAGATTATGATTTCTCTCTCGATCTATCTTACATAGCTATTATCGAGAAAGAACCTTTTTGTGGGACTAAGAATGAAAGTGCGGTAGCACATATGAATGAACTTTCTACCATGAGTGGCTTGTTTTTTGATGATATTAAGATGCATACTTACTTTGTTGCTAAGATTTCCCCTTTTCACTGAAAGGAGAAGCTAAAACTTGGTTTAGTAATTTGCCTCCTGGATCTATTGATAGCCCTGAGTGCTTGATTAGTACTTTCCGGTAGAAATATTTTCCTCCTAGTGCTAGACATGCTATTTTGCAGGAACTTTTTGATTTTAAACTGGGAGAAAAAGAGGCATTGCCCGAATCTTGGGAAAGGTTTTGTGCTTTGATTCATGCACAAGCTGGAAGTCCATTACCTAAGAATGAGCTTCTTGATATATTTTATAATGGACTAACTGAAGAATCTAGGACATACCTAGATAGTTGTGCTGATTGTGTTTTCAGGAATAGGACTCCTAAGGAAGCTGAGGAATTAATGGCTAAAATAAGTAAGAACTATGAAGATTGGACTCCTGCTAAACAAGCTATACCTGAAGTAATTGTACCTGAACCTACTATTCCAGTGCCTATTCCAACATCAAAGAAGAGGGGAGTTATTGAATTAAATGATGAAGTGATGAAGGAAGCCAAGAAATGCCTTAAGGAGAAGGGAATTAAAGCTGCAGATGTCAAGAATTTACCTCCTATAGAAGAATTATGTAAGCCTATTCCCTAGTCACCCACTATTGAGGTACACTCTCTCCAACACTTTGATGAAGGTGATATCCCTTACTCTAAACCTCCTGATCAATGCTTAGAAGAATTTGATATCTTTATTATTAAGCAAGATAATTTTAATAAAAGGGTGCAAAATCATCTAATGGAAAACATTAGAGCTATTGTTGAGTTGAAAGATATTGTGGAAAGAACCTCTAATGATGTTAAAATGATTGTTAAACACTTTCAAATGGTTCAAACTCAAATAGATCAACTCATTAAAGTACAAAAAGACTTGCTTATTAATGCCGCTAAAGAAAAACATGCTTATGAAATTAGAACTAGAAGTGGAGCCGCTACCCAGGATCCTCTATATCCTGAGGGGCATCCCAGAAGAATTGAGAAGGATTCTCAACAAGCTGAAAATAGTGGCTCTACTCGTAAGAAAAGGAAAAAGAAACATAAAACTGTTGTAGAACCCTCTGAACCTGCTATAGATCCTAATAGTATATCTATCTCTGATGCTAAAACCGAAAGTGGTAATGAAGAAAATGAAGTTCCTAATGAAGAGAAAGTTGAAGAAGAACCTGAAAACCACACTAAGAATACTAAATACACCAAAGAAGATTTTACTGCTAAGAAACATGGTAGTGAAAGAGAACCTTGGGTCCAAAAACCTATGCCTTTCCCTGATAAGAAACACAAGTCAAAGGAAGATGAACACTATACTAAGTTTTGTGAGTGGATGAAACCTTTATTATTGCAAAGTCCTTTGATTGATGCTATTAAATTGCCTCCTTACTCAAAGTATATGAAGGACATTGTCTCGAATAAAAGGAAGATCCCTAATGAAGAAATTTGTAATTTGCTTGCTAACTATTCCTTTAATGGTAAGGTTCCTATGAAACTTTGAGACCCAGGGATTCCAACTATCCCTTGCTCTATTAATAATAGTTATGTTAGAACTGATTTGTGTGATTTGGGAGCTGGAGTTAGTGTTATGCCTTTCTCTCTCTATAAGAGGCTTCAACTAGAAAAACTGATACCAACTGATATATCTTTGCAAATGGCTGATAAATCTACCACTATTCCTGTTGGTATATGTGAGGATGTACATGTTCAGGTGGCTCATAATTTCTTGATATTGACTGATTTTGTTGTGCTTGAAATGCTTGAAGATGATAATATGTCTATTATTCTTGGGAGACCTTTTCTTAATACTGCAGGAGCTGTTATTAATTGTAATCAAGGAAAGGTGACTTTCAATGTGAATGACAAGGAACATACTGTCTATTTCCCCAAGAAGTTTGAAAGAATTTATGGTTTGAATTCAATTGAACATGTTGAGGGCATTCAAGTTGGAGAAATATATTGTCCCATACCAAGAGAAAAATTTGAAACTATTATGATTGGGACCATTGCTATCAAGGTTGAGGTAACATAATCATTAGTGGAATACAAAGTTTTGTCTCATATGAAATTGTTTTGGTAACAAGACCCGATCAACCTTGTTAACAAAAGGATTTCATTGAACAAAAAAATGTTTTCACCATGATTATCTCCGCTTACTTCTATTCTATCCATTTTATTATTTGTTTGTGCCTAACTTAAAGACGTTAAAGAAAAGTACTTATTGGGAGATAACCCAAAAGTTTTAGATGAGTCTTGGAAGTTATTACTGCAGTAATAACTGCTCCTTATCCTTTTTATTTGCTTTTTGTGCCAAGAGTAACCTCCAATGAGAGAGAAGTAATGGTTGGGAAAGTTGCTGTCCCGAAACAGATTTCTGTGCTTCACCGTAAAAATTCGTGTAAAACCTCTGTACGTCCTTTTGAGGCATGAATTTTTGTGATTCTGCCCCAGGTTGTTATGTAACTCTCGTTAGTTCAACACTTTTTGATTTGAGAAACAGAAGGTCTTCGAAAAAATTCGTCTTTACCTGCTGGTCTGTTTTGACAGATTTCTGCCTTTATTTGCTTTTGCTTCTTGTTGGTTCCTTTTTTAGTTCTTTTGGGGAATTGAGCTTTTTCAGGGAATTGCTACAGTATCTAGTGTTTTAATGGAAGTTTTATTGATGTTAGAACTGAACCTAAAGACTTATTATCTTGAGTGCACTAATGTTGCTAATAAAGATTGTGTGAAGTTTTGTATGAAGGAAAAATTTCAGGTGTATGCAAGGAATGAGTAATGAGATGAAGAATGGACTAAAGCTCAAGCTTGGGGATGCCACACGTGTCACCCCAAGAAATATCCAAGAAGTACAAGCGTCAAAGCTTGGGGATGCCCAATGCATCCCCTTCTTCATCAATAAAAATCTTAGGTTTCTTCCAAACGCTTCATTTTTATTATTTCATGCACGGTTGTGTTGTTCTTGGAGCGTCTTCTTTTTCGTTTTCATTTTGGTTTTTCATTTGCTTTTGTTTTCTTAGTTTTCTGAATAAATTGGTTGGACCTCCTCTTTCATGCATTGGTTTTCAAATAGTTTGGTTTGGTTTGGAAAAGAGTAGGAAAGTTCATGCTTAAGTGGTAAAGAGAGCTTGTTTTTGACTGTGGCCTATGCTTTGTCATGCCATGCTTGATATTGTTTTGGCTTTATTCTTAGTATTCTTTAATATAGCATGAATTTTTATAAACAATTGATATTGCTTAATGCGCCTTGGATGAATCATGCGTTGTTTTAACATATTAAAGCATAGTATAGTGGTATCCTCCTTTGATGCTTTATTTGGGTTGACTTAGCACATGCTCACACCATGTTATGACTATCTCAAGTCACCATAGCCTTTATGATCCTTTAGTTTTCAACTTGTAGTATCTCAAGTCACTCGGTGTAAAATGAAAGGGGAGCTTGTAAGTCCATGGAGTTATGTATAGGTGTTAGAGAAACGCCTGGGCCGCTGGTCTAATCCGTGCTGACATGGTGGAAACCTGCAGCGTAACCATAATGAGCTGTCTATGAAGCATTCTTCTTATAAAAAAAGAGTCCAATATTGAGAAAAAAGAGAAAAAGAAAAAAAATGATGAGATTATGAAAAGAGGAAAGAGAGAAAAAGCACCATACTCCCATGGTAAATAAGAAGATTGCTGAGATGCTCGTTGTCTGCTTGCCTTGTCATTTTGATATGGGGATTTTTCCGTATCATCGGGCAAGGGGTACCCCGTTGGCGGTTCTCTATGATACACATGTACTTACGATGACAAGAACTTACCGGTGACTAAACTTGAATAGCATGAGGAGCGACCATCGTATTCAAGGGACATGAGATTTCTAACTTATACTTTGTCAAGCATTTACACCATAGTTTGTTCACTTTAACCTTAATCACTTCAAGATGCTTATGATAGGGGCAATGAGAGCTAAAAGCTAGTAAGTACCATAATTTTTGGAAGCTCTTTATGAAACTTGAATCCCAACTTCCTTCTATGAAGGCCTTTCTTCCACTTTTATATTTAGTCTCCACCTTCTATCTTTATGCACTTACTTTGAGAGCATAGTGGCCATTCTTAGTTCTATGTGCATTGTCCTAAGACTTATTGATTGATGCATACCTTGATATTGCTTGTTTTAAACTATTTGTATCTAGTCACTCTTATGAACTTTGAAGGTGTCCTATGCATTTATGTTTGCTACTCTATGAGGGACAAGCTGAATGCCACTATGCTATGTTTTCTTTATGTGAAAGAAACAAACGTATTGCAAAGCATTGTTATTCATGAATCTTTTGTTTCTGCCTTTTCATGTTGCAACATAGTTTCTTTGTCTTATTGCTAGAACTTTGTCTTTCATATTATGATCGAAGTATTATGATCCCAGCTTTGAATGTTTTACAAATACTTTGATCAAGTTTATGATGGTGCATGTCACCTCAAAAATTATTCTTTCTCTTTATCACTTACCTACTCGAGGACGAGCAGGAGTTAAGCGTGGGTATGTTGATACATTGCAAATGTATCTATAATTTTTGATGTGCCTGTTGGAGATATGCCCAAGAGGCAATAATAAAAGTGGTTATTATTATATCTTTGTGTTTATGATGAATGTTTACATCCCATGCTATAATTGTATTATTAGGAAACACTAATACATGTGTGTTTTGTAAACATAAGAGAGTCCCTAGTAAGCCTCTTGTTGAACTAGCTTGTTGATTAATTGATGATTATGGTTTCCTGATCATGGACATTAGGATGTGATTAATAACAAGGTCATATCATTAGGAGAATGATGTGATGGACACACACACCCATAGTAAGCGTAGCATAAGATCAAGTCATTAAGTTCGTATTGCTGTAAGCTTTCAAACACATAGTAACCTATTCATTCGACCATGAGGTTATGTTAATCACCATCACTGGATGAATACTTTGATGACATCAAACGCCTCTTCGTAACTGGGTGGTTATAAAAGTGTCATTGGGTATTCTGAAAGTATGTGTTGAAGCTCATGAACCAAGATTGGGATTTGTCCATCCATATGACGGATAGATATGCTCTGGGCCCTCTCGGTGGAATGTCATCTAGTTAGCTTGCAAGCATGTGACTAGGTCACAAGGGATGACATGTCACGGAACGAGTAAAGAGTACTTATCAGTAACGAGGTAGAACTAGGTATGGAGATACCGACGATCAAACCTCGGATAAGTATAGTATCGTGAGATAAAGGGAATTAGTTTCGTATGTAAGTGGTTCAATCGATCGCGAAGTCATCGTTGAGTATGTGGGAGCCATTATGGATCTCCAGGTCCCGCTGATGGTTATTGACGAACCGTAGGGTGACACACTTAAGGTTCGAAGTTGTTTTAAGTAGATATGGAATGTGCTTTGGAAACCGAATGTTGTTCGGAGTCTCGGAATGGATCCGGGACATCACGAGGAGATCCGGAATGGTCCGGAGAATAAGATTCATATATAGGAAATCATTTTATGAGATAGGAAATGTTCCGGAGTGTTTGTATGAGGATTCTAGAAGGTTTCGGAATGTTCCGGAAGGTTCTAGAAGATATCTTGGAGTTTGCTTGAAAATCAAGATAGGGATCAAGGAGTCCTGTTGGGTCAAGATAAGGAGTCGTGGGGGAGGAGGATTCCTCCCCACCTCCCCAACCCGCCGGCCCCATAGGAGGGGAGTCCTACAAGGACTCCCCTTCCCTGGCGCGCCCTCCCCTCTTTAAATAGAGGGGCAGGGCGCCCCCTCCTCTCACGCTCTCATAACGTCCAATCTCTGCCGCCTCTCTCCTCCACCATATTCTGCACAGGCATAGGCGAAGCCCTGCAGAATTCTCTACTCCACCACCACCACCACGCCGTCGTGCTGCTGGGATTCCGTGGAGAAGATCTACTACCTCCGCTGCTCGCTGGAACGGGGAGAGGAAGGTCTGCTTCGACTCCGCACGTGTGACTGACTACGGAAGCGCTGCCGAATCGTGGCGCCGGAAGGATCGTCAACTTAACCAAGGGCGGAAGCGCTGCTAGAACGCGATGCCGGAAGGATCGTCTACTTGACCTAAGGCGGAAGCGCTGCTGGAACGCGACGCCGGAAGGATTGTCCACACGATCTTGAGATCGGCAAGTGATCGACTACATCAACCACGAGATCTAATCTCGTTAACGCTTTCGGATCTACGAGGGTTAGTTCCCATCTATCTCGTTGCTCATGTCTAATAGATTAGATCTTAGCTTTTATCTAGATTAGATCTAGGTTTTGTTCGTTCTTGCGGTAGAAATTTTTTGTTTTCCATGCTACGAACCCATCAGTTCCATGCTTGGTTTTATCCACTTTGTGTTTTGTCCACACTTTGGAGTACTTTTCATATGATTTCTTGGACTAACCTATTAACAAGAGCCATAGTGCCAGCTGCCTATTTTCTGCTGTTTTTGGTTCCAGGAAAGTCAGAAAATGAATATTCTCGGAATTGGACGGGACAAAAGCCAAAGTGCCTATTTTACCGGAAGTCATCTGGAGCCAGAATACGAGATGGAGAGGAGCCAGGGGGCCACCACACCACCTGGGCATGCGGGTCAGGCCTGCCCGCGCCAGGGGGTGGTGTGGCTAGCCCAGGCACCCCCTCGGTCTCCCTCTTCGCCTATAAGTTGCCTTTTGACCTAAAAACCTAGGGGGGTTTGACGTTTTTCTAGAAGGAGTTCCACTCCGCCGCCACCACCAGATTCCACGAAAAAACACCAGAAACTCCGTTCTGGCACCCTGCCGGGACGGGGGAATTGGAGGAGATCATCGCCATCATCATCATCTCCATCGCTTCTCCATCGACCATCCATGTTTCCCCATCTATGAGTGAGTAATCCCCCGCTGTAGGATATGTGGATGGTAGGGATTGGATGAGATCGTTCATGTAATGGCATCACATTGTTAGGGCATGGTGCCTAGTATCTTTTATTAGTGCTTTATGACTTTGTTGCGACTTGTTATGCTTAATGCTTGTCACTAGGGCTCGAGTGCCATGATTTCAGATCTGAACGTGTTATTGATTCATTATGATAGTATTGTTTTTGGTCTTATCTACAAGTTGTATACACATGTTGTTGTCCAGAACCAATGGCCCCGAAGTGATAGAAATCGGGATAATCGGAGGGAATGGCTTTGACGTGACGATCACATGTGTTCACAGAGTGTTAATGCTTTGCTCCGGTGCTCTATTAAAAGGAGCACCTTAATTTCCAGTAGTTCCCTTGAGGCCCCACTACAAACGGGCTTGCTGGACAAAAGATGTTGTGCAAGTTCTCATTGCGAGCACGTATGACTATATATGGAACACATGCCTAGGATTATCTAGTACTTGGATGCTTTATCTTATTTATATGTAATTGCTCTATGTTCTGATTGCTATGTGAATTGTCTTGTCCATGTAACGCCCGTCCATCCATCCCTATGCCTACCGCACTCGAATCCCACTGTTTACTGCTATTGTGACTACTGTCTTTACTTTACTACTTTTGCTACTTTGCTATTCCTACTACAAAACTGTTGCTACTGATAAACTGATGTGAGCAAGATTGTTTCCAGGTGCAGGTGAATTGACAACTCAGTTGTTAAGACTTATAAATATTCTTTGGCTCCCCTTGTGTCGAATCAATAAATTGGGTTTAACTTCCCTCGAAAATACTGCGATACACCCCCTATACTTGTGGGTCATCAATCGGCATGGTGACAGATCTCACCCAAAAATGAATTCTCGTCCCCGCGCCGTGCCATGGGTGCGGCCATGGTGAGGGCGAGCTCCAATTCAGGATGGGGAGGAGAGCGGGGCCGAGCAGGTTCGTCCAAGTCCTAGCTACACGCCATGTCCGTGACCACAGATTGCCGCCCCGGAGGAAGAAGAAGATGCATAAAGGATGCATGCGCCAGCGCTGCAAGCCTACATGGCAGCCACGATGGCAGCGACATAACGGCGAAAGCTGACAGGGGGCAACTTGACGGGCCTTAGCCTAACATTTTGAATTGAAACATAAAGTTGAATTCGTGTCGAAAAACACCCTCTGAGTATTTGGCACGCCAACTTTGGGCAATGTAGCTAATTGTAAGCAACTTGGGTACCACGTTGCCTGGGCGCCCCAACTTTCGGGCCACAAAATGATATTCTCCGCTCACAGGTACCAAAGGAAGTGGCTAGGTAGTGCCAGGAGGAAGTTCTTGTTAGGATTGACTGGTACTTCCCACCAGTACTATCGGTCCAACTTCCGACCTTAATTCCGACAAAGAGAACTCTCCAAACAGAGAGTTACTGATTGTGACCGGAGTCGTGGCCGATACTAGCACTAGAACTACCGGCAAGACTAGCCCCATAGCAAGCTACGGGCAGAACTACGACGCATGGCCGGTACTTCTGGCCAGGGTTGAAATAGTCCAAACACCTAACATGAACGCTCTCTTGCTGAACAATAGGATGGTTATGGAGGTGCAAGTATAATCTGTGCATGGAAACATGATTTCCCAAAACCTTCCTAGGTGGATCTCCTCTTGATAGTACGGCCTCCTAAAATACAAAATAGAGAGAAAGACTAAATAATATGCACAGTCTTCACGAGTCTTCAAGAGACGAGTCCACACACCAAACTGGCCGTAAGTAAAACCTGTAACTTAGGTAAACGGTGAAACTACAACTGAAGTTTTCATCATAACCAAAATACTTAGAGAAATTGATATCCTTTCAATCTCCTCCGTTTTGGTGTTTGATGAAAACACCATCTGATTTTTATAGATAAAGAACATAATAGAAGAACCTTTTTGTAATCTAAGAGTAGCTCCCCCTAGATGTGTGCAAGAGATGAAAGTTTTATTATGGAATGTATCAAGCACACGCACAGGATATCTCCCCTTACCGTTACAAAAAAAACACAAGTAAATAGATGAAAGTGAGTGAGTCATACCTTTGCACCAACAACCATATGGTCAGACACAATATATGATAGGAGATAGCTCCACCAAATATAACCAACCACGAGAATACCACATAGATATCCCAACACATAGTCTCATACACATATAGCACAAATAATGAAGGTCCACAAACATACAAATAACGGAGGTACACAAACATACATAAAGAAAATATTCACAAGAATAAAAGGATCAAAGAAAGAATGAGCTTGTGACACGACCCATGCAAATCCCGTAACATCCTAATAGAGAACTTTCTCCCCCTTTGGCATCAAGATGCCAATAAGGGAAAAAGCTAGCAAACTACACGCCCCAACCACCAACATAAGGAGGATAAGGCTCGGGGTTCATGTGGCATTCTCCCAAGCGGGCGGAAGAGGACCGGTGACATCATCCTCGTCATCACTGTCAGTCCACTTGCAATGCACATTGACCCACTCATTCTTGGGGAGCATTTATGGATCTGGACTTAGGAGATACATCAATATCGAGCTTCCTCATGATGGCCTTCTCTCTCTTGACACCGTGCCTCCGGTCAATATAGGCTTGGTACTCATGGTCTTGCATGAAACAAAAGGACTTCTTGACCTTCTTAATCATCTTATTGGCCCAAGATGGTTGCCTCTCAATCTGAGGAGGAGGAGAGGCCTCAGTTCGATCCCCAACACTAGACTCAGCATGACTTGATGCCCCAGCATGTTCCCTCTCAGCCTTCAAAATGGCATCTTCCTTTTTCGCTTGAGACTAGGGTTTCTCATGCGTCATCACACGAAGAGTCTTCTCTCATGGATAGTGAACCCATCTTTAGGAAAACGAGAGTGGATGGCTTCCCGCCACTTGGGATTGATAAGAGTTTGAATGTAAGGAGCATAAGGACATGACCTCTTCTCAATCAGTGTAATCCAAATCTCATGGAACAAATGGTGCATGACATCAAGGCACACCGTAGACTCCATGTGGAGATACGTATGATACATAAGGTCTATCTGGAAGGCATGGAGCTGATCGCAGTTACCTGCCTTGGGGGCAATGGTGTTTTGGTACACTTTACGCATGATGTCATAGACTACAAGAAGATGACCCACCTGACTATTCACACCCGAACCTTCAATGTACAAAGGCTCCAAAACTTCAGGAGCAGAAGCCTTTTCCTTGTGAACGCGCCATCCATTTGCCGGCTTGCCTGGTTTAATGGGATAGCCAACAAGATCCACAAACTAAGACCACTTGGCGGACAATAACTTCTCATGAGTCATCCACTTCATTGTTCTATCCTTGGGATCAATATCGATGTAGAGATGGTTTAGAATTGAGCAATGGCCCTCTCATCATAATTCTAACGATGCTCCATGAGTGTGATGTGCCCAAACCTCCTGCACATCCCAAGTGCCTCACCAAAATAAGGAGTCTTGATCTCCATGTGGGCCACATTGATGTTCTTCTGAGGAGCGACCACATTCTTATTCTTGGTGGAATATACTTCAAGATAAATCTCTTCTTGCCAAATAGTACAGAAGAAGGGATCTTGAGCAAGGCGATCACAAGGAATATGTTAGTGATCTTGCTTGCGGAACTCCTCATAAGCTAGGTGTGGCCACTGAGAGATCTTCTTCTTGGACGAGTCGGGCCCTAACATGGTTTTCTTCTTGGAGGACACAACGAGCCTCTTCCCTTTAGCCTCAGCGGCACGTGGCATAGCAGCTGATCTCTGACGGGCAGTTTGGTTAGAAGAACGCACAACTTCGAGATCACCCTCATCAAACTCTAGAGGAACACCTGAGGAAGCACAGCAACGCTTGGAGCCAACACGGGAACCACCTTTCCCTAAGAAGAAAGCATTAGGAAGGGAGGGAATGGTTGGGTAAGTGCACAAGTTTGAAGGGAAAACAAAGGGAGATTGAGAATATACACAAAATGAGTCCAGACTTGGGAGCCGGAAGTTCCGGCGAACTACTAGAACTACTGGTGGTGATGAAGCCACCGGAAGTACCGGTCATGCCTCACCGGTAGTACCAGTGAGCACATGAACAGAGAAGTTCTTTAGATCTATGAGCACCAAAGTATGGATTCATGCAATTTATCGGTCCAATCTATCCCAACAAGGATTCCTGGGCCTACCAAGATCTCCTTAGACAGTTCTAGCCAAAGAACAACCCTAGACATGGTGTGCCCTAACTCAAGCAAGAGGATGAGCAAGATCTATGTTAATGGAGGGAGTGGAGGGGAAATATCGGAGTCCATGGCGGTAAATCAAGATGGTGAAGAATCCCATGGAGTAGATCTAGGAGGGGTGGCTGGAATTGGAGGTGTCGGCGGCACCTCCACGGGAGAGCTCTGATACCTTGGATCTGGATTACAGATGTAGTATAGCTCTTTTTCCCTAGTAGACCTAGGTTATCGAATCCTCGGGAAGGAGAAAGTGTAGTGAAGTTACTTTAACGGACCTCTGGGAGTTTTAGAATTCTTTTTGTGATTTACCGGACCAAGAGTTTGCTGTCTTTTGTTGTTGTCGATGATGGAGAGAGAGGGCCTAGGGCTTTTGGTTTCACCTGTAGCTATGCAAAACATTTGATTGGAATAAAATATAATAATAAAGTATGCATTAAAATGTTGGAGCAAGATAATTATATGTGGGCAGTGCATCTGTAATTGCTAACCTACTAGTCTCATCCATAGAAGAAAGAGAACTAATGATATGCATAGTGATGTCACCGTTAATCCAAAATAAACCCCTCACATACAACTGTAATACCCCTTCTATCACTAGGGTTCCCAACCTGCAGATTAGTCATTACTCATACTCCCTATACCTGGCTCAATCCTCGGGGTCTTGGGTACCTGACAAGTCCTTGGTTTGAGGCAAGAGAGGATACAATAATCATCATGTCATACAAACTAACACATTATCCCATCTACGATAAATAACATGCACAAAAGCTACATGGCTTGGCTGAAGCCCTTAGCCCAAAGAGAATTACTCACGCATAGAGATGAAATCAACAATCATAAATATTGCAATGGAAATCATGAGATTGATAGCAAATAGTCTTACAATGTCGCCAATCGAAGATGAGATCTACTATTACAAGTGGTGGAATATGGCTATGGTGGTGGAGAAGGGTTTGGAGATTAGATCTTAGTCTATTCCTCTAGCGGCCCTTCGGTGTCGTGGATGCAGGTTTCTGGGGTTCTGGGGGGTAACTTGTTTTTCGTCGCCCGAAGCCTCTTTATATAGGGGTCCCTTCATGAAAGTTGTTCTGTTTGACCTAGCGGTGTCGATGGCAACTATACGGCCAGAACTATATGGCCGAGATTTTATTCCCGCCGTATAGTTGGTCGTTAAAGCTTTTGTCTCCACTTCATGACCCCTGGTTTCTTTGGGTTATTGGAAATCCCGTATCTTTGACTTTAATGTTGTGATTCCCATCATGAAACATCATTATCTACGCAGGGAAAAATAAAAAGAAAGGATTGCATACCCCTTTGATCATTAGGGATTAGTGGCAGGGTTTAGAGAGATATTTCATAAAAAATACGAATAATATCCAGTTTAAATGTGGATGTAGATGGCTATATTGCACAGCCATCAAGCTCTTGCCGGCGGTGGCTCCTTGTAAGAAACAATCGGGGAAGAAAATGGGAATCTTCCTCATTTTCTTCCTGGGCCTGATACTTATAGGTCGACGAGCCCAACTGCTAGTACCGACCAAGTGCCAGAACTACCGGTGACACAGAGAATTCTGACCCGAGCGGTAGTACCATTCTAGGGAGAACTTCTAGAGAAATTATCCCAGGTTTGGTACCACCAGCGCCTGGCTGGAATTTTTGGTGCTGCCAGAAAATATTTCCCAAGTTTGGAATTTAGCAAGGAGTGAACTTGTGCATGAGATAGAAGAGGTTTTGGGGAGGAGCACAGCCTTGGGATAGAAATCTCAAACTCTGCAGAACCAAACGAACACCAAAAACTTAAAGTACACCATCAAAAAACAAAGAGAAACACCAATAACCAACAAGACGGAAAAACACACAAATGCCACAAAAGGGGTCGGTGGCTGAGACCACCATATATGAGGAAATTTGTCTTTACACTGCGAAGATATATCTTGGGTTCATTACCAAAAATCAGGATTGAAGCTCATTTTGTCTCCTTGATAGACCATAGAGGATGAATACGTTAATGTGTGCATCATAGAGAGAGTATTGGTTCATGTGAGGAACTACACTCCCCCTAAGTCCATGACTATATCCAAACAAAGATATTCTTTGAGACACGGGTAGGTGTGCAAGTCACTCAAGCCACATTGCGCTAATCAATGATATTTAGTTCATGCCTTAACTTTTGAAACCTTGCTTCATCAAGAGGCTTCGTGAAAAGATCTGCTAGATTGGCCTTGGTGGGAACATACTCTAATGAAATGTCTCCTCTCACAACATGATCCCAAATGAAATGATGACGAATCTCAATATGCTTGGTACAGTTGTGTTGCACCGGGTTATGAGCAATGGAAATGGCACCCTCATTGTCATAAACAAGGGGAACCTTTCCTAAAGATAGACCTAGATACTTCAAAGTTTGCTTCATCCATAGAAATTGAGCAGAACAACTTGCGGTGGAGATATACACGGCTTTTGTGATGGACATATACATGCAATTTTGCTTTTGGAGGACCAACACACCAGGATCTTCCAAGGAATTGACAAGCACTAGAGGTTTACTTCCTTTCCACGTTGACTCCCACCCAATCCCAATCCTTGTATCCAATGAGGTCAAAGCTAGCTCACTTGGGGCACCATAACCCGAAGTTTGGGGTACATACCAAATATCGAAAGATTCTCTTGACCACCACCATGTGGCTTTCTTTTGGTGTGGCTTGGAATCTTGGACACATACCCACACTCAACATAATATACGGTCAGGATGCACAAAGGTAAAGCAAAGAACTAATCATCTGGAGATAAAGTCTTTGATCCACATCCTTACCCTTAGGATGAAGATCAAGATTAACCTTTGTGGGCATGGGAGTATTGGCTACTTTGACTTGATCAATGTTGAACTTTTTGGACATATCTTGAATATATTTGTATTGGTTGATGAAGGTGCCCTTCCTCAATTGCTTGACTTCAAAGCCAAGAAAGAATTCCAACTCCCCTTTCATAGACATCTCGAAATGGTCGGTCATGAGCTTGGAAAAATCCTCATTAAAAGCTTTGTTAGTAGACCCAAAAATAATGTCATTAACATAAATTTGGCAAATTAACAAGTTTCCTCCAACTTCCTTAGTAAAAAGAGTGGGTTCGATTAGCCCAACTTCAAAACCACGGTCTAACAAGAGCTCTCTAAGGAACTCATACCACACACATGGGGCTTGTTTAAGACCATATAATGCCTTATCAACGTTGTAGACATGGTCCGGGAAGAGAGGATCCTCAAAACCTGGAGGTTGCTTGACATAAACCACTTCCTTTACGGGACAATTAAGGAAAGCACTCTTAACATCCATTTGTTGCAATTTAAAATTATGGTGAGAAGCATAGGAAAGAATTATGCAAATGGATTCAAGACGAGCAATAGGGGCATAAGTTTCACCATAGCCAATGCGCTCAACTTGGGAGTATCCTTGGGCTACCAACCTTGCCTTGTTGTGGACGACTATCCCATTGGCATCACACTTGTTCCTAAAGATCCACTTGGTCATGATGACATTTTGGCAATCTCTTGGCTGCTTCACTAATGTCCACATCTTGTTCGTCTTGAAGTTGTGAAGTTATTCATTCATAGCATCAAGCCAATCATCGTCTTCAAGTTCTTCAAAGACCTTTTGGTGTTAAACATGAGAAATAAAAGCATGGTGAGAGTTAAGGACATTAGTTGTAGTAGTGCCCCTATTGAAATATCCATTAACATTATCAAGGATATGGCCATATTTGATGAGCTTGGCAAGACGATATGCTTGATGACGGGCTTGGGTCTCAAGATGAGATTCTTGAGAAACCACTTGGTAATCACCACTATTTGAGTCCCCGCCTTGACTATATGCACAAACTTGATCACTATCTTCATCAATATCAACCGTTGGAGAATTGTCATCAATGGTTGGAGAGACATTATCTTGGCCTTGGTCATTGTTAGCTTGACATTGTTCTTATATAGCTTGACCTTGATCGGTCTTGTGGAGTTATACAATCTTTGAGAGGTAGAGCTTGAGGAGCTTCACGTTGACCGAGGCTTGCATGAGGAGCTTGGGAAGAGCTTGGAGTATCTTGAGGTACACCAATTTTCCCTTGAGGGAAAAGATTACCATGTGAGAGTGATGGCTCTACATGGGTAGGACTTGGTCCTTCTCCTTCGACCAAAAGGGGTTACTCAATGGGATGGAAGAATCCCACACCCATTCTTCTTATGGCTTGGAAATGAATTTCATCAGTTGGAGAACAAACACCATCTTGCCTCACGGGAGACTCATGTTCTTCATCAAATTACACATTGCTATTTTCTTCAACTCTTCATTGGCTTTATTTGGACTCTATAGGCAAGAGATTGATTGGAGTAACCAATTAATATACCTTCTTGTGCCTTTGACTCAAACTTTGACAACCAGAAACCATTCTTGAGAATGAAGCATCTACACCCAAACACCTAGAAGTAACTAACATTGAGCTTGCGACTGGTGAGGAGTTCATATGGAGTCATGTTCTTGTGCTTATATAGGTAGAGCCGGTTGATTGCATGGCAAGCAGTGAAAATGGCCTCAGCCCAAAAGTTTTATGGTGACTTGAATTCCGCCAACATGGTCTAGGCCGCATCCATCGAGGCACGGTTCTTCCTTTCGGAAACACCATTTTGTTGAGGGGTATAAGGAGTTGAGTATTTATGCTTGATCCCCTCATCACTAAGGAACTCATCCAAGGTGTAGTTTTTGTACTTAGTGCCATTGTCACTCCAAATGGAAAGGATTGTACAATTGTGTTTTCGTTGAACATGATTGGCAAAGTCAATGACGGTTTGTTGAGTCTCACTCTTGAACTTGAAGAAATAGTCCCAAAGTGTATCTTGAGAAGTCATCTACAATCACCAAACAATACTTCTTCCGTCCAAGGCTATCATGAGATGGAGGCCCAAAAAGATCCATGTGAAGGAGTTACAAGCACCCTTCGTTGGTAATTTGATTGAGGACCTTGTGAGGTGACTCATGCATCTTCCCTTCAATACAAGCCATGCAGACACGACCTTTGGCAAATGAAATGTATTTTAGTCCAAGGATGTGCCCCCCCATGTAGAGACTTTGAAAAAACTTCATGTTTACATGGGCCAAGCGTTGATGCCACAACCAGCCCACGTCGGCTTTCACATAGAGACATATAGCATGGGTAGAGGGTTTTCCGGAGAAATCCACCACGTACAAGTCATGCTCTACGTATCCAACGAAAGCCACCATGAGAGTCTTGCTCCACATGAGGACAACATAATGCTCATTAAAAAGGGAACAAAGACCCAATTATACCCAAGGGTTTTGACAAGCATGACATTAACCAAGGAAACATCCGGGGTAACTACCACGTTACCAAAACCCAATAGCCTAGAACTTGTTTTATCACCATAGGATACCATAGTATTTGCAAAATTTGGCCTAATCTATGACATGATAGACTTTCTTCTGGTCATATGCCTTGTAGCTTCACTATCGAGAACCCATTTTTATCCATCGGAAGTGAAGTCCTACAATAAAATCAAGCTTTGGTTTTAAGTATCCATTTTGCAATGGGTCCCCTTTTGTTAGTAACAAGGGTCTTTGGGACCCAAATGGTCCTATGATTATCATGAGTATAAGAAGTTCCAATGTATTTTGCATAAACATGACCATCAAATGATTTGCAAATAATATAGGAGGGGTTGTTCTTCTCGGCAAAGTTATCACTTTGCATAAAGGTAGAACCATAAGCGGGCCCTTGAGTAAAGTTCATGTTCTTCTTCTTCTTTTGGTTATTCTTCTTCTTCTTCTTGGCATGGAAGAATTATAATCCTCTACAAGCTTAGCAACACTCTCCTCAAGAATAAATCTCAAATTTTGGTCATCCTCAAGAGATTGAGACAGAGGAAATTTCACCGGCGACCTCTCTTTCATTTTTACCTAGCATGTATATTAATTCTTCCTTTTCATCTATAATTTCCCTAGTATAGTCAAGTTGGTTTGCGAGAGCTTCAAAGAAAGTTTTGGTGTCATCATATAATTTCTCAATGAATTCACACATGCTCACCATCTCCTCCGTTACCTCTAGAACATCAAGATCATGCAAATCAAGTTCATTTGAAGGACTTGTGGTTAATGGCGACTCTATCCCTCTCGTCTAGCCCCCTCCAGCTAGGGATCTTCCTGATCCCTGGCCTCCACCCACTTCTCTCCCAATCTTTCTCTTCGGCATCTAGCAGCCTACACGTGAAGTGTCATGGCTTCGGAAACGGCTTTGGTGACCGCTGACTCATTGGGTTTGACCCCAAGCTGTGTGTTTTGGAAGGTATTGATCTACACCCGCCTCATTGGTAGGCGCAAATCTGCATATGAAGGCATTTTACAGATCGATTTCTCTGCGAACGCATGAGGTTATTCTCGATGAAACTTACTAGATGGGATGCCTGTGATCTAAGATCCGGTGAAGAAATGAGGGTTGGATCTATGGTTCTCTTCCCTTGTCATTCTGCCCATGTTGAGTATCGGATTGGCAATGAAGTAAATCTTAATCCTCTGATCCATGAGGACCTTTTCAAGTCTATGATCATTCCTCCGAGGGACTCTTTCTCTCTGCATTGGTCCTAGAAGGTAATATACTCTAACCCTAAAGACAATGACCATGGCAGATCGAATGCATATGATGGATCACTCTCCCTATGGATTGATAATGATTGGATCACTCTGATCAATGCAAAAGGACAACCACTGGTTGGTTGCTATCTTGGGAAGGGTGAATGGATTAATGTTGGGTCTCAGGTGGCACTTTCAGGTTATTTTATTAATATAATCTCATGCGCTCTCTCTCGAGATAGTGATTGTTCAGAGGCTAGTGATCTTCCTTGTGATACTACCCAAGAGCAACATTTAACCTCCCTTGCAGTTTTTGAGTCAATTTCCCTAGGCTTGGATTTCTCGCCTGGTTTCTCTTTTATGCATGAGGTTAAAAAGGATCATGTCTTCTGTTCATCCTCCTGGTAATTTTGGTAAGTTCTTTCTAGTGGTATCCTTTGGAAGATCTACCTTTAAATTGGATGACGATTCAGCTGGTCCTGCTCTAGAGTCTTGTATTGGTGGATTTTGTGATGATCTCACAGTGATCCAATTGGGAGAAAGAGTGTTCAGATTCTCTGTTGCTTGTAAGCAAGTTGGGTTTTTTCATCAATGCCACAAGTTATATTTCTTGTAAGCAATTTAAATGCTATTTTCATACTAGGGGCAATGGGGGCCCCAATTGAGAAAGATAGTTTTGGTTGTGGCAGAAGGAATCAAAGGATGCTTGGACTCTTGTGAGCCCAAATAAATGTAGAACTGAAGCAGCTTTGAAGGCCCTGAGAAAGCCACCAATAAAATCAATTATAAATTCCTCACGTGCTCGCACTCCTGGTAGAAAGATCTCTTTTGCTAAACAAGTATCATACTCAGCATGTATTGGGTATCATGCTCCCTTTGTGACTATATCTCATGATATTAGGCCTTTGCCCTCCTCGGTAAATTTTGGAATTTTCCCTAATGTTCTATCTACAAATGATATCTCTATGCAGTAGTCGACATTGGCTACTGCTCCAAGGCCTGAAGCCCGTAGTCTAGTGGCTGAGCAAAATTCTATAGCTGACACCTTGCAGCCTGGCCAATCTACTGTTCCATTTGATCTCAATGGCCTAGAGGAGGTCGTCAATTATATTGCTTATCTCTTTTGGAAATGCAGGAAGTGTCTAAGTATGAAACATATTGTACAAGACTGCACAAATGATGTCAGATGTCATAAATGTTCTCATTATGGTCATATGGAAAAATCCTGCATCGAGAACATAGTACAAAAAGGGAAAAAATGGATGCCAAAGCGGGTTTCAGCCGTACCTGACCCAAACTCCACCAACTTGGTGGACATGTCAGGTGCTGATACATCTTCCACAGTACAAGACACCTGTCGTTCTGCACCTCCTCAGTTCACCACGCCTGCCCCTAACATCATGCCTGCTCCGGAACCTGTGCAAGCTTCTCCATCCTCGATTTCCACTAGCGACATGGCGGTGTTTGTAGTTGATCCGATGCCATGGCTTGCTTGGGTTCATGAGGTCATTGATAGAGGCGATTTAAGGCTGTCGTGAACCTACTATAATCCTGCGCAAGATATGTTGGCTCAGCACAAGGCATACTGCATTGCTGTCATCGTCCCTCCTCCGCACCCATCGGTGGTAACACTCTGGAGAAACCAGCTTTGAAATTTCCTTGATAGCACCCTCAATCGCTATGTAGTAGACGATTAGGCATCAATTTTTGGAGTAGGAATGTTTCATATGAATAGCCCCAATACTTGTCATGCTCTAGCTGCACACGGTCACTATCAGATAGAGCCCAATGTGTTTGTCAGATTCGTTCATCATGATCAAGCTGAGGAGAATCATAGGGCTATTCAGGGATTCAGGCAATGTTGGCTGATGTTTCTTGGCACCCACCCAGATTATCGTAATGATTTTGTTATTGCTGGTGCTATGGGTACTTTTGGGAAGTATCACTTCTGGAACTAGAATGATCCTATTAAGTGTCGGGCATTAGTTTACGCTTCCTTCCCTGATACCACGAAAGTGCGAAGAGATGTGGTTTTTGGAAAATATGCGTCGATTGGAGGGGATGCTATGCCAGCAGATGAGGATCTAATGCCGCCTGACGGAAACCCACACCCAATGCCAGGAAATTTTCAACCAAATTTAAACGACTTTGTTGGCCCTCAATACCCTGAGATTGGATAGGATGATGTGTTGAAGCAACATGACAATAATGAAAAGCATGACAATGAGGCACAAGATAATGGATTGCACGACAATGAGCATGACAATGCAGGTTATATTGTGGAGAATGAGGAACCCGAGTCCATGGTTTTAATTCCCTCTAATGGATCTAGTTCCTCTGTCAATGGGAACAATGCTCTAGGTATAAATGTCAACATGGGGATGCAGCTTGGTGACCGAGTAAAATATGAGTTCCTCAATGTGGGTATGGTTAGGATTGGATCACAGTTACCACCCGACATGGCCTAGAGGTGTGTTTTTAGTCAATGCTACCAGAGATCCTTGCTAGAAACATTCCAATTTCAGTTCAGCTATCGCCTTTTGCTTCCTTGCTTGCCAAGATAAGCTGGTCCTCTACTTTTGAACAACATGTTGTGTTTCCCCCTTATCTGACAAGCAAGAATGTTGAACGTCATATTGTGCAGTTAGTCAAGCATTGCGTGGTGGCTCGTTCTTTATCTATTGAGGAGCAAGAATTGAATGAGGTTGCTGCGTTGGTGCCTCCTATTTTTACGGCTTCTCCTAGTTGAAGGCCAAGGAAGTATCGTACCCGTAAAACCCTTATTGTGGTGCAGCCATCTGCCTGCCGTGTCACCCGAAGTAGCACCAAGGCTAGTGGATATTGTCCTAAACCTGTTTGTCCGCAGCCAAAGCAGAAGTGTGCAAAGTTCCTAGTCATTCCTGCCACCCTGCAATCTGATGGAAGCAATGGTTCACGCTAGGAAGAGATGGAGATCCCAGCAACATCGATACCTCTGATGCAGAGAGTGGGATATAAGCTTGGGATTAACCCATCACTACTCACAAAGGAGAAGCCTCAGGCTGATCTTGGGAAGCAGTCCAAGGATGATAAAGATGATTGATATGATTTGCATGCACTCGCGAGGGGCTTTACTGCTTGGTCAGTTTCATAATGATTTATTAGTCAGGGGGTATTCATTCTTATGTCTTTTATATTTTGTGTTAGAACCTGGTTATTCGGCTGTTGATGGTTGCATGTTTTTGGTTTTGTTGTCAGACAATTAGTTAGTATTGCCTGTTTTAGTGTGTTCTTTCGGGTCTTGGTGTTGTGCACAAAGTGGAATATTAGTTTTAAAGAGTTGGTTTTAATGAATCAGTTATCTAAAATAAAATGGCATATATTGTGTTGGAATGTTCGTGGTTTAAATGCTGATGATAGACATCTTGAAGTTAGATCCAAAATCAATGAGAGTGAATGTGATATTGTGTGTCTCCAGGAGACCAAGTGTGACAATTTTGATTTGGGCTTGTGCTTAACTTCACTTCCACACATAACAACTCTAATTGGACACTAGTCTCTGTCTATGGGCCGTGTAGAGGAATCGAAAGAGATAACTTTGCCACATGGTTATACAATATGCAAGTTCCGATTGGCTCTAATTGGCTATTCATAGGAGATTTCAATTTCATTCGATCAGCTGAAAATCGTAACATGCCAGGAGGTGACATGAACGACATGTTCTTATTTAATGAAATAATTGGGCACCTTGGCCTCCTAGAACAGCCTCTCAAAGGGAGATCATACACATGGTCCAATATGCAGAGTGTCCCCCTTCTTGAGCAGCTAGATTGGTTTCTTACCAGCTCAAACTTGATTTATGATTATCCAAATACTATGGTCTTTCCTTTAGCTAAAACAGGATATGACCACATGCCTTGTGTTGTGAACATTGATATAAATAACCCTAAAGCAAAAATCTTTCCTTTTGATAGCTATTGGATTGAACTGCCTGGCTTTATGGATTGTGTCGCTGCTTCTTGGGCTAAGTAGTCTTACAGATCTTACAGCTCTGCTATTTTAGCTGACAAACTTAATATTTTGAGGAATGATTTAAAGAGGTGGCATGTCAGTCTAGCTAGACTGAAGAATATAATTTTGAACTGTAATAAAGTCATATTGGCACTGGACACAATTGAGGAGCACATGCCTCTGTTCAGAGCTAAGTTCAACTTCCGGAAAATTGTAATAGTGCATCTAGATGGAAGTTTGAGAGCTAAGTGTAGTTACTGGCATAAGCGTTGCACAATGAGATGGATAAAGCATGGTGAGGAAAACACACACAAAAATCACATGACAGCCATAGAGCGTTTTAAGAGGAACTCTATTGCCATGTTAAAAGATTTTGTTGGCAATGAAGTTACTGACCATCAACTTATGGCTAGTTTGCTTTGAAATAGCTATAGGGACAGAATGGGTACGTCGGATGGAATTGACATGAAATTTGATATGGGTCGCCTGCTGAAAAAAGTGGAAGGACTTGATGAATTGACCAAACCTTTTGACAAACAGGAAATGGATGATGTCATAAAAGCCATGCAAATGGACAGATCCCCTGGCCCGGATGGTTTCAATGGCCTTTTCGTTAAAAAATGTTGACCCATAGTTCAAGTAGAGTTTTACCGGCTTGCAGCTAAATTTCATTCTGGAAAGCTTAATTTGCAGAACATAAATGGCTCATATATAATGCTTGTCCCTAAAGTATCAGCCCCAGTTGAAATCAATGATTATCGTCTATGTCTCACGAATGTCTTCCTTAAGTTCCTGACAAAACTTTCTTCTAATAGGCAACAAGGAAAGATTCTTGAATGTGTCCATAAAAATCAATATGGGTTTTTGAGAAATAGATCAATTCAAGACTATTTGCTGTGGTCCTTTTGAATATTTGTTCCTGTGTCACATGTCCAAGAGACCAATCATCATTCTGAAGCTAGATTTTTCCAAGGCATTTGATACGATTGAACATGAGGTCATTATTGAGGTTATGAGACATTAAGGGTTTAACAAGCTATGGCTTCACTTTGCAAAGTCTTTGCATTCGTCTGGCACTTCTTCGATCCTTCTTAAAGTCAATCTAGGTAAGCAATTTTTATGCAAGCGTGGAGTTCGGCAAGGAGACCCTCTATCGCCTCTATACTATCTTTTCGGCTCAGACTTGTTGCAATCAGTAGTGAATGATCTAATGATTCAAGTAGCAAGCCAATTGAAACTCATGACATGAATTTCCCTATAATCTAGTACATTGATGACATGTTATTGATCATGCATGCGGATGTCACTCATCTAAAGGAACTGAAAATTTCTTTGCACAATTACATCTTCTCAACTGGGTTGAAAACCAATTATAGCAAATCTAATACAGTACCCATCAATGTCCCGGATGCTCTCACTCAACAACTGGCTTTGGAATTTGGTTGTCAAGTTGATTCTATGCCATTTACATATTTGGGGCTGCCATTAGGTACAATTAAACCAACAATAAAAGATCTGATGCCTCTTGTGTCTCGTCTGGAAAAAAACCTTTCAACAAGCTATAGTTTCCTATCCTAGGGAGCGCGGTTATAGTTAATTAACTCGGCTCTGGCGTCCATGTCACTACACTTCCTCTATATGCTTCAGCTATATCCTAGCCTCACAGGACAGTTGGATCGAATTCTTTGGCAGTGTCTATGGCTGGATAATAAATACACTCTAAAGCAATCTTTGGCCGCATGGGAAATGGTTTACAAGCCAAAGTCCTGTGGTGGACTAGGTGTGGTTGACTTCCAAAAGCAAAATGCAGCTCTTCTGATCAAGTTCCTCGACAAGTTTTATAACCGCAGAGATCTTCCTTAGTTTGAGTTAGTGTGGACCTCTTATTATGACAATAAAGTCCCCCATGCATAGAATTTATGTGGCTCTTTCTGGTGGCGCCATGTGCTAAAACTTGTTGACAATTTTAGAGGTGTTGCCAAAGTCACTCTGGGTCGAGGGGAAACATTCTTATTTTGGTCAGATAATTGGTTACTAGATGCTACCTACAGGCCTCTCAAATCAAGGTTTCCTAGATTATTCTACTATGCCTTGGATAAAAAAATCGGCTACTTCTGTGTATTCAAGTGAGGATATTACCAACCTATTTTACTTGCCTCTATCTGGATTGGCGTATGAGGAACTCGGACAGCTTCAGCAACTCATGCAGAATAATCCAATTTCTGATCAGAATGACTGTTGGTCTTACTTTTGGGGAGACAAGTACACTTCTGCAAATTTCTCTACCCGAATTCATGATCACATTGTGATCCCTAAGGTTTATCACTGGCTCTGGAAATCGAGTTGTATTATGAAAGCTAAAGTTTTTGCGTGGTTGTTGCTCTCAGATCGCCTAAATACTCGTGATCTCCTATAGTGATTCCACTGGAAAGTAACTGATGATAAGCACTGTGTGCTCTGCCCCCTACGTGCTTATGAGGATAGAGTGCATTTATTTTTTGAATGCAACTTTAGTCAGAGGATTTGGAATTACTTGCGGATAAGTTGGACGGGTTGTCCTGGGGATATACAAACCACAATTTCTTCAGCTAGAAAGATCTTCAATAAACATTTTTACATGGAAGTGATGATCACAGCATGTTAGCATATTTGGCTATTGAGGAATGCAACGATCTTTATACAAGAAACCCCATCCTTTGCTTGATGGAAGGCAAGTTTCATTCATGACATGACGCTCCTAAAGTATAGAATTAATGGAAAATATAGGGATGATCTGTTGTCATGTCTAGGATATCTGGTCTTGTAATCTTGTGTATAATTAGGTAGGGTCTCTCTTTGTTCAATTTTTTGTACATATGATTTTTGCCTTTATATAAATTTGTTGTGGGACTTTTGCCTCACAGTTTCGGGTCAAAAAAAGTTCATTTGAAGGAGATTTGGCAGTGGGCATTACCTCGGTGGTCTTGGCCATCAGACATTTTTGGTTTGGTTGGATGATGTTCTCATTAGGCGAGTTGAAGAGGGACACTCATCGAGTAGAGGAAGTGGCAATAGTGGCGGCTCCCACGATCTCTCTACCTTGACCTTCACTATTATCATCATCATCCTCCTCCCCCGAGAAGTACTCTTCATGAACCACCATTGCTCTTTCCTTGTTTGCGAGGTTCTTGCTCGGGAAATTCTTGTTCATTGGTTATGGAGGTCTTGGCTTGCTCTTTCGGATGAGACGACCACCATTTTCCTCTCTATTTTCGAAAGAAAATTGAGCCACGAAATGACTCTTGTCATTGCAATTATAGCAAGATATTGCCTTCGGAGCCTTCATGGTTGAGTTGAATCTTAGGTTATCCCTTGTCATTGACTTCATGCCTGGCTTGCTCCAAAAGGCTCTTGATGCAAGAGCCAAGTGCTCATTGAAGGCATACTTGATGTCCTCTTGAGATCACTCACTAGTTTCTTCTTCTTCATCAAATTACACCACTTTGGCCTTCAAAGCAAGATTCACCTTTTGAGATTCATAGGCCCGAGAACGAACGGACTTCGCATTGTTCTTGGCAATCGTCATGGCAATGACTTCATTCAACACTTCTTGTGACGTCCTGATGTGATAATTGCTTCTACCCTTGATGGAGTTGAGCTTTTGCTCTTCAAAAGGAAGAAGGGCTTGAACAAACTTTCTCTTCATGAACTTGTCATAAACATAGGTAGCTCCAAGGTCCCTCATAGTGCAACAAAGAACCTTGAGACGCCGATACATGTCTTCGGGAGTCTCATCATCTTGCATAGCAAAGCCATTAGACTCATTGTTGACTTCATAAAATTTGGAGCTTTGAATGCTTGCATTCCCAACAAATAACTCGGTGGGATGATCCCAAGTTTCCTTGGCTGTGGAGAATTGGCAATCATGGGGTCAGGCTTAAGGGGCTCCAAGGGAGTCATCATTTCCTCGAATTTGGACACCATGGAAGTCTCCAATTGCTTGAGGTCTTCCATGGAGGCCAAATTCTTGGGGTTTTAACTACCACTACCCTCATTTTTGGCCATCCTTTCTTAGGTGGTAAAGCCCAAAGTAAGATCCTTGGCTCTGATAGAAATTGAAAGGTCCAACTTTTGTTGACTAGAGGGGGTGAATAGGAGACTACCAATTTTCATTCTTTTCTTACAAATTTTTTTTGCACAAAATTAAGTTTTCTAGAGATGCAACTAGATGAACAACCTATATGGCAAAGGATAGAACAAGTAAACAAAGCGTTAGTTGCAAGTGGTAAAGGAGTGGAACGAATAAACCAGCGAGGGGACACGAAGATGTAATTCCCGTAGTTCAGTTCCAAGGAAGCTACGTCTATGTTGGAGAGGTGTCGAGGCCACACAAGGTCATCCGAGCACCACAAAGGCCTCACCTTCTTCTCCGGTGAGCACAACCACAAAGGTGGCCTCACAATCCACTAACTGGTGACCTTGAAGGCGCCAATCGAAACCTTTACAACAAGGTTGAGGGGAGACTACCCAACTCAACTGGAGGCCCTCAAAATGCCACGAAGCTTCACACCTCATGCCTTATCCCTGAGGATTCTCTACACCGTCTAGTGATCCAAGAACCCAAGAGTAACAAGATCCACACATGATGGGTGGGGGAAATCATGATTCCTTTGGTGGAATTGTAGATCTAGGTCACCTCTCCGACTCCTCAAAAGATCAAGAGGTTTGAGTGGGTAGGGAGAGAGAGATCGAGGGAGATGAAGCTCTTGTGTTAATGGAGGGGACATAAATTGAAGAGTTAGGTAGGGAGGAGAAAGAAGGGTGCCTTAAATCGGCCCCCTTAAAATTGAACTGTTGCAGCCCTTGTGACACCACCGATACTATCGGTGGGCGGCCAGTATTTCCGCTAAGCCCGCTCCAACGGCTCGAAAGCTGATTGGAGTGGCTCCCGGTGCGGATGGAAGTTCTAGCATAGTGTGAGCAGAACTACCGAGTGGTACTACCGGCAGAAGTTCTGGCCCTAGTTCTAGCAAATAGGACACTTCAAATAGAAGTATCTCTTAACCGAACCTGGGCACCGTCGGAACTTGGATCAGAACTAGCGTCGTAAATACAGGGTCGCGAGTCCCCTGGCTAGAACTGCTGGAGGCTGGGGGTACTACCGCTCACAGGTACAAAAGGAAGTGGCTAGGTAGTGCCAGCAAGAAGTTCCGGTCAAGATTGACTAGTACTTCCCACTGGTACTACCAATCCAACTTCCGGCCTTAATTCTAACAAATAGAACTCTCCAAACAGAGAGTTACTGATTGTGACTGGAACCGCGACCGATACCAGCACCGGAATTACCGCCAAGACTAGCCACGTAGGAAGCTACGGGCGGAACTACCGATTCATGGCCGGTACTTCCAGCCAGGGTAGAAACAACCCAAACACCTCACATGAACGCTCTCTCACTGAACAATAGGATGGTTGTGGTTGTGAATCATAATTGGTAATGGCAAACATAGCTCTTGGTTGAAGAATAGTTGATAATTTGCTGGAGTTCACAAATAGCTGGTTTTTCAATGAAAGCTTTCAAAGTAGTAAACATCAAGATAAGAGCAATGTGCAAAATAAGGAACATAAGAGACATGATTGAATAAATAATCATATGAATGAATGAAACACATCAACTCAAAATACTTGCTGAGATAGAAGGGAGTAGGTTTACTTACTCAACTACAAAGTAAAAGAAAGGCCCTTCGCAGAGGGAAGCAGGGATTGCAAGTCTCATAAAGAGCTCCCAAAAATTATGATACTTACTAGCTTTCAGCTCTCATTGCCCCTATCATAGGCATGTTTAGGTGATTAAGGTTAAAGTGATCAAAAATGAGGATATGCATTGACAAGTTGTAAGTTGAGAATCTCATGTCCCTTGAATACGAGGGCCGCTCCTCATGCTACTGAAGTTTAGTCACCGGTAAGTTCTTGTCATCGTAAGCATATGTGTATCATTGAGAACCGCCAATGGGGTACCCCTTGCCCGATGATATGGAAGAATCCCCATATCAAAATGACAAGGCAAGCAAACAAATAGTATCTCAGCAATCTTCTTATTTACCATGGGAATATGGTGCTTTTTTCTCTCTTTCCTCTTTTCATAATCTCTTTTTTCTTTTCTTTTTCTCTTTTTCCTCAATATCTTTTTTTATAAGAAGAATGCTTCATAGATACTCGTTATGGTTACGCTGCAGGTTTCCACCATGTCAGCATGGATTAGACCAGTGGCCCAGGTGTTTCTCTAACACACATGCATAACTCCATGGACTTACAAGCTCCCCTTTCATTTCACACTGACGACATCCATAGAAAAAAGAACATGATATCAACATAGTACAAAGTACTAGTGCAATGTTGAAAGTGTTCCCCATGACAGCATGGTTCTGCTAATTCACAACTTACAAAGCGCAAGCATATACGCAACATAGGTGTGCACAATGGTTCAAGTTTATTAATTGCACGAAAGTAAAGTGTGCCATCAAGTTCGTGAGAGCTTTAATCACTAATTTTCGCATAACAATTTTAATTTGGGAGGTAGACAAAACAAGAATTTACTTGGAATAGCAATAATGCTACTAGGTAGGTATGGTGGACGCAAATGGCAACGGTTTTGGTTCAAAGGAGTGGATGCACGAGAAGAATCTCTCCCAGTACAGGTTTTTGGCTAGCAAGGCTGGGTAGCAAGTATAAGAGTTGAAGGAAACAAACAAACATACAAATGATAAAGACAAACATGCAATCTTCCTTGCAAGCACAAAAGATCTTAACTAGAGAATACTAGACTTATGAGCAAATCAAGAAAGAAATATGATGAAATTATTTTTCTTTAGAGTACTTCTATCTTTTTCTTTTCAACTCTCAAAAAGGTGTTGCTACTGACCGAGCCAGGTTTGCTAAAACCAACTAAATTAACTCAATGATCCTAGAGTGCTACCAATACTAACAACAAGATCAATCATATAACCATGAATTGAAAACTAACATAAGCTATGCAAAAGAGTGAATGATAGAACTTCTCATTAATATTCCATAACAGAAACTCACACCAAGGGATAAATACCTAACGAGAGAGGGGACACTTCCATAATGCAAACCATACTACATAATAACTCCTTTATTCATGATATGACTCTACTAATAAGGTAAAAAGATAGAAGATAGTGATATGATACCGCCGCACTCCCCCAAGCTTGGAACAAACCAAGGGGATGCCAAACCTGATGGCGAATTACTCCTTTGGTGGTGGTGGTATCCTCTCATCTTCGTCCGTCTTCCAAGGTAAAGGCTTCCCATCAACAAAGGACATCGTGGTTTCCAACATCCTAAAACTTGCAGCAGCACTTATGCGTTTAAATCTAGCCTCATTGATTTTGAACATCATAGAACCGTGCTTGCAGTTTGTTGGTTGTTTGGCGGAGTGAGAAGACTTCATCTTTGAGTTCAGCAGTCTCCTTTTGGTGCTCGGTGATGAGTTTGGAACAAATCTTATGGATGATATTCACTTCGCGCTCCGCCATCTTCCTGTACCTAAAGACTTCTTGCTCTAGTGCTTCCATCCTATCCTCCCGACTTCCTTCACCTTTAGGGCCTTGAACTTCTTTAATCCGTACCTCCCCACCTTCGAGCAACAACTACTTGGGATGAATCGTTAATTCTCTCATGTATGGGTTGATGATATCTTCTAAAGAATCTCCTTTGGATGATCCAGAGGAAGACATTGTGGCTCCAAATCTGGAATTCTACCTGGCAGAAACAGATTGGAACAAAAACATGACGAAAACACGATATACGAACCTCGGGGTATCCGGGGGGTTATATATTACGAAGTTTCATATCAAAAGGAAGGTACTGGGTGAAAAACGGGTCGGAGGCAGAGTCCTGGGTGGCCTCACCACCTGGTGGTGCGGCCAGGGGAGGGCCCGCGCCACAGGGTGGTGTGAGCCACCCTGGCTCCATTTCCGTCCCTTTTTCATTTCGTAGCTTTCCTTATTAACTGAAAACTGCAAAAATATAGTTGGATTGTATTTTTGTGGAACTTTTCTTAGCAAAACTGTTACCTAGTTGGAAACGGACTCTGCAGGTCTCTAAATTTGGTATGTAGTACATTCTTCCGAAGTCATCACTTCAATAACATCAATATATTCATCTTCATACACTTATTACTTGAGTCATAAAACATTTCTCTTCCTTATTACACCATTATCTCCACTTCTTGGAAATTTCTTTCACACAAAACTTCACACATTTCTCATTAGCAACATTAGTATAAGTGAAGTGATAAAACCTTTTGAGTCCAACTTCAACTGAAAACCATCAAAACAAAAGCTACTGTAGCAAATCCTTCCGAAGACCCATAAAGAATTCAAGAAGAAAATCGAATAAAGAAGCAAATGCAAGATTGGCAAAATCTGTCAAAACAAACCAGCAGGTAAAGATCAATTTTTTTGAAAATATTCTATTGCTCAAATCAAAAAGTGAAAAACTAACGAAAGTTAAATAACAACCTGGGGCAGAATCACAAAAAAATACAGCTCAATCCGACATACAGAGATCTCTCACGAATTTTTACGGTGAAGCACAAAAATCTGTTTCGGAACAACAACTTCCCCAAATATTACTTCTCTCTCATTAGAGGTTGATCTTGACACAAAAACCAAACAAAACGGACAAGGAGCGGTTATTACCGAAGTAATAACTTCCAAGACTCAAAGAAACAAAAACAAACTAAAAGCAAAAACAAATTGTGTTGTCTCCCATAAAGCTCTTTCTTTATAGCCATTAAGATGGGCATGATAATTTTGAAGAAGCTCTCATAGGGATATGATTTGAAGTGAAAGAGAGCATTAAGAAGAAAAAACACACACACATTTAAGTCTAACCCACTTCCTATGCAAGGGGATTTTGTAAACAAACAAGTTGTTGAATCCAGAGGCAACTTGCATAAGAAGGCAAAAGAAGAGCAACATAAAAACTTTCAGCATAAAACAAGGAAACTTGATATTTTTGAGATACATAAGAACACTTTTCCCTCTCTCATAGTAACTTTCAGTATCATGCATAAACTTAACAATATAGCTATCACAAGGACCATCATAGCAATGATCACTTATTCTAACAGAAAACACGGGAATGCTAGCTCTCATAGCACTACTATGTGAAACAATATTAGAGGTATCCTTACAAATTCATTAACCATTAGAGATAGTGTGTCCCTCTTCCACATACTTAGTGACAAAGTATTTCACATTTGCTATTATAGGTTCATCAACCATTTGTTTATCAGGTTCAATAGCTTTACTTGTACTTTCATTAACCATACTAGCTATCATAGAATGTTCCTTTACCTTAATTGGAAAAGGCATTTTCTCAATATAAGGTTTAGGTAAGACATGATTAGCAGTATAAACTTCGGTATTTCTTGCAGGAACACTTTTAGCAACATCTTTATAAGGCTCATGATACTTATTCCACTTCTTTTTAGGCACTTCAATGTAGGAAGCAAAAGCCTTAAAATAAGAAGCAATAGCTTGAGAATCTAAACCATAAGCATTTTTAATATTTTGAAAGTCATCAGTTCCCATAAAAGATTCAATGCATTCATAGTCATAATTTATACCTGACTTTCTATCTTTGTCATTGTCCCAAGCTTCAGCATTGTCTTGAATACGGTGTAGAAGGTCCCATTTAGCTTCTTCTTCCATGCGAGTGAATGATCCAGCACAAGAAGCATCCAATAAATCCTTGTCATGTAGAGGGAGCCTTGCATAAAAGTTGTTGATAATAATAGTGTTGGGGATCTCATGAATGGGACATTTGAGCATTAGTAACTTCAATCTCCCCCAAGCTTGAGTTGTACTCTCTCCATCAAGAGGGCAAAACTTGTATATTTGATTCCGATCTTTATGAATCTCACTAGGAGGATAAAACTTTGAATAAAAGAGAGGCACTATTTCCTCCCATTCCAGAGCTTGACCATTCTTTAGCAGCTTATACCATTCTTCAGCTCTTCCTTTCAGTGATAATGAGAATAACTTCTTCTTAACTTGATCTTTAGTAATACCTGCACACTTGAACAACCCACATAATTCGTGTATAAAGAGTAAATGATCACCGGGATGGACAGTTCCATCCCCAACATAGTAGTTATCCATAACATGATCAATAATTCTTGTAGGTATTTTGAAAACATCTTTGTTAGCAGGTGGTGGCTTATATACTACCTTAGCAGTGGTAGTAGCATTACCAAATAAGAAACTTAGTGAATTATCCATAACGAAAATAAAGCAACTAGCAGAAGTAAACAATACTCACAGTAGAAGTTTCCTTTACCAGTTCCACTCTCCAATAGCGCTTCACTCCCCGGCAACGGCGCCAGAAGATAGTCTTGATGACCCACAAGTATAGGGGGTGTATCACAGTATTTTCGATAAGTAAGTGTCGAACCCAACGAGGAGCAGAAGGTGCTGGCTAGTGGTATGGATCAGGAATTCTCTGCAAATACTTAGCAAACGGATTTTTAGGGGTTTTTAATAAAGCAAGTAAACAAACTACGAGTAAATAAAAGACAGTAGGAATAAATGCAGCAAGTGGCCCAATCCTTTATGCAGCAAAGGACAAGCCGGTTGTATTTCTTAAGATGACCAAACATTCTCGAGGACACATGGGAAGACTGTCAAGTGCTTTCGCTTCATATAGTTTATTAATCTTCTTTAGCTTGCTAAGTGTTGTGTGGGTGAACCTGTGCTAATGTACCGCCCCATCCAAGACTAATACATACTTATGATTATACCGCTTGCAAACATCCGTAAGTACAAGAAAGTAATTAAGGTAGAAACCTAACCACAGCTTTAAACTCTAAGACCCTTACGTCCCTTGCGCAATGGTTTCCTAACGGGGGTTCAGGTTTCTGTCACTCCGGCAACCCCTACGATTAGTAGCCAAATACACAATGCATTCCCCTAGGCCCATATAGGTGAAGTGTCATGTAGTCGATGTTCACATGACACCACTAGAAGAAGTAGACCACAACTTAAATAACAATCTATTGAATCTTTCTCAACGCAACTCCACTACTAACAACAAGACTTCTCCCATGTCCTCAAGAACAAAACGAACTACTCACAAGACATCATACAGATCATGATCAGAGATGGAATAATGACGTATAACAATCTGAACATAAACAATAATTCAATGGTTCACTCAATAGCATCAACTACAAAGAGTAATCAACACCAGGAAAGTTTCCCCTATGAACTAATGCAAGATTCAACCAATTGTTACAGCAATATGGAGATGGTGACGAGGGTGCTGATGGTGATGATGGTGATGATGATGAAGTCTAGCTTGATGGTGGTGCTGATGGCGACGATCTCCCCTCTCCGGGAAGGAATTCCCCTGGCAGAAATCTTTCTACGAGAGAGATCTTTCTCTCTCGGTGTTTTCCGCCCTGCAGAGGCGGCGGAATCTTTCTGTGATCACTCCCTCAGTCTTAGGGTTTCGGGAGGATGATATATGCCAGAGGGGAGAGGCTGGAGTGGGCCAGGGCAGCCACACCACCTCTAGGCGCGGCCTAGGCCTGCCCGCGCCATGGGGTGGTGTGGGCCCCCTGTGGCCCACCTCCACTCCATCTTGTGGCATCCTTATTCTTCTGGAAAAATAGGATTTTCCGTATATTTTCCCGGATTTTCTGATCTTCGCGAATTTTGCCTCCAAACAACACCTTTTCCATCAGAATCCTGATAGCAGCGGTCCATGCTCCAAAAGTCATCAACCATGCAAAAATAGATGAAATAACATAAGTATCACCTCTCCATATGAAATATATCAATGAATAATAGTGAATTAAGGCATAGAATAGTGATGCAAAATGGACGTATCACATGGCGCCACCGGACTTCCGCTGACCCCCTCGGTGGAGGCTTAGCGCCGGCGGCATACCGGTGCCGCTGGTGCCGGAGGATTACAAGCTGGTGGACAAGATCCAGGCCGCCATCGCGGCGATGCCAGATCCGGAGCTCGCCGAGGACACTGGCAACCTGGCGTTCTGGGAGAACTTCTTCGAGGAGCGCCGCCTCGCCGAGCTCGCCACACACCCTGGTCCTTCTGGCGAGCCTCCGAAGCACAACAACACGGCGAGCCGTCGCCGACGGTGGATGATGTCTACGCACTTCTATTCTTGTAGACAGTTGTTGGGCCTCCAAGTGTAGAGGTTTGTAGAATAGCAGCGAGTTTTCCCTTAAGTGGATCACCCAAGGTTTATCGAACTCAGGGAGGAAGTGGTCAAAGGTATCCCCTCTCAAGTAACCCTGCAATCAAGATTCAAGAAGTCTCTTGTGTCCACAACACACCCAATACACTTGTCAGGTGTATAGGTGCACTAGTTCGGCGAAGAGATAGTGAAATACAAGTGGTATAGATAATTATAAGTGGTAACGGTGATAGAAAATAGCTTGATGGCGTGGAAAAGACTAAAGTAAAACAGAAATAAAGATAGAAGCAAGCAAACATGCAATAGATCTAATTGCAAACGGTGTTTCAATGTTTAGAAACAAGGCCTAGGGATCATACTTTCACTAGTGAACACTCTCATATAAATATCTTCTCTTTATGATACTACTCTTAACTACTCTCCGGTTGGACACTCTAATCGATGGTAGGGCTATAACAGCACACCTCAAAGTTCATCTTTCCCATCTAGAAAACCCCACACTGTCACCTCGAGTACTAGATGAGTCCAACAAACACCACAATTTCATAAAGACATCCAACTCCGGATAAAACTCATAACAAGTATTTGTAATCTCTAGCCTAAGTGCCACCATGGTGTGCACGCTGTCACTTTCACACACATGGGGAGAGCAGAGATCTATTAAAGCACATGAGTAGCAAGGTAGATCTATAGATTACAAGCTCATGATCACAATATGATCATGCATAGAGAGAGAGATCAACACATAGCTACCGGTAGAACCCTTAGCCTTGAGGAAGAACTACTCCCTCCTCATCATGGGAAGCAGCAAAGGTGATGGAGATGGTGGTGGAGATTGATGGAGATGGCTCTGGGGGCACTTCCCCGTCCCGGCAGGGTGCCGGAACAGAGACTTTCTGTCCCCCGAATCTCCCCTTCGATGGCGGCGGCGCTGCGGAAATTTTCGTGGCTGGAGGCTTGATGATTTAGGGTTTTTGCTTCGGGAGGCTCTTATAGGCGAGAGGGGAGACCAAGGGGGTGCCGGAGGGGGCCACACCACCCCCTGGCGTGGCCTGGCCTGTCCCGCGCCACCAGGTGGTGTTGCTAGCCCCTGGCCCCTCTCCGTCTCGTCTTCTGGCTCCGTGAGTCTTCTGGTAAAATATCGACTTTGGCTTTTGTCCCGTCCAATTCCGAGAATATTCATTTTCTGACTTCCTGGAACCAAAAACAGCAGAAAATAGACAGCTAGTACTATGGCTCTTGTTAATAGGTTAGTCCAAGAAATCATATGAAAAGTACTCGAAAGTGTGGATAAAACACAAGAAATTAGATAAAACCAAGGATGGAACATCAAAAATTATAGATACATTTGCAATGTATCAACATCCCCAAGCTTAACTCCTGCTCGTCCTCGAGTAGGTAAGTGATAAAAAGAAAGAATAATTTTTGAGGTGACATGCACCATCAAAGACTTGATCAAAGTATTTGTAAAACATTCAAAGCTGGGATCATAGTTCTTCAATCATAACATGAAAGACAAAGTTCTAGCAATAAGACAAAGAAACTATGAAGCAACATTAAAAGGCACAAACAAAAGATTCATGAATAACAATGCTTTGCAAGACGTTTGTTTGTTTCACATAAAGAAAACATAACATAGTGGCATTCAGCTTGTCCCTCATGGAGTAGAAAACATAAATGCATAGGACACCTTCAAAGTTCATAAGAGTGACTAGATACAAATAGTTTAAAACAAGCAATATCAAAGCTATGCATCAATCAACAAGTCTTGGGACAATGCACATAGAACTAAGAATGGCCACTATGCTCTCAAAGTAGGTGCATAAAGGTAGAAGGTGGAGAGTCAATATAATGGTGGAAGAAAGGCCTTCATAGAAGGAAGTAGAGATTCAAGTTTCATAAAGAGCTTCCAAAAATTATGGTACTTATAGCTTTCAGCTCTCATTGCGCCTATCATAAGCATCTTGAAGTGATTAAGGTTAAAGTGAACAAACTATGGTGTACATGCTTGATGAAGTATAAGTTAGAAATCTCATGTCCCTTGAATACGAGGGTCGCTCCTCATGCTACTCAAGTTTAGTCACCGGTAAGTTCTTGTCATCGTAAGTACATGTGTATCATAGAGAACCGCCAACGGGGTACCCCTTTCCCGATGATACGGGAGAATCCCCATATCAAAATAATAAGGCAAGCAGACAACGAGCATCTCAGCAATCTTCTTTTTTACCATGGGAATATGGTGCTTTTTTCTCTCTTTCCTCTTATCATAATCTCCTTTTTTTCTTTTTCTCTTTTTTCTCAATATATGACTCTTTTTTATAAGAAGAATGCGTCATGGACAGCTCATTATGGTTACGCTGTAGGTTTCCACCATGTCAGCATGGATTAGACCAGTGGCCTAGGCGTTTCTCTAACACATATACATAACTCCATGGACTTATAAGCTCCCCTTTCATTTCACACCGATGGCATCCACAGACAAAAGAGCATGATATCAACTAGGTACAAGTACCAAGTGCAATGTTGAAAGCGTTCCCCATGACGGCATGGTTCTGCTAATTGCCAACAAATAAGTGCAAGCATATACAACATAGACGACACAATGGTTCAAGTTTATTAAGGGAAAGAAAAGTAAAGTGTGCCATCAAGTTCGTGAGAGCTTTAATCACAAGTTTTCTCATAACAAGTTTAATTTGGAAGGTAAACAAAAGCATGAATATACTTGGAATAGCATAAGCTAGTAGGTAGGTATGGTGGACTCGTTGGAATAACTTGGTTTAGGGAGTTGGATGCATGAGTGGAACTCATCCTTGGTTATGGAGGCTAGCAAAAGACTGGGAGCGACAAACTAAGAGAGCAATAATGGCCATAATTATGCAGAGCGACAAAACATCATTGATCAAAGCATAAAGTGATACTACAAGTCGAAAAATAAAGGATCATAAAGGCTATGGTGACTTTAAATAGTCATAACATGGTGTGAGCATGTGCTAAGTCAACCCAAATAAAGCATCAAAGGAGAATACCACTATACTATGCTTTAATATGCTAAAACAACGCATGATTCATCCAAGTCACATTAAGCAATCTCAATTGTTTATAACAAGTAATGCTACAGCAAAGAATACTAAGGATAAAGCCAAAACAATATCAAGCATGGCATGACAACGCATAGGCCACAGTCAAAATCAAGCTCTTTTTACCACATAAGCATGAACTTTCCTACTCTTTTCCAAACCAAACCAAACTATTTGCAAACCAATGTATGAAAGAGGGGGGTCCAACTAATTTATTCAGAAAACTAAGCAAACCAAAAAAACCAAAAAAAGCAAACGAAAATGAACAAGAAGACGCTCCAAGAAAAACACAACTGTGCATGAAATTATAAAAATGAAGCGTTTCGAAGAAACCTGGAATTTTATTGATGAAGAAGGGGATGCCTTGGGCATCCCCAAGCTTTGACGCTTGTACTTCTTGGATATTTTTTGGGGTGACATGCGTGGCATCCCCAAGCTTGAGATTTAGTCCATCCTTCATCTCATTACTCATTCCTTGCATACACCTGAAATTTTTCCTTCATACAAAACTTCACACAATCTTTATTAGCAACATTAGTGCAATCAAGATAATAAGTGTTAAGGTTCAGTTTTAACACCAAATAAACTTCCATTAGAACACTAGATACTATAGCACTTCCCTCAAAAATCTCAATTCCCCTAAAGAACTAAAAAATGAATCAACAAAAAGCAAATGCAAATAAAGGCAAAAATCTGTCAAAACAGACCAGCAGGTAAAGAAGAATTTTTTCGAAGACCTTCTGTTGCTCAAATCAAAAAGTGTTGAACTAGCGAAAGTTTGATAACAACCTGTGGCATAAGCACAAAAATTCACGCCTCAAAAACACGTACAGATATTTTACACAAATTTTTACAGTGAAGCACAAAAATCTGTTTCGGGACAACAACGTTCTCAATCATTAATTCTCTCTCATTAGAGGTTACTCTTGGCACAAAAAGCAAATAAAAAGGATAAGGAGCGGTTATTACAGAGGTAATAACTTCCAAGACTCATCTAAAACTTTTGGGTTATCTCCCAATAAGTACTTTTCTTTAACGCCTTTAAGTTAGGCATGATAGTTTGAGAAGATGCTCACATAAGACATATGAATTGAAGTAAAAGAGAGCATCAAGAAGCAAATTCAAAACACATTTAAGTCTAACCCACTTCCTATGCATAGGAATCTTGTAAATAAACAAGTCATGAAAGCACAAAGCAACAAGCATAGGAAAACAAAACAAGTGCAGCTTCAAGACTTTCAACATAAAGAGGGGAAACTTAATATTATTGAGATGCATAAAACCATGTTTCCCTCTCTCATAATAACTTTCAGTAGCATCATGAACAAAATTAACAATATAACTATCATATAAAACATTCTTATCATGAGCCACATGCATATAATCATTATTACTCTCCACATAAGCATAGTCATTCTTATTAATCGTAGTGGGAGCAAATTCAACAAAATAGCTATCATTATTATTCTCATCACCATAATCATCAAATATAGGAGGCACATTGTAATCATAATTAATTTCCTCCTCAATAGTAGGTGGAATGAAAATATCATATTCATCATTGTAATCATCATATATTGGAGGTTTGGTATGATCATAAGCAATAGAATAACTATCTACCAAAGCTAGGGAACTAAAGAGATCATTTTCATTAAAACTAGCTTCCCCAAGCTTAGACTTTTCCATAGCATTAGCAATAATGGTGTCCAAAGAATTCATACTAACAACATTGCTATTAGCATATAAATAAAGTTCCATAGGTTTTTTAATTTTCTCTTCAAACACTTCATGTCCTCACTCAAGATAAATACTATAAAGCTCTCTAATTTTGTTGTTGTTTTCCATTAAGCCTAACTAGTGAAAATAAAAACAAAAAACAAAAAGACAATTGCAGAATCTAAAGGAAATAACTTTGAGCACTCACACCGGAGGATGCGAGTATCTGTTACCTTACCTCCCCGACAACGGCGCTAGAAAATAGGCGTTTGCTGTGGGAGGTTCTTCTTCTTTAATCCTCCGGTGTGAATACCTTTTACCTTACCTCCCCGGCAACGATGCCAGAAAATAGCTTGATGTCTACGCACTTCTATTCTTGTAGACAGTTGTTGGGCCTCCAAGTGCAGAGGTTTGTAGAACAGCAGCAAGTTTTCCCTTAAGTGGATCACCCAAGGTTTATCGAACTCAGGGAGGAAGTGGTCAAAGGTATCCCCTCTCAAGCAACCCTGCAATCAAGATAAAAGAAGTCTCTTGTGTCCCCAACACACCCAATACACTTGTCAGGTGTATAGGTGCACTAGTTCGGCGAAGAGATAGTGAAATACAAGAGGTATAGATAATTATAAGTGGTAACGGTGATAGAAAATAGCTTGATGGCGTGGAAAAGACTAAAGTAAAACAGAAATAAAGATAGAAGCAAGCAAACATGCAATAGATCTAATTGCAAACGGTGTTTCAATGTTTAGAAACAAGGCCTAGGGATCATACTTTCACTAGTGAACACTCTCATATCAATATCTTCTCTTTATGATACTACTCTTAACTACTCTCCGGTAGGACACTCTAATCGATGGTAGGGCTATAACAGCACACCTCAAAGTTCATCTTTCCCATCTAGAAAACCCCACACTGTCACCTTGAGTACTAGATGAGTCCAACAAACACCACAATTTCATAAAGACATCCAACTCCAAAAATAACTCTTAACAAGTATTTGTAATCTCTAGCCTAAGTGCCACCATGGTGTGCACATTGTCACTTTCACACACATGGGGAGAGCAGAGATCTATTAAAGCACTTGAGTAGCAAGGTAGATCTATAGATTACAAGCTCATGATCACAATATGATCATGCATAGAGAGAGATGAACACATAGCTACCGGTAGAACCCTTAGCCTCGAGGAAGAACTACTCCCTCCTCATCATGGGAATCAACAACGGTGATGGAGATGGTGGTGGAGATCGATGGATATGGCTCCGAGGGCACTTCCCCGTGTAGGGGTTCCGCGCATGAAAACAATAAAATTTTACCCTACACCCCTGAACCCCTAAAGCTGCCAGGACCTATCTATTAGTAATACAGTAACGGGAGGGGCTTTTCGCGAACTTACCATCAAAGACCTAAAAGTGTTGTCAACGCTCACGAGAGCGTGGTTGATGTAGACGAGCCGAAGCCGACCTCAAGGTCGTGATGAAGTCCTTGCGCTCCTTCTGGCTCCAATGACTTGATGTAACGACCTCGGACCCTATGCTCTAAGTTCAAGCCTGGATGAACCAAAAGCCGTTAAGGGATTTTACAGCGGGGGCCCAGGACCTCCCACGTGTAGGCCCATCGACCGCCCTCACCACTTCCAAGAACATCGGGACAAGAGCGAGCGGCATAGGCAACAGGCGAAGAGATCAAATACATACACAACTGAGTATGTATGCAAGCTACCTTACAACAGTTCTCAGAGCCATACCATCTAAAAGAAATGGAAATATTGCAACACCGTACGGCAAGACCCAAATATCCTAGATAGAGATAATAGTGTAGGATAACTCCTCATACATCAATCAACAGGGTATCAAGCGGAAGCGGGAAACAAGATCCGAATACGGATAAGAAGCAAATCAGCATAAGATGCCACATAAATAAGCACAACCCGCCCACAGATCTCACGGATCCCCATCCCCGGAATCTCTACACCGAGTGGTCGTTGCCAACATCATCTGTCTCCTCCACCCAATATCCATCTTGCAAATACACCTGTTCATCTGAATCAAACAATTTATCGTGTGAGACCCTAGGGGTACTCAGCAAGTCTTTATGCCTCTAAAGGGGACATATACCTGGGGTGACGCAATTGCAGCAAAAGATAATAACTAACAAGTCTATAGATACTCGCTAACCATCCGCCTAACCAATGATAGACAGATGTCCGTTAATTAGAAACAACAATTATAACAGTATAAAGTAACAGATCCATCCTCCTTCTCGCTTACCAACAAGAAAGCAGACAAACAACCCATCCGTTGGCAGTTTTATTAATCATTCCATGAATATTTCACTATTTACTAGTCAGATATTTAGTCAATTTAAAGACGGTACTTTAGTTATAAATGTCTATGATCGAGAAACTGTGCTCCAAGTCGTCCATAACCGCGGACACGGCTTTCAGAAAGATTTACCCTGCAGGGGTGCACAAATAACAACACACACACGATCAACCTTGGAAAAACCAAATCAAAACCCAACGAGGCTTTCACGACAAAGCAATCACAGGATTCCTAAATTATTTCAGGGGGCCACCCCATTAAGCTACCCGCAACGAAGTTGGCCGGCTCCGAGACGGACCTAAGGTTTGCGCCAATGGCGGTAAACGACTGGGAACCCAAAAGTGTGACTGGGCTTGTCGATACCGCGAAAACACTCTGCAATTCCAAAATAGTACAAGTGCTCCGCGCACAATCATAGATAAAGTGGTAAAGCATGGCATAAGTACAAGATAGTAATAAAGCCCCAAACTACTTTGTGGCCCCAAGAAATAAGAAATGAATCAAGCTCTGACTAAGGGGATTCATGGTCCCATATGCGGATAGTGCGATAGTCAAGGAACAGGTATGAAGTACTCGGGGTCCTACAGGACACAAGTGAGCACGAAAAACCAAATAACAGATATTTCCCACCGGTGCCTCTTTCATTAGTTATCCCATTACTACTCAGGTTAAGTTGTTTAGGTACCTCGTTAACCATCAGACACTCACATACCCTACACATGCTGTTCTACGACTCGCTTGGCTCAAACAACTCTTGTAGTAGTGGCTCATGGGATGGAGGAACAAGCTTCGATGGGGTTTAAAAGCAAGGCCATGCAATACTTTGGATTCAGTTTAATGCAATCGCGACTCAATGATGCAAGAATAAGATAGAAGCAATAGGTACTATATGTATGCAAGCATGTGGTAGTGCTTGCCTGGTAGCTCAGTTGAAGCGAGAGGTGGATCTGGGTAGTACTCCTGGGATTCCTGATAATTCTCCTGCTCGGCGTCTATTCGAAAAAAGAACCAAACAAACAAGGGACAACATAAATAAAGTGCACAAGCATATAAATAAAATGCGACAAGCAACAAAGCATGCCATGATGAATGGTGCACAATTTACATGGCAATAATGTAGCATGTGAAGGGTGAGGTGTGGGGACAAGAATAACTATTTGCACACAGGCAGACTTAGCCATAGACGCTGACAAGTGGGGCTGCGCTGAGCTGGCCGAAACCTACGCACGGCAGACTTTTTCTATCATGACCGAAACAAGCCACCGCAGCGGACAAGGGGGCCTGTGCCTCAAACGGGCCCATGCGCCAGCGGGCGAAGCGGCGGGTGACACGCGGCGCAGACGGGGATTGCGGGATGAGGCTGCGAAACCCGCGGTGCCTTTCTGTAAAAGTTCCACCGCGGATGACATGTGGGGCCATATGAAGCGCGGGTTGCGTGAAACAAAAAGCCAGGGGTTATCTGCACAACAGCCCCCGGGTAGTGTTTTTCTTCACGCCGGTGTTCTCTGACGAAACTGACGGAACAGAGCGCGGAGCGGCGGGGGAACTCGAACCTGCGATCTGGCACGCGCGCGGCGGCGGCTACCGCTGCGGCTAGCTGGGCTTGATGCTGGGATCTACTGCGCGGCGAGGATAAGGTTTTGCGACGCTACGTGGGAAAACGACTGCGAGCAAACGTGCACAGAGGTTGCTCGACGAATCGATCGGCGCGTACAGGAAGCGAAGAACGGAGGAAGGATGTCAGGAGGGTGCATCGGCTCACCGGGATTGGGTTGGTGGTGGTGGTTCGGCCTGGAGCGCAGGGGATCGGCGGCGTTGCTGGTGATCTGCAGGCTAGGGTTTCCTCGGGTCAGCGATCGGCAGCAGGTACAGGGCCGCCTCCTCCTCGTCTCCGGGCAACAGTAGGCAGCAGGAGCTCGACTGGTTCTTCCCCAACACCTGGACACCGTGCCCTCCTTCTGCCACGTTGTGGGCGGGGTAGATGCTGACGATGGGGTTGTCGGAGATGGGAGAGAGGGTAACAGGGTAGGTGGGGATCTTGGTGGGGATGGGCAGGGCCCTGGGGATCTGGGGACGACGCTAGGCACGAGAGGGAGAAAGATAAGTACGGAGGGAGGGAGAGATGCACAGGGGGGCTCGGGTGGAAAAAGGTGGTGGTGGCCACCTTTCTCTTCTCCCTCTCTCACGCGTGCTGCGAGGCTCGGGAGGCCAGGGAGACTACAACGTTGGGGCCAGATGGGCAGCGCAGGATTGCTTGGGTGGGGCTTGCTTGGCAGCGAGGGAAGAGAGAAAAAGGAAGAGGGGATGGGGTTCGGCTGGCTAGCAAGAGGGGTTGGTGTCGAGCAAGAGGGGTGGCTCGGGCTAGATGGCTAGGTTAGGGTTGGGCCGAGCCAAAACACCAGGTGTGGCCTCGGTTTGGGAGAGGGGAATGGTGAGTGTGTGAGTAGCTAGGTGTAGTGTTGTGTAGGTTTAAGGTTAGATAGGGAGGTTAGGGTTAGGGTTTGATGATGGCACCAAATATATAAAGATAGGAAGAGAAACTAGGCTTGATCATGAGGGAAAAAGCCATGTTCCTCCCAAAACCGAAGGAAAAACCAAAGAAAAGGGAGGAGGTTGATCTTGCATGGCCCATGCATCATTTATAAATGCAACGTTTATTCTTGTGAAAACAATTGTGAATACCATGGCATTTATCAACACATGCTTCCAAAAAGATGGAATTAAGGTCAAGCCAAAAGAAAAGAGTTGTGTCCCAAGTGGAATAGATGGTATATGCTCATATGTGAATATAAATTGGGAATTCTAGTGTGTGTGTTCCACTAGATGCATAAATAGACTCAATATAATCCAACATGAGCATACATTCCAAAACAACACCTATGGAAGCTTGACAAGGCATTCTACTCACATAGCATGCAAAGTTAGCTTTATGGCTCTCCACATATCAATAATGTGAGAACAACATGATGCATATATGGGAGCATGTGGAATTGTAAGTGGATCCATCCCAACCCTCATGAGCTAGAGGTAAAACCAAATAAATTGCAAGGCTCACATATAGTGGGATGGTGGAATAATGGGGTGGTGGAAAAGTAAAGGTGGTGGAGTTAAAAGAGAGATGCCCCCAACTCAACTTGGGCATGAGCAATTCATCAAGAAGCAAATACATTTTATGAAGAACCAAATACAATTGATAAATGCACATGAGACAACGACCAAATGAAAAGGGTTTTATAGATGCTCAAATGCAATGTGGCATGATGACATGAGCATGATATAATTATGCTGCAACAATTATATGTAGGAAGTAGCATTTTATTATTAGACCATGTAGCATTACAGATGTTAGACAGATGGGATGCTACAACTCTCCCCCACTAAACAGGAATCTCGCCCCGAGATTTTAGGAAGAAGAAGACACGAAGAGGGTAGGATACTTGGCACGGAGCTCATCCCCGCATTCCCAAGTGGCTTCATCAATGGAATGGTGCGACCACTGCACCTTGCAGAACTTGATAGACTTGCTGCGAGTCTTTCTTTCTACGACTTCTAGGACTTTTGTGGGGTGTTCTTGATAAGACAAATCTTCTTGGAGATTGATGGGCTCATGGTCCATGGTCCTGTCGGGATCCTTGAAGCACTTCTTGAGTTGAGAGATATGGAAAACATCATGGAGCTTGAGTTTTTCAGGGAGCTCAAGAGCATAAGCAACTTCTCCTCTTCTTCCACGAATTTTGAAAGGACCGATGTATCTAGGAGCCAGCTTCCCTTTGAGACCAAACCGGTGCGTGCCTCTCATGGGAGTGACAAGAATGTAAACGAGATCACCAGGGACATACTCCATGTCCTTGTGCTTTCTGTCATAGTTGCTCTTCTGGCGACTTTGAGCAACCTTCAGGTTTTCAAGAATGCTGTGAACCTTCTCCTCTGCTTGAGTTACAATGTCAGGGCCAAAGAATGTTCTTTCACCTGCGCCGGACCAACCAATCGGAGTTCTGCATTTGCGGCCATAGAGAACCTCAAATGGTGCCATCTTTAGATTCTTCTGGAAGCTATTGTTGCAAGAGAACTCAGCATCAGGAAGGCATTCTTCCCACTTCATGCCGAAAGAGATGACGCAAGCACGGAGCATATCTTCCAGAATCTGATTGATCCTTTCATCTTTCCCTTGCGACTGAGGGTGGTAAGCTGTGCTGAAGTTCAACTTTGTTCCCAAAGAATTTTGGAAACTTCCCGAGAACTTGGAAGTGAAGATGCTTCCACGGTCTGAACTGATCTCGAGAGGAACCCCATACAGAGGGACAATTTTGTTGATATAGAGCTCAGCCAACTGAATTGCAGAAATTGTTTCCTTGACAGGAAAGAAGTGAGCCACTTTGGAGAGCCTGTCAATGACAACAAAGATTGCATTGTTGCCCTTCTGCGACCTTGGAAAACCAGTTATGAAGTCCATCTCTACTTTCTCCCATTTCCATTCCGGAGGCTTCAATGGCTGTAGAAGACCGGAAGGTTTCTGATGGACAAATTTAACTCTACGGCAGACATCACACTCGGAAACATACTTGGCACAACATTGTTTCAACCCAGGCCACCAATACTGTGTTTTCAAGTCCATGTACATCTTTGTGCTGCCCGGATGGAAAGAAAAACAGAATCATGCGCCTCCTTAAGAACTTGCTCTCTCAAACCCGGATCGTTCAGAATGAACATCCGATGTTCAAAGAATAGAGCTCCTTGATCATCGACATGGAAGGACTCATACCTCGGCAACTGAATGTTGGAGATGATGTTTTTGGTGTAAGCATCACCTCGCTGACTAGCACGAATCTTTTCTTCCAAGAGAGGGGTTGCCAGAAGATTCAGAAGATACCCTTCATGCACAATCTCAAGGTTGAGTTGGCGGAATTCCTCGCACAAGAGAGGTTGTTGTTCTTCCACCATGAGGTTATTCACATATGCCTTACGACTGAGGGCATCGGACATCACATTTGCTTTGCCCGGAGTGTAGTTGATCGAAAGATCAAAGTCGTTGATGGTTTAAATCCATCTCCTTTGGCGAAGGTTGAGGTCCGGCTGAGTGAAAATATACTTCTGGCTTTTGTGGTCAGAAAAGATCTCACAATAGCTCCCAAGCAAGTAGTACCTCCATACTCTTAGTGCGAAGACAACCGCTGCAAGTTCAAGATCATGTGTTGGATAGTTGAGCTCATGAGTTTTCAACTGACGGGAAACATAAGCAATGACTTGCTTTTCTTGCATGAGGACCACACCCAATCCTTGCAAGGAGGCGTCACAGAATATCTGGAAAGGCTTTGATGTATCTGGAGGAATCAAGACAGGTGTGGAAGTGAGCTTCTCTTTGAGTGTTTCAAAGCTAGCTTGACATGTAGGAGACCAAAGGTATTTCTTGCCTTTCTTGAGGAGATCGGTAAGAGGCTTCACAATCTTTGAGAAGTTCTAAACGAAGCGACGGTAGTTACTAGCCAAACCAAGGAAACTCTGGACTTCTTTGACATTTTTGGGTGGAAGCCACTCAAAAATTGTCCGAACAGTTTCTGGGTTGACGGCAATGCCCTTAGCAGAGATGACGTGAACTTTGCATACAGGCGGTTCTCACGAAGCTTGTTTAGGACACACCGAAGGTGTTCTTCATGTTCTTCCTTTGACTTAGAATAGACTAGAATGTCATCCAGATAGACCACGACGAACTTATCAAGATACTCCATGAAAACCGAGTTCATAAGTCTCGAGAAGGTGGCAGGTGCGTTGGTGAGACCGAAGGACATGACCGTGTACTTGTACAGGCCATAGCTGGTGGTGAAAGCTGTTTTGGGCACATCTTCCTTGGGAATCTTGATTTGATGATATCCACTTCTCAAGTCAATCTTAGAGAATACCACAGCTCCAGCTAGCTGATCGAAGAGATCATTAATCCGCGGAAGGGGATATTTGTTCTTGATGGTTTTAGCATTGAGAGCCCGATAGTCAACACAAAGTCTATCGGTGCGGTCTCGCTTCTTCACAAAGATGGTTGGGCTACCCCAAGAAGAAGTACTATGCTGAATAAAACCCAACTTCTCTTGTTCATCAAGCTGGCATTTGAGTTCAGCCAACTCAGTAGGACCCATTTTATAAGGCCGCTTGGAGATAGGAGCGGTACCAGGTTCAAGCTCAATCAAAAACTCGACCTCTTGGTCAGGAGGCATACCTGGTAACTCTTTAGGAAAAACATCTGGGAACTCACGGACCACCGGAACACTCTGAATAGCATCCATAGCATCATCAATTAGAGCAGACAAAGAGAAGAGCTGAATTGCAAGAGTCAGACTTGGAGAATAGACTATATGGCCTTCAGGAATTTTTAGAGAAACCGAGCGTTCAGCACAATCAATCACAGCTGCATTTGCCGTTAACCAATCCATGCCCAAGATGACATCAATGTCAGAGTTGCCGAGAATGATTAAGGAAGCCAGAAATGAAGAACCACCGATTAGAATTTGATTGCCATGACCGATCTTGGAAGATGCCATAGTTGCTCCGGGCGAGAGAACCATTAAACATTTAGGGAGAGGATCCATAGGTAACCCATTATCATCAGTAAAACTTGTAGAGATAAAAGAATGCTATGCACCAGAATCAAATAAAACTCGTGCAGGGGCTGAGTTAACGGGAAGCGTACCCATCACAACTCCAGGTGCATGTTCAGCTTGAACCATGTTGACACAGTTGGCACGAGCAACAGTGGATCCGGGCTTGGTGTTGATGTTGAGAGCCCGTGGTGGAGGTGCACGAACCATAGAAGGACTTGCTGCAGGTCTTGGATGTGGTGGAGGGAGAGCCTTGTTGTTCATGGGACAACTCCAGTGTTGATGCCCAGTGTTCCCACAAGTGTAACAAGCACCAGGTGGACGTGGAGCAGCGTAGCCAGGGACTCCGCCATGCGCTCTAGGGTAGTTGTGGTTGTAGCCCCTAGTAGCAGCGTTGAAGGAGTTTGGTGGCCTTGCCGTGTAGATTGGAGGTCTTGGTGGAGCCGGAAGCGGTGGTGCGGTATTAGGAACCCACACGTGGCGCTTAGAAGGAGCTGCCATAGCTGCAGAGCTTGCTGCGTCACGACTGTGTTTCTTGGACTTCTCGAACACTTGCCTACTGGCTTCTTCGTGTAGAGCTGTATGTTGGAGTTCCAGAAAAGACCTCGGCCTTGCATGAGTGATTGCATATTTGATAGACGCATTGAGCCCTTGCCTGAACCTCTTTTGTTTCTTCTTGTCATCAGAGATCTCATTGCCACCATACCTTGACAGACTCATGAAGTTTCTGATATAGGTGTCGACATTGTCATTGCCCTGCTTGAGGTTGAGAAACACTTCCTTCATTCTCTCCATGACAATTTCTGATAGGTATTGCTCTTTGAAAGCCCCAGCAAACTGCTCCCAAGTAGGCTGAAAACTAGAGTGGTTTGCCTTCAGGTAATTCTCCCACCATAGAGCTGCGTCTCCCTTCAGAAGGTGAGTGGCGCATTTTACCCATTCTTGTTCAGGATCATCAGCAGTTCTCAGCAACCTTGACATCTCACGAAGCCAATCATCAGCATCCAGTGGCTGATCAGACACCTCAAAGTGGCGCGGGTTAAACTTTAGAAAGTCCTTGATGTCTCCTCGCTTGGGAGGTGGAGGTAGCGGGGCAAACTCATTCCTCCTCACACTTTCTTCAAAGCGTTGCTGGTTCTGTTGCATTGTGCCCTAGGCATTAGCAATACTTGCCAACGCAGCTCCCAGTTCAGGTGCTATGTCATCTTCAGTGTGTCATGGTGGTGCCATCCTGTGATTGATATAAAACTCAAGTCAGTGCTATAATGGAGAATAATAATAATCCACAATAGTACCAAAATGGAATTAACCAAGATTAAAGGATACAATTTACTGAGATAATATTAAAATATCAACAAAGTTCAAAGCACCTAGAAGATAGTAAGCATATCGCACACGACTGAACAAGGAGTGTGGTACACAAATCTATCAAAGAAAATATTCCGCAAATTTCGACATTAAAATACCACTATATGCGCAAAACCACTTAACGAATCAAGATTAGCACTCTACCAATTCAATATACAAGAGCTAATGATAAAGGTAGTGGTATGGTCGCGACCCCATCCCGCACTCAAAGCATTACTGCGCACATGAATAAGTAAAACACATATCCCGACTCTCTTCCTTCTTACGATGAAACTAAAGATTAGCAACTATGGAAAACAAACACCCCTAACAAGATAGCGTCGGATAACAAAGAGTAAGACAGACCGCGTCGGTTTAGAAAAGCCTGTCGGTATGGAATGTACCAACAGTTGATAACCAAAAGACAGATAGAGACAACAAGTTTGATGCAACAGATAGACAAAGAATTACCCACACACACACACAGACTCACACAACCATGGTACTACGGAACCCAGAACACGTGAATCCTAGTTTGAATTTTTAGAAGAGGATTGAAAACGTTACACTTCCTTACCAGAAAAGGGTGGGTGGGTGGGTAAGAAGAAAAATGGAAGCATTCCTACTCTCGCGTTTTGTTTTTCCCTAGTATACATAACTACCAAAATATTTGCTAGACTGACAACGACCATTTTGGTTGAGACCCTGAAGGGCGGGATGGCTCTGATACCAATTGTAACGACCTCGGACCCTACGCTCTAAGTTCAAGCCTGGATGAACCAAAAGTGGTTAACAGATTTTACAGCGGGGGCCTAGGACCTCCCACGTGTAGGCCCGTCGATCTCCCTCACCACTTCCAAGAACATCAGGACAAGAGCAAGCGGCATAGGCAACAGGCGAAGAGATCAAATACATACACAAGTGAGTATGTATGCAAGCTACCTTACAATAATTCTCAGAGCCATACCATCTAAAAGAAATGGAAATATTGCAACGCCATACGGTAAGACCCAAATATCCTAGATAGAGATAATAGTGTAGGATAGGTCCTCATACATCAATCAACAGAGTATCAAGCGGAAGCGGGAAACAAGATCCGAGTACGGATAAGAAGCAAATCGGCATAAGATGCCACATAAATAAGCACAACCCGCCCACGGATCTCACGGATCCCCATCCTCGGAATCTCTACACCGAGTGATCGTTGCCAACATCATCTGTCTCCTCCACCCAATATCCATCTTGCGAATACACCTGTTCATCTGAATCAAACAATTTATCGTGTGAGACCCTAGGGGTACTCAGCAAGTCTTTATGCCTCTAAAGGGGACATATACCTGGGGTGACGCAATTGCAGCAAAAGATAATAACTAACAAGTCTATAGATACTCGCTAACCATCCGCCTAACCAATGATAGACGGATGTTCATTAATTAGAAACAACAGTTATAGCAGTATAAAGTAACAGATCCATCCTCCTTATTGCTTACCAACGAGAAAGCGGACAAACAACCCATCCGTTGGCAGTTTTATTAATCATTCCATAAATATTTCACTATTTACTAGTCAGATATTTAGTCAATTTAAAGACGATACTTTAGTTATACTTGTCTATGATCGAGAAACTGTGCTCCAAGCCATCCATAACCGCAGACACGGCTTTCAGAAAGATTTACCCTGCAGGGGTGCACAAATAGCAACACACACACGATCGACCTCGGAAAAACCAAATCAAAACCCAACGAGGCTTTCACGACAAAGCAATCACAGGATTCCTAAATTATTTCAGGGGGCCACCCCATTAAGCTACCCGCAACGAAGTTGGCTGGCTCTGAGATGGACCCAAGGTTTGCGCCAATGGCGGTAAACAACTGGGAACCCAAAAGTGTGACGGGGCTTGTCGATACCGTGAAAACACTCCGCAATTCCTAAACAGTACAGGTGCTCCACGCATAATCATAGATAAAGCGGTAAGCATGGCATAAGTACAAGATAGTAATAAAGCCCCAAACTACTTTGTGGCCCCAAGAAATAAGAAATGAATCAAGCTCTGACTAAGGGGATTCATGGTCCCATATGCGGATAGTGCGATAGTCAAGGAACAGGTATCAAGTAATCGGGGTCCTACGGGACACAAGTGAGCATGAAAAACCAAATAATAGATATTGCCCACCGGTGCCTATTTCATTAGTTATCCCATTACTACTCAGGTTAAGTTGTTTAGGTACCTCGTTAACCGTCAGACACTCACATACCCTACACATGCTGTTCTACGACTCGCTTGGCTCAAACAACTCTTGTAGTAGTGGCTCATGGGATGGAGGAACAAGCTTCGGTGGGGTTTAAAAGTAAGGCCATGCAATACATGGGATTCAGTTTAATGCAATCACGACTCAATGATGCAAGAATAAGATAGAAGCAATAGGTACTCTATGTATGCAAGCATGTGGTAGTGCTTGCATGGTAGCTGAGTTGAAGCGAGAGATGGATTTGGGTAGTACTCCTGGGATTCCTGATAATTCCCCTGCTCGGCGTCTATTCGAAAAAAGAACCAAACAAACAAGAGCCAACATAAATAAAGTGCACAAGCATATAAATAAAATGCTACAAGCAACCAAGCATGCAATGCTGAATGATGCACAATTTAGATGGCAATAATGTAGCATGGCAAGGGTGAGGTGTGGGGACAAGAATAACTCATTTTATTAATTATTTGGCCAAGTTTTATTACCATAAACAGTTCTGATTATTTAATATTTATATGATGCATGCTTCAATTCATATCATGAGATGCATAATCAGAACGGGCTCGTCGCTCTGATCGATTTAGACATCTTACTTGTCAAATTTGGAGTTATAGAATTAAAGTTATTAATTACTTGAGAAAAGGCATTTTTATTGCAATTAAACAATTTCAAATATTTAAATTAGTCAAACATTATTTTGGATGGCATATTTGAATTTCTCACATTTTTCTGATTCAAAAACATATATTCTTTGTCAAATTTGGACTTATCAATTAAAAGTTATTTAAAACTGGATTTAAAATCATATTGAACATTTCTGAAATTATTTTGTTTAAACCGAAAAGGAAACAAGGACTATTTGCACACAGGAAGACTTAGCCACAGACGCTGACGGGTGGGGCCGTGTTGAGCTGGCGGAAACCAACGCGTGGCAGACTTTTTCTACCGTGACCGAAACGAGCCACCGCAGCTGACAAGGGGGCCCGTGGCTCCCACGGGCCCACGCGCCAGCGGGCGAAGCGGCGGGTGACACGCGCCACTGTGGGATGAGGCTCTGAAACCCGTGGTGCCTTTCTGTAAAACTTCCACCGCGGATGACATGTGGGGCCGTGTGGAGCGCGGCTTGCGTGAAACAAAAAGCCAGGGGGTTATCTGGACAACAGCCCCCGGGTACTGTTTTTCTTCATGCCGGTGTTCTCTGACAAAACTGACGGAACAGAGCGCGAAGCGGTGGGGGAACTCGAACCTGCGATCTGGCGCGCACACGCGGCGGCGGCTACCGCTGCGACTAGCTGGGCTTGATGCTGGGATCTGCTGCTTGGCGAGGATAAGGTTCTGCGACGGTACGTGGGAAAACAACTACGAGCAAACGTGCACAGAGGTTGCTCGACGAATCGATTGGCGCGTACAGGAGGCGAAGAATGGAGGAAGGATGTCAGGGGGTGCATCGGCTCACCGGGAGTGGGTTGGTGGTGGTGGTTCGGCCTGGAGCGCAGGGGATCGGCGGCGTTGCTGGTGATCTGCAGGCTAGGGTTTCCTCGGGTCAGCGATAGGCAGCAGGTACAGGGCCGCCTCCTCCTCGTCTCCGGGCAACAGCAGGCAGCAGGAGCTCCACTAGTTCTTCCCCAACACCTGGACGCCGCGCCCTCCTTCTGCCACCGTGTGGGCGGGGTAGATGTCGACGATGGGGTTGTCGGAGATGGGAGAGAGGGTAGCATGGTAGGTGGGGATCTTGGTGGGGATTGGCAGGGCCCTAGGGATCTGGGGACGATCCATGCACAAGAGGGAGTAAGATAAGGACGGAGGGAGGGAGAGATGCACATGGGGGGGGCTCGGGTGGAAAAAAGGTGGTGGTGGCCACCTTTCTCTTCTCCCTCTCTCACGCGTGTTGCGAGGCTCGGGAGGCCAGGGGAGACTACAATGCTGGGGCCAGATGGGCAGCGTAGGGTGGCTCGGGTGGGGCTTGCTTGGCAGCGAGGGAAGAGAAAAAAAGGAAGAGGGCGATGGGGTTCGGCTGGCTAGCAAGAGGGGTTGGTGTCGAGCAAGAGGGGTGGCTCGGGCTAGATGGCTAGGTTAGGGTTGGGTCGAGCCAAACACCAGGTGTGGCCTCTGTTTGGGAGAGGGGAATGGTGAGTGTGTGAGTAGCTAGGTGTTGTGTTGTGTAGGTTTAGGGTTAGATAGGGAGGTTAGGGTTTGATGATGGCACCAAATAGATAAAGAGAGGAAGAGAGAAACTAGGCTTGATCATGAGGGAAAAAGCCATGTTCCTCCCAAAACCGATGGAAAAAACAAAGAAAAGGGAGGAGGTTGATCTTGCATGGCCCATGCATAATTTATAAATGCAACGTTTATTCTTGTGAAAACAATTGTGAATACCATGGCATTTATTAACACATGCTTCCAAAAAGATGGAATTAAGGTCAAGCCAAAAGAAAAGAGTTGTGTCCCAAGTGGAATAGATGGAATATGCTCATATGTGAATATAAATTGGGAATTCTAGTGTGCGTGTTCCACTAGATGCATAAATAGACTCAATATAATCCAACATGAGCATACATTCCAAAACAACCCCTATGGAAGCTTGACAAGGCATTCTACTCACATAGCATGCAAAGGTAGCTATATGGCTCTGCACATATCAATAATGTGAGAACAACATGATGCATATATGGGAGCATGTGGAATTGTAAGTGGATCCATCCCAACCCACATGAGCTAGAGGAAAAACCAAATAAATTGCAAGGCTCACATATAGTGGGATGGTGGAATATGGGGTGGTGGAAAAGTAAAGGTGGTGGAGTTAAAAGAGAGATGCCCCCAACTCAACTTGGGCATGAGAAATTCATCAAGAAGAAAATACATTTTATTAAGAACCAAATACAATTGATAAATGCACATGAGACAACGACCAAATGAAAAGGGATTTATATGATGCTCAAATGCAATGTGGCATGATGACATGAGCATGATATAATTATGATGCAACAATTATATGTAGGAAGTAGCATTTTATTATTAGACCATGTAGCATTATAGATGTTAGACAGATGGGATGCTACACTTGAGTGTCTCAAGTGTGACACCTCGTGGGAGTTACACACGTCCGGTGCCTGACGATGACTCCCACTTCCCCGATCCAGCAGCAGTTGCGGAAGTAGAGCTCCCGGGGCCCTCCGTTGCAAATGGCATACCAACTAATGCGAGAGAGACAGACGCCCCCCTAAGCCACTTTATACGGTACAGGTTGTATGTCAAGTGTGGACCAGTCTCGCGAATGAACGCGTAAAGTCGGTTGGGGGCCGCTTCATCAAGCATTGCTGCGGTATACACAAGTACACGTGGGAGGGTAACAACTAAAAGATCAACGCCCACACGCTACATCTCGTGTGTTCTACCCGTACTAGCATTACTACACATAGATCTACCTCTGATACCACTGTAGGGGTTCCGCGCATGAAAACAATAAAATTTTACCCTACGCCGCTGAACCCCTGAAGGTGCCAGGACCTATCTATTAGTAATACAGTAACGGGAGGGGCTTCTCACGAACTTACCCTCGAAGACCAAAAAGCGTTGTCAACGCTCCAGAGAGCGTGGTTGATGTAGACGAGCCGAAGCCGACCTCGAAGTCGTGATGAAGTCCTTGCGCTCCTTCTGGCTCCAACGACTTGAGTGCCTCAAGTGTGACACCTCGTGGGAGTTACACATGTCCGGTGCCTGACGATGACTCCCGCTTCCTCGATCTAGCAGCAGGTGCGGAAGTAGAGCTCCCGGATCCGAATCCCGCAGCGCGACGACGCTCCGCGGTGAATATGTCTCTCGCTCGCGCAGTCCAGACTTGGGACCACGGTCACGAGAGAGAGAGGGGGAGAGAGAAAATATCTCCCAAAAGTGGGGAGACCTTTATTGATTATTGGGTGTATTTTCTAGGCCAAATACCCCACCTTATATAGGGGGAGGGGAGGTACTACCTCCCCTCAAGTCCCGGGGTGGGACTAAAGGAGAGGAGGGGGTGGGGAGGCCGCTAGCCACCCCTAGTGGGCCCCGTGGGGGGGGGGCAAGGCCCAGCCGGCCACCCCCCTTTGGTCCTCCTCCCTCTCTCCTTTCCCTAATGAGCCCTCTCCCTCCAGAATTGGCCCATTAAGCCTTTTGACCTTTTAATTGATTTTATCTTTATTAAATAATTATGAATAAATGATTAAATCAATATTTAACATTCATTCATATATCATTCAATCTCCGTGGCCATGGAACACCTTCCACCTCCACTCCGGACATCCTCTGGACTTACTGAAACCCTTCCGGTTTTCTCCCTTCTTTTCTTCAGTGATTCTACCGATCCCATAAACACTCTCTAAGCATCATCAAGCCCTTAAGCGTGATACCCTATGGTTCGGGAACACTCCTGACATGGTCGGGACAGTCCCGCACCAGTGATCAACAGAGGGACCTGGATGGCCATGTGACCCCTGTGCGTTCCACAAAGATCTTTCCTCATTTGAACCGGGACAGTCGTGTCTTATTCCCTTTGTCATTCGATACTTGCATTGCCCGAGACCTGATCAATGACATCTTCATGTCGAGTTCAATCTCGTTACTGAACAATGCTATTTGACTCGTTCCGACAAGTGATATCCCCGTGATCTAATCACACGTTGCGCAGCTATTGGATATAACTTCTCTGAGTGGGCCCTTGAGTATCTTCCCCTTCACATGGACGGACAAATCCCGCTCTTGACATATATTTCCTCTACGGTTTCCTCCGAATACCTGAACACACCTTTATAACCACCATTTTACCAGATGGCGTTTGATGCTATCTAAGCATTCTCGGGAGACAGTGATTGATATAGCCTCATGGTCTAAGGAATAGTCTACGAGGATCCATTTCTAATCATCGTAACTTGAACTTCGTGACATGATCGAATCACGATGTTTAGGTTGGGTATTGGTTCATCATCTCATTCTCAGAATGAGATGACCTCATTTCCAACTGGCATAAATGCCACATGATCAGGAAACATGATCATCTATTGACCAATTAACTAGTGACTAGAGTTTCACTGGGAACCCCTGGTTTGTTTGTATATCACACGTGTATTGATGTTTCCACTCAATACAGTTATAGCATGATATAAAACTTAATTATAAACTATATGAAATGTGATAATAGTCCTTACTACTATTTGTCTCTAGGGCATATTTCCAACAGTCTCCCACTTGCACTAGAGTACAAATACACTAGCTGCATTTGTTCTTAATTATTGGCACTATATTACCGGTACATAGAACATGCTTTCTCATGAAAGAGGTTGAGTCTTGGTTCTGTACTTTACAGTCCCAGATCCTTTGCAACTTACTAATGTTACTTTGATTGACATTAATATTCTATCATCACATGACAGCATCTATGTGTACGCATCGTCGTTATGGCAACAGAACGAGGCCTGATTCCAGGAGCCTACAGTGACGTTAGATCAACCTCGAGAGCTTTCTCATGGGCACTGTGCTCTGGGACACATCATTATACGTTAAAAGCGAATTAGCCGCGCCATAACATTATACAACACTTTAGATGGTACCCTTATCTATTATTATAAATGTATTCATCGAAACACTAGTGCACTATGTGCAACTTTCGATGTTTTGTTCAACTCGCTTCCTACTTGACTTTAATTGGTATCTACAGGAGTTTCTAAAATATTCCCTTATAACATAATACTTTATGCTTTAACATATGTCATCCTTTATGGATTTGGAAAATATATCCACAGTTCTCTACTAGACACTACGGACAAAAACTCAGCTCAACATTTTGTGATTCGAACTTGATCACTTTCAAACGTTCCTTATTTGGATCACATATTATGCTAAGTTTATCATCATGGTTTCTAAGATAGGACATATGTCTTAACATAGTGGATGATGATCATCCTATTCTTTCTTTCAACCATTGATGTTAAACTTAATGCTATTCCTAATTTGAGTCATTAAGGACTGGTTCCTTAATTAACTTCTATTCCGAAACACTTTTTCAGAATCCCTTAAGGAATACTACATAATATCATAATACATCTATCATCAACTTCTACATCTTATAAATCATTATTTATAAGTATTTCCACTTTCATCCTTAACTTACTTTAAGAATTACTCATATAAGCTCCCACTCAAACTATGTTGCTAACATATTTGGGTATGAGTCAGTACTCTTACTCAAACTATGTTCCTACATATTTGAATTTGAGTCTTATATTGCTCCTACTTAAAAATATGTTAATCACATATTGTTTCAGGAATACTTTCATAGCTCCCACTCAATTTTATGCAAATTTCATATCACCTTACTATTTTGAACAACTTCAAAATCCTTTTATCAAATATCAAACTTGGAGATTTACTATGAGATACTAGTACTTTACTATTTTTAAATCCACTAGACATTTAGCACATATGAATCAAATTCATTTGAATTTGTCCAATACTTGACAAATTGTGCTTTAGTCATTTACCCCCTTTTCCTAATATGGCTTTGCAGTCATTTGGGAAAACTCAAGTAACGCCTTTACTTGTGAGATTCAGCAACGAATTGCTTTCTAATCTCAAGGGAATTTTGCTATTAGGATTTCTCATAATTCTAGTTTACCATCATTTCCTTTGTAGTTTGTAGGCATGTCATATTTCAAAAATCATGACAAGTGGTTCACAAATGTCTCCATACAAGATATCGATTTACATTTTGAATCCTACTTCATGTAGTGAAAAACAATAGTGGAGGGGAAAAACACAATGATCAAAATCATTGATTCTTTCCTTCCGTGAAGAGAATCGTTTAGGAACGCTGTCCGTTGTGCTTCTCAACACTCTGATGCAGGGTTTTGAATCCTCATCGTGTTTTACACTATTTTCTATTTGCTCCATCCGCGTGACCTCTATCTGCTCTAGCCTTTCTCCCCATCTCCTAGCGGTGGTTTTCGACCATCCGAAGAACAACCAACAAGCTACTTCTCAAAACGGCTGAGCATCGTCCTGTTCATGCCTGATCTCTGACGGATGAGCTGGTACTCAAAATCAACCCAAGGGAATGAGGTTGGGCGGTGGATTTGTGCTTCCAGTTAACAGATTTTCTAGATTCCACACCGAATTGTTGTGCAATTTGAGATTTTGGAGTCGTTTGAGATATTCTAAAGAGAAGATTTGGGAAGAAGATGGCCGCCGGATGCCAAAGTATTGGGATAGAATCTGAAATAATTTACACAGAAATGGTGGTGGGTCCCAGCAAAGTGGGCCCAGTAAAGTAGTGGACTCATATATGAGTGTTGGATGGGGATAAATGAAACCGAATGCCGCCACACTTGAAATCCATGGCCGATGACATCTTGTTCAGGCTGAAATCCATGGTCGATCTGTGCCTGTCATCATCCGGTTGCTCGCCAGGAGGAATGTCCAACCTCTGCTGGTTTGTAATAAGAAGAGCTAGAATTAACGTTCTTTGGTATACGAGGATGAATAAATAGAAGAAGGATCTTCGACATTTCGATTCTGTAAAAGTTGTGTGCAAGTTCTAAATATAGGAAGTGAAGAAAGGTACAGATGATTTTGGGGTAAAATATATTGTCTTCCTATATATAATGTGAATATGTGACGGCAATGGTATGGGCGTGGGTTGCTAGGTAACTAAAAAAAGACTAATCTGACTTTTAGGAACGGTCGCAGGCAAACAAGAAAAGGAAATCCTTAACATTCTCCACTTCACATTTTTTAACAAGGAAACAAAATAAATTTAGGGAAAACGGTGTATTGTTTCTCATATTGTTTATATATATATATATCCTTGAAATAGGCTTCGCCCCGCTTTATATCCACACACGGTCGGACCGATACAAGGTGATGAGGTGAACCTCTTACACAAGAGATCACAAATAAACAAGAGAGTACAAAAAAGAACAAGACTTGCCACCGGCGACACTAGAGCGAGACCAAGGAGAATAGAGCTCCACGACGACGCCCCGAGAGGGTTACGACGCGCCAAGCCACCGTCGACGAGACTGATGGTCAAGGGTTTTCACCCGGAGCCCCAGCGTTGGTAAGGTACCCACAACGGCGCTCCTAAGAGAGTCACGGCACCTGTAGGTGTCACCGCCATTGGCGTCAAAACGTAGAGCTTTCGCTCGGAAAAACCTTCGCCCACACCTGCCATCGGACCACCCTTCATCCCCGATCCCTACATTCACAACACGATATAGGAGATGTCAAAACCGAAGCCGCACCTCTAGGGACCCTTATCGTTCGCTCCATGCCAACCAAATGACCAAGGAGCAGGACCATCACCATCACCATGTCGCTCGCCGTAAGAACGCCCGCGCGATGCACCTTTCGGGTCCGCCACCCCGGCGTCCGTGAGCTCAAGACTAAGGAGCGAGATGCAACACCGCGAGGACCGACTCGGGTGAAGTAGGTCCGTGACGAATCAGACGGCGGACAAGGCCGTGCAACATCCCATTAGAGGGGATCGCCCTCCACCGCCGGGGCGGTTGCTGACCGGACGCAGCAGTAGGAGTACACCAAGCCATGTTCGAGCCCGACCGAGCCTAGATCGGGCCCGTAAAGGTCCCGCCGCCGTGCTACTGCATAGGGTCGCTGCACCTGCCCACCTATAGTAGCCGCCACCACCTACCGTCGCCAACCGCAAGAAGCACAACCATGCGCGCCTGCCATTGCCCGGCCGACCTCGCGTCACCGGCACTAACCACCGCGCCAAATCATCCACAGCCGCCAACGCGGGCACATAGCATCACTGCAAAGCCGCCACGCCGTTGCTGGGACAGTCGCGCTATCGTGCCCCTCACCCAGCTCGACGCCTCCACTAGGAAGCTCGGCCTATGCCAAGGACTCCCCAAGCGAGGGAGAGAAGCGGCTCCGCCGCCTCCAGGACCCGGGCTTCGCCTGGTGGTGCCCTCCAGCGGTGGTGAGGGAGGAGAAGGAGGAAGGAGGGGGAGGAGTGGCGGCTGGGTTAGGGTTCGCCCCGCCGCTCGCGGGAGCGGGCAAGACGAACGTGAGAGGTTTTTTCTGTCCCTCTCTGTTTATAAATCCATTCTAAATACTGGGTGTTTTGCTAGATGTTCTTCTTAATCAAGTTGCAGACACTGCACCCAAAAAATGCAAGAATTGATTAAATATTCAAGTTTTTGTTGCTCACGCTAGAAGAGAAGATATCTTGTGCTACTAGGGTGCACAGGGACGCTGGAGGGCGACCGACCTGCCGTCTTTGATTACAATATTTGATTTTACCATGACATAGAGAAACGAAATACAACACAAACTACAAGGTCGACTGAACATTCATGCATGTAGATTTCGGGTTAACGAGCTACTCCCTCTGTTTAGAAATATAAGATGTTTTAGCTTTGTGAATCGAATGTATCTAGATGTCTTCTAGTGTATAGGTTCGTAGTTCGGAGTGAACCTATATACTAAAAATGATCTAGATACACTCCTTTCACAAATCTAAAACATCTTATATTTCTAAATAGAGGGAGTATTATAGATTATTCAAAATAGTTCTTGTGGTAGGGAAAGGTGTGTCTGTGCCAATGAATCAAGTGCCTTAGTCAAAGGTGGAGCGGGTGGATCAATTAAGAGGAAGAAATTAAGGTGCAATTACTGAACATGGTAAAAAACATTTGTTTCAATTATGTTAAAACATTCTTGAGTTGCTCCGTAGTAACGCACGGTTATTTAGCTAGCTGTGTTAAAAAAGGGACAAGCGGATCGTACGTGTGTTCAGCCCTCGTACAAGAGTTCCATGTCGCTAGCTGCCACGTGAAAAATAAAAAGGAACGTGCAAATCAATTTTGGTATTGTTGGTGTACGTGAGACAAGGAACTAATCAAGGCAGTCCGGATTCTGAGTTTCCTTGATCCCGTGGTTCTACCAAGAGTCCACCAACCCCACGTTTTTTCTGTAGATCCCATCGGGTACCAGGGCAACGACCTGGATATTTTCGGTTTGCATCTCCCAAGTTAAGATCATCTCTAGCGGACCATCTAAATCCTCAAACCCGAAAATGCATTTACAGGTCGTGTTTGAGCTCGTTTTTTCTTGCAAAACACCGTGGGTAGAACCTAAACTAGATAATTGAACCATAAACACATGAATTTTAAACATTTGCGGGAGATTTCAAGTGTTCATAATCATACATACGTGGCTGCGGACATAGGTAGAAAACACAAAATTAAAACTAAATATTAGGGGATCTGCTGTCGCCGCCGCTAAACCCTAGCCTGGACACAAAACAGGGCTCACCAAAGCCTCAGGGAGTGGCGGCGACGCTTCCGGTGGCGGCTTCAGAAGTTGTCGCCATCGGCGCTAAGGTTGAGGTTGGAGACGAGATCGACGAACTTGCTGTCCTGCATCACGCGCTCGAGCTCAATCTCCACCTTCCTCGCGCGTGCTTCGCGGTCGCGGGCGACCCTTCTCGAGGAATATGGTGTCGATTTCGTCGTCGCAACGAGCGCGAGCCGCATCGTCCTGGGCATCGACGATGCTGCGCTGCGTGATGACCTCCATCCAGTACTCGAAGGAGGCATCGTCGGCGTAGTCGGCGCTGGTGACGACGCGGCCGACCGACACCGGGATATCCTCCTCCTTCCTCTTCGGTGGTGGTAGATGAGGTCCGCGCGAACTTACCTCCCCCGACCTGCGGCGGTTGAACTCCTTTGTCTCGCGCCGGAGGAGCTTGCGCATCTCCGGACTATTGTGGATGATGTAGTGGAGGGAGGAACGCTTGCGCGCCCAGTCGGCACGAACGCATTGATGACGCTCCTCCTCCGAGTCGGAGCCGAGATCACCGGCGTGCGATGAGGCCGTCGAATGGCGAACTTGGCCGCCCCCACGCCATGGTAACCTCCCCGACGGTACATCGTGTACGTGCGGTGCCGGATCTAAATCTGGTGGCGACTAATTGCTTACCGAAGGGCGGCGATTTAAGTGGCGGCAGGGAATGTGTGGCGGAGGAGTGGAGGGGGAGGTGGCGAATAGCTAGGTCAAGACCTAAAAACGACGGTCGAAACCCAGTCTTTACAGATTGAGGGGTGCATTTCTCTGCCCCGTAAAAATTATATGGGTCGGGCTCGTTATACGGTTTCTGCTCGGGCCACAAATCTTGCCCCGGCCCTTATACCCGCCGGAATTATATGGGTCGAGCCATTTTACAGGGTTATTATAAGGTGAAAAAAAGCAACGACTAGGTACATGATCGAGCTAATCATTTACGTGCGGATATGAAGGTGCCACGTACGATGCATGCCCAATTTTAGATCTGATAGGGATCGATTGCGGGATCGTTCCCATCACGATCCCCTACTCTTCCTAGCAGACAAACTATCGTGTGTGTATGCCCACCCTCGTAGCCAAAAAACGCTGCCACGACTCAGATTTTTGGCCAGAATTCTAGTGTAATCTAGAGATGGATCTACAAGGGAATGTTAGTTGTTGTTCAGCAAAGAACATGTACAATGATTATTTGGACATGAAGAATCGTGTACACTGTGATTGGTCAAAAAGCAAGTGGTACCTACTACACACTACAACCTCGCACAATACAAGTCATGGGAAGGAACATTGCGGTGTGGGTTTCGTTTATGCGCTGAACTTTCTCCCGTTCTTCAGTTTGACGACATTGTTGCTTACTATCTTGCAAAAAGGTGTGAGTATGCATGAATATGCACGAATATGCATGTAGTTGAATGAGGACACATGTGCCCAAGGTGTATCAACCAATACAATTTAGAAGGATTATAGGAAATTTTTATGTGCTAAATTTTTGGAAAAATCAGAGATAGAGGACAAGGTGGTTGTTCATGATGAAGTTGTACCATTGAGTGTGCTGAATATGCAACTCAAGAGAGTACATGGTAACACTTGCACGACAGTTAACAAAGTTCAGCGATGGAATTTATTTTAATACTCAGTGTATGATTGAAGGCAAAGCGTGCAATTTGATGATTGATGGTGGAAACTATACTAATGGCATAAGCAAGGCAATGGTGACATCATTTGGATTGTTCACATGGCGTATTCTTGAAATGAAGCATCTCGAGTGGTTAAATAGCTACGGTTGCTGAAGGTTACACATGAGGTGCGTGTGTCATTTACAACTGGTCAGTATGTTGATGAGGTAGAGTGTGATGTGTTGCTATTGGAATTGTGTGGGCTGTTACTTGGGCGTCCATGGTAGTATGATCATAATTCTATGCATGCAGGACGAGCCAATACTTATACCTCTGTGCATGATAGAAAACATCGGACATTGAAGCCTGTAACAGATGATATGATCACATCTGATGCGGTGTTGGTGGTGCGCAAGGAGAAGGTGCACAAGACTACGTCGTGACCAAGGATGGTCACGCTTGAAGAAGGGGAGCATGATGCACAGAGCATCAGTACTCATGATATTTTAGTTATGCTTATTGATGACAAGGCAGTTGTGTCAGCTATGCGTGTTAGTGATAAGTGGGTTGAAGTCAAGCCTCTTAGCGAAGAAAGGATGAATGGTGTAGCAAGTTTTACACTCTACAGAGGTGGTACACTTTCACCACAAAATTCAATACATCCGTCAGGGATAACCCTGAATCAATCATACTTAGTATGCGGATAATCAATCATAAATTTTCAATTACACACCCTAGTATAGGCACCTCCCCTATGAGCTTGGCCTCCCAGCCATGGCCATCTGCCATCCTGGGCACTGCATAGGTGGACAATCATCAAGAGGTAGCCACATCTCAAACCTCTTCCGCGTGGGAACCCATACTAAGACATATAAACTTCGGGCTAAGCCCTACCCAATTCAGGTATTGTGGTTGTACGGTAAAATTGGAATGGTATCGCATCTGAACCCAACCATCAGTTATTATAAAGGGCTAAGGCTCATGCCTCAACATTTTCATCATCAAACCATTGTGTTTCTCAACACATGTCAAAACATCTCAATAGAATGAAGCATCATTCCAAGGTTTTCATAATCATTTTCACCAAGTATTCTCATCTAAAGTGATCAAATAAGGTTAAGAGTGTTCACTAATGAGGGGGCTAATCTTCAATCTCATGCCATAGAATGACATCTAAGTATAACTAGATAGGCCTAGTTTTATTCTCTTTATGTTATCTATACTAAAAGTAAAGAACTTTGGTAAAGTAAAAGAGTAAAGCTTGCAAGTAAAACTTGGGATTGGTATAATAAAATGGTATGTAACCAAAGAATGCCTAATGCATCTCGCTTAGGTTATCAAGCTTGCAAGTGTTAGCTTGCATTGTTAATGATGGCTTTCCTTGGTTGTTGAAGTGATTGCAGTTTTCCTCTTCTTCTTCGGGGTAGAACTCCTCCTCCTCGTATCCTTGGTCGGTACTATCGTCTATAAATAAATACAGGGTACACAATCACCAAACAATACTTCACTAAGCCTATTTAGCACACTAAGTGTCAACACCCGGATTTTTAATCCCAGATGCCTATTATGCCATACATCGCAATCCCAGGATTACCATTTTTGCGAGACATAAAAGATCGGATATCATAGTAAATCATCCAGTACAAACCATAATAAGGTCTTACAAAAATAAAGGATCTCATGATCCAGTCTTAATACAAATCAAGCAGCGGAATAATAAGCATAGTGGTGGGCTCCATCTTCAGTGTCACAGGCAATGCTGACGATGGGAGATGATCCTAGTTGTCGTAGCCGTCCCGCTGTCCTTCTTCCGGATAGTCCTCCTCATAGTCTGGCCACGGGAATAGCCAGGGACAAAGCCATGAGTACTCTTTAAGTACTCGCAAACTATCACTAACAAGTAAGGTAGTTCTAGTAGCAATACTAAGCTCTAGGTTTATTTGCAAAAGCTAGATTTATCTTAAGCCGAGTTGAGAAGTAAAGAAAGCTAATTTAATGTTCTAAATCACCTAAGTGGGGACTTAGTTTTCATAGTCACAACCCTGTTGTGGTCAAGTCAAAGTCATAATTCATTTCACCAGTCATTTTGAAAACATCTGACGACGGAATAGTATGGCCACTCCAACTGTCCATGACCGTAGGCACGGCTATTCAAATAGTTTGACACTCTCCAGAGGTGGTACACTTTCACCACAAAATTTGATACATCCGTCAGGGATAACCCTGAGTCATCATACTTAGTATATAGATAATCAATCATAACCTTTCAATTACACACTCTAGTATAGGCACCTCCCCTATGATCTTGGCCTCCCAACCATGGCCATCTGCCATCCTAGGCACTGCATAGGTGGACATGATCAAGAGGTAGCCTCAGCTCAAACCTCTCCCGCGAGGGAACCCATACTAATACATATAAACTTCCGGCTAAGCCCTACCCAATTCAGGTATTGTGGTTGTACAGTAAAATTGGAATGGTATCGCATCCGAACCCAACCATCAGTTTTTGTAAAAGGGCTAAGGCTCATGCCTCAACATTTTCATCATCAAACCATTTGTGTTTCTCAACACATGTGAAAACATTTCAATAGAATGTCTCATCATTCCAAGGTTTTCATAATCATTTTCACCAAGTATTCCCATCTGAAGTGATCAAGTTTTATGCTTAGCACTAGCCACTAAGGTTAAGAGTATTGACTAATGAGGGATGCTAATCTTCAATCTCATGCCACAGAATGACATCTAAGTATAACTAGATAGGCCTAGTTTTATACTCTTTAAGCTATCTATACTGAAAGTAAAGAACTTTGGTCAAGTAAAAGAAATTAAAGCTTGCAAGTACAACTTGAGATTGGTATAATCAAAATGGTATAACGAAGCATGCCTAATGCATCTTGCTTAGGTTATCAAGCTTGCAAGTGTTAGCTTGCATTGTTAATGATGGCTTGCCTTGGTTGGTGCAGTGATTGAAATTATCCTCGTCTTCTTCGGGGTAGAACTCCTCCCCCTCATAGACTTGGTCGGTACTATCGTCTATAAAGGAATACGGGGTACACAATCACCAAACAATACTTAACTAGTCTATTTGGCACACTAAGGCACATACTTGATGATCTAGCATCATCACAAGATTTAAAGAACTAGTTTCATTGTTTTATTTGAGAAAAGTAATTTCTACTCATTGAAATTAATTAAGAGTTAATATTCTTCAATTAAAATATGGGATCATGTGGACACATGTCCTCACCACATATTCTAATACATGGGAATGTGATTTAAAGGGTTGGCCACATTTTATAAAGTTTAAGATTATTATTTAATCAATTTAAAGTGACTAGAAATGTCTTAATAGCATTATTTTGGTACTAGTCCAATGTCACTGCATGCAAACCTAAATATTTTCACATATTCAGATAGGTATCATCAAATGTGATTTTTGAGAGTTGGAATCTACTCAAAAGCTATTATGGTTGATTTTTGAAAAATGTTTGAATGTAGAAAAATATATGTCTTGTTATATTTGCTATATGTGATCTCTAACTCCAATTGATTTAAATCCAATGGGCTTGGATAGATATTTTCATTATCTTTCTAACAAAATTTGAAACATGCATTTTGGTTAAGTGAAACTCTCTGAATTGATTTTTGAATAAGTGGACAGAATCTAGTTTAAACCTAAATTAGAAAAAGATTATTTGAATCGTTGGGCTACGACGGGAAAAGAAATGGGCTGGCCTAGTGGTGCTCCGCGGCGCAGCGGGCTACTGACAAGTTGGTCCCGCACATCAGCGGCACCTCTAATGTGAAGCGGTACGGGGAAATCTCAGCGCTACGATTAGAACAAGATCTACGGCTGTGGTTCGTCGTCTCCGGTGAACAGTTCTCTAGCGAGGACGAACCCTAGTGGCACGGTGGGGGTCTACGGGGGCTCACCTGGGCTCCAGCTAGACATGGCGATGGGGGCGTTTGAACTGGTAGATGACAGCGGTTCTAGGCGTGGTCGCGTAGGCTCCGAGGGTAGCTCCAATCGATGACGCCTCTTCTCCTCTGCAGCGGCAAGATCTAGCGAAATTCCGGTAAACAGCGGCTCGCCTTGCTCCAGGGATGGGGTGGAAGGATCAGTGGTGAGAGGGGAGTGAGATGGTGTGCCGAATTGGGGTGGAAGAGGCCTCCTTTTATAGCTCGAGGAAGGGACCGAGCGGCGTGGGCGCGGCTCATCGGTGGCGACGCTACAGGCAGCTAGCGGCGCGGCTGGAGGTAGGGGACGGTTGCGTGGTCTCCTGGCGTTCCTCTTAGGCTTAAAGGCGGTGCATGGGGCGGACGAATGTGGTCTGGAGTGGCTGTTTCTCTGCACGGTAGAAGCGGTGTTCGACGCGGCGCATGGTGGTTGTGGGTCAAGCGGTGGCGAACGGGCATGTCTGGGCGGCTGCTGGAGTCATGGCAAAGCAATGCGCGCAGGGTGAGGTCGAGGCGCGGTCTGTGCTAGCTTGTCGGGTGCGGCTCTTTAGCGCGTGCTCGGCATGGCGTAGACGCAGTGAGCGGGGCTGTTCTGCGGTGGTCCAGGGCCTGACAGCGCTAGGGGAAGGGACAAAGAGGGGCGGTGTGATCTCGCCTACCTCCTAGGCGTTGTGGGCGAGCTCGGGGCGGTCTGCTGCGAGTGAACCATGGTCGGCCGGCATGGGGGTGCTCGGGTGGCTTGGCACTGGTGCATACAGCAAGGAGGAGTGGTGCATTGGCCTTGGTTGAGGGGACAGGGGGAGTGTAAAGGGGCAAAATGGTGGACAAAGCATTGATCAAAAACAGTGAAAGTTTGGCAGCTCAATCTGTGCTCACCAAGTGTTCGACACAATGCTCGCATGAGCTTTAAATTTGAATATTTGATTCAAACTTTTTGTGTGGTCTTGTATTAAGCTTGAGAGACTAGGTTTGCTTGGGATTGCCAAGGTGAATTCATTTGATGTGTTTTTGAAAAAGCATGATCTTCACATATGCATTGGATTCAATTTTCCAGTGTCATTTAAATTGCTTTGCTAAAGTTCTTTGTAATTTTGTAAAGTGGGCCTTGGTACATCTTTACTTGGTCCAGCAAGGGGTGAAAAGATTTGAGAAAGTTTTTGTTAGAAATTGACCTCTAGGAAGACCTAAAGTGGCCTAGTGGATTAAAATGGTCAAAATGACCATTTGCATTATTTAATCTTATTTGATTTCTTTTTCTTTGGATTTTGTTTGTAAATGGTCTATACGATGTGGAATTCAACCTTAAACCATTTCATATCATTTAGAACAATCAACATGGCATTTCCAAGCAATTCTACCCTAGTGCAACATAAACATGCATTCATAATTATTTTATCAATAAGAGTTTTTGTTAACCCTAAATTGGGTGATTTGAACTTTGATAACCTTGATTAAAGTTTTGGTATGTTACACTAAGGCTCACACTTGATGATATAGCATCATCACAAATATCACATGAAATAAAGAACTAGTTTTATTCATTTTATTTTAGAAAAGTAATTTCTACTCATTGAAATTAATTAAGATTTAATATTCTCCAATTAAAATATGGGATCATGTTGACACATGTCATCACCACATATTTTTGTACATGGGAATGTGATTTAAAAGTGTTGGTCACATTTTATAAAGTTTAAGATTATCATTTAATAGATTTAAAGTGACTAGAAATGCCTATATAGCACCACTAGTCTAAACTCACTGCATGCAAACGTAAATATTTTTACATGTTCAGATAGATATTGTAAAATGTGATTTTTGAGAGTTGGAATCAACTCAAAATATATTATGGTTGATTTTTGAAAAATGCTTGAATTTGCAAAAGTCTTTGTCTTGTTATTTTTTTTATAGATTATCTCTAACTCCAAATGATTTAAATCCAACGGGCTTGGATAGATAATTTAATTACCTTTTTAGGAAAATTTCAATCATACAATTTGGTTCAATGAAACTCTCTGAAATGATTTTTGAATCTGGGGATAGAAACTAGTTTAAACTAAAATGGAAAAACAATTATTTTAATTTCCAGGCTAGTGCGGGAAGTTAAACGGGCCGGCCCAGCTACACTACGCGGCACAGTGGGCTGCTGATAGATGGGGGCCACCAGTTAGTGGGACTAACTACGCGAAGCGGTATCTACGCATCTGGGCCGTGCGATTAGAAGATAGATCAACGGCTGGGAGTCATCGTCGACGACGAACTGCTCCGATGAGGATTTAACCCTAACGCGGCGGTGGGGGTTTGGCGGGGCTCACCTGCGCTCCATCTAGGGTCAGCGATGGGGGCGATCGATGTGGTGGACGACGGCGAGGCGAGCCGTAGTCACGACGGGGCTTGGGGTGGTCAAAATCGACGAAGCCCTTCTCCTCCAGCAGCGGCGTGCTTTGGTGCAATTCCAGCGCGGTGGTGCTCGCCTTTCTCCGGGAAGAAGTGGGGGAGTGTCAGTGACAGGTGGTGAGTGGATTGGTGTGGAGAATGGAGGCAGGGGTGGCCTCCTTTTATACTGCGGCAAGGGGACCGAACGGTGCGGCGTGAGCTCGACGGTGGTGTCGCTACAGGCGGCTATTTTCGTGGCGGAGGTAGGTGGACGATGCATGGTTCCCTGGCGGTTCTGACGGGCGTAATGGCGAGGTGTGGGGCGGTATGGTTCGGTCAGCAGCGTGCGACGCTCCGCGCAGACGCATAGGTGTTTGCGGCGGCGTGCGGCAGCTGCGGGTCACGCGGTGGCGAACGGGGTTGTCTGCTGGGTTGCTGTGCATGGCGGGCGTGAGCATGCGCAGCGAAGGCAAGGCGCGGTCTGGGCGAGCTGTTCGGGCGTGGTGAGCTGGCGTGCTCTAGACATGGTGTAAAGGCACGGTGCACGGCGTAGCTAGGGTGGTCCAGGGCTCGGCTAGGGTCGAGGCTGGGACTAGGGGTGGCAGTGGACCGAGGCGTGCTTCCTGGACATCATGGTTGGCTGCGGCGGTGTCTGCTGTGAGCTGGCCATGGTCGGCCGGCGATGACCAAACACATGCGGTGCTCTAGTGTGCACACGATGAAGGGGGGATGTGTAACACCCTCCGATCGGCCCTATGCAAGTTTTAGCCCTTTCCGCCAAACCCGCATAGAAATGATTCAAGCACGCCCACCAGGCACTTTCGTGCGGGTGGAAAACGAAGTAATACCATTACACAACAGTCCTCGATGGGACCCACAGAACAGATATATATATATATATACACAACACGACTCCAAGAGTCAAGAATACAGATATACAATACAAAGATCCAAATCACCTTGAAAACGATACAGTGTCCGAGTACGGACAAGATGCAAATTGGGCTAAGAGCCCTGAAGAATAAACAATGGCGTCCATAACCCTGCCTAGGCCAAGCCGGAAGGGTAACCCTGCTAACGACGTCGATCTCAAACCTGCTAAACCAAAGGGGTGCCGACAAAGGGCAAGGGAAAAAGAGGAGCGTAAGTACTGAGGCCAGTACATGGCGAGGCTAGAATTCGGCGGCTCTCGCCTACATAGGTATGGTGGACTGAAGCGGCAGGGCAACATGCAATAAACAACCTATAGAGACTCGGTACAACTGTCGGCTATTAGAGAGGGATAAGAAAGACCTATTCGGATCCAACCTGAAGCTAACAACAAACATACCCGTCCTGGTATTTCCCCCTCGAGACCAAACGAGGAAGTCAGACTAAGGAACTCACACAGTTGGCAGTTTTATTCGTTCCGTTATAGTTTCAGCACTTACTAATCAGATGTAGGTATGATAACATAAGTAGTGGGCAATTTTACTAGTTGTAGTTGGAACATTTACTAGTCAGATATAATTGTCCCAAGAAATCCCAAAACCCAACAATTGTTGGCACTTTTATCACATTCCATTGGAGTTACAATACTTACTAGGCAGGTATAGTGTGACACAGATCACCACAGATCCACCAGTTATTGGCATTTTTAATATCCATTCCGTTATAGTGAAGCTGATTACTAGTCACATATTAAGTCAAATTTATAGCACTGCTTTAGTTATGCTTGTCTATGATCAAGATACTGTGCTCCAAGTCATCCATAACCGCGGACACGACTTTTAGAAAGTTTTACCCTGCAGGGGTGCACAAATAGCAACACACACTCGATCAACCTCGGAAAAATGAACTCAAAACCCAACAAGGCTTTCACGACAAAGCAATCACACGATTCATAAATATTTCAGGGGTCCACCCCATTAAGCTACCCGCAACGAAGTTGGCTGGCTCCGGAACGGACCCAGGGTTTGTGTGGACGGCTGTAAACGACTGGGAACCCGAAAGTGTGACTGGGCTTGTCGATACAGCGAAAACGTGTCACGGTCCTAAATAGTACAGGTTCTCCACGCACAATCGTAAATAAAGAAGTAACGCATGCCATAGGTACAAGATAGTAATAAAGCCCCAAACTATTTTGTGGCCCCAAGAAATAGAAATGAATCAAGCTCTGGCTTAGGGGGGTCCATAAGGCCTCCCGGATGTGGATAGTGCGAATAGTCAAGGAATAGGTATCAAGTACTCGGGGTCCTACGGGACACAAGTGGGCGTGGAAGAACCAAATAACATCTATTGCCCACCGATGCCTCTGCATTAGTTATATCTAGCAATTTAATAGTTGTATTTAAAGCCATGATCACCTCCACCATAAACATCTGCCAGCATTCCAACAACTGCGGTACTTGACAACACGAGATCGCACCTGAGCAAGGAACTACGACTCGCAAGGCTAGCTATCTACCAAACACAGGTAATAGGAGGTGTCCAAGGCAATATAGAGGCTGCACGGGATATAACTGGTGCACGGAACTAAAGCATCGCGACACGGATAGCAATAGATCAACATGAGGAAATAAAGACTATAAATGCAAAATAGGTAGAAGGGGAAGAGATGCTCGCCTGGGAAACACTGCCGATGGATCATATCCGGAGAGCTTGACAATACTCGCATCCACTCATCGGCCTAATCCGCGAAGAAGCAAACACTAGAAGAAACACCGGATGCAATATTTAATACTACGACAGAAGAATCGGCATGTTCATGGTATGATGCATGGCATGGCAAGAGTGCGGTGCAATTAGGCAGTATTAAGCGGAACTGGGATCCCGACAATTAATTAAACGGTTCGAGTTATTTAACTACCCCGCAAATTAAATGTTGTATTAACAAGACAAAACATGGCATCGGTTCGCTACACAAATTTAAATGGAGTCCGAAATAAGACAAAAGTATCCCGCATAAACGCTCCATATTTAATTATGAGGTGAATCGGCATAATGCCCCCAAATCCACATGATGAGATGTATGCAAGCATGAACCATTTAACATGCAACAATTATATGTCATTTATAAAATAGGGGTCTCAGAAAGGGGTCACACATTAGAACTCGGCGATCTTGGTTCGATGTGGTTCAGGTTCGGTCTCTCCGAGATCGGTCTTCGGACTCCGGGTTCAGGGTCTTCAGATCTATGAAGGAGATCATGGCGTTCCGAGGAGAAGATCTTGGCGTGCTGAGGGTTCGGTCTTCAAACTCCGGGATCAGGGTCTCGGAACCGTGTAGACGATCTTTGATCATCGGATCCGTGTCGGCTCACCTGGGGTCTCGGCGAACTTGGCGTCCGTGAAGGAATCCGGGTTCAGGGTCTTCGTGGTGCATGAAAAAGGTCTTGGGTTCCATAGCGAGGATGTTCGGATCCGCGTCGAAGATCTTTGTCGGGGGGAACTCGAATTAGTGCCGGTGGTCTTGGTTCGCATCATCACATCACAACGGCATAGGACATAACTGTGTAGACGTGGCACCACCATCTCACTTCCAGGACCACACTTCACACAAACAGAGCACATCCATTAGAGGGGACATAATACAACACCAAGCCGCTACATCGGGGCAAAATCAACTGAAGACAACAATAAGTTGGGTTGATTAGTACCGACAGAGAAGCTAGGGCTTTGACGTGTAGGGGTTCGGGTCGGGGACAACAGAAGGCAGCGGCGAGGTGGACAGGGAAGACGGCGGGGAGCTCGAGCTGTGGCGGGGTGTAGCAGGACGGGGACGCGACGAGGAAGGGCGCCTGGTGGGGGTTGGGGTGAGGTTGGCCACGGCAGGCTCGTGGCGGAGCGCCGGGTCGCGGTAGAGGAATTGGCGAGGCGAGGATGGCCGGGCTCGGCCGGAGCAGAGGACGCCCGAGGCGGAGGCGTGCGGACGAGCTCGGGGCATCGATGAAGGGGGTCCGGTGGTGGGGTTGCCGACAGACGAGGTCGCGAGGGACGGCGCCGTCGCGGGGCTCGGACGGCCGGAGGAGAGGGCCGCCGGCGAGGTCGAGCGGTGGAGGCGGTGTGGGAGACGGCGGTGACCAGCCGGTGAGGGGAGGACGACGCGGCGCGGTTGATGTGGTTGGACGGGGGTGGTGGAGGCGAGGAGACCGTGGGCCGGAACCTGCACGCGGAGGATGGGCTCGCGCTGGCGGCTGCGGAAGGAGGGAAGCTGAGGGGCGGGGATCGAGGCAGGGATGGCGGAGGCAGACGCGTGCGGGAGCGGGCCGCGATGGGGTAGGTGGGGTTAGGCGGGGCAGCGGGTTGCGTGCGGGGTAGGGGTGCGTGTCCACCGCGTGGGAGTGGGGACAGGTGGGTGAGGTGGCGAGCACCGATTGGTGCAGGTGAGGTGGCGAGGTGTGGTGTGTGGGGGGGGGGGGTTGTCGGCAGGGGAACCAGGTGGGGTGGGCTGGCCAGTGCGTGAGGGCGCGTCGGGTGGGGATTGGGGCAGGGAGTTTGGGCAGGTGGGAGTGGCTTTGGTCGGTGGGGTTGGTGGGACCGGGGTGGAAGGGAGAGGGAGAGAGAGAGAGAGTGGCGGCTGGGTGGGAGGAGTTGGGTTAGCTAGGAATTGGTCTGTTGGTAGCTAGGGATTCGTTTTGGTAGGGTAGTAGGTTGGCTGGCTGGGCTTTTGGGCCTGGCCGGCTACCTCCCCTAATAAAATATTTGTTTTATTTTTATTTTATAAAACCTTTCGCAACAATTTTTAGACAAAACAAAATATCCGGAAGAGGCCGGGTTTTAATTTGAAATAAAGACGGGGCGTTTAGAAAACAAACCAGATTTTTCGAAAATAGTTTTCAAACAAACCATGCATGATGATGACGATGCTCAAATGCAATGTGGCATGCGGTCATGATGATGCAATGCACAAAAACACCGCGATTTTCTAGTAGTGGTTTTAGCGGGATGCCACAGGATGTTGTCCACTGCTTGGTTAGACTCAGGGGAGACAGGGGAGTGAACTGGAGACCAAATGGTCGACTGATTACTATGGAAACAGTGAAGTTAGGCAGGTGGTTAAATTAGTGCAAGCAAGGTGTTTTTGAAAATGGCCGCATGAAACTTGCTTTGGAAATTTTGATTCAATTTGTTTGGGTGATCTTAAGTTAAGCTTGAGAGTCTATGTTTGCTTGGAGAGGTCAAGGGGAATTGATTTGATAGGTTTTTTAAAATGTGGGATCTTAGCATATGAACTAGATTCAATTTTTAACTATCCATTAAATTGATTTGCAATATGTTTTTATAAGTTTGTAAAGTGGGCCTTGATACACTTTTACTTGGTCTAGCAAGGGGTGAAAAGAAGTAGAAATGTTTCTGTTAGAAATTGTCTGCTAGGAACACACAAAGTGGCCTAGTGGTTTACTTTTGTCAAAATAACCATTTGGTTATTTAATTCATATTTGATTTCTTTTTCTTTTGGTTTTGTTTGTAAATGGTCTAGATGATGTAGCATTCACCTTTAAACCATTTCACATCATTTGTAGCAATCAAGCATGGCATTTTCAAACAATCACACATTAATGCAAAATTAACATGCATTTATATTTAAATTATTAGCAAAAGTTTTTGTTAACCCTAACTTTGGGTGATTTGAACTTGATAATCATGATTAGAAGTTTTGGGATGTTACGGCTCCATTCACATATGACAATAAGAAGGTGGTGGAACCAAAATGCAAGCTCATTTGGAGAAGAAAGGAGGCGCCAAGTGTCGCATCAAGTCAAGCTAGCTAAGAGGGAGGATGTGGTGTGGCAGGAAGGCAAGACTTGAGTTTGAAGTTGAGGGTGAAGAGTGGCGATGTTTCTGATATGACACCACATGCTAGAGAAGACCTTCTAGCGTTGAGGATAACACCTTTCCAAGGGGAAAAGGATCATACAAGTATTCCATTGATGATTGGCATGCCAAGACGACCTATGATATGTACTGGTTAAGTCTAAGGTTGTGTCATGAATTTATATTCAAGACTATGTTATTTGTTAGCCAAGTCATGTTGTGGGCGAGATGATTTTGTATGTGTTTCGGTTTGGGCCTGTCTAACCAACTAGTTGTAGTCCTCCTATATAAAGGAGCTAGGTGGCTAGGGTTTAGGGAGTTCAGAATTCAGATCTAGATCTATTGTGTCACATGGGTTATGTATCATCCCTCTAGGGGATAGTGCTGTCATTATCTATCGTATTGAGTTATTACTGCGAAGGTTCTTTTGTGCATCAAGAATTATCGAGCTTTGGTCCGAGGCGTGTTGTTTATCAATACGTTTCTTGCTGGATTTGTTCCTCTTCTTCGGGTTGCATTCATTGCGTAATTGGGAGATTACCTACATGGTTGACTCGCTGTGAAATATAGGATAAAACTCAATAGGATCATTAGGCATGACCCTTATCAAATACCAACTACACACCTTTATTTCCACCCATTTACGGTAATGATGTTTGATGTGATCAAAGTAGCCGCGGGAGACAGTGATTAATATGATTTCACGGTCTAAGGAGAAGGTCACCTAGTTTCTAACTATTTCAATGATAAACCATGTGACTTGATCACATTGAAATACTTATATGGGTAATGTCGATCATATCATTCTCTAATGATATGACTCCGTTGTCAACTGTCATAAATGCTCCAAGATCAAGAAACCTTGATCATCGATTGCCCAACGAACTAGTTTAATAGAGGCTACTACTTGGTTTGTTTACATACCACACATGTATCAATGTCTTCTCTTGATGGAGTTATAGCACAATATGAAACTATTATGAACTAATTCGAGATATGATAATAAACCTATTTATTATTTGCCTCTAGTGCATATCCCCTTCAGTTTGTTCGAATAAAAGCAACTTTTGAAGAAATGACTGTGGAAACTTGCATAGCCTACGACGTATTGTCTATGGCTCTTGATAGTTCATAAAAAAGTCCTATTTAATGAACTTGTTGAGTACGCTCGTACTCAACCATACCTTCTTAACCCTTGCTAGATTCTAAATCCATTGAAGACGTCACCAACCTCAAATGATGCTCAGAAAGATCGCCATAGGAAGATAAAGTCCTTTGGTGAAGCCAATGGAGTCAATATCACCCTTAGCCGAAGTGGAGACGAAGCTCTAGAATAGATAGGAAGTCTAATCTCTATCTCATAGAACCTATTTGTTGAGAGCATTATTATAGTAGCAATCGCAAGCTAAATAGTCTTAATAGTAGCCTTATTCTTAGTATAGTTACAAGTTGTTATTTCTGGTTCGTCTTTGTAAGAATTTTCTTCCTCTCAATACTTAAGAGTCTCTTTGAATCTTTGGTGAAGTTTTGAGGTGTAATCTATAGGCATACCTTGGACCCGTGATATTTCTGTTGTAACACTCTAAGGGATGTAATACTGGTGGAACGGTGTTCCATTGGTGTTATGTGCATGACTTGCATACTACACCATGCAATGGTATCTTGGGTCACCGCATGTATGAATTAGGATGAGTGTTATTATACTTGTACTTTGCGATGATTTTAGGGTCTTCCACACCAATAGTATTGATAGAATATGAGAATAATTTTCGATAGCATGTTATAATCATTTGTTTGATTGCAAAAATAAAATATCCAAAAAAAGATAATCATTAAAGCAATAAAAATAAAAGAAAATCGAACTATCAAGGAAATTATAGAGTGACTACAAGTTGAGGTAGATACACAAACCACAACCGTGAATTACTTCATATTTGGGGAAGTTAGTACCTTGTATTGATCTAATTTGAGTCTTGTCATGAGAATAAAAAATATATCTAGCTTCTTTGCACAAGCAATACAAGAAAGAAATAAAAAATTGAAGAGAAAAAGAGAAGAAGAGAAAGAATAAGTATGCAACAAAACATGTGCAATGGGCAATAGACATATGCATGATCATGGGAGGAAATGAAAAATATCATTCATAGTTGTGAATCCCATGTGGATGTGCGAAGTCCTAAACATGTTTGAGGTCACATCACAAACTCGTTTGGTTGAACTTGATGATCTTATGGTATGTTACACATTAATCTTCATATGAACTATTAGTACTAACATGTGGAAGCCTCTAAGTTAGTTGAGATGTGGAAGTGTGATAGAGCTCACGATATGATTCAATATCTGATATTATAATAGTTCCTTCTAATTCCTCATGTATTTCAACGACTCGAGCTTCATGAAAATGATGTCTTTCTCCTTTGAATCTCATGTCTTGATCAGGGAAGAGCAAGAGTCTAAGCTTGGGGAAGTTGATGAGGGCATTTTTGAAGCATATTTACCTTATGTTTTTGCATGATTAGTGGTAGGATTTTGGTACTTTATGGTGCTCGCGCGCATCTTTTATGCATATTTCTATAGGATCCCAAAATATTTAGGAATTGATGAACATATCACTTTGAGATATCATATTGGACGAAAATATGATACTTTGAAGCAATAAAAGTCATTAGTAGGGATATTATAACTCGGACAAGAGGAAGCTCTCTTCGGACCTATGCATTTCTAGCCGTCAGATCACATCATCTGCCTAGGCCATCGGATGCTCTTCAAATCCTGCATGGGCCAAATAACCCTTGGCAACACTTGTCTAGACATAAAATAAGCTTTATGTGGTTAATTTGGCTCCTAATGACTAATTTCCGTGCTGTAAAATCAACATACGGACTCCCGTTTATTTTCACAATATTAATGCTACACAACAGTGCACTATAGGGACACCGACTCCTCTGACTCTCCTGGTCTCTTATCCTCAGCCCATTCAGGAGATGCCAGGGTTTGGTAGATGTGCATGTCAAAAAAATGGTAGATGCGACTTTGCCTACTGATGACACATTCTACTGGCCTGAAGCAAGCAAATAGAACAGAGCTTAGAATTATGATGTTTGGTCCATCACGTCAAAAACCCAATGAACATTTCTTAAATAAACATAAACTATAATACAAGCTTTTACCTAAAATACAATTTAAATAAACCTTTACCATTTCATAACTTTCCATATTCCTAATGGACCGCCACAACAAATCGTGCCCATGTGATCTAGTTATGATTTACCACATACCTGGGAGAAAAGGCATTGCGAAGGGAAGTGATAGAAGGTTTAATGAGCGTCGGTACTAGAAGACCCTGCCCATATCGCGCGCCCATACCATGTAACTCCTTCTTTGTCTCAGCAAATACTCTCACCTGGCATCGACGGATCTAAGATTCGACATTCAGAGACACCAGAATACACAGAAACCTCACCTCTAGAAGGGATCTAGAGGGGGAACTTGCATTGGGCATCATCCTTACTGCTGCACGGATCATCGGAGGCCTAGGCATCATCTCCATCGTCATCAACCGTTGGATCTTCATCACCACCACTATTCCCATCTCATTTACCCCCACATTGTTGTAATTCCAATTACTATTATGTATTTGCACTTGGTATCATTCATGTACTCGTATTCATTCCATATATCCATGATGTCGTTTATTGCCTCCATGAGTGAGTAGTTTACCTTGTTCTTAGGGAGATTGAGAAACCCTAGGAATATTATGATATGATATAAACATGATCTATAACTTTAGTTCATGATTATGTGTTGGTTTCTCTCTAGATATTATGTGAAGTTGACCATGTGATATTTTCCTTCGGGACTAGGGAGGGAATTACCGTTTGGTATGTGGTAGTACGTACAAAGCTAAGTGACATAACATGACAACGTGCTATTTATATGGTCAAGGGGATAAGGAGATATTCACTAAGCTCATATGAATATGCATGGGGAAACCATTAATTGTAACGGATCAGAGTGGCTAGCTTATGATCATTGAAGTGGTTATTAGGGATGAAATAACATATGGTTTTCTATCATCATTCATTTATGGAGCTCTACCCACACATTTCATGAAGAAAGACATAGGTTTATCCTAATCATGATTAGTACCAATGCTAGAGGTGGATCCTATGATCCTCGAGAACACTTCACCTTACTGCAATTTCATTACCTTTTACATTGTGTTTGTCTCCTTGTTGATTTACTCTTTAGTCTTTACTTTACACACAAAACAACCCTCCTTTTAAATGCCCTTACTTGAGATCAATGGCAGCTTACAAGTATTCCTTGATAGATAATGACAAGGGGCATTAAGACCTTAACCAAATAGCTCTTCGTGGTTCTATACTCTTACTTCGAAAACTATCTACATTTTGCTTGTGCTCCTACAGTCATCACTACTCTAGCTCCCTTAGGGCTTGTTTGGTACTAGAGGTTTTGTGGGGATTAGCGAGGATAATCCCCAACAAACCCAAATCCCCACTTACTTTTAAAATACATTTGGTACTAGAGTATTGAGTGAGTTTAATCCCCGCTTATCCCCACTTTTCCCCAAATTTTAGTGTATTTTTCTCAATCCCCAATACTCTACCCATACCTAGTGGATTGTGGGTGGGGTTTTATGGGGATTGTGTGAAGGTTGAGGTTTCACCCAATACTCTAGGGGATTATCCCCACTAATCCCCACAAAAACTCTAGTACCAAACAGGGCCTGAGTGTCGAGAGACGCTCATCATGCGCAGGTGCTGAGGAACCTTCTCCCCCCATTGCAGCCACTGGGGGATCTCGCTCGAGGCGCCAGCTTGAAATTCGTGGCGTAATCATGTGAAGCCACCCAGTATTTGGCGATACCATGATTGTTGCACTCGGACATCATTGCAATGATGTTTTCGATGTTCTCCATGTCCTGGTATAAAAGTACGACTGGCAGTGGGCATCGAATGACCTCTTCCTGCTGAGGAGCTAGTTTACCAGGAGGCCAGTGTCCTCAGGGGAGAAGTGTGTCATCACCCCAACGAAGAGGCTAGTCTGGTCCTGCTCCCCTTCGTACCACCACGCCGGGTGGAAACGCTCCTGCAACAGCGCCGTGGCACAAAACATCCATGCCATTACCACGTGGAGAGTGGTCACCCCACCTCGATGACAACTAGGATCCGCTAGCACACGTGATAGAACTATGTGTACTTCTCCCCTAGATTGAGCCAGTTCTCTACGGGCATGGGCGCCGCTTGGGGAATGATGAGGCAATCTTCTGTGCATGGCACATACATGTAGCACCACTACGCGCCACTCGAGCCACTCCTTCCACTCTAGCTTGATGTAGCGATCCTTGACCTCTCCTCGGATGTGGAATATCACTGCACCGAGGATCGCATCCCCCAACAGGATGTCGGGATAGAAGTAGTGGCGGAAGAGGGCAATGGACGGGAGGACACCGACGAAGTATTCGCATATCCACTGGAAAACATCAAGTCAGATGACGGAGGTGGGGTGCGGGTGCACCAGGTAGAGCTCATAATCTGTGAGCACGGTCTGTAGGAACACTGCCATCAATTGCACCACTCCCTCCATTAGTAAGGGTAGGAAGATGCGCATGCTGAGGTATAGATGGAGTCATGCGGGGTCGATCGAGGTGAGCACAGGTGGTGGCACCATGCTTGTTGCCTGTGGAACCAATGATCATATGGTATGCTAGGAGGTCAGAGTCGCTCGGAGTGGACAAGAGAATGCATCTCTAGTGCATCTCACTTTGTTGTTGATATCCTTCACTGCTTATCTCCTTCCTATCCTCTTCAGATCCATGGCGGGGGAAGGGTGGGGAGATGAGACGGCGGATGAAAGGGAGCGTAGGGTTCATAGGAAGGAAAGTGGTGGGGGAAGAGTGAGAAGTTAGGACGCTCCTACCGAGGCCAAGGCCTCTATATCAAGGAAGAACTTTGACGTGTGGGTGCTGATTCCTTATGTCACCAGCAACCATCACATGATATGCACGATGTTGTAAATGGGCGAGTGCCCCCACATCACTTCTGGTTACCGCTTTTGTAGGAATTGGAGTGTGCCTAGTTAATGCATAGTAATCAAACCGTCAAGATCAAGGAACGTCACCTTGGGTTCACGAACACTTGAGTGCATGTTAGCAGGCACGCAATCATCGATCAGATTGGTGTTGAGTATAGTGTCACGTCTTGGGTCTCTGCCAAGGAAGGACCGACACGTCGATTGGGGTGTAGCCCGACAACTGAGGCAAAGGTATTGCCCCGTGAGCAAGAGCACAATGATGCCAGCCCACGTCCAGGGGCTACTATTGACACGGTGGCTTTCAGGGTCCCCCACACCATGTCGAGGCATGTAGGTGTGCTCGTCAAGGCATGGTCCTGTAACACCCCAGTTTTAGTTAATACTAAATAGGATTTTGTTTGTGCATTCGTGAGCATCATATTTTCAAATATGCATTGAAGAAAATAAAGACAAAACCCTTAAACTCTAATTTCCCTCTCTCTCAAACCAATTCAAAAGAGTTTTGAATAATTTGAAAAGTAGAAAAGTTTATGAAGCCCAAACTGTTACAAGGGCCTCCCATTGTTTTAGATGTTTTATAAAGTCTGGTGATATTTTTGAAATACCCAAAACAATTTTTTTTTGAAAATACAAATAGAAAACAAGAAATAGAAAAGAAAAAGGTTTTTCTAAAAAAATAGACAACAGAGGCAACTAGGCAGTAGCCCAGCTCCCTATGCCTCCTATTCGTCGCTCGAGCGTAGCTTGCAGCCCCGCAGCTAGCCCAACAATAGCCCACCCGGCCCATACCGCTTTGTCCAGTCTATCGCTGTTGTTCACCTCGCGATGCGCCCGAAGCTGCTGCGTGTCTTCAGCGCCGCCGCTCGCCAGCGTCAAGATCCCCCCCCCCCCGCTGCTCTAGAAGGAGATAAGAAGGTAACCTCGAGCATGCCTCTATCGCCCTCATCCACGCCCGCTCGCTCCAGCGCCTCCCCTCTTGTCTTTCTCTCTAGAGGCCGAAACCCTAGCTCGCCGCTGATTCGAATCGGCACCGTCCCCGACCTCTCCTGCCTTCGTTGACCACGCCATGAGCTCCGCCTCGACGCCTACTACCTCCTCGTCAAAGGAATTGAGCCTGGAAGGCCGTAATCACCTGCAACGCTCCTTCTTCCCCGAGCGGGACGAGCTCTGCCGTCGACCTTGCCGTAGCTCCGGTCCATATTGTGCCTCGCCGTCAAGCCCTTCAACTCCACTGTGAGCTCCCAAACCTCCCCATGCTAAGCGTGCTTGCTGGCATAGCCCGCACCATGCTGCCGTCGTGCACTCACCGTCCGCCGCCGCAGACATGGTCGCCTGAGCTCCTCTGGTTACCAATAGGAAGCTGCACCGCCAGGTTTAGGTCCCCCGCGTTGAGCCCGGTCGAACTCGCCCTTCCGCGTTTCCTAGCAAGACCCCTAGCGCCTTTCCTCGCCGTCGGCTGACGCGTCCTTCGGTGAGCCCATGTGGCGCCGATGTGTCGGTTGACCTGGCCCTGGCCCCATCAGTCAGTCTCTAGGGCTAGAGACTACCCTGGTGAGAATCAACCCCCACTCCTATGGTAACGTCAGCCTCGCATAGTGCTGACACAGTAAACCTTTTAAATTGTTTTAATAATTTCAGAAATTGGTTTAAACTTATAAATTCAATATCTAATTATTTATAAGTTAGAAAAATATGTATAATATATCAAAATGTTAAGAAAAATGAGGTCTACATTTTAGCATCAACATCATGCATTGTTCAACAACTTAAATTTCAAGTTTAATTAGAAGAACAAATCAACCCCGCAGGTGATTCTGGGGCCTCTCCTGTATTAGGGTTTGGACCCTTCAGATCCCCTTTAAACTGACAAGCAAGCTATAGGGTTACATTCCAATACAATTTAACTTGTCATATCATCATCCTTGATTGAGCATTGCATCGATGCCATGTGTTGATTGTTGTTTTCCCTTTCTTTTTGGTGTTTGGTTCTTCCTGGTAAAATACGATATCGAGATCGAGATTGAAGACCGAGATAAACACCATCAAAGACCAACGAACAATACTTGACCAACTGTAATAAATTCAAGCATAGGGCGTCCGAAGATCTACCAGTTGACTATCAAAAAGCAAAGGCAAGCATAGCCCCACCATGATACATCCTATGATTTCAAAGTATTTCCTCTCTTGCCATGATGCATACGATTATACTATGGTCTTTTATTGATAGATAGAGTATCCTATCTATTGCAGTACTCCCTTTGAGCTTATATTACCCGATTCACTGCTCCTAGCATAACTAGGTTTGGCGTGTGTGCATTGCTAGAGCTTATATCTGTGTCTTGCTTAGCCATGCTTAGCTGTCAGTGCTGGTTCATCCAGATGATGTATCAGATGTAGAGAATCTAGTATGACAAGAGAACGAGGTATATTGATGAGGTAAGATTAGTGGTGCAGGTTAAACATGCTAAGGCTTGTATGGGACGCTATGGTTGGATGTGGCTTTTGTAGTCCCATGCTCACCACCACTAGGAACCGAGTTCTTGCCTTTGGACCAAGATGAGCGTACAACCACACGGGGTTTATCAGGACCTCTCGACTAACTAACTTGCCTAGTAGATTCCATGAGTCACATAGTTCAGCGTTCCATCTGACATATGCATAGAAAATGTTTTGAAAGATTTGGCGAGTAAAGGTGCATCATAACAGGTAGGTAAGCGTGGCCGGGGTTGCTTAGGGTAGACGGTGCCCCTGATAAACCAAACCCGACTCACATCTCTAGGGACTGGCTTCGGGACTTGACCTGTTACGGTGGAACCACCCTCTGTCGGCCTTCTAAGGAATAGGGCTAATCATTGTGGCATTAAGAGTCGATTGGTACGTGTGGGTAAAGTTGTACACCCCTGCAAGGTTAAATCTTTTCGAAGAGCCGTGTTCGCGGTTATGAACGCTTGGTGACCGAATTCTAAGATCATAGAGAACATTAACCTAATCGTAAAACTTGGCAACCAAGGTTTGTTACCGATGCTTCCTCATGGGTATGAGGGGGTGATCCTAGTTGTGAGTGTTGGGAATATTCCCTAGAGGCAATCATGTATGATGTTATTCCCAATGTATTCATAAAGTTATTGTCCATGTATGAACTACTGATATGTATCATTGAATATGTGATTCGATTGTGGAACTATATATTCATGTTGTTTATACTATTTGTGCTTGGCCGTTGAGGTTGTGCTGGACACATAACTTAGACTAATGTGAAAGTCAGCTGATGACTCGGTTCCACTTGTCATGGACATAGAGATGCTATTCCAACTTACACTAATTCGGCTAAAGCGTTTAGCGAGACAGACATACCCATATTGAGATACAACGAATAAGTCATCATTTTTATATCTCAATCAATGTAATCCTTAGACCTGAGGTTATTGCACAATCCTAGTTGAGGATCACCGACTTAGGTTCTGTCAAATGTTGTTCCGTCACTGGGCAGTTATAAAGGCGGAGTTCGGGTCGACTAAGAATCAAGCTACGTGATGTGAATAACCAAGATGGGATTTTGCCTCTCCCCCTGCAGAGATATTCTCTGGGCCCTCTCAGAAGATATGATTCAGAAATCATGGCCATGCATGACTCGGTTAAGTGTTAACCGAGGCAATCGACTAAGATTTAGTCGGATGAATCACTTATCTCGGATCGAGAAAGAGAGTCAAACTATTTAAGGGATGACGATTATTTTCCTATAGTTCGACAAGGTATATCATGAGGCAAAAGGGACTCAAACGAAAGTCGCATTGGAAGGTATGTCATCATAAGTCTTTGGTACTTGGGAGTTGGCATGTTCTACTAGGAGCCACTGCCAACTGGTCGGTCACGAGTGAGACTCAGATCGTGTCCGGGTCACCATGAGCCTGTCGGGTCACACACTTAAGAGCAGGAGCATGTTTGGGTTGGACCCAAAAAGGAAATGGACAGAGTCAGTGCGTTGGACTCATAGTGACTAATATAGGCCTTTTAGTGAATGGGCCACAAGTGAGTGGAGCCCACTTTCACTCCCTATATAAGCTGGGGCGCAGGTGCTTAGAGCATACGGTTAGGTCACTCCATGTGTTGGAAACCCTAGCTCCAGTCCAGTCCAGTCCTGTTGCCGTCGTACCGGACCTAGCAGTCCATCGTCGGTGCTCCTCCTCGTACGTGTGGATACTGGCGGAGGTGCTATACGTTCAGCACTTCGACGATCGTGAGGATAAGAGCGGGTCATGAGGACTTTACTGCATCAAGCGACGTGCTTCATCGATTCCTCAGCTCACTCCTTCAGGAACGCCGCAGAGGAACGGTGTGTCGGAAAGTATGAATCGGACCTTGTTGGACATGGTATGATCAATGACGAGTTGAACATATCCGCCTTTATCATTTTGGGGTTATTGTCTAGAAACTGCAGCGTTCGCACTAAACAAAGTACCATCAAAGTCGGTAGAGAAGACACCACATGAGATGTGGACTAGCAAGAAGTCTTTGTCTTTTCTTAAGATTTGGGGTTGTGAAGCTTTTGTCAAGCGACTTCAGTAGGAGAAGCTTACAGCCAAGTCGGATAAGTGTTTTTTTCGTTGGGTATCCGAGGGAAACCTTGGGTTACTACTTCTACAACCGAGAAGAGGGCAAAGTGTTTGTCGCTTGGAACGGTGTCTTCCTTGAGAAAGAGTTTCTCGGTCGAGGAGTTAGTGGGAGTACAGTGCAGCTCGAAGAAATTCGAGAGATACCAGCCAGCTGCGAGTCAGTGATGTCTACGCACTTATATTCTTGTAGACAGTTGTTGGGCCTCCAAGTGCAGAGGTTTGTAGAACAACAGCAAGTTTTCCCTTAAGTGGATCACCCAAGGTTTATCGAACTCAGGAAGGAAGTGGTTAAAGGTATTCCCTCTCAAGCAATCCTGCAATCAAGATACAAGAAGTCTCTTGTGTCCCCAACACACCCAATACACTTGTCAGGTGTATAGGTGCACTAGTTCGGCGAAGAGATAGTGAAATACAAGTGGTATCGATAATTATAAGTGGTAACGGTGATAGAAAATATTTTGATGGCGTGGAAAAGACTAAATGCAAACTGAAATAAAGATGGAAGCAAGCAAACATGTAACAGATCTAATTGCAAATGGTGTATCAATGCTTAGAACAAGGCCTAGGGATCATACTTTCACTAGTGAACACTCTCATATAAATATCTTCTCTTTATGATACTACTCTTAACTACTCTCCGGTTGGACACTCTAATCCATGGTACGGCAATAACAACACACCTCAAAGAAAACCTTACCCATCTAGAAAACCCCACACTGTCACCTTGAGCACTAGATGGTTCCAACAAACACCACAATTTCATAAAGACATCCAACTCCAAATATAACTCATAACAAGTATTTGTAATCTCTAGCCTAAGTTCCACCATGGTTTGCATGCTGTCACTTTCACACACATGGGGAGAGTAGAGATCTAATAAGGCACTTGAGTAGCAAGGTAGATCTACTTGATTACAAAGCTCATGATCACAATATGATCATGCATAGAGAGAGAGAGATGAACACATAGCTATCGGTAGAACCCTTAGCCTCAAGATAGAACTACTCCCTCCTCATCATGGGAATCAACAATGGTGATGGAGATGGTGGTGGAGATCGATGGAGATGGCTCCAGGGGCACTTCCCCGTCCCAGCAGGGTGCCGGAACAGAGACTTTCTGTCCCCCGAATCTCCCCTTCGGTGGCGGCGGCGCTGCGGAACTTTTCGTGGGTAGAGGCTTGATTATTTAGGGTTTTCGCATCGGGAGGAATATATAGGCGAAAGGGCAAGGTCGGTGGAGGCTAGAGGGGCCCACACCACCTGGTGGAGCGGCCAGGGCTAGCCCGCGCCACCACATGGTGTGGCCAGGCCCTGGCCCTCCTCCGTCTCGTATTCTGGCTACTTGAGTCTTTCGGTAAAATATCAACTTTGGCTTTTATCCCGTCCAATTCTGAGAATATTCATTTTCTGACTTCCTGGAATCAAAAACAGCAGAAAACATGCAACTGGCACTGTGGCACTTGTTAATAGGTTAGTCCAACAAATCATATGAAAAGTACTCCAAAGTGTGGACAAAACATAAGAAAGTAGATAAAACCAAGCATGGAACATCAAAAATTATAGATACATTTGCAATGTATCAGTCAGCAAAAGCCTTAGAGGTTGAGCCAATCGTGGTACCTGAGCCGGCAACTGCACCGACTATGCGAAGATCGGCCAGATTGCGAAGTGTTCGTGATGTGTTGCTTTTCGACAGTGATGAGCCAGCAACTTATTCGGAAGCGATGGTGGGATCTGATTCTGAGTCATGGATTGGAGCCATGAGATCCGAGTTAAAGTCCATGGATGAAAATCAAGTTTGGAACTTGGTTGATCTGCCAGACGGTGCAAGACCCGTCAAGTGCAAATGGGTCTTTAAGAAGAAAACTGATATGGATAGAAATGTTTCTGTCCATAAAGCACGGCTTGTCGCAAAGGGGTTCCGACAGGTTCAAGGAGTTGACTACGATGAGACTTTCTCTCCCGTAGCGATGCTTAAATCGGTTCGGGTCATGTTAGGTATAGCAACCTATTTCGACTATGAGATATGGCAAATGGATGTCAAGACGTCTTTCCTTAATGGAAATTTAACCGTGAACATGTATATGATACAGCCCGAGGGTTTTGTTGATCCAGCTAATGCTAACAAGGTATGCAAACTTCGGAAATCCATTTATGGGTTGAAGCAAGCATCTCGGAGTTGGAACATTCGCTTTGATGAGGTAGTCAAATCGTTTGGCTTCATCAAGAGTGATCATGACTCTTGTTTATACAAGAAGTTTAGTGGGAGCAAAGTAAACTTTTTGATCTTATATGTGGATGACATATTACTGATTGGAAATGATGTCCAGATGTTGCAAGAAACCAAGGAATCATTGGAAAGGAGTTTTTCGATGAAGGACTTGGGTGAGGCAACTTACATACTAGGAATCCGGATCTATAGAGATAGATGAAGACGACTCATTGGATTGAGGCAGAGTACATACTTGGACAAAGTGTTGAAGAAGTTCAACATGGAATCGTCTAAGAAGGGGTTCTTACCAATGCCCCATGGTGTAAAACTTAGCAAGACTCAGTGTCCTTCGACAACTGATGAGCGAAGTCGGATGAGAGCGATTCTGTACACTTCTGTAGTCAGATCCATCATGTACGCTATGATTTGTACTAGGCCGGATGTTTCCTATGCTCTAAGTGTTGTGAGCAGATACCAAGCTGACCCTCGAGAAATCCACTAGGCAGCATCTAAAAATATCCTTAAGTACTTGAGAAGAACTAAGGATATGTTCCTAGTTCATGGAGGTGAGGATGAACTCAGTGTAAGGGGTTACATGAATGCGAGTTATCTCAGTGACTCGAATGATTCTCGTTCGCAATCCGGATATGTGTTTGTGATAAACAGAGGGGTTGTGAGCTAGAAAAGTTCCAAGCAAGAGATGGTGTCTGCGTCTATGACAGAGGCTGAGTATATTGCTGCCTCAGAGGCGGCAAAGGAAGCTGTTTGGATGAGAAATTTCCTCATGGATTTTGGTGTGGTTCAGGGCTCGTCCAATCCGTTAGACGTGTATTGTGACAACAATGGTGCTATCACACAAGCCAAGGAACCTAGACAACACCAGAAGAACAAACATATACTCATGCGGTACCACCCTATTCGCTAGTTCGTGGATCAAGGTGATATCAAGTTATGCAAGGTACACACGGATGCAAACATTGCAGATCCGTTGACAAAACCACTTCCACAGCTGAAGCATGAGGCGCACCTGAGAGCTATGGGAATTAGATGCCTAGACATGTGATGTCGGATGATTGACTCTAGTGCAAGTGGGAGACTGTTGGGAATGTGCCCTAGAGGCAATCATGTATGATGTTATTCCCAATGTATTCATAAAGTTATTGTCCATGTATGAACTACTGATATGTATCACTGAATATGTGATTCGATTGTGGAACTATATATTCATGTTGTTTATACTATTTGTCCTTGGTCGTTGAGGTTGTGCGGGACACATAACTTAGACTAATGTGAAAGTCGGCTGATGACTTGGTTCTACTTGTCATGGGCATAGAGATGCTATTCCGACTTACACTAATTCGGCTAAAGAGTTTAGCAAGTCGACTGACCCATATTGAGATACAACGAATAAGTCTTCATTTGTATATCTCAATCAATGTAATCCTTAGACCCGAGGTTATTGGACAATCCGAGTTGAGCATCACCGACTTAGGTTCTGTCAAACGTTGTTCCGTCACTAGGCAGTTACAAAGGTGGAGTTTGGGTCGACTGAGAATCAAGCTACATGATGTGAATAACAAGATGGGATTTTGCCCCTCCGTCTGGAGAGATATTCTCTGGGCCCTCTCGGAAGATATGATTCAGAAAGCATGGCCATGCATGACTCGGTTAAGTGTTAACCGAGGCAATCGACTAAGAGTTAGTCGGATGAATCACTTATCTCGGATCGAGAAAGAGAGTCGAACTATTTAAGGGATGACGATTATTCGCCTATAGTTTGACAAGGTATATCGTGAGGTAAAAGGGACTCAGACGAAAGTCGCATTGGAAGGTATGTCATCATAACTCTTTGGTACTTGGGAGTTGGCACGTTCTGCTAGGAGCCGCTGCCAATTGATCGGTCACGAGTGAGACTCGGATCGTGTCCGGGTCACCATGAGCCTATCGGGTCAAACACTTAAGAGCGGGAGCATGTTTGGGTTGGACCCAAAAAGGAAATGGACAGAGTTAGTGAGTTAGACTCACAGTGACTAATATAGGCCTTTTAGTGAATGGACCACAAGTGAGTGGAGCCCACTTTCACTCCGTATATAAGCTGGGGCGCAGGTGCTTAGAGCATACTGTTAGGTCACTCCATGTGTTGGAAACCCTAGCTCCAGTCTAGTCCAGTCCTGTCGCCGCCATACCGGACCTAGCAGTCCATCGCCGGTGCTCCTCCTCGTAAGTGTGGATACTGGCGGAGGTGCTATACGTTCAACACTTCGATGATCGTGAGGATCGGAGTGGATCGTGAGGACTTGACTGCATCAAGTGACGTGCTTCATCGATTCCGCAACCGCGCGTCTAGTGATAATTCTCGTGGCCTACTACCTCAGCTAGATCTTGGGTTCACCGCGTAGGGAAAAAGTTTTGTTTTTCTCTGCGTAGCCCAACAGTGAGCTGAGGATTACTCTGGTGGATGTCACAATGATGATCAATTCTTAGGAGATGTTGCTTTCTTATCCCCTTTAAAAATATTCTGAATAGACGAGCTTCTTCTCCCCCTGGTTTTATAAACAAAGATGGCTTTATGCAAAATAACCCCACCAGCCATAGGTCTTGCGGAGTACACCCTGTACTCACCCTTGCTTTTTTGACAGTTTTGTATAAGAGTAAGTGTTACCCTGAAGACGAGTTCCGTACAACATCGAGATAGACGAGTAGCTTGGGGTTCCTGGCCGGCAGCCTGGAATCTATGGGCTGGGACGTCATCGTTATGCTTTAGGCCTCTTAGTCCATTTGTTAAGTTTGCTATACTTAATAGCATAATTTGCCTTCTGTTGTTTGATGTTTGTGGTCAGTGACCTCTGCTTGTAATATTTTGGTTCTTCGCTTAGTTATGAGCGTGCTATAATAATTTTTTGTCGCAGGGTTACTTTTGTGTTACCAATTTCTCACTGGATATCCTCAAGATCTTGGTTAATCTTATGGTAGGCTAAGGTCTGGATTTGTTTAACCCTGATCTCGGGGGTGTTACAAGTCCGAAAGGAGGGCACCCGTGTTGATTGGGCAAAGAATCCCGATAGTGTGACGTGTTCCCCTCCCTCAGAGGGAAGAAGACATGCGAACACTAATGTATAAGTATATGTGTACTTGTATGTATCTTCCTCAAGGCATATGACTAAGCTATCAACCCAAGAGAAAGGGAAGTAAGAGCGTAGAGAACTATAACATCTATATCTGATAGGAACGACCAGGGAGCTGCGCTAGCCCAAGACATGAGGATCCCAACAAGCATTGTCGGACTTTTCATTATGGCGGCCATCACGGGCCGGGAACCCAAAGTAAACAATGTAGTAAGGGGTGGCATTCTACAAGTCCGTATGGGTGATGCATGGCGCACGTAACCTAGTGGCCCTAACCCCGTCATTGGGGCGCTGCAGACATGCCAGTGGAGATAAGATGGGACAAGACCGTCTCGTTCCATCATCATTAAGTATAGCTGTCGGAGCAAGGGAACGGTTCGCAGCACCGCCCACCTTCATCCTCACCACGTGTTAGATCCGTCGCCCTGGGAACTGTATGTGGCATGCATGTACAAGGGCCTTGTGGTATCCCCTTCTCATATAAAAGGAGTACCAACGCCCTCTAGTAAGGTGGTTGGAAGATAAGTAGTACTAGCCAATAGGATAGTACAGATGGCTAGGGTACAAGTGCCAAGGTAGGGAGAGTGAGAGAGGGGGAAGCCCATGAAGCTGAGTTACGCCCCCGACAAGATAGTTCTCCCACCTTTGTACTCTTGTAATCTAGAGTTAGTTAATAAGGCAGGACGTAGGGTTGTTAGCCTTAGGGCGGCTCGAACCTAGGTAAAAAATCTTCGTGTGTTTGCCATGTTTTACATCCTGTTGAGTTCGGAACACCCCACACCCCTTGCTGAACAAAAGTGGGTTCTCCCTATCCCCGATGTCAATGTTCGCACACGCGACAATATTTGACTAGTAAATATTGCCACTACAATAGAATGATTAATAAAATTGCCAATTATGTGAGTGCCTCTAGTATTACTCCCTAGAGGTTATACGAAAGGGGTAATGCTTTGGCTGGATCATGTTTGGTTTCATATCAGGTTGGTTTCGAATAGATCTCTCTTATCCCGTTCTAATATTTGATAGTTGTCTCGTGTCTCTATAGTTAGTGCATACATTGCTGCTGCTTTAGACCATCATACCTATGTAGGCAAGAGAGTCAAACTTTAATTCTCACTAAGTACTTGCCTCAGGGCTTACCCTTGTTTTATTTTTACCTTTTACGGCACCCCTTTGGATTGACAGGTATGAGTTTGGGGACGTTAGACATGTTACCCTTCGAGCTTTGCATAGGCATGGATATAGACACCGTTAGTAATTCTACAAGACTCTTAGTACTCGAATGTTGTATCTTTTTAATGTGATTTGGATCTTTGTAATGTATATTTGTATTCTTGAATTGTCAAGTTGTTGACGCATATATATGTTCTTGTCAGTTCCGTGAACTATTGTGTAATGATACTACTTTGTTTTCCACCCACATGCAAGTGCTTGGTCGGTGTCATCAAATTGTTTCTATGCGGGTTTGAAAGATCCGCTAAAATATACATAGGGTCGATTCGAGGGTGTTACAAGTTGTATCAAAGCCCTGTTTTCCGATATGCCACTACTCCAGCATGTAGGATGCCTTAGCTAGCAAACTATGTAGAGTGTAAAAACTATTTTCAAAATCCATCGGATAGATCTATGTAGCTCTGCTTTTATTCCTGACCTTTATGCTATCCTCCTCTTGCCTTTACGTGTTTTTAATCTACCCTCTTACCACTCTTCAAGTCCATGATTTGTCATGGTTGAGTTTGGGTCACCCCATCTATGTTTCATGCCGTCCAAGGAATCTTTCATCTATTGTACCTTTTATTTGGCCAAATTTCACTAAAACAATTCTAATCTTCTAGTGTTTTCCAGCATGACGACATCATCATCTAGTCTGAGTCTGATGAAGAGCATGTATCACATCTTTCATTTCTTATGTAGCTTCATGAACACTGATTCTCAAGATCTTTAGTCTGAATTCTGAGAGTTTAGATGCATGATCCTCTACTCATTTACGGAGTGCGGGATAGAGTCATGACCATACCACTACTCTTACCATTCGGTCTTGTTACATTCAACTAGTGGATTTTATCGTGATTTCTACTCATTCCAAGGAAATTAGAGGTGGCCTTATCTTTTGACATCTTTACCTTCTCCTTTGTACCTTCAGAGTGTTCTCTCGACGAACGTGAGCAACTCTTTGTTAGTGGTGTAACGAGGATCTTCACAAAGTGAGAAGAGTCAGATCATCACCCTTTTTCCCCGTACCACAGAGCAGATCTTTGGGCGAGATCCCTTGTTATTGGTGTCGTATTGTAGCACCCTGGCAAATCCCTAACTTGAAAATTAATTGTTATTTTATTTTTCTACATCACCATGTTCAATGCCACATTGCATGGAATATATAATTAAATTATTGCATTTAAACTACCTCACCTGTATTTGGTTCTTGATATTTGAATTTGATCTTTGGGATGTCTCTCTCTAATTTTCTCTCTATTCTATCTCTAGTCGTGTGACTTGTGTTGGAATCATAATGTCTAAATTCTATTATTGATACTTCGTCAACATCGGCTTCATATCATCACGACTCACCGGGGTCCGTTGTCCACCACCACCACCCCTTAGCAAGGTTGTCTTCCTGGTGTCAACTACTGTCGCAAAGTCGACTACCTCTGCTACTTTGACCACATCCCAAAGATCATTTTTTCGCCTCTTCGAATTCGAACCGTGAGAACCCGGCCCAATCCCCATTTTTATAAAATGTCATCTATTTTTTTGCATATAAAATCATTCATGCTTACATACATATTTTCTTATGGGTCTAGAAAATTATCCATTTGATCTATAATTAAATATGGAGTGTATATGCGGGATGTTGTTGTCTTCTTTTGGCTCCATTTAAATTTTTATAGTGCACCCATGCATGGTTTCCTTGTTAATTCAACCTTTATATTATGGGTAGCTCAACAACTTGAACCATTAATTTAATTGTCAGAATTCCAATTCCGCTTAATTTGGCTTAGTTGCATCAATGCCATGCCATGCATATCATAATCATGTCAGATCTTCTACCATAGTATTAAATATTGCATCCGGTGATTCTTGGTAGTGCCCCATTTCTTCCTAGATAGGACATTGAGTTGGTGTGGTCTTTGATAAGTTCTTTGGATGTATCTTTAGCAATGTTTACTAGGCGAGCACTAATCTTATGCTACCTATTTTGCTTGATGGATTTACTTCTATCTATTGATATTTGTCTTGCAATTATTTAGTTTCCATACCATTTATCTCCTTGCAGCCTATATTGCCATGGTCACTTCTATTGTCATTGTTTGGTAAATAGTTGGCCTCGCGATTCATCAATTCTTCCTTAGGTGTTAGTTCATGTTGTCGAGTTGCATAGTTATTGGGATATTGTCACATGATTAATGATGGAGATATTCATGGTTCTACTTACAACTTGTTAATTGAAATACTGGGAGTAAATACAACTACTAAAGAGGGATCGTGAGCAATAGTTGACCTTTTGCTTTTATACCACCCACTTGTGTCCAACTAGGACCCAAGTACCTACTTCTTGTTCCTTAACTATCACACTATACACATGAGGGAGTTCTATGGGCCCCCCTCGGCATCACCTTGATATGAAGTTTGGGGGCACAATTATTTTGGGGATTTACTACTATCATATACTCATATCATGATTTACTACTTTATTTATTATTGTTGCTCGAGGAGCATTTATGATTCAATACTATTTTGGATGCAGAATGTTTATGCTGTCTTCACAAGTCTAGTCATAGTTTTGGGTTTCCAAACATTTTCATCCATTCGCGCACACCTTGGGTCTATTTCATAGCTTAGACCACTTCGTTTGCTTAGTGGGGTGGCCCCCTAAAACACTCTATGTGTTCTGGGATTGTCGTGTCGTGATACCTTATTGCCTTTTTCCTTCCTCTCATGTTTACATGAGGTTGATCGAGCACGTGTTTCTATTTGAGCACCCCCATAGGGTAAATATTTTCGAAAATTTGTGTCCGTAGTTATGGACTACTTGGAGCACAGTTTCTCTACGATAGACAACTTACACTACATTAGCCTAAAATTGACTAGTAAATAGTGTAAATACGATGGAATCAAGAGTAAATAATAGTACTAGATTGTTTATCCATGTCGTCCCTATTCTTGTCGACCGTGGGATGGACGCCGAGGAGTACACACGGTGGCGTCACAATTATCTCGTGAGGTGGGCCCTGCTACTAGCCAGGCAAAAATATTCTATACCACGGATGGGTGTACCGCGTGCCGCCTTACCCCGCATCACTAGAAGGTGTGCCACGTGCGCGACAAGGGCCTACTGTTAGCGTAGGCGGGTTCTACTGTGCGGAGTGAAAGGAGTTCCCCGTGTGACAACGCTCTGCACCCATGGGTGGCGGGCCCGCCGAAACCCAACATGGCGCCTTGAGCCCATGTCGTCTGTAGATAATCGTGCGCATGGGTACGCCACGAGCCAATGTCGTACCATAGGACCTACGCGATAGTGTTTTCTCGCGGACGAGGGATCTAGGCATAGCTGACGTATCTGCGAACGGTATGGCCGGACACGGTTATCACGGGAATGGGGCCCGTAAGGAGCTGACTTGGCACCGTAATCCCTAACCTCTTTTGGTTTCTCGCGAAAATGGGGTCGTGTATATACTACATGGTGTCGTAATCCCATATGGATCGTGGTTTCTCGCGGACGTGGGGCCTCCCAGAAAGGACATGGTGCCATTTGTCAGCGTAGACTTTATACAACACGGCTTATCGCACCAAAATCGTGTTGTGTTACCCAATCATAACCTCTCTGGCAGGATTATCTATCGCCTGTCAGCCTAGGTTATAGATGGTCGGGGGTTATCATGGTGATATCGGGCACTTGCAGCGTAGGTTATAGGCGGGTATAATACGCGCTGGACGTACGCTTTCATAGGTGGTAACCTTCATACGTACACAAGCTTTCTCTATAAGTACTATATCACAATCCACTGGCTAGTGCAGTACATTGCTTATTCTCTTATCTTTCTACGTGCATTTCTCGGTCGGACTGTAGCTAGGCGGAAGTATCATCTGACCCAACATTGGTTGTTCTTTAGCCAGCGTCGGATCGAATTTCACTCTAGCTCAGCGTGTGCGCTGATATGTGTTGTTGCAGCTGCGACCTTCTCTTCTAGGCTTATATTCTTTCATCGTTGGTCCACACGTTCGACGTCTTGTCGCTCTTTATACCTAGATGCACGGTATGTTTTTTGTTTTCTTCGTGTTTTCAGTATTGTATTTCTTTATCGTCATTTGCTTCTTTGTATTTACATTTTGGAACAGGTTTGTCCGTCGAAAGGGTTGCTTCATACCTAGAGAAGAAGAAGGCTCCTGCCGTCGTTTGTTTATGACTTCGGTTCGATATGGATAAACCCACTATGGTCCTTGATGGATTCCCTATGCAACACACCGCAGCGCGCAGAAGCCTCAGGACGTGAAGCCACTGACGTCTACTGCGTCTTCTTCTGGACCAGGCCACGCGTCTTGCTCTCCTGTTATAACGGAACCATACACACTATCACAGTGTGCGGAAGACGAGGAGTAAGGCCTAGTCACGCTTTCGGGTTCCCAATCTTTTTCATCCATTCGCGCACACCTTGGGTCTATTTCGGAGCTCATCCGACTTCGTTATCTCAGTGGGGTGACCCACTAAAACACTCTCTGGGTTCTGGGATTGTCGTGTCGTGATACCTCATTGCCTTTTTCCTTCCTTTTGGTTTTACATGAGGTTTATCGAGCATGTGTTTCTATCTGTGCACTCCCTGTAGGGTAAATCTTGTCGAAAAGTTGTGTCCGCGGTTATGGACTACTTGGAGCACAGTTTCTCTACCATAGACAACTTACACTATAGTATCACTATAAACTTGCCTAAAATTGACTAGTAAATAGTTAAATACAATTGAATCAGGAGTAAATAATAGTGCTAGATTGTTTCGGCTGAAACTTCTATCCATGTCATCCTGATTTGTTTTGGATGTGGGATGGACAACGAGGAGTACACATGGCAACGTCGCAATTATCCCGTGAGGTGGGCCCCGCTACGAGCCAGGGAGAAATATTCTATACTCGGGATGGATGTACCGCGCGCCATCATACCCCGCATCGCTAGAAGGTGGGCCACGTGTGAAAGATGGGCCCGTAGTCCTCTTAGGTGGGTTCTACCACGCAGAGTGCAAGGAGTTCCCCGCGCGACAAGGCTCCGCACCCGCTGGTGGCGGGGCCCGCTGAAACCCGACGTGGAGCCTTGAGACCATGTAGACCGTAGATAATCGCGCACATGTATTCGCCGAGAGCCAACCATAGAACCTACCTGCGATGGTGTTTTATTGCTGACACGGGATCTAGGCATAGCCGACGTGTTTGTGAACAGTATGGTCAGACATGCGTTATCACAACAATGGGTCCATAAGGAGCTGACTTGGCACCATAATCCCTTGCCGCTTGCGGTTTCTCGCAAACACAGGGTCATGCATATATGACGTGGTGTCGTAATCCCATGTCGGTAGCGGTTTCTTGCGGACGTGGGGCCATCTAGAAAGGACATGGTGACGTTTGTCAGCGTAGACTTTAGACGACACGGGTTATCGCAGCAAAATAATGTTGTGTTACCCATTTGTAGCCTACCTGGCAGCATTATCTATCGCCTGTCAGCCTAGGTTATAGATGGTTGAGGGTTGTCATGGTGATTGAACTGGCAGCGTAGGTTATAGGTGGGTCTGATACGCGCTGCACGTATGCTTCCACAGATGGTAACCTTCACGTATACGCAAGCTTTCTCTATAAGTACTCTCTCGCAGTCCATTGGCTAGCGCAGTACATTGCTGTTTCTTTTTTCTTTCTACATGCATTTCTCGGTCGGACCGTTGCTAGGCATAAGTTTCATTTGACCCAATGTTGGTTGTTCTTCAGCCGGGGCCGGACCAAATTTCACTCCATCTCAGCGTGTGCGCTACTATGTGTTATTGTAGCTGCAACCTTCTCTTCTCGGCTTATCTTATTTCATCGTTGGTCCACACGTTCGGCGTCTTCTCACTCTTTATAGCCAGATGCACGGTATGTTTTTTGTTTTTTTCGTGTTTTCAGTATTGTATTTCCTAATCGTCATTTGCTGCTTTGTATTTACATTTTGGAACAGGTATGTCTATCGAACGTGTTGCTTCATACCCAGAGAAGGAGAAGAAGGCTCCTGCAGTAGTGCGTCTACGGCTTTGATTCAACATGGATAAACCCACTGTGGTCCTTCATGGCTTCCCCACACAACATGCTGCAGTGCATAGAAGACTCAGGACATGAAGCCACTGACGTCTGTTGCGTCTTCTTCCGGCCCAGGCCACGCATCTTGCTCTTCTGTTATGACGAAACCGTACTCACTATCATAGTGTGCGGTAGACTAGGAGTAAGGCCCACAAAACCTAGAATTTTTTGTTTCCCTCCTAAATACTCTCTAAGGTTAGGCTGCTCAGGTGTATTCTTTTTGTTACATTTACGTATATATTGTAAACTTGGATACATGAGAATTTGTAGAATAATATGAGTCGAGCAGCAACGATTGTTGTGTATGAATCTATTTTTACTTCATGTGTCTCGGCTTTATTGCCTCTTCCTTGCTAGGCTTACACTTTTTTTTCGCCTCCCTACATTTACTTGGGTGATCGACAAGTGTCGCTGGTTTCATTTTTTGAGCAACGTTTGCGCGTCATGATGCTCTATCGCTAGCATTGTCTGCATGGCGAGTTAAATCCTGCATGCTTGCCTCTGTTGGGTTCATAGCATAGAAAACAAGAAAATTCCTACGATACGAACAACTAAGCACCAAGATCTATCTACCTAGATACAATCAATGGGTAGATATACACCATAGAGATCTTACCCTCGAAGACCAAAAAGATATGTTAACTAAATCTGATTTCGTGAATGATGTAGTTCTACACTTGCCAATCTCAAGATCGAGTTGAAGTCTAGCGCCGCAAAGTAGCAGCACTTCCGTGATCACACACACGTATAGCACATCGACAACCTCCGAGTCCTTGCTCCAGCAAAGTAGAGGAAGCAGCAGCTCCTTCCAGATAAACCACCAAGAACATGTACTTTGCTAATGCGAAACCATGGGGAATTTACTAGAGGGGAAAGAGAAACTTCACGAGGAGGTGGTGTAAATGAAGAGGAGGAGGAGGAGGCCTCCTTTTATAAGGGAGGTGGTAGCCCCAAGGGGCATGGCCGCTGGCCATGGTGGTACCCCCACCTCTCCCTCCATAATGGTGAGTGGAGTTTCCACTAAGCTCACTCCCATTATCACAAACTGCACTCACTTTGTATTAATTACCCACTAATTTAAATGCACTTTTCTCTTTAAATAAAACAATTTTATTTATTTTATTCAGAATTTTGTTAATTACTTTATTAACAAACATCTGCATAAAACTCCTACAATACTTTGATATTACATCTAAAACTATTTTCAGCAATTTGACCTGAAACAGTTATGGTGTCCATCGAAATAATCCTAGTGCTTTCAAAACCTTTCTGTAGTATTATATCTGCTCCATTTGGTTTCGGTATACCTTAAGTGTGTCATCCTATGGTTCGTGAATAATGCAGACATGAGTCCCAAGCTACGGATATTCCCCAAGTTTCTACGGGTTGTCTAGGACGGTGAGCACACAAGCTTACCCGGATTCAGATCCGGCTGTGGTGGACGGATCCTACTCCTCCTAGCAATTTAGTATATTGGCAGAGCCGAAAGTATAAAAGAATACAAGAGTTGGTTTCGCCTGTGCTAGTTGAGATTGTGGTGTTATGGTTGTTGCCCTAAAGGCTAGTCCCTAGGACGGCTTATATAGTCATCCGACCTAGGGTTTATAGGAGCGTCCTATCCGGCTACGATACAGAGTCGGTACATATTACATCTTGTACTACAAGTATTCCTACAGGCCTAAGTTAGTAAGTCTTCTTGTGCCTTCTTGTAGCCGGATGGGCTTCCATCTTCTCTCCCTGAATAGGGAGCCCGTGGAGCATAGCTCTAACCCAGAAGTGAGCCACACTGGTCAGTGATTCATCATGGGTATACCCATAAAGTATATCCCCAACAGTAGCCCCCGGAAGCCTCCAAGATTCAAAGTCGGATTCCTTCGTCTAGCTTGAAAGTTCTTTGGCTATCGAATATTGAAGGGATCCTGAAACTTCAAAATAAAAGGATATGATTCGAGTCAAGAGTGAGTCTGATCACTGGTGACTTCTTTTCCATGCTCGATTCAAACTAAGCCAGAATTTAGTCCGGTGACATAAACTGACAACTCTAAGCCAGAATTTTGTCACATCACTCACAATTATCTGGTCAGCATGACCGTTGGTGGGTCCCATATCATGCGGAACCGAGGCATAGTTTCAATGCGAACACAGAGATCAAGCGGAATAGGCTTCGCGAGGAAGCTTCCCCTCCTGTTCCATGATGCGTGGCAGAAATTTGGTGCATTAGTCGCTAATGTTGGTGCAGATGGGCTATAAAAGGGAAAACCCTCATTTTCTTCTCCAACGCTGCTCTAGTCCTTCTTCTTCTATGTGAATCCTTGCGCCTTGCACCTCCCTCCATTTCCTCCACAAAATCCACTGGCACCAATCGTTTTTGGTCAGTCTCTGATGAGATGGCCGATGCATCCAGTGTGACGGGCGCGGCATTGACATCAGCCACAACAGTGGAGAGGAAGTATCATGGGATTTGGATCCCAAGCATCATGAATGAATAGAAGCTCAAGTACATGGAGGATGAAGTTTATCTTTGTGTTGGTTCATGGAGCAGTGCTTTTAACGAGGCTGAAAGGCCTAAGTTTGGTCGACTAGAGGGTGGTGAATAGGAGACTACCATTTTTTATTATTTTCTTGCAATTTTAGGCTTTGCACAAAGTAAAGTTCACTAGAGATGCAACTAGATGAACAACCTATGTGGCAAACGATATAACAAGTAAACAATATGGTAATTGAAAGTAGTAAAGGAGAGGAGCGGATAAACTGGCAAGGGGACACAGAGATGTAATTCCCATAGTTCACTTCCAAGGAAGCTATGTCTATGTTTGAGAGTTGTCAGGGCCACACAAGGTGACCCGAGCGCCACAAAGGTCTCACCTTCTTCTCTAGTGAGCACACACCAAAAAGGTGGCCTCACAATCCACTAACCGGTGAACTTGAAGGCACCAACCGAAACATTTACAACAAGGTTGAGGGGAGACTCCACAACTCAATTGGAGGCCCTCAACGACACCACGAAGCTTCACAACAATTTCCCTAGCTCCAAGGATGCCCTACACCGTCTAGGTTTCCAAGAACCCAAGAGTAACAAGATCCACTAAGGATGAGTGGGGGAAATCATGATTCCTTTGGTGGAAGTGTAGATCTAGGTCACCTCCCCCAATCCTCAAAAGATCAAGAGGTTTGAGTGGGTAGGGAGAGAGATCTAGGTAGATGAAGCTCTTCTATTAATGGAGGAGAGAGAAAACGAAGAGATAAAATGGATAGGAGGAAGAAGAGACCCTTAAATAGGCCTCTTCAAATCGAGCCATTTCTGTCTCTTGGGGGGATAAACCCCTGGTAGGCCAAGACGGGACCAACCGGCTGGCTCCAAGGAGCTCGCGCTGTCTGGATCTAGACCAAGGAGCCACAGCCGGATGGAATCCTCCACCCGGTCCACATCCAAGTTTCCCTGGCTGGCCCATCTAGCCGGGTGGCCAGAAGAACCGGATGGGAGGCCGCTCCTAGCTGGCTGCCTCAGATCCGCTGGCGATAATACGGTGGGAATGATGCTTCTCGCTGAGCGCACCTTTGACTGGACATGCTGGCTGGCCTGGCCGGCGCTATCGGACAACTGCGCCAAAGCTGGAGGCTGATGAGCAAAGTAAGGGCTGATGAGGAAAGCTCTGGCTTACACATAAAGCTCGTCTTACGCATAAAGAGCCGGCTGGCGGATAAAGAGCCGGTTGACGAGTAAAGAAGGGGCGCTGGACACTGTAGCGTGGTCCTTCCCTGTACTGGAGGCTTCACTAGACTCGGGCATACCGTTTGGCCCTGTCCAGCCGGCCCACTTTGCAAGGCCTAGATCCAAACAGTAAACCCTAGAACCCATCTTGTAAACTTCCTCCTCAACCAGTATATAAGGGGAGGTAGTGCTAGGGTTCTAGGGAGGCGATAACAAGTTTGGAATTCTCCACATTCGACAAGTTCAGTAGCTAAGGAAAGAGCTCAAGGAGCATCTGTATTGGGCACTAGCCCCATTTGATAGTAGATCCTTGCAGGAGTAGGAGCTTTACCTCGCCAAGAGGGCTCCGAACCTGGGTACATCGCTGTGTTCGCAGTATCTGTGCCCAATCCATTGCGAGTAGCCATCGTTAGCATCCTGATTGTCCACTTCAAGCCATCCCCGATGGTACTGCCATGTTCCACACCACGATAGTTGGCGCCTACCGTGGGGCACAGCGCTTCGGCTGAGATCATCTTCTGCTCGGGACTTCCACTCGTTGCCGGTGAGCGAGTCGCCTCTAGCCTCGTCCTCACTTTCGGCTCCTTCGACTGCGTCCTCAACAACGCATCCTGTTTCGCTGGGGGTATTTTCCAAGAGGAGGCTCCATCATGCACTTCGGTGAGCACCACGTCTATGTCGCCACAATCACTGAGGCTTTCCCTCGTGAAATCGTCAACATCTCCGGCGGGCCACTGGTTTCTCCGCTTCACGCGTCATCAGCGGCAGCGTCGAGGTCATGATGGCAGGCTCGGTGGAGAACCGTCGCCCGCCCCTGGAGCGCAATATGGACAGCCGCGCCACCAACTCACGCCTCCCAAACCAGGACCTGCTCAACGCGTCCATCGAGCACCTCCGCAACCCCATAACCCCCATCGAGGCAGACCCAGCTGTAGCTGCGACAGCCCTGGAGGCTACTCGCCAGAACCTTCTAGAAGAAGCTGGCAAAGTGGCAGCCGCCCAACGATAGATGAACACGACCATGCGCCAGTACAACATCGTGCACGGTTTCGCCCGTTTGCCCGGCGCCAGCCGCCTGGCCCAGCCACAAGGCCGAAACCTCGGTTCGGAGATGGATCATGCCACTGATCCGCGTACGCCCGCGGTACAGCCAGTACAGCCAGTCTACAGCACTCCTACCAAGAACATGAGGGTCGCGGAGGCGGCAGTTGCAGAGCTAAGCCACTTGGACGGCGAGGAGTTGCTCCGTTAGTAGGCACGTGTCCAGCTCCTCGTGTTCACGGCCAACAAACAGCAGGCTGAGGTAGAACTCAGCATGGCCAGCAACAGCAGAACCCAACCAGCTCGCCGGATGGCGGATCCAGCTGCAGGCGGCAGCAAGGCATCTTCCCCAAACGGAGCGAGGCCGAGCAACCGCCCACGCGGTGGATCTACAGGCTGTGGGCACAACGCCAGCTACACGGTAGCTGTTACCAGCAAAAATCGCGAGCCGGCTGATGAAGCCGTAAAAGGCTAAGCGCTGCCCAAGTTCCGCTTGTCTGGCCAGCTGGGACCGCTCGAGCCGGAGGAACAGCAAGACGGGCATGCACGAATCGACCTATTGGTCCAGTCATGTGTGCTGGAGGAACAAAGCCCAGCCGGGCCAAGATGTTTCGGACCATGCATCCAGAACAAGCCATTCCCAAAGGGATTTTCGCTCTCAATGGATACGCCAAAATACAATGGCTCGGTCAATCCGGAGGACTGGCTGGTGGACTATACCACCGATGTGGGCATCGCAAACGGCAACCGCTAGGTGGCAGTACGCTATGCCCCTCTCATGCTCCCCGACTTAGCCAGGACGTGGCTCAACAGCCTCCCCAACAACAGCATCAACGTGTGGATTGATTTCGAGCAGGCGTTCGTCCGCAACTTCACTGGCACCTACAAGCGCCCAGGCCAACCCGACGAGCTCGCCCTCTGCGTACAGGGTCCGGACGAATCTGACTGCTCCTACATCACTCGATGGACGAGCATGCACAACTCCTGCGATGGGTGCACGAGCACAAGGTGGTAAACTTCTTCATCAACGGCTGCAGAGACGACACCATGCTCAAACACAAGATTCGCCAGGTGGAACCCACAACCATGGCGCAGACCATGGCCATCGCGGAAAAGTACGCCACGGCCGACGTGGCAATGAAAAGATTCGTCCAGGTGGACGACCAAGGGTAAATAATAGTTGATGTCACCGTGGATCGGCACCAGCTAGAAGGAAATGCACACAATTCCAGGCGACATGACAACCGCCATGGCAAGAGGAAGGATAACCAACCGGATGACCAGTATGGTTCCAGGAAGGGAGCGATAATACAAGAGGATCTGGCTGCAGGCGGAAGCTGGAGACAGAAACCTGATGACCGGCCTCCAAGTACCAAGTACACCATTGAGTTGATGCTTGATAGGCCATGCAAGTTCAATAGCGGGGGCAACAAACCGGATATGCATACCACACGCCAGTGCACCTGGATGAAGAACATGGCAGAGATCGCTGGTACACCGGCTGGGCAAGCACCGCCTCCCCCAGCCGGTGGGCCACCAGGCGATCGCAACAACCAGCGCCGAAGGAAAGATGATGATAACAACTACCCCCGCCAGGTGGAAAACTACCACATCTTCACGACGGAGCCAGAGACCAAGCACAACAAGAGGCGTCGCGAGGCGGAAGTGAACGCAATCGTTCCCCCATTCCCTAGTACCTCAACTGGTCGGAACAAGAAGTTGCGTGGAGCCGGAAGGACCAGCCAGCTGAGCTACCTCACCCAGGCACCTACGTGATTGTTCTGGATCCCATCATTGTCTCCCAGAAGCATTCCTGCAGGTTCTCCCACGTCCTCGTAGACAGAGGGAGCAACATGAACCTCCTGTACCGCAACTCGCTAGATCGGCTCGGTATCAGCGAGTCGCAGCTGGAGCCGTCAAGCACCTCCTTCCACAGAGCTGTCCCGAGCCCATCTCATTCGCCCATTGGAAAGATCTGGCTGGATGTCATCTTCGGCACGGAGGATAACTTCCGCCGCGAGCCCATCTGGTTCGAGGTGGTCAACCTCTGCAGCACGTACCACACAATCCTGGGGCGCCCGACGCTCACAAAGTTCATGGTTGTACCGCATTACGTGTACCTCAAGATGAAGCTACCAGGGTCCAAGGGCATCATCACCATGGCTGGTTGCTACATGTGGTCTATGGAGTGCGCCACATACGGGTCCAAGATAGTAGAAGCGATGATCATCACGGAAGAGAAGCGCGTAATCATGCAGAACGTGGCAACCCTGCAGAAGGACATGCCGGCTGGCAAGCCCAAGCCGGCCGGAGAAGCAGAGTTCAAGCCATCCAAGGGCACGAGAAAGATCATGTTGAACGAGGCCGAGCTAGACAAGCTCGTCCTGATCGGAGACGACCTTGGCAGCAAATAGGAAACCATGCTCATCGACTTCCTCCGTGAGAATCGGGATATCTTCACATGGTCCCCCAAGGACATGCTAGGTGTTATGAGGGAGCTCGCCGAGCACTCTTTACATGTCAGGCCAGATGCAAAGCCTGTTAAACAGTCACTACGACGCTTTGCGGAAGAAGAAAGAAGAACCATTGGTGAGGAGATCACCCGGCTACTCGTAGCCGGATTCATCATGGAGGTTTTCCACTCGTTATGGCTGGCAAACCCTATACTCGTGCTAAAGAAAAACAAGACTTGGCGCATGTGTGTGGACTACACTAGTCTGAACAAAGCATGCCCCAAAGATCCATCCGCCCTGCCAAGGATAGACCAAGTGATCGATTCCACGGCCGGCTGCGAGCTGTTGTCGTTTCTGGACGCGTACACCAGCTACCACCAGATCCCGCTGAACCCTGCTGATCAAATAAAGACAACATTCATCACTCCTTATGGAGCCTATTGCTACACCACCATGCCATTTGGGCTCAAGAACGCTGCAGCCACATACCAGCACTGCATGCAGAAATGCCTGCAGACTCAGATCAGTAGAAAGGTACACGCCTACGTCGATGATATGGTAGTCAAGACCAAGGAGCACCAAACACTCCTTGAGGATCTAAATGAAACATTCACCAACCTCCGTCGGTTCTAGATGAAGCTAAACCCAGAGAAGTGCGTGTTCGGCATCCCAGCCGGTCAGCTCCTCGGTTTTCTAGTATCAGAGCGAGGAATCAAGGCGAACCCGGAGAAGATCGGCGCAATCGAGCACATGCCGCCACCCAAGAACTTGCGAGATGTCTAGAACTTCACCGAATGCCTGGCCTCCCTCGGCCGATTCATCAGCCGGCTGGGCGAGAAAGCACTCCCGATGTACCAACTGATGAACAAGACGGACAAATTTGTGTGGACATCGCAGGAGGTCGAAGATTTCCGCGACCTCAAGAGCATGCTCACCTCACCACCTATTCTGGCAGCACCAGCAGCGAAGGAGCCCATGTTGATGTACATCGCAGCAACCAACCAAGTATGTGTGGTGCTGGTAGTGGAAAGGCTGGAAGAAGGAAAAGCGCAACTGGTGCAACGACCAGTGTATTACCTGAGTGAGGTACTCTCGCTCTTGAAGCAGAATTACCCTCACTACCGGAAGCTGGTGTATGGCGTGTACATGGCCGCTAAGAAATTGAAGCACTACTTTTAGGAGCACTCCATCCGGGTGGTGGCGCTAGCACCGCTCTCAGATATCATTGACAACAGAGACGCCACGGGCCGGGCGGCAAAATGGGCCATAGAGCTTGCCGCTCACAACATACAGTACGAGCGAAGAACGGCGATCAAGTCTCAGGCCTTCGTGGATTTCCTCTTTGATTGGGCAGAAATGCAATACCTGCCACCTTGCCCTGACTCCACGCATTGGAAGTTGCATTTTGATGGCTCCAAGATGTATGGAGGGCTCGGAGCTGGAGTGGTCATCACCTCTCCAAAATGAGACCAGCTGGAATACGTGCTGCAAATCCACTTCCTTGCGTCCAATAACGTCGCTGAATATGAGGCGCTCGTCCACGACCTCAAGATGGCAAAGGAAATAGGCATCCAACACATCCTATGCTTCGGCGACTCTGATCTGGTGGTACAGCAAGTGTCAGGCAACTGGGACGCCAGGGACGCAAATATGGCCCTAACATGGGTATACCCTATCACTACAAGAAATGTGTCAACTTGTGACGTTTTGGTATTGACAATCTACAAAATCGTCTTAGATTTATGAAGATTCCGCACCGGGTGGTCTCAAGATGCTTGAGTGGGCCAAACTATGACGATTTCACTAAAAAACGTCATAATTTCTTTAAATAAAATCGTCATAATAGCTAGGCAGATCTAAATATGGAGGATAGCAAGATGGACCGTTAGATTGAACTAGATAGACGGATAAGATGTTGATCTGCTTGAACTTGACATGGATAGGTAACGTGGCATGGTACCCATCGCGCGCAGACATATGAAATATTTTCACCATCGCGCGCGTGCCAGCCGGTTCCCAAACCCTAATCCTATCACCCGCCGCCACACTTAGCGAACACTGCTCCCCTCCTTCTCCAACGTGATCCGCGTGCCGCCGCCGCCCTCCTTCTCCAGTGAGATCCGCACCCCTCCCAAACTCTAGATTGCGCCGCTGCCGTTCGAGAGCCTCCTCCACAAAGCCACCTACGACGACTCCAATGATGGCGAGGAGGATGGCGACAGTTTCATCAGCCTCCCCGAGTATGTCCTATGTCTATTGACGGACCTTCGCCAGCTAGTAGTTACGCCATCATCTTCTTCCTTCCTACTCTCAGTCACGCCAGCCACTAATCTTTCCCCTTCCTTCCTTCGCTCCTCGCGTGCGACGCTGGCCAGGTCCCTCCCCTCTTCGCCCTCCTGCCATCGAATCGCCACAGCCCGAGGACGGCGCCGGCAAGCAGGAGCCCCGAGCCGTGAGTTCTCCTGCACCCTCTCTGTCTCCTCCCCTTCCCTGATTTATTAGACTATTTTTCTTACTAGCTAGTTAATGATGTAGCTTCGAGCAGCAGCTCATTCCCCTTCATTGTCTCCTCACACAATCACACGTGACGCTGGACAAGTTCCTCCCCTCGCAGTCCAATCGGAGTCGAATTGAATTGCCGCAGCCGGCAGGAGCTATGACGGCGTCCCGAAGCAGTTCCTCACCGATTTATTTTCAATCGCTGCAGCCCTCCTGTAACCCAGGTTCGTTGCGTCCCTACTCGCTCTGTCTCCTCCCCCTCACCGATTTACTATTAGAATAGTTTGCTAGCTGGTTCATTTCAAGCAGTAGCTCATGTGTTGACATACAGTATTCCTAGTTCACTATGCTCTATCTTGAAATTTTGAACATATGGATAGCTTATTGTGTAGTAGTAGACTTGTTACACGCCATCTTGTTATGCCTCCAAGCAGCAGCAGCTTCGGCACATTTCTGTGAGCTCTTGACACTATAGTATCTGTTTGCCATGGACTAAACCATTGAACCAACCAAGCTGAACGATTAGATTCTGTGCAAAATATGGTTGCTTCGAGCTAAAATTTACTGGGTTATACTAGGTTCACATAGTTTATTTGTGCATCTTACTATTCAATTCAAACCTTCACACTTGTATACGAATCCTTCATTAAGTAATGATCTCAAATAAGTATATGGTTACTGGTTCCGCACTTGTCTCATTAACTTCATTTCACGACTCCTAGCAAGTAGCAGCACAATGACTATGTGTATAGGTTTCTTACAAACAAGTAATTTCGCGTTGACTGCATAACAAATATCCAATACCTAGCTATGCTAGTAAACCACTTCGACTTCAGTATATCAACTTGATTTCTGCTACTAGTGCCTTGTATATATCCCCATAAAAACTGCGTTTTAGCTTATTACTAATTTGCCGAGCTTCAGCTCCAACACTCCAATAAGTCCGCACATCGGTTCGCTATGGCTATCCACGGCTAGATTCAGTGCAGTATACCGTCTTCATTCGTGCACCATTACAAACACCAACTCTAGCTTGTTGTCGATGTTATCCCTTTCTGTCGACTCGATAACATGCAGCTACTGTAATAGTTTCCGTCTCGTCCTCCCTCATAGATTTATTAGAATATTTTTGCTAGCTGCTAGTTCATCCTGCCGTGGCTTGAAGTAGCAACAACAACAACTATTTATCAGTGTTTATTGAAGTTCATTTACTGGGTTATATATCCAGATAGCTTATCACTACATTTTACTACTCCATTTCAGAACTAAACTACAAAACCATGTGGATGTGGTGGGTAAGCAATCATCTCAGATAAGGCCTGCGCTGTACTAGAGATTGACTTAACTATGACTAGGCATTGGGGCTACTGATGTTGATTAGCTATAGATGCTCTTTACTGTCTGTGAAAACTCAGTAGTTCACTAAATATGCAGTCCTCTACTGATTTTTTGTCAGAAATATAATATATTGCCAACTAGTGCACTAGCCAACTATCCTAAAAATCCGAACTGATGGAAAAGGCAAGGAAATATATTATATTTCCGACAATTTTAACACCTTGCTAGCTTATCATGCTCTAGACTTTCTACATGTCAGCTTGTCATGCCTCCAAGTAGCACCATGCATTCCTGTCAGTTGTTGAAGTGCCATTGAACCACCCAAGCTGAACAAAGAAATTCTGTAAAAAATATGGTTTCTTCAAGTTAAAATGTTACTGGGTTATACTACACTCACATAGTTTAGCAATGCATTTCACTGCTCAATTTCAACATGAATAAGCATCATACATCATTCATTTTTGCTACCACTTAGTTTCTCATTTCTATTTATGCTAATCGTTATACATGCTTTCTTCAGAAGACCACTCTGTACCGCAGAGATTAATTGTGAGTACGGTACTGTCAAGTTACTATAGCACATGTTGTTTTACTTGGAGTAGTGCTTTAGTTAAAATCAGTACTCCACCACATGTTATTTTCTAGAATTTGCATTCTGAAACTTGCACCTGCAGTAATACTTTAGCTGTCTAGAACATGTTCCTAGCGCTAATTGACTTGCACCTACAATATTACTCCAACATATGTTATTCCTAGTGTTCACATTTAGTTGAAACTTGCACCTCCAGGAGTACTGTCATTTTCCTTTGATAGTGTAATGCTATTTGTTAGTTTACTAGAAAGTGGACTATAGGGATCTTGATGTACTAGATAGTGTACCGATAGCGAGGTAATAGTCTTTCTGCTAACCTAGAGTATCGTTGAACTACATCGCCATGTCCGGTGGCGGAGCAGCTTGGGGTGCGTCACTCGAGTGAGTTGCCTTGCCTCCTGATCAGTAGCATCTGAATAGCCTAGCGCACTAGAGCCTCAACCTTCCAGCAGAGTATTTTTCTTATTTTCTGTATTCAGTCTTCGATATTAATGCTGACTTCTAAACTTGAACTCAAATCACTTACTATTTTTTCAAAACATCTGTCATTGTACTGACATCATTTTGTTATATAGTTTTATTGGTAGGCTTTTTGTCAACGCTTTGGGAAAGCCATCTGATATCCTGACAACATTGATATCCCGACAACATTAAATGAAATGGCTGGATTTTCCCCAACTGAAGAAATCGAGCTCTACAAGTTGAGTGCAATATTCAGCTCTTTTGTGGGTGTTTTTATTTGTCTTGACCACCCAAAGCTCTGTAACTTGTATTTATGCATTCTTGCACTTGTGTAGTTTTGTCCAGATGGTTAAGTATTTACTCTTGCATGATACTCCCTCCATCCCAAATTATAAGGCGCCTAAGGATTAGTCAAAAGGCAAATCTTATTAACTTTGACCTAAAATTTAGAAAAATATATCGACATCTACAATATTAAATGGACGGATTAACAAATATGCTATATGGTGAATCTATTAATACTGATCTAGTATTGTAAATATTCATATTTTTGTGTATAATCTTGGACAAACTTAAATAGCATTGACTTTTGACTAATCCTTAGGTGCCTTATATTTTGGGACAGAGGGAGCAATTAATGTTCATATAGCATACATGTATGCACTTCATAGTTGGTTAACATGAACCCAAATGCTGCAAAAGCCTACTGTGAACAGGCATTTTATAACAATGAATGGTGCTTTTTTCACAGTTTGATTCCATTTTTTTACAGTAGATGTTTGTAGAATACTGGAAGTATGTTTGCATAAGTGAATTACCAAGTTAATTTTCTGTATCTTGGTTATTCCCTTTCATATGGACTAGAAATGTTGTGCTTCTTCCTCTTTTACAGGAGATCCAAGCCTAATAAAGTTGAGCAATTTGAAGTGTGGAGCCATGAAACAAAAACTGCAACATATTGAATATTTGAATTGAAGCTGTTGAGCATATTGTAGAAAACTGTAGCTCTTGTACAGTAGGCATACCTTTGTCGTAATAGAAGATGTAAAGATCATAATAGACTAGTGTAGTGTTATTTGATGAATTTTATTATTTTTCCTCTTCTGTTTGTAATATTGGTAAATAAGATATGGGCTTGATCTGTGTAATCCTGGCTGTGTAGTACTGAATCTAAAGAGGCCAAGGTCCAAATACTATTGCATCGTTAAAAGGCTAGAATAAGTTATACTGAATCAAATAATTCTATAAAAAAGCCATTGCCCACACACTTTTGGATCTGATTAGAAAATGCTGAAAATAAAAAGTAAATGGGCTTAAGAAGGCCAAGCGCAAAAACAAAACCTGTTATCTTATAGAAAATAAAAGGCTAAATTATTGGGCTTAGCCCATATAACGACTAAAATGGACCGGGCTAAATTTATGTTACGACGATTCTATTTTGTCACAATTTTGCCACGTAGGATACGCCACGTAGGATCTGACCTGGCGAGGTTGGACAGCCTGTGACGATACTTGATCGTCATAACGGTTATAACGATCCAATATCGTTATAGATTGTTATGACGATTTTTCCAAAAACGTTGTTATAGTTCATTAGCGACGCCCAGCTTTCGACGATCTCAAAATCGTCATAGAATCGTCATAAACGAACTATTGTGACGATTCTGTGACGAAAATAGAGGGTCATATATAGACAGATTTCTTGTAGTGTATAGGTACTCGAGTTTGGTATACACGGTCCAGATACGGCAGAAGCCCACATCGTTGCCAGGGCCCAATGAAGAATTCGAGTGACCCACGGACTCTCGATTTCTTGCGAGACAAGAAGAAGCTTAAGATAGAAAGTTCAAAGGGAAAACCCTAATCTGTAACCGACTCGACCTGCTACCCGAGACCTAGCCTATCTATATAAAGGCTAGGATGGGGCGGTGGGGAGGACAATCACAATCCTAGTTTCCACAACTCTCGCCAGATTGCATCTGCGTGCCCCTTTAATTTTCGATTCATTCATTAATTCCAAGAGCAGACAAGCAGGAGTAGGGACCTCTACGAGGCCTGAACCTGGGTAAACCTTGCGTCCCTGTGTGCTTGTTTGCTAGCCGACTGATGCCTCTAGCGGTCCCTCCTTCTCCAAAACCCAAGTCCATAACAATGGGGATTGACGAGTTAAACCCTCGTCAATTGGCGTCGTCCGTGGGGATTGGGAGTGCTGATGTTGCGGCTTCTTCGACCCCATCAACCGCGATCTATAACTCCGCAATAGCGGAGATTCGCCAGCTCTTTGGTGTCTTCGACTTCACCGTCCACACGTTGGCCACTCGCCCGGATTTTGAGTCCGTGGGTGATGGGATCAGCTTGGCGATCGGGAGATTCCGCTTCCAAGTGGGCGAGTTAGGCACGCTTCGCATGCCTGACCAGCCGACGACACCAGCGATTGCTCCAGCATCGTGGTTCCCTCCACCAATCGGCACTATCAGCGAGCTCAACGCCTCGACAACAGCTGTGAGCACGGATAGCGACAGCTATCGCGGATCTGATCTGGGTGATTTGGCCATAGAAGATGGAGCCTAGGGCTCCACATCTGAAAGTTCTGGGAGTAACAGCTTCCCCAACCACTTCATGTGCGCCGTCATTAACGCGGGTGACACCACCGCCAATCGCGAAAACACCGGCACCGGATCTGACACCGGGCCACCAAACGGTGGCATACCCAACGGTGGCCCACCCAACGGCGACATACCTAATGGCGGCCCCACCAACGGTGGCAATGGCGTGCCCATCAACAATGGAGCAGGAGGAGAACCGCCGACCATAGTAAACCAAAACACTAGAGAGCGTGTCGTGATCAGGCTCAACGACAACGAGTGGGCCTGTTGTCGAGAGGCTCTACGAGGCAATCCTCTGCCCCTCAACTCCCCGCATGACATGCTGATGGGCTACCATTGGCTACTGAAGTAGGAATACAGACGCCAGCTACATGCAATTGATCATCTCGAAGCGCATAAAAAGGTGGCAGACGAGTCAAGCCTTCGGCGAACCGGGCTCTCCTCCCACAGAGGATCCTCCTCCAAAGGTAACGAGTATGTGGCCAACCAGAGAAGATCTCGACTGGCCCACCTCACCGAGAAAGAGCACGTAGAAGCCACAAAAGTCCTTGACTTTAGCTCCATGACAGTGGCTACGCATGGTAACGTGCTCCCGAAGACGCCGCAAGCTGCGGTAACGGCGGGACCATGTACCTCCTCAACAACCAGCCGCCAGCTGGAGATCCACGAGCTGCCATGCACCGATCTACGATTGCGGGCTTGGGGCTAATCGAGGCCGCCCTTGACAAGGAGCCAACATCGTAGACAAAGAAAGGCAAGGCTCTGGCAAAAGGCTATTCCTCGCCCTCGTCCAGCGATGATAGCCATGACGTATCTCGGCGTCACCGCTCACGGCAGCACGATCGCGACTACGACGCGCGTGATGACATCACACAACGCAAAGTCGCCAAAATGCGTGCAAGACGTGCTCGTTCGACTGACTCGGAAGACTAAGACGTAGAGCTCTGCGGCGCCAGATGCTTCAACAGAGCCATCAGGCAAAAGCGAATGCCTAAAGGGTTTAAACTCCCATCAGAGAACCCAAAATTCGATGGCCTGCAAGACCCAAAGATTTGGTTAGAGGATCATATCTCCTCCGTCAGGGTCCTCGACGGGAGTCGAAGCACGTCCATGCAATGCCTGCAGCTGCAGCTACAGGACGTTGCTCGTAGATGGCTCAACAACCTCCCACGCGGATCCATTCGCAGCTGGGAAGAGCTGGTCTACAGCTTCGTCCGGAACTTCAAGGGCACTTACAAAAGGCCTGCATCAATCGAAGAACTAAGAGGCTGCCAACAAAGATCTGGCGAGTCGCTGCGCTCGTACATATATAGGTGGTCCACCATCAAGAACTCCATAGAAAACATCTCGGAGCATCGCGCAATCGACGCGTTCAATGACGGTGTTCGCAACATAGAGCTCAGGGAGGAGTTGGGCAGCTCAAAGCCCAAAACAATTTACTACCTGATGGAAATCACGAATTGGTGGGCATACGGAGAAGATTCGGTAAAAAACCACGCCCCCTCCGATGATGACGAAGACCTTGGGGGCAGGCGACACCGCCGAGGCAAGCGTCGAATGCGCATCTACGATGACCGCGATAACATCAATATGGGCGCAGCCAGCTACGCCGACAAACATGACGACAACCGCAACAGCAGTTATCGTAGACTCCAGGAAAACCACGCAGGTGTGGCAGCGGCGCACCCGTGAAGAGGCACCCGCAACATCTATCGAGGACAAAAACTGTCCGGACCATGCAACATGCACTTCTACATCGACAAGCACGATAGTAAGAAGAAATCTAGCCACCTTCTCAAGGACTGCCGTGAGTTCCTCAAACTCCATGAGGGCCAGGCCCGGATGAATCGCGACACGGTCAATAGGGGCTATGGAGCAGCCCCAGGCGCTGTGGCACATGTAGCTCCTCCACCACCACCCAGATCACCACCACCCGCGGCCACGCCAGTCCAACACCATGGAGGCGAACCATACCCACGGGCCGTAAGCAACATGATGATCCAAAAAGGGCGCCGCTCAAATCGAGTGTAGAAGGCCATCACTCGCCAAGTCAACTCGTGGAAGTGACTCCTATATTACCTTCGACAAGCGCGATCATCCGCGCCAAGTCCCTCGTCCAGGCCACTGTCCCCTTGTACTTGAGGCGCAGATCGGAGGCTTCGACATGAGTCGCGTCTTCATGGATGGTGGGAGCGGAATTAACCTCATGTTCACGAGTACCTTGCGTGCAATGAGGATCCCTCTGACCTATCTGGAGGTCTCAGACACGACATTCCACGGCATCATCCCAGGCAAGGGCATATATCCCCTGGACAAAATCAACCTCGACGTCATCTTCGGCATGCCTGTTGGGGATATACTTTATGGGTATCCTCACAGTTCCTCACTGACCAGGGTGGCCCACTTCGGGTTAGTCAGGGAGAAAAGACAAAGTCCAGTCCGGCTACGGGAAGGCCTAGAAGACTTACCAACTTAGGCCCATAGTGTTACTTGTAGTTCAAGATGTACTCTGTGACCGACTCTTAGTCGTAGCCGGATAGATCTCTCTTGTAAACCCTAGGCCGGATATCTATATAAGCCGTCCTAGGGAGAGCCTTTAGGGCACCCTCAATAGTCTACAATCTCAACTCGGATAGGCAAACCCTTGTAACCCATATTCTAGAACTCCCGTATTATTGGATTGCTAGCAGGAGTGGGATCCGTCCAAAGCCGGCGGATTCGAACCTGGGTAAACTTGTGTGCACACCATCCCGGAACACTATACGTCTCACACCCCTCTCTTTTGCATGCCCTGAGGACCCCCTCATGGCATACTTGTCATTAATCCGACAACAGTTGGCACCCACCGTGGGGCAAGTGAGCTTCGGATCTGCGTTCCGAGCGGAATCTGCAAGAATCAGAATCGGCGAGACTATCGCCGTCGGTCGCATCCTCTACGCCAGCGACGTCCCTCTCATCATTCTCGACGAGACCTAGGTTCCGGCTAGGGAGGCTGTGACTGCCTACACCATCATGTCTTTTAGCGAGATCGATGTTTACATCGGTATTGCTGAACCTATCCCACCCACCCCAGCGGTGATCAGCATTAGGGGAGACCCGAAGAAAGCACGAGAGTGCGAGGATGCCGCCTTTGCTGAAGCCGTGCTGCACGCCCAGGAGTACTAGGAGATCAAGAAGAGCATTAATTCGTCTAAGATGCCCGCAACATAGAAGGAGGTGACAAAGCTGAATCCGGAGTTCAAGGCATCAGAAGAGATGAAGAAGACGCCGTTGAAGGATGATGACCCCTCCAAGGTGACCCAGATAGGTGTAGGCCTAGATAGCACATATGAAAGCGCGCTCATCAAGTTCTTCAAAGCAAATCAAGATATCTTCGCATGGTAGCTATTTGACATGACCAGAGTACCTAGGGAACTTACCGAGCACTCTTTAAATGTAAACCCGAATGCTAAACCCGTCAAACGGTCCTTACGACGTTTCAGCGATGAAAAGCATAAGGCAATAGCTAAGGAACTAGCACGGCTCGAGTTAGCCGGATTCATAGAAGAGGTCATCCACACCGAGTGGTCGGCCAATCCTGTAATGGTCCCTAAAAAGGACACCACTGATTTAAGGATGTGTGTTGATTATACTACCTTGAACAAGGCTTGTCCAAAAGATCCGTTCGCTCTTCCTAGGATTGATCAAGTTATCGATTCTACGGCAGGCTCGGAACTCCTCTGTTTTCTCGACGCATATTCCAGTTATCACCAAATCCGGATGAAGGAATCTGACAAAGTCAAAACTTCATTCATAACCCCCTTCGGAACCTTCTGTTTTGTTACGATGCCCTTTGAGCTGAAGAACGCAAGAGCTATGTACCAGCACACGATGCAGCGTTGCCTCCACGACCAACTCGGACGCAATGTACATGCATACGTGGATGATATTGTGGTGATGTCCAAAAAGAAGGAAACACTGATTTCCGACTTGGAGGAAATGTTCGCCAATCTACGAAAATACAACATCATGCTTAATCCGAAGAAATGCTTCTTTGGAAACCCAGCCGGAAAATTGTTAGGTTTCATCGTATCTCAAAGAGGCATAGAGGTGAACCGAGACAAAATCAAGGCAATACTCAATATTTCCAGGCCAACTCGCCTGAAGGACGTACAAAGACTAACTGGTTTCATCGCTACAGTCAGTCGATTTGTAAGCTGGCTCGGTGAAAGAGCCGCACCATTACACAAACTCCTGAAAAAGACCAAGGATTTTATGTGGACCGATGAAGCTGAAGCTGCGTTACAAGACCTGAAGAAAGTACTCTCATCTTCTCCTATCCTTGCTGCACCGGAACCACAAGAACCGATGTTGCTCTATCTTTCTACGACAAACAAAGTCGTTAGTATCATCATGGTGGTGGAAAGACCGGAGGAACATCAGGAACACCTAGTGCAGCGTCCGACTTACTTTGTCAGCAAGGTCTTGACAGAATCAAAAAAGCGGTATCCGCATTATCAAAATCTAGCTTACGGTGTTTTCCTAGCATCTCGTAAGCTACGACACTATTTCCAGGAGCATCTAATTACCATGGTGAGCACAACTCCCATGAGAGACATAATTAACAACAGTGACGCCACAGGACGCGTCGCCAAATGGGGCATAGAGCTTTCCGCTTTCGATATTGAGTACAAACCTCGGACAACAATCAAATCCCAAATCCTTGCCGACTTTGTTGCTGATTGGACAGAGACAAAGGAGAATATGACCCTCCCTGAGTCGGAATATTGGACCCTATATTTTGATGGGTCTAAGGCTCGCGGGGGCTCGGGGGCTGGGGTGGTGCTCAAATCACCCGAAGGTGATGAACTTCTATACGTGTTGCAGATTGATGTCTACACACTTCTATTCTTGTAGACAGTTGTTGGGCCTCCAAGTGCAGAGGTTTGTAGAACAGCAGCAAGTTTTCCCTTAAGTGGATTACCCAAGGTTTATCGAACTTAGGGAGGAAGTGGTCAAAGGTATCCCGTCTCAAGCAACCCTGCAATCAAGATACAAGAAGTCTCTTGTGTCCCCAACACACCCAATACACTTGTCAGGTGTATAGGTGCACTAGTTCGGCGAAGAGATAGTGAAATACAAGTGGTATGGATAATTATAAGTGGTAACGGTGATAGAAAATAACTTGATGGCGTGGAAGAGACTAAAATCAAACTGAAATAAAGAAGGAAGCAAGCAAACATGTAACAGATCTAGTAGAAAATTGTGTATCAATGCTTAGAATCCAGGCCTAGGAATCATACTTTCACTAGTGAACACTCCCATATAAATATATAATCTTCATGATACTACTCTTAACTACTCTCTGGTTGGACACTCTAATCAACGGTAGGGCTATAACAACACTCCTCAAAGTAAGCATTTCCCATCTAGAAAACCCCACACTGTCACCTTGAGTACTAGATGAGTCCAACAAAAACCACAATTTCATAAAGACATCCAACTCCAAATATAACTCATAACAAGTATTTGTAATCTCTAGCCTAAGTGCCACCATGGTGAGCACGCTGTCACTTTCACACACATGGGGAGAGCAGAGATTCATTAAAGCACTTGAGTAGCAGAATAGATCTATAGATTACAAGCTCATGATCTCAATAAGATCATGCATAGAGAAAGAGAGATGAACACATAGCTACCGGTAGAACCCTTAGCCTCGAGAGAGAACTACTCCCTCCTCATCATGGGAATCAACAATAGTGATTGAGATGGTGGTGGAGATCGATGGAGATGGCTCCGGGGGCACTTCCCCGTCCCGGTAGGGTGCCGGAAGAGAGACTTTCTATCCCCCGAATATCCCCTTCGGTGGCGGCGGCGCTGCGGAACTTTTCATGGCTGGAGGCTTGATTATTTAGGGTTTTCCCATCAGGAGGCTTCTTATAGGCGAAGATGCAAGGTCGGTGGGCGGCCAGGGGGCCCACACCACCTGGTGGCGCGGCCAGGGCTAGCCCGCGCCACCACATGGTGTAGCCACCCTGTGGCGCCTCTCCGTCTCTCCTTCTGGCTCCGTGAGTCTTCCGGTAAAATATCGAGTTTGGATTTTGTCCGCTCCAATTCCGAGAATATTGATTTTCTGACTTTCTTGGAACCAAAAACAATAGAAAACAGGCAACTAGCACTGTGGCTCTTGTTAATAGGTTAGTCCAAGAAATCATATGAAAAGTACTCCAAAGTGTGGACAAAACATAAGAAAGTAGATAAAACCAAGGATGGAACATCAAAAATTATAGATACATTTGCAATGTATCAACATCCCCAAGCTTAACTCCTGCTCATCCTCGAGTAGGTAAGTGATAAAAAAGAAAGAATAATTTTGAGGTGACATGCACCATCATAAACTTGATCAAAGTATTTGCAAAACATTGAAAGCTGGGATCATAGTACTTCAATCATAGAATGAATGACAAAGTTCTAGTAATAAGACAAACAAACTATGATGCAACATGAAAAGGCACAAACAAAAGATTCATGAATAATAATGCTTTGAAAGACGTTTGTTTGTTTCACATAAAGAAAACATAGCATAAAAGTATTCAGCTTGTCCCTCATAGACTAGCAAATATAAATGCATAGGACACCTTCAAAGTTCATAAGAGTGACTAGATACAATAGTTTCAAACAAGCAATAACAAGTTATGCATCAATCAACTAGTCTTGGGACAATGCACATAGAACTAAGAATTGCCACTATGCTCTCAAAGTAGTGCATAAAGATAGAAGGTGGAGACTCAATATAATGGTGGAAGAAAAGCCTTTGTAAAAGGAAGTAGGGATTCAAGTCTCATAAAGAGCTTCCAAAAATTATGGTACTTATAGCTTTCAGCTCTCATTGCCCCTATCATAAGCATCTTTAAGTGATTAAGGTTAAAGTGAACAAACTATGGCGTACATGCTTGACGAAGTATAAGTCAGAAATCTCATGTCCCTTGTATACGAGGGCCGCTCCTCATGCTACTCAAGTTTAGTCACCGGTAAGTTCTTGTCGTCGTAAGTACATGTGTATCATAGAGAACCACCAACGGGTACCCCTTGCCCTATGATACGGAAGAATCCCCATATCAAAATGACAAGGCAAGCAGACAACGAGCATCTCCACATTCTTCTTATTTACCATGGGAATATGGTGCTTTTTTCTCTCTTTCCTCTTTTCATAGTATCTCTTTTTTTTTCTATTTTTTCTCAATATAGGACTCTTTTTTTATAAGAAGAATGCTTCATAGACAGCTCATTATGGTTACGCTGCAGGTTTCCACCATGTCAGCAAGGATTAGACCAGCGGCCCAGGCGTTTCTCTAACTCCATGGACTTACAAGCTCCCCTTTCATTTCACACCGATGACATCCATATACAAAAGAGCATGATATCAACTAGGTACAAGTACCAAGTGCAATGTTGAAAGTGTTCCCCATGAAAGCATGGTTCTGCTAATTTCCAACAAATAAGTGCAAGCATATACAACATAGAAGACACAATGGTTCAAGTTTATTAAGGGCAAGTAAAGTAAAGTGTGCCATCAAGTTCGTGAGAGCTTTAATCACTAGTTTTCTCATAACAAGTGGAAGGTAAACAAAAGCATGAATATGCTTGGAATAGCATAAGCTAGTAGGTAGGTATGGTGGACTCTTTGGAATAACTTGGTTTAGGGAGTTGGATGCATGAGTGGAACCCATACTTGGTTGTGGAGGCTAGCAAAACACTAGGAGCGACAAACTAAGAGAGCAATAATGGCCATAATCATGCAGAGCGACAAAACATCATTGATCAAAGCATAAAGTGATACTGCAAGTTGAAAACTAAAGGATCATAAAGGCTACAGTGACTTGTGACAGTCATAACATGGTGTGAGCATGTGCCAAGTCAACCCAAATAAAGCATCAAAGGAGAATACCACTATACTATGCTTTAATATGCTAAAACAACACATGATTCATCTAAGGCACATTAAGCAATCTCAATTGTTTATAACAAGTCATGCTACAAAAAAGAATACTAAGCATAAAGCCAAAACAACATCAAGCATGGCATGAGAAAGCATAGGCCACAGTCAAAAATGAGCTCTTTTTACCACATAAGTATGACCTTACCTACTCTTTTCCAAACCACACCAAACTATTTGAAACAACTCACAAAGATGATAATAAATAAAGATCAGTGAGATTGTCTCACAAATCCACAAAGAAGAACTAAAAAGTTCTAAGCTGAAAGCCCGAGAAAACTAAGGCTAAACACGGTGCTAGCAAAAGAGAACACTCATAGAACAATAAGAATGAAAACTAGAGTGTTCTAGGCAATGAAAACGGAGCGTGTCTCTCTCCAAAAGAAGCGTGTTGGGATCCAACCAAATTATTCAGAAAACCAAGCAAACAAAAACCAAAACGAAAACGAAAAATAAGATGCTCCAAGAAAAACACAACTGTGCATGAAATAATAAAAATGAAGCGTTTGGAAGAAACCTGGGATTTTTATTGATGAAGAAGGGGATGCCTTGGGCATCCCCAAGCTTTGACGCTTGTACTTCTTGGATATTTCTTGGGGTGACACACGTGGCATCCCCAAGCTTGAGGTTTAGTCCATCCTTCATCTCATTACTCATTCCTTCCATACACCTGAAATGTTTCCTTCATACAAAACTTCACACAATCTCATTAGCAACATTAGTGCACTTAAGATAAATAAGTCTCAAGGTTCAGTTATAACACCAAATAAACTTCCATTAGAATACTAGCTACTGTAGCACTACCCTCAAAAAGCTCAATTCCCCAAAGGAACTCAAGAAGGAACTAACAAGAAGCAAATGCAGAAAATAGCAGAAATCTGTCAAAACAGACCAGCAGGTAAAGATGAATTTTTTCGAAGACCTTCTGTTGCTCAGATCACAAAGTGTTGAACTAACAAAAGTTAGATAACAACCTGGGGCAGAAGCACAACAAATTACAGCTCCATCCGACGTACAGAGCTTTCTCAGAAATTTTTACGGTGAAGCGCAAAAATCTGTTTCGGGACAGCAACTTTCCCAATCATTACTTCTCTCTCATTAGAGGTTACTCTTGGCACAAAAAGCAAATAAAAAGGATAAGGAGCGGTTATTACAGAGGTAATAACTTCCAAGACTCATCTAAAACTTTTGGGTTATCTCCCAATAAGTAATTTTCTTTAACGCATTTAAGTTAGGCATGATAGTTTGAGAAGATGCTCACGTAAGAGGGGAAACTTGTATCAAGAAGCAAATTCAAAGCACATTTAAGTCTAACACACTTCCTATGCATAGGAATATTGTAAAGAAACAATTTATGAAAGCACAAAGAAACAAGCATAGTAAAGCAAAACAAGTGCAACTTCAAGACTTCCAACATAAAGAGGGGAAACTTAATATTGTTGAGACACATAAAACCATGTTTCCCTCAATCATAATAACTTTCATTAGCATCATGAATAAAATTAACAATATAACTATCACATAAAACATTATTATCATGAGCCACATGCATAAAAGAATTAATGCTCTCCACATAAGCATAGTCATTCTTATGAATTATAGTGGGAGCAAATTCAACTGAATAGATATCATTATTATTCTCATCACCATAATCATCAAATATAGGAGGCATATTGTAATCATAATTAATTTCCTCCTCAATAATAGGTGGACTAAAAATATCATACTCATCATTGTAATCATCATATATTGGAGGTTCGGTATCATCATAAGCAATGGAATAGCTATCTTCCAAAGTTGGGGGAACTAAAAAGATCATCTTCATAAGAACTAGCTTCCCCAAGCTTAGACTTTTCCATAGCATTAGCAATAATGGTGTCCAAATAATTCATACTAACAAAATTGCTATTAGCATGCAAATAAAGTTCCATAGGTTTTTTAGTTTTCTCTTCAAACATTTCATGTCCTAACTCAAGATAAATACTATAAAGCTCTCTAATTTTGTTGTTGTTTTCCATTAAGCCTAACTAGTGAAAACAAGAAACAAAAAGACAAAATTGCAGAATCTAAAGGAAATAACTTCGAGCACTCACACTGGAGGATGTGAGTACCTTTTACCTTACCTCCCCGGCAACGGCGCCAGAAAATAGGCGTTTGCCGTGGGAGGTTCTTCTTCTTTAACCCTCCGGTGTGAATACCTTTTACATTTCCTCCTCGACAACGGCGCCAGAAAATAGCTTGATGTCTACGCACATCTATTCTTTTTGACAGTTGTTGGGCCTCCAAGTGCAAAGGTTTGTAGAACAGCAGCAAGTTTTCCCTTAAGTGGATTACCCAAGGTTTATCGAACTCAGGGAGGAAGTGGTCAAAGGTATCCCCTCTCAAGCAACCCTGCAATCAAGATAAAAGAAGTCTCTTGTGTCCCCAACACACCCAATACACTTGTCAGGTGTATAGGTGCACTAGTTCGGCGAAGAGATAGTGAAATACAAGTGGTATGGATAATTATAAGTGGTAACGGTGATATAAAATAACTTGATGGCATGGAAGAGACTAAAATCAAACTGAAATAAAGAAGGAAGCAAGCAAACATGTAACAGATCTAGTAGCAAACGGTGTATCAATGCTTAGAAACAAGGCCTAGGAATCATACTTTCACTAGTGAACACTCTCATATAAATATATAATCTTCATGATACTACTCTTAACTACTCTCCGGTTGGACACTCTAATCAACGGTAGGGCTATAACAGCACTCCTCAAAGTAAGCATTTCCCATCAAGAAAACCCCACACTGTCACCTTGAGTACTAGATGAGTCCAACAAACACCACAATTTGATAAAGACATCCAACTCCAAATATAACTTATAACAAGTATTTGTAATCTCTAGCCTAAGTGCCACCATGGTGAGCACGCTGTCACTTTCACACACATGGGGAGAGCAGAGAATCATTAAAGCACTTGAGTAGCAGAATAGATCTATAGATTACAAGCTCATGATCTCAATAAGATCATGCATAGAGAAAGAGAGATGAACAGATAGCTACCGGTAGAACCCTTAGCCTCGAGAGAGAACTACTCCCTCCTCATCATGGGAATCAACAATAGTGATTGAGATGGTGGTGGAGATCGATGGAGATGGCTCCGGGGGCACTTCCCCGTCCCGGTAGGGTGCCGGAAAAGAGACTTTCTATCCCCCGAATATCCCCTTCGGTGGCGGCGGCGCTGCGGAACTTTTCGTGGCTGGAGGCTTGATTATTTAGGGTTTTCCCATCAGGAGGCTTCTTATAGGCGAAGATGCAAGGTCGGTGGGCGGCCAGGGGGCCCACACCACCTGGTGGCGCGGCCAGGGCTAGCCCGCGCCACCACATGGTGTAGCCACCCTGTGGCCCCTCTCCGTCTCTCCTTCTGGCTCCGTGAGTCTTCCGGTAAAATATCGAGTTTGGATTTTGTCCGGTCCAATTCCGAGAATATTGATTTTCTGACTTTCTTGGAACCAAAAACAACAGAAAACAGGCAACTGGCACTGTGGCTCTTGTTAATAGGTTAGTCCAAGAAATCATATGAAAAGTACTCCAAAGTGTGGACAAAACATAAGAAATTAGATAAAACCAAGCATGGAACATCAGAAATTATAGATACATTTGCAATGTATATCCACTTCACAGCGACAAATAATATTGCCGAGTATGAAGTTGCTACATGGAATCTGGATTGCTAAAGATATTGGCATCCGATGTTTGATGTGTTACGGAGATTCGGATCTTGTTGCTCAGCAAGTTTCAGATATTTGTAATGCAAATAAACACATGGCAGCATATAAAGCTGTCGTGGATGATTTATTATAATCATTCGAAGGGTTTGAGGTTCAACACATCCCTCGAGCAGAAACGAGGAAGCAGATGCACTATCTCGGATAGGCTCTGCACAGAAAGAGGTCCCGGATGGCGATTTTTTAGAGCACCTCAAAGTTCCCTCAATAAAGGGAGTGGATGAGGAATATCCGACCAAATCCGACTCACCTCTAACAGCAGTTCTGGCTGTAATTCCTAGCTGGACCCAACCCTACCTTGATTATCTGGTAGATGGAAAATTACCCGAAGATGAGGTTCTGAGCCGGCAGATCGTCCGACGAGCGAAAGCCTATACTATAGTTAAAGGTGAGCTCTATAAGCGGAGTGTTTCTGGGGTTTTTCAGCGTTGCGTATCTCCGGAAGAAGGAGTAGAAATCTTAAGAGAAATCCACGAAGGCGAGTGTGGTCACCACGCTGTAGCCAAATCTTTAGTGGCAAAAGCTTTTAGACACGGTTTTTTCTGGCTTACAACCAAGGCAGATGCCGAACGGCTGGTCAAGACGTGCAAGGGCTGCCAAAAGTACGCCAAACAAGCTCATGTTCCAGTTGATCAGCTGCGAACAATACCTATAACATGGCCTTTTGCGGTCTGGGGGCTTGACATGGTAGGACCGTTTAAACGGGCTCCAAGTGGATTTACTCACCTCTTAGTGATGGTGGATAAGTTCACAAAATGGAGCAACAGCCAAAAGATTTGTCGAGGATGTTCTAATCCGGTATGGTTATCCGCATAGCATTATCACGAACAACGGGAGTAATTTCTCTATGGGAGAATTGGTCGAATTCTGCAACGAACAAAATATCCGGCTTGACATTGTGTCAGCCGCACATCCACAGGCTAACGGACAAGTTGAAAGAGCAAATGGTGTAATCCTACAAGGCCTAAAACCGAGACTCGAAGCACCATTACGACGTGCTGCGGGGGCTTGGGCAGAGGAATTACCCTCTGTAATATGGAGTTTATGAACAACTCCGAATAGGTCAACCGGATACACACCTTTCTTCTTGGTCTATGGCGCAGAAGTAGTTCTTCCTAGTCATTTGATTCACACTTCTCCTAGAGTGGCCGCGTATATCGAAGAAGATGTCGAGATTTCTCGACAACATGATCTCGACTTAGTCGAAGAAGTTCACGTTGTTGCTGAAATGAGATCAACAACCTATCAGTAGAAGTTACACAAGTATCATAGCCAGAGAGTCCGAAACAGATCTTTCAATAAAGGCGATTTTGTTAACCGGCTTGTGCAACAAAGAAAGCACAAACCTTCCCCATTATGGGAAGGGCCCTCTTGGTTAGTCGAGTATTGCACAATGGTTCGTACTACTTAACTAACATGAGGCCAGTCAAAGAAAGACCCGCTACTAAGAAGAGAAAGAGAGTTGGAGGTAGTACAAATCCGGATGAGTTAGACAGACCATGGAATATTGCTCAGCTATGTCCCTTTTATTCTTAGTTTATCCTTCTTTGTAATCATACATATGTACATGTTCTGTGAGAAATAAAAGTCTTGGTTGCCTCAAGTTTTTTCTGAGAAGTTTTTACCATCTTATTTCCAAATGATCATGTCATAGTAGAAAATCCCAAAATGCTTGAAAGTACTTTATGATCATGTTTGTTCTGGTTTAGATTTCTGATTCTAAAAGTGCTACCTTCGGGTATAACTCTAAAGTTTCTAGTCTACACTTTGGTTATTTGTCTGATTGCCGGATGCGGGCCTTTTACGAGTAGTTAATTGTTTGTACTGAAAGACGGCTTTGTTTCCGAGTTTAAACTGGTTTAGCAATTGAGCTCCGTTGCTCGACAAAGTTTCCGTGCAAAAGGTTTAGTTGGCTCATGAAAGGAACGAGGCGGAAGGCCAGATAAACGATAATTATAGATGAAAAAGTATAAGTGCTTATGTAAACATTTCAGGCACACAAAAGTTTAAAGCCAAAAGTGCTGAATAGATTAAAAGCTTAGAACGAGCAAAATTATAAGTATTGCATATTTACAGATCCATAAATGTTTCTCGGAATAATATATTTTTTTCTGATAATTTATGATGCAGGAGAGGATGCAGGAGCTGCCGGCTCGCTGGATACATCGGCCTCGGTCTGATAAAGCTCCGAGATGTTTAGATCCGATACGGTATGTTCATCGTATGAAACTTCATCTGCTTCTTCCGGAGGCGGAGGCGGTGTGTCCACGCGGGTGAAGAAGGGAGTGTCGTAGCTGGTCAAGTCAGCTACATGACACCCATATCCGGCGCACGAGTCCATGATGGCCTTGATATCTTGCTCCTATCTATCTTCGTCCACCTTGCAGTACCCTCTGGTCACTTGCCAGATTTCCATGTTTCCATGGTGGCTCATGACCATGGTGAGAGCATTTTGCGCTGCGGTTCGCGCATAGGACATGTTCCAGTCCTGGACAAGCTGCGGCATCTCCTTTGCCTTATCTCACACCTGAAAGTCGAACATGCCATGCATGTCTGGAACCTTCAGAGCTTCGCCAATTTCCTCGATGGATTGGCAGAAGTCATGAAGGAAATCACCGACTTGGGTAAGCTAGTGGGTGCGAGGCTTGACAGAGGTGGAGTCCGTCAGGTTCAGAGGACCTATTCACATAACACAAAAATGGTTAAGAAAATCCGACATCGAAAGAGTCGAAGAAAATAGACAAGTCAGACAGATGGAACATACCGAAGATGACGTCGTCAAATTTGGTCTTCTCTTCCTGAAGACTCCGGAGTTCAGCCCAGAGCGCCTCAGAAAGGTCCTTCTCTCTACAAAGCTCATTGTTGAGATCCGAGATTCTCTGATCTTGAGCCGCAATCTTACGATCACGCTCGTCAGTAGCCATGTAGGAGGATTCGAGAACTTGAGTGATGCTCTTCTCATGATCTCCCTTGAGCTTATCCAACTCTTGGCGAAGTTCTTTATTCTCCACCACCAAGGTTTTGAGGTTCTCGGCCTCTTCAATCATAGCACAGGATTGTTCTACCAGTGCTGTAAGTCAAAAAGAACAACAGTTCAACAAAAATATTCGACTATGAAAACACAAAGACAAGGTTTGACTCTCGGAATGTTTACCTTCGGCCTCATCCTTGGAGACCTTCAGCTCAGCATTTTCAAGTCGGAGAGCTCGGATCTCTCTCCGCTTGTTGCAGATGTTCTTCAACAAATCCTGGTTATACGAATTAACTTTCTGTAAGTCAGAATACCCAGAGTCAGAAGTCTACTGAAGACTCAGGCTAATATTGTTACTAATATCAGCACGAGCCTTGGGGGCTACACTAGTTCATTCTTTGGCATCCTAAGAAAGCATAAACCCGGATTGTATATCCTACTTCATGCTTGGGGGCTAGAGGATATGATATAAAGTACAATAAAGAAAAATGTGAGTTGGAATTCCGACTTACATGATGTTCATGTGTGAGCTTTCTCAAGCACATGTTCACCTCAGTGGTAACCTTCTCGGCGAGGGTGAGTGGAATAATCAGAGGTGGTGGAAGCACACCAGCTCTAAGTCGCTCGTCGCAAAGGCGGACTTGTTCAAGAAGGTCGGAGTACTTGACGTCCTCCACCTCTTGTGCTACTTCTTCAGCAGAGAGATTACGGCTCTCCAGGCATTGTCGGGCCAGCCGCTGGATCTCCTCCGTAGATTTCCGGGACAAGCCAAGTTTGGCAAGCCCCGGATTGTTCAGGAGGGTTTCGGCGAAGGTCTCTGCTGAGGGATCATTACCCGAAGAGGGTTCAGCCTTATCAAAACCTGACTCACTCATGGTGATGTTCGTCTGCGATTCAAGGATCGCTGGCTCTGTTGAAGGAGCCGGATCTTCTGTGACAACTGGTGATGGAATAACCAGCGGTGTTGCAGAAGGTTGAGGGGCAGGAGTCAGAGGAGCCACGGCAGGAGAAGCTATGGTCAGCTTCGTCTGTCACAAGGGCTTCGAAGAAGTTCCCTTCCCCTTGCCCTTGATGAGATGCTTAGCTTTGAGAATGTAATAAGAATGGAAGGCATTACATCTCGGAAACAAAATTCGAGTAAGGAACAAAGGCAGAAGTTGTGTTCAAAGTTACCTCTTCACGACTGGCACCTCATTTGTGCCGACGGCCACTGTCGGAGCTTTGCGCTTCCTAGGCACAACGTCCGGCAGTGGAACCAGTTCATCCTCCTGAGAAAAATCCGGAGGATATCCCTCGAGGGGAGCTAGCTCCGACTCGGGGAGGTCGTCAAGCCGAAAAAAAGAAAATATCTCGGTATTGTAAAATAAAAGGTGAAACACATAAAAGGATTTGTTATTGAAGCTTACTGGAACCACAGGGTGTTCCGCTGTATGCATATCCAGGGACAAGTCCGAAATCATCCTTTCAATCTGCTCCTTGATCAGCCATTTTATCTGGCTTATGTAATCCTGTGGCTTTAAAGCCTTAGGACTGATACAAATGGAATCATTCTTCGACGCCATGATGGAGTACATCAGACGGTCTCCATGGTATTGGAGAGGCTGAATTTGGCGTGCGACCCAGTATTGGACCAGGTCGGATCCTTTCAAGCCCTTGTGTTTTATCAGATATTCGATCTGCCTCTTAGCGAGGATCAGATCGTCACTGAGAGCCGGAGGGGCCTCGTCCCAAGACGGTTGGGCCGTGGTGGCTCCGTCGATGAAAACGCAGTAGCGTTGCTGGGATCAGGAATATCCCTATGATAAAAGAAAGTGGCCGGCCATTGTTTGACCGACTCACTGGCAAAAATACGAGGATAGCTACGCTCGCGTCTAACAGAAAGGCTAATAGTCCTGGTAATGTAAGGATTACCGGCAGTGATAGAGTTTCTACGAACATGGAAGTAGAAACGAAACAAACTGAGACTCGACCGAATGCCGAGATACCCCTCGCACAAAGCTGCGTAAGAACTCATCTCTAAGATGGAGTTCGGGGGAAGATGGTGGAGTTGTACACCATAATGATCGATCACCTCGGAAAAGAATTCCAAGGGAGGGAAAGTCAAACCTCTGCCGAGGTGGGTGCCGAAGTGGACCCGCTCACCGGCGCGCGGGTGGGTGATGGTTTCGCCGGAACCACTCCGCCAGTCGCCGGCGCGGAGGAGACCTTCATTCTCCATGCATTGGAGTTTCTCGTCGTCGAGGAGGCACGGGATCCAGAATCCCCGGTTGCTCTCCTTCTCTGCCGCAGCCGTCGCCGCCGCCGCTGCTGCAGCTGCCAATCCGGATGAGGAGGAGGAAGCCATTTCTCCGGTGTGCCGATGACCTTGGATAGGCGGTGCTAGGAAATTTGGGAAGCGGGAGAGCTGTGTGCGCTAGGGAGATGTGGAGAAGAAGGAACGGCAAAGGGAACAGGTGAAGAGGAGAGAAGGAAAATCCTCACTCCTTATATCCACCTACCTGCGCCAAGATTTATGCAAACTGCACTGTGTAAATGCCACGCGTTGTGGAAGGAACTGGAAGGACCCACGCGATGATTACGTTGCCTTGATCTCTGCGTACGCATTGAAACGATGCCTCGGTTCCGCTAATGGCGGACCCACCAACGGTCGTGCTGACAGGATGTTTGTCAGATGACGTGACTTGACCATGACCAGTGTTAGCTGACGTTAGAGACCAAGTTCCGGCTTAGTTTGAAAATCAAGCTGGGAAATCCGAGTAACATATTGATAGGTACGACTTATTTTAACCGGATCGTATTTTTTGTTGTGAAGTTTTAGGAACCCTTCAAGATTCTGCAAGCCGAAGATCAAGCTAGACGATGATGAATCCGACTTTGGATCTCGGAGGCTTCCGGGGGCTGCTGTTGGGGATATACTTTCCGGATATCCTCACAGTTCCTCACTGACCAGGGTGGCCCACTTCGGTTTAGATCTTTGCTTCACGGGCGGACCAGTCAGGGAGAAAAGACGGAGTCCAGTCCGGATACGGGAAGGCCCAGAAGACTTACCGACTTAGGCCCATAGTGTTACTTGTAGTTCAAGATGTACTCTGTAACCGACTCTTAGTCGTAGCCGGATAGATCTCTCTTGTAAACGCTAGGCCGGATATCTATATAGGTCGTCCTAGGGAGAGCCTTTAGGGCACCCTCAATAGTCTACAATCTCAACTCGCACAGGCGAACCCTTGTAACCCATATTCCGGCACTGCCATATTATTGGATTACTAGTAAGAGTAGAATCTTTCCAAAGCCGACGAATTCGAACCTGGGTAAACTTGTGTGCTCACCATCCCAGAACACTCTACGTCTCACACCCCTCTCTTCCGCACGCCCCGAGGACCCCCTCATGGCGTACTTGTCATCAATCCGACGACAATGCATCGACTTTGAAGTCGTCGACTGGCCTTCGTAATACCACTGCATCCTCAGACGCTTCACGTTCGTTAGGTTCATGGCAGTGCCGCACTACGCCTACCTGCAGATGAAAATGCCAGGTCCAAACAACGTCATCGCAATCAACGGAAGCTTCGAGAGGTCCAACAGTTGCGATAGGGAATTCAATAGAATCTCCTGGTCCATCGGCATGCAGGAGGAGCTCGCAAGACTGAAGGAGTCAACAGACAATAGTCTACCTCCCTTGAGTAGGCCAAGTTCACCCGACCTGTCATTCGATTCGTCTGTGCACACAAAGAAAGTCCAGGTCCACCCAACAGATCCGACCAAGATGGCCCTCATCGCCAACAACTTGAGTTCCACATAGGAACTCGCGCTCGTTGAATTCCTCCATGAGCACTGGGAAATCTTCGCCTAGTGTTCAACGGACATGCCAGGGGTTCCCAGGGAATTCGCCAAGCACTCACTCAACGTGAATCTAGACACAAGGCTAGTCAAGTAGACAATATGGCGACTGTATGAACCAAGAGCAAAGGCAGTCGGAATGGAGATCAACAGACTCCTCGACGCAAACTTCATACGTGAGATCAAGGAAAGCACCCGGCTCGCTAACACAGTGCTCGTGCCTAAAAAAGACACAGATATCCTGCGGATGTGCGTGGACTTTACCTCCCTGAATATGCACTTCCCAAAGGATCACTTCCCGTTGCCACGAATCGACCAAATCATCGACTCCACCGCGGGATGTGAACGCATATGCTTCCTCGACGCCTACTCAGGCTATAATCAGATTCGAATGAAGGAGTAAGATCAAGAGAAAACGGCGTTTACAACGCCCTTTGGTGTGTTCTGCTACAACACCATGCCCTTCGGGCTAAAAAACGCAATACCTATCAGCGGTGCATGCAGGCCTGCGTCAAGAACCAACTTGGTCGTAATATCCAAGTCTACATTGATGACATCGTCATTCAAACCAAGGAGGAAGCTTCATTAATCGACGTTCTCCACGAGACCTTCGCTAACCTCGACCGCTACCGGATCAAGCTCGGCGTACCATCTGGGCAACTACTCGGGTATCTCATCTCTGTGAGAGGAATCGAAGCAAACCCGAAGAAAATAAAGGCCATACTGGCCATGGAGAAGCCAAAGAACGTAAAAGGCATCTAGCAACTAGCTGGGCGAATCGAGGCGCTCAGTTGAATGGGCCAAAAGGCACTACCCTTCTACCAACTCCTCCGCAAGGATGACATGTTCAAGTGGACAGACGAAGCACAAGAAGCATTCGAAGACCTCAAGCGTCTATTATCCACTTCACCATTACTGGTGACGCCTCACGAAAAGGAGCCACTGCTGCTCTACATCTCCGCCACCAACAAGGTGGTCAGCACTGTGCTCGTGGTGGAGAGAGCCAAAGAAAATAAAGTCCACGGGGTACAATGCCCAATATACTACCTTAGCGAGGTGTTCACGCCAACAAAGCAGCAGTACTAGCACTACCAGAAGCTGGCCTATGGCGTCTTCATGACAGCCAGGCGACTGCGCCACTACTTCCAGGAGCACCCAATCATGGTAGTAACTGACGCCCCACTCGGGCATATACTCAATAATCCTGACGCCACCGGATGAGTCGTGCTCTAGGGAATCGAGTTGTCCCCACGAGACTTCACTTATGAGAAGCGCGACGCGATCAAATCACAAGTTCTCCCGGACTTTCTCGTGTACTAGATGGAGAACCACCCCCCGACAAGCCAGACATGTCCTACCTTTGGACAATGCACTTCGACGGGTTCGAGTGAAAGGACGGAGCTGGCGCAGGTGTCATACTGAAATCGCCCCAGGGAGATAAGATGAAATACATTCTACGAATGCAGTTCACTGCCTCCAACAATGAAGCTGAGTACGAAGCGCTAATCCATGGGATGCGGATGGAGAAAGCCTACGGCGCTAAAAGGCTCATCATCTACGGTGACTCCAAACTGTTAGTCAATCAAACGATGCACAAGTGTGTCGCACTAAGCGATAACATGATCGCCTATCGCAACCTCTACGACACACTCGAAAGAGACTTCGACGGCTATGAGCTGCAGACCGTAGGCCGTGAAAGCAACGAAGAGGCGGACACACTCGCCAACATTGGCTCGACCTGCGCCCCTATACCACCTGGGGTATTCCTCGAGTGCATCTGCGAGCGCTCCATCAAGCCCAAGACTCCAGAGAAGAAAGCAAGGACGTCAACAGACTCGGGGGCTTCGCCACCTAATGAGCCAATGGCACTCGACGACATGGAGATCAATACAGGACTCAACGGGCCAATGAGTGTCATGATGATCGAGCCATCTTGGACACAACCGTACATCATGTACCTGCCCAGCAAAAGGCTCCCAGAGGACTGATGCACGACACATCGCTCGATGATCCAAGGCATTCACCATCATCAGCGGCGAATTATACAAACGCAGCATTACCGGAGTACTCCAACGGTGTGTCTCCAACGGGGACGGAAGGGCCGTCCTCCTCGACATACACAAAGGTACCTATGGGCATCATGCTGGCAGTTGCGCCCTTGTCGCCAAAGCTCTACGAGCTGGATTCTACTGGCCCACGACCATGCGTGATGCCAAGGATATCGTCCAGCGCTGCAATGCTTGCCAGCGATTCGCGGACAAGCCTCATGCACCTAGCACGGAACTCAGGCTAATTCCATTAGCCTGGCCCTTCACACAATGGGGACTCGACATGGTTGGCAAGCTCCCAAGGTCCTCGCGAGGAGGTTACGTCTACCTCTTAGTCGCAGTCGACAAATTCACCAAGTGGATCGAGGCCATCCTAGTAACGAATCAATCAGGAGCCAGCGCCGTCAAGTTCTTTGAGTCCATTGTCTATCGCTTTGGGGTGCAACATAGGATCATCACGGACAATGGGAAAAACTTCACCTCCAAGGAGTTCCAAGAATTCTGCGAAAACCTGGGAATCAACGTAAGCTACGCCTCGATGGCTCACCCGCAGACCAACGGTCAAGTTGAAAAGGCCAACGGCCTCGTGTGTGGTGGAATCAAGAAGCGACTCATTCGACCACTCAAACAAGCCGCTGGATGCTGGCCAGACGAACTACAATCCGTACTCTAGAGCCTGTGCACAACTCCAAACAGCGCTACGGGTTATACTCTGATCTTCATGGTGCACGGTGCTGAAGCGGTGCAACCCACAGAAGTGTGCTTCAAAGCCCCACGGGTAGTCACATACAGCAAGAAGGAATCTACCCTCGCACTCAAAGACTCCTTCGACCTTCTTGACGAGGCACGCGAGATAGCGGTGGAAAGATCAACGATCTACCAACAGAACCTCCGCAACTACCATAGCAGAAGGCTACGCCCTAGATCCTTCGTCGAAGGAGACCTGGTCCTGCGACTAAAGCAACACGGGCATGTCAAGCTCGAGTCCCCTTGGGAGGGACCATACGTGATCACAGAAGTAATCCCAGGTGGCGCCTATCGCCTTATAGATTTCGAGACAGGGGTCACATACTCCAACCCCTGGAACGTCACGCAGCTGCGTCGTTTCTACCCTTTGTCGTTTTTACATTACAAATAAGGCTATTCAGCCAGGCTGCTTAGCCACACATTGTACCTCGTACTATTATGCGAATAAATAAAAGCTAAGTGCCCCAAAACTCTCTATATTTCTCTACTCTCCTGCAATTTCATCAATCGGGGGCTAAGCCACCCTATACACTCCTGTTCTACAAACTAATCGTGGTATCCTGAGTAGCTGACGCACTAATCGAACCCTTGATAAACACCAACCCAGCTGCAGCGCACTGGACAGGTTGGCAAGGTGATGAGATAAATGTTTGGTCCGCAGCATAGAAAACAAAAAAATTCCTACGATGAGAACTATACGCCAAGATCTATCTACTAGATACAGAGCAACGGGTGTACATACATCCATCGAGAACTTACCCTCGAAGAGAACAAGTTTTGTTAACGAGTAGGAACTCATGGTTGATGTAGTCGTACACTTGCGGATCGCAAGATCGTGTGGAAGTCTGAGCGCCGCAAATTAGCAGCGCATCTGTCCTCGCACACACGTTCAAGCCAAAGGACAACCTCCACCTTCTCACTCCAGCGATGCAGCGGAAGCAGCAAATCCTTCCAGACGAAATGACACCAGGAACATGTATCTCGCTAATCCGAGACCATGGGGGACTAATTCTAGAGGGGGAGAGAGATCCTTCACGAGGAGGTGTGAGGAAGAAGGAGGAAGAGGGAGGCCTTTTATAGGAGGAGGGGGGTTTCCCCTCCCCATGGCCGGCGCCTCATGGGGGGTGACCCCTCACCTCCCCCGTTCATGTGGTGGTAACCCCTCCACATTAAAATGCCTCTTCACATTCCCTTTTAAAGTCTCTACTTTAAATGCATTAAAATTCTCTAAGTTTAATGCTCTCTCATTTAATAAAACTCTTTTATTAAATTTATTCATAATTTTGTTAATTACTTTAATTAACATTCACATAAAACCCCGTGCAACATTTCAATATCACATCCAGAACCACTTTCTACAATTTCACCCGAAACAATTCCGGTTTCTATCGAAACAATTCCTACGCTTTGCAATTCTTTCGTCTGAAACATATATGCTCCAAAATGGTGTCCGGTAACTCTTAAGTGTGTCACCCTACAGTTCGCTAATAATGCATACATGATTGAGACTCCTCTCAGATCAATAATCAGAAGCGGGACCTGGAGATCCATACCGACTCATGCATATTCAATGATGACTTCTGTGATCGTGAGAACCTTTAACGCTAGTAACTTAATCCCTTTGTCTCATGATATAATACATGTCCGAGATTCGATCATCGGTATCCAAATACCTAGTTTGATCTCGTTACCAACATGCACTCTTTTCTCGTTCCCGTGATATATCATTCTAGTGATCACATCACTTGCTTGCAAGCTATATTAATGTGATATCACCAAGAGGGCCCAGAGTATATCTATCCGTCATCGGGATTGACAAATTCCACTCTTGATCCATGAGCCTCAACATAACACCTTCATAGCACTGAACCCATCTTTATAGTCACCCTGTTACGGTGTGACGTTTGATGTTATCAAGATACTCTTGTGGTGTTAGCAATTAACATGATCTCATGGTCTAAGGATAAAGATTACTTTTTATGATGTTATAGCAATATAAACATAATGACTTGATCATAATGATATACTTCGGTTGAATGTTCATCACATCATTTCACAAATGTTGTGACCTTGTTATTAACAACATCCAATGTCCATGATCAGGAAACCTTGATCATCTTGTTAATCAACAAGCTAGTCTATAAGAGAGGCATAACTAGGAACCCTTTTTGTTTATTAAACACACATGTATTGACGTTTCCGATCAATACAATTATAGCATGCAAAATAAACATCTATCATATACGAGGAATACATAATAACAACTTTATTATTGCCTCTCAAGGCATATTTCCTTCAGTCTCCCACTTGCACTAGAGACAATAATCTAGTTCACATAGTGATAATGTTTTTCCCTAGGGAGAACTTTAGTCAACGGATCTGCTACATTTAGGTCCATGTGTACTTTACAAATCTTTATATCTCCATCCTTGACATGCTTGCGGATGGAGTGAAACCGGCGCTTAATATGCTTAGAATTCTTGTGAGACCTCGGTTCCTTGGCGTTGGCTATGGCTCCGTTGTTGTCACAATAGATCACCATTGGGTCCAATGCACTAGGAACCACACCTAGTTCCGTTATGAACTCTTTCATCCAAATCGCTTCCTGCGCTGCTTCTGAAGCAGCAACATATTCCGCCTCCATCGTTTATCCATCCACCACAGGTTGTTTGGAACTCCTCCAACTAACTACTGCTCCGTTCAAGAGAAATACGTATCCGGATTGAGACTTAGAGTCATCCGGATCGGTGTGAAAGCTAGGATCGACATAACACTTAGCAACTAGCTCTTCTTCACCTCCGTATATAAGAAACATATCCCTAGTTCTTCTCAAGTACTTAAGGATATTCTTGACCGCTATCTAGTGTTCTGAACCTGTATCAGATTGGTACCTACTAGTCAAACTAATAGGATGTGCCACATCCGGTCTTGTACATAACATGGCATACATTACAGAGCCTATGGCCGAGGCATAGGGGATCTTATCCATTATCTCTCTTTCTTCCGTCGTAGCCGGACTTTGAGTCTTGCTCAATGTCTTTCCTTGCAACATAGGTAAGAACCCCTTCTTACTTCTGTCCATATTAAACTTCTTTAATATATTATCAAGGTATGTACTCTGTGATAGCCCAATTAGGCGCCTTGATCTATCTCTATAGATTTTAATGCCTAATATATATGATGCTTCACAAAGGTCTTTCATCGAAAATTTGCTGTTTAGATAACTTTTAACACTGTTTAAAAGATCTATATCATTTCCAATCAATAATATGTCATTCACATATAATATTAGAAATGACACATTGCTCCCCCTCACTTTATTGTAAATACAAGCCTCTCCATAAGTTTGGACAAAACCAAACTCTTTGATCACCTCATCAAAGCGAAGATTCCAACTCCGGGATGCTTGCTTCAGTCCATAGATGGATCGCTGACGTTTGCATACCTTATTAGCATGCTTAGGATCGACAAAACCCTTAGGTTGTATCATATACAACTCTTCTTCAATATTACCATTGAGGAATGTAGTTTTGACATCCATCTGCCATATTTCATAATCGAAATATGCAGCAATTGCTAACATAATCCTAACCGACTTAAGCATCGCTACGGGAGAGAATGTCTCATCGTAGTCAACTCCTTGAATTTGTCAAAACCCCTTTGTGACAAGTCGAGCCTTATAGATGGTCACATTACCATCAGCATCAGTTTTTCTTTTGAAAATCCATTTATTCTCAACGGCCTTTCGATCGTGAGGTAAGTCTACCAAGGTCCAAACCTGGTTTGCGTACATGGATTCCATCTCGGATTTCATGGCTTCTAGCCATTTGTTGAAATCCAGGCTCATCATAGCTTCTTCATACGTCGCAGGATCATCCATTTCATCAACAATGAAATTCACAACATGATTGCCATACAGTTCAGGAGTTGCACGTGTCCTACTTGACCTGCGAGGTTTGGTAGTGCCCTCTTTCGGAGTTTCATGATCAATATCATTAGCCCTATCTTCATTAGGTGAAGTCAACTCCGAAACAATTTCTGGTGCTGCGCTACTCGCCATTTCATGAAGAGAAGGTTCAATAACCTCTTCGAGTTCTACCTTCCGACTACTCACACCTTTTGTGAGAAACTCCTTCTCAAGAAAGGAACCATTCTTGGCAACAAAAACCGTGCCCTCGTATCTGTTGTAGAAGGTATACCCAATCGTTTCCTTACGGTATCCTATGAAGACACATTTTTCTGGTTTGGGTTCGAGTTTATCTGGCTGAAGTTTCTTCACATAAACATCGCATCCCCAAACTTTAAGAAATGACAACTTAGGTTTGTTGCCAAACCATAATTCATACGGTGTCATTTCAACGGATTTAGATGGTGCCCGATTTAAAGTGAATGCAACTGTTTCCAGTGCATAACCCCAAAATGACAGTGGCAACTCAGTTAGAGACATCATAGATCGAACATTATCCAATAAAGTACGATTACGACGTTCCGACACACCATTACGTTGTGGTTTTCTGGTAGGCCTGACTTGTGAAACTATTCCACAATCTTTCATGTGTGTGCTAAACTCGCAACTTAGATACTCACCTCCACGGTCGGACCGCAGAAATTTGATCTTTCTATTACGATGATTTTCCACTTCATTCTGAAATTCCTTGAACTTTTCAAAAGTTTTAGACTTGTGTTTCATCAAATAGATATACCCGTATCTACTTAAATCATCCGTGAAAGTAACAAAAATAACGATATCCACCTCGCGCCGACACACTCATTGGTCCACACACATCAGTATGTATGATTTCCAATAAATCTGTCGCCCGTTCCATTGAACCGGAAAACGGCGTTCTAGTCATTTTGCCCATAAGGCATGGCTCACATGTATCAAATGATTTAAAATCAAGTGATTCCAAAAGTCCATCAGAATGGAGTTTCTTCATGCGTTTAACGCCAATATGACCTAGACAGCAGTGCTACATATATGCAGATATATCATTATCAAGTTTAATCCTTTTAGCATCAACATTATGAATATGCGTAATACTACTATCGAGATCCAATAGAAATAAACCATTCAACACAGGTGCATGACCATAAAAGATATCATTCTTATAAATCGAACAACCATTATTTTCAGATTTAAAGGAATAACCACTTTGCATCAAAACACGATCCGGATACAATGTTCAAGCTCAGTGCAGGCACCAAATAACAATTATTCACATTTATAACTAATCCCGATGGCATATGGAGAGGTAGCGTCCCGACGACGATCACATCAACTTTTGATCCATTGCCGACCCGCATCCTGACCTCATCCCTTGCTAGTTGTTGCTTGTTCCGCAGCCCCTTAACCGAGTTACATATATTAGCAACCGATCCCGTATCAAATACCCAGGTGCTACTGCGAGTACTAGTCAAGTACACATCAATAACATGTATATCACATATACCTTTGTTTGCCTTGTCGGCCTTCTTGTCCACCAAATACTTGGGGCAATTGCGCTTCCAATGGCTAGTCCCCTTGCAATAGTAACACTCGGTGTCAGACTTAGGGCCAGCTCGGGGTTTCTTTTTAGGTGTGGCAACAGATTTGCCACCCTTCTTTCCCTTGTGCTTGCCTTTCTTGTCCTTCTTGAAACCGGTGGTATTATTGATCATCAACACTTGATGCTCTTTCCTAATCTCCACTTCTGTAGTCTTAAGCATTGATAGAAGCTGGGGAAGAGACTTCTTCATGCCCTGCATATTATAGTTCATCACGAAGCTCTTTTAGCTAGGTGGCAGAGATTGGAGAACACGATGTATGCCTAAGTCAATGGGAATCGTTATTCCCAAGTACACAAGCTTATCAGCGTACCTAGACATTTTGAGTACGTGCTCACTAACGGAGCTGTTCTCCACCATCATGCAGCTAAAGAACTTTTCAGAAGCATTATAACTCTCTACGGCAGCATGGGTATCGAAAATCATTTTCAATTCTCCCATGGTATCAAAGGCATTGCCATTTATGAAACACTTTCGAAGTTCTGGCTCTAGCCCATACAGTATGCCGCATTGAACTAAGTTGTGGTCCTCCTAACAAGTCACATAGACATTCTTTTCCTCGTCAGGGGCATCAGGAGCTGGTGGGGGGCTAGCGGCGCCTCTAGCACATATGGCTTCTGTGCAGCAGTGAGGAGAATCCTCAAATTCATAGCCCAGTTGGTGAAGTTGCTACCATTCGCAGCAAGTTTCTCTTTCTCCATGAACACATTGAAATTAAAAGCAAGTCGTGCCATCTACAACAGAATTTGTAAAGTTTATTTAGACTAAGTTTATGATTGAGTGAGTTCAACTAATCCAAATTACTAATGAACTCCCACTCAAAAACGACATCCCTCGTGTCTTTTGGTGATTACATGAACCAAATCCACTACACCAAGTTCGATCATCACGTGAGTTGATATAGCTTCAAAGGCGAGCATCTATATGGGCATCATATCAACTATATGACTCATGCTTAACCTTTCGGTCTGTGTTCCGAGGCCATGTGTGTACATGCTAGGCTCGCCAAGTAAGAACCTTAGTACTCGCATGTGTAAAACTGTCTTACACCTGTTTGTATTAAAGCGTAGAGTCGAGTACACCCGATCATCACGTGATGTCTTGAAATACGATCCACAAAACAGTGCATACTTAAGGAAGAACACATTTTATCTTGATATTTAAATGAGGGATCATCTTATAATGCTACCAAAAGCTCTAAACTAGCAGTATAAGATGCTAACATCTAATGTGTAAAGTGAGATGATATGGTCCATGCATTTGATCTCTATCACTTTCATCATGGTATGATCTCTATCATTCCTTTGTGTGTAAGGCCAAGGTCTATGGAACTTACACGTTGAGTGTGTTGTAAGAGTATCTATCATACATCTACTTAAACAATACCATATCAATACACTAGCCCAGCAACGATCTAAACTAGACGCCTCTAATTTATCAATTGCAAGTTTTACGTGGCTTAGGGCTTTCGGAGATAGAACCGTTCTCACCTATGAACATGAACCACAACGAGGATAACTAAGTTAGTAGCAACTCGTTGTAAATCAGATATTGACTATAGTAGGAGAGACAGACACACGCCAGCCACTTATGCAAAACAAGTTGCATGTCAGTCGTGGAACCGTTCTCATGTACGATGAAATGTAAGGTTGGTCCGGGCCGCTTCATCCCACTATGCCACCAATATCCAAAATACATAGAAGATGCAATAACATGATCATCATCATCCACATATAAACATATGTGTACTACCCGTGCAAAGCACCTACGCATAGATCAGGCTCTGATACCACTGTTGGGTCCGCAACATAGAAAACAAAATTTTTCCTACGATGAGAACTATATGCCAAGATCTATCTACTAGATACAGAGCAACGGGTGGACATACATCCATCCAGAACTTACCCTCGAAGACAACGAGTTTTGTTAACGAGTAGGAACTCGTGGTTGATGTAGTCGTACACTTGCCGATCTCAAGATCGTGTAGAAGTCCGAGCTTCGCAAATCAGCAGCGCATCCGTCCTCACACACACGTTCAAGCCACCGGACAACCTCCACCTCCTCGCTCCAGCGATGCAGCGGAAGCAGCAACTCCTTCCAGACGAAATGACACCAGGAACATGTATCTCGCCAATCCGAGACTATGGGGAATAATTCTAGAGGGGGAGAGAGATCCTTCACGAGGAGGTGTGAGGAAGAAGGATGAAGAGGGGGGCCTTTTATAGGAGGAGGGGTGGTGCCCCTCCCCATGGCCGGCGCCTCATGGGGGGTGACCCCTCACCTCCCGCCATTCATGTGGTGGTAACCCCTCCACATTAAAATGCATCTTCACATTCCCTTTAAAGTCTCCACTTTAAATACATTAAAATTCTCTAAGTTTAATACTCTCTCATTTAATAAAACTCTTTTATTAAATTTATTCAGAATTTTGTTAATTACTTTAATTAAAAAACATTCACATAAAACCCCTTGCAACATTTCAATATCACATGCAGAACCACTTTCTGCAATTTCACCCAAAACAATTCTGGTTTCTATCGAAACAATTCCTGCGCTTCGCCATTCTTTCGTCTGAAACATATATGCTCCAAAATGGTGTCCGGTAACTCTTAAGTGTGTTACCCTACGTTTCGTGAATAATGCAGACATGATTGAGACTCCTCTCAGATCAATAATCAAAAGCGGGACCTGGAGATCCATACTGACTCCTGCATATTCAACAATGACTTCTGTGATCGTGAGAACCTTTAACGCTAGTAACTTAATCCCTTTGTCTCATGATATAATACATGTCCGAGATTCGATCATCGGTATCCAAATACCTAGTTTGATCTCGTTACCAACATGCACTCTTTTCTCGTTCCCGTGATATATCATTCTAGTGATCACATCACTTGCTTGCAAGCTATCTTAATGTGATATCACCGAGAGGGCCCAGAGTATATCTATTCGTCATCGGGATTGACAATTCCACTGTTGATCCATGAGCCTCAGCATAACACCTTCGTAGCACTAAACCCATCTTTATAGTCACCCTGTTACGGTGTGATGTTTGATGTTATCAAGATACTCTTCTGGTGTTAGCAATTAACATGATCTCATGGTCTAAGGATAAAGATTACTTCGTATGATGTTATAGCAATATAAACATAATGACTTGATCGTAATGCTATATTTCGGATGAATGTTCATCACATCATTTCACAAATGTTGTGACCTTGTTATTAACAACATCCAATGTCCATGATCAGGAAACCTTGATCATCTTGTTAATCAACAAGCTAGACTATAAGAGAGGCATAACTAGGAACCCTTTTTGTTTATTAAACACACATGTATTGACGTTTCTGATAAATACAATTATAGCATGCAAAATAAACATCTATCATATACGAGGAATAGATAATAACAACTTTATTATTGCCTCTCAGGGCATATTTCCTTCAATAAACACACGCCAGGCTAACGAAAAGGAATCCCAGAGTACAACACACTCGAAAAACATATAAGCTAACAAGCTCTTCACATATCAACAGGTGCTCAATACACCCAATACAATCGTATGAACTTTACAACACTTATACAATTATGTGCAGGATACAAAACATGGTACTGCTGCAAAAGAAGAACGTTCGTCTGCTCCTCAAAGAAATTGACAATGTCCTCTGCTGGCCGATCAACCGCCTGATAATGCGGAACCATGTCCCAAGTCATACCTTCTGGCGGAGGCGGCGGCCCAGCTGCAACAGATGCAACATCCACGTCTGGCCTATGCAGTCGCACCAACGAAAATGCAGTCTTAGCACCAGCTACCAACTGTTGCCGTACGCACTCGCGGACCGCTCCCATATCCTGGAACTTCACCAGAAGGGCCATCAGGCTTGAAGGAACCACGTCGAGAGGAAACATTGCCTCATAAATATGCTTCAGGCACGACTGCACCTTCTTTAGGCATTGGAGCACTCGGGAAGAGCGATCTTGCAGGGTCGCCAGGGCAACTGCACGGTCACGATCCACCCAAAAGTACCCACTTGCTTGCAACTGCTCCTGGGTCAAGTCGTTCATTCGAACAGCCACACGATCCTTCTCATCCTGCAGATGACGAGCGCTCACAACTACACCAAAGAAGCAGCAAAGTATGAAGACAAGGCATCGCCGCGATTGACTACAAGAAAAGATGAGAAAGCAGAAAGCTAACATTTGAATTGCTCATTCAGCTGCGCCACTTCTTCCAAGAGATACTTCTCGCGCGCAGTGGCCTTCTCCGCTTTCGACTTCCACACATCCGCGCTACCACGGATGATGGGCAACTAGCGCTCCAACTTCTTAATGCGGTCATGCAGTCACGAAAGCAATGACGGTTCCTCCACCTTTGAATGCGGCTGCACCGTGGTTTCATCGGTGGAAGGAAAGTCACGAGGATCACTCGAAGGACCACTCGAAGTACCCTATCACAATCAAGCAAGAAGCAAATAAGAGGCCAGAAATACATTGATGAAGGCATAACTGCATTCAAGCACATCAAATTCTCGACAGAGATACTCCCACTAAAAGCATAGTTTCAACCCGAAATAACTACAACTATTACAGATTGGCTACTAAGGAGCAATCTGCTTCTTTGACTTTGACTTTGACTTCGGGGGCTTCATCGAATCCATGGCAGTCTCTGACAACACAGACTTTCTGGTGCCAGCCCCTGATGCCGCAGCCTTCGCCGCCTTCTTTGCTCGCTGCAGCTCCTCGAAATATTTGGCGACTGTATTGATGAGCTGTGACCCATACTTACCATAGCCAGTAGTGAAGAGAGCAAACACTACCTGTTGGCCATCTGCGCCAACGGGCATCGCCTTGGAGATCGTGGCAGGGTCCACCTCCACGCCATCGGTTTGCACCATCGCGAGTGCCATGGTGGTACCGACAGGCCGCTGGGAGTTCCTGAAGTCCGCGGGAATACCTCCAGCAAGGGATTCCACCAGATCCTCAAGGTTGTCAATCAGCTCATCCTTGGGAGTTAGCTCCTCACGGATGCGACTAAGCATACCCTTGGCCTTCACCAAAGTCCCCTGAAGGGAAGCACTACGGTCTTCGACTGCCATGACGGCACCTGCCAATGCATCAGTGCAACACAGAGACTAGGCGTCAAAGCTCAGGCCGCTGGTATCTACATACACAAAAGTGTTAGCACAATTACAAGATGTCGAAGCAAAAAGCAATGCAAATTCAGGTGAAAAAATACCTAAGAGGGACTTGGCAGTTGAGAAGAGTTGTTATTCGAACAACTTTCCCCTCTCAATAGTGGAGGCGCGCAAATCCTCTTCGCGCTTTCGCGAATCCTCCAGGGCCGGGACTGCTTCGTCGCGACTCCTCGCCGCCACAGCAAGCGCCTTTTCAAGGGAAGCGGCATTACGAAGAAGTTCATTGTGCTCAACTACAAAGCACAGGATGTATCATCAATCGAATTTATAAACTTCACAAAGAAAAAGACGAAGCCAAAACTAACCTTCGACAACACGATGGCGATTGTCCAGCAGCGCATGCTGTCGACCCATGACAAGGACTTGCTCCGCCAGGAGAGTAGCTTCCTTCATGATGAGCTGCCTCAGAAGAAAACAAAGGATCAGCAGGTAGCACCAAGTGTAAATTAGACAGCCAACATTACAAAAGGACACTTACATCATCCTCTAGAGACTCTGAAGATGACTGCCGCGCAGTCGTCCTGGCAACCATCTCGTGTTCCCCAGCATGCGAGGAACTCGACGAGTTGTGCCAGAGTAGGCCGCCAATGGAGGAGAAGGAGATCGTTCGGCCATCTCCTTGTCCTTGGAGTCTGCGACTCCGGAATCTTTCACAAATTGGACATCGTCAGAAGATGACGATGCCAGTCGACTACAAAACAAATCAAGCAAAAACTTAAGGGAAAAAGCAACTCCAAAAAGGAACAAAGGCGAGGTCGTGAAGAAAGAACTCACCAATCAAATTTATGAAGATCGAAGGATTGCTCCTCCGACTCCTCTGACTCCTTCGGCAGTCGCATCTTCTTCCGGGCAGGAGGAGCCATTGAGCGCACAAGAACAGCAGGGATTGGCTCCTCCGCAACAATATAAGGACCTTCTAGCATTGTCGGCGACGAAGCATCCGAGTCCTCGCTGCGAGAACGCTTGCGAGTATCATGGCTGCTGGACTCGGGGGATCCCTCCTCCTCTTCAATTGGGACGGTCGATTCTGACTCGTCCTCTTCATCCACTTTGCGAGGGATAACCCCTTCAGGACGAGGGGGCAAATTGGAAGACACCTTCCTGCCCTGTAATCAGAAGATACATCATTATATATCAAGCTCTTGTTGGCAATCGGCAAAAGTAACTACTTCGTAGTACAGTTCTACCTCAGGAGGAGGGTTAGAAGCTCGAAAGGGGGCACGACTGGTTCGCCTAAGACAGTCTCCTTGGCAGTATACTTGGTCACCAATCGCACCCTCTTATCCACCTCACCCGCAGAAATGCCCTCGGCAGACACGCGAGTGACATCATCACCACCGGTCCAGTAGTACATAGGGTGCACTCTGGCCTGCAGTGGGTGGACGCGACGGCGCAACCAAGTGCGAATGAGAGCGGCGCCACCTTCTTCCTTGCCTATGCAGTTTTCGAGGTCGCAGACGTGCTCATACAACACTTCTGTTTCCGCGGACTCGCCGGGCGTAATGACATTCTTCCAGGAGCGCCTCCTTTTGCAACTCGCTACGGGATGGAAGGGCGCGAGTCTGTAGCGCTCTCCGTCGGCCTTCTGGTCATGGATGTAGAACCACTTGTCTCTCCACCCTTGGACGGATGCGGTGAGCTTGATGGCAAAATAGGTGACAGAGGAGTCAACGTGGATTCCGCTGCCTCCTACGTCATAGACTACAGAACCGGATGCCGACTGACGTCTTAACTTGAAAAGCCTCTTGAATAGGCCAAAGTGTGGCTCAATTCCGAGCTAGCACTCGCAGAGGGTGATGAACCAAGAGATGTGGAGAATAGAATTTGGGGGCAGCTGGTGCAGTTGGAGCCTATAGATACAAAGGAGACCGCGGAAGAAAGGATGCAAGGGGAGAGAAAGACCTCGGATGATGAACGCAAGGAACATCACCCGGAAACCCAGAGGAGGACAAGGAATTACCTCATCACCGGGCACTCACAAGTCGTCTTCAACGGAGGGAAGAACTCCATCTTGGCGATAAAGATGAAGCTCAGAAGGCTTGATGATGGACGCCCGCCAGGCGCCATTGGTGACGCGGGTGCCTGCACCCTTCTTCTTCCCAGCGCCGGCAGCTGGTGCCCACGGTGGTGGCACCACCCTTCTTCTTGGTGGCATTAATGGCGGTCGTGAATCCAGCGGCGGCACCTCCCTTCTTATTGCCCATCTTTTGATGGCGGTGTGAACGGAGGAAGTAATTGGGGAAGATACAGAGCTGGTCCAGTGCTGCGAAGGGGAAGCAGAGAGCAGCAGCAATGGCGATGGAGGCACGAGCAAAGAAGACAGATGGGGAAAATTACTACAACTGCGATGCTACTTAACCTCCTCACGGAGACCATCCGATGGCCAGCAGAAACCCTACTACACGCGTGGCCCACATCGCCATCGACACGTGGCGAAGCTGAACCACGAACCATCCCCAACTATCTCCATTACACGCGGAAATCGAGGAGACACAGTTAAAATAGAAGATTACGCACGCCTAGTCAAATCGAAGTCAGAAAGTAGGACCCACCACTCGTCACGTGCCGTCAAAGACGCTCACGCGGGCAACTAAGGTCATCACATCATCAACACTGACGTCATCGATTCCAGCAACAGGAGATTTTGACTACTTTAGTCCTTTCTCGAGTCTTCAACTCAACCAAGCACTCGGGGGCTACTCCCATAGGGAGTGCTGGTCGCGCACCCTACGATTATTTTTTATGCAGGTGTACGAACAGTCAAGACAAACCCATCACTCAAAACTACGATTAGATTGTGAAATCTGGGTTACTCCCATAGGGAGCGCCGGAAGAAAAATCGATTGAAACAAGCACCAAAAGACGACAGTAGTAGCAAAAAGTTTTTAGTCCCCGCCCGAGTCTTCGACTCAACCAGGCACTCGGGGGCTACTTCCATAGGGAGCGCTGGTCGTGCACCCTATGATTATTTGTACATCGTATTGTGTGTTGATAACATCCACACTCGAATTCTATGGCAACTCCATCTCATACTTTCCCTACGAAGAGACTGCGTCTCCTAGGCCACTCGAACCATCTCCGTGATGACAAAAATATTCGGATGCCACAATTACAGCGTGAAGATAAGACCTGAATAAGGCCTGGAAATGCATCTGGTGTGCACTACCAAAAACATATCCATGCCTACAGGTACGATGAACATGCCTTGACGGACATGTCGAGTGCTCACACTTATAAACTGGAATTCGACTCCTGTAAGACCTCCACGGCCTGAGTCGAATTACGCTAGCACTTTTCCAAATTCGAGTTCGGGGACTCGAGTTTGAGTAGATTGCATTGTTTTGCCCTAAGGCAGTTAACTAACATCGATGCATCAGTGAAATCAGGCACGTATATCAACAATCCCTATGACACAAGCATAACACTCGAAAAAATGCTCAGTCACGCACTCGAAAGACTTCATAAAGTCCTAGTCGAATCTGCGATTCCACTGGACACTCGAGGGCTACTGACATGGGTATACCCTACAGATACTCGAGTTTGGTATACACGGTCCAGATATGGCAGAAGCCCATGGCGTTGCTAGGGCCCAAATGAAGAATTCGAGTGGCCCACAGACTCTCGATTGCTTGGGAGACAAGAAGAAGCTTAAGATAGAAAGTTCAAAGGGAAAACCCTAATCTGTAACCAACTCGACCTGCTACCCGAGACCTAGCCTATCTATATAAAGGCTAGGAGGGGGCAGCGAGGAGGACAATCATAACCCTAGTTTCCACAACTCTCGCCAGATTGCATCTGTGCGCCCCTGTAATCTTCGATTCCTTCATTAATTCCAAGAGCAGACAAGCAGGAGTAGGGACCTCTACAAGGCCTGAACCTAGGTAAACCTTGCGTCCCTGTGTGCTTGTTTGCTAGCCGACTGATGCCTCTAGTGCTCCCTCCTTCTCCAAAACCCAAGTCCATAACAATGGGCATTGATGAGTTAAACCCTTGTCAGGCTCTGTACCGTTTCTTCGTGCAGCAGTTATGCGCCTGTTTCGAGGGGTGCGAGCTTCACCATGTTCCTAGGATAAACAACGAGGCCGCGGACACGCTCGCCCGCATCAGGTCAACAAGACAAGCAATTCCGCCTGGAGTCTCCCTCGAGCACTTGCGCAAGCCATCAATCACGCTGTCTCTCGAATCCGACTCGATAGTATTGGACGCGGACCCGGGGACTGCCGGCTCCAAGACCTACGCGACTGCTTCACCGCACCCAGGGACTGCTTCACCGCACCCGGGGACTGCTTAACCACACCCGGGGACTGCTGCGTCCAGCCTGGAGGCTGCCGGCTCCATTGCTTTGCCGGGTCGACCACCAGACGGATCCGGCTCGGCCATCCACACAGAGGTGAATCTGCTCCTGCAAGCAGTATACGCCATCCAGGAAACCCCAACATGGGCCAAGCCGTTCATGAAGTTCCTGGCAAGCGGAGAACTGCACGAGGAGGAGGTAGAAGCAAGGCAAGTGAAGCGCAGGGCCAGCGCATATACCATCATGAACAATGAGCTCTACAAGCGCAGCTTTGGGGGCATTTATCAGCGGTGCGTGAGCCGGGAAGAAGGAGCCCGAATGTTGACCGACATTCACCAGGGGGAGTGTGGCCACCACACGTCATCACGCACCATAGTGGCAAAGGCATTTCGCCATGGGTTCTACTGGCCCACGACACTAGAAGACGCCGAGAAAATCGTCAAAGCATGCAACGGTTGCCAGCGATTCAGCCAAAAGAAGCACACTTCGTCTGCAGCACTCAAGACAATTCCCATCAGCTTGCCATTTGCCATTTGGGGGCTAGACATGGTCGTCCCTTTCAAAACAGCCAGATCTGGCATGACACATTTGCTGGTGGCAGTGGACAAATTCACCAAGTGGATCGAGGCAAAGCCAATAAAGAAGCTGGATGGGCCAACGATGGTCAAGTTCTTCATAGATATAAGCACACGCTTTGGCTACCCCAACAGCATGATAACCGACAACGGAACAAATTTCGCCAAGGGAGCTTTCGCATGATTCTGCAGAGACAAGGGCATCCGCCTGGATCTGGCATCTGTGCCTCACCCTCAATTCAATGGACCAAACGACCTAATCCTAGCCAGAATCAAGCCCCGGCTGATCGAGCCACTGAGGAGATCCCCCGGCTGCTGGATTGGGGAGCTACCGATTGTACTTTGGAGCCTTCGCACCACGCCAAACCGGTCCACCGGCTACACTCCTTTCTTCCTCGTTTACGAGGCGGAGGCGGTTTTGTCCATAAACATCGAGTTCGACGCACCTCACAAACTGCTTTACACAGAGTAGCAGGCCAAATAAGCACGGGAAGACAGCGTCGATCTCCTTGAAGAGGCACGCGAGCTGGCCTTGTCCAGATCCGCCATCTATCAGCAAAACTTGCGCCATTACCACGCCAGCCGGATCCACAGTGTCTCGTTCCGCGAGGGCGACTTGGTGCTAAGGCTGGTACAAGACACCAAGGGGACGCACAAGCTATCTCCGCCTTGGGAAGGCCCATCCTATTGGAGATATGCCCAAGAGGCAATAATAAAAGTGGTTATTATTATATCTTTGTGTTTATGACAATTGTTTACATCCCATGCTATAATTGTATTATAAGGAAACGCTAATACATGTGTGTTTTGTAAACGTAAAAGAGTCCCTGGTAAGCCTCTTGTTGAACTAGCTTGTTGATTAATAGATGATCATGGTTTCCTGGTCATGGACATTGGATGTCATTAATAACAAGGTTATATCATTAGGAGAATGATATGATGGACACACATCCGTAGTAAGTGTAGCATAAGATCAAGTCATTAAGTTCGTATTGCTACAAGCTTTCAGATGCATAGTAACCTAATCCTTCGACCATGAGGTTATGTTAATCACCATCACCGGATGGGTACTTTGATGGCATCAAACACCACTTCGTAACTGGGTGGTCATAAAGGTGTCGTTGGGTATTCTGAAAGTATGTGTTGAAGCGCATGGACCAAGATTTGGATTTGTCCATCCATATGACGGATATATATGCTCTGGGCCCTCTCGGTGGAATGTCATCTAGTTAGCTTGCAAGCATGTGACTAGGTCACAAGGGATGACATATCATGGAACAAGTAAAGAGTACTTGTCAGTAACGAGGTAGAACTAGGTATGGAGATACCGACGATCAAACCTTGGATAAATAGAGTATCGCGGGACAAAGGGAATTGGTTTCGTATGTTAATGGTTCTATCGATTACGAAGTCATCGTTGAGTATGTGGGAGCCGTTATGGATCTCCAGATCCCGCTGATGATTATTGATCGGAGAGGTGTCTCCATCATGTCTACATATTCACGAACCGTAGGGTGACACACTTAAGGTTCGATGCTGTTTAGGTAGATATGGAATATGCGTTGGAGACCGAATGTTGTTCGGAGTCTCGGATTGGATTTGAGACATCACGAGGAGATCCGGAATTGTCCGGAGAATAAGATTCATATAATGGAGATCATTTTCTAAGTTAGGAAATGTTCTAGAGTATTTATATGGGGATTCTAGAAGGTTTTGGAATGTTCCGGAAGATTCTAGAAGATTTTTTGGAGTTTACTTGAAAACCAAGAAAGGATAAAAGGATAAAGGGAAATTTAAAAGGGAAACTTGGGGGGGAAGGACTCTCCCCCCAAGCTCCCTTGTGCGCCGGCCCTAGGGGTGGACCTAGGGGTGGGAACCCTAGGCCGCACCCCTCCCTCTATATATAGAGGGGTGGAGGCGCCACCCCCCTTGCTCCTCCACTCTTGCCCCTAGCCGCCTCTCTCCTCCTCCTTCCTTCTACTCAGGCTTAGGCGAAGTCCTGCAGAATCCTCTACTCCACCACCACCACCACGCCGTCGTGCTGCTGGGATTCCGTGGAGAGATCTACTACCTCTGCTGCTCGCTGGAACGGGGAGAGGAAGGTTTGCTTCGACTCCGCACGTGTGACCGACTGCGGAAGAGCTGCCAGAACGCGGCGCCGGAACGCGGCGCCGGAAGGATCGTCCACTCGATCTTGAGATCGGCAAGTGATCGACTACATTCACCATGCATTCCAATCTCGTAACGCTTTCGGGTCTACAAGGGTTAGTACAGATCTATCTCGTTGCACATGTCTAATAGATTAGATCTTGGCTTTTATCTAGATTAGATCTGGGTTTTGTTCGTTCTTGCGGTAGAATTTTTTTTGTTTTCCATGCTACAAACCCAACACATCCATCGTCAGCCGGGCACTACAAAACAACTCATACTACCTCATCGACGCCCGCCAGCCAAAAAATAACAAGATGGATCGCTTAGGCGAAGAAACTGAATGCCCATGGAATGCGAGCCTGCTTCGCCCATTTTACACGTGAACAAGAAGTGTATGTATCTTACCTTTATGTAATGAACAAGCATGGGAGCCTCGACACAGTCTTAGGGACTCCCCACTAAATTAGCAAGTCATGCTACACAATTTGGTTTTCTGGGTGCATGGCTTCAACCCCAGAACCGGCGATCCGTCTCGAGGACTCGCCGGTTGGCCCAGACGGCTGCGCGACCCATGCGACAAAGTACTGTACGTGGTTCCTAGGGCTTCCTCTTTGGTTCCTAGACCACAAGCCTGCTGACAGATTCGGCAAGAGCAGAACGCTTGAAGGCCCTTACACGAAAAAGCCACGAGGAAAACAAAAACGTCTGGACGTCCTGGCTGCGCTTGCTCGCCCACGGCCAATGACCCAATCTCGAAGTATCATGCAGTACGCCTACTAAGCTACCCCTTCAACTCTGGCTAAAAGCCAGCAAGTGAACAACATCAAAACTGGCCAATGCTCACTGAGAAAAGGGTAAAAGACATTGGATTTGCGCGAAACATCAAAACTTCAAAACTAGTAAATCTAAGATTATAGTTTAACTTGCATATGCTTAACCAGGCAAACAACTTATTTGTTTCCATGTGTGAATGAGCCAAAGTTCCACGACAAACACCCAAGCCGGAGGCTAGTAGCTTCCAGGCGGCAGAAGAGAAGGTAAAGGAGATTCGATCCGACTGTATACTCCAGCTGGCCCGAACCTCGGGGACTACACCCTGTGGGTGCGCTTGCACGCCCCCGCACAGAAACCTGCAAACAGACAATAACATAAAGGAGCTTCGACCCGGCTGTATACTCCAGCCAGCCCGAACCTCGGTGACTACACCATGTGGGTGCGCTTACGCGCCCCCACACAGAAACAAGCATGCAGCAAATGCAAAACATAAAGTGCAAATGACAAAGCACGAACAAATATCCAAAGGGAGGCGATGCTCCCACAAGAGTTCAATAACAAACAGACAATTGTTTAGAACAAAGAAAAGGCAAGTTCTTCATTCACAAATACTCCCGGCATACCGGGGTTCAAGCTGACTCGTGGGAAGAAGGGCTGGAGACATTGGCTGGAGCTTAGTTGTTGGAGGCAACGTCTGCCGAGGTGGTCTGGGGCATAGCTGGTGCTTCAGCAGGGGGCACAACCGGGTCATGTTGATACGCCTCTGTGCCAGCCGGGTCACTGAAGTCCTAGTCCAGCTGGACGAATCTCCCGATCTTCACGCCACAAGAGAGGATATTAGGAACCTCGACGCGGAGCTGGTCGTAGCTGGTTCCCTGGCGGAATCCGCGGGAAAGGCTCCACAGATCCACGTCCGAGTACTAGGACTTCAGCAGCACCAACACCATCTCCACGCCGCCACGAGCCGCCCACTCCCAGGCCACGTCCATTAGATCTGGAGTGCCTGACAGCTTCACGGCCAGGGCATCCATGGTGGCCTGCTGGACGGTGTCGGGCCAGACATAGTCATGGACCTCTAGCACAGCAACGCGCAGCCAGTTCGCGTCCTCACTCACGACTGCCACCAGCTCTTCCAGATGGAGGTCCCGCTCCGTATCCGTCTCAGGGATGTGGGTCAGCACCTGATCGGTCGACTCACGATACTGAGCTGCACCGAGCAAAAGATACAATGGTCCATATGGGTTGCAGAAGACAAAACAGCGATATCGGCTAAGATTGAGAACACTTACTGACGATGATCTCGGCGATCTGGCAGAGCTCTCCCAGCGCCGCCGCCTCCCTGGCCTTTGAAGCATTGAGGGCATCTTCCTGGGTGGCATAGAGCACATCCAGATTCTTCAGCGCCTCAGTCCGGGTGTCTGCCACTTTCTTGGCCTGGCTAGGCTTGATCTCCATCTGCTGCTGATGCGTAGCCATCTGGGCGATCTGGTCCAGGCAGGTCTTGTTGGAGTCCTCCAGTCGGGTGACCTACCCCTTCAGCCGGGCCACCTCATGGTCTCGGTCCGCCAGCAGAGCTGTAGGAGCATAACCAATGTTCAACAAGAAGCGCGAGAAATCGCGCAATCGAGAAGATATGGCGGAGCAAGCAATCTTACGACCTAGGTCCCGCGAGGTCTTGGCGGTGTCGGCAAGAGCCTGCTATGTAAAGAGAAAAGGAAGAATGAGCTGTGGCACAAGACGGTGAACAAACATCAAGATTAGCAACATAATGCATACCTCGACGGAGGCCTCCAGTGCCTTGGCCTAGCCAAGCCCCTACTCCAGCGCCTCCACCAGCTGGCGAGCTTAGCCAATGGCCAAGGGCGCCGCCCCCGACAATGGCGCCAGGTTGGCGTCCAGTGGTGGTGCAGCCCGAGCTGCTGTCCAGCTGGTGACCTGAAGGTCGTCGTCACTTACCGGAGCCACGGAGGGCTCACCCTCCGGCTGGACAGGGACCTCCGGTTATGGCACCTCCACCGGCTCCTCCACCCGGTAGGTGCCAGAGTCAGCGCCCACCGTCGAGCCAGAGGGAGGCGTGGCCGTGCCGGTGCTCCCCAGTAGGAGACCTTCGGTGAGCCGAGAGACTGCCCCGGCCCGGTGAAGCGTCGCGGGCGCAGCCGGTGGCACCACCTCCATCGCATCCGCTCCAGCCCCAGCAGGCAAAGCAGATGCCGCCTTGGGGACTAGAGCCGCCACAGCCTCTGGCACCGCAGCCGGCTTACTTCCCTCCCTACTAGGCGGAGGGGCGGACGCGGCGGCGATGGTCGCGGAGCCGGGCAAGGCCATTGCCTCGCTGCGGAAAAGACAAGGGTGAGCAAAGAAACTACGAGCAAATCAACGCAAGTATCAGAAGTAAGGGAGCACCTACCTGGCAACGCTTGGCATGGTGGCCGCGGGTCTGGGCGGCAGGCCTTCTTGGCGCCGCCTCCGGCTGGCGCAGCACTGGTCGAGGTGGCGCGCTTCCCCCTGCCCCTGTGCGCGGCAGCCTCGACCAAGTCCACATCCTCGCAGTGCATGGCTACTCAAACACAAGCGAAACGTTAAGATTGCGGCTAAGAGCGCGACAGGAGAAAGGCAGGAAAGATCGAGGAAGAAACTCTCACCGGGTGGGAACTCGCAGCTCTCGTCGGCCCGCATGGGGAACTGCTCCAACTCCGCCGGTGGAGCCTTTGCGAGCTTGAGGTCCGCGACGAAGCTGGGGAGCTCAATGTCTCCCATGCCATCGTCCGCTAGCTGCACCGTAAAAAGCTACTCAACAAGGCAAAATAAGAGGCACGAAACAGAAATCCCTCGGGAAAATCCACCAGGAAAAGACAAGAAAAGGAAAACCTTCAGCGGGAGTCGGCCGCGGTGGTATGGCCGGCAGGAGAACTCCCAGTCCTCCTCCAGCACCTCCTTGAAGATGGTGACGAGCCACTTGCAGAGGGATACGTACGGCACGTCTAGCCGGGACACCCGGGTGGGGTCCAGATGGCCAGAGAGGTGGCACATCTTGTGCGACTGGTGCTACAGCGGTAGCACACGGCTCGCCATCCAAGATAGCAAAATGTCCCAGGCGGTGAGCCGCTCCTTCTCCACCATGACCGCCAGTCGGGCGGCCATCCAGTCGATATCGCCCTGGGCGCCCAAGTGATGGACGCTCCAGGCCTTCCGGGTGGAAGGGACGTTCACGAAGACCGGAATTTTGATCTAGTCCACCTCGGTGTTATTGCGCACGTAGAAGTACAAGCGCTGCCAGAGCTTGACGGTGTTCGGAAGCTCCAGGTGCGGCTTCACCGTCGATGGCCCGCCCTTGCCAACCACCTGAACCTTGAAGTGAAAGAACTTCAAGAAGTTCGCAGCGTCGGGGCAGACGGCAAGGTACGCCTCGCAGCAGGCTGCGTGATGCGACAGCATCGCCACAGTGTTGGCTCCGAGGTGGTGGATCTAGGGTTCGAAGGAGACAAGAAGCTCTAGGACAAACCGACTCAGCGGCAGCCAAGTCCACGAGGGAAGTGGGCGAGGAAGACGACGGCCTCGCCGGGCTGAGGGTTGGGCACCCGATCGCCCTCCGGCGAGAGGCGGTGATTCACCAGCTGCTCCGACGGTAAGAACCTCCCACGCCGGTACTTCTTCACCAGTTCTTCGGTGACATACCAGCCACACCACCCACCGGCGACGTCGAAAAGCATGTTGTTCAGGAAGGTGACCGTGATTGAAGCACGGGGGACCCGTTGTGGCGGACGAAAAGGAGCGCCGCCGGTGACCAAGAAGCAGCGGTGTGGAGAAGCAGCGGAGGGCTAGGGCACGAAGGAGAGTAGGGGCGGCAAGCACAGGAAGACGAAGTAAAAAAACCCGCTCCCTGGCACCCCTATTTATCGGAAAGAAGGAGGGCCGCGCCAGTTACCCTCCCTCCACCACGTGGCATGCAACTGCCCCACTTCTCCATGACGGTTCCGAGCTGATCGCGTGTGCTGGCGTCGTGCGCACAGAAGATCCCGCAGGCGTTACTGCGGGAGGCAAACCGCACCCGAGATCTCAAAGAAACCGCAATGATGAAAGCGTGCACACAGTTACCAAAAAACTGCCACGACAGACTCAGAATTCAAACCAACGTGAGGTGCGCCAGAAATGGCAAGCAGGGCTAATGCAAGTAACGACGACAACAAATTGGCGATCCCTCTCCCGGCCAGGAGCGGCAGCCGGTCAGGGGGATCACCGCTCACACCCTGTGGGTGGGGCCATCGGCCCCGCAGACGGTAAAACCCCAGCCGGGAACAGCGAAGAATCTCAAGCCGGTACAAGACAAAGACAACAAGACAAAGGAAAACGACAAAGCACCTCGACCATTAATCATTTCAAATGAGCACACAAGAACTTCTCCACAAGGCCAAGTCCTAACACGCTCGGGGACTAGTGTCAGGGGGATAACCCCCGGGTAGGCCAAGACGGCACCAACTGGCCGGCTCCAAGGAGCTCGCGCCGTCTGGACCCAGACCAAGGAGCCATAGCCGGATGGAATCCTCCACCCAGTCCACATCCTAGTTTCCCCGGCTGGCCCGTCTAGCCGAGTAGCCAGAAGAACCGGCTGGGAGACTGATGTGCAAAGCAAGGGATGACGAGGAAAGCTCTGGCTTACGCATAAAGAGCCGGCTGACAGATAAAGAGACGGTTGACGAGTAAAGCAGTGGCGCTAGACACTGTAGCGTGGTCCTTCCCTGTACCAGAGGCTTGACTGGACCCGGGCCTACCGTTTGGCCCTATCCAGTTGGCCCACTTTGCAAGGCCCAAATCCAAACAGTAAACCCTAGAACCCATCTTGTAAACTGCCTCCTCAACCAGTATATAAGGGGAGGTAGTGCTAGGGTTCTAGGGAGGCGATAACAAGTTAGGAATTCTCCACATTGGACAAGTTCAGTAGCTAAGGAAATAGCTCAAGGAGCATCTGTATTGGGCACTAGCCCCCTTTGATAGTAGATCCTTGCAGGAGTAGGAGCTTTACCTTGCCAAGAGGGCTCCGAACCTGGGTACATCGTTGTGTTTGCAGTATCTGTGCTCACCCCGTTGCGAGTAGCCACCGATAGCATCATGATTGTCCCCTTCAAGCCATCCCGATGGTACTGCCATGTTCCACACCACAACATTGTCTACCCGAGACACCACCGGTACTACCGGTGGAAGATGGAAGTTCGGTGAGCAACCCCGAATGGTCCGATTGAAGAAGATATGCCCTAGAGGCAAATAATAAATAGGTTTTTATTGTCATATCTCAAATAGTTTATAATAGTTTCATATTGTGCTATAACTATGCCAAGTAGAAACATTGGTACAGGTGTGGTATGAAACAACCAAGTCCCTAGTAGCCTCTATTCATACTAGTTCGTTGGTCACGAAGATGATCTGGGTTTCAAGATCATGGGCATTTATGTCGACTGACAATGAGATCATATCATTGGAGAATGATGTGGTTGGACATTTCTCGAAGGATTGCAACACGATCAAGTCATATAGTTCATTGTTGCAACAGTTATACCTAGACTCCTTCTCCTTAGACCATGAGCTCATATTACTCACTGTTTCCCTAGGCTGCTAAGACTGCATCAACCGTCATCTGGTAATGCGATGGCCATAAAGGTGTACGTTGGGTATCCCGAAGGAACAGTAGATGACATGTGACTGCAAGACCGGGATTTGTTCACCCACATGACGGGTAAATATACATACGGCCGTCTTGGTGATATTACATCTATAAATGTTGCAACATGTGACTAGGTCACGGGGATGTAATATCACGGTAACAAGAAAACATAACTTGTTGTGAACGAGATTCAACAAAGGTATGGGATACCAGTGATAGGATCTCGGACAAGTTGTATCGAGAAACAAAAGGAAGAGGTTGCTACATTTAGACGGTTCAAACGACATTGTCATCAGGAATGCATAGGGGTCACATGGACATCCCTGGTCCCTCTGTTGATCATTGATACAGATCATGTCTAGAGCATTCCCAAGCCGTGAGAGGATACACTTAAGGGTACGATGAGAGTGATCATTCGTCAGACGAAATCACATTAGCGAAAGAAAAAGCCGGAATTGTTCTGCAGAGAGATCTGAAGTTGTTCGGAGAAAGAATAAAGGACCGGGATCATTCCGGGAAAGATCCGAAGTTGTTCAGAGGAAATCGAAAGGGAACCGAAAGGTGTTTCGGGTCAAGATGGATTTTTTAATGTGTATTTACATATTATTTAGTGTAATTAATATTAAATATAATATTAAACTCTATTTTGAAGGGTTATTCCACTAATGGGCCAAACTTCCTAGGGAAATAGGCCCATGAGGGAAAACCGGAGGAGGGAAGGGCCAAGGGGCCAAGGCCTAGGCGCCTCAAGGGGGCCCACCCAGCAAGCCTAGGGCTGTGCGCGGGGTGGGGCCCACCCCTGGCTGGCGGACCATGAAGGCCCATGCGCCTTCCCCCCTCTCTCCCTTGAATAGTCCCACATGGGAAACCCAAAGGGGAGGGCACACGCCCTCCCCCTATAAAAAGGGGTGCCCATGGGTGGGATTAAATATACAACTTGAGAAGTCCTTTGGTTGAATTTCTCCCTCCCTCTCTCTATACCTCGTGACCATGGCCCCAAGTCTGGGCTATGGGATCGAGGCACACCTGTAGTACGCCGTTGCGCTGCAGGGATTCCTAGCCAGATATCAACTTTCTCACTCCCGGCGGGATCGGGGAGCCGGAGGTCTCATCATGCACCGGATGTGTACGAAGACACGAGGCGCAACACTTGGGGCGCTTGAATGTCATGAGCTGGAGCTGTTGCACGATGAAGATGATGAAGATCAAGAAGGAGCAAGGGTGACCTGCGAGGAGCTTCGCGACCTTGAGGTCGGCTTCGAGTACGACTACATCAACCACGTTCCTCGCGGAACGTTAACCGCATACGGTATACAAGGGTATGTATTCTCTATGCATCGGCCATTAACGCATTACTACATAGATAGATCCAAGGAAAGTTTCTGGGGTTCAACATAGGAATTTTTTTGTTTTCCGCACCGATCCCCTTCAGTGGTATCAGAGCCGATCTATGCGTAGGAGTGTTGTACGGCCAGTAGGCACAAGTATTGTGCGGGCATTGATCCCTTAGTTGTTACCCTCTAACGTGTACTTGTTTATATCGCGGTATTGTTTGATGAAGCGGCCCGGACCGACCTTACGCGTATTCGTACGCGATACTGGTTCCACGCTCAACATACGGCTTGTACCATATAAGTGGCTAGCGGGTGTCTGTCTCTCATTCGATAGTTGATATAGCATTTACAACGGAGGGCCCCGAAATGGGTGTAATAGAGACAACTGTTGGATCCATGTTGTGGTTGGAAAGTTTGTGGTTTAGAAACGGTTCTAGTGCGAAAGCCCTAACAACCACATAAAACTTGCAATAGATAAAGTAGAGGTGTCTAACTTTATTTTATAGGGGGCATGTGATTATCATATGGCATTGGTCGTTGCGAAGGTAAAGTAGTTTACTTTTCTATTACTAAGTAGTGTAGTAATAGTCATCGTTCCGATGAATGACCTGGTGGAGGCGTCGTGGACTTGGCGTCAAACCAAGGGCACGATGGAGATCATGCCGGAGCACTCAATGGAGATCAAGGCGCAAGAAAGACCATATCATATCACATTATACATATGATGTTGATACCAGTTTTTTCATATTATTGTGTGCTAGTATTTAGATACTCAATGGTAGCAAATAAGATAATCCCTATTTTATTCCAATGTTCCGTGTTCCCCTTGTGTCTGCACCACCAAGAAAGTTCTTCGGTATGAGGTCGGCCGTGATGATCGGGGGTCAGACATATCTACGTTCGCATACAGTGGGTGTAAGCCATGTTGCACAGCGAAAACACACAAGTTAGATTTGGCGAGCCTAGCATGTACAGACATGGCCTCGGAACACAAGAGATCGAAAGATCGAGCATGAGTCACATGGATGATGTGATTGACATTGTTGAATGTCTACCTTTGAGGCTGCACTGATGGCCGTGATGGTCAGGGGAGGTGCAGAGGATAGGGATCATGCGATCACTAAGATCGTCCAGGGGATGACAATTTTAGTGGAGACCAATTATAAATTGATCTCTTATTATAAACTTAGTCTAGATGTCTATTTGCAAATATCTTAGTAGATCTTAGCCTATCCCATTGAGGTCCTTTGCGACCATGGGAATATATTGCTTAATTTGGAACTTATCAAACGGGTCCAACTTCATAGATTAATACCCACGCCTAAGTGATATCCTTTTAAAAGGTGATCTTCTCTTCTTGACATAATAACCATTAAGAGATAATCCAATGACTCCATAATGTTTGGAAAAACACTTAGCGATCTTGCATTAGAGTTAAGAACTCTTAGAAGGGCTTGATTGCAAATGGAGTCTTGGATGAAAAGGTATATGTAAGATATACAAATTATAAATGTGGTTCTTGAAAAACTCGCTGTAGTTTCCAAAGTATTTGATACTTGTCCCGTTTTGTGAAAACAGGATGATCTGCATGAGAATTGCTGGTTTTGAGGCAACGTGACTTGATGACGGCGAGAAAAACAGTTGATGGCCGACATCACCTCTTTCCTCAAAGTTTGTCATGTCGATTAGTGGACTTGAATATAATTTGTAATCCTAGTTTGTGTGTCTTACTTTTGGCGAGATGATTATTCATATGAACAAGATACAAGCAAGTTTGTACTATTCTTATGAACAATACCTTATGGTCACATTACGATTACAAATAAGTTATTCTCATCACTATGTTAATGATAATAGTTTAAACATTTATAAAGGATTAGAATGCTAAAAGATATCCAAAGCTTAATAATGAAAAGACACTACAGTTTAAGTCATTTTGGTTATTGCAGGTTCTTTATGAAAGATCGGGGTCCTAGATGCTTAATCTAGAGACTTTGCAAAACCATGCCTCTTAGGCAGAATGACTAAAACTCTGCATTCTGGTAAAACGGTGATATGCGAAGAAATGTTGAATCTTATACATAGTGATGTATCACATTTTCAACAAATAGTGGAAATCATTAGTTAATTGTGGACTTAAGTGAATAAGTGTATTTACTTAATGAAACATGAAGTTTGAAATGATTTGAATTGTTCAAATGAGTTCAACAACAAAGAGGATATTGAATTAACAAGTCTCTTCGATTTGATCGACACGACTAAAGTATTCATGCTAAGTTTAGCATAAAAGGAACTTGTGAAAGATGTTTCACAAATTATGATAAATGGATGAATTCAAACTTTTTTGAAATGTCTAAACATCATAATGTATTAAGATACATATGGTATAATATTATCTCTTATCAGGGTTATAGTTATCGTTTAGAGTTAGAGATCAAAATAAGCAAACACTCATTTGAAATACAAAGGAACATCTAAAGATTCGTGGAAATAACACCATAAGTGTTATGGCACATTCGAGTTTCTGGATTTTTCGACAAGTCGAAATCGTGGCGAATAAACAAGTCTTTGTAAAGCATTCTTAGGAAGCTATGAATGCATCTTCCACAAAGGGGAAAACTTGTGGTTGTCCAAAGTTGACGTGTCTTGATGAAGATACAGGTGGAAGAAAGTAAAAGATCAAAACAAGGTTTTTGACCTTGCCTCCGAATTGCTAAGTGGCGCGGCGGAATTTGTTTCACCAATCCAAACTCTACAAATAGAGGAGAAACCAATGATAATGATCATAAATTCTAGTGAATATTTTTACTAAAGGAAGTAGGAATCAACTATATATTCTACAAGTTTGCGGAATTATATTGTTGATTCACTTGTCATGTTTTGAACAAGACATACCTATGAAATATAAAGAACGTGATGGACCTGAGTTCGAGAAATGAATGGTCATTGAAATCTAGTTAGTAGATTTCTCAAATTGATAATGATCAAAGAATTTTGGAATGTCCAAGATTATCGAGAGGACGTAGATTTGAGTGGGAGAAAATCATCTTGGCTAATTCATAATATGTAGCTGACATATTTTGAGTGGGAGCTAAGTGAAATCCCAGGATCTCAATCATGAACGTCATATTTGAGTGGGAGCGTGAAATGATTCTAGGATATGTGGACGACATATATGAATGATGTGATGGGTGTTTAAGTTGAAGTTATTAAATAAAGAGATCTATCGAGATAGATTGGTAAGTTTAATAAACACTGAATGTTTAATGCTTCTTGGACTTGATTCTGAAAGATGTCTAGAATGTCCTAAGACAAGATTCTGAAGTTGCTCGGAATGGAACAAGGTAAGAAAGAAGTTGTTACTATATGAAGCGTTGAGATAGTATTGCAACTATGGTTGAAAGAAAGAGATGCGTTGCATCTCCTATGCCTCAGTCATAGGTTCTTCCATATAACCATGTTATATACTTGACGTAATGTGACCCGAAGTTCTGGTTGGTAGGACAAAGTCTTAACTGTAAGAACATGTCTTTAAGTGATTCCTGAGTTAATCACTTAACCAGAATCAAGTTTGTACTTAAGTAGTAAAAAGCAATGTAAGTGGCATAGTTGCATTACATGCACTAGGATGTACATAGATATAGAAGTATAAAGGTTATATCTGTTGTGATGTATAATGTTATGGCGGGGCTAGTTCACTTTTAACGTAGAATGATGTGTCCCAGGGCCCAGGGCCATGAGAAAGCCCTCGAGGTTGATCTAATGTCATTGTAAGCTCCTGGAATCCGGCCTCGTTCTGCTGCCATGACTAAAGTATATACACAAAGGATAGCAAAGTGTGTTTCAAAGTTTAGATGACAACAGTGAAAACGACCGTCATCATAAACACTAGAAACAAAGTCTCACTTTGTTGCCAAACAAATACCTCAACCCATTATACGATAATGGTGTGAATGTCAAAATTAGGAAGACATTAAAGATTTGCAAAAGACATAATGATCTGGTAAAACAGAACATGGACATGATGTTTCCCATGAGCATGCATGATCTGTAAACGCATATGGTATATGGTTTATACGAGTAAAATGCAAGCTAGATTATTTGTACTCTAGTGCAAGTGGGAGACTGAAGGAGATATGCCCTTGAGGCAAATAATAAATAGGTTTTTATTGTCATATCTCAAATAGTTTATAATAGTTTCATATTGTGTTATAACTATGCCAAGTAGAAACATTGGTACATGTGTGGTACGAAAGAACCAAGTCCCTAGTAAACTCTATTCATAATAGTTCGTTGGTCACGAAGATGATCTGGGTTTCAAGATCATGGGCATTTATACCGACTGACAACGAGATCATATCATTGGAGAATGATGTGGTTGGACATTCCTTGAAGGATTGCAACACGATCAAGTCATATAGTTCATTGTTGCAATAGCTATACCTAGACTCCTTCTCCTTAGACCATGAGCTCATATTACTCACTGTTTCCCTAGGCTGCTTAGACTGCATCAACCGTCATCTGGTAATGCGGTGGCCATAAAGGTGTACGTTGGGTATTCCGAAGGAACAGTAGATGACATGTCACTGCAAGACCGGGATTTGTTCACCCACATGACGGGTAAAGATACATACGACCGTCTTGGTGAGATTACATGTATAAATGTTGCAACATGTGACTAGGTCACGGGGATGTAATATCACGTTAACAAGTAAACAGAACTTGTTGTGAACGAGATTGAACAAAGGTATGGGATACCAGTGATCGGATCTCAGACAAGTTGTATCGAGAAACAAAAGGAAGAGGATGCTACATTTAGATGGTTCAAATGACATTGTCATCAGGAATGCATAGGGGTCACATTGACATCCCTGGTCCCTCTGTTGATCATTGATACAGATCATGTCTAGAGCATTCCCATGCCGTGAGAGGATACACTTAAGGGTACGATGAGAGTGATCATTCGTAAGACGGAATCACAGTAGAGAAAGAGAAAGCCAAAATTGTTTCGCAGAGAGATCCGAAGTTGTTCGCAGAAAGAATAAAGGACTGGAATCATTCCGAGAAAGATCCGAAGTCGTTCAGAGGAAATCGAAAGGGAACCAAAAGATGTTTCGGGTCAAGACGGTTTTTTTAATATGTATTTACATATTAATTAGTGTAATTAATATTAAATATAATATTGAAATCTATTTTGAAGGGTTATTCCACTAATGGGCTAAACTTCATAGGGAAATATGCCCATGAGGGAAAACTAGAGGAGGAAAGGGCCAAGGGCCAAGTGGCCAACGCCCAGGTGCCTCAAGGGGGCCCACCCGGCCAACCTAGGGTTGTGCGCAGGGTGGGGCCCACCCCTGGCTGGCATCCCATGAAGGCCCATGCGCCTCCCCCCTCTACCCCTTGAATAGTCCCACATGGGAAACCCGAAGGGGAGGGCACACCCCCTCCCCTATATAAAGGGGTGCCCATGGGTGGTATTAAATATACAACTTGAGAAGTCCTTTGGTTGACTTTCTCCCTCCCTCTCTCTATTCCTTGTGACCATGGCCCCAAGTCTGGGCTGTGCGATCGAGGCACACCTGCAGTACGCCATTGCGCTGTAGGGATTCCTAGCCGGATATCAACTTCTGCACTCCCGACGGGATCGGGGAGCCGGAGGTCTCATCGTGCACCGGATGTGTACGAAGACACGAGGCGCAACACTTGGGGCGCTTGAATGTCGTGAGCCGGAGCTGTTACACGATCAAGATGATGAAGATCAAAAAGGAGCAAGGGGTGACCTGCGAGGAGCTTCGCGACCTTGAGGTCGGCTTCGAGTACGACTACATCAACCACATTCCCAGTGGAACGTTAACCGCGTATGGTCTATAAGGGTAAGTATCCTCTACGCAGCGGCCGTTACCACATTACTACATAGATAGATCCTAGGCAAGTTTCGGTGGTTCAACATAGGAATTTTTTTGATTTCTGCACCAATCCCCAACACCGATGGCACGCCACGGACGGTCGGAAGGACAGCTCAGTGGGCCCCATGACCTGACCAGAACTACCGCTCGAAGTTCTGATCCAGATTATGGTAAATAAAACGCTTCGATACAGAGATGTGTATGAATTGATTGCATATTTAATGGAACTTGGAGCAGAACAAGGGTCGGAACTACTGGGTCACGAGGGACTGACCGGTACAACCGGTCCACAGCGCTACTACCGCTCAACGAGGCTGGGGCTAGACTGTGCTGGCCAGAAGTTCCAGTCCAAACGGACCAAAACTTTTGGCCGGTACTACCGGTGCTATTTCTGATGCTAATTCCGGCAAATATAGCACTTTGATATAGAAGTATACCTGAACCAGATTCTTCTTTAGCGAAACTAGGGTTTGAACAACAACCGGAAGTACCGCTGGAGCACCCCCCCGAAAACCTCTCGGCGGTACTACCGACACCTGGCTGGTACTACCGGTTAGTGCAGAAACCACTCAACCTCCTTAAGGGAACTCTCTCTCGCTGAAAACATGGGAAGGCTGTGGATGTGCTGATATGGTCTGTGCATGAAAGCATGATTTTCCACAACCTTCCTAGGTGGACCCCCTTTTGATAGTACTAGATCATGATGGCGCGCGTTGCTGCGCCCGTTGATTTTGGCAAGAGAACGGTAGGCATTTAAATATAAATAGAGCTATGCATCGTAAAAGTCGATTTTCCTTGAAAATACTATCTCGCGAGGCCTCGAAAATCAGGAGAGCACCGCATAACTACCTCTTCCAAACCTCCAAGGTTTTTACCTTTTAAAATTTCTCATCATATTTACTTTTTCAAGATCGGTATCATTCTTATTGTCCAGTCTAAGGCATCCAAGAATTATGTGGCCCATATACAATGCTATGGATCAACTGAGAGAATTATAGTTTTTGGAAGAGAATATTCCGATTTGTACACAAGTTGGTGCCAACAAAAAGAGGCACATAACCATTGTTGTTGTGCCATCTTCAAATATGGTTTCTGCACAACAGATCAAAAAGAGGTTGTCATAGTTGTTTTTGTACTATTCGCAAAAATAAAAGATTTGTTTATATACTTTACAAGTAACACAAAAATATATAAGAAAAATGCATATTTTGAGAAAAATGCATATTTTGTTTAGCTGATTACACAATTGATCATTGAATTGATCCGTGTGCGAAAATGAAATTCACATGATACTGGACATCCATTTATGTGATAGAATCAAAGTGTCCTCCACCGGCCATCCTTCCTCTATGAATGAAAGTTGGAAGCACCAATCAACAGTTGTTGCATAGTGGTATTTGTAGGCAGAGGTGACAATCACTCTTTTTACTCAAGCAAGTGACTGAAATGAACTATTTAAATCTAGCTTCACAAAAATACCATAACTATATGACTAAACGCCTGTTTGATCAAATAGCAAGCTTCATAAATCATGTCACCATTTATTCCCAAATGTAAGCATACACAAATAGATTAGATACCAATATCTACCAATACACACATAGTGATTACTCCCAAAACTTGAGATGTGATTGGTATTCTACCCAGATGGAGGCGAGGCCACAGATTGGGTTTAGCTTGTTCACCTGCATTGTTAGCTTCCCATGGAGTGCCACGAGGCCAGACACATGCGTTAATTAGATTCTAGTTTGTATTAGACAAACTATATGTTTATGATTCATTGGCAATTGAGAAGAATGCCTAGTCGCTGCAACGGTGGCCATCGGCATCGCCTTGTCTCCGTTGTGGCATAAAAAGGGAACTGGTATTGCAACACGGATGAATATGAGGCACTACCGACTCATCGCACGCCCTGTACGCTCTGTCACATCTCCTTCACCGGCCGACCGGGACTTCGCTAGGGCCGTCACCCGTGCTTTGCTGGAATTAGCGAGCACATCAATCGCCCACAGCTGAAAATTGATAGCAACTGCAAGAAATAGACGGAGAAAGAACATCATGAATTGGACGGAACCAGAGGGGAGGAAGAGGAAATAGTACGGTTCGAAAATCTAAAGCAAAGATGAAGATAGATGAGAAACCAAGGCATGAGTAAAACTTTTCGAGGTGCCGAAGTAAGCAGTGGGGAGGAGAATCAGAGTAAACAGAGCTTATTTATGTGCGTGTACCGCCTACAGGAGGAAGGGCAGGAAGCAACACATTTAGTAACGTAGCTCCACTATCCGCTGCCGGCTGAGTGCCCATTAATGTATTTGAAAAACAAAAATTTTACTGATCGAGTCAACACCCACGGATCAGCTTCGCATCCGCCCTCCTGCATCAGCCGGCCAGACGATCGTTTCCATAATCGGAATGTCGCTACCGCTCATTGGCGATGGATGAGCTAGTCCATCGACCGGCCCATGTCCAACCGGGAGCACGCGGCGCTTGGGTTCGTGCGCCCACCGCGTCACATGGATCGTGCTCGCTCTCTGCATCGCCCGCTCCGCCCCCATCCCTGATCTCTTCCCGTCGTAGTTTTAATTCTCAATCTGCGTGGGGTTTGTACGTGGTGTTAAAAGCTGATCTTGGCCCAGCCACAAATCCATGAGCTTTAGTGGGAATTCGGCCCAAGACACCCCAACAGGCCAATTTGATGCCTAGAGTAGCATCCCTAGGTATAGTTGGCCTAGTACGGGAAGCAATGTTAATCCGACGGCCGAAAATGTCCAGGCAGCAAGATCCAATGGCCAAAAATGTCCAGGTCGTGAGAGAGCCCCCTCTTGTCCCAGTTATCATATCCCCAACACGCCAATTTAATGCCCAGAGTAGCATCCCCAGGGATAGTTGGCCCAGTATGGAAAGCAATGTTAATCCTGCCACCGAAAATGTCTAGGCAGCAAGATCCAATGGCCAAAAATGTTAAAAGCTGAGCTTGGCCCAGCCACAAATCCGTGAGCTTTAGTGGGAATTCGGGCCCAAGACAACCCAACAGGCCAATTTGATGTCCAGAGTAGCATTCCCAGAGATAGTTGGCCCAGTATAGGAAGCAATGTTAATCCGACGACCGAAAATGTCCAAGCAGCAAGATCCAGTGGCCAAAAATTTCTAGGTCGTGAGAGAGCTCCCTCTTGTCCTAGTTATTATATCCCCAACATGCCAATTTGATGCCCAGAGTAGCATCCCCAGGGATAGTTGGCCTAGTACGGGAAGCAATGTTAATCCGACAGCCAAAAATGTCTAGGCAGCAAGATCTAATGGTCAAAAATGTCCAGGTCGTGAGAGAGCTCCCTCTTGTCCCAGTTATCATATCCCTAATGGTTTCCTAAAACAAAGAGAATAAAAAGTGCAAATAATAGCCACCGTCTTTGAGCTCGGACAAGAGAAGAGTCCACCAACTAAACCATCCGTAGATAAAAATTGCAATTTAGGCACACGGTTAAACCATAAATGAAGTTGTCATCAACACCAAAATACATCGAGAAATAAATATCCTTTAAGAGGCCCTTCTCGCGCCACGCGATCGCGAGCGGGTTCACTTCGCGACCCATCTCGGTCACAACCTCAACTTTCTGCTATCAGAATTCTTTTTTGAGGTAATAAACTACTACGGCGTCTAGCTTCATAATCATCCTCCAATGAGCTTAGTTCCCATGTGTCTATTTGTGAGGGATTTCTCGGAAACCCAGTTTTCTCTTTTTATGATAGTACTTTAGTACTCGGAAGAATTCTATCACCTTCTGTGTTCCATACAATACAAGAACTCTACGTAATCCTTAGGAGAGACTGAGTATACCATAAGGTTTTAGCTAGTGATTCAGTGAAGAAGTGGCCAGCCACCTTCTTTTATTACAAGGATACGCCGGCTCTCGGCAAACAGGGAAGTTTGTCGGCTTTCGCCGATGGTGCTACAACCCACCAAGAATCTTGGAATGTAGAAGCACCGGCTCTGGCTGAAGACTTGATTCACACCAAAAGTGAGATTGAGTTCTTAATGAAGAACTAGGGCCTGAAGGGATACGACTTAGTCCACTGATGGCTAGTACATCGAATTCAACCCTACACTATCAGGGGACCAGCTAATGCATTCGTCACCCTTAATAAGAAAGGCAATTTTAAAGTTAGCCGTACCCCGACCCCTCCAAGGACTACAAATCCCAGATCCAATGGTTGATCAAGGGGCCGGTTAACCGGAAAGTCCCAGAGGTCTCCATGCAAATGTACACGGCGGAGAATCCTCTAATGCCGATAAGTTTTTTGGCTTTAATCCTCTATGTTATGTCCATGTTTATAGTTTATCATATCGCAATGCTGATACATATATGTCTTTCAGCTTGGTGGCATCCTGTAGTCAGAACTTTCTACCCTCAAAGGTTATCCACCCGAAGATCTGATTCCTCTTTATGAGGAGGAGGAACTCAAAAAATTACCATAGACTCTTACTCAAAAGCGTAAGACTCCAGTTGTTTCGGCTCCGCAAACATTACCAGTAGTTAAAAACTAAGTTCCTTTATTACCATCTTATATTTTGACTTGCTATTCTTTCGAATCGTAACAATTTCATCTTTTTATGACTCAGAGCTAAACCATTGTGGAAAGGAAAAGGGAAATCTAGAAAGGCTCTACGCCACCGTAAGTTGAACTTAGTTTCTCCCGTTTATGCTCCCCCGACTCGTAATCCCACCACATCATTAGCACCAGATGATTTTCCATCTCCCTGTGCTAGGGATGCGGAGGCTCAATCTAACAAACTAGTGAACACTAGTTCACACACCGATGCCACCCCAGTGGCTCGAGATTTGATAAGGGTGAACCCTCTAAGGGTAATGATCCCTCGTTTGACGTCTTTGATGAAAATCTTCTGAATATTCTAATGTTGCCAACATTGTCCTCACCAAGAGAAGTGTAGAAGAGATTCAGAAGCTTGCCTTTGCTTGCCTGGAAACTAGGAATATTTCTACCGCTGAAGATGATCAAAAAGCTGAAGATGCGAATCTTGAGGTTCTGCTAGGTCAGATTCATCTTCGTGGCAAAAGATTAAGGGTTGGTGGGGTTCCGCCTCCACAAGTACAACCCTTAACCTTAACTGAGAAGGTTTCTGCTGAAATTAACACCAACCTCCACAAATTGCACCATGAGCACATTGTAAGTCGTCGTTCGAATCTTCTTATTGTCTTTATATCATATCCTCTAGCCCCCAAGCATGAAATCAGATAGGAGTTTAAAATATCATTTTATTCTTTTTGGATGCTGAAGAACGAAGTAGTGTAGCGCCCAAGGCTCGTGCTGGAATTTAACTTAGTTAAAATAACAACCCTAGTTTTAGTAGACCTCTGACTATGGTTAGTATTCTCACTTACAGAAAGTTAATGGTTACAACAAGGAACTGTTGAAGAACTTAAGAAAAAAGTGAAAGGAGGTCAAATCTCTCTAACTTGAAAATGCACAGCTCAAAGTAGAGAAGGATGACGCGGAAGGTAAACATTTTCAGTTCTCCTATTATAATGTTTAATTTCTGTGCCGAATTTTGGTTCGATTGACCATTACTTTTCCACTTCAGGCTTGCTGAATCAATCTTGTAAACTTGTGGAAGAGGCAGAAAACTTCAAAGTCTTGGAAGCGAAAAATGTTTAATTGTGAGCTGAGCTGAAGAAACTTAAGGCAGACCATGAATGTAGTGTCAGCAACATTCTAGAATCCATCAACTTGGCCACTGAAGAGCGTCACTGGATCATCGCCCGCCAAGACAAAGAAAGTAATGACCTGAAGGAGGAAATGAATAGGAAAAGTGACCTCACGGATGAACTCCAGAGATTGAGGGAGGAGAATACCATAGTACATGAAGCCATCTTTGGTAAGTTTATTGTTAATGCCATTTATCCTTTTTCCTGCAGTATTTTCTGAATTATTATTCATATGTACTAATCTTATCTTTTCACATGACCCCTCAATATTCTAGATTTATCTTTGTCCGAGTCCTGCATCAGCTGACTTTTCACAGTCAGAGATCTGATCCATTACTTCCGCTATTCTTGAACAAACTGGTGAAACCGTTTGTTAGGGGTGACCCCTTAGGGTGGCCTAATCTTTCACGAATCCTCGTGGAAATCGAGATGAAGGTGAGTGGGGAAGAGGGGGGGTGAAATCCATGAACACGCACGCGTTGAACTCGATGAACACACACACATACACACACGAAAACACGATACAAACCAATATCTCATGCCGGCGGCAAATAGTCCGACACAATCCCTAGGATTGGTGGTGGCCAAGGATCTCTCTCTCTCTAACGACACGGCGAGCGGGAGGCTTGGTGAGATCTTGACAACTTGGCGAGGTACTTCGACGCCAAGGCCTTGTACAACTTGAACACGCTAGGCAAAGCTCAAGAGGATTGGGACAATCGTGCTCCTTGGCAAAGGAGCATGAGACTAGAATTAGGTTGATCCACTAGGGTTTCTACTAATTCAATTATCCAAGTCTGAGGTTCTAATAAGTAGGTGGGGGACTATATATAGGACATCCACTTAAGTAGGGGTAATTTGGGCAAACAAAAAGTATTGAGGGTGTTACAAGGCCTGAGGGTCGAGCTGGTGCGTGTAGGCATAGTAGCGGCCCGTAGTACCGGACTCAGGTCTGGTAGTACTGGGCTTTACTAGTAGTAGGCAGGGAAGGGCCGGTAGCACCGGACATTGCCTGTTGTCGTGCTCCAGGAGCGGTAGTACTGTGCGTGGTCACCGTTAGTACCGCTTGCGGTAGTAGTGCCGCGTTCGTGGTACCGGGGAGGTCGGGGGTCTTTAGCTGGTGCTCTCTGGTCCATGCGGTAGTACCATTGATGCTGGGCGATAATATCGGTTGGTCCTGGCAGATACTGGGTGCTTTAGTTGTTGCTGGTACGCTCCTGTGGTTCATGTTTTCATACCTGAGGATGCACAGTGTTGGGCATGAACTAGCAAGCCATTCATGGGTGTATCAAAGTCACACGAGGAGAGGAGCGAGTTAACCTTATCTTGTAGGAATTGGGCCCAGGCATGAGTAATTGGTCTACTTGGGGGACTTGGTGGTGAGGATGTAGATGTGTCCATAGAACATCCTGCATCAGCTCCCCCTTGGGAAAGAGTTGTCCTCGACTCTTCTTCCTTATCATCTTGATCATCTCCATGAAATGCCGACAGGTCCTTGACATTGAACGTATTTCTCATGAGGTAGTTTGATGTCAGAATGTCGATGACGTAAGCATTGTTGTTGATCTTCTTTAGGACCTTGAATAGACCATCTCCCCTTGGCTTGATTTTTGAGTCATGTTCCTTGGGGAAGCGGTATTTACTTAGGTATATCCACACAAGGTCACCTTCTTTGAAGATCATCTCCTTATTGGTCTTGTTTAACCTTGAAGCTTGGCGAAGCACCTGTTGCTTGATAGTTGTTCTTGTTTCTTCGTGTACTTTCTTCATCGCTTGGGCTCGCTTGTCAACGTCCTTGTTGGTGTGCTTGTTGAGAGGAAGTGGTAAGATGTCAAGGGTGGTGAGGGGATCGAAACCGTAGACGATCATGAAGGGGATCATCCTTGTTGTAGACTGCTTGGGTCAATTGTAGGACAACTCGGCATATGGAATGCATTCCTCCTAATCCTTTAGGTTTTCTTTATAAACACACGAAGTAGTGTTCTGAGGCTTCATTTGACGACCTCGGTTTGGCCATCAGTTTGAGAATGCGATGTAGACGAGAAGAGGAGCTTGACGCTGATCTTGGCCCTGAGTGTCTTCCAGGAGTTGCCCATGAATTTGATGTTGCGGTCGGATACGATAGTTCTTGGCACACCGTGAAAAGACGGACGATTTCCCTGAAAAACATATTTGAAATATGTGAAGCATCATCCATCTTATGGCACGGAATGAAGTGTCCCATTTTAGAAAAGCTATCCACTACGACAAATAGAGAATCATGACCATGCTTAGACCTAGGCAATCCTAACACAAAGTCCATGCTAATGTCTAGGAAAAGGCAATGGCATATAAAGACCAAATGGGTTAGACTTAGCTTAGAAACATGTAGTGCATCATTGGACGTGGCGCTCCATGTCTTGCTTCATCTTGGGCCAATAGCAATGTGTGGATATCATGTATAATGTTTTGTCACGACCAAAGTGACCCATGAGGCCTCCACCATGAGACTCTTGGAGAAGCAAGTTTTGGAGAGATGACTTCAGAATGCAAAGATTGTTTTGTTTAGAGAGAAAACCTTATGAAAATAGAAGTCATCAAATCCCTTGACACTTGAAAGCTTTGCGAATATTGGTCCAATGAACATGTCAGAAGCATATAAAGATTTGATATTATCAAGACCCAACATGTTTACTTCGAGGCACATAAGCATGCACGTGTTTTTGTGAGACAAGGCATCCGCAACTACATTATCTTTGCCTTTCTTATACTTAACGATGTAAGGAAAAGACTCCATGAACTCAACCCACTTAGTGTGCCTTTTAGTCAAGTTGGCTTGTCCTTTGAGATATTTCAACGACTAGTGGTCGGAATGTATGATAAATTCTTTAGGCCAAAGATATTGTTGCCAAACTTGAAGGGCCCGATTTAAGGAAAATAAAGCTCTTTGTCATAAATCGGCTAGTTAAGGCGCGTAGCATCAAGTTTCTCACTACGGTAAGCAATAGGACGTCCATTTTGCATGAGGACTCCTCCAATTCCAATAGCACTAGCATCACACTCTATCTCAAATTTTTTGAGAAATGCGGTAATGCAAGAAGAGGTGCTTCGGTGAGCCTGTATTTAAGTTCATCAAAAGCTTTTTGTTGTGGTTTGCCCCACACAAAGGTGTCATTCTGTTTGGTCAACTTGTTGAGAGGACAAGCAATGGTCGAGAAATCCTTCACAAAGCAACGATAGAAACCGGCCAACCCATGAAAACTTTGAAGTTCACTCACATTTGTGGGAATGGGCCAATCTCGTATGTCTTTTACCTTGGAAACATCAACTTCAATTCCATTCAAAGAAACAACAAAACCAAGAAAAATTAACTTGTCTTGACCAAAAGTGCACTTGGTAAGATTAGCATATAGCTTTTTCAGTTCGAAGGATTTTCAAAACCTCCTTAATATGTGTAACATGCTCCTCAAGTGACTTGCTATAAACAAGAATATCGTGAAAATAGACAACAACACTTTTTCCAATGAGAGATCTCAAAATATGATTCATAAAGCATATGAAGGTGGACAAGGCATTAGATAAGCCAAAAGGCATGACCAACCATTCATAGAGACTAAGTTTGGTCTTGAAGGCGGTTTTCCACTCATCACCTTTCGCCATGCGTATTTGATGGTAGCCACTACGAAGATCGATTTTAGAGAAAATAGTAGCTCCACTCAACTCATCAAGCATGTCATCAAGATGTGGTATAGGATGTCTATAATGTATGGTGATAGCATTGATTGGATGGCAGTCCATGCATAACCGCAACGTATCATCCATTTTTGGAACAAGAATCACGGGTACCGCACTTGGACTAGTGCTTACTTGGATCAAACCTTTGGAGATGAGTTGGTTGATTTGGCGTTCTATCTCCTTCGTCTCCTCCGGGTTTGTGTGGTAGGCAACGCGGTTTGGGAGAGGTGTGCCAGGTATGAGGTCAATGCGGTGCTCGATTCCACGAAGAGAAGGTAGTACATGAGGGAGCTCTTCGGAAACACGTCCTTAAATTCCTGCAAAATAGCCATCAAAGAGGGAGGAATATTTGTCAAGTCACTAGTTACTTGCGCTAGTCCCTTGCAAATGAGGACATAGTGCAAGATAGATGGGTTATTCCCCACTTCTCTCATCTCACTTTTTGTGGCAAGAAGAACACTATTATTTTTTCCACTCGAGTTTTGCTTTTGGATCTCACTTGCTATATGGTGGTTCTCTCGCTCACCACTCTTCTCACAAGTAGGTTGTGTGGTTTGCACCCTCGCTAAAGCCTTTGCATTATCTGTAATTATTTGGCTAGGAGTCATCGGTTACAAAACACATGTGTTGTTAAGCCATTTCAAGGTATACAAATTTGTTCGACCATCATGTAGAGCACCCTTGTTGAATTTCCATGATCGGCCAAGCAACATATGGCAAACCGTATGTCATGGGAACCACATCACACTCTACCATGTCTTTGTAAGGTCCAATAGAGAATGTTACGGAGACGGTGTGCTTGATCTTCACGGACTCTTGGTCACTTAGCCATTGGAGATGGCCGGGGTGCTTGTGTGGATGGAGGGTGAGGGTTATATTCTCACATAACTTGGTGCTTGCAAGGTTGTGACAACTCCCTCCATCTATGATAACTTTAATGGATTTCCCATTGTTGCGACACATGTTTGGAAGATGTTGGATCTTTGATCTTCATGCTCTTGTGCTTGAGTAGTCAAGATCCTTGTGACAACAAGCGATGGGCTTGCGTCATGTTCACACATGAGGAGATCTAGATCATCTTCCACGTGTTTCCTTGCCATTGCTTCTTTGACTCTTGCATCAAATTCATCTTCACTCAAGTATTCATCATCACCATTATCATGAATGAACAATACTTTTTTGTTACCACATGTGGCTGACTTGTGTCCTTTTCCTCCATAGTTGTAGCATTCTCCGTTGAAAGGTGGTTCATCCTTTGTATGTTTGGCACTTGGGGGCGGTTTTCCTTGAGGAAGTGTGGGCTTGAAAGGAGGCTTGGAGGTAGTTGAGGAGCTTCCGTTGAAGTTCGTTGTTGTAGCGGTTGAGGCTTGCTTGTACGTGAAGTACGTCTTGGGATTGTTATATTTGATGTCATCTTGTACTTGATAATTGACCTTTGTTGAAATATGCACAAGATCAATCATGTTGTTTTAGTTTTGGAACTCGACAACGCGCTTGATTGGGTGGTTCAAGCCGATGAGGAAATGTGCCATTGTTTGCTCGTCACACTCTTCAATGTTTGCACGGATCATGTTGAGCTCCATTTGCTTGAAGTACTCTTCAATTGTCTTTGTTCCATGGTTAAGAGATTGTAGCTTGTTGAAGAGGTCGCGCGTGTAGTGCAAAGGAACAAAACGGGATCTCATATGGTCCTTCATATCATACCAAGTGGTGATTGGAGGCTCTCCTATTACACCACGAGCGACTTGGACTTGTTCCAGCCAAAGGTTGGCATAATCATCAAACTCAAGCGAGGCCATGGAGACCATCTTTTCCTCACTATAGTTGTTCATGCGGAAGATTTTTTCCACTTTGAGCGCCCATGAGAGGTATTTTTTGAGGTTATTCGAACCGGTGAACTTGGGCATTGTGAACTTGAGTTTGCCAAAAGTTTCTTCCTCATTGCGGTGACAATAGCAGTGGTTGCCATGATGTTGACTATCTTCATCTTCCATGCAATCATTTTGATGAGCTTGGTGACCTTGTTGTTGTACTTGAAGTTGAGGAGCCACATTTGGGGGAGGTGCAACTTGGTTCTCGCAACGTTGTTGAGGAGATTTCTCTTTCTCTTGGCGTGGTTTTTGATGAGATTGAGGCACTTGGGCCTCACGAGTGTGATGAGGATGTGGAGCCTCTTTCCACGGTTGTTTGTGAGGGGAGGCTTGTTCCTTGGTTGTTGATGTGGATTGGGCACATGGGCCTCTTGGTGAAGGTCATGGTCTCGAGCCTCTTGACATGGTTGGTGTCGCTCCATATGTACCATTCAATTCTCCATGTCTTGATGTTGTGTAGGAGGCTCGTCATGGTGACCATGGTGGCGGTGTGGACGTTCATAAAGACAATGATGAAGAGGATGGTCTTGAAGAGATTCATGTCGACGAATAGCTTCTTACTCCAAGTTGGAGTCATCACTTGTTGTTGCAAGAATGTCTCATGGACGAGGATGGTGTACTTGGGGTTACACTCGAGGTTCCACTCGTGGTTCTTCACGCGGGTGGCCTTGTTGGATCACTAGTGCTCTTGCGTGGTGACGGTGTTTGTCTCACCTTGCTTGAGGCCTTGAGGACAAATCACCATCATACCTTGACATTGCAGCGTCCCGTGGGAAAGGTTTATAATGCGAAGAACTTCCATCTTCAACCACAAGGGCTTCATTGAATCGTGGAGCACTTGCATCAGGATCTTGGTGAAGAGGAGAATAGCAACATGACGAGCTTAACACACTTTAATGTTGCCTTGAAGAGCTTGATGGGCGTGAACGCGGTCTTGTGCTCCGCGTGAGATTGGTCATCATCTTTTGTAACGTTTCATTTTAGTTGGCGAAGTTTATGTGCATGGCCCTCGTTTCCTGAGAAAGGTTGGATAAGCTGTGTCGCATGTCATGCATTTGTTGTTGGAGGCCATCAAAGCGGTTGTCGATGCTCTTGAATTCGACTTGAGTTTTGCAAGAATTGTTTATCTTGGCGCATCCCAAGGGCATTGCAACGATCATAGAACTCTCTTCGAATGATGTAGTGGCTTGCGCGCGTCATGTAAGAACCTTCTTCTTCTTTGTGTGTATGTGTTTGGCGCGCCTTGCCGTGCCTATCCATGATGCAAGACAAAAGGATTGTATATGGAAGGTAATATGTGGTGGGGTTTAGCCTCTTACCTCACCTTGGAGATTGTATCGAACTAGTAGCCACAAGTGAGAACTATAAGCTGGCAAAGTGAAATCGCAAAGAAAGCTCACACTAAAGAAAGACCTAAAACCCTCAGAAGCTTTTGGTGGAAGGTTAGGATGGTGGAAAGACAAACGAAATGATCCAAAGAAATGGTTATTGTTAAAGGTGGAAAAGAACCAAAGATCAAAATCAAAAAGGATACGATCTAAAAAACACGAGGATACACACACGTGGAGATGGATGGGGTTAGCACGACTATGAAAATGAGAACAAAATTTCCTAACAAAGACTAAGCTCGGTTGTCATGCCAACGCAAGGAGATACCTCACCTCGTTTGCCAAAATTTGATAAGCAACGAAAATTGTGCACTTGCCTTGGTCGCGCTTTCTCTCTCTCTATTTTCTTACAAGCTTGATACTCTCTTTGTATTGGGAGACTATGTATCTTTCTATTGTTCCTTTCCTTTTGCTTTTTTATTTTTCTCTCTTTTTGATTATTTTTCTCCCTTTCTATACTACTATGTGAAAGTTTATATTTTCTTACACACTATCACTTTCCAAAGGCAAGTGCACAATGCTTAGGCAAACACAAAATGACCTGCTCTCATAGGATAGGTACACACAAACAAAGATATGGGGTTAATAAGGTTGAGCAAGTTATACCTTTGGTATTGATGACGACTTGCAATTGGTGTTGGGATGATGTTCGGTTGTCATGGTGTTGTAGAGCGCGGGATTTAATGGTTGCGGAATCTTGTCGCTAGTTAGGCAACACACACGTGAAACACGAACAAACAAAAGAACAAAGGCAGAAAACAAACTTGGGGCGAGAAGGAATGGTGAAAAGCTCTCAGGCTCGGCCGGTAGTACCACCGGACATATCTGAGTACTGCTTGGAATCTCCGGTGGTACCTGATGTCTGCAGGCGCACATATCATTTGTAGCTCATTTCGAAGTATACATATATCGATCCCACAGGGAGCCCAATGGTAAGTGTCAATTCACTCAAAGATGTCACAAATCTTTGAGTGAATTGACTGCAAGTGTGGAAATAAGAATGAAATTTGGATTAAACTGGATGTATTTAAATAATACTAAAATGTAAACTTCAGGAATAAAAAGCATAATAGTAAAGAACGATTCGATTATTTGTGGTTTTCTACAGACGACGAAGAAGGTGCAGGAGACACAGTTCATGGGGATAGTGACTGTTCCAGTTGGATGAATGATAAGTGTAAAAATTATAATCTTATAAATATATGTGTAGGCGAGCAACCCATAATTAGCCGGAACTGCTCTTGGTAGATTTCATCCCAACTTTAATAATCCTACTAGCCTGTTACCAAAACCATGGTCAGCCACTAGACGATTAAGATCCTTCAGGTTGCTTGGATCGGACTAAGGCAATAAGCACAATGGTTACTTATTATCCTCGAGTCAAACTAGTTTCCCATTGTTATCCCCGTGTGACTCAGGGGTCACCGGTCTGCTAGCAAACAAGATCCTAGCTGTGTAGAACAAAGCATCATGTTGTCTGGGCCCTTAATTGGACAACAACATTAGGCGTCCCACATATAGTCAAGCACACATAATATAGTAATTAAATCAATCACAAACTAATGGAAAATATATGGAGGCACATCGCATCTCACCAATCCCTTACATCTCCCATGCCTAAGGAACTTACTCACACATGAGAGAAGAAAGCATCATCAATATAATTAAATAAAGGGAGTTCTTCTCGATATTACTGTGGAGATCCACAATAAGAATAGAAAAGTAATCCAACACAATTCAAGATAGGAAGAAACAATCTCAAACCCTAATCTTGCAAGGGGAAGATCTCTCTCTCTCTCTCTCAAGTACAAGTAATGGCTATGAGGGTGTGATGGTTGGGACGTCAATGATCATGGAGCGAGATGAAGAATGTCTTCCCCTTCTTCTCCGGATCTCTTCTTTCTCCTTTCTGGATGGGATGTCGGTTGCTATATTATGATTCTGCGTCTGGCCTATTCACGGAAGTTGTCCCTTTTGACAAGACGAATGCGACGACAGCTATACGGCGGGAACTATACGGCCGAAAAAATATTCCCGCCGTATAGTTTCTCGTTAAAGCTTCTGTATGCCTCCCTCGATTGCTTCCAAAGAGAGACTTGCTTGTTTTCGACTGAATATTGTGTTTCTCTTGTTAAAGCCTTCTGTTGATGTTCAGAACCTAAAACACACATTAAAAACCAAGTTTTTTCTTTGCTACCGAAGTATTAGCGTTAGGTAAAGCTAGAAAACTATCAAATCCAGAAGAAAACTATCAATAAAAACCATCAAAATATGTCGAATATCACATCTATCAACTCCCCCAAGCTTAGATGTTGCTCGCCCTCGAGTGATAAGAATATAAGGAAGAATAGCAGAGATTCGAGACTGAAATAAAGAACTTACAAGCTCGAATTGGTGTCAAATTATTTTCTTCACAATTCCTGCAATCTTAAACATGATTATACAAGTATTCACAAGATTGCACTGAGTCTAGTTCCTAACCACGTATATCTTGCTAGCAAATAAATCATATGACCGAGCAAGTGTCAAAAGTTTAGCTAGCAAAGTGAAAGACATTCTTTTAGTGTCTCTCTTTGTTGAGAGATGAAATCTTTTTGCTCTTGTTTCTTTAATCAATTAAGAGTACTCAAGTTGGCACCAAAAACATTCAGTTTAGAACAAGTCATCTATTCCCACGTAAAAATTTCAAGACTCTCCAAGCACTTTTTTCCTTCCCTTGCTTTTCAAAAACTTCAGCTCTTTCATAGAGAAAGCATGCCACGGTTTTTAACATGTTAATTGGGATTGTGTTGTGCACTCATGACCATGCCAATAAATAATTGTTGAGCAATAGTGGGTCAAAGGAGTACTACAATTTGACTTGGAATGTGAAACCACGAGGAGACTAAAATTTTACCCATCATAGCCTTGCAGCTACATACGTTTACATAACTCAATAGCCAAAATCAAGTGGTTTCCCACATTTAGATCGTTCGTTGGCCAGCGGAGTTAATCGTTCCCCATGGAGCATGATAGTGTTGTAATGACACGCGTAAAGCAATATCTTATGGTAATTATTAGAAAAAGTAGTGGCATAATCTCTACTACTTCGAAACATCCTTTTTATTAGACAATTTCATTCAAGGGTGATATCGAGTCTATTTACATTAAGCTCAAGTGCGATGGAGTAGTTCTAATATCAAATCCTTTGGGCTAAACATGGACTCAAGTCATCTTTTGGATGTTTTTTCTTGTTGTAAAAATGTAGGAAATATTTTTAACCAAGTTCATTGCTCATTGTTTCAAAGTTAAAAAGGAGACACTAACAAAGGAATAGAAATTATAGGATAGCAAGCTAAGTGGGGAGTGAATCAAGTGCAAGCGGGTAAATAATTGTACGATTAATTTAAAGTTGCAGAAAAGGTGATGAAAGGAATGTGATACCTCCTCCTTCTTGCTTCGTTCTCGTACTTGAGTCCAACCCCCTCTATATTTCCCTATTGCCAACTCACTTGAAATTTAGCAATCTATGAGGGAAACAAAGAAACAAATTGGCAATAAAAGTTACAACTATTTTTTTATATTTTTGGTTTAGGAATGCAAACTGAAAGTATACAAGCAATTTTGAAGAAGTAAAATAAATCAAAAGAAGAAATAAAAATATGAATGCAAGGTTTGGAGGTTTTCAAACCTCCCCCAAGATTAGGCTATTGCTAGGCTCAGCAGTCGGGAAGTGGGTCATGAAGTGACTGAAGTTTTGAGTTAAGGCACTCACATCTTCATTCATTCCTTATAGAGTGTGGTCAATCTCCCCAACGCACTGGTTGTGCTACTAAATTCTTGATAGGGAACATAGTTGAACCCCTACTGTGGCTGATTGGGCCATGGGTCCCAGGATCTCCCTTGTTGTTGTTGTTGTCCCTCCCAAGCAGGTTTGTATTCCTGCTCTTGCTCCTGCTCCTGCTCATCCTACTGCTCTCCTTCTTTATCTTCTTATTAATCAGGCTGGAATTCAGCCATGATCTCCACCACTTGATCCTTGGTGAGGATCCAGTTGTCCTTCTCCAGAATCGTGAATGCTTGTGGACAGGGCAACGGAACCTTCTCAACCTGTGCATCACCAAGATAGCCAAACTGATATGCTCGGAGCCTCTTGTTAGCTTGGTAAACACTGAGGAAACCACAAGCAGTAAAATATTTGACATCCATAAGTTTGGAGCCATCAACAGGTTGCATCATGGGTAATATAATGTTTAATGCATGGGCAAGGTGGTTTACTAATCCACCAATGTGAATGTCATCTTTCGTCTTGTTGCTCTAGAGATGAAAGTGCTAGATGAGTAGTGCCGCGGGATTGGGGCTTTGCGGTGCATTGGAGAAGAGTGCCTTGGTGATCATGGCCATGTCTGCATTGGCCATGGAATCGGTATCTCCTCTTTGTAACAGTATATTAGCGAGGAACAAGGCATTGTAGCAAATTGTTGGGTTCTGAATGGTGGACATATTCTTCTGGTAGAAGTCCGTGCCACTGTTAACAGAAACAACCTCCCAATATTCTCCACTTGTGATGCTATATAAATTTGTAACAGTTGACTCTCCATCGTGAGGGAAACCAAAAGCATCACAAAATTGTTCGAAAGTTATTTCATAATGCCGCTGGTTCATGGTGAAGCTTTCCTTGCACGCATTACCTTTCTCCCAGTGGCCATCGTAGAAGGATGCAAGGAACTCATAGTTGAGCTCGGTGTAGGTATTGTGTCTTGCATAGGCGAGTAGTGCTAGCCTTGAATTTGCACACATGAGGTCGAAGTCTGCCCTCAACCCTGCATTGGTGAGAAAGGTATCATCGGCCCAACGTGTGGGCATCATCCTCCTAGATGAAACTATGGCCAACTTGGGGTTGAGCTCGGCCTGGTGCCCCGAACTCCCGCCACGTTGGCGCTTTCTCTTGCGAAAAATTCTACGAACTTTGTTCACCTTGATACACTGAAATTTTTCACCATGAAACCTTAGGCATATAGTTTCTACATGAGATAAGAATGATTCTACGTGGAAAAATTTAATCCTAACATGAGAAATCAAAAGTAAAAACAAAATAAGCTTGAGTTCATCCACTAGATCAATGTGAGAGTTTAAACCATGGAAATCTGAAAATAAAGCATGGATAGGCAGAGAAACATACTGATTTATTGATTCCCCAATTCAAACGAACGAAATCTGTGAAGAATGAAGAATTCTAGGTGGGGTTTGAGAGGTTTGGAGAGAGTATATGAGAGAAAAAGTGAGGAGAAAGAAGATCCCTTTCTACCCTGGTGCGATTAAGTGGTCACGCCGAACTATACGAGCACAACTATACGGGCGGCATATGTAGTTCCCGCCGTATAGTTGCGGCGGCGCCGCCAATTAGGGTTTCTTTATGCCAGAACATAGCTATATGGGCACAACTATACGACCGAATCATAATGGTCCCGCCATATAGTTGGTCGTCAAAACTTCTGTGTCCTCGAGATAAATTATCTTGGACAGGCTTCGATAACTATATGGCCAAACTATACAGCCGGATTTTTATTCCCGCCGTATACTTGGTCGTCAAACAATCAATACCTTTGAGAAGACATTCGACGAAGGCATCGATATCTATACAGCCGGAATTTTTATTCCCGTCGTATAGTTGGTCGTTAAATCCTCCATACCTATGAAAGAAAATTTGTTGATGGCAAAGATATCTATACGTCCGGAATTTTTATTCTCGTAGTATAGTTGGTCGTTAAACCTTCCATACTCATCAAAAAATTCTATTTCTTTGAAAATACCTTCTTATGCTGAAACTTAGCGAAACACCTTGTTTTTGACAAAAAAAATGACAGTAAAAATTGTCGACCAATAATAGCATGTATAGAGCAGGATTTATAGTACTAGCTAACTTCTTCTCCTCAATTGGAGATTCACTTTTTTTGTCTAGACAAAATGATTAAGCTAGTTTTTTTAGATAAATCCCAAATTTTTATTTTTGTACTTACTCTACGCTTGTTCAATCGATATTTCTACTACTTTTTGACAGCTGCATGTTCAGAGGCGTGCTTCCGCAAGGATGTCTGTGAAAAAGTTGTAGGAATGCGAAACATTTTATTCTTTAGTTTATTTTATTATAGCGATGGGTTGAATCCCACTAAGCATTTTATTAAGAATGGTTGAATAACTCAACCCCTTCTCTGTTCTCGAACTCTTACCTGAGGTTGCCCCTTATCAAAGACACTTACCACATGAACTCATTTTCCCGGTGGAATATATCTTTCTCCTGCTTGTAGCTTCTTTGGAAAATACCGGATGATTTCAACATCATAAACATTGAAGATTATTTTTCCCTCAGAACAATCAACTAGTGCTCCTGCAGTACTAAGGAAATGTCTTCAACATACTATGGATAATTTTTCATCCTCTGGCATTTCAAGAATAATGAAATCAGTGGGAATAACATGCTCATCTATTCTAAGTAAAACATCCTCAATCATACCAATGGGATGTTTAGTGCACTTGTCAGCCATCTGTAAAGTGATATTAGTAGGGGAATACTCCCCTAATCCTAACCTTTTATAGAGGAAATATGGCATTACACTAACTCCTGCACCAAAATCACACAAGGCATTGTGAATATCTGTTTTGCCAATTGAGCATGAAATATTTGGTATTCCGGGATCTCCCAATTTAGACAATAGATTCCCATTAGCAGGATAACTAGTGACAATGGCAACGGTTTTAGTTATTTCTTTCTTTCTAATAAGAATATCACAGTGGAATTTAGAATAGGTGGGAACTTTTATTGCATCCGCAAATGGAATTTCAAGACGAAGATCACCAAGTGCTTTTTTTGAAAGAATCATAGATTACTTGATCCGGTGGTTTCTTTTTCGATCTGGATAAGGAAGCTTTTGCTCACCTTTGTTATTCTTGTCTTTTACGTTTTCTGGGGGATCAAGCTCTTTTGTTGTTTTCTTTTGTTGCTACTTATCTCGTTTCTTCTTTTCTATTACAACAACTTCATCTTCATTGCTTGTCTCCTTTTCTTCTCTTGGATCAATCATCTCTACATCAGAGTCATAACGGTCATCATGTGCATCATTTTGGTCCTCCTTGGTTTGATCTTGTGTTTCTTCGGCAGTTTCATCTTGAGGATCCACCTGTGTATCATCTTCTTGGCTTACTTTGAGCAAGGCTTTTTCCTTTCAATCTTTTTCAGCTTCATATTCTGGTGGTCCTAATGGTCCTGTAACAACTGCTCCTCTTCTTGTAACAACATTAGTAGAAACATGAATATCTATATCATCTTGAAGAAAAATTTGATAACCAGATGCTATTTGTTCACATCAGGTTTCAATCATACTAAGATACTTGTGAAATAATTTTATTTCTTGCCCAATCTCATCATAATTTTCCGTGAGTTCCGCCAAAATGTTTTTATGTTTTTGAAAATGCTTATGCATGTTATTATGAGATTTTGCTTGTCGATGTTTTAATTCTTGAAAAACTTTTCTAGTTTCATCTTCTTTAGTAAAAACTTGTAACAAGTCTAGTTTGTTTTCCTTAACAAGTTCAGAAGGTATACCTTTTTCTTTCATTGTTTTGCATACTTCGGGCATAAGATCAGGATTTATACGATGCATCTCTTTTTCTAGATTAATGTCGAAATCAGGATTGTATAAAGAATAATTCTTAGCCATAGTAGACATCAATTTCAAACATGCTTTAACAGTTAAAGTATTAATTGATCCTCCTTCTGGTAGGTTAAGCAACTCTCTGCTTTGAGTATTAAGACCAAGCTAAAATATATGGAAAATAGTTGATTCAGAATATCCATGATTAGGAATTCTACTGATCATTCCAAAGAATCTATCCAGGCTTGTGTGTATTTTTCTCCCACGTCCTAACTAAAGTTGCCTATATTCTTTCTAGTTAGAGTTACCTTTTTAAAAGGATTAAGCCTGTTTATGAATTTCATAATATAGTTTTCCCAACATTTAATGTAATGATGGGGGAGAGAATATAACCAGTCTAGAGCTTTACCTTTACGAGACTAACAAAAAAATTAAACGAGAGAAATCTGTTGGCAAACCTTTTGGTCCATGTGTTGTCATCAAATCGTCAAACTCTCTGATATGTCTTCCTGGGTCTTCATCTTCCCTTCCACTAAAAGCTTTTTCTAGCAAATTTTTTATAATTCCACCATCAAATCGATATTCTCTAACTCCAGAGTTAGGAAATTCTATTGGTTGTTTAAGGAAAGCAGAGTTTGGAGCACTATATTCTTTGAGAGTTTTCTCAGGTTTCTTATGAGTTGTCCTGTAAATAGACATGATTTCCATAAAATCACTTAGGTTTTCAACTTCAACCTTGTCTGATCTTAAAAGTTTTTCAATAATTTCTTCGTGCCTTTGAATAGGCACGCGCTCAAAATAATCTGGTAAATAGGTCCTACCAGAGCGTGTAGACCCTTTATCTCCTAGGGAGAACATTTTGTAGTACTAACACCTGAAATTTCAAGAGAAAAACACTTAGCGCTTAGCTCCCCAGCAACGGCGCCAGAAAATAGCTTGATGTATGCAAGTACACAAATCGTTTGTAGCTAGTTTCGAAGTATAGATATAGATCCCACAAGGAGCCCAAAGGTAAGTGTTTATGAGTGAAGTCTCTATCACACTCAAAGTTATCATAGGTCTTCGAGTGAATTGACTACAAGTGTGGAAATAAGAATGAAATTTGGATTAAACTAGATGTATTTAAATAAAACTAAAATGTAAACTTGAGGAATAAAACGCATAAAAGTAAAGAACGATTCAATTGTTTGTGGTTTTCTGCAGATGACGAAGAAGGCGCGGGGATGTACAGTTCATGGTGATAGTGACTATGCCAGGTGGACTAATGATAACACTACAAGAAAAGTTTCCTTCCGCAATGAATTGGCCTTAGTCTTCCGCGACGAAATTCTCAGCTCGACCGTGGCCAATGGAAAACTTTTTTTCCGGTTCCGCGGCCCTCTACTACGACGGATCTGCTAAAAACATGGAGGAACCTCGGCTGGCGCGTAGTAGAAGCAAGATTTTCGTTTCCTCGCGCGATGTTGACTCGCCGAAGTCTTTTGAGGCATGTGGGTCCCGGACGTCAGTGTCTCTAGTGGACCGTACTTTTCGGTCGCGCCTCCCTGATTTGAACTCGATAACATTGCTTGAGGCATCTGTCGTTTAGTCAGGCTGTTAGGTCCCATATGTCGGCCTCTCATTAGAAGGATCGTGTATATGATGGAATTTTTTCCTTCGCTCGCGCTACGCTGTTCCGAAGTTTATTGCGCTGCTCCATGCATCTACCGTTTAATCAACCTCGTGGGACCCACATGTCATCCTGTCATTAGAAGAAATGTGTGTATGATGGAATTTTTCCTCCGCTGGCGCTACCCCCATTCCGAAGTTGATTGCGCTACTCGACACATCTACTGTTTAACCAACCTCCTGAGCCCCACGTGGCATCCTCTCATTAGAAGAAACGTGTGTATGATGGGATTTTTTCCTTCACTCGCGCTACCCTGTTCCGAACTTGATAGCGTTGTTCGATGCATCTACCGTTTAATCACGATGTTGTGCCCCACATGTCATCCTCTCATTATAAGAAACATGTGTATGATGGATTTTTTACCCTCTCTCGTGCCTTCGTATTTCGAACTTGATAGCGTTGCTCGCTTCTTTAGCCGTTTATACAAGCTGGTGGGCCCGACATGTCCGCCTCCTATGTGCAGGAAACGTGTGCATGCTAGACTTTTTTTTCTTCTCTCGCGTCTCCCCGTTTGGAACTTGGCAACGTTGCTCGATATAACACCCGTATAATGTCTCCCTGCTGGGTCCACATGTCAGCCGCCTATGTAGAGGAAACATGTGTATGTTGGACATTTTTTTGGTCGCATCCGCTGGTTTGACCTTGGTACCGTTGTTCCATGCGGCAGGCGTGTATGGTCTTGCTGCTGGGGCCCACATGTCAGCCTCTCTCGACAAGAAACGTGTCAATCTTGGTCTTTTTTTCGGTCGAGACTGTTGTACAAGTACTTTTAAAATGCGCTTGTTAAACTTGATCTCTTATATGGTGAGGTTGATGGGTGCTAGATACAGGCAGGTGGGTCGGCCATGTCAGCCTCCTAGTACAAAAATATTGCTACAGATAAACTGCATGCCTTTCCACTATAAAAGAAAATTGTTATCTTTTTATAAAACGTAAAAAATGTATACTAACATCATATATAATCTATTTATTTTTCTTCTTAAAAATTGCTTGTCCATCTGCTACACGTGATTGCTAGCAGCTCAACTAAAAAATGTTAAGTATAAAAAATGTAGTAGGTTGTACTTAAAAACATGGATAGGCGGAGTTTTTTTAGGGGTGGGTGGACGGTGCCCAAAAAAGGCTGAATTGAAGAAAAATAGGCCAAGCAGGGATTGATGGGCTATTTTTCATGGGCTCTCACCCAATCTAACTGGGCTATTTGCACGGCCGAATGACCCAAAACATGGCCGAGTTAGAAGGCCTTGGGCTATAATGAGGCCGGATGGGCTAATTTCTTGGGATCGATAGTTAAAATCCCAAGGTACGTGCTATGCTCGGCCGGATTCAAAACAAAGACGTCAACAAGGGGAAAAAGGTATAAAATATGAGCGCCTAGATCCCAGGCGCCTGAGAACTTGTTATGTTAAGGAGCTGACATCACCCTACTAAATTAGCTAATACTCAGTTGTAACCTAGTAGTTGCAACTCATTAAATTCCTAGTTACAAGCTGTTGCAACAAATGTGTAACCCTCACGTTGCACCAATCGTGAGGTAAATCCAATGGCGAGAGAGGTGACTCTTGAGAACTAGCAAATCTGATAAAATATTCACATATATTTCTGTGAAAATTGTGGACAAACATCCCGCGCTCGCCAAAACTTTCCGCCGAGACCCCAAAATTTCCTAAGCCCGCCTTCAATCGAGCGACCAGCCCCTGTCTCTTCAAATTTTGCGCCGTTCTTATGGGAGATGCACCAGATTAGAACCAGGTCGCAAAATCCTGCATGCCTTAAAAAACGTCTCGACACCTTTTTATCAACAGTGCCAGCCTACCACCATTGGCCACGCCGTTCTTCACGAGACGCACCGGCCGGCGGTCAGCTGGGCGATCCCCACGCTTCGCCTGCTAGATTCGGGCACTAGACATTCTTCTTGGCTTTGGTTTGCATCATGAAAATTTTGAACACCTTTTGAAAATGATCCCGCGCATCCGGACATAGTTCGTGCCCCAAAATTTCAGATACTTCGAAATTCACATTCGATCCCTATTAAATTCAGAAGGTGGGGGCTTCACTCGTAATTTTCCCAGTATAGTGCTAGCAGTACATAAACCCACCCCCTCCTCCTCTCTCCTCCAGGAATACGTCACCGGCCGGAACATCCCCGCTGCACTTTAGTCGGCATACCCGCACACCTGATCTGCTCAACGAACCCTCTTGACCGGCGTGCTGACCACATCATCAACCGAGTAGGATCTGCTCCACGGACGTCGTGGTCCAGCGTTCTACTCGTATCCTCGCCCGCCCAAGATTTGCTTCCCCGTCGTTGACACCCACTACGACTGTAGCACCTTTGGCAACCTCGGCATGACCCGTGAGGATGCGGAGGAGGCCTAGACGCTGCCTCGACCAAGGTAAAACTAGATCTCCCTGCGTGATTTGTTTGTTGGCAATGTACTGTATTCGTGCTAAATTTCCTAACTAACAGGTTCTTTACTTGATATACATCTGTTATGCACTCCCTCTATTTTAAAATATAAGATGCTTTAGCTTTGTGTAAGAAGTGTATCCAGACTCATTTTAGTGTGTAGGTTCACTCCAAACCTAGATGAACCTACACACTAAAAGAGGTCTAGATGCACTCTTTTCACAAAGCTAAAACATCTTATATTTTAAAACAGAGGGAGTACTAAATTAATCCGTTGTGGTTACGCTTAAACTCCACACATTGAACTATTTATATGTATTGTAATATTTCTTTGTGAATTATTAGTCACTTAACATATTTGTTTACATTCTCTGTTGTACATGTCCACATGTGATATGATTATAAAATATCTCTCTCATTCGCCAATTTACGAACTATAGTATTTCCATCGTGCTATTGTCCTGCTATCCTATACTACACGTTTACACACGTCATACTATTTGACCATTATGTACTGTCGATTTGATCCCTCTTAACTTGCGGCTCAAACTGTTTTCTATTATTATGTAAGGAAAAGCCTCAGTTTGCACACAATATCATAGAGTGAATGACTCCTATAATCTCATAAGACCCCATCACTTTTGGTACACTTGATGCCAACGTATATCATGTTGGAACCTGTTTGTATTTACAGTTGGCCTTACCTTTATGCAGAGGAGCAACAATGGTGTACAAACTCCGCCTGTCCACACGAGCCGCCGTCGATCTCGTGTAACACCTACCGTAAGGCCCCCCACCCGAAGTTTGGTCCTTGCCACATTTTTTATTTGCTTAAATTTACCATTTGTCTCTCTTGTTTTCATATTTTGTCTTTTGTCTTTTTTGTTCCATGTGCTTAGTTCAATTTCCTAGATATGGAGAGGTCGGGTGTATTGCATCTGAGTTGTCTGATAATAAGGCAAGGCCACACTAGCGATAATATCCACACATGTATCATAAGGAACTCTGTGCAGTTCATCTCACTCTTGTATCTACTGTGTATCATAGTTAAATGAACTGGCTATTTTAATACGAGGCACTTGATGGTCCAGTTTGTTGTTCTCAAGCCGCCAAAGCATTGAAATTATCTGGCTATTCATGAATAATTTAATGTATGATTGCTTGATTCATTGTTTGTCTGAAATTATCTAGATAGCATATTCAAGGCTCACAATTGATGTGTTTTTATTGGCTGAGTTACTCTTTTTTGTCTATGATTAAATCAGTGGCAGATTTTGTTGTGTAGTTCCTGGCTAGTTTATATATGAGAAACATAATGCCTTAGTATTAATATTCATTTTATTCATGTTCTGCACATTCTAGTTTGAGCAGTCTGCATAAGGTACTTTTGTTGATTGCTCACATTGTTATTCAAAATAAACTTGTAGTTTGTTTCCCAAGTCTATATTTAAGTAACTTGTTTTGTCTTGGTCTCAGCCATCTTCAAGTAGAGCAGTCATTTCATAGAGAAGCACATGCTCGCATCGCCATGGTCCCAGCTGGTCCACTTATTCAAGAAGAAATAGATGTATGAGCCACCACAGTTAATTGTTTCCTTCCTTATATATTACCGCATTGACACATTTAAAATTCATGGTGGTGTGATTGCATGGTAATGTTGTTATACCTTGTTTTGTGTTTGTTTCAGGCTGCAAATGACCCTCTGAATGCCGAACAAAGACCCGCTTCTCCAAGTTTAGATTTTGTTTCACACAGCAGCAGTGAGAATACCTATTTCTCATGGCACACCGCTTTGAATGATCCTCATTTTTTAGCCGAAAGATTATTTCAGGATGCCCTCCAAGATGCCCGTGATAATGTTGAGAAAGAAGCCAACAAAACAGATTCAGTAATCACCATAGCACGCAAAGATTTATTGAATTGAAAAACAGGCAAGCCTTAATGCAAAACATACATAATAATCTCATATGTAGCTCTCATGGGAAGCCAGTTGTTACATGTCTCGGGATGCAAGCTCCATAGAGACCTTTTCTGTAACACCAGTTATGGTGTTTTTTTAGTTGTCTGGACTCTGATGCAACTTTTATGCTTCACTTTATTACTATCAAGTTTACTGAGGATTGTAATAATCTACTGTAATTTGCAGTTGTCAGTTGTTTGAGGATTGTTGCAAACTGAGCATCTATCAAAATTACTACACACACATGAAAAAACAGTGAAATTGTAAGAGGTACAACACACGATCTACCGGAACAGGGAGAACGTCCATTGTATTACACGAGCACCATAGAACTTGCAAAATTCATAGACGTTCACTCAACAAAGTGCACACATAAAGAGCTGACCTGGAGAGAATACATCAGGAGAAGACCCACACAATCCATCAATCTGATGGATAGCTTTCCTCGTAATCGTAGTGGGTGGTACCATCCTCGCCATATGGCGGCACCATCCGCAGCTCAGAATGCTCGACGATTCTGCAATACTCCGCCAGCAATCGATCAAGGTCGAAAGGACGGTCATTGATCCATAATCCTCCTACTCCATACCCATATACAACGCTTGGCTCCTCTTCCTACGCAAGAGCCTCAAAGTTGTAAGATCTAATCTCGGATAGGTTTGGATAGTATATACTACCGGCCTACACTGTGGGTACCCTGGCACTGTCGACGCAGACGCAACGATTGTCCGCAATGAAGAGAGCACGACTTCTGATGCCTCTGACCGGCTGAAGGACACGGTTCTGGGTATCAACCTGGTAAACAACCGGCCTGTCGCCGTAGACCGGTCCACTCACAACAAACAGCAACTCCCCGTCGAACTCGACGAGGTAAAAACGATTCTCTGGGAACTGGCAGCCCGGAACAGGGCCTACAATGGTGGGATGCATCTCCAGGGTTCGTGCGGAGCGCTGCAGCTGCACATCTCCATGAGCAGCATCACATATTGTCGAGAGGACAAACCCATATCTGTCTACGACAAAAACATTACCGGTGTAAGAAGTCATGCTCCGGAATTCCGCGAAGTCATACGACGAGTACCACCCTTCACCAAAGACCGGGCGACTCCCTTCCTCCGTGCTCTCATCCGCCCACCGAATGGTGCTGTTTTAACGGTTTGATGTAAACACCATCAACGACGGGAACATCGTCATAGCGACAGAAGCCACCTGCTCAGTCGGTATCTCCTCCCACAGGCGCTTGATAGCGCCCGAGAAGGGGTTGTACAACCGGGTCTTGTACGGCTACACCCTCTGTCCAAGCACAAGGAGGCCGCCGGTTGCGCTACCGACATAAAAGTACCTTCCAAAGATAGAGGGAGGAGAAACAAAGATTCGGTCAAGGTAAATAGACTGAAATTCAATCAAGGTAAACCATGGAGCAAAACCCTGGGCAACAAGTGGACTAAGAAACAGAACTTGAAAAACAGATAGTATAGGATGTGAATGCAACAAATGGATCGGATATATATATATGAATATAAATAAAGCACCTGCGAATAACCCGGCGAATCTTCTTCTCAAGGTGGCGGCCAGTTCTCACATTTAGCAATGTGATGGCGGCGTCTTCTACCTGATACTCCTCCGACAACTGGTGCTCTATAATAATCCAGTTGGCTAGCATAAAGCGCTCCTCCGTGAAGCCGTGCCAGGTGATGTAGACTGCTCGAAAGGCAGCATAGTAGTCGAAGTCATCCGTCGAAAGGAAGATGTCACCTATCTTCGCGACGATTCCCTAAGGGAGACCAGCCCATGGCAAGTCCTCCTCCTTCTTGCCGGCCATGGATGATGGCGTTCGTGTGGTCTCGGTCCCACCGACTGGCACAGGAAAAGGTTCTAGAGACACACATTTAAACAAAGGCCTGGGAAAGCCAAGCGAATCGTGTAGAAACGAGAGGACGACATGCACACAGCAACCGCAAGCGCGTTTCATCAAACTGGCACGGGCACGCACATGCGCACATGCACTAATTACGGTACAATGGTCGTGTGCACACCAACTTACGACTCCTGGGAGCAAGAGAGTATGTAGGTGTAGGATGATACGAGTAGTACAAGTATCATAACCTCATTGTATTTAATTATCCCAAATTCTCAGAAGAAAACCTGTGCTCCCTGGTCCCTCAGGGCACACGCAAACGCAGGGCATTTTGCATTTTTGCATGGAATTTTTCATTTTTCAATTTCGCTTTTTGGCTATGCCCTTGGATGCTCACCATGTGGCCGGATGGGGTGTATGCTTCGTGGAGCTAAAAAACTCATGCTCTCTCAATAGCACTGTCATTAATTATTGTGGTATATACGTTTTTAGCCCCACAACTTGCACCGCGGGAGCATTTTAGTCCCACATATTACAAATTGAGCAGCACTAGCCCCACAACTTATAACCAGGAACATTTTAGTCCAATTCAATCAAATTTCTGTGATTTTGTCCGGATTCATCGTAACTAATTCGGGAAGTGACATGTGGCATCATAATTTTTACAAAATGATCCCTGTATATTTTTTTCCTGCAAATTGTGACCTTCGTACGACTTGACAGGAGAATCTGAATAAGAAAACAAATAAGAAAAATTATCAATGCATTGTAGGGTATCGAACTGTTTACCTGTCCTACTGAAGAAATCAACCTTGCCACTACAACATGCACACAGAAGTGATTAACTAAAGAGCGCTCTGGCTAATGTGTTCTTTATTTTAGATATTCAAACATATGTGTTCTGGGGTACAATAACAACTCAACTTTATTCCTTTTTATTTTTGCGAATAAGAAAAGCTCAAGTTTATTCTAGACACTGCACCTAGCTACTATGTTAACGACAAAGCTATACAATTGATATTATGGACCATGCCACATAGACGTGAGCATTATTGCGTTCGTATGTGCTTTTTTATTGTATAAATAAGTACTTCCCCCAAGTACTCCTTGTCTGGCATAATTACGTCCTCTCAATTACTCCTCGTCTCACATGAGTGGTCGTGGGCATCTACCAACATAGTGGCTTGTGGGTGTGTGTGTCGTTGTACAAAAGTGTTAAGTTCAAATCCATTCTCCTTTTAGAGATTTAACTATTTTATTTGTACGTCTACTAATAGATGGCGCACTTATCAGTCCCCATACGGAAACAAATGACATAAAAAATATAGAGGGGTCATTTTAAAAAATCAACGTCATTTGTGAACAAATTAAGTCAAATTCACTGAAATTCCATTAAATTGGACTAAAATGCTCTCGAGATATAAGTTGAGGGATTAGTATTGCTCATTTTTCAATATGTGGGACTAAAACGCTCTCGCGGTGCAAGATGTGGGACTAAAGGTGTATATACCTCTTAATTATTTTACAGCCTCAATTGCTAGGCCAGAGGACCAATTAATTCTCCTAGTTTTTCTCAATTACTCCTCTAGTTGACTGTAAAATATGAACCACCATGTCATGTAATGCTCCTGGCCGATCATGTTGTTAAAACGGGAGTGCATCCATTGGCTTGCATGTTTTTAATTAGATGCGGTGGCCACGTGCACTGGCTAGATTTTAGGATTACTACTGCATGCAATAACTAGCTATAAAGTGAATAGGTGAAGTTAATTCTCCGAACTAGTACTACTCCGACCTAGTAATACTGAACACAGGGAGTACCTCAAGTGTGGTTATATGGATGATCAGTTGATGTGACTCTCATCCATGAATTCATGACCATATAGACGTACATTCTACCACCTTTTTACTACTACTACTAGTAGTACATGGACGCTAGCAAAATTCAAAATCTCAATCAAGCGGCAAAATCACACACACCGACTTAGAAGCATTTTCCGCCTAACCGTTTCAAAAACGTTGAGCCAAAATCTCCCACCTAGGGAGTACCATTTTTATATTATTATTATTATTAGGTGGGCGCTTGTCAAATTCAAAATCTCAATCGAGCGGCTAAACCGTACACTGACTTTGAAGCATTTCCCACCCCTTAGTTTCAAAAACATTGAGGCAAAATATCCCATCGGGGCAGTACCATTTTTATATTATTATTAGATGGACGGTCGCCAAATTCAATATCTCAATCAAGTGGCAAAATCATACACCGATCTTGAAGCATTTCCCGTCCCTCAGTTTCAAAAACTTTTGACTTCAAAATTCTGATTCTACCTAGTCTTCTGACGCCATATGGGCAAGCTAAAGACGGTAGCTTGGGGGCACTGTCATAATTTATGTTTCTGTTTACCTCCTTAGTCCGGACCCGCCCAGATTTTCCTGATGGTCCTTCCAAAAATCCCAGCCCCCTCTCTCCCACGCCCTCACCTCCACGACCACGCTGCGCACCAGTCGGCGGCAATTCCATGGTGGCCAGACCCGCTTGAGCGGTGGTCTCGTGCACCACCACGGAGCCGCTTCACCGATGCTCACCCACCGGATCTGGTTCACCGGCTCTCTCTGCCACTTCACCGGAGCTGCAGTGTCGTTCACCACGCCAATGGTGTCATCGACCGCCCAAGCTCTGCTTCCCGGCCGCCGAAAGCTACCCAACCGTACCGGATCCGCTTCACCGGTGTACACCAAACGTGATCTAGTTCAAGGAGTTCCATGTCCACCGCTCTAGACCAGCTGCTCGGCCGTTGATGTTCACTGCACTGGATCTGCCTCAGCGACGCTCTCGTCCACCACGCTCAAGTCGGCATCAACCGCCCAAGATCTGCTTCCCCGACGCCAACAGCCACCGCAACCGCAACACCCTCGGTGACCTAGACGTGACCTACATGGTACTGATGATGCTTAGACGCCTCTGCGACCAAGGTTAACCAAATCTGCAACCCCGTTTTTGTTTTGTCAGCAGTATAGCAGGTTGAAGCCTGTCGCAGTGAACCGCATGTTTGTCATCGTGCTCGTACATACAAGTCAGTGGGCATGCCTGTTCTTCGTGCTAGTACATACAAGGTCATTATACATGTTGGTTTGCATGTGCTGCTCTACAAATTTCAAGTCATGGACATGTCTATTATTTTGTCATACACATGTTCTTAGCTACTCCATACAACATTAATTGCCTGCTACCGTGTAATTCTTGCAAAATCTAAAGTCAGCGGAAAATATTAGTGGGGATTCCCTACTCTAGAGTTGCTGAATCTATCTGGTTTGTCCTAAGATCAGTTCCTGCTATTATTTCCTCCTTGGCATTGTTTTGCTATCATGTAGTAGCCGTTTAAACTCTTCGTACTAATTCGATTATAATTTTGTTGTTGCCATCTACTTCTTCAAAAGCCGCATCACTAACTATTTCCTTTTTCTCGCATATATCTCAAAATGGAACAATGAACATGTTGGTTTGCATAGCCTATTCTATAGTTCACAAGGGATGCTATTAATTCCTTATCTGGTGCTGGATTGTCCTGACAACGACATAGATGTCCTCTACTATGTAGTTCACTCGTGGTTTGCATTCCTGCTCTAGACGTTCTCTTATGATGCCATTATAATTTATATCTGGTTGACTCTTAGCTATGCTCGTAACTACATGCCATTGTGTAGCTCACCGCAAATTCCGAGTCACCCGACGATTATGCATTCCAGGAGATGCCACTTCTTCCATATTATATTTGCTGAAATGACCTCGCTTGTTTATATTTGCTGAAATTCTAAGAAACACTTTGTTTGGTTGCTCATTTCATTCTAGGCACAATTATCTAATGCTTGTTTGTCCTGCTTTACAGGTTCATGAGCGACGCCATTATATCTTGCACCTGGTTATGGGTCTAGTTCATCCTAAGTCACAACATAACTATCCTCTACAATATATAGTTCATTCGTGGTTTGCATTCCTACTCCACAAGTTCTCATATGATGCGATTATAATTTCTATTTGATTCATTCTTCGTTATGACAGTAACTACATGCCATTTTGTGTCCTGCATTTTAGGGTATAGAACTGCTTCCATATATATTTGTTGAAATGACCTAGCTAGTTTATTTTTGCTGAATTCCTAAGCCACACACACAGTTTTTGATTACTCGTTTCACGGTAGGCACACTTGTTTAATGCATGCTTGCTTGTCCTGTTTGTTTGACGTGTTGGTCAATAATTGAACCATTGACCAGTTGTAAACTCCAGATCATAGCTCCTGTCATATCAGTCAAATGAGTAGTTTGTCTTGTTTGATGTATTAACTTGTTATTACTTAGTTTTAGGGTGCAATTATTGCTATCGCCACCAAAGAGGGGGTTGCAAGATCATGTCTCCTCCAATGTAGCTATCACACTCAAAGGAAGATGTAGGTGATCAATTGAGGATTGTGCTATCAACTTGATTATCAACTGAAATGCCAATTTTTCTTTCCCTTGATTTGATAATATGTAATAATTTTCAGAAGTTTACATCTGATGTAATATCTAGATAACTCGCGTAGGCCATGGATGCATTTAGTTGACGCCATCCACATATGCGATAGTCATTACAGTAACTACGTCAGGCAGGTCGATTAGGGAACAGTATTGTCCTTTGTTATTGGCCCATCGTGTATTCGGCCGACGATGAATAGTAAAAAATGCTAGATTATATAAACATTTTGTGATATTATCATGGGCTTCAGAAAAGGCCGAAACTATAAAAGGCCGTAAACGTAATGGGCCGACCTACAAGTTGTAACTGGATGTAACAGTAATAGGCCGTAATTATAACATGACGTAAGTGTAACATGTCATAACTGTAACAGGCCTTAGCAGTAGCAAGTTGTAACATAAACAACCCATCAAAGTAACAAGGATGAAACCGTGAAATCCCAGAATAGTAACATGCCAAAACAGTAGCCGGCCTCAACAGTAAACGGACGCAACAGTGAAAGCCTAGAATAGTGACAAGCCAGAACAGTAATGGCCAGAGAAATTTCCAGGCGAGGGCAGTAACAGGCTGACACATTTACCAAACTAGAACATTAAAGGGCTGCTTGTGGGCCTAAACATGTAAAGCCTGGAACAGTGAAAGGCCAGGACAGTAACATGCCTGAACAGTAACGGGCCATCTCAGACAAGGGCCATTAGTAGGCCGCCCACGATGGGCTGTGATAAACAGCGATGGGCTCCCCGCATGCCTTAGATGTACAGGAGCGACTTGGCGCAGGCTGCTAATGGGTCACAGAGTGTTGGATAATCATGGGCCTTCTTTAGGCCAAAAGTGTATTGGGCCTGAAAGTTCGTGGGTCGCTGCTGGCTGCAACTTTGGGCCCATTTCAAACAGTGCAGGACAAAATAGTAACAGGTCATCTTCTTATTGGGCTCCCCTAATGGGCCGGCCTAGTTAGAATTTAGCAGGCCTTGGTTGGACCTGGCTTCCACCACGGTTTCCGTGGCCGTTAACGGCGGTAACTGGCCGTTAATGGTGTTTGCCACGTGGCATTTTGCATGACATCAGGAGTCAACACGGCTAGCGAACAGATCTACGACGGAACAAGTTTTTGTGGCGGAAGGTTGCGATCCACCACAGTTAACAAAAAAGCATGGTAGATTCGTTTGTGACGGGGCTTTTACCACGATGGGCATCCGTCGTTGAAGACTTTTTAGCCATGAAAAACGGGCATTCAACCAAGAAAATCGTCCGTTGTAAAAGCCAACTTTTCTTGTAGTGTAAGTGTAACAATTATAATCTTATAAATATATGTGTAGGCGAGGAACCCATAATTAGCCAGAACTCCTCTTGGTAGATTTCATCCCAACTTACATAATCCTACTAGCCTGTTACCAAAACTATGGTCAGCTACTAGACGATTAAGATCCTTCAGGTTGCTTAGCAATTAAGCTCCTTGGATAGGACTAATGCAATAAGCACAGTGGTTCCTCGTTCTCCTCGAGTCAAAATAGTTTCCCATTAATGTCCCAGTGTTACTCGGGGGTCGCCGGTCTGCTAGCGAACAAGATCCTATCTATGTAGAACAAAGCATCATGTTGTCTGGGCCCTTAATTGCACAACAAGCATTAGGCATCCCACAGATAGTCAAGCACACATAATATAGTAATTAAAATCAATCACAAACTAATGGAAAATATATGGAGGCACATCACATCTCACCAATCCCTTACATCTCCCACGCCCAAGGAACTTACTCACACATGAGAGAAGAAAGCATCATCGATATAATTAAATAAAGGGAGTACTTCTCGATATTACCGTGGAGATCCACAATAATAATAGAAAAGTAACCCAACACAATTCAAGATAGGAAGTAACAATATCAAACCCTAATCTTGCAAGGTGAAGATGTGTATCTCTCTAAAGTACAAGTAATGGCTATGACGGTGTGATGGTTGGGAGGTCGAAGATCATGGAGCGAGATGAAGAACATCTTCCCCTTCTTCTCCGGATCTCTTCTTTCTCCTTCCTGGATGGGATGGCGGTTGCTGAGTTATGATTTCTTGTCTGGCCTCTTCATGAAAGTTGTCCCTTTTGAAAAGACGGAGGCGGCGGCTGCTATACGTCGGGAAATATATGGCAAGAAAAATATTCACGCCGTATAGTTGCTCATTAAAGCGTCTGTATGCCTCCCTTGATTGCTTCCAAAGCGATACTTAGTTGTTTTCGCCTGAATATTGTGTTTCCCTTGTTAAAACCTTCTATTGACGTTCAAAACCTGAAACACACATTAAAAACCAAGTTTTCTTCGCTACTAAAGTATTAGCATTAGGTAAAGCTAGAAAACGATCAAATCCAGAAGAAAACTATCAATAAAAACCATCAAAAATATGTCGAATCTCACTGCTATCAGTACTGCTCTGTGGATTCCTGGATGTGGAGATCTCGAAATTGGGTGAAGATTCTGCCCAAAAATCCTCAAATTCGCGGTAATCTGACCAAAAATTGGGCTAGAAACAGACAAGGAAGGTAGATCGGCACCAATAATAACAGATCTATTGATCAAATCCACCAAAACACACCAAAACTCAAGATCGATCTTAGGGCCGTGGTCTCTTTTTTGGGGCAATTTTTGAATTTATGGTGGATAGAAGAAAAAATTGTGGGGAAAATCAAAATCAAACTAGCTCTTGATACCAATATGTTAGGGGTGACCCCTTGGGGTGGCCCAATATTTCACGAATCCTCGTGGAAATCCAGATGAAGGCGAGTGGGGAAGAGGGGAGGATGAAATACACAAACACACATGCTCTAAACTCGACGAAATACACAAACACACACACACGATACAAACAAATAGCTCATGTCGACGGAAACCGGTCCGACACAATCCCTAAAATTGGTGGCGGGCAAGGATATCTCTCTCTCTCTAACCGGCACGACGAGTAGGAGGCTTCGTGTGATCTTGACAACCTAGCATGGGACTCCAATGCTAAGGCCGTGTACAACTTGAACGCGCTAGGAAAAGCTCAAGAGGATGGGGGATAATTGTGCTCCTTGGCAAAGGAGCATCATACTAGAATTAGGTTAATCCACTAGAGTCTCTTCTAATTTAAGTATCCAAGTATGAGGTTACAATAAGGAGGTGGGGAACTATATATAGGCCAGCCACTTAAGTAGGGGTAGTTTGGCCAAACAAAAAGTATCACTAGTAGAAATTGGGCCTTTGGTTCGGGCCATTAGTCCTGGCCGTGGCTGGGGCCGGGACTAATGGTCCGAACCAGATGGCTCGAGGAGTCCGAGGCACTATGTCCCGGTCCGTAAGGAACCATTAGTCCCGGTTTGAGATAAAAACCGGGACAAATGGGTCTGGGCTGGCGCGCGTGCTCCTGGGAGAACCTTTAGTCCCGGTTTGTATCTCAAACTGGGACTAATGGCCTTGCCCTATATATATGCACCCCGCCCTCCACTCTCTCCTGTTTTTTCCTATGTGAGAGGTGGGTATAACTTTGTGCTAACTTTTTTTCTTCATATGCACTAGAGGTGTTCAGTGAAATGCCTATTAGAGCGATGCCACTTGAGTTCACACAAGACAAAATATGATATGAGGTGCCAGAGCGACACTTAAGGTTTCTCCTCTTTGTTTTGAAGTGTCCTAAAAGGTTAGCAACTATTTTCTCATTTTGACTGCGCGGTACTAATTTAAGCATCGTGATTGCGTTTGATATATATGCATGGTTGTATGATGCAGATGAGCCACCCATGGATGTACGGTGACCGACGCTCTGACGCTTAAAGAGAAGGCGTGCGTTCATTTTGCCTTGTGGCCGAGGCGAACAAGCGGCGGGATGGTTTTATGTGTTGTCCATGTGTTGAATGTCGGAATGAGCAGGCTCACACTTCCTCAAGAGTCATTCAGAGCCACCTGCTTCGGTCCAGTTTCATGTCCGGCTATAATGTTTGGACCAAGCACGGAGAAAGAGGGGTTATGATGGAAGACGGCGATGAAGAAGAGAACAATGATGACAACTACCGATCTATGTTCCCTGAATACGATGATACCGCAGTTGAAGATAATGAAAAAGAAGGGGGTGAAGAACAGGAACCAGATGAGCCCGTTGATGATTTTGGTCGGGTCATTAGTGATGCAAGGAGAGACTGCGACACAGAAAAGGAGAGGTTGCAGTTCGAGCAGATGTTACAGGACCACAACACATTGATGTATCAGGACGACAACTTGTTATAGGACGACAACTTGTGAAGATGGCCAGAAGAAGCTGGGTAGCACACTGGAATTGTTGAAGTGGAAGGCATAGACCGGTATGACTGACTCAGGATTTGAAAAGTTGTTGGTAATAATGAAGAAGCTGCTTCCAAGAAATAACCAATTTTCCTCCAGTACGTACGAAGCAAAGAAACTTATCTGCCCTCTAGGATTAGATGTGCAGAAGATACATGCATGCCCTAATGACTGCATCCTCTACCGCGGTGAGAAGTACGAGAATATGGATAAACGTCTGGTATGCACTGCATTGCGGTATAAGATCAGAAAAGATGACCCTGGTGATGTTGAGGGCGAGCAACCCAGGAAGAGGGTTCCTGCCAAGGTGATGTGGTATGCTCCTATAATACCACGGTTGAAACGTTTGTTCAGAAATAAAGAGCATGCCAAGTTGTTGCGATGGCGCATGGAAGACCGTAAGAAAGGCGGGATGTTGAGCCACCCTGCTGATGGTCGGCAGTGGAGAAAAATCGAGAGTGACTTCCCGTACTTTGCTAGTGACGCAAGGAACTTATGGTTTGGTCTAAGTACTGATGGCATGAATCCTTTTGGGGAGCAGAACTGCAGTCACAGCACCTGGCACGTGACTCTATGTATCTACAACCTTCCTCCTTGGTTGTGCATGAAGCGGAAGTTCATTATGATGCCAGTGCTCATCCAAGGCCCGAAGCAACTCGGCAACGGCATTGATGTGTACCTACGTCCATTAGTTGATGAACTTCTATAGTTGTCGGCCAAACCAGGTGTACGTGTCTGGGATGAGCACAAACAGCAGGAATTTGACCTACAAGCGTTGCTGTTCGTAACCATCAATGATTGGCCTGCTCTTAGTAACATTTCAGGACAGACGAACAAAGGATACAATGCATGCACACACTGTTTAGATGAGACTGAAAGTATATATCTGGATGAATGTAGAAAGAATGTGTACCCGTACAATCGTCGTTTTCTTCCACCCAGTCATCCCTTAAAGAAGAAAGGCAAGCATTTCAATGGCAAGGCAAAAACCCGGACGAAGCCTCTCCCCCGTAGTGGTGCTGATATATTTGGTATGGTCAAGGATTTGGATGTAATCTTTGGAAAGGGTCCTGGAGGACAACCTGTTCCGAAAGACCCCATTACCGGACATGCACCCATGTGGAAGAAGAAATCTATATTTTGGGAGCTACCCTATTGGAAAGTATATGAGGTCCGCTCTGCAATCGACATGATGCACCTGACGAAGAATCTTTGCGTGAATATTCTAGGTTTCCTAGGCTTGTATGGGAAGTCAAAAGGTACCCCGGCAACACGGGAGGACCAGCAAAATCATAAAGGACGAGACGGCAAGCATCCAGGGCAGTTTCAAGGGCTTGCCAGCTACGCTCTTACCAAAGAAGAGAAGGAAATCTTTTTTGAAGTCCTTTTCAGTATCAAGGTCCCGTCTAGCTTCTCGTCGAATATAAAGGGAATAGTAAATATGAAAGAGAAAAAATTTCAAAACCTAACGTCTCATGACTGCCATGTGCTTATGACGCAATTGGTTCCGGTTGCGTTGAGGGGAATTCTACCAGAAAATGGTCGACTAGCCATTGTGAAGGTATGTGCATTCCTCAATGCAATTTCTCAGAAGGTAATTGATCGAGAAAGTCTATCAGGGTAATAGATTGATGTGGTCCAATGTCTGGTCAGCTTCGAGTTGTTGTTCCCGCCATCCTTCTTCAATATTATGACGCACCTCCTAGTTCACCTAGTCGAAGATATTAGAATTCTCGGTCCTGTGTTTCTACACAATATGTTCCCCTTCGAGAGGTTCATGGGAGTCTTGAAGAAATATGTTCATAACCGTGCTAGGCCAGAAGGAAGCATCTCCAAGGGCTATGGAACAGAGGAGGTCATTGAGTTTTGTGTTGACTTTCTTCCTGACCTTAAGCCAATTGGTGTTCCTGAATCTCGGTATGAGGGGAGGATGACTGGAAAAGGCACACTAGGAAGGAAATCAATGGTATGTAGGGACGGGCATCCTTTCACTCAAGCACACTACACAGTTCTACACAATTCCATCGTGGTGGCTCCGTATATCAAAAAACACAAGAATATTCTACGCTTCGAAAACCCGGGGAAGCCTGAAACCTTGATTAAAGGGGAACACGAGAAGAATTTTGGCAATTGGTTGAAGACACATCTCATGAATAACACCACTGTTGGAGATGAGTTGTACTCGTTGGCCAGGTTACCATCTTCGACTATATGTACTTTCCAAGGGTACGAGATAAATGGGAATACATTTTACACGATCGCCCAAGATAAAAAGAGCAACAACCAAAACAGTGGTGTCTGCTTTGATGCAACAGATGACAATGGGAAGATTGACACATATTATGGGTACATAGAGGAGATATGGGAACTTGACTATGGACCTACTTTTAAGGTCCCTTTGTTTCGGTGCAAATGGGTCAAGCTGACAGGAGGCAGGGTACATGTAGACGAAAAGTACGGCATGACAACAGTGGATCTCAACAATCTTGCGTACATGGATGAACCATTCATCCTAGCCAACAATGTGGCTCAGGTTTTCTATGTGAAGGACATGTCTACCAAACCGAGAAAAAGGAAAGATAAGCAAAAGAGTACAGAATACGATGAGCCAAAGCGCCACATAGTTCTTTCAGGGAAAAGAAACATCATGGGAGTGGATGATAAGATAGACATGTCAGAAGATTACAATAAGTTTCATGAAATTCCACCCTTCAAAATGAAAACTGACCCAAGCATCCTGTTAAATGATGAAGATTCTCCATGGCTACGGTGCAGAAGAAAACCACAACACTAGATGTTGGTGATGTGTAATAATGTATTAAACCTTTTATTTGATACAATAAATCTATGTAATTAAACCTTTTATTTGAGATATAAATCCATGTAATGTATTAAACCTTTTATTTGAGACATAAAGGTCCCCTTTCATGTAATACATCTTGCTCAATCAAACTAGATGTTCTGAGCCGCGGTAGGTGATCACACAAAGAGAAGGAACCATCACAAGAGAAGGAACCCACAAACACTAAGGATACGTAGCACAACTGAAAATTAAGAAACATGCCTAATGGTTGGAGTGATTCAGTCATGCTCCTTCCTAGCCCTGTAATACGTGCCACTGTAGTCGTCGTAGTCACCAGCGCCGTCGTCGCTGCCGTCGTCGGGGTCGCCGTAGTCGAACCTTGAAGGTTGGGCATGCGTGGGCTGGATTTGAGGGTACCGCAGGCGGGGGTTATTGCCGGTCGTGTTGTAGGCCATGACACTCTGGAGAGTCCAGCCGCGCCACCACAGCCGACGGTCGGCCTCGTTGAAGTTCGAAGGAGGTGGGCCGTCCTCCTCGTGCCTAGCGAGCGCCCTCTCACGTCGATTGATGAAGAAGGCTTCCCAAATCGGGAAATAGTCAGGATGCTAGTTGGGATTCCTCCGCTGCTCTTGCGTGAGCTCGAGGTAGTAGTGGTTCGTGATGGCCATCCGGCGCTCATCACCTAGAGGGACAGGAGGGACCGGCACGACTCCGGCGCTCAGCATCCAGCCGGTGGGGACGCGGTAGCCTGGTGGGCAGGGGTAGTTCGAGGCACAAAGCGCCTCCGCCTCCCGGGTGGTTAGAGATACAATGGAAGCCATGGGAAGAGAATGATGAGTCTAGATGTGATATGTAAATGGAGGCCAAGCGTACATATATATACTAAAAAAATGGCGGGAAGACAGAGGTGGGAACCGGTGGAAAGCACGGGAACGCAGTGGCGCGTGAAACTTTCATCCGGGGTGGGGGCTCAAACCGGGACAAAAGATGGGGGGCCTTATCTAGGGGAGGCTTATCTAGGAGGGCCTTATCTGGGGGGTGGCTAACCTTTAGTATCGGCTGGTGGGTGCAACCGGGACTAAAGGTGGTTTTTGTGTCATCTAACAAAACTGTCGGTGGGATAAGGACGCGTGGGTAACCATTAGTATCGGGTGGGGGCTCAAACCGGGACTAAAGCTGTCGGTAGGATAAGGACGCGTGGGTGGACGCACTGCTCGATGAGATAAAGCATGTAGCGCACGACGCCCTGTCGGAGGAAGAAGACAAAGTAGAAGCGGCGTCGTGCCTATAAAAGGAGCATCGATACGCCATGGCAAGCAACTCAACAAGCCAACATGGATGGAGAGTTTCATCCCCATGGATGGAGGAAAGGGTTGGGAAATCTCCCGTGGCAGAACTTCTCGAAGATGCCCTTGGTGCACACGCCCTATGGCATCTTCGGAAGTTCCGCCTCGGAAAATATTTTCCTGCTAGCCCGTGAAAGACTCCATCTCCGCCTCCCTGGGTTAGAGGTATGGTGGAAGCCATGGGATAGAGTGGAGAGAGGCGGTAGATATGAGTCTAAACCATAAACCCTAAGTCAGAGGAGGGAACCCTAAACCCTAAGTCAGGGGAGGGAACCCTAAACCCTAATCCCTAAACTAAAAACCCTAAACGCTAAACCCTAAACCCTAAACCCTAAACCCTAAAGGGGCTACGATCTGGAAGAGAACGGGCGGGAAAAAATAAGCCGGGGTAGACGATCCGGGGCCCCGGTCTAGGGTTTCACCGGAGGAAGACCACCGGAGCGTCGGAATTACATGAAAATGGCAAAATGGTTAATAGTTTGACTAGTTAGAATAATTATTTTATAAAACAGAAAATTGATTTGAATCACTTATTTAAAAATATGCAAAATATAATATTTAATGCATTTTTAAATTGAAAATGGCAAAATGGTTATTAGTTTCACTAGTTAGAATAATTATTTTATAAAACATAAAATAGATTTGGATTAGTTATTCAAATTCAAGAACTTTTCATGTTGAATTTTTTCTCAAATTCATAAGTATGCAAAAACTGTAAAATTCAAATGTTTAAATAATATGCTAATTGAAATTTTTTTTAAACAGGCGTGCCCCAGGGTGAATTTTTTGGAAAAAGGGACCTTTAGTCCCGGTGCGTGCTACGCACCGGGACTAAAGGTGTGGCGTTGGCACGCGCCTGTTGGGCTGGGCTAAAAACCCTTTAGTCCCGATGGGTTGCACGCACCGGGACTAAACGGGGGGACCTTTAGTCCCGGTCCGTATAACGCATCGGGACTAAAGGTCCCCACTATACATTTGGCACGCCTTCTTCTCCCCGCGCGCCCCTTCTTCTCCCCACGCAGAGCACTCCCCCACGCGCGAAGGACGACCTGATGCCGACAGGCTGCCCAATTCTCCGGCCGCCACCAACCCAACCGCCGCCGCCACCGCCCCCAACTGCCACTCTAGCCGCCGCACGAGCGCCCCCGCCAGAGGTACCCTGCGACCCCTCCCCTTCGCTCCCCCGTCCGGCTACGCGACGGCGCGGCGACGCCGGCACTATAGGCGAGCAGGCCGGGCCGCCTCCTTCCCTTCGCTCCCCCCGCGCGCGCTGGCCGGCTGGCCGATGGTGGCTGGCTGGTGGCTGGCCGGCTGCTGGCTGGCGGTGGGCTGGCGGCTGGCTGGCATGCTGGCTGGCTGGCTTTTTTGTAGTATTTAGTAGTTGTAATATTTAGCTGTAATAGTATTTTGTATTAGTGTAATATTATTTTTGTAGTATTTTGTATTAGTGTAATAGTATTTCTGTAGTATTTAGTAGTTGTAATATTTAGTTGTAATAGTGTTTTTGTAGTATATAGTTAATTTTATTTTGTAGTGTAATATTATTTAATTTTGTGTGTTATTTAGTATAGTGTAATAGTAGTGTATAATTGTAACATTATTTAGTAGTTGTAATATTATTTAGTAGCTAGTGTAATAGTAGTGTATATATTAGGGTCGTAGTGGTCGCGGGCCTCCGGACTTAGGGTTAGAGTGGTGGTGGTCGCGGGCCCCTGGACTTATGGTTAGGGTGGTAGTGCTCGTGGGCAGCTGGACTTTGGGTTAGGGTGGTGGTGCTCGCGGGCCACCGAACTTAGGGTTAGGGTGGTAGTGCTCGCGGGCAACCGGACTTAGGGTTAGGGTTGTGGTGCTCGCGGGCCACCGGACTTAGGGTTAATGTGGTAGTGCTCGCGGGCCCCGGACTTAGGGTTAATGTGGTAATGCTCGCGGGACCCTGGACTTAGGGTTAGGGTGGTAGTGCTCGCGGGCCCCCGGACTTAGGGTTAATGTGGTAGTGCTCGCGGGCCTCCAGACTTAGGGTTAGGGTTAGGGCATCACTAGAATTTTGCTATTGTTTAGTATTATTGTAGCAAATTGCGTGTTCATATTATTGTTTAGTATTATTTTATGCAGCAATATTGAATAAAAAATGTTATTGTGTACATTTTGTAGAAAACTATGGATCCAATCCAGAGAGATCTAGCACAGGAAGAAATTCTCGAGGATATGATCAACGACACCCCCATGTTGATCCACCCGAATCTCCGTCGATTTATCTGAACCCCTCCGGTGAGGAAGAGGAGGTCGACCGAAATGATCAAGGAGAAGCTGACGGCTCCGATGGTGGAGAAGCCGATGGCGAGGTATATATATGAAGTCTGGTGATCAGTAGATGCATTAACTGAGTTGTATATATATATACATATAAATTGACGAATGTTTCTTCCCTTAGGCCTCCACATCGAGCAAAAAATATTCCAAACGAGGCCCGGCCAAAAAGTTGGACGCATCTATGCGTTATACAATTACGCGGGTATCACCACGGGGTGAACCGGTGGAACCCGAAAAGGCTAAAACTGTATTTAAACAACAATGCGGAGTTATGGTTAGGGATCGCATCCCGATCACCGTTCGAGAGTGAAATAAGACCAAAGGGGCGAAAGAGGGTGAGTATGTCTCCGACAGGTGCAAAGAGGGTCTTTGGAATGACCTCATGACACATTTCACCCTGCCAGAATGTGAGGATGATGCCGACACAACTGCATTGAGGAAGAAAGTCAAGCAGTGGACTCTTACGAAGATGGCCGAACTATTCAAGAACTGGAAGAAAGCATTATGGCAAAAGTATCAGAAGACGAAGAAGACTCCTAAATTTGAATGCCATCTAAAGAAGCAGCAGGCTAACTGGGATGCATTTGTGAAGTACAAGGAGTCACAACTTGTTATGGAAATGTCGGAAAAAAACAAGAAAAATGCTGCGATGAAGAAATATCACCATCACCTAGGGCCAGGGGGCTACGCGGCTGCCATGCCAAAGTGGGATGCTAAAGAGAATGAGCTAATTGCTAAAGGGATCACTCCAGAACCAATACACGAAGAATGGGATCTGAGGGCAAGAATTTGTTCCTTGGGCATGGGAGTGAGTATGACGAAAGTACAGGGGACCTTATTTGTAGTGACAGGATTAGGATACCCCGGGATACATGACAGAAAGTGGTGAAGGAGATTAAAGCAGGGACAACAAAGTTCCGTCCCGATAGAGAGAAAGACTTGCTGACAAAGGTCCTCGGGAATGACGAACGCGGAGGACGTGTATGAGGCCTTGGCCCTAGTTATACGTGGGAGATGGGGTTTCCCAAAGACAGAGATACTTATAGGAGCCGAGAGAAAGCAAAGAGGCGACGGAAGGAGGAGGAGGGAGACAAGTTCACCGAGTTGATAGGAACACTTTGAATGCATCAGCAACAGATTGAAAAACTTCGAGGAGCAGCGCGCCTGCAAGATCATGTACTCGATATTACCGCCGTCCCATCTCAGCAGAAAAGCAGCGTGGCTGAATCGGAGGTCCCTTCTGACGATGCACGTATGGTAGATGGCGGTCTCGGCTACCCCGTGGATGGAATCAAGGAGCAGGCATCTTGTGAGCTCCATCAGAAGGTGAAGAACCTATCCATCAAGGTGGCGGTCGGATGTGCTTTACCTTGTCCACCTGGCGCACGCTGGCATGGCCGTGAGATTCCAGCTGGCTATGCTAAAGTTGGTGTGGATGAAATCACAATGGGGTGGGACTCAATGGATCTTGACATCCCTGGACCTAAAGGTGAGAGGACACTCGGAGAAGTACTGGGTGGTATCATTCTATGGGACAAGAACAACATCAAGCTTCCGGGATGGACGCCAAAGCCAACACCGCCTCCGAGTGGTCGCATGTCACCTTCACCTCCATCACCTCCAAGAAGCCCACCCCATGACTACGACAACCACAGCCTGAGTCTATCTCGATCTCCACCGCAGCCTCCGATTAGTACTAAACAACGCAGGAGCCCAAAACGACAAATGTCGCCCCTCCCAAGAGTACCTCATAAGAATCTTCCTATCAGACCTTACGATCGTACTGATGAGGAAACCGACATGATCGTAAAGGCTGAATGTGTTGCACAACTTCAAAATAAGAAACCCGAGCCTGCCCCGGTATACACTGAGAAGCAAAAAAGCGTATGCACTTTCTTTTCTGAACACAAAATCGCAATATGACTTGCACCATAAGCCAGATGACTATTGACGCACACTTCAGAAGGAAGTGAAGAAGAGAAAATCAAGTAGAAGTGCAAGCGGGAGCAAATCATCAAGTCAAAGTGCAACTGGGAAAAGAAAGGACGTCCACCAGCTCGGGGAACAGGCCAAAAAATCGACCCCACCCCTCAAGGTGGTATCCTATGACACTCCCCAGTAGGATATGGAAGGAGCTAAGAAGCTTGCGGCCGCTATGAATGTGACTATTGAGGAATTGGTAGGTTCCCAGGACGACAAGTTACCCAAGGCTCAGGTAGTCCCTACATATGTCCCAGGGAAGCCTCTAGTCAGCTTTGAGCAGTTCCAACAACTGCCAACACAAATGCGGAGTTTACATAAATGGTACTTGAAAGCCGTAAAGGAGGAGAGAATAATGATCGTGGCGAAAGTCCCACATGACTACTACTTCCGAGAAGAAGAGGTCCATGTTGAGTTTCCAGAACTCTTCCAGTTATACACTTTCGACGCCCTCGACAAAAGTCTCATGAGTTTCTATTGTCTGTAAGTTGTTGAATTCATTGTCTATATATAAGCTGTTCATTTTTTTTCAGTTGTTCAGTTCATTGCATGTAATTATCCTAATTATATCCTTTTGTACTCTATTATTATGCAGAATGAAGATCATGGAATGTAAAGGAAGGTCAATCTTCAGTGTTGGGTTCATTGACCTAGATAAAATACATTGTCGGATGCTAAAGGAAAAACCCGAGGACACAGGAAAACCTTCTAAGGTTTCTAACGGAGCAAAATTTCTGTGACCACATATTGTTTCCTTACAATTTCGCGTGAGTGTCTTACTCTATTGTACACATTCTCTTTTGCTTACTCGATGTTAAGTGTAATTGATGAGTTACTGATGTATATATAAACGTGTACAGTTTCCACTGGATTCTCATGGACATTCAACTTGATAAGGGAAGAGTTGAAGTCATGGACCCATTAAAGAGACCCCTGGAACTGTTTAGTGACATGCAGAACATGCTCCAGAGGTAATTTTCATGCTAAAGTGGTCTCTTTCGTTGATTTCCTGAGATATCACGTAATAAATAACTCATTCATTTTCTTTACCGGGTAGGGTTTGGAACCAGTTCAAGAGTGCGGTTACGGGTGACTTTATTGAGAAGCTGACGTTTAAGCCGATGTCGGTAAGTAGTAGGCGCATCTCTTTACTTCTAGTTTCAATACAATTATGATGCTCGATTATTATTTTGATTGAATTCTATTCTCGTAAAGTGCGCGAGGCAGCCACAGGGGACGAATCTATGTGGATTCTACGTTTGAGAGTTCATTCGCACGTTTACCAGTGAGCTGAATGATTATAGAGTCGATGTAAGCAATACATTCATAACATTATTTTTATTACCGTCACTTTTTGTTATCATGATTGATATTCATATTGATCTCCTTTTCTTATATAGTTCGAGAAAATGCGGGATCAGCTCCTACCACAACAACGCGTAGTAGCACTTGCTAAAGAACTGGAAGGATTCTTGATGAACGAGATGATAGATGACGTCGGAGAATTTAGTGTGAATAGGTGTCGATGATCCCCGACCATGTAATTGAATAGACGGGCTCTAGTCTCGATAATTGTGATCTCCATGTGTAACTATCATGTATATATTTGTATGCTCGATCTTAAGAGAAGTTATCTTATGTATGCACGAACATGTACGGTATGTGGTAGCGTAGAAAACTATTTTGAAATGAAAAAAAGAATACAAATTAAATTCTCTGCCGTGGCAGAGAAAGTGCCTAAAATTCTGCCCTGGCAGAGAACCATTTGTCCCGGTTCGTAATACGAACCGGGACTAATGGGGGGGCACCCAGCGCCCGCAGAGACAACCACGTGGATGCCCATTGGTCTCGGCTGGTAAGAGGGTCGGGACTAATGGGTGGGCCTTTAGTCCCGCCCCTCTAGTCCTGGTTACCAGGACCGGGACTAAAGCCCCTTACGGGCCGGGACTGGAGGCCCGTTTTCCACTAGTGTATTGAGGTTGTTACAAGGCATGAGGTCCGAGCTGGTGCACGCAGGAACAATAGCGGCCGTGTACCGGACTCAGTTTCGGTAGTATCGGGCTTTACCGGTAGCAGGTGGGGAAGGGGCGGTAGCGCCAGACTTGTGTGCCACCCCCGGGATTAGGTCTAGACAAATCCTATACCTCTTTCTGATATAAGCCTAACCTAAATCTCAGAAGCATACAGAGAAAGAATCGGTAACATTACAGTGATCCTAAGACCCAAAAGTTATTACAGCAAGCTCATAATTGAGCAGAGAACCAAAATATTACAAGCAGAGGTCACTGACCACAAACATGAAACAACGGAAGGAAAATTATGCTATTAAGTATAGAAAACTTAACAAATGTCCTAAGAGGCTTGTAGCATAACAATGACGTCCCAATCCATAGATTCTAGGTTGCCGACCGAGAACCCCAAAATACTCGTCAATGTCGTTGTCATACAAAAATTATCTCTTATGTAACACTTACCTGCTGCAAAAGCATCAACGAAGCAAGGGTGATTACATGGTGTACTCAGCAAGACTTATGGTTGGTGGAGCTATTTTGCGTAAAGTTATCTTTGTTTATAAAATAAGAGGGAGGAAAAAAGCTCGACTAAATAGATCATTTTAAAAGGGGATTAGAAAGCTATATCTCTAACTTGATCATCTCCTGATATCCACCGAAACATTATCAGCTGAACCTACCAACTAGGATCACCCCCTCGATCCCTAAGGAAGCATCCTTAAGCACACTTGACTTCACTTGCCAAGTTTTACGATTATATTCTTCTTCTCTATGATCCCACGTCCATTCCCAAGTCATCCATAACCATGGACACGACTTTTCGAAAAGATTTAACCTCGCAGGGGTGTACAACTTTACCCACACGCGCCGACCGACTCTTAATGCCACTTGACACACTTCCTTGGTGTGCTGACAGAGGGTGGTCGACCAAAACCTTTCCCTTGATTTTGCCTAATCCATGATTCACCCAGAAGGGCTCCTGACTGTGGTTGGCCATACTCCTAGGCGGTCCTCGACTCTGTGCACCGGGATCTAGTTTTAGTGTCGTGCACCCTTCACCCGGCCACATCCTATATGATGCACAATCTTCAACCCATCCAAATATGCAGATTCTAACTCCAAATCTCAAACTACGGACTCATGGATCAGACTAGGCAAGCTGGGCTAAAGGGGTTTCCTAGGCCCTGTGTGGCTGTACGCTCGTCTTGGATCAAGAGGCAAGAACCTCGGGTCCTAAGGGTGGCAAGTATGGAACTGCAAAAACCAAAACCCACGTGGCCTTCCATACAAGCCTTAGCATATTTAACATTCATCTCTGATCATACCACATCATCCTATCCAACTAGGTTCATTCGTAGATCTAATTCATCACCTAGATGGACCAGCGGTAATATCTAAGCATGGCTAAGCACAATAGATATTAATATCTCTAGCGAAGCTCGTAAGCCATACCCTAGTTATGCTAGGAGCACTGGATAAAGGAAAGGCTACAAAGGGAACATGCATCAGATAGGATTACTATCGATAAAAGACTTTGAAATCGTATGCACATGACAAGAATGAAATACTTCGAAAGCATAGGATTATATCATGTGTGGGGTTATGCTTTCCTTTACAAGTTGATACTCAAATATAGAACTTCAGGTTCATCTGCTTGGCATCATTCGTCGATAACCTCCGATGGTGTTGATCTTGAACTTCAATGTTGGACTCGATATTGTTGCTCACGTCAACTCCGAGGTCTACCGAGAAGAAGCAGAAACACCAAAAAGGAAGGCAACAATCAACACATGGCATCGATGCAATGCTCAAGCAGGGATGGTGATATGACAAGTTATATAACATTGAATTGAAACCTTAGAACATGCTTGGTCATTTTAGACGGGGTCCGAGGGGTACAAACCATATAATAGGGGGAACCTCGAAGTCACCTACAGGGTTCAATTGGTTCTTCTAATTAAACTTGTCATGTAAGTTGCTTAACCATGCATGATTACGAGTCTATTGTGTAGATCTCATTTTTCTGAACATTTTGATATATTATACATATTTTCCTGATTAAAATGAATTAGTTATGAATTTCCCAATTTAATTCAATTTATGAAATTATTAAACCACTTTAAATGAATTATTGCGCAAGGCTGACATCAGCATATGCACCAAATACGTTTTACACCGCGGGTTGGGCTAGCCTCGGACACAGACAGATGGGTCCGGGCCATGTCAGCGTGGCACGTTGACGAACCACGGCACCACGTCGACACCACGGTGGCGCCACGTAGGCTTGCCGGAGAATGGCCAGGCGGTGGCGGTTGGCGGCGCTATAGGGCTCGCTGGGCTATGCGGAATGGTGCGTTCGAGCGAGCGCGATGCGGGAAGCCTAATAGGGGTGGCGCCGCTGAGGATTGGTCACCGGAGCTGGAGCTACGGCGAGCGGAGGCGGCGGAGGTTGCAACACAACGGTGAGCGGTGGCTACAGCACGAGAGGGGGAGATTGGAGGGGGCCAGGAGGACCAGGGGCTCACCGCGGAATGGCCGGAGGGGTCGGCGATAGATAGGATGGCCGGAATCGGCAGCGATGGTAGATGAGCTCGTCGGAGATGGAGGGGTCAATTGCGGCGATTGGAGGCTCATCGGCTTGCGCACTTCAACAAGAAGAACGAGGACGCCATGGTAGACACGGCAGTGACCTCAGCTGGGCGAGTGGAGCTCGAAATCAGCGGGGCACCAGTGAGGTCTGGGGCTAGGGTTTCAGCCAGAAGGGAAAATCGAGAGAGGGAGGTCGCGGCAGAGAGTGTGAAGGGATAAGGAAGGGCAAGGGATCGTGGGGATTCTTATCTCTACCTAGAGGGCGACGGACGGTAGAGCGCAGGCGGCAGGATCGACGGCACTAGCGACGACACCCAGCTGCTTGGCGTCAGGGTCGAAGACAACGAAGGGTGGCAAAGCGGTATTGGGCCTGGGCCGCGTGTGGGCTGCAAATAGGCTGCAGCAAAGCAAGCAGTGCACAGGGGATGTGGCTGCGTTGGGCGGTAGGTAGAGAGGAGAGAGAGAGATGGGCTATGACCCAGTTAGGGTTAGCAATAGGTTTTATTTCAAAAACCATTTTTCTTTTTCTTTTTCTAGTGATTTATTTGTATTTTCAATTTCAAATCTGTTTTGAGCATTTTCAAAATACAAGAACTTTTGTAAACATAGTAAAACACTGCAGGGGCCCTTATAAATAGTTTGGGATCCACACATTTAACCTTTTTCGAAATATTTGAAACCATTTGAATGTTTTTCAGAGAGGAAGGAAGTAGGGTTTAGGGTTTTGTTTTCATTTTGTTTTTTCTTGCAATTCTTTTTGGTAGATTAGATGATGATCATGCTATGCACAAATCAAACCCTAATTACTATTAGTAGAACTAGGGGTGTTACAGCTCTATCCCCCTAGAATCTCGTCCCGTGATTCCTAGATAGGAAGATAGAAGGAACAAGGTTACCCTAAACTTCGACGATCTTCTTGAAGAGGTTGATCCATGCCACCATTATTGAATGAATGAAGCGCTTCATTTCTTCGAGGTAGCTGCACACACTAAATAGGAGAGGGAAAAACACAAAACCACGAACAAAGTATCGCATGGTCAACTCATGTATAGAGGTTTCATAACATCTCTAGAGATAACAAGCATGAAACACATCAAGGTAATGTAGTAAACAAAAGGAGATGGTTTTCAAGGTGTTAGATATATGGTCTTCATAAGGATTGATAACATGGAGCTTCAGAAGGGTTTAAGGTGCTGAAGAGGAGAGTGTTCAACGGAAAGAACACAACCACAGACTTTGAAGGATGAAACTCTACTAGATGACTTAAGTAGAGCTTCTAGGGATACAAAGATATAGTGAACCAAGCTATCGAACTGCTTTTTGATACAGAAGGATCACTCTTCATTCAACAGAAGGTCAAGACAGAAAGGTTGTTTTGGTGGAGAGGACTCGTAAGACTCACAAGGAACATGTAACAAGAGGAATTTCTGATTATCAAAACAATAGTCGCTCTTCGAACATGTTAGAAAAACCGAAGGAAACTCTTTGTTCATCTAGGTCTATCAAAATCTTTGCCAGCGATCATGATGTCACTTTACACCACTAAGATGAATATATAAGAAGATTCCTGATGACACGAGGAAAAAGAAACTTCACTCTCAAACTTCAATTACTTGTCTCAATAACACTTGCCAATATAAAAGGGTCTGGTGGATCGACCGAGAGACATTTAGCAACTCTACTTTAAATGTTCTCCTTGATGTTTGAGATAGCAGACATCAAGTAAGATCGGACTTCGGATACAAAGGAAACCATAATTGCAACTCCTATAACAAATCATAGAAGATGCCTCATGAGAAGTGGTTGTTATTGCTGGTTCAAGAGAATGTGGCAATAGGCTTTCCGGCTATTTTTGTCAACCATTACAACAATTTTGCTGAAATTTCCAAAGATACCTATGTAAAAAACCTTGATGAACACTAACCATCGTTGCTGCTTGAGATTCATCTTTGGTTAAGTTAAGAGAGACTTCAGACTTAGCATGTCTGAACAGTAAGGTTGCAATGTTTACCGTAGAGGTAAAGTTACTAGATTCTAAAGACATGGACTACATTTCATGCTCCAAGGAATGAGCTAGGTTGCAAAACCCATGTATTAACCAGTTATCAAAAGATAATTGCCCCTACATGAATGGATTGCAATGAAACACAAATGCATCCTTATTGTTGGGAGACATTTTGGAGGATACTGAAGTTTGTATAACTTCTTCTCTTCCATGACAAATCAGTTAGTGGCTTAGTGTGCTTAGAGGATGTTCTTGAAATGTGAAGGTATCAACCTACCATATCAAGAGTACTTCACCCTTGCTTGACTGACATAAAATGATTCCCGAGGAACAAATATAACTCTTCTCAAATCCACGACGACAACTTTCAACTTTTGCATGTGAACCGGGGAAGTTACTTCTAACATCCAGAATACATACTTCGATATCACACAAATACTATTCTCAAAAGTTTTGAACATTAGTGCCCACTGTTCCATACGAATCATGTCTAGCTTGGGGAGGATAAGGATGTCCTCGATGGGATCAACGAAAAACTTATCGAGACACTCCAAGAAGATGGACTCATATGTCATACGAACAAGGTAGAATATTGGTCAGACCAAAGAACATGAAGATGTACCTAGGTAAAACATCATGAATAGATACACCATCAAGATAGTCCTTGGAATTGAGTTTGAGTTGACGATAACCCAACTCAAATCAAAGGTGGGGATGATAACATTTCCACAAAGGAAACACTATCCTTCTTCAGCACGAACAAAACTAGACATCCCTTTAGAAGGAACTAAGTTGGATAGAACTGTTATCTTACAACTCTCCAAGTTGTTGTTTAAGCTCAACCAACTAGTTCAGGGTTATCCATTACAGATCCTTGGAGAAGAAAGCAATTTAGGGAACTAGCTTGCTCAAGAACTTGACAACACGGTCACATGGTAACATGGCGATACTTCTAGTAGACACCTAGAATATCACGAACCACTGTTATGTCACATGGTTCGAGAGAAAACTTGCTTGGTAAGGCAAGAAGTCATAGTCTCAGAGCTTCGACACAAGCCTAACTCTTTGACTGAGGAGAGTGTACCGGAATAGCGGACTTGGTGGCACAATCATCCTTTGCTTGGTAATATGTTAACCATCACGCTAAGAATGCCACAAATGTCCTTGTTAAGGTCTAAAGCTACAATGACTACTAATGGCCCAAAATATATCGAGATCGTTGGGGAACCCCAAGACGAAGGTATGATGAGCACAGTAGCAACTTTTCCCTCAGTTATGAAACCAAGGTTATCGAACCAGTAGGAGCAAGGAAACACCTCCAAGGTGTTGTTGCCAACTTGGAATCCTGCACAACACAACCATAGAACTTTGCCCCCAACTTACAGTGAGGTTGTCAATCTCACTAGTTTTGCTGAAAACAAAGGATTAAACGTATCGAGTGGAACAAAGTAAAATCTTGGAGAAAGTAAACAGAAAACAATAAACAATTGTAGATTGATGGTAAAAGAAAGGACCGAGGTCCATAGTTCACTAGTGGTGGTTCTCCTTAAGATAGATAACATGTTGGGTGAACAAATTAAAGCGGGGCAATTGACAAATATCGAGAAAGCATACATTCATATACTAATCATCTTGACTCCTTTGAGATTTGATTAGGCATTACAACATTACACATAGACCGTAATCCAACTGCATCTATGACTAATAATCCACCTTCAGGTTATCATCCGAACCCCCTCTAGTATTAAGTCACAAGCAATAGATAATTGCATTATGCATTGCGTGTAAAGTAAACAATACTATGGTTCTATGAACAAAGGATTGTTGTTTTCTCCCTAGTAGCAACAACACATCTAGTACCTTAGAGATTTCTGTCACTTCCCCAGATTACTAGAGGCATGAACCCACTATCGAGCATAAATACTAACTCTTGGTGTTGCTAGCATCTACTTGGACAAGATAGCTACTAACAACGGAAAGCATGCAAGATCACAAATAACAAAGACATGATAGAACCAATAATCAATCTAAAATAGCATCTCAATATCCATGGGATCCCCTCAAACACAACATGCAGGATTACAAATAGATGATCTTGATCATGAATGGAGCTCACAAAATCTAAACATGGTAACATAAAGGAGAGGAACCAACCATCTAGCTATTACATGGACCCGTAGTCCAACGATGAACTTCTCACGCATCACACCAGAGGCTTGCATGGTGATGAAGAAGGCCTCCAGGGTGAATTCTCCCCTCCGGCAGGGTGCCAGGAAGAGCTTCAGATCCCTCCCGATCTAGGGATGGAGATGATGGCTGCTATAGACTCTTTCATGGAATTTTCATCGGGTACTTTGGGTTTCTGTATCGAAGGCATCTTACATGCGGAAGGGGAGGCCGAAGGGGTGCCCTGGGTGGCCGCACCACCCCCCGGCAAGGGCCAGGCCTGGCCGTGCGGTCCAGGTGGTGTGGCCGCCCTGGCCCCTCTCCGTCTCGTATTCTGGCTCCGTGTCCCCCTCGGTGAAAAACTAAGTTTAGATTTTGTCCCGTCCAATTCTGAGAATATTCATTTTCTCACTGTAGCGACCTCGGATCGAGTAGGGATCCTAAGTCCCTGTGATTAACATGCTAGTCCCTAGATCATTAGCTAGCACTCACAGTCGATGAAATATCATGTAAAACACAAGTCTTTATTACATGAATCGAATAATCTAGAGTTTACATTATTACAACAGAAGCAAAATATATACAACTTGGAGTCCCATCAATGCCACAGGCAGGTTGAGTGAAGACTCGTGATCCTAGCGCACCTTTCAACGATCTCCAAATTCTGCACATAAAACGTGCAGCCAAACGAGTTGGTCAATACTTTGAATGTATTGGCAAATTACACCAAGAAAAGAGTAAGACTATCTCTACATGCAAGGCTAAGAGTAGGCTCTGGGGTTCTTTTGCATCAAGCCAATTTTTTCAATGTAATAAGAAAAGAGGAAGAAAATTTTCCCTACTTTGTAAACTTTGATAAAAAGTATAGGGTCAAATGGAACACGAGGATATTACTCACCAAGTGCCCAATCAACCTAACACTTGGATATTACACACCAGGTGGCACTTGGATATTACGCACCAAGTTACTTGGATATGACACACCAAGTTCCCAAATTCCCACCTATTAGCGATATTACACACGCCATAGGGTTTGAAAACTTTTGTTTGAAAAGAGAGAGGAAGATCTTTCAGAGGCTCCATCCTTCAAATGCTCAAAATGTTCTTTTCCGTGAACTCGGCTGATCGATCAGATTGCAATACTCTCGAGAGGTTGTGCACTTTCCCCACAATCCACGATCAAGTCCTTCTACACACAAGACCATGGCGAAGCCTTCCCTTAGTAGCCCCTCTACCAGCTGGATCCAACCGTGCCAAGAACCTCCAAATGTTGGTAGCCCGGTCAGGTTTCCCACTAAGTACTAAGCCAAGACAGAGCCCATATGTATTGTGGTTGCACGGGAAGCTTCTGAATTCTGAAACATGGCAGACTTCTTTGATTCCTAGGCGGCCGTCCTCCACCAAAATCTCACTCGTTGTCCCGACAACCATTCTGCCCAGAAGAAAACTTAGTTTTATTTTGAAGGGGTTTTGGAGAAGAAAAGTTCGCTCGAGAGAGCTATCATACTTAGAAAATTCTTGAGTCTTTCGAACCCTCCCAACGGTATTTGATATATATATAGCATAGCAAGCAATACTTAGCAAAAACAGGGGGAACCTATTAGGACGGAAAATCCTAAGTATAAAGCTACTCATGGCATACTACAAAACCGCACTTGCAAAAATAGTAATAAGAAAGCTACTAAAAACCTACACATGCATACTACAAAATTTGAAGAGTAAAACATGCATAGTCAAAAACTGGGACATAACATGAACAAGTGGTGTAACTTTCCTTATGTTTGTGTTATGGGTGATGATTGAATTCTTCTGCAGCAATCGCACTCTCCGAACAATCTAATGCGAGGACAAAACAATTCCAATCAACACAATTACAAACATAACAACCACAACAATGATGAACACAAGCATGCATGATGATTTAATATTAGTTCTTTGAATGGTATTAGATCATATGATGCATGTAGGAGATCATTTAATGCAATAGGGTATTTGTTATTAAATCTTGATGACCAAAAAAAGGCTTTAGTAGTTCTGTTGCAACTTCTGTCCTAATTGTCTAATTAAATTTGGTTATTAGTTTTATTGGATAGAGGACATTAATACGGACCAGGAGGAATTGGATTCATCTTAATCGGAGTTATAGATCTTTTTCTAGGATTTATTTAGTGTTTAATGGAGTTTAATAAATCTGAACAGATCATACTGACAACAAACAAAACTAAGTATAGATCTGAAAACTACGCGAGATTATGAACTCAGAGACATATTACTCATATTTTTCGAATATGTAGATTATTTACTATGAATTTAATGATTTAAAAGGCTAATAATACTAATTAATTATTCGCCAGTAATCTATACAGTAAACTTGTAATTTTATTCCAGAATCGTGTTTTATACAATTTTGTGAATCCAGGGGTATATTATTTGCAATGTTTGGACATAGGATGAATTTTCTATGGATTTTACAAGTTAAATCTACAATCTGCAATTTTAAATTCGAACGGAATATTCCAGAGAATATTCCGCTGACTGGACAGGTTGACCGTGCAGGCTGACTGGGACTAGATGCTGACCTGACGACGACGTGGCAGTGACGAGGCAACTGATCGGGACGATTGAATCTTGACCGCCGGGATGAGATTCGGTGGCTAGAAGAGAAGTTGGCTCAAACTAGACCCGATTTTGCCTAACAAATGACTAGAAGTAGATCTGTGTTAGAGAGATAAATCCTTAGGTCAAATCGAAAAACTTTGAACATGAAAGTTGTGGAGGATGATTAGATCTACCTTTTCGCCAAAGGAATTTGGATTTCAAGAAACGAGCGCGAGTAGATCTTGGAATTACGCCATCAGATCTGAAATATTGCGTTGCGAAATTCTCCGGCTGTGGTGGATGAAAAGAGGTGAGTTTTGTCGGAAATGAAATATTTCGACGAGATCTACAACTTTCGTGTTGAAGTCGAAGGCAGCCGACGAAGTTTAGATGGGTTTAGAAGCGAAATACGATTCGATAGGGTGTAGATTCGGGATTTCGGGAAGGGAAAGTGTTATAGCTGTGGCTCCGATGGATTATTTAGGCTTTTAAGATGATGAGAAGATAGATCTTGGAGTAGGGAACAAGTAGAAACAAACGGAATTCAATTCGGAGTTGTAGATAAAAAGTTATAAGTGTTTGAATAGAGATAGGTTTAGAAATCAGATTTTCGCACGCTTTTTAAAGCGGAGGTGGGATCGATCCCGTGCGTTTGGCTGGTTCGGTCAGCTGAGGTGGGCCGGCCGGGTGGCCCATTTCGTTTTTTTTCTATTTTGGTATTTTCTTTATATCTTTTGCATACGAACTCCAAATGACATGATTCTTGTTTCTAATTTTTTCTAAAATTCCGTAGATCATTATAAGATCATATTTGTAACATTTTCACTAGTTTGGAGATGATTTATTTATAAATGTCTTTATATTCCTTATAGGAACATTTTGGGCAAATCAACTATCGGATCTAGATATTAGGATTTGGATTCAATTTTTGGGACCTTTGCATGGATGCAAAGGAATGCTTATGAATACTTCATGATTTTCATTTTTGCAAACATTCACACAAATCCTAAAAGTAAAACTCCAATCACGCCTTTTTTCCTATATGGCTACTTAGGTATTATCAAAAGGATATAGGGTTTTATGCATTTGGCCTTATATGGCTACTATGCAATATTTCTAAATAGCTTCTTAGGGTTTTATTTTAACCACTCAACCAAAACACACAATGCCACAAATGCCCAAAACAACAAGTTCAATCATGTAACATGAAGGAACACATTCTTAACATCCAATGAAAATGAAGATGTCATGTTATCTTCTCTCTTTTCAAGCAAGTGGTGAAAAGCATCTAGAATCGTTTCATAAATCGAAGTAGAGACTTTAAGGGTCAAATAGGGAAATTAAAATATCACTCCACCATAATTGGGAAAGTCATTTTATTCCCTCTCTTTAATCATCTAAGCATGATTGGATATTTAATGAATCAAATAGTTGAAAAGAAAATAAATACAAGTTGGATAGTCATGTTAATCCAATCTCATACAAGTTTCTGAATTCAAGGAAGGAAAATCATAACAGAAAGTTTCTTTTCTTTGAGAAATTTCAACAAAGTCAAACAATTCAACCAAGTTATTTTATTAACTTTACATTCCAAAATTAGGAGAATTTGGGGATGTGACAAACTACCACCCTTAAAAGGAATCTCGTCCCGAGATTCGGGAAGGCTAGAAAGAAATAGGTTCAGGATAGAGTAGAGTGCTACCACCCTTAAAAATTGCATTTATTGGTTTTTTTTGTATCCGAGTGACGAGACGAGATTATAGTAGAACCACTTTAAATTCTTCCCAGGATATCATCCCTTTATGACCATCAATGGTGTGTTGCATCTCCCACCAAGTTGCAGCGTCGTCCTTTAGGAATTGGGTGGCATAATGAACCATTTTATTAACTTCAGTATTGGCATCCTTCATTCTGTATTCAACCTTGTGCATCAATTGCTTTGCATCGGCGTTGCTCATACGTTTGGAGAAATTGAGTTCCTTGTCTTCCTTGATGGTACGGCCCATCTATCGAGTTGGCTAAGGTTTAGAGTAGGAATGAGTGGATTATAGAAGAGGAAGAAGAAGATTGCCCCATACAAGCAAACAAACCAAACGAAATATCAAATTAAGCCAAGTTCACTCAAACAATTTTTTTTAATACCGCAAGAAATTGAGAACAACATTGGGGGTAAGCATTTATCCTTGTGTTTCCTAACCCTGGAGGCACTTGTGTGTTGTTTATCTTCAAGGACTTGTAGCATCCTCCACCATGTGAGTGTTCTTATTTTGATGGCGCCCTCATTCAAGTTCTTCGGTTTGTCTCCCTTCTTCCGTCTTCAAGATTTAAGGTAGGGAGAGTAAAGTCTATCAAGAAGGACATGAACAACCCAGACAAACAATTTTTTTATTGAAATTAAGTATTATTTGCTGCTGTCAAGAAAACCACAAAAATGGCAGCTCACAAATCACCGCATATAATCGTAGTGTAGTCTATCCAATTTTGGTTCCTAATGGGTCACTTGAAATCTTCATGATCTTCATTGTCTTTGAGTTCTTCGGTCAATAACTTTAACTTATGTCCTTCGATGTTTTTGGTACTTTCTTTGAAGTCTTCAATTCACGTAGCTTCAGTCTTGGAACATCTTCTATAGAGGTTCTCAAGTCCTAACTTGAGCAAGATGGTGTTCTCTGGAAAGGTAGTCTTGAGAGAAGTTTCTTCTTGAAGTTCATAGCGATCATTTCTAATGTTGAAAAGAAGAGACTTAAGAAATTTTAAACTCCAAAGATAGATGATGAGAAGTATGAGAGTTTTTTTTCTGAAATAACTTAGAAAATATTAATCCTAAGGCTTTTTCGATGCTAGGTCCACGATCTATAGTCAACTTATGCTCTGATACCATCTGTAGCGACCTCGGATCGAGTAAGGATCCTAAGTCCCTGTGATTAACATGCTAGTCCCTGGATCATTAGCTAGCACTCATAGTCGATGAAATATCATGTAAAACACAAGTCTTTATTACATGAATCGAATAATCCAGAGTTTACATTATTACAACAGAAGCAAAATATATACAACTTGGAGTCCCATCAATGCCACAGGCAGGTTGAGTGAAGACTCGTGACCCTAGCGCACCTTTCAACGATCTCCAAATTCTGCACATAAAACTTGCAGCCAAATGAGTTGGTCAATACTTTGAATGTATTGGCAAATTACACCAAGGAAAGAGTAAGACTATCTCTAGATGCAAGGCTAAGAGTAGGCTCTGGGGTTCTTTTGCGTAAAGCCAATTTTTTCAATGTAATAAAAAAAGAGGAAGAAAGTTTTCCCTACTTTGTAAACTTTGATAAATAGTATAGGGTCAAATGGAACACGAGGATATTACTCACCAAGTGCCCAATCAACCTAACACTTGGATATTACACACCAGGTGGCACTTGGATATTACGCACCAAGTTACTTGGATATGACACACCAAGTTCCCAAATTCCCACCTATTAGCGATATTACACACGCCATAGGGTTTGAAAACTTTTGTTTGAAAAGAGAGAGGAAGATCTTTCAGAGGCTCCATCCTTCAGATGCTCAAAATGTTCTTTTCCGTGACCTCGGCTGATCGATCAGATTGCAATACTCTCGAGAGGTTGTGCACTTTCCCCACAATCCACGATCAAGTCCTTTTACAGACAAGACCATGGCGAAGCCTTCCCTTAGTAGCCCCTCTACCAGCTAGATCCAACCGTGCCAAGAACCTCCAAATGTTGGTACCCCGGTGAGGTTTCCCACTAAGTACTAAGCCAAGACAGAGCCCATATGTATTGTGGTTGCACGGGAAGCTTCTGAATTCTGAAACATGGCAGACTTCTTTGATTCCTGGGCGGCCGTCCTCCACCAAAATCTCACTCGTTGTCCCGACAACCATTCCGCCCAGAAGAAAACTTAGTTTTATTTTGAAGGGGTTTTGGAGAAGAAAAGTTCGCTCGAGAGAGCTATCATACTTAGAAAATTCTTGAGTCTTTCGAACCCTCCCAACGGTATTTGATATTGATATAGCATAGCAAGCAATACTTAGCAAAAACAGGGGGAACCTATTAGGACGGAAAATCCTAAGTATAAAGCTACTCATGGCATACTACAAAACCGCACTTGCAAAAATAGTAATAAGAAAGCTACTAAAAACCTACACATGCATACTACAAGATTTGAAGAGTAAAACATGCATAGTCAAAAACTGGGACATAACATGAACAAGTGGTGTAACTTGCCTTATGTTTGTGTTATGGGTGATGATTGAATTCTTCTGCAGCAATCGCACTCTCCGAACAATCTAACGCGAGGACAAAACAATTCCAATCAACACAATTACAAACATAACAACCACAACAATGATGAACACAAGCATGCATGATGATTTAATATTAGTTCTTTGAATGGTATTAGATCATATGATGCATGTAGGAGATCATTTAATGCAATAGGGTATTTGTTATTAAATCTTGATGACCAAAAAAAGGCTTTAGTAGTTCTGTTGCAACTTCTGTCCTAATTGTCTAATTAAATTTGGTTATTAGTTTTATTGGATAGAGGACATTAATACGGACCAGGAGGAATTGGATTCATCTTAATCGGAGTTATAGATCTTTTTCTAGGATTTATTTAGTGTTTAATGGAGTTTAATAAATCTGAACAGATCGTACTGACAACAAACAAAACTAAGTACAGATCTGAAAAATACGCAAGATTATGAACTCAGGGACATATTACTCATATTTTTCGGATATGTAGATTATTTACTATGAATTTAATGATTTAAAAGGCCAATAATACTAATTAATTATTCGCTAGTAATCTATACAGTAAACTTGTAATTTTATTCCAGAATCATGTTCTATACAATTTTGTAATCCAGGGGTATATCATTTGCAATGTTTGGACATAGGATGAATTTTCTATGGATTTTACAAGTTAGATCTATAATCTACAATTTTAAATTCGAACGGAATATTCCAGACAATATTCTGCTGACTGGACAGGTTGACTGTGCAGGCTGACTGGGACTAGATGCTGACCTGACGATGACGTGGCGGTGACGAGGCAACTGATCGGGACGATTGAATCTTGACCGTCGGGATGAGATCCGGTGGCTAGAAGAGAAGTTGGCTCAAAATAGACCCGATTTTGCCTAACAAAGGACTAGAAGTAGATCTGTGTTAGAGAGATAAATTCTTAGATCACATCGAAAAACTTTGAACATGAAAGTTGTGGAGGATGATTAGATCTACCTTTTCGCCAAAGGAATTTGGATTTCAAGAAACGAGCGCGAGTAGATCTTGGAATTACGCCATCAGATCTGAAATATTGCGTTGCGAAATTCTCCGGCTGTGGTGGATGAAAAGAGGTGAGGTTTGTCGGAATTGAAATATTTCGACGAGATCTACAACTTTCGTGTTGAAGTCGAAGGCAGCCGACGAAGTTTAGATTGGTTTAGAAGCGAAATACGATTCGATAGGGTGTAGATTCGGGATTTCGGGAAGGGAAAGTGTTATAGCTGTGGCTCCGATGGATTATTTAGGCTTTTTAGTTGATGAGAAGATAGATCTTAGAGTAGGGAAGAAGTAGAAACAAACCGAATTCAATTTGGAGTTGTAGATAAAAAGTTATAAGTGTTTGAATTGAGATAGGTTTAGAAATCAGATTTTCGCACGCTTTTTAAAGCGGAGGTGGGATCGATCCCGTGCGTTTGGCTGGTTCGGTCGGCTGAGGTGGGCCGGCCGGGTGGCCCATTTCGTTTTTTTTCTATTTTGGTATTTCTTTATATCTTTTGCATACGAACTCCAAATGACATGATTCTTGTTTCTAATTTTTTCTAAAATTCCGTAGATCATTATAAGATCATATTTGTAACATTTTCACTAGTTTGGAGATGATTTATTTATAAATGTCTTTATATTCCTTATAGGAACATTTTGGGCAAATCAACTATCGGATCTAGATATTAGGATTTGGATTCAATTTTTGGGAACTTTGCATGGATGCAAAGGAATGCTTATGAATGCTTCATGATTTTCATTTTTGCAAACATTCACACAAATCCTAAAACTAAAACTCCAATCACGCCTTTTTTCCTATATGGCTACTTAGGTATTATCAAAAGGATATAGGGTTTTATGCATTTGGCCTTATATGGCTACTATGCAATATTTCTAAATAGCTTCTTAGGGTTTTATTTTAACCACTCAACCAAAACACACAAGGCCACAAATGCCCAAAACAACAAGTTCAATCATGTAACATGAAGGAACACATTCTTAACATCCAATGAAAATGAAGATGTCATGTTATCTTCTCTCTTTTCAAGCAAGTGGTGAAAAGCATCTAGAATCATTTCATAAATCGAAGTAGAGACTTTAAGGGTCAAATAGGGAAATTAGAATATCACTCCACCATAATTGGGAAAGTCATTTTATTCCCTCTCTTTAATCATCTAATCATGATTGGATATTTAATGAAACAAATAGTTGAAAAGAAAATGAAAACAAGTTGGATAGTCATGTTAATCCAATCTCATACAAGTTTCTGAATTCAAGGAAGGAAAATCATAACAGAAAGTTTCTTTTCTTTGAGAAATTTCAACAAAGTCAAACAATTCAACCAAGTTATTTTATTAACTTTACATTCCAAAATTAGGAGAATTTTGGGATGTGACACTCACTTTCCTGGAACCAAAATAGCAGAAAATAGGCAGCTGGCAGTGTGGCATCTTGTTAATAGGTTAGTCCAAGAAAGTGTATGAAAAGTATTCCAAAGTTGGAACAAAACACAAGAAAGTAGATAAAAACCAAGCATGGAACATCAAAAATTATGGATACGTTAGCAACATATCAACATCCCCATGCTTAACTCCTGCTCGTCCTCGAGTAGGTAAGTGATAAAAAGAAAGAATAATTTTTGAGGTGACATGCACCATCATAAACTTGATCAAAGTATTTGTAAAACATTGAAAGATGGGATCATAGTAGTTCAACATAGCATGAAAAATAGTGTTCTAGCAATAAGACATAGCCACTATGTTGCAACATGAAAATGCACAAACAAAAGATTCATGAATAGCAATGCTTTGCAATACGTTTGTTTGTTTCACATAAATAAAACATAGCATAGTGGCATTCAGCTTGTCCCTCATAGAGTAGCAAATATAAATGCATAGGACACCTTTAAAGTTCATATGAGTGACTAGATACAAATAGTTTAACAACAAGCAATATCAAGTTATGCATCAATAAACAAGTCTTTGGACAATGCACATAGAACTAAGAATGGCCACTATGCTCTCAAAGTAGGTGCATAAAGGTAGAAGGTGGAGACTCAACATAAAACTAAAAGAAAGGCCTTCATAGAAGGAAGCTGAGATTTAAGTTTCATAAAGAGCTTCCAAAAATTATGGTACTTGTTAGATTTCTACTCTCATTGCCCCTATCATAAGACTCTTTAAGTGATTAAGGTTAAAGTGACACAACTAAGAGGATATGCTTGACAAGTTATAAGCCGAAATCTCATGCCCTTACTTGCAAAGACCGAACCTCATGCTACTCAACTTTAGTCACAAGTAAGCTCTTGTCATTGTAAGTACATATGTATCATAAAGAACCGTCAACGGGGTACCCCTTGCACATGATACAGGAGCTATCCCATAATGAAAATGACAAGGCAAACAGACAATGAGCATCTCAGCGATCTTTTTATTTGCTATTTGCATAGGTTTTTATTGAGGATGCTTCATCGAGTGCTCATTATGGTTATGATGCAAGTTTCCACCATGATTAGGCATGGCTTAGACTAGCAGCCCAGGCGTTTCTCTAAAACACATACAAACTCCATGATCTTACAAGTTCCACTTTTATTTCACACCGCTAGAATCCATAAGCAAAAGAACATGATATCAACGGGGTACAATGTACAAGTGCAATGTTGAAAGCGTTCCCCATGATACATGGTTCTGCTAATTTCAACTTATAAAGCGCAAGCATATACGCAACAAAGATGGACACAATGGTTCAAGTTTATTAAATGTAAGAAAGTAAAGTGTGCCATCAAGTTCGTGAGACCTTTAATCACTAATTTTCACATAACAAGTTTAATTCGGAAGGTAGATAAAAACATGAATATACTTGGAATAGAAAATGCTAATAGGTTGGTATGGTGGACTCTTTGGAATAACTCGGTTTTAGGAGTTGGATGCATGAGTGCAACTCATACTTGATTACAAGGCTAGCAAAAGACTAGGAGCCACCAACTAAAAGAGCAATACTGGCCATAATCATGCAAAGCGACAAAACATCATTGATCAAAGCATAAAGTGATATTACAAGTCGAAAACTAAAGCATCATAAAGGCTATGGTGACTTGGGGTAGTCATAACATGGTGTGAGCATGCGCCAAGTCAACCCAAATAAAGCATCAAAGCAGAATACCACAACACTATGCTTTAATATGCTAAAACAACGCATGATTCTTCCAAGGCACATTAAGCAAGCTCAATTGTTTATAACATGTCATGCTACCGCAAAGATCACTAAGCATAAATCCAAAACAATATCAAGCATGGTATGAAAAAGCATAGGCCACAGTCAAAAACAAGCTCTCTTTCCCACTTAAACATGAACTTTCCTACTCTTTTTCAATCCAAACAAAACTATTTGAAAACCAATGTATGAAAGAGGGGGTCCAACCAATTTATTAAAGCAAACTAGGAAAACCAAGAAAACAAAACGAAAACGAAAAACAAGATGCTCCAATAACAACACACCTGTGCAAGAAACAATAAAAATGAAGTGTTTGGAAGAAACCTAGGATTTTTATTGATGAAGAAGGGGATGTCTTGGGCATCCCTGAGCTTGGACGCTTGTACTTCTTAGATATTTCTTGGGGTGACACGCGTGGCATCCCCAAGCTTGAGCTTTAGTCCATTCTTCATCTCATTACATCATTCCTTCCATACACCTGAAATTTTTCCTTCATACAAAACTTCACACAATCTTTATTAGCAACATTAGTGCACTCAAGATAATAAGTCTTTGGGTTCAGTTTCAACACCAATAAAACTTCCATTAAAACACAAGCTACTGTAGGACTTCCCTCAAAAAGCTCAATCCCCAAAAGAACTCAAAAAGGAACCAACAAGAAGCAAATGCAAATAATGGCAGAAATCTATCAAAATAGACCAGCAAGTAAAGACGAATTTTTTCGAAGACCTTATGTCGCTCAAATCAAAAAAATTTGAACTAACAAAAGGTAGATAATAATCTGGGGCAGAAGCACAAAAATGCACGCCTCAAAAATACTTACAGAGATTTTACATGAATTTTTACGGTGAAGAACAAAAATCTGTTTCGGGACAGCAACTTTCCCAAGCATTACTTCTCTCTCATTAGAGGTTACTCTTGGCACAAAAAGCAAATAAAAAGGATAAGGAGTGATTATTACAGAAGTAATAACTTCCAAGACTCATCTAAAACGTTTGGGTTATCTCCCAATAAGTAATTTTCTTTAACGCCTTTAAATTAGGCATAAGAACCAAGAGAAAGAATCAAGTGTTCTCAAATGAAGAAGCGTTAAGAGCAAATTTTGTTTTCATAGGAAAAACAAAAGAGATCTTCTCTCTCTTCTTAGGAAAGTATATTATACCTTTCTTGAGTGGGAGTTGATATTTAATGGTGTCTTCTTTCATATCAATAATGGCACCAACAGTTCTAAGAAAAGATCTTTCCAAAGTAATAGGACAAGAAGCATTGCATTCAACATCCAAAACATAGAAATAAACGGGGACATAGGAATTGTTAACCATGATAAGAACATCATTAATACTCCCCATGAGTTTCTTTTTAGCATTATCATCAAGTGGGACATTTAAATAAGAATCTTCAAGTGGTGGCAAATCAAGCATATCATAAATCTTTCTAGGCATAATAGAAACACTACATTCAAGATCACATAAAGCTTTGAAATCAAAATCATTCACTTTTATATTAATGATGGGTTCCCAACCATCATCTTGTTTTATGGGAATAGAAGCTTTATGTTTCATCTTCTCTTCTTTGATTTTTATGAGAGCATCAGTAATGTGTTTTGTAAAAGCCATATTCATAGCACTAGCATTATGACTTTTAGCAAGCTTTTGTAGGAACTTAATAAGTTCACAGATGTTGCAACCATCAAGATCAAAATCAAATTTATCATCTAAAGTAGTAGAGCTATTACTAGCTTGAACACTAGTGGTAGTGATAGTAGAAACACTAATGTTTCTAGCAATTTCATCTTCTCTCTCCCACTTAGCATGCAATTCTGCTAGTAATCTAACATTTTCATCAATTCTAACTTGTATGCCATTAGTAGCAGCAAAGGTATTCTCAATAATTTCAGGTTTAGCAGCCATTTTATTAATCAAAGAGGATTGGGCTTCAGACAAAGATGATATATTTCTTTCAGCATTAGAAAGTTTCAATTGCAAACTAGGAATTTCCCTATTCAAACTTTCAAGTTGATGACTAATATTCTTCAAAATGGTAGATTGTTCCTCGATAGTTTTAGTAAATAATTCATTTTGTTCATATTGCATTTGCATGAAGTTTTTAGTTGCTCTTTCAACTTCTAAAATTCTTCCTTCACTGGGTATTCCAGGTTTGCCATTATAACCATCAGTTATACTAGGAGGGTAAGGCCTATAATTGTTATTACCATAAGGATTGTGGCCAAAATTATTATTTCTTATAAAGTTCACATCAACTTGCTCTTCTTGAGCAACCAAAGACGCTAAGGGAACATGATTTGGATCAATATGAGGTTTCCCATTAACAAGCATAGACATAATAACATCAATTTTATCACTCAAGGAGGAGGTCTCTTCAACAGAATTTACCTTCTTACCTTGTGGAGCTCTCTCGGTATGCCATTTAGAATAGTTAACCATCATATTATCCAGAAGCTTTATTGCAGCACCCAAAGTAATGGTCATAAAGGTACCTCCAGTAGCAGAATCCAATAGATTTCTTGAAGAGTAGTTCAATCCTACATAAAAGGTTTGGATAATCATCCAAGCAGTTAGTCCATGAGTGGGCAATTCTTTACCAAAGATTACATTCTTTCCCAAGCTTGAGCAACATGTTCATTATCAAATTGTTTAAACTTCATTATTTCACTTCTCATAGATATAATCTTAGCAGGAGGATAGTATTTTCCAATGAAAGCATCTTTGCATTTAGTCCAAGAATCAATACTATTCCTAGTTAAGGAATTCAACCATTCTTTAGCTTTTCCTCTCAAAGAGAAAGGAAATAATTTAAGCTTAATAATATCCCCATCTATATCCTTATGCTTTTGCATCTCACAAAGTTCAACAAAGTTATTTAGATAAGCAGCAACATCTTGATTACCATTACCACAAAGTTATTTCATTCTTTCCCTCATGACAAGATTGAGCAAATCATGTTTAATTTCAAAGAAAGTAGCTTTAGGAACAGGTGGAGCAAAAGGTGTGCACATGAAATCATTGTTGTTGGTTCTAGTGAAGTCACACAACTTAGTGTTTTCAAGAGTAGTCATTTTTTGTGTTTTTAATAAAGAAAGCAAAACTAGTAAAACTATTTTTGTGTGTTTTTGATAAAGAAACAAGCAAACAAAGCAGAAAATCAACTAAGAAAAAACAACAAAGTAAAGAGATTGGTTATGAGGGACTCCCCTTGTGAAGATGTCCTTGACTACCCGGCAACGGTGCCAGAAAATATGCTTGATGTCCCAAAATATATCGAGCTTGTTGGGGAACCCCAAGAGGAAGGTATGATGAGCACAACAGCAAGTTTTCCCTCAGTTATGAAACCAAGGTTATCGAACCAGTAGGAGAAAGGAAACACATCCAAGATGTTGTTGCCAACTTAGAATCCTGCACAACACAACCACAGAACTTTGTGCCCAACTTACAGTGAGGTTGTCAATCTCACCGGTTTTTCTAAAAACAAAGGATTAAACGTATCGAGTGGAAGAAAGTAAAAGCTTGTAGAAAGTAAACAGAAACAGTAAACAATTGTAGATTGATGGTAAAAGAAAGGGTCGGGGTCCATAGTTCACTAGTGGTGGTTCTCCTTAAGATAGATAACATGTTGGGTGAACAAATTACAGCGAGCCAATTGACAAACATCGAGAAAGCATACATGCATATACTAATCATCTTGAATCCTTTGAGATATGATTGGCAATTACAACATTATACATAGACCGTAATCCAACTGCATCTATGACTAATAATCCACCATCAGGTTATCATCCGAACCCCCTCCAATATTAAGTTGAAAGCAACAGATAATTGCATTACGCATTGCGTGTAAAGTAAACAATACGATTGTTCTATGAATCAAAGGATTGCTGTTTTCTCCCTAGTAGAAACAACACATCTAGTACCTTAGAGATTTCTATCACTTCCCTAGATTACTAGAGGCATGAACCCACTACCGAGCATAAATACTAACTCTTGGAGTTCCTCGCATCTACTTGGCCAAGAGAGCTACTAACAATGGAATGCATGCAAGATCACAAATAACAAAGACATGATAGAATCAATAATCAATCTGAAATAGCATCTCAATATCCATCAGATCCCCGCAAACACAACATGTAGGATTACAAATAGATGATCTTGATCATGAACAGAGCTCACAAGATCTAAACATCGTAGCACAAAGGAGAGGAACCAACCATCTAGTTACTACATGGACCCGTAGTCCAAGGATGAACTACTCACGCATCACACCGGAGGCTTGCATGGTGATGAAGAAGGCCTCCAGGGTGCATTCTCCCCTCCGGCAGGGTGCCGGGAAGAGCTTCAGATCCCTCCCGGTCTAGAGATGGAGATGACAGTGGCTACAGACTCTTTCGTGGAATTTTGATTGGGTACTTAGGGTTTCTATATCGGAGGCATCTTATAGGCGAAAGGGGAGGCCGAGGGGGTGCCATGGGTGGCCGCACCACCACCTGGCGTGGGCCAGGCCTGGCCGCGGGCAAGGTGGTGTGGCCGCCCCCTAGCCCCTCTCCATCTCGTATTCTGGCTCCATGTCCCCCTCGGTGAAAAACTGACTTTGGCTTTTGTCCCGTCCAATTTTGAGAATATTCATTTTCTGACGTTCCTAGAACCAAAAACAGCAAAAAACAAGCAGCTGGCACTATGGCATCTTGTTAATAGGTTAGTCCAAAAAACTGTATGAAAAGTGCTCCAAAGTTGGAACAAAACATAAGAAAGTAGATAAAAACCAAGCATGGAACATCAAAAATTATGGATACGTTAGCAACATATCAACTACTAAGAATCTCAGATGGCCACATTATTACGCACACCCATTATTCTTGAGCATGAAGGCTTGAGAGAAGGGTGGGTAAATATGTGTAAGAGAATCACTGCTTTTAGGGATTGTGAAACTCAACACGACCTCTTAGTATAAAGGAGTGTGATACCTTAAGGTAGAACAAAACATAAGCTAATTAATGCCTCTTGATCTGTGGATTACAACACTTTAACTTGGTCCTAGATATGACGAGGTACTGGAGTTTGTTTCTCCTGACATCCCGAAATGGTTTGTCTTGACGGACCACAAGAGTACCTTGCGTCGAAAGATACCGATGCACATTTACTACTTGGCTACCAACTTGTAGACAAAGGTCGGAAAACAACAAGGGAAAAGAAGAACATGCTCGGGATAGAATCCTGAGATGTCGATGCATAATTCAACAATCTTCCGAGGACCGATGCAACAAATGGAGGTGTGGCAGAGTCACAGGTACAAATGTGAGACTCACGAGTAGTACTCTTGTCGTGATCTATTTGGTTCCATTAAAGAACATCTGCCATAGCATGTGGTAGGGGAAGTCCTTAATTGTCACAATGCAATTGCGACAAATACCACAAACTTCAAGGATGTACTAGAAGGTACTAGCCATCCTGAATTAATGTTTGAACATTAACTACAGGGATCAACAAAATGGATCTTGGGTTAAACATCAGCTTCATGTACCAGATTAACAACCAGAATCTAGCACAATTAGGGATCTTTGATTCAAGTCCAAGGGTTAAAACCCAAGAAAGATGTAGATACTACTTGAGTGACATAGCATACACAACAAGGTAGTAACCACGAGGTAGCTTCCAAAAGAAGAAACGACTTCTGGAGCACCCAAACAAACAAAAGGGAGGCACACGAGGCGAAAAGAAACCTCGAAACCTAATGTTGTGGTCCCATAAGGTAGTAAGATCATGATGGAAAGGATTCTCTCAGCTGAAACAGAGCAAAGGGTAACAAGGAACACATAACACACAACTCTAGAAAACTCTACACTAGGTCAACTGGTTGAGAAATGACATGCCCAGAAGGCACCTAAGCTCTGAAAGACTAGAAGAGATATCAAAACTTTTCCAAAATCAACACAAGGTAAGATGACCCAGAGTTAGAGCGATAGCAGATAAGGAGCAAAAAGGGCATACTAGAGTTTTCGCAAATACTTTTCATCTCTGAAATAGTTTTCACAAACACTAGACTCAACATCAACTAGTAGAAATGTTTTCCTAGGATGGTACTGCTCTGATACCAAAACCTGTGACACCCCCGGGATTAGGGCTAGACAAATCCTAGACCTTTGTCTGATATAAGCCTAACCTAAATCTCAGAAGCATACAGAGAAATAATCAGTAACATTACAGTGATTCTAGGACCCAAAAGTTATTACAGGAAGCTCATAATTAAGCAGAGAACCAAAATATTACAAGCAGAGGTCACTGACCACAAACATCAAACAGCAGAAGGCAAATTAGGCTATTAAGTATAGCAAACTTAACAAATGGCCTAAGAGGCCTGGACCATAACAATGACATCCCAATCCATAGGTTCTAGGCTGCCAATCGGGAACCCCAAAATACTCGTCGATGTCGTTGTCATACAGAACTCATCTCTTATGTAACATTTACCTACTACGAAAGCATCAACGAAGCAAGGGTGAGTACAGGGTGTAGTCCGCAAGACTTATGGCTGGTGGATCTATTTTGCGTAAAGTTATCTTTTTTATAAAATAAGAGGGAGGAAAGAAGCTCAACTAAATAGATCATTTTAAAAGGGGATAAGAAAGCGATATCTCTAACTTGATCATCTCGTGATATCCATCGAAACTTTATCAGATAAACCTACCAACTAGGATCACCCCCTCGATCCCTAAGGAAGCATCCTTAAGAAAACTTTACTTCACTTGCCAAGTTTTATGATTATATTACTCTTCTCTATGATCCCACGTCCATTCCCAAGTCATCCATAACAGCGGACATGACTTTTCGAAAAGATTAACCCTGCAGGGGTGTACAACTTTACACACACGCGTCGACCGACTCTTAATGCCACTTGACACACTTCCTTGGCGTGCTGACAGAGGGTGGTTGACCAAAACCTTTCCCTTGATTTTGCCTAATCCATGATTCACCCAGAAGGGCTCCTGACTATGGTTGGCCATAGTCCTAGGCGGTCCTCGAATCTGTGTACCGGGATCTAGTTTTAGTGTCGTGCACCCTTCACCCGGCCACATCCTATATGATGCACAATCTTCAACCCATCCAAATATGCAGATTCCAACTCCAAATCTCAAACTACGGACTCATGGATCAGACTAGGCAAGTTGGGCTAAAGGGGTTTCCTAGGCCCTGTGTGGCTATGCGCTCGTCTTGGATCAAGAGGCAAGAACATCGGGTCCTAAGGGTGGAAAGTATGGAACTACAAAAACCAAAACCCACATGGCCTTCCATACAAGCCTTAGCATATTTAACATTCATCTCTGATCATACCACATTATCCTGTCCAACTAGGTTCATTTGTAGATCTAATTCATCACCTAGATGGACCAGCGCTAATATCTAAGCATGGCTAAGCACAACAGACATTAATATCTCTAGCGAAGCTCGTAAGCCAAACCCTAGTTATGCTAGGAGCAGTGGATCAGGGAATATAGGCTACAAAGGGAACATGCATCAGATAGGATTACTATCGATAAAAGACTTTCGAATCATATGCACATGAGAAGAATGAAATACTTTGAATGCATATGATTATATCATGTGCGGGGCTATGCTTGTCTTTGCCTGTTGATACTCATATATAGAACTTCAGGTTCATCTGTTGGGCATCGTTCGTCGATAACCTCCGATGGTGTTGATCTTGATCTTCCATGTTGGACTCGATATTGTTGCTCACATCAACTGCGAGGTCTACCGAGAAGAAGCAGAAATATCGAAAAGGAAGGCAACAATCAACACATGGCATCTATGCAATGCTCAAGCACATATGATGATATGACCAGTTAAATAACATTGAATTGAAACCCTAGAACATGCTTGGTCATTATAGAGGGGGTTCGAGGGGTACAAACCCTATAATAGGGGGAACCTCAAAGTCACCTACAGGGTTCAATTGGTTCTTGTAATTAAACGTGTCATGTAAGTTGCTTAATAATGCATGATTATGAGTCTATTGTGTAGATCTCATTTTTCTGAACATTTTGATATATTATACATATTTTCTGACTTAATATGAATTAGTTATGAATTTTCCCAATTTAATTCAATTTGTGAAATTATTAAACCACTTTAAATGAATTATTGCGGAAGGCTAACATTAGCATATGCACCAGATACTTTTTACACCGCAGGTTGGGCTAGCCTTAGACACAGACAGATGGGTCCGGGCAATGTCAGCGCGCCACGCTGACGAACCACAACACCACGTTGACACCAGGGTGGCGCCATGTAGGCTCACTGGAGAACGGCCAGGCGGTGGCGGTTGGCAGCACTAGGGGGCTCGCTGGGATACGCGGAAGGGTGCGTTCGAGCGAGCGTGATGCAGGAGGCTTAACCGGAGCGCCACTGAGGATTGGTCGCCGCGGCTGGAGCTACAGCGAGCGGAGGCGGTGGAGCTTGCAGCACAACAGTGAGCGGCGGCTACAACACGAGAGGGGGAGATTGGAGGTGCTAGGAGGCGGAACTGCCGGAGGGGTCGGTGAGAGACGGGGTGGCCGGAATCGGTGGCGACGGTGGCGGAGCTCGTCGGAGACGGAGGGGTCGATTGCGGTGATTCGAGGCTCATCGGCTTGCGCGCTTCAACGAGAAGAATGAGGACGGCACGGCAGACACGGTAGTGACCTCAGCTGGGTGAGGGGAGCTCAAGATCAGCGGGGCACTAGTGAGGTCTGGGCTAGGGTTTCGGCCAGAGGGGAAAATCGAGAGAGGGAGGTCGCGGGAGAGAGCTGGAGGGGATAAGGACGGGGAAGGGGGTCGCGGTGCTTCTTATCTCTACCCTAGAGGGCGACGGACGGCGGAGCACAGGCGGCAGGATCGACGGCACCAGCGGCGACACCTAGCTGCTTGTCGTCGGGGTCGAAGATGACGAAGGGTGGCAAAGCGGTATCAGGTCTGGGCCACGTCTGGGCAGCAAACGGGCTGCAGCAAAGCAAGCGGTGCAATTGTGATGGGCGGCAGGTAGAGAGGAGAGAGAGAGAGCGATGGGCTACGTGCCAGTTAGGGTTAGCAACAGGTTTTATTTCGACAACCATTTTTGTTTTTGTTTTTCTAGTTATTTGTTTGTATTTTCAATTTCAAATCTGTTTTGAGCATTTCCAAAATACAAGAACTTTTGTAAACATAGTAAAATACTACAGGGGCCCTTATAAACAGATTGGGCTCCACACATTTAACGTTTTTCGAAAGATTTGAAACCATTTGAATGTTTTTCAATGAGGAAGGAACTAGGGTTTAGGGTTTTGTTTTCATTTTTCTTTTTCTTGCAATTATTTTTAGCAGATTAGATGATGATCATGCTATGCACAAATCAAACCCTAATTACTACTAGTAGAAGTACGGGTGTTACAACTTGGCTTATTGTCACGCTCCAAGAACGGTAGTAACACGCGTGGTCACCGGTAGTACCGCTTGCAGCAGTAGTGCCACCTTCGTGGTACCGGGAAGGTGGGGGGCCTTTAGATTGTGCTCTCTGGTCCATGTGGTAATACCGCTAGTCCTAGCAGTTGTTGGGTGCTTTGGTTGTTGCTACTCCGCTCTACTAGTTCATGTCTTCATACCTGAGGATGCACAGCGTCGGGGCACGAAGTAGCAAGCCATTCATGGGTGTATCTAAGACACACGAGGATAGGAGCTAGTTAACCTTATATTGTAGGAGTTGGGCTCGAGCACGAGTCATTGGTCCACTTGGGGGATTTGGTGGTGAGGATGTAGATGCATATGTAGGATGGCCCACATCACCGTTAATATCTTCGGCCTAGACAAAGTTTCAGGCTTTGAGATGAGGGACAAGGCCAAGGAATTTCCAAAACTTGTCGAGGACTGGAAGAAGTCTTATGCTCGGACAGCTGCCCAAAATGTCATTACCATGGTCATGTGTCTCCATGGTAGTATGGAAATCTGGAAAGTCACGGAGGGTATTTCATCTATTGATGAAGACGACAACTATTAGGACATCAGAGACATTTGGGAGACTTGTGTCGGATGCACTTGTCGTGTGGCCAGAATGACCAACTATGAGAAACCGTTCTTTCAATCCATCGTCATTCCACCAAGACCCCATGATGAAGAACCTGAATCCTCCGACGATGAAGAGAAGACCGAGTCTAATGTCATTGTCTTGAACAATAATAAAGGTGAAGTAGATGCTAGCACCAGTGAGACGACAAGACCTCCATCTCCTCCACCTGCATCATAGGGTCGAAAAACTACGCATTATTCTGAACCAGGTGGTGTAATATAAATATTTTATTTTGTTGTGTTGTTATGTAAGAACTGATGCATTTACTCTAGCACTCGGTTGTTTTTGGTGTGCTTAAAAATTACTTAAGCACTTTTTTATACTTATTATTTATCTGGATTTTCTACCTCGTCCCTTTCATGAGCTAGCCAACCTTTCGCACGGAAAAACTACCGAGCAATAGAGCTCAATTGCTAAACTAGTTTAAACTCGGAACAGAGCTGGCTTCCAGTACTGACAATTCACTACTCGGAAAATGCCCGCATCACCAAAGTACAAACAGAAAATGAGACTTACACCCGAAGGTAGCATTTTTATAGAATCAGAAATCTAACCAGAACAAACATAAGCATAAAATACTTTCAATTATTCTAGGATTTTCGACTTTGACATGATCATTGAGAAATAAGATGGCACTTAAAACATCTTAGAAAAAAAATTGAAGAGACCAACACTTTATTTCACTTTGAACATGTACATTGATATAATTACAAAGAAAGAAAATTTAATAATAAAAGGGACATAGCTGAGCAATATTCCATAGAGGGTCCAACTCATCTAGATCTGTACTACCTCCAGCTCTCTTTATTTTTCTAGTAGCAAGTCTTTCCTGGACTGGTCTCATGTCGGTTAAATAATATTACCATTGTGCAGTACTCTGCTAATCATAAAGAGTCCTTCCTAAATTGGGGAAAGTTTGTGCTTTGTTTGTTGCACTAGCTGGAGAACTAGATTTCCCTTTCTAAAGGAACGATTTTTGACTCTCTGACTATGATACTTGCATAACTTCTACTAATAGATTGTAGATGTCTATTCATCAACAACGCAAACTTCCTCGAGTACATCAAGGTCATCTTGTCGACAAACCTCAACATCTTCTTCGACATACGAAGTGACTCGGGGAGAAATATGGATGACATCACTTGGAAGAATTGCCTCTACGCCATAGAACAAGAAGAAATGTGTGTATTTGGTTGACCTATTAGGATTAGTTTGCAAGCTCCAAATAATAGACACTAATTATTCTGTGCAAGTCCCCACAGCACGATGAAGTGGTGCTTCGAGGCGACTTTGGAGGCCTTGTAAGATTATATGATTGGCCCTTTCCACTTATCCATTGGCTTGTAGGCACGTGGCCAATGCAATATTGAGCTCGATGCGTTGTTCGTCACCAAACTTGGCAAATTCTCCCATTGAAAAGTTGCTCCTGTTGTTTGTGATAATGTTGTGCGAGTAGCTGAATCGGATTATGACATCCTCGACGAATCTATTGGTTGTGGCTCCATCGCATCTTCTTACGGGTATAGCCTTGATGTATTTGGTAAAATTAGCCACCATCACTAGTAGGTCGGTAAATACACTTGGTGCCCGCTAAAGCAGTCCTACCATGTCAAGCCCCCAGACCGCAAAGGGCCCTGTAATCAGAATTGTTCCTAGCTAATTAGCCGAAACATGAGCTTGGTTGGCGTATTTTCGGTAGCCTTTGCACGTCTTAACTAGTTTCTCGGCATCTGCCTTAGTTGTAAGCTAGAAAAAATCCATGTTGAAAAGGTTTTGACATTAAAGATTTGGCTGCGGCGTGCTGACCTTACTCGCCTTCGTGGATTTCCCTTAGGATTTCCACTCATTCTTCTAGAGAAACACATCACTGAAAAACCCTATGTACACTTCGCTTATAGAGCCCACCCATGATTATCGTATAGGATTTTGCTCGTCAGACAATTTGCTTGCTCAAAACTTCGTCTTCGGATAATTTTCCATCTACCAAGAAATCAAGGTAGGGTTTTGTCCAACTGGTAATAATAGCCAGAACATCTATGAGTGGTGAGTCAGATTTGGTCAGGTACTCCTCATCAACTCATGTGATATAGGAAACTTTGGTATGCTCCAAGAAAGCACCATACGGTACTTATTTCCGTGTAGAGCCTATACTTGATAGTGCATCTTCTTCCTCATTTTATGTTTGAGGGGTGTGTTGAACCTTAAACCCTTTGAACGGTTTAGATAATTTCTCCATGACAGCTCGATATGCTGCCATGTGCTTGTTTGATCTACAATGGTTGGGTACTTGCTAGGTAACTAAATCTGAGTCTCCATAGCATATAATTCGGCGAATGCCTATGTCTTTAGCAATTCAAAGTAGTCCATGTAACAGTGCTTCATATTTGGCAACATTGTTGGTCATTGTGAAGTGCATCTGCAATACATAGAATAATTTTTCTCCTTGGGCTGTTGAGTACCATGCCAGCCCTCAAGCCCCCGAATGCTTTCGACCCGTTAAAGTGGAGGGTCTAGTATTCTGACTCTAGGGTGCTAGTGTTTTCTACCGTCTCTATCCAATAAGCAACAAAGTGGGCAAGTATCTGGGATCTAAAGTTTGTTCGTGGCTTTTACATGATATCGAAAGCAGCTAGCTCGATTCCCCACTTAGCAACACGTCATGTGGCATCGCTGTTGTTGATTATATCTCTCATGGGAGTTGTGCTCACCACTGTGATTTTGTGCTCTTGAATTTAGTGTCGTAGCTTTCTGGAGGTAAAAAATACGCCATAGGCTAACTTTTGGTAATGCGTATACCGCTATTTTGACTCTGTCAGGACCTTGCTAAGGTAGTAAGTTAGAAGTTGCACCAAGTGCTCCTGTTTTTCCTCCTTTCACTCCATCGTGACGATGCTGACGACTATGTTTGTCGCAACAATATAAAGAAGTACAGGTTCCTGAGGTTCCAGAACTGCAAGAAGAGGGGCATATGAGAGTATTGATTTCAGGTCTTGGAGTGTACCTTCATCTTGTATAATGGTGCGTCTCTTTCACTAAGCCGACTAACAAACCGACTTACTGGTGCAGTGCAACCAGTGACCCGGTGTACATCCTTCAGGCGAGTTGTCCTGGTTATATTGAGTATAGCCTTTATTTTGTCACGGTTCACCTCTCTGCCTCTTTGAGACACGATGAAACCTAACAATTTTCCAACTGGAATTTTGAAGAAACACTTCTTCAGGTTAAGCATTATGTTGTATTTTTGTAGATTCGTGAATGTTTCCTCCAAGTCAGAAATTAATGTTTCCTTCTTTTTGGACATCACGACTTTGTCATCCACATATGCATGTACATTGCGTCTGATTTTGTCAACAAATAACATATACTAAATAAAAGGGGAATTTCCTTAGGGAATTCCTCCTCTCTCTCTTTCTCAGTTGAATCTCATGAGTGTTGTTGCATGAAGAACTGCGCACGAGAGAGATGACACCACCAGCATGCCGTCACGCTGCTGGATCCTAGTTCTAGAGGGTCTACTTCTACATCCCGACTGGATCAAGGAGAATGAGAGTCATCGTCGGACACTGTATGTGTGCGATACTTCGGGGGCACTGCCATTTGTGGCGCCGGAGCTATCATGCAAGGACTAGGAGATGACATGCAAGGAGCAACATTACCTTGAGGTCGGCCACAAGTTCGACTACATCACCAATGTTCCCCGTGGAACGTAACACTTTCGGTCTACAAGGTATGTCACCAAAACCTCCATCCCCGTTGCTGCATGAACTACTAGATAGATCCTAGCATTGGGTGGTACGCTAGCAAGGATTTTTTTTCTACTATGAATCCCTTCAAAAACTATGTGCGTCAGCCTTCATAGGTTGATTAGAACTTTGTGGAGTTCATTTCTTGTTGTGTTCATAGCTCCTTCCCAGAACAGGGAGTAACATGCCACACTTTTTAGACTTTGTAGAGGACGTTGCTTTACCCATGAGAGATCCTTATCCATGTTCCACAACCAAGTCATGAGCTTGTACGCACTTCCTTGGTATGGGGACCGGTATAAGGACCTAAGATGATCACTTCCCTTCTCCACAACGCTGCATGCCCACCAAATTCTGCAAGCAACCCTTTCTCTACTATACCCCCTTGTAGGAATCTATAACTCTAATAGACCCCATGTAGACCATTGTAGACACTAAGTATCACGGGGCACTAAGCGGTCCCACCCATGTGCTGGATCCTCTGCGAGGAATCTGCAACATCGCGATAAAGTCACCCATTGATATGCAAAATGAAGAAGATCCAACAGACTTCCCCAGAGCCACAGAGATCTCATGGTTAACACGTAATATACGGTGTAAGAATCACTGGTGATATTTGTTATTAAATCCTCTATGATACTTTCCCATGCAATGTAACCTCCACCAATCCACAAACGATACCATGGTTCCATTGCCAACCATAATAGATTATATGATCATCCCGAATTAGTAATAAATAGTTTAAGTTAATTTTGAAACTATGCTTGGCTTTTTGTAATGCAGGTGATAACAATAATAGATTGCAAAAACTTGATAGAAAATAATTAAAGGACATGAGCAAGTATGAACTTGACTTTTTGGCTGCAAGATTATGCAGCCAAGGTCTTCAAGACAATATAAACTTCAATATATGAAAATAGCATCATTGGTTCCGTAAGGACTAATGTTTAAATAAGCAAGATGTTATTATGCATAAGTAATGCTATGCATTTTGATAAATCATGAAATAAACCCTGATATTGTGTATGGGTTGTGTTTGGGGGATTTCTTAGATCTTTTGTTCATCTTTCAGTTTACTTTACAACCAAAAATATATTTTAAGACTTTTAAGAGTAAGACGCAAGATATAAATGTAAAACACATAAATTATGGATGTTTAATGTTGCCTGATATTAACTCTTTAGATATAGTCATGTTTTAAGTTTAATGAGACTTACAAGAAATAATGATGTTTTTGCTTGAAAGTGGAAAAAAGAATAACTTTCAAGGAAAATATTACTTATACTAACTTTGAAAGAGGCCCATTAAAAATGCGAAAGAAAGGAACTAAACAGGTTCTAGAGAAACTCATTTTCAAAAGAACTCCCGATTAGAGAACATGCGGGGCAAGCCCGGAGACAGTCATACAAGCTGATCTTGTCGAGAGAAACGACATTGGTTCTCGGGATATACTCGGACGAATTCAAGCTGCGATACACAATGCCTTGCGAGTAGAGCTTACAAGAAAAGTATTTCTACATTTGTTACCTAGGAAGGCCCGCCCTATTATGGTGGTCGCTTGCTCACCCCTTTAGAGGGCCACCTTTGTTGGAAGATGAGGTTCCCATTCCAAGGTTCTTTGGAATGAGACCTTCCACCACAAAGGCGCAACAATTCCGGCTGATGGAGAGTTGAAGAATCGGGCTCCCTTCCTCTGGGATGAGTACTGAGGTTGCTACATCCTCCGGAGCCTTGTCCTTATGTTGCGCCCCGGTGGGCAGAGTTGGTCCTATGCCTAGGGCCTAGAGAGCATCACACTTCTATTCATCATCCTTACCTGGAAGGACTTCAGGGGCTTCTCGATTCTCCATCGACCGACTTGGGTGCGGGGCGTCCTTGCTCGAATAGTGCGCACATGCCCGCCAATGACCATAGCTGGCGGGTGCTCTTAATAGAGTGCACGACTACTCCTTCTCTCATCATTTGTCTTCTGACATTCATGGTGAATATGTGGATGATGACCGTGCCATCTATGTCGGGGATTGCATGTGCGGCCTGAGAAAGCCACAACATAAAATTGCGCAACACCTCATTCTTCCCTTGCATGATGGAACAGAGGTGATGCACGGTCCTGAGTAGGTGGTGACTTTCCTCGGGCACGCTCGTGCAGTGAGGGAGAGGGTCGAGCTACGACCCAATGGAATCCTTTGAGAGGCTAGGGAGCCATGCCACGACAGTGATCCTTAGTGCTACCAAGAGCCAGTTTGCCACTATATTTTCACCAGCATCCACTACGACCATGGTTGTGTAGTAGATTTGTTATTGGAAGAAGGTCCCACGGCGACAACCGTCCTCGGTAGGTGCCTCGTTGGTGATGACAGTAGGTTTCAGGGCTCCATCCTCAAGCATCCTTCTCCCCGTCCCTCGGTTCCAAAGCCACGTGAGGGCAGCGAGAAAGAGCGGGTTGCCCCTTGGCACTACCAACCGTGCTCAATATCTGCCTCAAGGCCCGTCTACCACCGCCCAAATGTGGGCATACCTAGCGCTGGTGGTTACCTCACGAGGCCCTAAATTGCAGCCAAGGCCTCCTCCTTGGTGTGGTTCCTGAAGTGTGGGGGATTCGGCGATGGGCAACCAGCTTGCGCGGCATGGGAGGTCCCTTCTTGTGGGGAAAATGTTTCCTAATGCGCCAGGCTTGGGGGTGACACCTAGTCGTGAGGTTGACTCTCCCAAGGCCTTCATCGGTAGTGCCTCTGGCTCGAGCGAGCCGCTCTCCCTCGAGAATCAAGCCCTTGACTACAAGGTGATCGAATGCACGTGCACGAGCAGCAGGTGCATCCATGGCGGTGGTATCTTCTCTTGCTATGCTATCAATTCCATTGGGATCCATGATTGATTTTGCTGAAAATGGAACACACTCGCTCCCTTACCTAGCACGCTAGATGTTGCGTGTCCGATCATAGACGCTGTGGATGCGGAGCACCCCCATGTTATACGGCAAGGGGCGCGGGGTCTTCTATCATGGTATTGACAACGAGTACGCCATGGAGGGGTCCTCACATAGCATGTTTAGAGAGGTGGGGAAGGCGGTGAGTTGACGGTTAAGAGGTAACACATCCTACCCAGGTTTAAGTCCCGTGACGGTGGCGGAACTCTACTCCTGCTATAAATCACTATAATGGCAATACAGTGAGTTACAGGGATCGGTTCACTGTGCGAGGTGTTGCTCTAAGAACTATGATTGTTTCCCTAAAGGCGCCCACTGGTATGGCTTATAAAGGCGCTAGAACCTAGGGTTACACGGAAAGGACCTTGCAGGACAGGTTATAGAGTCCTACACTAATACTAACTAGTCTTCATGTCTTGTACTCTGATGACCCACAAGTATAGGGGGTGTATCACAGTATTTTCGATAAGTAAGAGTGTCGAACCCAACGAGGAGCATAAGGTGCTGGCTAGTGGTATGGATCAAGAATTCTCCGCAAATACTTAGCAAATGGATTTTTAGGGGTTTTCGATAAAGCAAGTAAACAAAGTACGAGTAAATAAAAGACAGTAGGAATAAATGCATCAAGTGGCCCAATCCTTTATGCAGCAAAGGACAAGCCGGTTGTATTACTTAAGATGACCAAACGTTCTCGAGGACACATGGGAAGACTGTCAAGTGCTTTTGCTTCATATAGTTGATTAATCTTCTCTAGCTTGCTAAGTGTTGTGTGGGTGAACCTGTGCTAATGTACCGCCCCATCCAAGACTAGTACATACTTGTGATTATACCCCTTGCAAACATCTGTAAGTACAAGAAAGTAATTAAGGTAGAAACCTAACCATAGCTTTAAACTCTAAGACCCTTACGTCCCTTGTGCAATGGTTTCCTAACGGGGGTTCAGGTTTCTGTCACTCTGGCAACCCCTACGATTAGTAGCCAAATACATAATGCATTCCCCTAGGCCCATATAGGTGAAGTGTCATGTAGTCGACATTCACATGACACCACTAGAAGAAGTACACCACAGGTTAAATAACAATCTATTGAACTTTCTCAACATAACTCCACTACTAACAACAAGACTTCTCCCATGTCCTCAAGAACAAAACGAACTACTCACAAGACATCATATGGATCATGATCAGAGATGGAATAATTATGTATAATGATCTGAACATAAACAATAATTCAACAGTTCACTCAATAGCATCAACTACAAAGAGTAATCAACACCAGGAAAGTTTCCCCTATGAACTAATGAACGATTCAACTCAATTGTTACAACAATATGGAGATGGTGATGAGGGTGCTGATGGTGATGATGGTGGTGATGATGATGATGATGATGATCCCGATGAAGTCCAACTTGATGGTGGTGTTGATGGCGACGATCTCCCCTCTCCGGGAAGGAATTCCCACGGCAGAAATCTGTCTGCCGGAGAGATCTTTCTCTCTCGGTGTTTTCCGCCCCGCAGAGGCGGTGAAATCTTTCTGTGGTCGCTCCCCGAGTCTTAGGGTTTCGGGAGGATGATATACGCCAGAGGGGAGAGGCTGGAGTGGGCTAGGGTGGTCACACCACCTCCTGGCGTGGCCTAGGGCTGCCCGCGCCATGGTGTGGTGTGGGCCCCCTGTGGCCCATCTCCACTCCGTCTTCTGGCATCCATAGTCTTCTGGAAAAATAGGATTTTCCGTATATTTTCCCGAATTTTCTGATCTTCGCGAATTTTGCCTCCAAACAGCACCTTTTCCATCAGAATCCTGTCTGTAGCGGTCCATGCTCCAAAAGTCATCAACCATGCAAAAACAGATGAAATAACATAAGTATCACCTCTCAATACGAAATATATCAATGAATAATAGTAAATTAAGACATAGAATAGTGATGCAAAATGGACGTATCAACTCCCCCCAAGCTTAGACTTCGCTTGTCCTCAAGCGAAACTGAGCTCAATAAACATGGCCTCAGGTTTATGGAGTGAAGAGTCGATAAAAGAATATGGACAAGAAGCATCACATTCATCAAAAGCATATATCATAATATAAGACAACTCACTATTATATAACTCAACTTGTAATAAGTAAAGGAAACACAATAAAGATACATAAAGTGAATCATAATTGGTAATGGAAAACTTAGCTCTTGGTCAAAGAATAGTTGATAATTTGCTGAGTTCACAAATAACTAGTTTTCAATGATAGCTTTGAAAGTAGTAAACATCAAGATAAGAGAAATGTGCAAAGCAAGGAACATAAAACATGATTGCATAAATCATCATATGAATGAATGAAACACAACAACTCAAAATACTTGCTGAGGTAGAAGGGAGTAGGTTTACTGACTCAACTACAAAGTAAAAGAAAGGGCCTTCAAAGAGGAAAGCAGGGATTGCAAGTCTCATAAAGAGCTCCCAAAAATTATGATACTTACTAGATTTCAGCTCTCATTGCCCCTATCATAGGCATCTTTAGGTGATTAAGGTTAAAGTGATCAAATATGAGGATATGCATTGACAAGTTGTAAGTTGAGAATCCCATGTCCCTTGAATACGAGGGCCGCTCCTCATGCTACTCAAGTTTAGTCACCGGTAAGTTCTTGTCATCGTAAGCATATGTGTATCATTGAGAACCGCCAACAGGGTACCCCTTGCCCGATGATACGGAAGAATCCCCATATCAAAATGACAAGGCAAGCAGACAACAAGTATCTCAGCAATCTTCTTATTTACCATGGGAATATGGTGCTTTTTTCTCTCTTTCCTCTTTTCATAATATCTCTTTTTTTCTTTTCTCTTTTTCTCAATCTCTAACTCTTTTTTTAAGAAGAATGCTTCATAGATACTCGTTATGATTACGCTGCAGGTTTCCACCATGTCAACATGGATTAGACCAGCGGCCCATGCGTTTCTCTAACACACATGCATAACTCCATGGACTTACAAGCTCCCCTTTCATTTCACACCGACGACATCCATAGACAAAAGATCATGATATCAACTTGGTACAAAGTAGGTATGGTGGACACAAATGGCAAAGGTTTTGGTTTAAACTAGGTAGGTATGGTGGACACAAATGGCAAAGGTTTTGGTTTAAAGGAGGTGGATGCACGAGAAGAATACCCTCTCAGTACAGGTTTTTGGCTAGCAAGGCTAGGTAGCAAGTATAAGAGTTGAAGGAAACAAACAAACATACAAGCGATAAAGACAAACATGCAATCTTCCTTGGAAGCACAAAAGATCTTAACTAGAGAATACTAGACTTATGAGCAAATCAAGAAAGAAAGATGATGAAATTATTTTTCTTTAGAGGTACTTTTATCTTTTTCAACTCTCAAAAATAGTGTTCCTACTGATCGAGCTAGGTTTGCCAAAACCAACTAAATTAACTCAAAGATCCCAAAGTGATACCAATACTAACAACAAGATCAATCATATAACCACGAATTGAAAACTAATATAAGCTATGCAAAAGAGTGAATGATAGAACTTCTCATTAATATTCCATAACGGCAACTCACATCAAGGGATACATATCTAACGAGAGAGGGGACACTTCCATAATGAAAACCATCCTACATAATAAGTCCTCTATTCATGATATGACTCTACTAAAAAGGGTAAAAAGATAGAAGATAGTCATGTGATACCGCGGCACTCCCCCAAGCTTGGGACAAACCAAGGGGATGCCAAACCTGATGACGAATTACTCCTTAGGTGGTGGTGGTATCTTCTCATCCTTGTCCGTTTTACAGGGTAAAGGCTTCCCATCAACACAGGACATCGTGGTTTCCAACATCCTGATACTTGCAGCAGCACTTATGCGTTTAAACCTAGCCTCATACTCATAGTTTTGATTTAGAACGTCATAGAACTGTGCTTGTAGTTTGTTGGTTGTTTGGCAGAGTGAGAGGACTTTGTCTTTGAGTTCAGCAGTCTCCTTTTGGTGCTCGGTGATGAGTTCGGAACAGATCTTATGGATGATTTCCACTTCGCGCTCCGCCATCTTCTTGTACCTAAAGACTTCTTGCTCTAGTGCTTCCATCCTGTCCTCCAGACTTCCTTTACCCTTAGGGCCTTGAACCTCTTTAATCTGGACCTCCCCACCTTCGAGCAACAACTCCTTGGGATGGTTCTTCAACTCTCTCATGTATGGGTTCATGATCTCTTCTAAGGAATCTCCCTCCGCTGATCCAGTGGAAGACATTGTGCCTACAAATCTGGGATTCTACCTGGCAGAAACAAATCAAAACCAAAACACGACGAAAACACGATATACGAACCTTAGAAGATCCGAGGGGGTTATATATTATGAAGTTTCATAACAAGAGGAAGGTACTGGGTGAAAACGGGTCGGAGACGGAGTCTAGGGTGGCCTCACCACCTGGTTGCGCGGCCAGGGGTGGGCCCACGCCACAGGGTGGTGTGGGCCACCTGGCTCCGTTACCGTTCCTTTTTCGCTTGTAAATTCCCTTATTGACTGAAAACTGTAAAAATATAGTTAGATTGTATTTTCGCGAAACTTTTCCTACCAGAACTGTTACCTATTTGAAAACAGACTCTGCAGGTCTTTGAATTTGGTCCTTGATGAATTTCTTCGGAGGAAAGGCATCAACATCTTCATTGTAAGAATCTCCAGTAATATAGTGCTTGAGTCGCTGCCCATTCACTACTTGTGTAGCATTATCTTTTAGAGAAGAAATTCTTATTGCTCCTGAATAGTATACTTCTTCAATGATGAAAGGTCCTTCCCATTTTGACAGTAGCTTTCCTGCAAAAAATCTGAGACGAGACCTATACAATAGAACTTTTTCACCAACATGAAATTCTCTCTTAAGTATTCGCTTGTCATGCCATCTTTTAACTTTTTCCTTAAAGAGCCTAGCATTTTCATAGGCTTCACTCCTCCATTCATCTAAAGAACTTAAGTCAAATAACCTTTTCTCACTAGCGATCTTACAATATCTATTTGGTTCTTTAACTACCCAGTAAGCTTTGTGTTCTAATTCTAAGGGTAGGTGACTAGCTTTCCCATAAACCATTTTATAGAGACATCCCCATAGGATTTTTGTAAGCAGTTCTATAAGCCCATAAAGCATCATTCAACTTCTTAGCCCTGTTTTTTCTAGACCTATTAACAGTCTTTTGCGAGATAGATTTAATTTCTCTATTTGATAACTCTACTTGCCCACTTGTTTGGGGGTGATAAGCTGAAGCAATTCTATGATTAACATCATATTTAGCAAGGGTCTTCCTAAAACCACCATGAATGAAATGAGAACCCCCATCATTCATGAGATACCTAGGCACCCCAAACCTAGGAAAGATAACATCCTTAAGCATTTTTAGAGAAGTCTCCTCATCAGCACTCTTTGTAGGAATGGCTTCTACCCACTTAGTAACATAATCAACGACAACAAGAATATGAGTGTAACCTTTCGAAGGAGGGAAAGGCCCCATAAAGTCGAATCCCCAACAATCAAAAGGTTCAATAACTAGAGAGTAGTTCATAGGCATTTCATTGCGTCTAGAAATATTACCAACATGCTGACATTCATCACAAGATAAAACAAATTTTCTTGCATCTTTAAAAAGGGTAGGCCAGTAGAAACCTGATTGTAGCACCTTTTGTGCAGTTCTATCTCCTGCATGATGTCCTCCATAAGCACTACCATGACACTTACGCAATATCTCCTTTTGTTCATATTCTAGAACACATCTCCGCATAATACCATCCACTCCTTCTTTGTATAAGTGTGGGTCATCCCAAAAATAATGCCTCAAGTCATAGAAGAACTTTCTTCTTTGCTGAGCTGTAAAAGTTGGAGGCAAATACTTGGAGACAATAAAGTTAGCATAATCAGCATACCAAGGGCTCCCTCGCGAGCTCACCCCTACTGCAGCTAACTGTTCATTTGGGAAACTATCATTAACAGACATAGGGTCAAAAGAGATGTTTTCCAAACAAGATAAATTATCAGCTACAGGGTTTTCAGCACCCTTCCTATCTACTATATGTAGATCAAAGTCTTGTAAAAGCAGCACCCATCTACTAAGCTTAGGCTTAGCGTCCTTCTTCGTCATAAGATATTTAATAGCAGCATGATCAGTATGAATGGTGACTTTTGAGTCTACAATATAGGGCCTAAACTTATCACAAGCAAAAACAACAGCTAGAAATTCCTTTTTAGTAGTAGCATAATTCCTTTCAGCAGCGTCTAGAGTCTTACTAGCATAATGGATAACGTTTAACTTTTTATAAATATGTTGCCCAAGGACAGCCCCTACAACAAAATCACTAGTATCACACATTATTTCAAAGGGTAAACTCCAATTAGGAGGTTGAACAATAGGGGTTGTAGTTAAAGCCTTCTTAAGAGTTTCAAAAGCTTCCTTATAATCATCATCAAAAATGAAGGGTACATCTTTTTGAAGAAGATTGGTGAGGGGTTTAGATATCCTAGAAAAGTCTTTAATAAACCTCCTATAGAAACCAGCATGACCAAGGATACTACGAATACCTTTGATGTCTCTTAGACATGGCATCTTCTCAATTGCCTCAACCATAGCTCTATCAACTTCTATGCCTCTTTCAGAAACTTTATGCCCAAGAAAAATTCCTTCATTAACCATGAAGTGGCATTTCTCCCAATTAAGAACAATATTAGTTTCTTCACATCTCTGCAAAACTTTATCAAGGTTGTGCAGACAATTATCAAAAGGAGTTCCATAGATAGAAAAGTCATCCATGAACACTTCTACAATTTCCTCACAAAAACCATGAAAGATAGCAGACATGCACCTCTGAAAAGTAGCAGGAGCATTATAGAAACCAAAAGGCATACGTCTATAAGCATAAGTTCCGTAAGGGCAAGTAAAAGTAGTTTTTTCTTGATCTTGTTGTTTAACAGCAATTTGAGAGAAACCAGAGTAACCATCAAGAAAACAAAATGGGTCTTCTTAGACAACCTTTCCAACATTTGATCAATAAAAGGAAGTGGGTAGTGATCTTTCTTAGTAACTTTATTAACTTTCCTAAAATCGATGCACATCCTATAGCCTACCACTATTCTTTGAGGAATAAGCTCATCATTATCATTAGGGACAACGGTAATACCTCCCTTTTTAGGAAAACAATGAACAGGACTAACCCATTCACTATTAGCAATAGGGTAAATAATACCAACATCAAGGAGTTTCAATACCTCATTCCTTACCACTTCCTTCATCCTAGGATTTAAACGTCGTTGGCGTTCTACTACTGGCTTCGCATATGGTTCTATGTTGATAGAATGCTGACATATAGTAGGTGAAATCCCTTTTAAATGATCCAGAGTATAGCCCATAGATCCTCGGTGTTTATTAAAAACTTCCAATAACCTTTCTTTTTCCTTCCCTGAAAGTTTAGCACTAATAATAACAGGATATATCCTTTTATCATCAATATAAGCATATTTAAGATCATCAGGGAGAGGTTTTAGATCGAAAACCGGATCCTTTTTAGGTGGCATCATGGTACCCAAATCTTCTACAGGCAAGTCATGCTTAAGCATCTTAGGTTGATCATGGAGAATCCTGTCAATCTTATTCCTTTCTTCCATGAAGATTTCACTTTCATGATCTTCCATAAATTGCTGCAAAGCATTGTTAGGAGCAAGAGAAATAGAAGCAAGTTGTTCAACTCTAAAATCCTCATTATGGGTTTCCTCTTCGCAAGGTTCTTTAGCAAATTTCGAAAATTAAACTCATAAAATTCCCCATCAAACTTAGTCAAGATTTTCTCCCTCTTGCAATCAATAATAGCTCCACAAGTACTCAAGAAAGGTCTACCAAAAATGATAGGATAAGTTTTACTAGCAGCTGAACCAAGTACTAGAAAATCAGTAGGGTACTTAATCTTACCACAAAGAACTTCCACGTCTCGTACAATACCAATTGGAGAGATGGTCTCCCTATTAGGAAGGTGAATAACCACACCAATCTCTTCCAACTCGCAAGGACTGATTTCATGCATAATTTCTCTGTAAAGCTCATAAGGAATAGCACTAGAACTTGCACCAATATCACATAAACCATAATAGCATTGGTCACCAATTCTAACAGAAAGCACAGGAACACTAGCCTTTATAGTTCTATTAGGATGTGAAAAAATATTAGAAGTATCCTCATAAAGAACTATGTGCCCATCTTCTACACTTTTAGTGACAAGGTCTTTCACAATTGCTACCACAGGTTCAATGTTTATTTGTTTATCAGGTTTTACAGTTCTCTTTTCACTTTTGGTGATGACATTAGTTATCATAGGAGGGTCCTTTACCTTTTCGGGGAAGGGAATCTTCTCGATATAAGGTTCAGGTAAGATGGGATCAATAATGCAATACTCAGCACTTCCAATAGGAGCATAGTCAACAATATGTTTGTAAGGTGCATGGTATTTATTCCATCCCCTTTTTGGAATTTCGATATAGGAAGCCAAAGCTCTAAAGCAATTCGTAATAACTTGCAAATCAAGACCATAAACATTACTAATATTTTGAAAGTCATCAGTTCCCATAAAAGATTCAATGCATTCATAATCATAATTTATACCTGACTTTCTACCTTTGTCATTCTCCCAAGTTTCAGCATTATCTTGAATATGGTCTAGAAGATCCCATTTAGCTTCTTCTTCCATACGAGTGAATGATCCAGCACAAGAAGCGTCCAATAAATATTTATCATGTAGAGGGAGCCTTGCATAAAAGTTATTGATAATAATATTGTTGGGGAGCTCATGAATGGGACATTTGAGCATTAGTAACTTCAATCTCCCCCAAGCTTGAGCTGTACTCTCCCCATCAAGAGGCCAAAAGTTGTATATTTGATTCCGATCCTTATGAATCTCACTAGGAGGATAAAACTTTGAATAAAAGAGAGGCACTATTTCCTCCCATTCCAGAGCTTAACCATTCTTCAGCAGCTTATACCATTCCTCAGCTCTTCCTTTCAGCGATAATGAGAATAACATCTTCTTAACTTGATCTGTAGTAATACCTGCACACTTGAACAACCCGCATAATTCGTGTATAAAGAGCAAATGATCACCGGGATGGACAGTTCCATCCCCAACATAGTAGTTATCCATAACACGATCAATAATTCTTGTAGGTATTTTGAAAACATCATTCTCAGCAGGTGGTGGCTTATCTACTACCTTAGCAGTGGTAGTAGAATTACCAAATAAGAAACTCAGCCAATTATGAATAACAAAAATAAAGCAACTAACATAAGTAAACAATACTCACAGTAGAAGTTTCCTTTACCAGTTCCACTCTCCAATAGCATTTTACTCCCCGGCAACGGCGCCAGAAAATAGTCTTGATGACCCTCAAGTATAGGGGGTGTATCACAGTATTTTCGATAAGTAAGAGTGTCGAACCCAACGAGGAGCAGCAAGTGTTGGCTAGTGGTATGGACAGGAATTCTCTGCAAATACTTAGCAAACGGATTTTTAGGGGTTTTCGATAAAGCAAGTAAACAAAGTACGAGTAAATAAAAGGCAGTAGGAATAAATGCAGCAAGTGGCCAATCCTTATGCAGCAAAGGACAAGCCGGTTGTATTAGTAAGACGATCAAACGTTCTTGAGGACACATGGGAAGACTGTCAAGTGATTTCGATTCATATAGCTGATTAATCTTCTCTAGCTTGCTAATTGTTGTGTGGGTGAACCTGTGCTAATGTACCGCCCCATCCAACGCTAATACATAATTGTGATTATACCCCTTGCAAACATCCGTAAGTACAAGAAAGTAATTAAGGTAGAAACCTAACCACAACTTTAAACTCTAAGACCCTTACGTCCCTTGTGCAATGGTTTCCTAACGGGGGTTCAGGTTTCTATCACTCCGGCAACCCCTACGATTAGTAGCCAAATACATAATGCATTCCCCTAGGCCCATATAGGTGAAGTGTCATGTAGTCAACGTTCACATGACACCACTAGAAGAAGTACACCACAACTTAAATAACAATCTATTGAATCTTTCTCAACATAACTCCACTACAAACAACAAGAATTCTCCCATGTCCTCAAGAACAAAACGAACTTCTCACAAGACATCATATGGATCATGATCAGAGATGGAATAATGATGTATAATAATCTGAACATAAACAATAATTCAACAGTTCACTCAATAGCATCAACTACAAAGAGTAATCAACACCGGGAAAGTTTCCCCTATGAACTAATGCAAGATTCAACTCAACTGTTACAGCAATATGGAGATGGTGATGAGGGTGCTGATGGTGATGATGTGGTGATGATGATGATGATGATGATGATGATGATCCCGATGGATTCCAACTTGATGTTGGTGTTGATGGCGACGATCTCCCCTCTCCGGGAATGAATTCCCCTGGCAGAAATCTGTCTGCCAGAGAGATCTTTCTCTCTCGGTGTTTTCCGCCCCGCAGAGGCGGTGGAATCTTTCTGTGGTCGCTCCCCGAGTCTTAGGGTTTTGGGAGGATGATATACGCCAGAGGGGAGAGGCTGGAGTGGGCCAGGGTGGCCACACCACCTCCTGGTGCGGCCTAGGGCTGCCCACGCCATGGTGTGGTGTGGGCCCCCTGTGGCCCATCTCCACTCCGTCTTCTGGCATCCTTAGTCTTCTAGAAAAATAGGATTTTCCGTATATTTTCCCGAATTTTCTGATCTTCGCGAATTTTGCCTCCAAACAGCACCTTTTCCATCAGAACCTAACTTCAGTGGTCCATGCTCCAAAATCATCAACCATGCAAAAATAAATGAAATAACATAAGTATCACCTCTCAATACGAAATATATCAATGAATAATAGTGAATTAAGACATAGAATAGTGATGCAAAATGGACGTATCATACTCCAAGGCTCCGAGTAGGTCAGTGACAACATCATACCTTCCTTGATCCGACATGGGCCTCTCTTTTGGATCCTTCTAACTAGGCCGCCCAGCAGGCCATGGGCCATGCTAGCAACTATGGGCTACCTGGGTTATCCGTCTAACTAGGATACCCATTTAACATATCCCCAACAGTAGCCCCTGGAGGACTTTGAGATCTTGCACCATCTTGCCCTTTGGTCTTGAATGCTCCGTCTAGGTGACGCCGACAATTCATCAAGAAATATCTCTAAAGTATCCCAAAGCACCCTGCAATCCTCTCCATCTTCATCATGTAAGCTGGACATTCTTCAAGTCTTCTTTTCTGAGTCGGATAGTATCCGTCTTCAATGGAATCTTCAGATGTGATTCCTCCACCACAATGATCAGTAGGATGACAGAAGCTATAGCCTACGCTACCTCAAAACTCACATATGGCAGTGAATTAATCAATAGCGATTTCCCGTGTGCAAAATCCAAAACGTTAAGCGGCAAACGGGGGATGTGGCGAATTACCGTGCACACTTGGACACACGTTGTCAGCGCTACAACCGTTAGATCTTCCACACACGGATCTTGATGCCAAGGTCTATAAATATTTAATGCGGCCAGAGTAATCCTTTTTACCCACATTCTCCCCTGCCTTGTCTTCTTCCTGTCGCCGCGCGACTGTTCGAGCTCTCCAACAATATAACCATAGCCAACAATCTTCTCCTCCTCCTCCTCCATCAGTCCATCCAATGGCCAGTAGCAGCAGCAGCACTCCATCAACGGTGGTGGCTCCCAAGGCTTCAATCGAGCCATCTAAGTTAGTGTCCTTCCCACTGGAGGGGGTGGTGGTGCTGGCCTCCGCCGTGGTGGAGTCCGCCAGCGGTGACCAGAAAAGAGCGGCGCTTGAATCCGTGGAGGAGGACACTGAATCCCACAAGGGAATGTGGAGGGGCTCCAATCTCTCCACCGATTAACTTCCAGAACACATCGCCGAGGGATATATCTCTATGACGAAGGGGATGGTCTGGTGGCCAACACCGGCCGGCGATGTGGTCCCTTCTCCCCAAGCCGGAGAGAAGGTCTACCTCAAATCTCAACTGGTACGTGGAGTTAGCCTTCCAGTCTTAGACTTCTTCCTCGAAGTCCTACGACACTTCCAGGTTCTTCCCATAATCTTTCTCCCAACAACATCCTTGTACTTAGCAATTACATAGCTTTGTGCGAAGGAAACCTAGGAACCAAACCTAGGTTAGATCTGTTTATTTTTTTTACCGTCAAGAGAGAGTGCGGAGAGTCCAAGGATGAACTGCGGAACTATGTAATCATTAGTTTTAAGATCCATCCTAACCGGCGGTTCCCCGACCTCGTTGGCCACGAATCCTGCAAGAACTAGCATCAAATGTACTTCTACGGCCCAGACATTCCTCTGGCTGGCCATCAAGAATTGTATCCCGACTTTGTCAATGGAGCCACCACTGAGGCCCCCACCTAGAGATTCGAAGACCCCGTCCCGTCCGAAGACGAAGCCTCTCGCGCCGTAAGGCGGATAGAATAGATAGTAGACGGAGGGTTAACCAACCTAGACCTATCCATGTGTTGGTTCACAAGGAGGATCCAACCTCCGCAGCACCACATTGATCTAATGCGTAAGTACTCCAAGGAGAGGGAAGATCCTATGCGGATTTCCAAAGACAATTTCTCTGAGGACTCCATCAAGATCCGACTTAAGGCTCTTGTCAAGGTGAAAGACAAGAAGCATGGCTTCAAGATCACCTTCGACATGTTCGAGTGCGGTGAATGCCCCGAGGTAACCATGTTTCCTTTATTGCGTTTACATATACTCTAAGGCTTCCGAGTTGGGCTTACCAATCATCTGACATGCTCTTTGTCTCATCAGCTGGTGACCTTGGTGGAGGAAGACATGGACTCCCAAGTCTATGATCAAAGACTGAAGGACGTGCAAGTCGTGTCCAACGATGATACCTCCAAGGATCATCTAGCTCCGGCAGCGTGGAAGCGGAAGAGCTCCACCTCTGACGCTGTTGTCGAGGGCAAGAAGAAGAAAATAGGGAGAGGAGTCTCCAAGAAATCCACTGCCGCCTTAGAGGCAGAGAAGAATAAGTCCACTGGCATCCCCTTAAGCAAGGCACCTGGTGCGGTGTAAGTATATTCATTCTCCGACTTAACTTTGCTTTGCACCTACTTAGTCCCTGTACTGTTTCTTTGTACATTTCAGGAAGAGATCTGGTGTTGGTTCGACCCAAACCTCCAAAGATGGTGGAGGTTCCAAAAATATTCATGATATGTTGATCAAGTCATCACCCGCAGTTGCCCCCTGACTTATGCTACCAATCTTGCAATAGGCTCCACTAGAACTTCGTCCCCTGTCAGCCCTGAGACCTCTGTCATGGAGATAGACATTAATCCAACACTAGATGTCTCAGGCTCTACCGATATGGACCAGCAACCCAGCGTCAAGGAGACACAGGGGATCACCTCCTCCAAAGTGGCTGAAGCTCCAGCTAAGGATGCCACCGAGAAAGGGAAGCAGCTAGCGGAGGATGCAAATGCAGCAGCAACAGCCAAACCGGGAGCCAGTACGCCATCAACTGCTATTATTACGTAGGAGACGGCTAGGGCTTCATCCACGCCGCTGGGTTCTACAACTGCTTTGCCTCTGACTCCTCTGACATTGTGCATGGATGATCTTATTCAAAAGGCAGATGCTATTTACAACAATGCTTGGACCTTCCACAATGCATATGCCAATTTGGCCAACAATCTAAAGTTTATTGCTATTGTAAGTCTTTGACCTTTACATTTCACTTTATGATATATCCCACTGTAGCCCCCGATCTCTTAGGCGTAAAACAGGCTTGAGTGATCCACAGAAGAACTAAGTGTAGAACTTGACAGTGTAGCCCCCGAGTTTCTAGTTAGAATGATTAATTCTAGCTAGATACTATAAGGGAGAACAGACATGAATTAAAATCTGATACTGTAGCCCCCGAGCCTTTAGTTGAAACTGATAAGTTCGGACTAGATGCTCTAGAGAAACTAAGTACTCTTCTTTGTGTAGAATGAGAATACTCGGAGGAAGGTGGCCAATGCAAAGTATGACAAGCTACAGAAAGATCTAGAGCTTGAAAAGGGTAAAATATCCTTTTTGAAGGAACATATCACAAATATCAAGCGTTTGTTTTCCTCCAACATCTCCTCAATCTATCACCTATAACCATTTCATTTCAATTCTCACCATGTTGTCTTTGTTGCGCCTTACAAAGACCATTGCCAACGCAAAGAGCATCGTTGAGTAATCCAAGCATATCCAGGAGCTTGATGATGAGAATAAGATCCTGAAGAAAGACCTGGCTACTGCCATCAAAGGGCATCAGGATGCGATGAAGTTTATGCAAGAATATGCTGACGCCAGATGCAGTACCTGAAGAACGAGATTGAACGCCTCAAGGAACAAAACCAAGCTGCCACAGAGCAGAATGCTCGGGGCCTTGAGGTGTACAAGAAGGTTCAGAAGGAGCATGACATCTTGGTGGAGACCTGCCAACAAGCTGAAACAACATCTTTGGTAACTTTCCTTTGTCTTTGTCAAATCTGTAAGTCGGATAAATGTATATTATTGTTGTGCTCATGACCCTTATCTCTTACAAAAACACATCTCCCATTGGCTTAACTAATATGGGTGAAGGTTCTCCGGATTCAAAGGGTTGCATGATTCTTGCTGGCAACTTCATCAGCACTACCATCACACATGCCAAGGAGATAGCAAAGCCACTATACATTACCATCAAGGCGGTAGATTTTGCCGCCAAATATTCGGAAATTCTGCGCCGAGCCCTCGAGAAAGCATCTTGCGTCCGAGCTAGTGCAAGGATGGCCTTGATTGTAATACCTTGGACACTATGCTCTAATAAAAAGCCTGGATGAACCCAAAAGAAGGGATTCTATCGCGGAGGCCCAAGGCCACCCACGTGTAGACCCGTAGAAGCAGAGCAGGGCACGGTACAGGCGAACCACCCTACCCACTTCTAATAACATTGGGACAAGAGCGAGCAACGTAGTCGAAAACATACACTAATGAGTATCTATGTTAGTGACATACAATAGTCATCAGAGCCACAACATTTAAAAACAATAGAGAGAGAAATATTCAACGCCATATGCAAGATCCAAATATCCTAGATAGATACAATAGTTTATGATACATCCTCATACATCACACATCAGAGTATCAAGCGGAAGCGGAAAATAATATCTGAGCACGGACAAGAAGCAAATTGGCATAAGATGCCCTGAAAATAAGCACATCCCGCCCACAGATCTCACAGACCTCCATCTGCGGAATATCTACACCTGACAGTCGTTGCCACTATCATTAGTCTCTTCAACCTAGTAACCTTGTTGAGAGTATACCTGTTTATCTGAACCAAATATTTATCGTGTGAGGCCCTAGGGGTACCCAACAAGTCTTAATGCATCTAAGGTGAACAACATGGAGGTGACGCAATTGCAATGAAAGATAATAACTAGAAGTGCTATAGAGACACGCTAGACCATCCGCCCAACCAGACATGGACGGACATTCATTAATTATTAACAATAGTGATATAAGTAACATAAATAAACCTCGCTTTCCCTCCTTCTTGCTTACCGATGAGAAGGCAGAAGAACATCCCATCCGTTGGCAATTTTATTAACCATTCCGTGAGTGTTGCGTTATCTACCTGTCATGTCTTAGTCAAATTAAAGGTGGTACTTTAGTTATGCTTGTCTATGATCGAGAAACTATGCTCCAAGTTATCCATAACCACGGACACGGCTTTCAGAAAGATTTACCTTGCAGGGGTGCAAAAAAAGCAACACACACACAGGATCAACCTCGGGAAGAACCAAATAAGAAGCAACGAGGCCTCCCGATAAAGCATTCATAGGATTCAGAATTATTTCAAGGGGGGCACCCCAATAAGCTACCCACAACGAAGTTGGCCGGCTCTGAGACGAACCCAGGGTTTGTGACAACGATAGTAAACAACTAGGAACCCGAAAGTATGACTAGGCTTGTCGATACAGCATAAACGTGGCACGGGGTTCCTAAATAGTACAGGCGCTCCAGGCACAACAATAAATAAATTAGTAAAGCATGACATAAGTGCATGATAGTAATAAAGCCCCAAACTAGTTTGTGGCCCCAAGAAATAAAGTGCGAATCAAGCTTAGGCAAAGGGGGATCCATAGAGTCTCCTGAATGTGGATAGTGCGAATAGTCATGTGTCGTGGTATTGCCAACGAGTACGCCATGGAGGGGTCCTCACAGAGCGTGTTTAGAGATGAGGGGTAAAGCGGAGAGTTGGCGGGTACGAGGTAACACGGTTTACCCAGGTTCAAGTCCCAGAACGGTGGCGGAACTCTACTCCTGCTATACATCACTATAATGGCAATACGCCGAGTTACAAAGATTGGTTCACTATGCGAGGGTGTTATGAATCGTGCCCCAAAGGCTCCCAGAGTTCCGGTTTATAAAGGCACCAGAACCTAGGGTTACAGGGAAAGGACCTTGCCGGACAAGGTAAAGAGTCCTACACTAATACAAACTAGTCTTTCGTGTCTTGCACTCCATGGCTCCGAGTATGTTGGTGACTCCTGTGTAGCCTTCCTTAATCTGGCATGCCTCCCTTTTGGATCCGTCTAACTGGGCCGCCTAGCAGGATATAGGCCTTGCTACCAACTGTGGGCCACCCAGGTTAGCCGGATTAGAGACATGCTATGATGATACCCATTTAGCATATCCCCAACAGTAGCACCCTGAGGACTTTGAAATCTTGCGTCGTCCTGCTTATTGATCTTGAATGCTCCGTCTATGTGATGCTAGAAATCTGTCAAGCAACATTTCAAAGGTCTCCCAAAGAACCGTGCAATCCTCTCCGGCTTTGCAATGTAGCCGGAGATTCCTTGAGTCTTCATTTCCAGAGCCAGACATTTTCCGCCTTCGATGGAATCTTCATATGTGACTGCCCACTACATCTATCAGGAGGATGTCGTAGGGTACAACCTATGCTACCTGGAAACTCACAGAAGGCAGGGAATTAATCATTAGCTATTTTTACGCATGCAATATCCGAAACAGTAAAGCGGCAAAGACGGAGGACGTGGCGAAATTACTACACACGCTCATCTCCATGTCGGCAACACTTCACCCGTAGGATCCTTCTGCAAAAATCTTGACACCATGCCTATATATTTTGATAGCGGCTAGATTATTTTCTTTTACCCGCACTCTCCCCTTTGTCTTCGTCTTCCTCCAACTGCACAGCCATTCGAACTCCTCATCAGAAAACCCTAGCCAGAGCTTCCCCCTTTCTCCATCCACTCCCAGTTACGCAATGGCCTCCAGCAGCTATGCTCCCTCAATTGAGGCGACTCCCGAGGCTACAATGGAGCTATCCCAGGGAGTGATGGTCCCACCGGACGGGGTCGTCGTCCTTGTCACTGCCGTGGAGTAAACCACCGGCGACGACCAAGGACGGGCAGCACCAGAAGCTGCTGAAGAGGATAACAACTCCCACAAAGGAGTGTGGAGGGGCTCCGATCTCTTCTTGGAGGATCTGCAAGAACTCATCACCGAGGGGTATCTCCGTGTTGCGAAAGGTTTGGTCTGGTGGTCGGTGCCGGTAGGCAAGGTTACCCCTTCTTCCCAAGCCGGAGAGAAGGTATACCTCAAAGCCTAGCTGGTACGTGGTGTAAGCCTGCTAGTCTCCAACTTATTCCTAGATGTCCTTTGCTACTTCTGGGTACTTCCCCACAACCTCTCTCCCAACATCATCCTCGTACTTAGCAACTTCATTGCCTTGTGTGAAGGATACCTAGGAATAAAGCCTAGGCTAGATCTGTTTATTTACTTTTTCACCGTCAAGAGAGAGTCCATAGAATTCAAGGATGAACTGCGGATATACGGAACTATTAGCTTTAAGATCCGGCCTAGCTGGCGCTTCCCAGACATTGTGGGTCATGAATCTTGCAAGAACTGGTAGCGTACATACTTCTATTGCCCAGACATTCCTCTGCCTAACGTTCTTGAGACGTAACCCGACTTCATTGATGGAGCTGCCGCCGAAGCACCCACCTAGAGGTCCCCAGCCTCCCTTCCATCCGAGGAGGAAGCCAATTGTGCTGTAAGGCGGATCAAATGGCTCATATACGGAGGTCTGACGGGCTTGGACCTAGCCATGTGCTAGTTCACTAGGCGGATCTAGCCTCTGCAGCACCACGCCGAGATGGTGCGCATGTACTCTAAGGACAGAAAGGATCCCATGCGAATTTCACGGGATAAATTCTCCAATGACACCATCAAGCTCCGGCTTAAGGGCATGGTCAAGGTGAAGGACATGAAGCATGGCTTCAAGATCACCTATGACATGTTTGAATGCAGCAAAAGCCTAGAGGTAGCTTATGTTTCTTTTGTTGCTTGTTACATATACTATAAGGCTTTTCCGTCTTGAAGTTATCAGTCTAAAACACCTTTTGTCTTCCAGCTGGCGACCTTGGCGGAGGATCAGATGGCCTCCCAGGTCTATGATCCCAAACTAAAGGATATCCCGGTGGTGTCTGACGATGACACCCCCAAGGATCACCCAGTTCCGGCAACACGAAAGCGGAAGAGATCCACCTCTAACGCGTTGCCGAGGCTAAGAAGAAGAAGAAATCAGAGAGTGGAGTCTCCAGACGATCCACCGCTGCCTTAGAGGCAGAGAAGAAGAAATCCACCGGCATTCCCCAAACCAAGGCTCCTACAGTGAAGTAAGTGTATTCCTTCTCTGACTTGTACCTTGCTTGCAGCCTATTCAACTCTTGTACTTATACTTTGTACATTTCAGGAGGAAAGCCGGTGTTAGCCTGAAGCGATCCTCCAGAGATGCTGGAGGGTCAAAAAATATTCGTGGTATGCTGACCAAGGATGTGGCCGCGAAGCCCTCTCCCACCACTGCTCCTCCAACTCCTGTCGCCAAGCCCACTGTTGGTCCCACTATACATGCGTCCCCTGTCTTTCCTGAGACCTCCGCCATGGAGACAAATATCAATCCAATCTTTGATGTCTCAGACTCTTCCAAGATGGATGTTGCTCCCAGTGGACATGCGACACAAGAGAGTACTTCCTCCAAAGTGGCTCAAGCTCCGGCTAAGGATGCCACTGAGAAAGGGAAACAAGTAATGGAGGGAGCGGAGGCAGAGGCAGCTGTAGCAACGGACAAGGCGGGAGCTACTGGTCCATGCACTGATATTATCACACAGCAGGTGACCAGGGTGTCATCCATGCCTCTGGCATCATCAACTCCTCTGGCTGCAACTCCTCTGACATTGTGTCTGGATGACCTGATCAAGCAGGCAGATGCCGTGTATCACAATGTCGGCGTTTTCCATACTGCATATGCCAATCTGGCCAACAATCTTAAAGTCATTGACATTGTAAGTCTTTCAACTTGATCTTTTATCGCATAACATATCCCCCTATAGCCGCCGAGCTCTTAGGCGGATAAACAATAGTTATTGGCATGAGTGCTCCAAAGAACTTTAAGAGTAGAACTCGATAGTGTAGCCCCAAGCGTCTAGGCGAACTAGAAAAGTTTCTGGCTAGATGCTCTAAGAGTAGCATACTTTTCTTTGAAATTTAATCCTGTAGCCCCCAAGCTTCTAATTGAAACTTTTTAGCAAAGTTCCGACTAGATGCTCTAGAATAAACTAGCCATAGATCAAAAATATCATCCCAAGCTTCTATATGAAACTAAAATACTTCCATCTAGGAGCTTCTAAGAGAAACTGAATGCTTTTGCTTACACAGAATGAGAGTCCCAAGAGGAAGAAAGCCAATGAGAAATATGACAAGCTGCAGGTGGACCTAGATGCCGAAAGGGTAAAACAGCTTTCCTGAAGGAACAAATCATGAATAGCAAGAGTCTGTTTTTCTCTGACTTTTTCCTGGCTATCGCTCATACTCAATTTCTTCCGTGTTCTCATACTATTCTTATTTTGCTGTCTTACAGAACTTATTGCCAAGGCCAAGGGCATTGTCGAGCAATCAAAGCATATTCAAGAGCTTGACAGTGAAAACAAGATCATGAATAAAGACCTGTCCAAGGCAGTGAAGGGGCATGAGGAGGCAATGAAGGTCATCACTACTAGAGAAAGGCTTATGGATAGATTTATTATCAGTGGTGCATTATTTTGAATATGCTCCACTGATAGTTATCAGTGGCGCATTTAAAAATATGCTCCACTGATATTTTGTCTAACCAATGGCACACATCGCAAATAATGCGCCACTGATAATGTGGGCCCTGCACCCTGGATGGGTGTGGACCAAATATCAATGGCGCATATGGACATATGCGCCATTGATATTCTTCTCACCAATGGCGCATCCTTCCCTACATGCGCCATTGATAAATATGTGGGCCTTACCTGGACCCCACCACTCTAAAAGGTGGCAGGAGTATCAATGCCGCATTCAGTATATGCGCCACTGATAATTTCCCTCCAATGGCACATATAATACGAAATGCGCCACTGATAAGTCTTGGGGCCCACCACCTGAAAAGGTGGTTGACTTATCAGTGGAGCATTTAGTGTAATATGCGCCACTGATAACTTCGCCTAGATCTACAAGTTGGCATCCACCCCCACCCACCACCACCATTCCATTCTTCTCCACCCACCACCCCGCATCTCCAGCTACCAAGGGATCCCAGGTCATCGAAGACCATGTTCCAACAGACTCGAATGTGGCTTCCAAAGGATCACGCGTGGAGAATGCATAGAGATCTGTTTGATGGCAAAGTAGAGCTCGGAAAAGCCCCACGTCCGAGGATCAGAGAAGTGATCCAAGATATGTTGGACAACTTGGAAGAGTGCCCTTTGCTAGGAAAGAAGCGTCTGAGGACGAATCCGCTACATGGGTGTGTGGAAAGCTAGGCCTGTTTTTTAGGACCTGCCGTACTGGAAATACCTCCACACGCCCCATAGCCTTCATGTCATGGACATCACGAACAACGTGTGCGAGAGTCTGCTTGCCACTATCATCAACATGCCGGATAGGACCAAAGACGGGCCGAAAGCAAGGAACGACATGATGGAACTTGGCATGAGACGCCGCCGCCCGATGATGATGATGATGATGATGAGACAGCGCCTGAAGATACTCAAGGTCGCCGCAAAAGGGTTAAGAGGGGAATTGCAGTGTTTCCGGCTGCCTGCTTCACTCTAAGTGAGCAGGAGCTTGAGCAGTTTTTCAACTACCTCCTAGGAGTCAAAGTTTCTTACGGTTACTCGAGGAACATAGGAAGATATCTAGACAAAGCGAAGAAGAGGTTCAGCAGGACGAAGTCTTACGACTGTCACGTGCTGATGACATAGATACTTCCCGTTGCGATCTGAGGGATAATGGACGAGCACGTCCGTGAGACGCTGTTTGGCCTCTGCAATTTCTTCGACATCATCTCAAGGAAGTCGATTTGCTTGAAGCAGCTCGACACACTACAAGATGAGATCGTCATGATACTATGCGAGCTCGAGATTTACTTCCCGCCAGCATTCTTCGACATCATGGTCCATTTACTCGTCCATGTTGTGGATGGCATCATTCATCTCGGGTCGACATTCCTGCACAACATGATGCCTTTTGAAAGGCTTAACGATGTTATCAAAGGATTCGTACGCAACATGTCCCGTCCAGATGGAAGCATTACCAAGGGCTTTCTGACCTACGAGTGCGTCTCTTTCTGCTAGAATTATCTACGCACCGACCCGGACGACGAGGATGACCCTGTTGGTCTGCCCAAAAGGACGCACCTCAGCAGGCTCGTTGGATATGGCCACCGCAAGGGCTTTCGCACCATGCATGTCGGCGTGAAGGGTCGACGTGACGACTTTGACAGGGCACACCGAGTCGTGCTACAACACATCGAATTGGTCGATCCTTGGGTGGAAGAGCACAAAAGCTTAATCGAGCAGAACTTCATTGACCTTGGTCGGCCAAGGAAGAAGGGACACGTAACAAGAGATCACAACTCTAGCTTCACGGACTGGTTCAAGAAGAAGCTTCAAGACACACCCCCCCCCCCCGCAGACCCGCAAACGCCTTCTATAGAGGATGAAAAACTAATTTTTGCCTATTCAAATGGCCCCGGGCACAACATGAGGACATATCAGGCATACGACATCAGCGGGTACAGATTCTACACCGAGAAAAGGGACATGAGCAGCGACTATCAGAACTCAGGACTAATGATGCTATCCTATGCTGATGACGAAGCCACCATCAAAGAATGATTTTTAGGAAGGATTAAGGAGATCTGTGATCTCGACTACGCTGGAGAGAAGGTGCCGATGTTTCGTGTCAGATGGGCCAAGAGCGTCCAAAAGGAGGGTCGGTATTTCACCACCATGGTTATACCCGATGCCTCCGCGAAGAACGCCTCTGCAAAAAATGAGCCATGGGTACTCGCGAGCCAAGTTGACCAATGTTTCTTCATCACTGACCCATCAAAGCCAAGCCGTGTTGTCGTGAGGAGAGGCAAGAGGAGCATCATCGGAATGGACAGACCCGCCAACGAGCAAGACATAGAAAAGAACAGCGATCCGAAGATCGAAGAGGAATTCGACAAGTACTTCGACAAGCCGACTGCTGTAGGAAAAAGGAAGACCACCCTACCTACTAAAGGTTGTCCATTCACAAGAAGAAACCTTAACCTTTCCGGGCTAAAGTATTCAACCGCAAGGAAGAAGGGCAAGAAGATTTCAAAGACACGCTAGTTCTAGCTAGCTCGAAATCGAGATCATGCACACATGACATGACATTTTTGTGGAGAATATTGGTGTGTACTTGCAAATAGATGTCCTTGTTTTAAATAAATTAATAATTGCCTATGTACTTGAAAATGGATGTCCTTGTTTTAAATAGATTTGTGAATGTTAAACTAAGGACCATATTAAAAAATTGCCTATGTACTATTTGTTACAAAATATACTAGATATTAATGACAAGTATTTAGGAACATATTAGAAAAATAATGTTAAACTTAAAAAAATTTGAGAGAGCCAGGAATCAAACCTGGCTCCTCCGGCAATAGCAGATGCAGCATAGCGTCGGCCACTGCGGTAGAGTTGTGTAGTTGACACATACAGAGCATCGTTGTTTTTGACTAAGTTCCAAATACCAATGGCGCATATCGAGAAATATGCGCCATAGATATTTGAAACTTAGCCAAAAATGCCTCGCTCTCTCCCTTTCTTCTCTCTCATACAGAGAAACCCCAACCCCTCCCCCTTCCCACTGCCCCCGCACGCACGATCAAGCCCCTGCCCCGGCTGCCGCCGCCGCCACCGGAGGAGTCGCCGCTGCCGCCAGCCACCGGATCGAGCCCCCTGCCCCCACTGCCGGTAGGCCTCCACAACCCCTCCCTCTTCCCCTGCCCTCCCCTCCCTTCCCGTGATCCCCGTGTCTCCGCCACCAGGAGCACCGCCCCGTCCCCGTGGAGCAAGTAGGAGGAGCAGGAGCACCAGGAGTGTCGCCCTGTCCCCGTGGCGCAAATAGGAGGAGGAGCACCGCCCCTGCCCGTCGAGCACTAGGCGCCTCCCCTCCCTGTCAGCACCAGGTGCCGCCCCTCCCCTGTTGAGCACCAGGCACCGCCCCCTCCCCCTCCCCGACCACCACCTCTACTGTGCCGTAGGGCACCTCAGGTTGAGCTCTCCCTCCCCTCTCCCATCTCTTACAGTAGGGTTTTCTCTAGGGTTCTAGGGTTTGCTCTTAGAGATGGGTTGATTCTAGGGTTTCAGAGTGTTCTAGAAGGTTAGATCAACATTTTGTCCTAGATCCTTTTTGAGTTAGTGGTCTAGATCCACATGTTGCATATATTTGTGAACTTGGATGGAAATGGGATCTTCATGGATTTTCTGCAGCTTGTACATGGTTCATATTGCTTGCCAGAATGAGTTTTTTAACTTTGTTATTAAGAGACTTGGTTGCATTGCCCCAGAATCATATGTCGCACGCTGTCCAACACATTTCTTTCTGTTGATTTGTTGCACAAATGTTCTTGACCAGGGAAAGAAGCACTATGTGTTTTCTTCCATGTCACATGCATATTCGCAGAGTGGCTATTTGATTTTTCTTCTTTCATGTTCTCTCTATGAAGAAGAAAGACTTATCCATGATTATCTTCCCATGACACGAATAATCTTGTTTTAATCCTATTGCGAACTGCTACAATACCAAGATTACAGAATAGTAGTCTATTAGCAGGGAATCTGCTTCAATCTACATTATTGTTCTGTGTGGTTTGTGTCTCTTCTCAATTATTATGCACCTAGTTGTATAGTACCCTTTGGTCAGTCTCCTAGGCCAGCCACGTGGCGACACGCACTCGATGCATGTTTGAGAGGAAAAAAGGCTAGTCCATTTTGACCTTCCAGACAGTGTCATTAACCAATGACACACTATTATCTCACAATTCTATCTATTAATGGTACATCTGTATGCGAGCTATTTTAGGACAAGCATGGTTCATGTGGGGATCCTTTAAGGTAGGCTTGTTATGCCTTTCATCACCATTGCTTAGCCAACACCTGTGAGCAGCTCCTGTCACAATTGCCCACCAAACAATCACTTTATCCTACAAGTTGATAGTGATGACAGAAATAAATTTTGTCGTGTTAATGGGCGCTACATCCATCTGCACCATCTCACTCGCCTCTACTACTACAATGTATAGCTAGCTAGCTAGCCAAGCCAGATGTGCAGAGATGAAGCTGTAGCCTTTGGTTGGAGTAATAAATCTCCTGCTGTGACTGTGCATATCTGATTGGTACGTAGTTATCTGCTGGTACCACAGGAGACGACTGACAGCTTGTAGTAGTAGAGTAGTATGATGATTGCCGATGACGCGAGGAATAAAATCAGTGTACTAATCATGAGCTCGACGTCGACTACTATGAGGATCTACCGCCCTTTTGGTGATCTGTTCTTGGATTTTGGCCCACAAGACCTTCAGAGGTCATGTGTTCCTCCTACTGTACCCATATGTACGCTGATGATGATACAGTATATAGTATAGTTTGCATTAAAATTCATGTGTACCCATATGTACACTCATGTAGTACCCATATGTACACTCATGTGTTTCTCATTAAAATTTACTGCCACAAATATTCCCAGGTTAGCCTCACCGGGGCACCTACAACCAGCAAACATGCAAAACTAGCTAAATTTGTTTCCCTTAGCCACATTTGAACCTGGCAACATGCACATCATTCCCAAAGCCAAGTAAATAGCATAGATTTAGTTCTACACACACATCATCAATGATATGTTCCTACTTGTGTTTGTCATAGAAATGTCAAAGCATGCAACGTACATCTAGTGACCATTTTTGAGCCTAAGTTAAAAGGAACCAAGAATTTTTCAGTGCCTACTTGTCTCTGTCATAGAAACTGGTATTGTTTGAACCCACTGTTAACATGATGTATTTTTTATGTTCTCTAAAACACTATCAACATGATGTCACCATCAGTATATATATACTACGCTACGCCTACGCTAATATTTTGCAGCTGGTGCGCTTTTTCTGTGTGAATTTGACTAGTGTTAAAAGGAAGCTTTTGCAGCTGCCATGTATGTGTGTTGGTTTTTACCCTTCTTTTACAGAGATTCTCATAATATCATAAAAGAAAACTACACTTGGAGCTATTTTTTGTCCTAGAGCTTATTTTAGCTTGTCTTGGAGCTCCAGGACATACACGGCACATTATTTTCCAATAATTTGTAGTAATTCTTTGCATATGTGGGATTGGATGGCTTTGATCAATTTTGTATGAAAACTATTGCAGGGAATTCATTTGAGTTGCCCGTTCCTCCTGAAGTGTTGATTCACTTCCGTTTCGGTTGGGAAATGGGCACTCCTAGGTCAAAAAAGCAGCAAAGGTCATGCCGAATTTTTTGGTCGACTCTAGCTTGTACTAATTACATTGTTGCATTTTTTCTATGAAGAGCAAACATGTCGAGTGGAGACAAAGACGTCGGGCTGGCCCTTCTCAGCCCATGAGCGTCGAAGAATGAGCAAGAAGAGCCAACCTCAAGTTTTGGCGGTTTGGCGATGACTTAAGCGGGTCCGACGAGGAGGCCGAAGCTACGGATCACGATGAAGTTGACAAGGAGGCCCAAGCTATGGACCAAGAAGATGATGAGGAGTCTGAATATGAGGAGGAGGCCGAAGATGGCGACGACGACGGAAGCAGTAATGGTGACGAGGAGGCCGAAGCAAGTCATGGCGGTGTACGCATGGATAACGATGGCGCCTCCCCGCTCGCTAGGAAGAAGAAGAATAATACGGAAAGGCAGGAGCAGATGCTGCCGAAACTCAGCACCAACCGCGAAGAGTTCACCCATGTGAAACTGGGTGGCCAACCCTTGGAGCATGCGAAGCTTGCCGCTGTGTACGGCCTACAACTCGGGTGCATCATGCGGGAGAGCATGAGTATCAACCAGAAGGACATAAGAAAGAACAAACGGTTGCGAGAGCTCCTCATTGGGAAGCTTCACAAACGGTACAAGTTCCCAGATGAGTACGATAACCAAAAGCTCAAAGGGAACAAGGTAAACAAGTTAGCCCTCACGAGGATGAGCACCGCCTTGAGCAGCTGGAAAAGCTAAGTGAAGAGGAGGATTAACGAGGGTAAAAGTTGGGAGAAGATAAAGAAGGCCGAGCTGATGCTTGACAAAGATGAATTCATGAAGTTCAAGGCGAACTGCACTCCACCGGAAGGTCAGGAATGGACCGAGTGGGGGAGGAGTATGTGGGAGCTGAACATAGGTAACCAACGTTGCGGAAGCGGCGGTTACCGAGGAAAAAGGGCCGTTTGGGCAATGGAGGACGCCGAGTATGCCCGTCTAGGTAAAGATAACGCGTGGCACAAATTCACGGACGAGCAGGTGATGCAGTTTGTCCGTGCCCGCTATTATCTCCACCCCGAACTCAAGGAATTCGTTACCGACGACGACGATGTGAGGAAGTTCCAGAAAAAGCTGGTAAGGAATTAATCTCGGAGTAGATCTATTGTTTCTAATTAAGTAATGAAGCCAAATTTCTAAATGGGATCACTTTCCTTCTCTTCAGAGATCCGAAGAAAAGTCTTGTGCGTCAAGTGCGAGGTCGTCCCAGGGGTCAACGGTAGACCCCCGGTGGGACACGCCCTTCAACATGGCGACAAACGTGCTCAAGGGGAGGGCCATGTCCGCGCCGCCGACTTCATTTGGCTGCGTGTCTGGCTATGGTACGTATGAAAAGGTTGGCAACTTTAGGAAAGAGGACCCAAAGGCGAAGAAAGAGAGGAAGGCCGCGGCGGTGGCAAGTGAAAAACGCGAGGTTGAAGTCCTCCGGGAGCAGAAGCAACAAATGCCGAAGCTGATCGACGAGAAAGTGCAAGAGCAGTTCCGCGAGATGGTTCCCAATGAGCTGTGGGAAGGGATCGCTGCTTGGAATGCGACAGGTCGACGAGGGCCGCTCGTGGTGCCCAGCCTCTCCGACAGCAAACTCAATCCAGCACGTGTCGCCAAACGTGGTGACACCCGAGTCCGCCAACGTCGAGATGCACCTGGTCGCTTCGGTGCCCCCCGCTGGCGCCAACACCAACGCGCAGCCGGAGGTCGCTCTGGTGACACCTCCCGCTGGCGCCAACACAGAGCCGCAGGTCACACCGATGCCCCCTCCCGCCAAAACTAAGGCGCAACCGACGGTGCTTCGTAAGGCATCTCAGCGGGATGATACCGGTGTCTCGACATTAGCCGAGCTCAATGCCATCTCCAAGGTAATGACGCTGGCCAACACATGCATATTGATAACATTTCATCTCCTTTGCCTTTGATGACTAGCTAGCGCCATCTCACGATGCTTGTTCTTCCGCAGGACACTCCTTGCACACTCTTGCATTATGTGGATGGTGATCTAAAGGATGTTGGCAAGGGCACAATTATTCAACCAAATAGCCACACGATGCACCACATGTCGATGGAGGATGACGTGTTCAAGGTCTGGCTGGCTCGGGTGTTGCCGGGGTGCAAAGACATGGACCCCCCAACCAACCTCGAGGCGCTGATGATCATAAGAACCTTCAAGATTGCTTTGGCTGGGTCTTGACATGGCCAAAGACCCAGATTCGGCTTCTGAAGGAACAACAAGTAACTCAGCGGCCATATGTGCCCTTGCTGCGGCGGCCACAACAACTAGTCATCGCCACCACCTCTCGTCACCAGCAATTGTTGGCCGCCACTGCACCGTTGCCTCCACATGGCAAGGCCGCGGCTGTGCTGCCGCCTCCACATGACAAGGCCGCCGCTGCACTACCGCCTCCACATGGCAAGGCTGCCGCTGCGCCGCCGCCGCCCAAGGATGCACCTAGGGACAACATTAACGATGATGATGATGACAACCTAGATAAGTGGATCAAAACTGGCGTCACCGACTCTTTCTTCATGCCAAACATGGACAAGCCCTACCGCGTTGCCGACGACCCAAATGCTCGTACCAGAACATGCACGCGTCTCGACTTCCATGGTACCCTAGAGGAGAGACCTCCGGATATTGGTGCAACTGGTCCTTATAAAGGCACCCAGGGAATTATTTTTAGCCCCACCACACTCCATAAGGCGGCGGATGAGCAGATGGCTGCTAATTTCGAGACAAAGAAGCATCACAAGAGAACCAAGAAGAATAAGCAGTCTTTGAGCCAGCCGGGTCCAAAGAGGTCCCAGTCTCAGGACGACCCGTTAACATAGCCCCCTAAGGGCACCTTGACCAAGGTTCACAAAGCTGCTCAACCGATTCTGAGTGAGGAGCTGACCAAAAACGCAAGTGGAGCGATGGCTAACCTGCAGCATGGTGTTCTATATCTAGAGGAGTGCCTTCTTAAAGAAGCAAATCCATCGTACCCTGTTTTCACGGTCAATGTTCAAACGGGCGTGGGCTTCGTCGATAATCCCCCCGCGGATATCTTCTTCATATCGTATGACGACATGTTCAAGCTTTTGCATGGTAAGCGGATGAACTATAAGTTTGTCCGCCTATACGCGCTCCATCGGGCGATGAAGGTCAACAGAGAGAACACCCCTAGCGTCGCGATAGTAGACCCCTACTTCATGTGTGATAGCCAGTTGGTGGATCCGGTGACCCGGGCCAGCGCAAGGAACTACCTCCAAACTTTCATGGTGGACAACAAGAGTGGAAAAGAGCTTATTTTTCCTTTCTTTCCGGAGTAAGTGCACACACTCGCTCGTCGTTGTAACTTTTCCTTTCTTAGTTTTCGGTTGCTCTTTTTCCAGCATTGTTTCGTTTCAATTGTTTTGCATAGAGACAAATACTGCACACTGATCCTCATTCACCCGAGTTATTCGCTAGCCATGTACTTGGACTCGGGGAGAGAGCAAAAGAAGAAAGACTACACCAACATAAGGAGTCTTCTAGATGATGCTCTCGAGGTATACGCCGAAAATGGAGGCGAATTCAAGAAGGGGTGGAAAATTTTGGGGATGGCAGACACGTGTTCAAACACGTAATGAAGTTCGCCTGCATCAAGCAGCCGGATAACAGTGTCAAGGAGGCCTACTACGCCCTCCATCACCTGTGGGCGATCATCCGGGATGCACACATCATTACGTTGCCATCTAGTCTCCGAGCATGGGCCGAAGCTGAGGCAAGAATGGACGATGATGAACTTAAGGACGACTTCGTACGCATCCAAACTCAAATTGCGACCATCATGCAAGAAGATGTCATCACAAGGGGGGGCCTTATCCTGCAAAAGAGCGTTCAGTAAGCGCGAGGTCGAAGCACGGCTCATGGCACAGGGTGACCGTAGGACATGGACAATGAAAGACGGCTACAAACCATTCCCGGTGCCGTGTAAAACAAAGTATTCATGATGTAGTGTTCCTAGCTAGCTAGCGCTCAGCCAGTTTGTGTATCTCATGTGTGTGTGTCATAAACTTTAACTTGCCTTAGCTCGAAACGGTCGTTGTTGGACTTCGTTTACTTATTACCATATGTATGAAACTTAATAGCATGCCTTAGATCGAAACCTTCTTTTTTGTGGAGATGCATGTGATGAACCTTCTAATTCTTTCTGTTGCATGATATAATACTTACATGCCTTGTGTATAGAGATGCCGTGCTATGTGGCGTTCAGAGGGAGGGTCCCAGGAGTCTACGATGAGTGGGAGGATTGTCACAAGCAAGTGAACAAGTTCAGTGGCAACATATACAAAGGGTACCCGACAAGAGAGCAGGCGGAAGCTAGGTGGAGGAACCACCTCCTTGGAGAGGAGAGAGACATGAACCAGATGAAGACCTTGATAATCGTGCTCCCCGTCTAGCTCATCACCGCCATTGTGGTTGTACTCTACTCGGTCCTTTAGTAGTTTAGGACTTGGCTAATGATGATGATCAACTTATTGTAATGTGTAATGTATGAGAAGATGAGAGCAACTTGTTATAGACTTGTATAATATTCGGGCACTTGTCACTATGTTGGGTTCTAATTGATGTGATGATGTATAATTCTATTTGTATTATTATCTATGTTTTTATACTGTTGTGTATCTGTATAAATACCTGTATATGTACTTCTATAAATACATGTATAAATACCTGAGAACCCTGTATTATGTATACCTGTAAGAATAATTAGTGGAGGATCTTTTATTCAGCCAGTGGCGCATCTAGTATCAGTGGCACATTATGTAGAAATGCTCCACTAGTAAAATATCAATGGCGCATATTTAATATACGCCACTAGGTGTCTCATTATCAATGGCGCATATTTGATATGCGCCATTGATACTTAATTATCAGTGGCACAACAGTAGTGGCGCATTCCATATGCGCCACTGATAGCAAAAAATATGCTCCACTGATAAGCAATTCTCCACTAGTGCATGCAAGAGTCCGTGGACGCCGAGATGCAGCGTCTGAAGGAAGAAATTGAGAACCTCAACGAGCAAAACCAAGCTGCCCAAGAACAAATCTCTCAGAGCCTTGAGGCGTACAAGAAACTTCAGGACGAGCATGGCATCTTGGCAGAGACATGCAAGCAAGATGAGTCCAGCATCTTCGGTATGTTTCCTCCATCTTGATCAATTTTGTACCTTGGACAAATGTTTGATGTACTTATACTCATGGTCCTTCTATATTATGCAAACCACAACTCCCATTGGCTTGACCAACTTGGGTGAAGGTGCTCTGGATCCCAAGGAATGCATGATTCTTACCGGCAACTTCGTCAGCACCACCATTGCGCCGGCCAAGGAAATATCCTAGCCTTTAGGGATAAACATCAAGGCAGGAGATTCAGCGACCAAGTACTCGTAAATCTTGCGCCGAGCCCCTGAGAAAGTCAAGGACTGGAAAGCCTCTTGCGTCCGGGCTGGTACAAGGATGACCATGTCCTTGGTCAAAGCACATTACGACAATGACGACATCGATCTAGTGACCTCTAGCATGCCCAAGCTGGACGAGGAAGGACAAGAGATCGATAGCGATGCTATTTGGAACTCCCTCGCCAGGTACGACACTAGAGTTTCCAAGATGGTCAAGGCGGACATCTTCGTGCCTACCGAGATACTAGATGAGGACCTGGCTTCTTCTGAGTCTAGCCAATCTCCTTCCGAGTTTGATGAGCTTTCCTGGCCTAGCTCTCTTGTTGCTGATGATGCCACCATGAAGTCCCCTGCAATAGAGCCATAAAAACAATATTTGTATTAAATGTATCTCTGAAGTTTGTATGCAGAAAAACTTATGTGTTTGTAAGTCAAAACACTTGTACCCAAGTTTCCTGCTACATATGTATTCCCAACATGTATTTATTTTTTAAGAAAGTGCTGGCTTATCCATTATTCAGGTTCGTATGATTGACCTTTCATGAGATGGAAGACTCGCAACAGAGAACTATGCTCTCGAGTGATGATGCTTTATAGCACTGTCAAGAACCTAAGAGCAAAATCGTTGGCTTTGAGTGCCTCAAATTCACTACTCCGGAATCCACAAAAAAACTTCAGAAAACGTGTAGACCAGAATACTTAAGCTAACGCCCGTAGGCGGAATTTTCACAAGTGCAAATGCTACTTGCGCATAAAGGGTTTATATGATCCAAAAATGAACAATTAAAGGAGGTAAAAGACTCAAAAAATATGAGTGAACCAAATGATTTATTTCATTGATCATATAAGAAACTTATTACATAATATAAAATATACTAAGTGTAAAAGGGACTTAGTTGTGCTATGTTCCATGGCCGATTTGCCTCCGGGTAATCATCATCGGAGTCATGTTGCTTGCACTTGCGATTTTTAGGCCTATCTTTCAACTCGCTAATATCGACGAGGTAATAGGAACCATTGAGAAATGCTTTGCTTATGATGAATGGTCCTTCCCAAGGCAGGGATAGTTTGTGTAATTTATCCTGCTTGAGTCTAAGCACCATATCCCCTTCTTTAAAAGAGTGATGCTTAACATGGCGACTATGGTAGCCACGTAGGTTCTGCTGGTAGATGGTGGATCTCTAGCATGCCAGCACATGCTCTTCCTCGAGTAGGTCCACAGATAAGCGTCTGGATTCTTCAGCGTCATCTTCCTCATAGGCGGCGACTCTTGGTCCATCGTGGAGGATGTCAGATGGTAAGACGACTTCTGCTCCATAAACCATGAAGAAAGGAGTCAAGCCAATGGATTTGTTGGGTGTTGTTCTTAAACTCCACAATACATATGGTAATTCCTCTGCCCAGGCTCCAGCTACTCTGTGTAGCGGTGCCTCTAAGAATGGCTTGATTCTGTGCAGAATTAGTCCATTGGCCCGTTCAACTTGTCCATTAGACTGTGGGTGTGCCATAGATGCTAGGTCAAGGCGGATGCCTTTTTCATGATAGTACTCCTCAACTTGGCCGAGAGACAAATTTCTGCCGTTGTCGGTGATGATGCTGTGTGGGAGACCAAATCTCACCACTAGATCTCGGACAAACTTTAGGGTTGTTGCCCCATCAAGCTTTCTAATGGGTTTAGCTTCAATACATTTTGTGAACTTATCCACTTCTACTAGCAAGTGTGTAAATCCACAAGGTGTTTTCTGCAAAGGTCCCACCATGTCCAGCCCCCAGACTGCAAATGGCCAACTTATTGGTATGGTTCACAATTCCTCAGCTAGAACACTTGGTTGTCTTGCATAGAACTGACACCCAAGACATGTTTGTACCAACTTGCTGGCGTCCGCTTTGGAAGTTTACCAGTAGAATCCTTGTAGGAAGGCCTTAGCCACCGACGATCGGGGAGCGACATGATACCCGCAATCTTCGAGATCTATCTCTCTAAGGATATCAATACCTTGCTGCTAGGAGATGCATCAAAGAAAAACTCCTGTGGTACTTCTTTTGTATAGCTCGCCGTCAATGATGACATAGCCTTTTGCTCTTCATACTATTTTTCGGCTTTCGACTTCGGCGGCAGTCAAAGTTTAAATGTTGTAGATAGTCCATGAACGGTTTCATCCAAGCCGGAGAGGTCACTATTACTGCGTTAACGAATGAGTCCACTATATCCGGGTTGTCAGGGTCCATTCCCTTCATGGATGGGGTCCATAAATGCTCCAGGAAAACGCATGACAGAATTGGTCGGAAAGCTGATCCAAGCTTTGACAGCAGATCTGCCGCCTCATTCTCCTCTGTTTTGATGTACTTGACATCGTTGGCGTCAAAGCACTTGGCAGTCTCGTCTACTTCGTCTCGATATGCCGCCATCATAGGGTTCCGTGCGTTGCAGGTGCCAGCTACTTGCAGGGAAACCAATTCAGAATCTCCACAGCAAACTATGCGCTTGATGCCAATATCCCTGGCTACTTGTAGTCCGTGAATGAGGGCATCATACTCCGCCATGTTCTTGGTAGCGTTGAAGTGGATCTGTGGGACGTATTGCAACTTCTCCCCTATTGGTGATTGTAGTAATACACCAGCCCCCGAACCATTGAGTAGCTTTGATCCATCAAAGTGAATAACCCAATATTCTGGTTCTAGCAGAGGAGTGTCTTCTGGCATATTTGTCCAATCTGCAATTAAATATGCCAATGCTTGTTATTTGATAGCATCGCATCTCTTGTAGGTGATTTCAATGGCGGCAAGTTCAATGCCCCACTTTGCCACCCTTCCTGTAGCGTCGCTATTGTTGATGATGTCAGAAAGTGGAGCTTTGCTCACTACTATGATGGGGTTCTCTTGGAAGTAATGCCTGAGCTTCCGTGAAGCAATGAAAACTCCGTAACCTACCTTCTAGTAGTGCGGGTAACGCTGCTTGGATTCCGTCAATACCTCGCTTATGTAGTAAACTAGTCGCTGAAGTCCATATTCATGCGTTGGCTCCTTGCGCTCTGCCATGATGACGATGCTGATTACTAGGTTGGTTGCCGCCATGTAAACTAACATAGGTTCCCTCGATACTGGTGCTGCAAGTATTGGCACGGAGGAGCGTATTCTCTTCAACTCCTGAAGTGTCGCATCAGCTTTGTCCGTCCATGTGAATTTGTCTGCCTTCTTGAGAAACTTATAGAGCGACATAGCCTTCTCTCCAAGTCGCCTAATGAACCGGCTTACTGCTACTACGCAGCATGTGAGCCTCTGTATGTCCTTCAAGCATGTTGGGCATTTGATGTCAAGGATGGCCTTGATTTTCTCCAGGTTGACCTCAATTCCACGGTGCGAAATGATGAAGCCCAACAGCTTGCCTGAGGGCACCCCGAAGACACACTTCTTGGGGTTAAGCATCATGTTGTATTTTCGGGGATTATCGAAGGTTTCCAGCAAGTCGCCGATAAGATCGTTTGATTTCTTTGATATTACCGCGATGTTGTCCACCTAAGCGTGTATGTTGTGACCTATATGGTCATGTAGGCAGCGTTGCATTGTCTGCTAATAAGTAGCACCAGTGTTTTTTAGCCCAAAGGGCATTGTGACATAGTAGTACGTGCCATAGGGTGTGGTGAACAAAGTGGCCAATTGGCCGACTTTCGCATCCGGATTTGGTGGTAACCTGAGTAGGCATCAAGAAAACACAGAAGTTCCGAACCAGCCGTCAAGTCAATGACTTAGTAAATGTGAGGCGAAGCAAACGGATCCTTCGGACACGCTTTGTTTAAGCCGGTGTGATCAACGCACATTCTTAATTCATTGGTTCCCTTTTTGGGGACAAGTATAGGATTTTCCACCCATCAGGTGTGAATAACTGGTCGGATATAGCCATCCTTAAGTAACCTAGCTATTTATTTGCCTATATCCCTTCATCTTTCATCACCAATGTGTCGTAGAGGTTGTTTCACCGGTTTAGCATTAGGATCAATATTCAAGTTGTGCTCGGTGAGTTCCCTAGGTACACCCTTCTTGTCGGTAGGTTGCCCGGCGAAGATGTCCCTATTCTCACGGAGGAACTCGACGAGTGCGCTTTCCTATTTGGGATCCAGGTCCGTGCCAATGGCGGTGGTCTTGGAGGAATCTCCTTCAACAAGCTCCACTTTCTTGGTCTTGATGGATGCCTTGAATGCGGGTTCAGCAACAGTGATCTGCTTCTTCGAAGCCGGCATCTCCGAGGCATCCACCTAGCTCTAGATCTCCTTGGACTCCTCACTATAGAGGACCTCTTCAGCGAACGTGGCTTCGCTAAGCTCGCACTCTCATGCCTTGGTGAAGCTTCCTTCAACGGTGATGATGTCGTTTGGTCCGGGTATCTTGAGTTTGTTGTAGACAAAGCATGGCCTTGCAAGGAAAGATTGGAAGATGTCGCGTTTGAAGATGACGTGGTACACGATCTTGAAAGGCACCACTTCGAAGGTCATGCTTTCTTGCCGGTAATTGTTGACATCGCCAAAAGCGACCAGAAGGGTCATTCAGCCTAGGGAATTAGCTTGTCGGCCAGGGACAATGCCATGGAACACAGTGTTTCTCTTCCTTAGATGGGTCTTCGCCAAGTTCATCTTGTGCAGTGTATCGAAGTACATGATGTTGATGCTGCTTCCGCTGTCCACGAGGAACTTGGTGAACTCTATGCTGTCAATCAAAGGGTTGATGACCATGGCATACTGGTTCTCTGTTGGGATAAGATCTAGATGATCCTTCCTATCCCAAGTGATTGTAATCTCCGACCACCTGACGTACTAGTGAACCGTAGGAAGGGTAGCCATTAGTAGAGGTTTCCTGGGTCCGAATGGTGGGAGTGCAAAGGAAAGTGTGGTAAACTGGAACCTTGTTCTCAAAGGTTTTTTTCCCTTTGCCCTCGCCCTTGTCGGGGGACTTGGGTTCCACATCTTCATCCATGTTAGTTGAATCCTTGGACTCCTCCCGCTTCTTCTTCCCTTTGCCCTTTCTGCGGAGTCTATTCTTCCAACTTTGCTTGTAGCCGGACTCAGGGTCTTCCTTGAGGTCATTGACAAACTTGCATTGGCGGTTGGTGTTGGTGGCTTTGTCATTTGCGTTGAGGTGGACGGAACATGGCATATCGCGGTACTCTTTGTACATTTGGGGAACACGGGGCACTGAGGGTGTAAAATCACTCCTCTGCTGACCATGGCTAGCCCCCGGCCACGACCACACTGTCCGCCTCTGCCTTTGCCAGTGAATGTTATGGCGACCATGTCGGCTGTTTGCTTCTCTTCAGGAAGAGTCTTCCACTTGTTATTGTTGTTCTTCCTGTCCTGGGTAGGGATTTCTATTGCCAGCAACGATCCACACGCGTCGTCATCAGTAGCAGCGAACTCGCTAGCCATGGCAATCATTGCATTGAGGTTGAGCTCATTGTTGTCTTGCTTGCACTTCAACGTATGCTAGATCAAAGTTCCCTTCTCCAGCCCATCGATGAAGGCAGCCATAGAGGTTTGTTCATGCCCCCATGCGTAGGTATTTTTCATATCCCAACTTGCGCTGAACGCCGGGGTCTCATCCTTTATATGTACGCACTGCTATAGGTCTCCAACAGTGTAGGGACGTTTGCATGTACCCTCGAACTTTTTGGTGAACGCTTCATGCATGTCTAACCAGTTGCACATGGATTTCTCCAACAAGTCATCAATCCATTGTCGGGCGATACCAGTGAGCATAAGTGGGAGGTACTTGACGGCGACATTAGGGTTTCCCCTTGTGATGTGGATCGCTTCACTGTAGTCCTGCAACCATGTAACTGGCATGGCAGTGCCATCATAGGGCTTGATAGTCTTGTCTATCCGGAGGCCCTGGGGTAGGTTGTGGCCCATATTACTGGTCCGATACAACGTGGCCCAAGGTATGGGAGCTCCTGAGTTTCTTGGATCTTGTCCAGCCGTGAACGTGCGTCGTACGGCTCTGGCTTCTTCCATTTTCCGTCATGAGGAGGGGAGTTGCATTGCAATTTATTAGATCCGCCATGACCTACGCCATGATGGCTGCTGGGTAGTGACGGTGGTAGCGGAGGCGGTGGGTTAGCCTTCTTGCTGTTCCCTCCATGCGACTCCTCACGCATGTGGTGGTTGCTTGTTAGACATGGTGCTTCCTTGTAGGATTTGCTCCTGTGTCCTTCAATGCCGGTGCGCTCTCCGACATGCCGAGGCTGTTCGCCCTGGTTGCGTATAACAATACCGACCTGGGGACGCCTAGGCGGTGGCATGCTTGTGTGATGGCGCGACTGTGGTTCCTCGTGACGCCAGGATGGTGGTGGACGTGGCGACTGACGAGGATGCGCCTTTTCTCCGTGATCGGAGGATATGGGTATGGCATCAGCCCTGTTACGCGCATCCCTCCGTCTTCGCTCTGTAGAGCCTGTGTGGGAGCCCTCATCAAGGGGAGATCTTGGCCTTCTGAGGCTGTTCAGGCCTTCTGAGCCTGTGTGGGAGCCCTCATCAAGCCTCTGTGAGGTAGCCTTCTCATGTTGCTTGCATGCCATGGCAACGAGGTCGTACACCTGAGAAACTGCTTCTAGGGACCTGTCCTGCTCCAGGAGGGTCTTGGAGATGGCAATGTTGAGGGTGGGAGTTAGCATTACTTGCCTCACCTCTGAATCAATGTATGGGGATGCTTTTGCGGGCTTGGATCTGCCATATCCCAACTTCCGCTGAACGCCGGGGTCTTCGACGACGTGAGCTCGTGCTTTCTTTGCTTTGTGCTTCAGTTGTATTCAGCTTCCATAGCCCTTGCTGCCTTGATAGATTGTTGCGCCTTGGCCATGTCTTCGTCCATCTTAGTGCCCTGCTTGGTGATGCACTTCGCCTCTGCTAGGATTGTTGCACACTTCTCATCAAGCTCCGTAACGCTCCGGATATGGGCGATGGTAATGGGCTCAACGAGGAGTGCACCATAGGTCTCCTTGTCGACAGGAGTAACCAATGGGTTGCCAGCTACAGACATTGACGGTGGCAGTGGCGGCTGATTTGACTGCTTGGCAGTACTAGGTGCCGTGGTAAGTTCATGCGCCTGATGTGGCCGGATAACCGGAGGAGGCATAGCCTTGGCCGGAGCCGGAGGCTCGACGGCTTTCTTGGCTGCCGCTACTCTGGTAACCACAGGTGTGGGCGGAGCTCTCTCATGCTCTCGTTCCTGCCCATCTTCTTCCATCACACTCACAATGGCGATTTGCTCCTCCTTCTCGATCTCCTGCTTGATCTCCCTCATAACATCATCGTATTCCTCTGAATTAGTGTCTGAGCCGCCGCCATCCATATTGATATTGGCGTATAGTGGGTCAAGGACAGAGTTAGAGTTGGTTTCAGTGTTATTGACGGCGGATGTGGAGGGTGATGGAGGTGGGTCGTTGTTATTGTCTCCTCCGCCTTCAGGCCCAGGCATGGCTTGGGCGTTCTCCTTGGCGTCTGCATATTCATTGACAATTACGACCACCTCACCAAGGGTGAGAGGTCCTGCAGCCTGCCATCTTTGCAGGGTATGCCAGAGGAATGTTCCGGGTGTGAGCCCTTCCACGAAGTGGTAGACGAATTCGTCGGCGCGATCACCGTCTAGGATTTCCCTCACCCTTATCCATCTGGCAAGGTATTCGCGGGGAGGTTCTCCGTACCTTTGAACGCATCTGGCCAGATCGAAGATGGTGACGACATTTACAAAGTGCGACCTTTGCATATCTGACGCTCGGGGAAGCCAATGAGATTTGCGGGGTCCTTCTACCTTTATATCCTGCACTGGGGCGGTTTGGGTGGGCCTTGAATTTTCCTGATCTGAGCCGCCAAACTCCAGAGAGAGGTACGGCCCAGATTCTTCCGCGAATGTATCTTTCCTGTAGGCGGTCTGTGCCGGCCTTGACGAGTTTCCGACTTCCTGGGAGCTAGGACCCAAGTCAGTTTCGCCGATGAAGATGTGGATGTCTCTGAAGGGGATGATGGAGCAGCGCGTAGGGTTCGTCTTCGCCGACACCCAAAACTCATCTAGAGGGACGATCCAGACGTTGCCAGAGAAGAGAACGTGTCTGATTTCTACGATGTCGCTGATTCCCGTGAAGAGCTTGGACCTCGCCTGTTTTAGAGCTCGAAGTGCCTCATTCCCCATGGTGGGCGCCAACTATCATGGTATTGCTGACAAGTAAGCCATGGAGGGGGTCGTCACAGTGCGTGTTTAGAGACTTGGGGTAAGGCGGAGAGTTGGCGGGTACGAGGTACCACTGTTTACCTAGGTTCAAGTCCCACAACGGTGGCAGAACTCTATGCCTGCTAGAAATCACTATAATGGCAATACACCGAGTTATAGAGATTGGTTCGCTGTGCAAGGGTGTTATGAATCGTGCCCTAAAGGCTCCTAGAGGTCCGGTTTATAAAGGCACTGAAACCTAGGGTTACAGGGAAAGGACCTTGTCGAACAAGGTAAAGAGTCCTACACTAATATGAACTAGTCTTTCGTGTCTTGCACTCCACGGCTCCGAGTACGTCGGTGACTCCTGTCTAGCCTTCCTTAATCCGGCATGAGCCTCCCTTCTGCATCCATCTAGCTGGGCCGCCCAACAGGCCAAAGGCCTTGCTACAAACTGTGGGCCACCCGGGTTAGCCGTATTAGAGAGTTGCTATGATGATACCCATTTAGCATATCCCAACATCAAGGAACAAGAATCAAGTACTCAGGATCCTATGGGACACAAGTTAGCATGGAAGAACCAAATAACAGCTATTTGCACACCGATGCCTCTTTCTTTATTTATCCTATTACTACACAATTTAAGTTGTTTAGGTACCTCATTATCCAAAGACTCGCACAAACCTTCCACATGCAATTCTACGACTCACATGGCTCAAACAACTCCTGTAGTAATGGCTCATAGCATTGAGGATACGAGCTTCAGTGGGGTTTAAAAGTAAAGCCTATGCAGTACTTGGGATTCCAATTTAATGCAATCGCGACTCAATGATGCAAGAATAAGATGAAAGCATAGGTACTATATGTATGCAAGCATGGGGAATTTCTTGCTTGTCGAATCAGTAGTTGGGTAACTGGGATCCGGGTAGTACTCTTGGTTCTCCAAATAATTCCCTTGCTCGGCGTTTGTCGGGAATAAAAGACAAACACAAAAAGGGCCATAATAAATAAAGTGCGCAATCATATGACTATATGCAACAAGCAAACAAGATATTCCATGATGGAATTATGCACATTTGCATGGTATACCATAGCATGGCATGGGTGAGGTGTTGAAACATTACTAAAGCACTTTTATTAGTTGTTTATTCATATTTTGCTCCCATAAACAGTTCTGAATATTTAATATTTACATGGTGCATGATTCAATTCATATCACAGAATGCTTATTTCGATTGGGATCGGTCCGTTGATTGATTTAGACATATTATTTGTCGAATTTGGAATTACGGATTTAAAGTTATTGATTTATTAAGAAAAAGCATTTGTTTGCATTTAAATAATTTCGAAATTTTAATTTGCTCAAAAATTATTTTGGATGGCATATTTGAATTCCTGGCATTTTCCTGATCAGAGAACATATATTATTTGCAATATTTGAATAAAGTGAAGAAAATATATTATTTAGCATTTATTAAAACATTTATAAATATTTCCAATTATTTATTATTTTCAATAAGTTTGAAAAATGAACCAAGGTCATATTATTGTTAAGCATGCATAAACAAACAGTTTTCGTGTTTTAAGTTTGGTCAAATTTATTATTGAACATCTACAGATCTTGGTCAAAGTTTGAGGTCAAGTTTGACTTGTTTTTAAATGGTTGAATTTGAATTTTTGGAACGGCTCAGTCTTTTGTTACAGAACCAGAGCTAGCCACATGCACTGATGTATGGACGGCTGTAGACTGGGCCAGCTTCACTGTGCAAAGCTGGTGAGGCTGACTGGCGGGCCACGGAAAAGGACGTCGGGTTAAGAGCTAAAAGCTCACGGGGTGTTTCTACAAAACCTTGCCGGATCGTGTCTGATGGACTGAAACTTGACAGCTAGTCCAATGAGGTTGGTCCAACTATAACCAATGATGGTGACTAAACTACTGGGCGAAACAAGGTTCCCCAAAAACAAAAGGTGGAAAGAGTTGACCGGGCTACAACTTTCGTGCTGGATGTTTCTCCGGAGATGGGCTGTGGCGACCAGAAAACAGCGAGGAACAGGGGGTCAGAGGTGTGCGGACTCGACGAACTACGTGCTGAAATCTTCGACATCTGCTAGCGTGGCGTGGCGAGGCTAAAAGGCGACGGTGGCGAGCTACGGGTTGACAGGAAGGGGCAGTAAGGAGGGGAAAGGGGCGAGGATTCTCACCTCTGTCGATTCCCGTAGGAAAATGGGGTCGGGGCGGTCGGTGACGACGGGGAGGTCGATGGCTGCGAGCTATCCTTGGAGGCGGCCAGTACGGAGACGGGGCGCAGCACATGGGCATGTCCAGGCCTTCTTGTGAGCATCCAGAGGCCTACGGGAACCTGGGGAAGAGCCCCCGGCCCGTAGCGTGGATTGCTGATGTTCCTGGCACCGGGGTGATGAGGAAGATTAGGTCGGTCTGTAGAGGTGGGCAGAGGGGATGCAACGGCCACAGATAGAAGGAGTAGAGCTAGGGCTTGCGTCTGTGGCACTTATAGGGAGATAAGGAGGGAGCTGGTCGTGACATAGAGGACAGCGCTGACGGCTACCTGCCGCTCTAAGTCAGGACTACACAGAGAGGAGCGGCATCAGAAAGTGTTGGGATCGGTGCGTAAAACAAAAAAATTCTACGTTGCAACTCCAGAAACTGCTTAGGATTTATCTATGTAGGAATGCGATAACGGCTAGAGCGTAGAGAATACATACCCTTGTAGACCGTACGCGGTTAACGTTCCGCGAGGAAAGTGGTTGAATTAGTCGTACTCATAGCCGATCTTAAGGTCGCGAACCCCTTGCTCCTTCTTCATCTTCATCATGCAACAGCTCCGGCTCATGACATTTAAGCGCCCCAAGTGTTGCGCCTCGTGTCTTCGTACACATCCGGTGCACGATGAGACCTCCGGCTCCCCGATCCCGCCAGGAGTGCGGAAGTTGATATCCAGCAAGGAATCCCTGTAGCGCAATGGCGTACTGCAGGTGTGCCTTGATCACACAGCCCAGACTTGGGGCCATGGGCATAAGGTATAGAGAGAGGGAGGGAGAAAGTCAACCAAAGGACTTCTCAAGTTGTGTATCTAATCCCATCCATGGGCACCCCTTTATATAGGCGGAGGGGGTGTGCCCTCCCCATTAGGTTAGCCATGTGGGACTATAGTTAAAGGAAAATTACAGAAATTTTCATCCTGGCCGAATGGGCCAAAAGTACTTAGCCCAATAACCAAACAGAAAAATAGACAACAAAAAGAAAAGGGGCAGCAGCAAACAACAGCCAGCCGGGTGGTTTCTGTTCGAAGCAGCAGCAAACAGCAGCCAGCCGGGTGGGCCAGGTGCCACCCGGCGGCCCAGCTCGCCGTGAGGCAGAGCCAGCCCTGGGTGGGCCTTGGCGCCCTGACGGCCTAGCAAGCGGCGGCGCCTGGCACCCGGGTGGGCCGGCTGCTCCCCCAGCGGCCCAGCGCACCCTATTGCGCTTGCCTGGATGGGCCGGCTCGCCCCAGCAGCCCAGCTCCCTGGCGCCCACATGGGCCAGGTCGAGCAGGCCCTGGCGCGGCGGCTTTCTACTTCGGTCCGCCCTCATGCGGCGGTTAATAAAAACCGCCCACGTGGTTGTTTCTTTTCCTTTTTCCTTTTTATTTTTCTGCAGCTTTTATTCTAGGTCTTTTCCCTCTGGATTTGGCCTAATATAGAAGTTGTCTTTATAAACTTAATCTAAATATTATTTAGAATATATTAAGCCATAATTAACATATAATGAATATATATTTAAATTCCCATTTATCCGAAAACACTTTCCTTTATTCTTTCTCCGAACAACTTCGGATCTCTCCGTGGAATGATTCCGGCTTTCTCTCTTTCTCTACTGTAATTCCGTCTTACGAATGACCGCTCTCATCGTACCCTTACGTTTATCCTCTCACGGCTCGGGAATGCTTTAGACATGATCTATATCAATGATCAACAGAGGGACCAGGGATGTCCATGTGACCCCTATCCATTCCTGATGACAATGTCGTTTGAACCGCTAAATGTAGCATCCTCTTCCTTTTGTTTCTCGATACAACTTGTCCGAGATCCGATCATTGGTATCTCATGCCTTGTTCAATATCGTTCACAACAAGTTCTGTTTTATTGTTACCGTGATATTACATCCCCGTGACCTAGTCACATGTTGCAACATTTATGAATGTAATCTCACCAAGCCGGCCTTATGTATCTTTACCCGTCATGTGGGTGAACAAATCCTGGTCTTGCAGTCACATGTCATCTACTGTTCCTTTGGAATACCCAACGTACACCTTTATGGCCACCGTATTACCAGATGACGGTTGATGCACTCTAAGTAGCCTCGGGAAACAATGAGTAATATGAGCTCACGGTCTAAGGAGAAGGAGTCTAGGTATAGCTGTTGCAACAATGAACTATATGACTTGATCGTGTTGCAATCCTTCATGGAATGTCCAATCACATCATTCTCTAATGATATGATCTCACTGTTAGTTGGCATAAGTGCCCATGATCTTGAAACCCAGATCATCTTCGTGACCAACGAACTAGTATGAGTAGAGGCTACTAGGGACTTTGTTGTTTCATACCACACATGTACCAATGTTTCTACTTGGCACAGTTATAGCACAATATGAAACTATTATAAACTAATTGAGATATGACAATAAAAACCTATTTATTATTTGCCTCTAGGGCATATCTCCTTCAGTCTCCCACTTGCACTAGAGTACATATAATCCAGCTCTCATTTTACTCATATAAACCATATGCCATATGCGTTTACAGATCATGCATGCTCATGGGAAACGTCATGTCCATGTTCTGTTTTACCAGATCAATATGTCTTTTGCAAATCGTTAATGTCTTCCTAATTTTGACATTCACACCATTATCGTATAATGGGTCGAAGTATTTGTTTAGCGAGAAAGTGAGACTTTGTTTCTAGTGTTTATGATGATGGTCGTTTTCACCGTTGTCATCTAAACTTCGAAACACACTTCGCTATCCTTTGTGTATATACTATAGTCATGGCAGCAGAATGAGGCCGGATTCCAGGAGCTTATAGTGACTTTAGATCAACCTCGAGGGCTTTCTCATGGGCACTAGGCCCTGGGACACATCATTCTACGTTAAAAGCGAACTAGCCCCGCCATAACATTATACATCACATTAGATGGAGATTTTTATACTTCTATATCTATGTAGATCCTAGTGCATGAAATGCAACTATGCCACTTATATTGCTTCTTGCCATTTAAGTACAAACTTAATTCTGGTTCAGTGATCAACTCAGGAATCACTCAAAGACATGTTCTTACACTTAAGACTTTTTCCTACTAACCAGAACCTTGGGTCACTTTATGTCAAGTATACAACATGGTTATATGGAAGAACCTATGACTGAGGCATAGGAGATGCAACGCATCTCTTTCTTTCAACCACAGTTGCAATACTAACTCAATGCTTCATATAGTAAAAACTACTTTCTTACCTTGTTCCATTCTGAGCTTCTTCAGAATCTTACTTAGGACATTCTGAACATCTTTTAGAATCAAGTCCAGGAAGCATTCGACATTCAGTGTTTATTAAACTCACCAATCTATCTTGATAGATCTTATTGTTTAATAAATTCAACTTCATCCTAACTGAAATACTATTAACACCGATCACATCATTCACATATGTCGTCCACATATCCTAGAATGATTTCACGCTCCCACTCAAATATGACATTCATGTTTGAGATCCAGGGATTTCACTTAGCTCCCACTCAAAATATGTTAATTACGTATTATGAATTAGCAAAGCTGATTTGCTCCCACTCAAATCTAGGTCCTCTCGATAATCTTGGACATTGCAAAATTCTTTGATCACTATCAAATCGAGAATTCCACTAACGAGACTTCAATGACCATTCATTTCTCATACTTAGGTCCATCATGCTTCTTTGTATTTTTATAGGTATGTCTTGTTCAAAACATGACAAGTGAGTCAATAATATAATTCCACAAACTTGTTAGAATATATATAGTTGAATCCTACTTTCCTTTAAGTAAAAGTATTCACTGAAACTTTATGATCATTATCAACAGTTTCTCCTCTATTTGTAGAGTTTGGATTCACCAAACAAATTCCACTACGCCACTCAACACTTCGGAGGTAAGGTCAAATACCTTGTTTTGATCTTTTACTTTCTTCCACTTGTATCTTTATCAAGACACATCAACTTAGGACAGCAGCAAGTTTGCCCCTTTGTGGAAGATGCATTCATAGCTTCCTAAGAATGCTTTACAAAGACTTGTTTATTCGCCACGATTTCAACTTATCGAAATCTCCAGAAACTCGAACGTGTCATAACACTTACGGTGTTGTTTCCACGAATATTTAGATGTTCCTTTTGGATTTCAAATGAGTGTTTGCTTATTTTGATCTCTAACTCTAAATGACAACTATAACCCCGATAAGATATAATATTATACCATATGTATCCAATACATAATGATTATGATGTTTAGACATTTCAACATACTTTGAATTCGTCCAATTATCACAATTTGTGAAACATCTTTCACAACTTCCTTTTATGCTAAACTTAACTTGAATACTTTAGTCATGTCGATCAAATCGAAGAGACTTGTTAATTCAGTTAATTCAATATCCCATTTAGTCATGAACTCATTTGAATAGTTCAAATCATTTCAAACTTCATGTTTCCTTAAGTAAATACACTTATTCACTTAAGTCCACAATAAATGATTTCCACTACTTGTGGAAAATATGATACATCATTATGTATAAGTTTCAACATTTCTTCGCATATCACCGTTTTACCAGAATGCGGAGTTTTAGTCATTCTGCCGAAGAGGCATGGTTTTGCAAAGTATCTAGATTAAGCATCTAGGACCCCGATCTTTCATAAAGAACATGCAATAACCGAAATGACTTAAACTATAGTGTCATTTCATTATTAATCTTTGGATATCTTTTAGCATTCTAATTCTTTATAAATGTTTAAACTATTATCATTAACATAGTGATGAGAATAACTTATTTGTAATCGTAATGTGACCATAATGTATTGTTCATAAGAATAGTACAAATTGGCTTGTAACTTATTCATATGAATAATCGTCTCGCCAAAAGCAAGACACACAAACAGGGATTACAAATCTATATTAAAGTCCACTAATCCTAGTGACAAACTTTGAGGGAAGAGGTGATGTCGGTCATCAACTGATTTGCTTGCCGTCATCAAGTCTCGTTGCTTCAAAACCAGCAATTCTCAAGTAGATCCTCCTATTTTCATAAAATGGGACAAGTATCAAATACTTCGCAAACTGCAACGAGTTTTGCAAGAATCACATTTATAATTTTGTATATCTAACATATACCTTTTCATCCATGACTTCCATTCGCAAACAAGCCCTTCTAAGAGTTCTTAACTCTAATGCAAGATCGCTGAGCGTTTTTCCAAACATTTCGGAGTCGTCGAATTTTCTCCTAATGGTTATTGTATCAAGAAGAGAAGATCACCTTTTACGAGGATATCCCTCAGGCGTGGGTATTAATCTATGAAGTTAGACCCTTTTGCTAAGTTTCAAATTAAGAAATATATTCCCATGGTCACAAAGGACCTCAATGGGATAGGCTAAGATCTACTAAGATATTTACAAACAGACATCTAGACTAAGTTTATAATAAGAGATCAATTTATAATTGGTCTCCACTAAAATTGTCATCCCCTGGACGATTTTAGTTATCGCATGATCCCTATCCTTTGCACCTCCCCCGATTTTCATGGCCATCAGTGCATTATCAAAGGTAGGCATTCACTAATGCCAATCACATCATCCATGTGACTCACGCTCGATCTTTCGATCTCTTGTGTTCCGAGGACACGTCTCTGTAATGTGCTAGGCTCGCCAAATCTAACTTGTGTGTATTCATAGTGCAACATGGCTTACACCCACTATATGCGAACATATATATGTCTGACACCCAGGCCTGTACCCTGGATCGCCTCATACCAAAGAACTTTCTTGGTGGTGCACACACAAGCGGAACATGGAACATTGGAATTTAATAGGGATTATTTAATTTGCTACCGTTGAGTATCTAAATACTAGCACACAATAAGATGTAAAAACTGTTATCAACATCATATGTATAATGTGATATGATATGGTCTTTCTTGCGCCTTGATCTCCATCGAGCGCTCCGGCATGATCTCCATCTTGCCCTTGGTTTGACGCCAAGTCCATGACGCCTCCACCAGGTCGTTCATCGGAACGATGGCTATTACTATACTACTTAGCAACAGAAAAGTAAACTACTTTACCTTCGTAACGACCAATGCCATATCATAATCACATGCCCCTGCAAAATAAAGTTAGATGCCTCTACTTTATCTATTGCAAGTTTACGTGGTTGTTAGGGCTTTTGCAATAGAACCGTTTCTAAACTACGAACTTTCCAACCACAACAGGGATCCGATAGTTGTCTCTATTACACCCCTTTCGGGGCCGTCCATTGTAAATGCTATATCAACTATCGAATGAGAGACAGACAATCGCTAGCCACTTACACGGTGCAAGCCGTATGTCGAGCATGGAACCAGTCGCGCCTACGAATACGCGTAAGGTCGGTTCGGGCCGCTACATCAAACAGTACCACGATATAAACAAGTACATGTTAGAGGGTAACAACTAAGGGATCAATGCCCGAACAAAACTTGTATGTAGTGGCCATACATCACTCCTACGCAGAGATCGGCTCTGATACCACTGTTGGGGATCGGTGCGGAAAACAAAAAAATTCCTATGTTGGAACCCCAGAAACTGCCTAGGATTTATCTATGTAGTAATGGTAATGGACGGAGCGTAGAGAATACATATCCTTGTAGAGCGTACGCGGTTAACATTCCGTGGGAACGTGGTTGAAGTAGTCGTACTCGTAGCCAACCTCAAGGTCGTGAAGCTCCTCGCAGGTCACCCCTTGCTCCTTCTTCATCTCCATCGTGCAACAGCTCCGGCTCACGTCATTTAAGCGCCCCAAGTGTTGCGCCTCGTGTCTTCGTACACATCCGGTGCATGATGAGACCTCAAGCTCCCCCCCTCGCCGGGAGTGCGGAAGTTGATATCCGGCTAGGAATCCCAGCAGCGCAACAGCGTACTGCAGGTGTGTCTTGATCACATAGCCCAGACTTGGGGCCATGGTCACAAGGTATAGAGAGAGGGAGGGAGAAAGTCAACCAAAGAACTTCCCAAGTTGTGTATCTAATCCCACCCATGGGCACCCCTTTATATAGGCGGAGAGGGTGTGCCCTCCCCATTAGGTTAGCCATGTGGGACTATTAGTTAAAGGAAAATTACAGGAATTTTCATCCTGGCCGAATGGGCCAAAAGTACTCAGCCCAATAGCCAAACAGAAAAATAGACAACAAAAAGAAAAGGGGCAGCAGCAAACAGCAGCCAGCCGGGTGGGCCAGGCGCCACACAGGCGGCCCATCTCACACAGGCGGCCCATCTCACCGTGAGGCAGAGCCAGCCACGGGTGGGCCTTGATGCCCCGGCGGCCCATTAAGCGGCGGCGGCTGACTGCTCCCCCCACGGCCTAGCGCACCGTGTTGCGCTCGCTCGGATGGGCCGGCTCGCCCCGGCGGCCCAGCTCCCTAGCGCCCGCGTGGGCCAGGTCGAGCAGGCCCCGACGCGGTGGCTCGCTGCTTCAGTCTGCCCCCTGTGCGGCGGTTAATAAAAACCGCCCACGTGGATGTTTCTTTTCCTTTTTCCTTTTTATTTTTCTACAGCTTTTATTCTAAGTCTTTTCCCCCTAGGATTTGGCCTAATATAAAAGTTGTCTTTATAAATCTTATTCTAAATATTATTTAGAATATATTAATCCATAATGAACATATAATAAATATATATTTAAATTCCCATTTATCTGACAACACTTTTCCGGTCTTTTCCTTTATTCTTTCTCCGAACTACTTCAGATCTCTCCGCGGAACGATTCCGGCTTTCTCTCTTTCTCTATTGTGATTCCGTCTTACGAATGATCGCTCTCATCGTACCCTTAAGTGTATCCTCTCACGGCTCGGGAATGCTCTAGACATGATCTATTTGAGTGATCAATAGAGGGACCAGGGATGTCCATGTGACCCCTATGCATTCTTGATGACAATGTCATTTGAACCGCTAAATGTAGCATCCTCTTCCTTTTGTTTCTCGATACAACTTGTCCGAGATCCGATCATTGGTATCCCATACCTTGTTCAATCTCGTTCACAACAAGTTATGTTTTCTTATTACCGTGATATTACATCCCCGTGACCTAGTCACATGTTGTAACATTTATAGATATAATCTCACCAAGCCGGCCGTATGTATCTTTACCCGTCATGGGGGTGAACAAATCAAGGTCTTGCAGTCACATGTCATCTACTGTTCCTTTGGAATACCCAACGCACACCTTTATGGCCACTGTATTACCAGATGACGGTTGATGCAGTCTAAGCAGCCTTAGGAAACAATGAGTAATATGAGCTCACCGTCTAAGGAGAAGGAGTCTAGGTATAGTTGTTGCAACAATGAACTATATAACTTGATCATGTTGCAATCCTTCGAGGAATGTCCAATTACATCATTCTCCAATGATATGATCTCGTTGTCAGTTGGCAGAAATGCCCATGATCTTGAAACCCAGATCATCTTCGTGACCAACGAACTAGTATGAATAGAGGCTACTAGGGACTTTGTTATTTCATACCACACCTGTACCAATGTTTCTACTTGGCAATGTTATAGCACAATATGAAACTATTATAAACTAATTGAGATATGACAATAAAAACCTATTTATTATTTGCCTCTAGGGCATATCTCTTTCAGAAAGAAGAATAAAAAGAGACGAAGTCCTCTCCGTGGAAGCGGTATGGGCCGAGATAGTGGCTGTGGCCTGGACCAAGAGGAAGGGGCGCTGGCAGTGATGTTATCTACTGTCTAGGCCACAGTGGTGGGCCAGGAGGCGGGCTGCTACGACCAGGAGAGCCCAAGTAAGTTATTCTGTTATGTTTTATTGTTATTATTATTTGTTTCCTTGTTTTAACAATTTCAAAATAGCAAACCAATTCAAACCAATTAGAAACTTTTGCACGTTATTTTGAATAGAGGATTTGGAGCTACAAAAATACAATAGGGAAAGATGTCAATAGAGAAGACATATGCCCACATACACAATAGGTGTAATAGGGGGGAGTGTTATGATAGAATTTCTACAAGCAAGACAATTAAATGCAAAGCATGATATGATAATGATAGGTATGAAGTAGCAATACATAGAATAGGAAAGTAGCATTACAATTGTTAGATAATTGGGATGCTACATTCTCATTGGTCAGAACATTACGATGAAGCCGACATAGATCTGGTGACCTTTGGCATGCCGAAGTTTGATGATGAAGGGCACAAAATAGATAGCGATGCTATCTAGAACTCCCTTGCTGGCTACGACACCGGGTTTACAAGATGGCTAAGGTGGACGTTTTCGTGCCTGCCGAATATCTTGATGATGAACCAGCAACTTCATACTCTATCCTCTGATCATCTGACTTAGATGATCTTGCCAAGTCTAACTCTCCTATAGATGATGATGATACAGCCTCAGAGTCCCCTGCAGCAGAGCCATAAACATTTGTTGTATTAAATGTGTCTCTGTTGAAAGGGCATGTATGCCCCCATGTGTGGTTTTGGTAATTAATGACAATCCCTATGGACTAATGTGTAAATTGAGTTTCACTTGTAGGTTTGTCCATTGGCATCGCTTGGACCATGTGTTGGTTTCAAGGATGGAAAAGAAGAAGCATCGTCCAAGGGCTTTGTGCCTATTGGAATCAAGTAGAAGAAGATCAAGTATGTCTTGAAGAAGAAGAAGAAGATGGAGTTCCTCATGGCTATCTTCAAGACATCGTCAAGAATTGATGTGCAAGCTTAAGATGCAACATCTCTAGAAGATCTCATGCTTGGAGCATGCCTCCTCGGCGTTCATGGAGTGATGAAGACAAGGTCAAAGAAGAGGTTTCCCCAAGTAGTATGGGGGAGCCATTCGCAAGTCTTCATCAAGCAAGAGCAAGCATGAGCAATCAAGAAAGGTGTTCCATCTTGAAGGTGACAAGATCGTCTTCATCAAGCTAAAGTGGGATTCTTAAGGCAAAGGTATGATCTTGATAGGGTTTCTACTTTACTGGTCTCTTGTAGTGTTGGGAGACTGGGTTTAGGATAGATAGCCGTACTATCAAGAGGGGCTCTCGAGTGGGTGACTCGTTCGTATCTTTTGGAGAGAGCTCAAACCTTTGCATACATAGCATCATCTTTCTTGGTTGTTGTTTGGTTCTTGTCCATGTGAGGATCTAGAGCTTGTGGTTATCTTCATAACAAGCTCTAGTTCATCAAAAACAGATTTCCCGTCCATATCTTATTGCGTTTTTGATCTTATGGGTTTTCCGACTCCACACCTTGGGAGGTATCTCACATATATATTCATGGTATGTTCTCCCTTGGTGACACCCAATAAAATTCTACACATCGTTATCTTTCCAACAAAATTGGTTTCATCTCGTTTGGAGTTCGGATGCAAAAGTTGTGGCAGTTCTGTTTCTGAAGTTTTTGCCTGACCGGTAGTTCCGGCGGGCCACCAGTAGTACCGCCAGGGCAGTTTGCCGCTGGTAGTACCGGTGTTAATTCTGGCCCAACTTCCGGCAACCCCGATTTTGGTTCTATACTATCTCTGTCTTGGTGTGCGTATTTGTCGGAACTTCGGTCGGAATCTTGGGCGGTAGTACCAGCCCAGGTGGTAGTACCGGTGACCCAATGGTAGTACCGATCGGCCTCATTTTTGTGTTTGTTCGCACCTAGTTTTTGGACTGTTCGCTGAGTGCCACCGGTAGTACCGGCCACCCACCGGTACTACCGGCCGTGCGCGATTCTGTGGGTAACGGGCAGATCGGGGAGCCCTTTAAAAGGAGCTCCCCTTTCCCCTTCGGCCCCAACTTGCTTTTTCTTGGTTCTTGCTCTCTCTCTCCTCCATTGTTGACCTTGAAGAGCTTGCCCTCTCCCCTTCTTCCTCCTATGATTCTTGCATCTTTTTGAGGGATTTGAGAGAGGAGATCTAGATGTACAAGCCCCACCAAGCAAAATCCCTTCTTTGTGAAGGAATCCTTGGGATCTAGATCTTGGAGAGTTTTGTGTTCTCCTCTTGTGTTCTTCCTCCCTTATTCCCCCAATAGATTTTGTAGCTTTGATGGAATTTGAGAGAGAAGGACTTGCCTCTTGCATTTGGTGCATAGGTTTGAGTTCTCCTCGGAGATTCGGCGAGTTCAAGCCCTTGGGCTTGTTTCTCTTGTGTTCTTGGAACCCTATACGGTTGTGTGGTTGGATTGTTGACCTTTTGTGGTCTTGTAGCCTTTTGTGGCCTTGTTGCCTTTTGTGGCTCTATAGCCTTCGTGACATTGTTCTTGGGGCTCCAATTGAGTCGTGGAGGTTCCCCAAGCGTGTTGGCCTTTTGTGGAATTGTGGAGCCTTTGGGGCGTTTCTTGGGAGCCCTCCAATTGAGTTGTGGAGATTGCCTCAAGCCTTCTACGGGTTCGATGACCGCCCTCAAGTGTCCCATAGTGGAACGTGAGTAGGCCTTTGTGGCGAGCCCACGGGAGAATAGGGTGAGCCTTTTGTGGCGTCGGTAGGTTGCGTGCCTTTGCATCTTGGGGTGAGGCCTTGTGTGGCGTTGGGTGAGCATCGTGCCACCACACCTCGAGGTGAGCCATTTGTGGCGTTCGAAGTACATTGCACCCCCCGCACCTCTCCAACGGAGACGTAGCTTCTTTGAAAGTGAACTTCGGAAAACAAATCATCATCTCCGCGTCCATCGGTTATCTCTCAACCGAGCCCTTTACTTATGCAACTTACATTGTGATAGCCTTCGTGCTTGAATTATTATATCTTGCTATCACCTTGTTGTTTATCTTGCTTAGCATAGGTTGTTGGTGCACTTAGTGAACCTAGTGAATATAGGTTTTGGCTTGATAAATTAAATGTTAAGTTTTATTCCGCATTTATTAGAGCCTAAACCGTAATAATTTTAAAACGCCTATTCACCCCCCTCTAGGCGACGTCCATTTCCTTTTCATCTGCAATTTTTTATGCATGTAGAAATCCTGTAGAAGTAAGGCGGAAAACTTGGCTGCAAGCCTCCTTCTACTTATCTGTATCCAACATGTATATATTTTTTAAGCAAGTGCTAGCTTATCCATTATTCTGGTTCGTATGCTTGACCTTTCGTGAGACGGAAGACTCACAATAGAGAACCATGTTCTCAGGTGATGATGCTTAATAGCACCGTCAAGAACCTAGGAACAAAATCGCTGGCTTTGAGTGCCAAAAAGTCAATACACCGGAATCCACATAAAAACATCAAAAACGAGTAGACTAGAAAACTTAAGATAACGCCTATAGGCAGAATTTTCACAAGCACAAATGCAAACTAGCGCATAAAGGGTTTACATGATCCAAAAATGAACACTAAAGGAGGTAAAAGACTCATAAAATATGAGTGAACCAAATGTTTTATTTCATTAATCATATAAGGTACTTATTGCATAATATAAAATATGCTAGGTGAAAAAAGGACAGAGCTATGCTATGTTCCATGGCTGATCAGTCTCCGGGAAATTATCATCGGAGTCATGTTGCTTGCACTTGCGTTCTTTTGGCCTATGTTTCAACTAGAGAATATTGACGAAGTAATAGTAACCATCGATCAATGCCTTGCTTATGACGAACGGTCCTTCCCTAGGTAGGGATGTGACTTTTTCTGCTTGAGTCGAACCACCAGACCCCCTCTTTAAATGAGCGATTCCTAACACGATGACTATGGTAGCTACATAGCTTGTGCTGGTAGATGGCGTATCTTTGGCATGTCAAGATGTGTTCTTCCTCGAGCAGGTCGAAAACTAGGCGTCTGGATTCTTTAGTGTCATCTTCGTCGTAGGCGGCGACTCTTGGTGCATCGTGGATGATGTCGGATGGTACGGCTGCTTCTACTCCATAGACCATGAAGAAAGGGGTCAAGACAATAGTGCTTTTGGGTGTTGACGAGAGGTAACCTCAGCAATGCCCTTGGTTATGGACTTAGGGTTTTGAGGAAACGGGAACATTGGGGACTTCGTCAGCTGATCTGACAAACAAGGGAGTTGAAGTTGTCTGATTATTGGTGGACAATGAGGTTACAGATTGTTGAAGAGTTTTTGCGTACCTCCCCACTGGATCCTCCCATCGTATATATAATAGGATGGGTCCTGAGGCCGTATGTAGATAGGTTACAGACTATGATTATAACATCGGTACAATGTTAGTTTCTTTTTCTTTACCTAGTATAGCTATGCCTTTTGTCGGATGCTTGACGGGCCTTCTTCTTGGTCTTCATGGGCAGTGAACCTTCATGTAGCTAGGGTAACCAAACATAAGCACCCGAGTAATCATACCTATGTCAGTAGCCCCCGAGAGTCCATCCAAATCATAGATTTGGGTTGAGTCTCAAAGATATTTAGTATTTATGATCTGAAGTTTTACGAGATATTTTATATTGTATTTATGATATTTTGTATTTAAGTTGTAGGGATTTGGTACAATAGGCCTGGTGCATCCGACAGATCGGGAATCAGTTAATTACTCTTGGGAAAAAAACTGTAGACCTACATCAAACTCAAGTCCCCAGGCTTGAACTCGGAAATTTGATGGCGTAATTCAGCTCAAGCCGTTGAGGTCTTATCAAATACTGAATTCCAGTTCTATTATATCTGGTACCCAACGCGTCCATTCGGATTTTTCATCGTATCATCGATATGGATGAATTACTGGCAGAGCACATTCTTATGCGACTACCAGGCCACACAGGATGAATCCTAGGGTCTTACCTTCATGTCGTGGACACATCATTTGGAGTTTTATCATGTCGGGAACGATCCGATATTCTTGTATGATTTCATCGACTGCCTTGTTGGGCTGCTGGAATTGCTGAGGTTTATCAACTTTGTATTTTCTCAGATAATGTTTTGTAGACGCTGCCGATGGGAGTAACCTTTTGAGGATACACTAATGTAATACTCATAGGCCAGGATAGTTTTTTCTTTGGGTCAAAAATTTGACCTCATATGCATAATATAGTTTTCTATCTGGTGCGCGACAACGCTCTCGATGGGAGTAACCCGCGAGGCTATGTTCGGATGCCTGCATCGGGACATAGGCTCATAACTTTTTGTAAGTTTCATTAGAGCAATGTTCTCCAATTTTCTGAATATTTTACTTGTGATAATCTTGTAGCAATAAAGGCCCCGATTGTGGGTGAAGAGACAATGTAGAAAAAGGGAATTTGGGTTTGGGGAACTTATCTTTTATTTAAAGCCTGAAGACAAAGATACATGGTTTGGCGTATTCGTCTAGCCATTGGCCTTATTGAATGATATTGTGGCTAAGAAGCCAGACGTAGGCCGTATTGTAATTTAAATTGCAAGAAAGGTAAATTCTAAGCATAAAAACGCCGTAGATGTGCGATATTCCACAGATTGGAGTATTTGACTCATGTCTTCTTGTCTTGATGATGATATGCTCCACAAGGGATAACTTCTCTGACGATGTAAGGCCCTTCCCAAGGTGAATCTAGTTTATGCTGCCCATCTTGCTTGAGGCGAAGAACTAGATGCCCTACGATGAAGGACCTAGGACGCAATCGTCGGTTGTGATACTTGCGTAAGTTCTACTGATATACGGTGGCCCTTTGTAAGGCAACATCATGAGCTTCATCAAGTGCATCAACAACATATTCAAGTGCTTCCCTAGATGCTTCCTCGTCATATTCAGCGACCCGTGGAGACTCGTGAGTTACTTTGACTGGAAGAACAACTTCAGCACCGTGGACCAGAAAGAATGGTGTTCCTTGCATCAAATGATTCGGAGTAGTACATAGACTCCACAAAACAGAGGGTAACTCATCGACCCATGCTCCTTTTTCTCTGTCTTGTGGTGCTAGTAGACTTTTCTTAATACCAGCAGTTATGAGACCATTGGGTTTTTTCACTTGCCCATTGGTTTGCGGGTGAGCAACTAATGCATAGGTTACTTTTATGCCCATCTCTTTATAGTACTCCCTGAACTCATAGGAGGTGAAGTTAGTTCCGCTGTCAGTGATGATGTTGTTTGGTACACCAAATCGGAACACTATTGATTTGATGAAATTCACAGCCATCCTAACTGGTAACAAGCATTGCTTCAATCCACTCGGTGAGTTTGTCGACTGCTACTAGCAGAAATACGTGTCCTCCTGGTGATTACTTGTGAAGTTTACCCACCATGTCATGTCCCCATTGAGCGAAAGGCCAAGAAAGAGGTATGGGGTTTAATTCGGCGGCATGTGCACCGGGTTTTGTGCGAATTGCTGACATGCTTCACATGTTCGTACGATATATTTTGGATCTTGTACTACTATTAGCCAATAGAATCCTTCCCTAAACGCTTTGGCAGCAATTGCTCGGCTGCTGGCATGATGACCACATACTCCTCCACGTATGTCTATGAGTATAATATTTCCTTCGTCGGGTGTAACACACCGCTGTAATACACCCGAAATACTTCTTTTATAAAGTTCTCCCTTGATGATCCTAAAGGCTTTGGATCGACAAGTAATTCGTCGTGCATCCTTCATGTCTTCAAGGAGCTCTTATCTTAGTGACGTGGGTATACCCTACAGGTACTCGAGTTTGGTATACATGGCCCAGATACGGCAGAAGCCCACGGCATTGGCAGGGCCCAATGAAGAATTCGAGTGGCCCACAGACTCTCAATTTCTTGCGAGACAAGAAGAAGCTTAATATAGAAAGTTCAAAGAGAAAACCCTAATCTGTAACCGACTCGACCTGCTACCCGAGACCTAGCCTATCTATAAAAAGGTTAGGAGGGGGCGATGAGGAGGACAATCACAACCCTAGTTTCCACAACTCTCGCCAGATTGCATCTGCGCGCCCCTGTAATCTTCGACTCCTTCATTAATTCCAAGAGCAGACAAGCAGGAGTAGGGACCTCTATGAGGCCTGAACCTGGGTAAACCTTGCGTCCCTGTGTGCTTGTTTGCTAGCCGACTGATGCCTCCAGCGCTCCCTCCTTCTCCAAAACTCAAGGCCATAACAATGGGCACTGACGAGTTAAACCCTCGTCAATTGACGCCGTCTGTGGGAATTGGGAGTGCTGATGTTGCGGCTTCTTCGGCCCCATCAACCGCGATCTACAACTCCGCAACAATGGAGATTCGCCAGCTCTTCGGTGCTTTCGACTTCACTGTCCACAGGCCAGCCACTCGCCTAGATTTCGAATCCGTGGGCGACGGGATCATCCTGGCGATTGGAAGCTTCCGCTTCCAAGTGGGATAGTTAGGCACGCTTCGCATGCCTGACCAGCTGACGACACCATCGAATGCTCCAGCATCGTGGTGCCCTCTGTCAATCGGCACACTCAGCGAGCTCAATGCCTCGGCAACAGTTGGGAGCACGGATATCGACAGCAGTCGCGGATCTGATCTAGGTGATCAAGCCACAGAAGATGGATCTTATGGCTCCGGATCTGAAAGATGCAGGATCAACAACTTCCCCAACGACTTCATGTACGCCGTCATCAACACGGGTGACACCACCGCCAATCGCGAAAACGCCAGCACCGGGCCACCCAACTGTGGCATACCCAACGGTGGCCCACCCAACGGCGACATACCTAACGGCAGCCCCACCAACGGTGGAAACGACACGCCCGTCAACAATGGAGCGGGAGGATAACCACCAACCTGGGTGAACGAAAACACTGGAGAGCGTGTAGTGATTAGGCTCAACGACAACGAGTGGGCCCGTTGCCGAGAAACTCTACGGGGCAATCCTCTGCCCCTCAACTCCCCGCAGGACATGCTGATGGGCTACCATTGGCTGCTGAAGGAGGAATATAGATGCCAGCTACATGTAATCCCGCAACTCAAAGCGTGTAAAAAGGCAGCGGATGAGTTGAGCCTTCGGCGAGCTGGTCTCTCCTCCCATAGAGGATCCTCCTCCAAAGGTAACGAGTATGTGGCCAACAAGAGAAGATATCGACCGGCCCACCTCACCGAGCAAGAGCACATAGAATCCACAAAAGTCCTCGACTTTAGCTCCATGACGGTGGATACGCATGTCAAGATGCTCCTGAAGACGCCGCAAGCGGCGGTAACGGCGACCACCATGTACCTCCTCAACAACCAGCCGCCAGCTGGAGATCCACGAGCTACCATGCACCGATCTACGATCGCGAGCTTGCGGCTAATCGAGGCCGCCCTCGACAAGGAGACAACACCAGAGCCAAAGAAACGAAAGGCTCTAGCAAAACTCTATTCCTCGCCCTCGTCCAGCAACGATAGCCACGACCTGTCTCAACGTCGCCGCTCACGGCGGCACGATCCCGACTACGATGCGCGTGATGACATCACACAGCGCAAAGTCGAAAAAATACACGCAAGACATGCTCGTTCGACTAACTCAGAAGACGAAGACGTAGAGCTCTGTGGCGCCAGATGCTTCAGCAGAGCCATCAGGCAAAAGCGAATGCCTAAAGGGTGTAAACTCCCATCAAAGAACCCAAAATTCGATGGCCTGCAGGACCCGAAGATCTGGCTAGAGGATCATATCTCCTCCGTCAGGCTTCATTGCAGGAGTCAAAGCATGACCATGCAATGCCTGCAGCTGCAGCTGCAGGGCACCGCTCGCGCATGGCTCAACAACCTCCCGCGCGGATCCATTCGCAGCTGGGAAGAGCTGGTCTACAACTTCGTTTGCAACTTCAAGGGCACTTACAAAAGGCCCGCATCAATCAAAGAACTAAGAGGTTGCCAACAAAGATCTGGCGAGTCGCTGCGCTCGTACATCTAGAGGTGGTCCATCATCAAGAACTCCGCAGAAAACATCTCAGAGGATCGTATGATCAACGCGTTCAACGGTGGTGTTCGCCGCATAGAGCTCAGGGAGTAGCTGGGTCGCTCGAAGCCCAAAACAATTGACCACCTGATGAAAATCGCGAATCGGTGGGCGGATGGAGAAGACTCGGTGAAAAACTGCGCTCACTCCAACAATGACGGTGACCTCGGACGCAGACGGGACCACCAAAGCAAGCATCGAATGTGCATCTACGATGACCGTGACGACGTCAATATGGTCACAGCCGGCTACGCCGACAAACGCGACGATAACTGCAATAGCGGCTATCACAGCGACAGATACCGCGACTCCGGGAAAACCACGCAAGTGTGGCAGCGTCACACTCGCGAAGAGGCACCCGCAACATCCATCGAGGACAAACTCTCCGGACCATGCAACGTGCACTTCTACATCGACAAGCACGACGACAAGAATAAATCTAGCCACCTTCTCAAGGACTTTCGCGAGTTCCTCAAACTCCATGAGGGCCTGGCCCGGAGGAATCGCGATGTAGTCAACAGGGGCTATGGAGCCACCCTAGGCTCTGTGGCACACAGAGCTCCTCCACCACCGCCCGGAGCACCACCACCCACGGCCACGCCACTCCAACACCACGGAGGTGAACCATACCCACGGGTCGTGGGCAACATGATGATCCAAACAGGCGCCCCTCAAATCGAGTGCAAAAGGCCATCATTCGCCAAGTCAACTTGGTGACAAATTCCCCGCCTACAGAACTGAGTACCTCAGTGGAAGCGACTCCTGCATTACCTTCGACAAGCGCGACCATCCGCGCCAAGTCCCTCGTCTAGGCCACTGTCCCCTTATACTCGAGGCACAGATCGGAGGCTTCGACATGAGTTGCGTCTTCATGGATGGGGGGGCGGCATCAACCTCATGTTCGCGAGTACCTTGCATGCGATGAGGAACCCACTGACTTGCCTGGAAGTCTCAGACACGATGTTCCATGGCATCGTCCCAGGCAAGGGCATATACCCCCTGGGCAAAATCAACCTCGACGTCATCTTCGGAACACCAAAAAACTTTTGGCGAGAGCGCATCGACTTTGATGTCGTCGACTGGCCTTCGCAATATCACTGCATCCTCGGACGCGTCGCGTTCGCTAGGTTCATGGCAGTGCCACACTACGCCTACCTATAGATGAAAATGCCAAGTCCAAGCGGCGCCATCACAATCAACGGAAGCTTCGAGAGGTTCGACATCTGCGATAGGGAATTCAACAGAATCTCCCAATCCTTCGGCATATATGAGGAACTCGCGAGATTGAAGGAGTCGACAGACAACTGTTTACCTCCCTTGAGCTGGCCAAGTTCACTCGACATGTCATTCGATTCGTCGGTACACATGAAGAAAGTCCAGGTCCACCCAACATACCCGACCAAGATGGCCCTCATCGCTGACAACTTGAGTTCCGCATAAGAACTCGCACTCGTCAAATTCCTTTGTGAGGACTAGGAAATCTTCGCCTGGTGTCCAACAGACATGTCATGGGTTCCCAGGGAATTTGCCGAGCACTCACTCAACGTGAATCTAGACGCAAGGCCAGTCAAGCAGACAATACGGTGATTGTCTGAACCAAGAGCAAAGGTAGTCGGAATGAAGATCAACAGACTCCTCGATGCAAACTTCATACGCGAGATCAAGGAAAGCACTTGGCTCGCTAACACAGTGCTCGTACCTAAAAAATACACGGATATCCTACAGATGGGCATGGACTTTACCTCCCTAAATAAGCATTGCCCAACGGATCACTTCCTGTTTCCGCGAATCGACCAAATCATTGACTCCACCGTGGGATGTGAATGCTTCTGCTTCCTCGACGCATACTCAGGCTATAATCAGATTCGAATGAAGGAGGAAGATCAAGAGAAGACAGCGTTTACAATGCCCTTTAGTGTGTTCTGCTACAACACCATGCCCTTCAGGCTAAAAAACGCAGGAGCTACCTATCAGCGGTGCATGTAGGCTTGCCTCAAGAACCAACTTGGTCGCAATATCCAAGTCTACGTTGAGGACATCATCATGAAAACCAAGAAGGAAGATTTGTTATTCGACGATCTCCGCGAGACCTTCGCTAACCTCAACCGCTAGATTAAGCTCAATCCGGACAAATGCGCCTTCAGCGTACCATCTGTGCAACTACTCGGGTATCTCATCTCTAGGAGAGGAACCGAAGCAAACCTGAAGAATATAAAGGCCATACTGGACATGGAGAAGCCAAAGAACGTAAAAGGCGTCCAACAACTAGCTGGGCGAATCGTGACGCTCAGTCGATTCATCAGTCGAATGGGAAAAAAAGCACTGCCCTTCTACCAACTCCTCCGCAAGGCTAACAAGTTTGAATGGACAGACGAAGCACAAGAAGCATTCGATGACCTCAAGCGTCTATTATCAACTTCACCAGTACTGGTGACGCCTCGCGAAAAGGAGCCACTGCTGCTGTACATCTCCACCACCAAGCAGGTGGTCAGCACTGTGCTCGTGGTGGATCGAGCCGAAGAAAATAAAGTCCACGGGGTACAACGCCCAGTATACTACCTCAGCGAGGTGCTCACGCCAACAAAGCAGCGGTACCCGCACTACCAGAAGCTGGCCTATGGTGTCTTCTAATAGCCAGGCGACCGCGCCACTACTTCCAGGAGCACCAATCATGGTAGTAAACGACGCCCCGCTCAGGCACATACTCAATAATCCCGACGCTACCAAACGAGTCGCGCTCTGGGGAATCGAGTTGTCTCCACGAGACATCACATATGAAAAGAGCGACGCGATCAAATCGCAAGTTCTCCCGGATATTCTCGTGCACTGGATGGAGAACCAGCTCCCCGACAAGCCAGATATGTCCTACCTTTGGAATGCACTTTGACGGGTCCAAGTGAAAAGACGGAGCCGGCGCAAGTATCATACTGACATCACCCCAGGGAGACAAGATGAAATACATTTTGCGAATGCAATTCACCGCTTCCAACAATGAAGCCGAGTACGAGGCCTTAATCCACGATATGCGGATGGCAAAAGCCTGCGGCACCAAAAGGCTCATCATCTACGGCGACTCCAAACTGGTGGTCAACCAAATGATGCATGAATGCGACGCACTAAGCGACAACATGATCGCTTATCGTGACCTCTGCGACACAGTCGAAGGAGACTTTGATGGATGTAAGCTATGACAGGTAGAGCACGAAAGCAACGAAGAGGCGGACACACCTGCGCCCCCATACCACCAGGGGAATTTCTCAAGCGCATCTGCGAGCGCTCTATCAAGCCAAAGGCTTGAAAGCAAGTGCGTCAATGGATTCGGGGGCTACGCCACCCAACGAGTCAATGGCACTCGATGACATGGAGCTTGATACATGACTCGCAGGACCAATGAGCGTCATGATGATCAAGCCATCTTGGACACAACCGTACATTACATACTTGCTCAGCAAAAGGCTGTCAGAGGACCCGACTAACGCGCGACACATCGCGCGATGATCCAAGGCATTCGCCGTTATCAACGGCGAACTATACAAACGCATCATTACAGGAGTACTCCAACGATGCATCTCCAACGGGGACAGAAGGGCCATCCTCCTTGACATACACGAAGGCACCTGTGGGCATCACGCTGGCAGTCACGCCCTTGTCGCCAAAGCTCTACGAGTTGGATTCTACTGGCCTACGGCCATGCACGACACCAAGGATATTGTCCAGCGCTGCAATGCTTGCCAGCGATTCGCGGACAAGCCTCACGCACTTGGCGCAGAACTTAGGCCAGCCCTTCGCACAATGGGGACTCGACATGGTCAACAAGCTCCCAAGGTCCTCACGAGGAGGTTATGTCTACCTCTTGGTCGCAGTCGACAAATTCACAAAGTGGATCGAGGCCATGCCGGTAACAAATCAATCAGGAGCCAGCGCCGTCAAGTTCTTCGAGTCCATTGTCTATCGCTTTGGGGTGCCACATAGCATCATCATGGACAATGGGACAAACTTCACCTCCAAGGAGTTCCAGGGTTTTTGCGAAAACTGGGGAATCAACGTAAGCTATGCCTTGGTGGCTCACCCATAGACCAACGGTCAAGTGGAAAAGGCCAACGGACTCGTGTGCGATGGAATCAAGAATCGACTCCTTCGGCCACTCGAACAAGCCGCGGGATGCTAGCCAGAAGAACTACAATATGTACTCTGGAGCCTGCGCACAACTCCAAACAACGCTACGGGCTATACTCCGTCCTTCATGGTGCACGGCGCTGAAGTGGTGCTACCCGCAGGAGTGCGCTTCAAAACCCCACGGGTGGTCGTATACTGCGAGAAGGAATCTACCCTCGCACTCGAAGACTCCATCGACCTCCTTGATGAGGCACGCGAGATAGTAGCGGAGAGATCAACGATCTACCAGCAGAACCTCCACAACTACCATAGTAGAAGGCAACGCCCCAGATCCTTCGTTAAAGGAGACTTGGTCCTTCGACTAAAGCAACAAGGGCACCTCAAGCTCTAGTCCCCTTGGGAGGGACCATACGGGATTACAGAAGTAATCCCAAGTGGCGCCTATCGGCTTAAAGATTTCGAGACCGGCGTCGCATACTCCAACCCCTGGAACGTCGCGCAACTGCGTCGTTTCTACCCTTAGTTGTTTTTACATTACAAATAAGGCTATTCAGCCAGACTACTTAGCCACACATTGTACCTCATACTATTCTGGGAATAAATAAAGCTAGGTGCCCCAAAACTCTGTGTATTTTTCTACTCTCCTGCAATTTCGTTACTCGGGGGCTGCGCCACCCTATACACTCCTGTTCTACGAACTAATCGCGATATCCTGAGTAGATGACGTACTATTTGAACCCTTGATAAACACCAACTCAACTGTAGTGCACCTGAAAGGTTGGAAAGGTGCTAAGATAAACACACGTCAGGCTAACGAAAAGGAATCGTAGAGTGCAACACACTTGAAAAATATATAAGCTAACAAGCTCTTCACATAGCAATGGGTGCTCAATACACCCCATACAATCATATGAACTTTACAACACTTATACATTTATGTGTAGGATACAAATCACGCTACTGCTACAACATAAGAACGTTTGTCTGCTCCTCAAAGAAATCAACGTCAACCGCCTGATAATGCAGAACCATGTTCCAAGTCATTCCTTCCAGCGGAGGCGGTGTCCCAGCGGCAATAGACGAAACATCCACGTCCGGCATATGCAGTCGCACCAGCGATAATGCAGCTTTAGCACCAGCTACCAACTGTTGCCGTATGCACTCGCGAACCACACTCAAATCTTGAAACTTCGCTAGGAGGGCAGGCATGCTTGAAGGGACGGCGTCCAATGGGAACATTGTTTGATAAATACGCCTAAGGCATGACTGCGCCTTCTTCAAGAGTTGGAGCACTCGAGAAGAACTATCCCGCAGGGTCACCAAGGCAACCGCACGATCATGGTCAACCCAAAAGTACCCACTCGCCTGTAGTTGCTCCTGGGTCAAGCCATTCGAATAGCAATCCGGTCCTTCTCATCCTACGGATGACGAGCACTGACAACTACACCAACCAAAAAGGCATCGCCACGACTGACTAAATGAAAATATGAGAGGGCAGAAAGCTAACATTTGAACTGCTCATTCAGCTGTGCCACCTCCTCCAAGAGATACTTGTCACGGGTGGTGGCCTTCTCCTCCTTCGACTTCCAAAGATCAGCACTACCACGGAGGATGGGCAACTCACGCTCCAACTTCTTAATGCGATCGCGCAATCACGAAAGCAATGACAACTCCTCCACTTTTGAGCGCGGCTACGCCAAGGTCTCATCGGTGGACGGACGATCACGAGGACCACTCGAAGGACCACTTGATGTACCCTATCACAAATCAAGCAAAATAAAATGAGGGACCAAGATACATTGATAAAAGGCATGAATGCATTCAAGCATAGCAAAGGTCTCGACAGGGATACTCCCACAAAAGCATAGTTTCAAACAACAACTATTACAAATTAGCTACTAAGGAGCGGTCTGCTTCTTCGACTTGGACTTCGACTTCGGGGGACTCATTGAATCTGTGGTAGTCTCTGATGCCACAGACTTTCCGGTGCCATCCCCTGACACCGCAGCCTCTGCCACCTTTTTCGCTCGCTGCAGCTCCATGGAGTATTTTGCGACTGTATTGATGAGCTGCGGCTGATGACCCACAAGTATATTGTGTGTGTCGTAGTATTTTCGATAAGTAAGAGTGTCGAACCCAACGAGGAGCACAAGGTGCTGGCTAATGGTATGGACCAGGAATTCTTTGCAAATACTTAGCAAACGGATTTTTAGGGGGTTTTGATATAGCAAGTAAACAAAGTACGAGTAAATAAAAGACAGTAGGAATAAACGCAGCAAGTGGCCCAATCCTTTATGCAGCAAAGGACAAGCCGGTTGTATTACTTAAGATGACCAAATGTTCTCGAGGACACATGGGAAGACAGTCAAGTGCTTTCGCTTCATATAGTTGATTAATCTTCTCTAGCTTGCTAAGTGTTGTGTGGGTGAACCTGTGCTAATGTACCGACCTTCCTAGGTCTAACACATACTTCTGATTATACCCCTTGCAAACATCCATAAGTACAAGAAAGTAATTAAGGTAGAAACCTAACCATAGCTTTAAACTCTAAGACCCTTACGTCCCTTGTGGAATGGTTTCCTAACGGGGGTTCAGGTTTCTGTTACTCTGGCAACCCCTATGATTAGTAGCTAAATACACATTGCATTCCCCTAGGCCCATACAAGTGAAGTGTCATGTAGTCGATGTTCACATGACACCACTAGAAGAAGTACACCACAACTTAAATATCAAACTATTGAATCTCTCTCAACACAATTCCACTACTAACAACTTGACTTCTCCCATGTCCTCAAGAACAAAATGAAATACTCACAAGACATCATATGGATCATGATCAGAGATGGATTAATGATGTATAACAATCTAAACATAAACAATAATTCAATGGTTCACTCAATAGAATCAACTACAAAGAGTAATCAACACTGGGAAAGTTTCCCCTAAGTACTATGCAAGATTCAACCCAATTGTTACAGCAACATGGAGATGGTGATGAGGGTGCTGATGGTGATGATGATGGTGATGATGATGATGATGATGATCCCGATGAAGTCTAGCTTGATGGTGGTGTTGATGGCGATAATATCCCCTCTCCGGGAAGGAATTCCCTTGGCAGAAATCTGTCTACCAGAGAGATCTTTCTCTCTCGGTGTTTTCCGCCCCGCAGAGGCGGTGGAATCTTTCTGTGGTCTCCCGCTGAGTCTTAGGGTTTCGGGAGGATAATATACGCCAGAGGGGAGTGCTAGGGGTGGACCAGGGTGGCCACACCACCTGGTGGTGCAGCCTAGGGTGCCCCGTGCCAGGGGTGGTGTGGGCCCCCTGTGGCCCATCTCCAGTCCCCTTTCTGGCTTCCTTCGACTTCTAGCAAAATAGGAATTTCCGTATATTTTCCCGGATTTTATGATCTTCGCGAATTTTTCCTCCAAATAGCACCTTTTTCATCAGAATCCTGACTGCAGCGGTCCATGCTCCAAAAGTCATCAACCATGCAAAAACAGATGAAATAACATAAGTATCACCTCTCAATACAAAATATATCAATGAATAACAGTGAATTATGACATATAATAGTGATGCAAAATGGATGTATCAACTCCCCCAAGCTTAGACTTCGCTTGTCCCCAAGCGAAACTGAGCTCCATAAACATGGCCTCAGGTTTATGGAGTGAAGAGTCGATAAAAGAATACGGACAAGAAGCATCACATTCATCAAATACATAGATCATAATAGAAGACAACTCACTATTATATAACTCAACTTGCAATAAGTAAAGGAAACACAATAAAGATACACAAAGTGAATCATAATGGCAAACTTAGCTCTTGGTCGAAGAATAGTTGATAATTTGCTGGAGCTCACAAATAAATCGTTTTCAATGATAGCTTTCAAAGTAGTAAAAATCAAGATAAGAGCAATGTGCAAAACAAGGAACATAAAACATGATTGAATAAATCATCATATGAATGAATGAATGAAAGGAGTATGTTTACTGACTCTACTACAAAGTAAAAGAAAGGCCCTTCAAAGAGGGAAGCAGGGATTGCAGGTCTCATAAAGAGCTCCCAAAAATTATGATACTTACTAGCTTTCAGCTCTCATTGCCCCTATCATAGGCATCTTTGGGTGATTAAGGTTAAAGTGATCAAATATGAGGATATGCATTGACAAGTTGTAAATTGAGAATCTCTTGTCCCTTGAATACAAGGGCCGCTCCTCATGCTACTCAAGTTTAGTCATCGGTAAGTTCTTGTCATTGTAAGCATATGTGTATCATAGAGAACCGCAACGGGGTACCCCTTGCCCGATGATATGGAAGAATCCCCATATCAAAATGACAAGGCAAGCAGACAACAAGCATCTCAATAATCTTCTTATTTACAATGAGAATATGGTGCTTTTTTCTCTCTTTCCTCTTTTCATAATCTCTTTTTTTTTCCTTTTTTCTCTTTTTTTCTCAATATCGGACTCTTTTTTTATAAGAAGAATGCTTCATAGATACTCGTTATGGTTACGCTGCAGGTTTCCACCATGTTAGCATGGATTAGACCAGTGGCCCAGGCGTTTCTCTAACACACAGGCATAACTCCATGGACTTACAAGCTCCCCTTTCATTTCACACCGACGACAAACATAGACAAAAGAACATGATATCAACTAGGTACAAAGTACCAGTGCAATGTTGAAAGCGTTCCCCATGACATCATGGTTCTGCTAATTCACAACTTACAAAGTGCAAGCATATACGCAACATAGGTGAGCACAATGGTTCAAGTTTTTTATGTGCAAGAAAGTAAAGTGTGCCATCAAGTTCGTGAGAGCTTTAATCACTACTTTTCACATAACAAGTTTAATTTGGGAGGTAGATAAAACACGAATATACTTGGAATAGCAATAATGCTAATAGGTAGGTATGGTGGACACAAATGGCATGGGTTTTGGTTTAAAGGAGTGGATGCACGAGAATAATACCCTCTCAGTACATGTTTTTGGCTAGCAAGGCTGGGTAGCAAGTATAAGAGTTGAAGGAAACAAACAAACATACAAGTGCTAAAAACAAACATGCAATCTTCCTCGGAAGCACAAAAGATCTTAACTAGAGAATACTAGACTTATGAGCAAATCAAGAAAGAAAGATGATGAAATTATTTTTTCTTTAGAGTACTTTTATCTTTTTCTTTCAACTCTCAAAAATAGTGTACTACTGACCGAGCCAGGTTTGCCAAACCCAACTAAATTAACTCAATGATCCCAAAGTGATACCAATACTAACAACAAGATCAATCATACAACTATGAATTGAAAACTAATAAAAGCTATGAAAAAGAGTGAATGATAGAACTTCTCATTAATATTCCATAAAGGCAACTCACACCAAGTGATACTTATATAACGTGAGAGGGGACACTTCCATAATGCAAACCATCCTACATAATAACTTCTCTATTCATGATATGACTCTACTAATAAGGTAAAAGATAGAAGATAGTGATGTGATACCGCGACACTCCCCCAAGCTTGGAACAAACCAAGGGGATGCCAAACCTGATGACGAATTACTCCTTCGGTGGTGGCGGTATCCTCTCATCTTTGTCTGACTTCCAAGGTAAGGGCTTCCCATCAACAAAGGACATCGTGGTTTCCAGCATCCTGAAACTTGCAGCAGCACTTCTGCGTTTAAACCTAACCTCATACTCACAGTTTTGATTTTGAACGTCATAAAACTGTGCTTGCAGTTCGTTGGTTGTTTGGCAGAGTGAGAGGACTTCATCCTTGAGTTTAGCAGTCTCCTTTTGGTGCTCGGCGATGAATTCGGAACAAATCTTATGGATGATATCCACTTTGTGCTCCGCCATCTTCTTGTACCTAATGAATTCTTGCTCCAGTACTTCCATCCTGTCCTCTAGACTTCCTTCACCTTTAGGGCCTCGAACCTCTTTTATCGGAGTTCCCCATCTTCAAGCAACAACTCCTTGGGATGAATCTTCAACTCTCTCATGTATGGGTTGATGATATCCTCTAAGGAATCTTCCTTGGCTGATCTAGAGGAAGACATTGTAGCTCCAAATCTGGGACTCTACCTGTCAGAAATAGATCGAAATGAAAACACGACAAAAACACGATATACAAACCTTGGGAGATCCGGGGGATTATATATTACGAAGTTTCATGACAAAAGGAAGCTGCTGGGAGAAAACGGGTCGGAGACGGAGTCTGGGGTGGACTCACCACCTGGTGGCACGGCCAGGGGTCCCTCTTTCGCTTCGTAGCTTTCCTTATTGAATGAAAAGTGTAAAAATATAGTTGGATAGTATTTTCGCGGAACTTTCCTTGCTATAACTGTTACCTATTTGAAAACGGACTCTGCAGGTCTCTGAATTTGGTATCTAGTAGATTCTTCCGGAGTCATCACTTGAATAACATCAATATCTTCATCTTCATACACTTATTACTTGAGTCATAAAACCCTTCTCTTCCTTATTACACCATTATCTCCACCTCCTAGAAATTTCTTTCACACAAAACTTCACACAGTTCTTATTAGCAACATTAATGTAAGTGAAGTGATATAACCTTTTGAGTCCAACTTCAACTGAAAACCATAAAAACATAAGCTACTGTAGAAACTCCTTCTGAAGACCCAAAAAGAATTCAAAAAAGGAAATCGAATAAAGAAGCAAATGGAAGAGTGGCAAAATCTATCAAAACAGACCAGCAGGTAAAGATCAATTTTTTCGAAAATCTTCTATTGCTCAAATCAAAAAGTCAAAAACTAAAGAAAGTTAAATAACAACCTGGGGCAGAATCACAAAAAATTACAGATCAATCCGACGTACAGAGATCTCTCACGAATTTTTACGGTGAAACACATAAATCTGTTTCGGGACAGCAACTTCCCCAAATCTTACTTCTCTCTCATTAGAGGTTGATCTTGACACAAAAACCAAAAAAAATGGATAAGGAGCGGTTATTAACGAAGTAATAACTTCCAAGACTCAAATAAACAAAAACAAACTGAAAGTAAAAACAAATTGGGTTGTCTTCCAGAAAGCTCTTTCTTTATAGCCATTAAGATGGGCGTGATAATTTTGGAGATTTTCACTCAGGAATATGAATTGAAGTGAAAGAGAGCATTAAGAAGCAAAAATACACAATTTTAAGTCTAACGCACTTCCTATGCAAGGGAATTTTGTAAACAAACAAGTTGTTGAAACCAGAGGCTACAAGCATAGGAAGGCAAAATAAGTGCAACATAAAAACTTTCAGCATAAAACGAGGAAACTTGATATTATTGAGATGCATAAGAACACTTTTCCCTCTTTCATAGTAACTTTCATTATCATGCATAAACTTAACAATATAACTATCACAAGGACCATAGTAACAATGATGACTTATTCTAACAGAAAACACAGGAATACTAGCTCTCATAACACTACCATGTGAAACAATATTAGAGGTATCCTTACAAAGGATAGTGTGTCCCTCTTTTTCATATTTAGTAACAAAGTCTTTCACATTTTCTATAATAGGTTCATCAACCTTTTGTTTATTAGGTTCAACAACTTTGATTATACTTTCATTAACCATACTAGCTATCATAGAATGTTCCTTTATCTTACATGGGAAAGGGATTCTCTCAATGTAAGGTTTAGGTAAGACATGATTAGTAGTATAAATTTCAGTATTTCTTGCAGGAACACTCTTAGCAACATCTTTATAAGGTTCATGATACTTATTCCACTTCTTTTTAGGCACTTCAATATAGGAAGCAAAAGCCTTAAAATAAGAAGCAATACCTTGAGAGTCTAGACCATAAGCATTTTTAATATTTTGAAAGTCATCAGTTCCCATAAAAGATTCAATGCATTCATAATCATAATTTATACCTGACTTTCTTCCTTTGTTATTCTCCCATGCTTCAACATTATCTTGAATATGGTCCAGGAGATCCCATTTAACTTCTTCTTCCATGCGAGTGAATGATCTAGCACAAGAAGCATCCAATAAATACTTACCATGTAGAGAAAGCCTGGCATAAAAGTTATTGATAATAATATAGTTGGGGAGCTCATGAATGGGACATTTGAGCATTAGTAACTTCAATCTCCCCCAAGCTTGAGCTGTACTCTCTCCATCAAGAGGCCAAAAGTTGTATATTTGATTCCGATCTTTATGAATCTCACTAGGAGGATAAAACTTTGAATAAAAGAGAGGCACTATTTCCTCCCATTCCAGAGCTTGACCATTCTTCAGCAGCTTATACCATTCCTCAGCTCTTCCTTTCAGTGATAATGAGAATAACTTCTTCTTAACTTGATCAGTAGTAATACCTGCACACTTGAACAACCCGTATAATTCGTGTATAAAGAGTAAATGATCACCAGGATGGACAGTTCCATCCCCAACATAGTAGTTATCCATAACACGATCAATAATTCTTGTAGGTATTTTAAAAACATCATTCTCAGCAGGTGGTGGCTTATCTACTACCTTAGTAGTGGTAGTAGCATTACCAAATAAGAAACTCAGCGGATTATCCATAACGAAAATAAAGCAACTAGAAGAAGTAAACAATACTCACAGTAGAAGTTTCCTTTACCAGTTCCACTCTCCAATAGCGCTTCACTCCCTGGCAACGGCGCCAGAAAATAGTCTTGATGACCCACAAGTATAGGGGGTGTATCGCAGTATTTTCGATAAGTAAGAGTGTCGAACCCAACGAGGAGCAGAAGGTGCTGGCTAGTGGTATGGACCAGGAATTCTTTGCAAATACTTAGCAAACGGATTTTTAGGGGGTTTTGATATAGCAAGTAAACAAAGTACGAGTAAATAAAAGACAGTAGGAATAAACGCAGCAAGTGGCCCAATGCTTTATGCAGCAAAGGACAAGCCGGTTGTATTACTTAAGCTGACCAAACGTTCTCGAGGACACATGGGAAGACAGTCAAGTGCTTTTGCTTCATATAGTTGATTAATCTACTTTAGCTTGCTAAGTGTTGTGTGGGTGAACCTATGCTAATGTACCGACCTTCCTAGGACTAATACATACTTGTGATTATACCCCTTGCAAACATCTGTAAGTATAAGAAAGTAATTAAGGTAGAAACCTAACCACATCTTTAAACTCTAAGACCCTTACGTCCCTTGTGCAATGGTTTCCTAAGGGGGGTTCAGGTTTCTGTCACTCCGGCAACCCCTACGATTAGTAGAGAAATACACAATGCATTCCCCTAGGCCCATATATGTGAAGTTTCATGTAGTCGACGTTCACATGACACCACTAGAAGAAGTACAACACAACTTAAATATCAAACTATTGAATCTCTCTCAACACAATTCCACTACTAACAACTTGACTTCTCCCATGTCCTCAAGAACAAAATGAACTACTCACAAGACATCATATGGATCATGATCAGAGGTGGATTAATGATGTATAACAATCTGAACATAAACAATAATTCAATGGTTCACTCAATAGCATCAACTACAAAGAGTAATCAACACCGGGAAAGTTTCCCCTAAGAACTATGCAAGATTCAACCCAATTGTTACAGCAATATGGAGATGGTGATGAGGGTGCTGATGGTGATGATGATGGTGGGGATGATGATGATGATCCCAATGAACTCCAGCTTGATGGTGGTGTTGATGGCGACGATATCCCCTCTCTGGGAAGGAATTCCCCCGGCAGAAATCTGTCTGCCGGAGAGATCTTTCTCTCTCGGTGTTTTCCGCCCCGCAGAGGTGGCGGAACCTTTCTGTGGTCGCTCGCCGAGTCTTAGGGTTTCAGGAAGATAATATACGCCAGAGGGGAGTACCATGGGTGGACCGGGGTGGCCACACCACCTGGTGGCGCGACCCAGGGTGGCCCTCGCCAGGGGGTGGTGTGGGCCCCCTGTGGCCCATCTCCAGCCCCCCTTATGGCTTCCTTCGACTTCTGGAAAAATACGATTTTCCGTATATTTTCTCGGATTTTCTGATCTTCGCAAATTTTGCCTCCAAACAGCACCTTTTCCATCATAATCCTGACTGCAGCGGTCCATGCTCCAAAAGTCATCAACCATGCAAAAACAGATGAAATAACATAAGTGTCACCTCTCAATACAAAATATATCAATGAATAACTGTGAATTATGACATAGAATAGTGATGCAAAATGGACATATCAGCGGCCCATATTTACCACAGCCAGTTGTGAAGGGAGCAAACACTACCTGTTGACCATCTGCGCAGACGGGCAGTGCTGTGGTGACACCAACAGACCGCTGAGAGTTCCTGAAGTCAGCGGGAATACCTCCAGCAAGGGAGTCCGCCAAATCCTCAAGGTTGTCAATTAGCTCAGGCTTGGGAGTTAGCTCCTCATGGATGCGACGGAGCATGCCTTTGGCATTCATCAATGTCCCTTGAAGGGAAGTGTTGCGGTCTTCGACTATTGCGACGGCGCCTTCGAGTGCATCAGTGCGACACGAAGACTTGGCGTCAAAGCTCAGGCCGCTAGCATCTGCACACACAAAAGTGTTAGCACAAATAACACGATGTCAAAGCAAAAAAGCAATGAAAAATTCAGACGAAAGAATACCTGAGAGAGACTTGGCAATTGAGAAGAGTTGTTCTTTGAACAACTTTTCCCTCTCAATGGTGGAGGCACGCAAATCCTCTTTGCGTTTTCGCGACTCCTCAAGTGCCGAGACTGCTTTGTCGTGACTCTTCACCGCCACGGCCAGCACCTTTTCAAGGGAAGCAGCATTATGAAGAAGTTCGTTGTGTTCAACTGCAAAGCAGAGGACATATCATCAATCGAATTTGTAAACATCACGAAGATAAAGACGAAGCCAAAACTAACCTTCGACAATGCGATGGCGATTGTCCAGCAGCGCATGCTATCGACCCATGACAAGGACTTGTTCCGCTAGGCGAGCAGCTTCCTTCACGATGAGCTGCCTCAAAGGAAAACAAAGGGTCAGCGAACTGCACCAAGCATAAATTCGACTGCAAAAACAACAAAAGGGCGCTTACGTGATCCCCCAGAGACTCCAAAGATGACTGCCGCACAGTCATCCAGGCAACCATCCGCTGTTCCCCAGCATGCGGGGAACTCGATGAATTATGCCCGGAGTGGGCCGCCAATGGAGGAGAAGGAGACTGTTTGGCCACTTCCTTGGCCTTGGAGTCTGCGACTCTGGACTCCTTCACAAATTGGACGTCGTCAGAAGACGACGATGCCGCTTGACTACAAAACACATCCAGCAAAAACTTCAGGGAAAGCAACTCCAAAAAGAAACCAAGAAAAAGTAGCAAATGCAGAACTCACCAGTCAAATTTATCAAGGTCGAAAGATTACTCCTCCGACTCTGACGACTGCTTCGGTAGTCGCATCTTCTTCTGGGTTGGAGGAGCCATTGAGCGCACAGGAACGGTGGGGATTAGCTTCTCCACAACAACAGAAGGACCTTTTGGCATCGTCGGAGACGAGACATCCGAGTCCTCGCTGCAGGAACGCTTGCGAATGTCCTGGTCGCTAGACTCGGGGGCTCCCTCCTCCTCTTCAATTGGTACGGTCGACTCCGACTCGTCCTCTTCATCCATTTCGCGAGGGATAACCCCTTCAGGACGAGGGGGCAAATTGGGAGACACCTTCCAGTCCTGTATTCAGAAGATACAACATTATATATCTAAGCATCATAAAGCCAATCGAAAACGGAAACTACTTCACAGTACAGTTCTACCTCAGGAGGAGGGTTAGAAGCGTCGAAAGGAGGCACGACTGGTTCGCCTGGTAGAACCTCCTTGGCGGTGTATTTGGTTACCAGTCGCACCCTCTTATCTGCCTCACCCACGGAAATGCCCTCGGCAGACACGCGAGTGACATCATCAGCACCGGTCCAGCAGAACATAGGGTGCACTCTGGCCTGCAGAGGCTGGATGCGGCAGCGCAGCCAGGTGCGAATGAGGGCAGCGCCACCTTCTTCCTTGCCCATGCGGCTTTCGAGGTGGCAGACGTGCTCATACAACACTTCTGTTTCCGCGGACTCGTCGGACATAATAACATTCTTCCAGGAATGCCTCCTCTTGCAAGTCGCCGTGGGATCAAAAGGCGCGCGTCCATAGTGCTCTCCGTCGGCCTTCTGGTGGCGGATGTAGAACCACTTGTCTCTCCACCCTTGGACGGACGTGGTGAGATTGATGGCAAAATAGCTGACAGAGGAGTCGACGTGGATTCCGCAGCCTCCTACATCGTAGACTATAGAACCAGACGCTGACTGGCGTTTCAGCTTAAAAAGCCTCTTGAAGAGGCCAAAGTGCGGCTTGATTTCGAGCCAGCACTCGCAAAGAGTAATGAAATAGGAGATGTGGAGAATGGAATTTGGGGACAACTGGTGAAGCTGGAGCCCATAGAAACAAAGGAGGCCGCGAAAGAAAGGATGCAGAGGGAGAGAAAGACCTCAGATGATGAATGCAAGGAACATCACCCGGAAACCCGGAGGAGGACAAGGAATTACCTCATCACTAGGCACTCGCGAGTCATCTTCAGCGGAGGGAAGAACTCCATCTTGGCGATAAAGATGAAGCTCGGAAGGTTTTACGATGGACGACCGCCAGCCACCATTGGTGACACGGGTGCCCGCACCCTTCCCAGCGCTGGGGGCGCTGGTGCCCACAGTGGTGGCACCGCCCTTCTTCTTGGCAGCGACAATGGTGGCCGCGGATCCAGCGGCGGCACCTCCCTTCTTCTTGCCCATCTTCCAATGGCGGTGAGAACGGAGGAAGTAGTTGGGGAAGACGTGGAGCTGGTCTAGTGTCACGAAGAGAAAGTGCGCAAGGAAGCAGAGAGCAGCAACAATGGCGACAGAGGCACGAGCAAAGAAGACAGATGGGGAAAATTACCGTAGCTGCGCTGCTACTTAACCTTCTCACAGAAACAATCCAATGGCCAGCAGAAACCCTAATACACGCATGGCGCACATCACCATTGACACGTGGCGAAGTTGAACCACGAACCTAAAGGTAATATGGCCGAGAGGCAATAATAAAGTGGTTATTATCTTATTCCTTGTTTATGATAAATGTTTATTTTGCATGCTATAATTGTATTAATTTGGAAACATTAATACATGTGTGTTTAATAAACAAAAGGAATGTTCCTAGTTATGCCTTTCGTATAAACTAGCTCGTTGATTAACAAGATGATCAAGGTTTCCTGATCATGGACATTGGATGTTGTTAATAACGAGGTCACAACATTAGTTGAATGATGTGGTGAACATTCATCCAAAGTATAGCATTACGATCAAAGGTATTGTGTTTATATTGCTATAACATCATACGAAGTAATCCTAGTCCTTAGACCATGAGGTCATGTCAATCACTAACACTGGAAGAGTATATTGATAACATCAAACGTCACACCATGAAAGGGTAATTATAAAGGTGGGTTCAGTGCTACGAAAGTGTTATGTAGAGGCTCATGGATCAAGAGTGGGATTTGTCCATCCCGATGACGGATAGATATACTCTGGGCCCTCTCGGTGATATCACATTGGTTAGCTTGTAAGCAAGTGATGAGATCACTAGAATGTTATATCACATGAACGAGAAAAGAGTATATGTTGGTAACGAGATCAAACTAGGTATGGAGATACCGATGATCGAATCTTGGACATGTAATATATCGTGAGACAAAGGGATTTATTTACTAGCATTAAAGGTTCTCACGATCATAGAAGTCACCGTTGAATGTGTAGGAGTCAGTATGGATCTCTAGGTCCCGCTTCTGATTATTGATCTCAGAGGGGTCTCGATCATGTATGCATTATCTGTGAACCGTAGGGTGACACACTTAAGGGATACCGACACCATTTGGAGAAAATATGTTTCAGATAAAGATTTAAGAAAGCGCTGGAATTATTTCAATAGACACCGAAACTGTTTCGGGTGAAATTGCAGAAATTGGTTCTGCATGTAATATTGAAATGTTGCAGGGGGTTTTATGTGAATCTTTGTTAATTAAAGTAATAACAAAATTCTGAGTAAAATTAATAAAAGAGTTTTTTTAAATGAGAGAGCATTAAATTTGGAGAAATTTAATGCATTTAAAGTGGAGACTTTAAAAGAGAATGTGAAGGGGCATTTTAACGTGGAGGGGGTTACCACCACATGAGTGGGGGAGGTGAGGAGTCACCCTCCCATGGGGCGCTGGCCATGGGGGAGGGGTACCCCTCCTCCTATAAAAGGCCCCCCTCACACCCCTTCCTCATCACACCTCCTTGTGAAGGATCTCTCTCCCCCTCTAGTATTTTTCCCCATGGTCTCGGATTAGCGAGATACATGTTCCCGGTAGCTTTATCTGGAATAGAGTTGCTGCTTCCGCTGCTTTGCTGGAGCAAGGGACGGAGGTTGTTGGGGTACCGAACGTGTGTGCAATCAGGGATGCACCGCTGTTTTGCGGTGCTGGACTTGGTGGTGCTGGACTTGCTGGAGCTGGATCTGATGGACGTGCTAGAGCCGGACCTGCTGGACTTCATCATGATCTTGAGATCGGCAAGTGTACGACTACATCATCCACGAGATCCATCTCGTTAACAAAGCTTTGTTGTCTTCGAGGGTATGTTCTCTATGGATGTATATCCACCCGGTGCTTGTATCTAGTAGATAGATCCTGGAGTATAGTGGTTCACATCGTAGGATTTTTTTTGTTTTCTATGCTGCAAACCCTTCAGTGGTATCAGAGCCTGATCTATGCGTGGGTGTTTTGCACGGGTAGAACACATAAGAGTATGTGGGCGATGATGATCATGTTATTGCTTCTTATATGTATTTTGGATATTGGTGACATAGTGGGATGAAGCGGCCCGGACCAACCTTACATGTCATCGCACATGAGACCGGTTCCATGATTGACATGCAACTTGTTTTGCATAAGTGGCTGGCGGGTGTCTGGCTCACCTACTATAGTCAATATCTCATTTAAAACGAGTTGCTAATAACTTGGTTATCCTTGTTGTGGTTCATGTTCGTAGGTGAGAACGGTTCTATCTCCGAAAGCCCTAAGCCACGTAAAACTTGAAATTGATAAATTAGAGGCGTCTAGTTCAGATCATTGCTGGGCTAGTGTCTTGATATGGTATTGTTGTAAGTAGATGTATGACAGATACTCTTACAACACACTCAACGTGTAAGTTCCATAGACCTTGGCCTTACACACAAAGGAATGATAGAGATCATACCACGATGAAAGTGATAGAGATCAAATGCATGGACCATATCATCTCACTTTACACATTAGATGTTAGCATCTTATACTGCTAGTTTAGAGCTTTTGGTAGCATTATAAGATGATCCCTCATTTAAATATCAAGATAAAATGTGTTCTTCCTTAAGTATGCACTGTTTTGTGGATCGTATTTCAAGACATCACGTGATGATCGGGTGTACTCGACTCTACGCTTTCATACAAACGGGTGTAAGACAGTTTTACACATGCGAGTACTAAGGTTCTTACTTGGCGAGCCTAGCATGTACAAACATGGCCTCGGAACATGGACCGAAAGGTTAAGCATGAGTCATATAGTTGATATGATGCCCATATAGATGCTCGCCTTTGAAGCTACATCAACTCACGTGATGATCGGACTTGGTGTAGTGGATTTGGTTCATGTAATCACCAAAAAGACACAAGGGATGTCGTTTTTGAGTGGGAGTTCATTTCTAATTTGGATTAGTCGAACCAAATTTTTCATAAATTAAATCAAAGTGAATTTGCATAGTTTGTTGTAGTCATTGGCATTCCTTTTCTACCTTATGCTTAGTTTTTATTTGAGATAATAGAACTATAGAATTCTGGATATTTACTTTACGAACTGGTATCGTATTGTTTTGAATGTCAATTTAAAGTTTATAAGTCCTATTGCAAACTTTCCGCAAACTCTATTTACTCCATGAAGTTTAATAAGTAGTATTAAATCAAGAGTAAGAATTCCAATGTTAGTATCTAAAGTATCATGTTTGCCTCCATGATTATTGATATTCAAAAGTTGTATTAATATCAAGATTATATTAGAGCTGAAAATTGTTTCAGAAACCATCATGTGTGAAAGATATTGTGATATCTAAAACAATGTTTTTGGTTGCATTATCAGAGAGTATAATTTTTGGTCTCTTCTTTCATGTATTTTGGATATTGGTGGCATAGTGGGATGAAACGGCCTTGACCAACCTTACATGTCATCGTACATGAGACCGGTTCCACGACTGACATGCAACTAGTTTTGCATAAGTGGCAGGCAGGTGTCTGTCTCTCCTACTATAGTCACTATCTGATTTACAACGAGTTGCTAATAACTTAGTTATCATTGTTGTGGTTCCATGTTCGTAGGTAAGAACGGTTCTATCTCTGAAAGCCCTAAGCCACAGAAAAACTTGCAATTGATAAATTTGATGCGTCTAGTTTAGATCGTTGCTGGGCTAGTGTCATGACATGGAAATGTTGTAAGTTGATGTATAGTTGATACTCACACTTAACGTGTAAGTTGCGTATACCTTGAGCTTACACACAAAGGAATGATAGAGATCATACCACGATGCATATGATGGTGATCAAATGCATGAACCATATCATCCCACTTTACACATATGATGTTCGCATCTTATATTGCTAGTTTGGCGTTTTATTAGCAGTATAATATGATCCCTCATGTAAATAGCAAGATAAAAATATGTTCTTCCTTAAGTATGCACCGTTTATGTTTTGCCGCTTCAAGACATCACGTGATGATCGTGTGTATTTGAATCCATGATCATATTTTGGGTGTAAGACAGTTTTACACACGCGAGTACTAAGGTTCTTACTTGGCGAGCCTAGCATGTACAGACATGGCCTCGGAACACGTACCGAAAGGTTAAGCATGAGTCATATAGTTGATGTGATGCCCATATTGATGATCGCCTTTGAAGCTACACCGACTCACGTGATGATCGGACTTGGTGTACTGGATTTGGTTCATGTAATCACCAAAAAGGCACGAGGGATGTCGTTTTTGAGTGGGACTTCATTTCTAATTCGGATTAGTCGGACTCAATTTGTCATAAACTAAATCGAAGTGAATTTGCATAATTTGTTGTAGTCATTGGCATTCATTTTCTACCTCATGCTTAGTTGTAATTGAGATAATGGAACTATAGAATTCTGGATATTTACTTTATGAACTGGTATGGTATTGTTTTGAATGTCAATTTAAAGTTTAGAAGTGCTATTGCCAACTTTCAATAAACTCTATTTACTCCATGAAGTTTAATAAGTAGTATTAAATCAAGAGTAAGAATTCCAATGTTAGTATCTAAAGTATCATGTTTGCCTCCATGATTCTTGATATTCAAAAGTTGTTTTAATATCAAGGTTATTGAGGAGCTGAAATAATTGTTTCAGAAACCATCATGTGTGAAAGATATTGTGATATCTGAAACAATGTTTTTGGTTGCATTATGATAGAGTATAATTTAGCAAAGTACGTATTCTCATATTGTATGAGAATTTATGAAGGTTGGAGACACTAGGCGTCCTGATCTACCAAAAAGGTTTTGGGAACTGATATTATACTCATGATTCATCCTTATAGGCTATAGTAGCTTGATCATGAAAGTTGTCATGATAAGGATGAATAGAAGATGTAAGTAAAATGTTTACTACAATAAAAGATTAATAAGGAATGGATTTTTGAGGACGACTAGCGCGCGCGCTGCGCGCCGCGAGAACGGGCGAGCGACCTGCCGTGCGTATCCGACACGTGTCGTCACGGAATCATCCCGGAAACTGCTCGCGCAGATGTCACCGGTTTTTTCTCTTTTCCAGTTTTTTCTCTTTCCGGTTTTTTCTCATTCTCACTGTTATCCGCTCTGCATGTTAGGTATACACTTTCTCTCACTTCCGTTTTTAGTGTGTTTCGTTTTTGTTATCATTTATTTTTATTATTCTCCTTTTCATTTTTCGTTTATTTTTATTATCTTTCTTTTCTCTTTACAGGCAATGGGGATTTTATGGGGTGTAATGGAAGGGGTCTGGTTTGTATAACAGAATGTATTGACTTTGAACGGATTACAGTAACGCAGTGCATTTGTATATTAAAAGCAGTACAAAGATGATTCAGCTCAGAAGAATGTATTGACTTTGAACGGATTCCAGTAACGCAGTGCATTTCTATATTAAGAGTTGTACACAAATGATTCAGCTCAAAAGAATGTATTGACTTTGAATGGATTACAGTAACGCAGTGCATTTGTATATTAAGAGCAGTACACAGATGATTCAGCTCAGAAGAATGTATTGACTTTGAATGGATTACAGTAACGTAGTGCATTTTTATATTAAGAGGAGTACACAGATGATTCAGCTTAGAAGAATGTATGGACTTTGAACGGATTACAGTAACGCAGTTCATTCATATATTAAGAGCAGTACACAGATGATTCAGCTCAGAAGAATGTACTGACTTTGAACGGATTACAGTAACACAGTGCATTTGTATATTAAGAACAGTACATAGATGTATTTCGTAGCGCCTTGTATTTCGGAGTGTGTGTTGCGGGTTCGGCCCGTGGCACAGCGTCTTCGGCGCATCAAGCATTCATATAGATCTTGAAGCGCCGTGTATTTCAGAGCGTCTTGTATTTCGGAGCGCCTTGTATTTCATAACGCATTGTATTTCAGAGTGTGTGTTGCGCGCTCTGCCCGTGGCACGGTGCCTTCGGCGCATCAAGCATTCATATAGATCTTCAAGCACCGTGTATTTTAGAGCGTCTTGTATTTCAGAGCGCCTTGTATTTCGTAGCGCCTGGTATTTCAGAGTGTGTGTTGCAGGCTCCGCCCGTGGCACGGCGCCTTCGTCGCATCAAGCATTCATATAGATCTTGAAGGGCCGTATATTTCGGAGCGCCTTGTATTTCGGAGTGTGTGTTGCAGGATCCGCCCGTGGCACGGTGCCTTTGGCGCATCAAATATTCATATAGATCTTGAAGCGCCGTGTATTTTGGAGCGCCTTGTATTTCGGAGTGTGTGTTGCGGGCTCCACCCGTGGCACGGCGCCTTAGGCGCATCAAACATTCATATAGATCTTGAAGCGCCGTGTATTTTGGAGCGCCTTGTATTTTAGAGCGCCTTGTATTTGGGAATGTGTGTTGTGGGCTCCGCCCGTGGCACGGCGCCTTTGGCGGATCAAGCATTCATATAGATCTTGAAGCCCGTGTATTTAGGAGCGCCTTGTATTTATGAGCGCCTTGTATTTCGGAGTGTGTGTTGCGGGCTCCGCCCATGGCACAGCTCCTTCAGCGCATCAAGCATTCATATAGGTCTTGAAGCGCCGTGTATTTCAGAGCGCCTTGTATTTCGGAGTGTCTTATATTTCATAGCGCTGTGTGCTTTGGAGAAATAATTTATTCGTAGGGAAGTGGATGAAGGTTAACAGAGCAGTTTACTGGCTACGACATCTACAATTATAGAGCAGTACGCATGTTCCTACAAAGCAGTGCATTCTGCATTGTCTGCATATATTTTACTTGGATGTTAAGCGATGGATACGGCTAGCATAGGACGTTACGGCCTCAATCAATATATTCCTTCTTCCATGAAAAGAAACAAACCCTTCTTCTTCTGTCTGGAGCAAAAGAAAACAATCTATTGACTAGCGATGGATTTTACTAGATCTGGTTCCTCGATCAGTCGCGTGGGGGAGGACCTAGATTTGGTGCAGGAGATTGTTTTAAGGTTAGCGTCTACGAAAATATTTGATCCGTTGCAGTATCCTCAACAAAGCTTGGTATACTGCGCTCAAAGAGCCTGGATTTCTTTCATGATATATGAAGAAAAATTCGCCATCATGCCTCGGATTTCTTGTTGATAATCAATGGATGCCTGAGGTTGGTAATAGGCTACAGGAGCTTGAATATTCATCTAAAGATGAAACATCTCTAGCTATTTCTTCGAACTTAGATTCAACATATCTTCTAAGGGAATTGGTCGTCTGCTGTCGAAATGGAGCAGTCCTCATTCAGGTCTTTCCACATGGTTCTAGAGATCCTAGGTACTATGTTAATTATCCTTCCAGGTCTCCAAATTTGTTCACTTTCCTTGCCTCACCTGTTACACGAATGCCATCAATGTCGAAGAGTGATACAAATCATTCATATGGGAAATTCTGTTTGATTCCAAGTGCTGCTAGCTCAAGAATGACATTCTTTCGTAGAAATATATTAGATGCTTGCAAGGTTTCATATCATGGTGTTACTGCTAATACAACATCTGGCATATTTGTGCATGTCTGTATTCAGCAAAATGGTCAATGGGAGATGTATATTTCTGATCCAATTCATGTGCCAACACCAACCACGTACCTTAGTCAGCCTAAAGGAATCCTGGTAGGCAAAGACTTGTTCATGGCGTATGTTGTAGGGCTTCTTCTGTGTTACAACATATCCACACATTTAACTTTTGTGATACAATTCCCTGAATCAGTCGGGCTGACAACAAAGGATCAGAGGAATTATTGTATTTCAGAGGATAGATCAAGAAGCATTGTACTAGCTGTCTTTTCTAGTGATGGTATACTGACAACTTGGCTCCTTAACTACAACAATGGTCAAAATAAGTGGATCATCCAGACAATGTTAGATCTGCCTGGGGCATGTATAACTGCTTTTGGCTGGAATATTGAAGACTACTGGAAGGAAAGACTTAGTAGTATTTGCGAGAATTGCAGTCTCCCAGTTTCTGGTTTGTTGCGTGTTATAACAATGTCAGCTGATGGTCGCTATGTTCTGATGATAGTTGATTTTGATGTAGGCTTGTTGTGTGCAGACATGCTGAAGAAGACTGTATCAGTTTTATCTAAGTTATCTACACCATTAGTTGTCCGTAGTGCTTTCCAATGTCTGAACCCTAGCCACCTGCTCCATAGTTATTGACCGAAATGCAATCAAAATTAAATATCTCTTTGTAATGTGAGTACACTAAGCCTTCTGTTGCTTCTTGTCATCTTCTTTGCAGTGTATGCTATGTCCAATTATGTACTATGTTGCTTTTTATAATCTTCTTGCACTATATGCTAAATTTGGCGTCATAGTACTGCCATGGTAATTGCTAAGTGATGCCTGAATTTCTAGGTAAGGTAGTGCATGTGGCTGAGGAAGCGTAGTGCTTCGAACAGAAACCAGTGCACCTGCAACATTACATAAAGCAGTGCTATTGTCGAACTAAGGGCAGTGCAAGTAGTCTGAGTACAGGGCAGTGCACGTAGTATAAATAAGGCAGTTCTTCGAAGGTACATAGGTGTATCTGTGTAGAAAGAAGTTTTCTTTATGACTATACGGACATTGCACTTAGAGTGTAGGGTCGTCCCGCATTCCTTAGGGGCTAGTACAGTGACGCCAGAATATCTAGGTACGACTGTGCATGTGGTTGAGGAAGCGCAGTGCTTCGAACAGAAATCAGTGCACCTGCAGCATTACATAGAGAAGTGCAATTGTCGAACTAAAGGTAGTGCAAGTAGTTTGAGTACAGGGCAGTGCACGCGGTATAAATAAGGCAGTTCATCAAAAGTACATAGGTGTATCTTTGTAGAAAGCAGTTTTCTTAATGACTATACGGGTAGTGCTTTCTAGGTATGGCAATACATGTAGCTGAGGAAGCACAGTACTTCCAATAGAAACCACTGTACCTGCAGCATTACATAGAGCAGTTCAATTGTCGAACTAAAGGCAGTGCACGCAATATAAATAGGGCAGTTCTTCGAAAGTACATAGGTGTATATGTGTAGAAAGCAGTTTTCTTTATGACTATACGGGCAGTGCACTTAGAGTGCAGGGTCGTCCCGCATTCCTTAGGAGCCAGTACAACGATGCTAGAATTTCTAGGTACGGCAATGCATGTGGTTGAGGAAGCGTAGTGCTTCGAACAGAAACCAGTGCACCTGCAGCATTACATAGAGCCGTGCAATTGTCGAACTAAAGGCAGTGCAAGTAGTCTAAGTACAGGGTAGTGCACGTAGTATAAATAGGGCAGTTCTTCGAAAGTACGTAGGTGTATGTGTGTAGAAAGCAGTTTTCTTAATGACTATACGGGTAGTGCATTTAGAGTGCAGGGTCGTCCTGCATTCCTTAGGGGCTAGTACAGTGACACCGGAATTTCTAGGTACGGCAGTGCATGTAGCTGAGGAAGCGTAGTGCTTGAACAGAAACCACTGTACCTGCAGCATTACATAGAGAAGTGCAATTGTCGAATGAAAGGCAGTGGATGCAGTATAAATAGGGCAGTTCTTCGAAAGTACATAGGTGTATCTGTGTAGAAAGCAGTTTTCTTTATGACTATACAAGCAGTGCACTTAGAGTGCAGGGTCGTCCCGCATTCCTTAGGGGCCTGTACAGTGACGCCGGAATTTCTAGGTACGATAGTGCATGTGTCTGAGGAAGCGCTGTGCTTCGAACAGAAACCAGTGCACCTGCAGCATTACATAGAGCAGTGCAATTGCTGAACTAAAGGCAGTGCAAGTAGTCTGAGTACAGGGTAGTGCACGCAGTATAAATAGGGCAGTTCTTTGAAAGTACATAGGTGCATCTGTGTAGAAAGTAGTTTTCTTTATGACTATATGGGAAGTGCACTTAGAGTGCAGGGTCATCCCACATTTCTAGGGGATAGTACAGTGACGCTAGAATTTCTAGGTACGACAGTGCATGTACCTGAGGAAGCGCAGTGCTTCGAACAGAAACCACTGTACTTGTAGCATTACATAGAGAAGTGCAATTGTCGAACTAAAGGCAATGGGCACAGTATAAATAGGGCAGTTCTTCGGAAGTACATAGGTGTATTTGTGTAGAAAGCAGTTTTCTTTATGACTATACGGGAAGTGCACTTAGAGTGCAGGGTCGTCCCACATTCCTTAGGGGCCAGTACAGTGACGCTGAAATTTATAGGTACGGAAGTGCATGTGGTTGAGGAAGCGCAGTGCTTCGAACAGAAATCAGTGCACCTGTAGTATTACATAGAGCAGTGCATTTGTCGAACTATGGGAAGTGCAAGTAGTCTGAGTATAGGGCAGTGCATGCAATATAAATAGGACAGTTCTTTGAAAGTACATAGGTGTATCTGTGTAGAAAGTAGTTTTCTTTATGACTATACGGGCAGTGCTTTCTAAGTATGGCAGTGCATGTAGCTGAGGAAGCGCAGTGCTTCGAACAGAAACCACTGTACCTACAGCATTACATAGAGCAGTGCAATTGTCGAACTAAAGACAGTGCACGTAGTATAAATAGGACAATTCTTCGAATGTACATAGGTGTATCTATGTACAAAGCATTTTTTTATGACTATACGGGAAGTGCACTTAGAGTGCAGGGTCGTCCCGCATTCCTTAGGGGCTAGTTTAGCAACGCCTGAATTTCTAGATAAGACAGTGCATGTGGCTGAGGAAGTGCGGTGTTTAGAACAGAAACCAGTGCACCTGCAACGTTACATAGAGCAGTGCAATTATCGAACTAAAGAAAGTACAAGTAATTTGAGTACAAGGCAGTGCACTCGAGGGATTAATAGAGCAGTTCTTCATAGTAAACTAATTTGGGTGCATCATCTCACAGAGCAGTCCATATATGAAAATAATGGCAGTGTAGGTAGAGTACACGGTCGTACCACATTAGTTTGTGCTGGTAGAACACTAAAGTTAAATGGTTGCACAGGGAGTGCATTTGTGTAGAAGCAAAGTGCTTCTAAACTAAACTAGTGTACACTTGTAGTGCACTGTAACTTTTTGGTAATCTAGTGCACTCAGGATAAATAGGGCAGTTCTTTGAAAGTACAAAGGTGTATCTACAACACAAGCGAAAACAGTTTTCTATATGACTGCAAGTTATTTCTTTATAAGGTAGTGCACGCGGACCCTAAACCCTAAACCCTAAACCCTAACAAGTACAGTGCTTCGAAATTAAACTAGTTTGCACGCAGCATTACAGAGAGAATGGCATATATGAATATAATGGTAGTGCAGTTATAATACACAGTGGTAGCACATTAGTTCGTTGTTTCTATTGCGGTCAACGTAATATAGTCCAATCTTCGTCACCTTCATGTGATATTTCGGTCACACTGTATAATACACTTTTAATTAAAAATGTATCTTATGAAGTGCACCAAAACATCACACAGCAACAGACTGCAGAACAAATTGTGATGTGCTGACAATATTCTGCACCCTGTAGAGACAAAGGTAAACAAATATATTAGTTTAAGCATATGAGTTATATTTTTTGAGTGTTCATTCAGTTATTCTTACTAGCTAACACTCGCACCTCGGTATTCAAGGTCTGGGTTTGCAAGCATGCTGATATCCCTCTCGTACAAAGGATTTTTTATACAGTGTGACCGAAATAATATACTGATTTTTAGATTTTGTAGCAGTGTTAGGTGTTTGAATCATACACCAAAATTAGTAGAAATCTATAGCATATTAACTTCTGTATATCGCTACTGTGTAGTAAAATTATACATAAAGTAGTACCTTGGGTGTGTAAAACGACTTGGGCATGGCAGATGCACTTGACGATATTGATTTGCTCTTGAATTGGTAGATCCCTTCCTGTATGTAATTCTCTGGTTGGCTTCACCTCTAGCTGAACAATTTGATTTGTATCTAATATTTCTTGCACCTATGATTTCATCTAGAAGCATGCATTTTTTAATCGACCCGCGTAGCATGCTACAAAATGGAAGGTGGCGGCTTCTGAGCTGTGTGAGACTAGGTGTGGTCGGTGTATGTCTTTATATACAATTCCTTGGTTGTTCTAGGGTTTCCTTCTGGTGGGCCTTGTTGGGCTAAACTATCAGTGTAGATGTTGCAGTTCTTTGAAAACTTGGTTTGTACATGTACCGCTTGAGTTTTATATTTTTCATTGTATGGCTATACACTTATAGCAGATAATCATTATTTAACCTACTATTATTTTTTCCATTGTTCATATCAAATATGTATATTGTGCACTAATCAAATTTGTAGGAGCACAATGTCTATTGTTTATATTCCGGAAATTTGATTCCACATAGAATTTATAACAATCAGTGCGTAATTAAAGAATCGGTAATAGTATTATGGGATAACAGCAGGACACAAATTTTTCTTTCAGTACATTGCAAATTCTTAACAGACATAATAGTTAAACAAGTCCATATTCTTAACAGACATAAGAAATAAGCAAAATTATCAATCGGAGTTTGATTCCGACGACTCTGTTAATGCCTGGCTACAATGAATAATGATGTTCATGACAAACATCATTTCAAGGTTAAGTTGTGAATCTTTTTTCCCTGTAATCAATATTGCTTGTCCAACACTGAGATTTGTAGTTTCAACGAAGTTCTTCCATGCGTCTTGGCTGAATGAGATGCGGCCATCTTTTGTTGTTTTGTACGCCATGGTGTTGACATTACCACTTTCTCCTATGCGTACTCCAACAAGACCTTTTTTAGAAATTTCAAGTGTAGAAATGAACTTCAATGGTAGTTTCTGAGTTCAATAGAAGGAAGACGTTTTTTAGAAATAAAATTATGAAGGTATTAAATCAATGTGAAATCAATAAATAAATAAATAAATAAAGTTAAATTTACAAACATACCATATTGTGTTGTTTAATGTTTGTTCTTGTCAAACAAGTCACAAATGGCAACCCTAGAAATGAATTGCCTGAGGGGAAGATGTCGAATAAGTAATTTTCCTCAGAATTTGTAAGGTTTCATGTCTTGAAAAAAATTGTAGAATTAAGCATTTGGACATTGCTGTTTTCAGCATCACTGCTGCTGTTATCTTCTTCATAATCAAAATATATCATAGTGATCTTTGGACCTGGAGCTCCCAATGAAAAGAATAGGTTTGCACCTACGCCGATCCTGCTCTCTATGACGAACCTTGTTCAACCTGGACCTGTAATGCGAGTAATTGTGCGCTCTTTGTGGACTTCAACATAATATGTTTTTCCAAGAGTTTGGAATTCCACTCCAAGTCCAGTTATGTCATTGAATTGCAACCTTAGATTGCATGGTATAGTCTATGGAATGATATAGTGAAGGAGAAGACTATTATATTAACAAAGATTAAGAAATGGACTTATACATATTGAAACGTAGTGTATATATACCAGTGAACGCTCGAACCGGCCTTCTACGAGACGAATAATGAATTCTGAGCCTGAATGTCCTAAATTTTTACCACAGTGACTGAAACAAACTTGACCTGGCGCAATTTTTTCTGCAATAAAAATAGTTGTGTATTATTAAATGTCTATACATATATAAAATAATTTATAATTTGTGCCTAGAATTTTTCTTATATTTTGTAATTATACTCCTTCTAATAATGTGATTCTGTACATACGATTCAAGCTATTTTTGTGCCTAACAGATGCGATAGTTTTTCGTTTAGTCCTAAACTAATAAACTAAGGTTAATCTAATAGTTAAACTACGATTGATGTTTGTCAAATTCAACAAATGAACATTCTTATCGTACCATTAATAAAAGTATAAGATCTTTAGTGTTAGTTCAAGATCATATAGATATTTCGTCTTCTATTTTTAACTCGTACTAACAGACTCAGATTTGTGAAAATCTGGACAGTATAAATCTTAGTACATTGATTTAGATATGGAGGAATATAAGCACACAAACATTTTTGCTAATGTTTGTACAATGTAAACGATTTGCTAAAAAATTAAACGATGTTGGTTGCTTACCGAAGACGCTGGAGTGGTGAACCGATGATCTTTCGTTGAAGGCGGCGGCAGAAGTTCGGCTAGGAGTTGATTTCTTGGCGGCAGAAGAAAGGGGAACGAGCTTTAGAGGAAGCTGGAAAAGGAGTACTTAAATGGATCGGTTGCGTCGCTTCATTTTATAGAAACAGACTATAATGCTAATTATTTCGACGAAACCCTTAGTGTACTTTCATTTTTCATAGTTATCGGTAGATAGGATAGGCAGTGCAGAGATACGGAATGAAGTGTGCCTGGTACGGTCAGGTCACTGCGGTTGTTCAATATCTTCAACCCTTTGCACAGCCGTTTTATGGATGACGTTGATGAAGTGCATACATGATTAACAAGCAGTGCGTGCTACTGTAAATTTTACGTGCAGTTAATTGCACGGTTATTGCTCTGCCGTGTCACCTTATTTTGCACCATACGGACGGTACCTTAACGAACCATAGGAACGCAGTTCATACTTATTTGTGAGGTGCAGTGTATTACAGGTACAAGTGTAGTGCGCTGCAGGTGCAATGTATTGCATGGTCTTAAAAACCGCGGGACCTTATTTTACACCGATCGCAAAGCAGCTTTAAGAAGCATAGCACCGCAGCACATAGTTATTTCGGAGGCAGTGGATGTCAGTATTTGTTACAGGTGCAGTCCGTGGTAATGTAAATTTTAGGTGCAGTTCACATTGCACGGTTATTGTTCTGCCTTGGCACCTTATTTTGCACCATACGCATGGTACCTTTAAAAACCATTAGAACACAGTGCACACTTGTTTGTTAGTTGCAGTGTATTGTAGGTATAGTGTAGTGCACTGCAGGTGAAGTGCATTGCACGGTTAGTGCACTACCTCGGCACGTTATCTTTTACCTTTCATAAAGCAGCTTTAAGAAGCATAGGACCGCAGTGCATAGTTATTTTGGAGGCAGTGCGTGTCACTATTTGTTACATGTGCAGTGCATTGAACGGTTAGTGCTCTGCTGTGGCACCTGATTTTGCACCATAGGAACGCAGTGTACTACCGGCTTCACCGGCTTTGCGTGTCACTGTGCATTGTAGTTGGTGTGCACTGCATGATCAATGCATTGTCGTGGCATCTTATGCTGAACCTTTCTCACAACAACTTTTATGGACCATAATAACGCAGTGCATACGTGTTGCACAAGAAGTTTCAATTCAATATGCATTGGGTGAGCAATGCATTGCACGGCCAGTGTACTGCCTCGGCACGTTAACTGGCACCGTACGCACAGTAATTTTACGGACCATAGTAAGGCAGTGCATACCTGCTTCACAGGCAGTTCGTTTTCTGTTTGCATTGTAGGTGTAGTGCAATGCATGGTCAGTGCAATGTCATGGCACCTTACCTTGCACCGTGCGCACATGTGTTTTATAAAAATAGGAAAGCAGTGGATACGCCGTACACACACAGAGCATGTCCATGTACATTCACAGTGCATATATTAATTGCCTATATTATTAGCATATTGATACATGCAAACATCTTAAATATAAGAAATATTTTATTTACATAGATTTACTGAACAACCTAGTGTATTAATATTATTACAAGTATCAATCTAATGATCATCTTCAGTCGGGTATGTCCTTCTCATTGACAGTAGGACTGGATGCTCTCAATACTTCAGGAAGTTCATCACGTAGATCGTTTTCTATCCCGTATATCATCTTGTAGTTAAATTCTTCTCTCATTGCGGAAGGGGAGAACTGTTTAACAATCAGGAAATGGGTATGTTATGAAGGTATGTTGCCAATAGAAAAAATACGAAGCAAATGGTATGTTATGAAGTTATGTTGCCACTAGAAAAAATACGAAGCAGATTATATTGTAACATAAACAACGCGACTTACCTCCTCTTGGGTGCATTTTATCGTGTCTCCATTGTACCACTGAATGCTTCTTAGGATCGAGTAAGCACACTCACTCTTTGTCTAATTTGGACACCTAGGATACTTTGCTCCGTTGAACTTCTCTGCGAATTCTGGAAAATTGTGACTAGGATATGCCGCTTTCAGAAGTTCATCTATTCTTTTAAGCTGTTTTCATGAAATGCAACATTTGTTGATCAGTATTCTAAATAGTGTAGTTGGAAGAAATAATGTTCTAACCATGATGGGTCCAATGTTGTTGTGATATTATGCACTTGTTTTAAAGAAGTAATCCTTGGTGTATTTCCTTGAGTCAATTATGTCAAGGCGACCTCCACTAATATACATGTTGAGGGAGTAAACTGTAAAGTGAGAGCTCTAGAAAACAGTTATTTCAATCTGCAATAAATACATAACAGTAAGTTCATTAGCAGAAAAGTTTATTTCATTAATAGTAAGCTCTCGAAATTTTTGTACAATCCTTTTCAAAATAGATGTTATGAAAATTTAGAGAAACTTACCAGTTTTGCCATGTCTGGTTTGAAATTTTTCATCAATGATTTGAATTGCTTCACACATTGTTTTGTGTAGTTCCAATTTTCTTTCTCGAATTCTGTCATCATGGAGACTGAAAGGTTGCATATGAATCCTTTACCTCCATCCACAAAGCATCTGCATGATTTGCTTATCATAAATATGTCTATGTAATGCTGAACCAATTGGTTGTCAGCCTTTCCTCCTTGTTGAAGGTTTTTTTCAGATCTCGGCCTGTCCATTCTGCTTCCATCATTACTCCAGATTCTTTTCTTCAGATCCGAATTATGGTTTTGCTGTAAAAAATCAGAGAAGTTTGTTGTCATTAATCCAAATTATTATGGTAAAGAAAGTACTGATACTTATTTTCCAGAATTGTAATTTGTTTTTAACCTTTTATTATAACATGGAACAAATCTTGATGCATTTAAGCTTTTAGCCTGGAACATGAAAAGTTAGCATACTATCTATTAATTTTATATGTGCATGTTCTAAACTAAAACGCTAGAAAAAGGGCGCCCTCGCGGGAGTGTTTTAAATGAAAGATCCGAAATATGTCTTTTTTAAACATTAGTATGTAAACACAACTCTATATTATGTCTTACTCAACATATTTATCTTGAAAACATTCATCCAAGATAGCCCTTTGAGCAGCGACTGCATGCTTCTTGTATTTGAAAGGGACATGCTTGAAAACTAGAAAGGTATTTAGATCTTGCCGAGCCAGTCTTGATGGCATGCTCGATGTTTCTGGTAGTTCTGTAATAGATTCAGATTGCGACATTTTGACCACAGGTGTTTCATCACTAGTTTTTGTGTTTCTAGTTATTCTTCCGGATGTTTCAACCTTTTCTTAAGACATTGTTGATATTCTAGCCAAGGTTTTGGGCTTTCTGCTCTTTTTGATCTTTTTTTCCCACGGTCCTGAGTACATTCATTTTCAATTTCCTTAGCCAATCTGAGTACTTCCATGTCTGTGAAATGGAGTTGAGCTGCACTCCTTTTGTCAATCAGCAATCTATTTGTTTCTTTAGCCGCCGACTCAAGAGACTGCATGACAGTGTTTTCTTTTGCATCTGTACTCAGATAAAGTTTAGGGATTCCTACAAAACAAAATCAAAAGCATGTTGTTAGTCTGCATACATCATGATTCTAATTGTATAAATTGAACTTCTAATTGTTATTATATTATTGTTACATTATAACGCATCGTACCTTCGATATTTGTAGTCAATCCACTCAACAGTATATAGGTGTTTTCCATTTGCTTGAACATTCTATAGAACCATAGGTTGCGAATAATAGGTATGTCTTCTGCTGTAAATTCTATGTAAGAACCCATTACTATGGTTTCCATCGCTTGTAGCATCATGAAGGTACCGTCTTCACTGGGAATTGAATAAAATGTAATAATAAATTATCAATAAATTCTAAAACATAAATTTATATATCTAAATTTAAAAACAAGGGGAGCAATTAGTGCTTACACATTGATATGTTTTGGCATATCACCAAACTCAATGTCAAAGCTCATTAATTCTTTATGCTCTTGACTGAACCCATGTTGCCATAATTTTTTAACATTGTTTACGACTTTGATAGCTATTCTTTGCAAACTCTCAACGTCTAGATTTCTTCCTGAGTCTAGTATTCTCATCTTCCTTGATACGAAATCAATTATAAATAAGTAGTGATTTCTCACTCAATTCTTATATGCATACGTGGCGTCTCGGATAGTAATCATTACCTATAAAAATGATAGGAATCATTACTAATTATAAAATATGTAAACAATTTAATGTAAAATTTCTGAAATATATTACTTGACGATTATTCACTATTCTTTGAAAAAATTCAACTTACGAAATTATATGCGGGTAATGTGTCTTCTGCTTGAGCTGAAAAATAGATTCCTTGTCCTTTGTGGAATTTGTGTGATATCAGTAGTCAAATATACCTATAACAAGCTTATATTGTTTAGTATCATTTAAACAATTGAAAAAAGGTTTTATTTTATTTCTTTTTTTGCATGAACAACAAGGTTATGTTGAAATTTATGTAAACCTATTTATTAACATTATATATGATATACTAGTTTTGTGAGCTTACCCCTATATTAGGACCAAAACATTTCGTTCCTTGTTCTGCTTTAGAAATTGCAAGATAATCTGCAACAAAATCGAGAATATTTTTTCTATAGTTCCTCTATCACGGAATGAATCTGCAATTTCTCCTGCAGTTACTATCTTTCCTCCTTTTCTTTGTATCAAAACGTATGACCTGCATGAATTATTGTAAATAAGTTAGTTTGATAATAAATTTCAGTATATTATAGCAATACTAATATATATTATATTACTATATATAATTGTTTCTTGAAAAAATTGCCTTTGCAGTTTTTCCGCAGTGTGGAATCTCAACATCATACTGTGAAACTTTTGACTAGCAATTCATCAGTCTTCATGTGCTTCCTCCTCTGCAACTTTGTGATAAACTGTGTTATTTCGTTTACGTAGGATTATAATTTTTTTATTATTGTTTTTTGTGTAAAAACCACCTTGGTTGAAAGGCGCCTCATCGCGAACAGGTACTATAGCACCAGGTTGCTCGTACTGTTGTTTGCCTGTCCATGAGTAGAAGCAAATTGATATCATCATGGTTATTTGTAATAGCAATCTTGATAGACATTCATTAATTTTTTTAAAATTGCTCAGTTATTCACAGGTAAATCTTTTTTTTGACAAAATATCTTTTCACTATAACTATACTTACCTTCTTGGATATTGCAACCATGTAAATCTGTAGAAGCATTGCCATCAATAAACCAACTATCTACTTTGGCATCAAGGTCTGGGTTTGCTATGTTCTTACCGTCGTCTATGCAGCTTTCCTGGTTAAATTATACATTTAAAAGTGATCAGATAACATAATATAATGTTTTTAAATATACGTAGAAATAAAAATAATAAATATCGTTGGTAAGATGTAAAAGATAGATAACCTGTTGGTATGGCATGGTTTCATTAAATTGAACTTCCTGCCAATTCAATTGATCCATATTATCAAGGGCGTTGAAATCTTTCATGTCATCAATAATTATCATTTCTTCATGTGGCATTGAGTTATTTTCAAAAGAAGATGCTTCTGGATCTGTTTGATGTTCAAGTGTGGGAGTGTTTTCGTTGTCATATGGCAGTCTGTCATCAGAAATCCTCACTGCTTCATCTTGTATAATATTATTATCCATGTTGCATAAGTCATCTTCTTGTTCTTCATTGTGTCTTTTCTGCTTAGCCAGATTACCATCCGTGTTGTCGTCAATCTTTTGCTCGACATATGTAAGAGGTGTTACAACTGCATATGACGCAGTATTTGCAGGTGCTGGTATTTGCAATGTGTTAATAACAATTTGTGCATGCGTCAATTCGTGCAAATCATCACCCTTCGTTGAATACTCATCATCAATTGATGTTTGGTTTTCTCCTTGTTCCGCCGGCTGCTCAGTTTCTGTTTCATCGACTTCAACATCCTGCTCCTGGTCCCATGTGCTCCCTGAATCAATTTGTACCTCAGTCATGAATTAATGAACTTCATCTTGAGCACATTGAAGTTGACTATCATCATTGTCATCTTCAATCTGAATATCAGTAATCCCCTCTGTTAAATCCGTACGACCTGCATTTGTATTTGTTCACCATAACAAGCATTGTTTTCTATCGGAATCTCAGATGTAATTATTGTATCACTGGGATCATTCATTCTCTGGTGGCTGTCTTCTTTTATTCCTTCGTCAATAACTGCTTCTGAATGCTCACTGATAAGTTCAGCAACTTATGTGCCAGGTGTACTCGATGATGGTACGATGGTGTCTTCAACATGTGAGGTGGAATTATCTTTTGTGTTTTGCTCGACAGACCCAACAGGTGTTGTAACTGCAGACACCGCAATGTTTGCAGTTACTGGTATTTGAGTTGTTTCAATAACATTTGATGCATCCGATAGTTCTTCTAGATGATCACTTGTTGATAACAAGAGGTATGCATCGACTATATTTTTTCTGAAGATCTCTAGAGCTGGCGCACAACTACATTCTCGTAGTTCACTTTGTATTGTTGTTGTTGATATACAGTGGCCAATCGAGTTCTGGCTTGGGAAAGAGACTGTTCGCCACGGGGATGGGATATACCAAAATCTGTCCTCCCTCCATTTTAAGCCTTAGTGAACTCTTCCCGGATCTAAGGCGAGGAATGGGGCGGCGCCGTCGGCTCACGCTCGTGCCCGGTGATCTTCTCTGGTCCTCCGCGTCTCCGTCTAGCCATGGTTCGGGTTCGAGGTTCCACTGCCTCGGATCTGAGACCGGGTCGGATGGGGAGGAGGCGCTCGCGGAGAGGGCTTTGGAGGTGTTGGAAGACGCCGACGGCGGACTAGGATGGACTTCGGTTTCGCGTCGGCGGCGGCTGAAGGATGAGGAGTTGCGGCAAATCTTCTGGGAGGAGATGGGCTTTCTAACGAAGGCGTCGAGGTTCTGGGAGATGGTCAGCTCACCGTCGGGCGTCGTGTCCCCGCCGCGGCCTTCTCCGAGGTCTTTGCCGGGGCCGACCATGAGTAACGGAGCCCGGTGGAGTGTGCGACGTCCGATGTCGGCCTCGCCGGCTTCACCGAAGCCTTGGCGCGAGCCTCCGCCGCGCCGCTGGTCTTCTACCTCGCCGCTGTTCGGGCGGGTGATCGAGGAGGCGCTCGATTGCTCTAGGGCAGAGGGGTCGGACCGCTCAGTGGCCCCGCGGTTGTCATCGGAGATGGGCCCACTATGGCCGATACGGGCCTAGACGGACCGGTTGATGCTGAGGCCGACTAGAACTTGGATCGGGACCGTTTCTCGTGGTTCACGATCACGAGGCGATTTAGGGCGGCATGGACGCGTTCCGTGTCTACCGATCGATCGCCTACGTCTCGCTCCGCCTCGGACTGTGCTCCCTGTCGCGCCGTCTCCTCCTCGCCTCGGTCTGCGCTCCCTGCCATGCCGCTAATCCTCTCGGCCACGCGAACACCATCACCTCCACGGCGCTCGTACGCGGTGGCTCTAGCTTCTCCGTCGGCTGCCATGGCGTGGTTGAACCCTAGAGGCTCCCACGCCGCGGCCTCGGCTCCGTGACCTCCTGCTGTGTGCGCACCCCCGCCTCGGGGCCGCTCTGCCACGACTCCTGCGGCGATGGCCGTGCCTAGGCCTGCTCTGACGCCTGCTGGTGCGCCGGCTCCGGCCTTCGCGGGGCAACCCTCTGAATCAACGTCTACCTTTCCCGGACCACCGGTTTTCCTGCCCGGGGTTCAGTTCCGTCCGCCGGCTGCCTACTTTGCTGCTGCTCAGATGCCGATGCAACCTCTCCAGGCACCGTACCGGGGCCTGACTCCGGTGGCATTTGCTGGAGGTCCGCCCCATGGTTTCGTTGGAGGCACATCTGGTGTGGCTCCGACCTCTAGATAGTTTGGGGCTACCCACACAACGCCCTTGGGTGGGGGACCGCAGTTTGGTTCGATTGGTGGCACAGTGGTGAATGCTACGCCGAAGAGGAAGAAGAAGCCTTCTGGGGTTACTCAGCCGCCGATGCAGCCTGGATCTTTTGGTAATGGATCTTTTGCAGCTATGCCATCATAGTTTATGGGTCATCCACATGGTGGTTTCTCGCAGTTTCCTGGTTCTGGTGCCCAGCAACCTTACCAGCCTATGGTGCAACAGTATGCTTCTCATGCTAGGGGCTTGGAGGCCACGGCTGTTCCAAGTCCTGTGGTGGTCCCAAAGAAGCCTAAGAAGGTTGTCAGATGTTGGAAGTGTGACTCTGATTCACATGCCACCAAGGATTGTAAGACCGTACACTACTGTTACATTTCTGATGTTGCTTCCCACCCAACATTGCGTTGCCCTGTGCTTAAGCAACCTCGATCGACTGCTTACATGGTTGGGTCTGGCCATGATAAGACGTTATTTGCACAAATACCTGATAGTGTGGTTCGTGATGATATGGGGCCCAGTCAGAGTCCCATTGCTTTGGTCCAGATTTCAGGTGAGGCGGTCACTGCGGAAGTGATCCAGCTACAGATTGCACAAAGATGTCAGGTCAGGCCGAGCTGGAAGTGGGAAGCTGTGCCACATGGGGACAATGCTTTTCTGGTTAGTTTCCCTTCTTTCGAGGACTTGGATAGGGTGGATGGGAGTCAGTTTTCCATGCCATTGGGCAAGAGCCAGCTAGCTGTTTCTGCTTACAAGACCCTGAAAGTGTCACACAAATGTGAATTACATCAAGTTTGGCTGCATGTGGAAGGGGTTCCGCATTCCCTTCGCACTTTCTTGGTTTGTGGGCGGTTGGATCTCTTTTGGGTACACCCCTGGACGTGGATTTATTGTGTTTGCGAAGGAGGGGTGTTGTTCGCATTCTAGTTGGTATGTTTGATATTACGGTGTTTAGGAGCCAGGATGCTTTGGGTTCCTTTCTTCTGATGCTGTGGTTAAGCTGAAGGGGTATGAGCTGAGGTTACGGTTGGAACCTGCGGCGTATGTTCCGGAGCCAGTTTTTTCACCATGCTTGTGGAAGATGCCGCATGCTGACTCTGAGGGAGATGGTATGGGGAACAATGGAGATGACGTGATGGACACCTCAAACACTACTGCTCCGCCTCATGGGGATGGGACTTCTTCTGGACAGCCCTCTAGTCAGGGGGGTCCTTCTTCTTCCTCAACACGATAGGTTCTTTCGACAGTTTATGTGGTTACTCCATTTAATGCTTCTCCTTCGACTCTGTGTGGAAAGGAACTTCTAGACGCTTTGCCGTTGGATTCACCGTTGTGTGGGAGGGGCTTGTCTGCTGGTTCGCCACGTGTTTCGTCTTCCCAGTTACAAGAGGCTCTTCGATCGGTCAAGGGGTCTTCTTCTGTTTTGGTCACACCGGCTAGGTGTAGGCTGAACGTCTTGGGTCGGTCTATCCCTAGGACGAAGCCGGTGTTGGAGGAGGTTTCTGCTGAGGTGGTGTCCGATGGGCTGGCCCAGGCTGGGCTGGCTGATCGATTGAGTGCTGGCTCTATGCCGGCGGACTCATCCCCCATCGCGGACGGCCACGTGGCGGAGCCGCGGGCGGGGCTGGTGGACACAACGACGGGGGCTCCTGTGGTGGTGGTGGCGGACTCGGGGGCCTAGGCGGGGCACCCGATGATCGACGCCCATGTGGGGTAGCACATATGTGGTGACCTGGCCTAGGCGGGGTCAGGTTCCCCCACTCTTGTGTCGCCTTGTAGCCCAGGCGGGGCTGCAGGTGGCCATCATGTGCCTCCGGTGATGGAGGTTCCGGCATGCAGGAGCTCCAGACATGGTACTGATGCACTCGGGGCGTCGATCACGGACGAGGATTCATTGGCCAAGGCCATGCGAATGAAGGCTGAGAAGAATATGGATTCTCATGGTATATTGAATTCGTCCCCATCTTTCCTTTATTTTTCAACCCCTGTTATTGTTGATAAGCTTGCCAATGTTGGTATTAGCATGGTTAGATCTGTAAAGGAAATTAATTTTTCTAGTTCTGTTCTGAGACATATGGAGGTTGACCATCTAACGGTTACTCCTAAGGTCCTAGTTGTTCCTGATTCTTTATCAACGGAGGAGGAGGAGTTGCATGCCATAGTAGATGGTCAACTCCTTGCTCACTTAGTTGGTGAAGTGTCATACGTGGGTTATGATGAGACTGATCTAGGCACATTATATGAGCTAAAAGCTTCTAGTCAAAAATCTAAAAACCTGAAGTCTTGCAAAAGGACTCATGTATCCAAATCTACTATTGTTTCTCAATGAATTGCATGTTCTCAAATAGCAGAGGTCTTCGTGACTTGGCTAAACATTTGTTTTTGCCGATTGTGTGAGAGATTATAAGTTGGATTATTTGGGTATTTCTGAGACCGAGAGACGGGATTTCTCACTTGCCCAACTCAATCGCCTTTCTGGTGGAGTGGACTTTACGTGGGTATCACGTACCCCGCGAGGTAGATCTGGGGGGATCCTATTAGGCGTCAGAGATGAGACTATGGATGTCTTAGCTAGTTCAAATGGTGACTTTTTTATTAAGCTCCATATTCGTAACAAAGCTGATGAGTTCATATGGTCTCTAGTCGCTGTTTATGGGGCTGCCCAGGTTGTTTACAAGCCTGACTTTTTGCGTGAGTTGGTTAATCTAGCTAAGGATAATCCGTGCCCTATTCTTATAGGGGGATTTTAACTTGCTACGATTCCCTCATGAGAAAAGTCGGGGTCGTTTCGATGAACATTGGCCTTTCATGTTTAATGCTGTCATTGACAGTTTGAACCTGAGAGAGGTTACGATGTTAGGACGACAATACACTTGGGCTAATAGTCTTCCGGAGCCTACATATGAAAAGCTGGATAGAGTGCTTATGGATACTAAATGGGAAGATAAATTCCCTATGGTAACTGTTCGCGCTTTAGAGAGTATTGAGGCTATGTCTGATCATGCTCCTTTACTACTCTCTGTTGGAACACCAATACGAAAGACCAAACACAGTTTCAAATTTGAACTTGGATGGTTGGATCGTGATGGTTTCTATGATTTAGTTAAGGCTATTTGGGAGAAAACTGTTAGTGGTCAGACGCCGATACAATGATGGAATACTAAAATTCGCGCCTTGTGCAAGTACCTTCGTGGCTGGGCTAGACATACTGCTAGAGTCCTAAAAAAAGGAGAAATTATGCCTTGCATCTATTATTAACGATTGAGAAGCTGCTGCGGAAGTAAGGCTGTTGACTGCACAAGAGATTGTGATTAAAACACAGTCGAATGCAGACATAGCCAAACTACTCTGTGAGGAGGAACTCAAATGGTATCAACGTTCTAAAGCAAAGTTTATTCTTGAAGGAGATGCGAATACAAGATACTTTCATGCTGTTGCCAATGGCAAGCATAAAAAGAAACTTATTCACTCTCTTGTTCAGGATGAAGGTACCATTGAGGGTCAGGAGCAACTAAAATCTTATATTACTGCTTATTACAAGTCTCTGTTCGGGGCATCGCATGAGAATTTGTTCTCTTTGGATGAGTCCCAAATAGCTGATATTCCTAAGGTTTCTGTTGAGGAGAACAACTTTCTAACCGCCCCCTATACGGAGGAGGAGGTCAAGATAGCGGTTTTTCAAATGGAACATAATAAGGCGCCAGGACCCGATCGCTTTCCAGCGGAATTCTACCAAAAATTCTGGGAAGTCATTAAGGGGGACCTAATGCACCTTTTTGAGTTCTTACATGTTGGTCAGTTAGACATTTTTAGTCTTAATTTTGGCAACATTATTTTATTGCCTAAGGTTAATAATGCGGACCGAATACAGTAGTATCGTCCAATCTGCCTTCTCAACGTTAGTTTTAAAATCTTCACAAAAGTTGCTACGATTAGATTAAATTCGGTTGCTGATCATGTTGTATGCCCATCTCAAGATGCTTTTATGCAAGGAAGAAACATCCTAGACGGTGTAGTAATCTTGCATGAAACAATCCATGAACTACACTCAAAGAAATTAAATGGTGTATTGTTCAAGATTGACTTTGAGAAGGCTTATGACAAAGTTAATTGGTCTTTTCTCTAGAAAACACTCCGAATGAAAGATTTTTTGAAGGAGTGGTGTGCTCTCATTCAGTCTTTTGTGTCTGGTGGTAGTGTTGCTATAGATGTCAATGGCGACACTGGCAAATATTTCCAAACAAAAAAAGTACTAAGGCAAGGGGATCCACTATCGCCTATACTATTTACCATAGTTGTAGATATGTTGGAAATCCTTATCGAGAGAGCCAAGGCTGATGGCCAAGTTGAAGGTTTAGTTCCCCATCTGGTTGATGTAGATCTATCTATTCTTCAATACGCAAACGATAGAATTCTATTTATGGAACATGATATAGAGAAAGCTAGGAATCTGAAGTTAATTCTGTCAGTATTTGAGCAACTATCTGGATTAAAAATTAATTTCCATAAAAGTGAATTGTATTATTTTGGCGAGGCTATTAACGATGCCCAACTATATGCTGATCTTTTCGGCTGTGGTCTGGGGCAATTTCCTATCAACTATCTAGGAATACTGATCCATTATCGGCGTCTCACGATTGTGGAATGGAAACTCGTTGAGGAAAGACTACATAAACGTCTAAATAGTTGGAAAGGCAAGTTGCCATCCCTTGGTGGAAGACTAGTTCTCATAAATACAGTACTCACCAATATGGTACTGCATATGATTTTGTTCTTCCAATTGCCGAAAGGGATCTTGAAGAAAGTGGACTATTTCCGACCAAGATTCTTTTGGCAAGGGGATAGTGAAAAAAAGAAATATCGACTGGCCAAATGGAATGTGGTTGGCCGACCTAAAGAGTATGGTGGACTGGGCATACATGATTTGCAAGTCAAAAACACCACACTGTTGAGTAAAGGGTTGTTTAAACTACTTACTGAAGATGGTGTCTGGCAAACCATGTTGTGGAGGAAGTATGTTGGCTCCAAAGCGGTGTCTCAGATGGTTTGGAAACCAGGAGATTCACATTTTTGGGAGGGACAAAACACTTCTTTCGTTTTGGTACTTTTAATATTAGGGATGGTTCACAGATTCATTTCTGGGAAGATAAATGGCTTGGCCAATCTACTCTTCAGGAACAATATCCAGCTCTTTACTCGATCGTTAGACACAAAGGGGATACAATTTCCACGGTAATGAAAAATAATACTCCTAATGTGACTTTTAGAAGAAGTCTAATTGGCCCTAGACTACTATCGTGGAACAATCTTTTAGTTCGATTAGCCACGATACAACTGTCGGAGGTTGTGGACGAGTTTAAATGGAATTTACTAGAGAGTGGTAAATTTTCTGTGGATTCAGTGTATAGAGCTTTGATTCAACCTGATATTCCAGTCGATAATAATAGTAAAATTTGGAAGATGAAAATACCCCTTAAAACGAAAATATTTGTAGGGTATCTTCATAAAGGGGTAATTATCACAAGAGGCAACCTTGCTAAGAGGAATTGGAACGGAAGTACACAGTGTGTTTTTTGTCATCAGAACAAGACAATTAAACATCTATTCTTCCAATGCAAATTTGCTCGCTCTATACGGTCAGTCATCCAAATGGCCTTGGGTTTATCGCCCCCTCGATTGGTTGCCAATGTCTTTGGTAACTAGTTATATGGGATACATGATAAATATGGGACTGTGTTTAGGGTGGGAGCGCTTGCCATTATTTGGTCGCTTTGGCTGTGTAGGAATGACAAGATTTTTAATAACACTGTGTCTTCTTCTTTGTAGGTCATCTATCGAGCTACCGCTATTCTCCGATCATGGACTACTCTCCAGCATATGGACCTCCGCCACTTATTTGTGGAGGGGTGTACGCGATTGGAGGACACGACAAGGGATATTTCGTCTCGACATGGATGGTAGCGTGATCTCCATATAGATCAACATTAGCTGGAGGCGCTTGTTCTTATTATTATGATTTGTAGTTTTATTTTTTACCGTTGGACCTAAGGTGTGTGGTTGAATGGCTGTGTGCATCCTACTTATGCAGAGGCCGGGTGTAAACATTGCTTTGAGTAATATATGCGCCCATTTCCAAAAAAGAAGATGATCACTTGTCATTGAATACTCAGCATCGATATAGGTTTGGTTTTCTACTTGTCCTTCCTGCTGCTCTATTCCTGTTTCATCATGTTCCACATTCCGATCCTTGTTCCTTGTGGTTGTAACTGAAACTATGCATAACTGAGCCACGCAAACATCAACTTCATCATTACCATATTCAAGTCGTCTCTCATTGTTAACAACCTCCATGATAATATTAGTAATGTTGTCTGTTAAATCTGTATCACATACATTTGTATCTGTTGTACCAGAACAAGGCATGTTGTCTGCCGCAATCTCATGTGTAATTTGAGTTTGACTGGCATATATGGTTACATCAAGAGTATAGGCAGTCCTACATCAAGAGTATAGGCAGTTCTATAGGAAGCAACTTTATGAAAAAATAAAATAAGCAGTGCAATTATTGGTACGAAGAAGTACACATATACAAAAGCAGTGCGCTATGAATTGACAAGGCGGTAATATGTTGCCATCAAAAAAATGTATTAAGCAGCCCATCCGACGCAATATGGACCTATGCATTGTCGGAGTAAGTCATATATCGCTACGTCCATAGCACAGACAATGCAATATACCTTTCCAAGGCAGTGCAAACACCGACTAGAGAAGAAAGTATATTACAATGTAAAGAGTAGTGCATTATTTGTTCACAAGACAGTACACACGCACAAGATCAGACAAGAGCGTAACACTATGTGTTAAGAAATCACCCTTTTTCCCAGCTTTAGCGCAAACAGCTACACCTATAGTTATGACTATAGTCTCGGCAGTGCGATATAATTGCCACAAGCATTGTAACAAACAAATAGAGAAGCATCCTTACGTATATGTTTACAAGGAAGTGTATAGGTATAGACTTGAATAATCTCTTTGTTATCTCGATGATTTCAAGACACATGATAAACACAAACGTAAGATGAAATTTGTCTGACAGTAATATTCATATACACACTCATGGAAATAATATTGTACTGCAAATAAGCATCCTAATTAATACATTCCACGAAATTATGCTAAGAAGAGGATATTGTTGATCAACTTTATTTTCCTTGCATTGCTGAATCTATGAGGAAATTGTATGACCCTTTTCTGCAGAAATTTCTGGGTCGGCACCTTGTTCTTCTCCTATAGTTGGTTCAACCACACCAGGATCATCATATGAATCTTGATTTTGTGAACCAGGCTCTTCCTGATCCTTTTCCTCATCATCTTCTTCTTCTTCTACCTGAGGTCCTTGATGATTATCTGCTATTTCCTCTTTGGGCTCCACCGCTTCTTCGGCGACTCCTTCCTCCTGGATCTCCTCCTCCATTTGTGGTACTACTAGTGCGGGCAACTCAGATCTATGCGCCTAGCATCTCTTAGTTGATCGGAGAGGTGTAAAGCTGACGGAGTTTGCTCCGTTTGGGTCTGGCGACAAGGGCAAAGGTGGGTGGCGTTGTTGGCGACGGCAAAACATTCTAGATAGGTGTAGTTGCAGCTGGATAATGTTGAGGGCTATAAATAGAAATCCAGCGTTGCTAAATTGCATGCATGGCGGGATAAATACATGCTGTTGGCGGGAAAGATTGATGAACTAATCGAGAAAGACAGTGGGAAAAATTGATGAACTTATGGAGAAAGACGTGCTACGCTTGCTCTCCGTGACAGCCAAGAAAAGGAAGCATACGGCAAATCAAGTATATCTAATGGTGGTTAATCCATAAGATTCAAACGGAATATCAAATGTCTTTTACTGTAAATGCTTTCATTTCAAAAGCCGTTCAATAGTTCATGGTCTGAACAGCAATCAGTTATGCATGTCGAACTCAGGTAGGTTAGTTATGTACAAAACTCTTATTGTAAACACGGAAGTGCAGATAGTGCATATATATTTGCATCCAGCACGGTGATGCCTATATAATACACGGGGATAAGTTGTTTTTATTTACCACAGTGAACTGCACTGCTTGGAAAACAACAACTCTACTACTACATAATAAACAAATTAATTCATTGTTTTGCATAACACCACAGTATGCATCGTCATTGTTTATTTTCAGCTCGACTTAGGTGCTAAAGCTCTTAGTTCTTCCGGCAGTTCATCTTTTGCTTCGTTGGCCTCGGAGAATAGTGCCCAGAACAAATACTCCTCCATGACTGAGCTCGCGTCCATCTGGTCGAATTGTTCAAATGAATCAAGAAAATATTTTGTTAATGTCAATCAAAAATTTGTATTTGGTAAAACTTTTGATTCAAAACTGGCATTACTTACATCTTTAAGATCATGTACAAGTTGAATGCCGTTGTAGTTCTCAATGCTCTTTAGAATCCAAAAACCATCCATGTCTTCAACTCCTCCTTTATGTACCTTCACATGTTTTGATCTAGATACAATATTTCCCCATTTTGAAAGCTTGTTCTTCGGGTAGAGTTCGTCAACAAACTTGTCAAATCTCTTTAGCTAAAAAAACTAGTATGTACAGCATAGTTAGTGACATAATTTTTTTCAAATTATGCAGATTGTCTTTAGATGTATTATGAAGTTATAAATGTAAAAAACCACCCCATTTTTTCTCCGATTTGATTGTGGTAAGCTTTTTTAGACAATCCTTTTATCTGTGTTTTATAATCCCGTGTGTCAATAACTTCAACGCGACCACCTTGGGGGTAGTTGTTTAGGATGTAAGTAGACACGTGATTGTCATGACACAGGAAGAAGTATCTGTGATGGGCAAGTAAAATAGTAACATTGATTATATGTTATAAATTAAAATACGGAATATTTCTGTATGTGATTAATGAGTTATGTATTAATAAACGTACCATCTTAGCTTTGCTCAAATCTGCATTTCTAATTAGAAGTTTGAACTGTTCAATCTTGGAGACGGCTTCAAACTGATAAATTTCGTCTTGTCCTCTAGAATTTGTGAAATTCTCCTTTTTCCCAATGTCACATAAACAAGCAACCCCTAATGGCAGTACTATCCTTCAATTCCTGAACAGACATTTGTAGTCCGGGATACTGCGCTAGCTTGAAATTATGAAGTCCATCATGTCATCATCTAGCTTGCCTTTTCCATTGAAACATGCTGCAAGCCTTGCTGCAGTCCAATATTTTGGTATTTCCAGGCCTTGTTCCAGAGTTGACGAATATTTCACCATAACCAGCCTGAGATTTTCCTCAAACAAACGAAAGAAGGATCAAATATAAAAACCTGCATCCAGGCTTGTGTGACATCATACACATATATTTTACTAAAGGAATCCACAAAGCATAGTTGGGTGCTTACTCTTCATTCTTCTCCAGAAAATCCTTGCTTAGTACCAATCTACGAGCAACTGGAACATCTCCCTTGTATTTAAACGTGTGTGGGGGGGGACGTACATAGGCAACTTAAGTTTTAAGATGTTTTGTAGAGTCCTCTTGTAAGATTTGATATTATCTGGGGAATTATCACCAAGAACCGAGCTCCTTGTAACAGGTGTTCTTAATCCTTGCTCTGGCAACGAAAATGTTTTAGTTGCATCTTCTCCCTGGTATTGTGATCCAATACACGAGGTGTCTGCATTTTCAATCTGTGTTATAACATCAGCCGTGTCATGCGGATGTCCTTTCTGAATTGCTTTTTCAACAATAGCGACCTCGTGGTTAGAGGAACCTTCTATGTGAGCAATTTCTGGTAACAACATGGTCACACCTGCAGCAATATTCGTAAAAACTGTGTCATTTCCTCTGTACCTGTTATTAATGTAAAAAACATCGTCTAATGTAAAAACCAAGCATCTTGACATAATGTGGCACTACCATTGTTGAACCGCATGGTTAACCTGTCTTCCTCCGCTCCTACTGCGTCTTTGTTCCATCCTTGTGCTTGTTTAGACGAGTTTCCTCCTGCATCATTATTACAAGTAGTTTTCCTGTCAATCCCACTAGTAATTTTGCCATTAACAACATATCTACAGAATACAACAATACCATTACTTAGTTGTGCCGTTGATGGTTGTTGGTCAGTTTCAAATTTCTTAGAATCGTCTACTCCTTTTCTTGTAGTATGCGTTGTAACCGGTGTCGGTGTTGCCATGCGTGCAGAACAACTCTGAGTAACACATTAAATATATCAGTAAAAAATACAAAAAGTGGACAAATTGTTACATTACATTGTTATTTGTATGCGCTCATGTGATGGAAGTTGCTAAATACACGTCTAGAAAATACGAACCTGTTCATCCAAGGCTCTTGCACTGACAATGTCGTGCTCCTCATCCAGTGCTACTATATTTTTTATTCTGGCTATATACATGATTCCTCTATCGTCAAAATTCCAGGGCGTATAATTATCAGTTGAATCCATTTTATTCAGTGTTATCACTGCTAACTTGCCTATAGTAGAGTATTCGTTCCCAACATTATAGTCATGAGTTGCTTTATCGGCTGTATGCTTTCATTGATTAATTCGACTAGTGCCTAAAATGTTTGCACCGTTGGTGAGGTCATTCTCGCATCTATCAAAACATCTCAGCATGTCAGTTGCACATTGATGGGATGGTCGGAAGTAGTTAGCCATTGCTTCCAGTTTACTTATTTTCAGGTCCCTATGCTTCATGGAAGGTTCTTTATATATCGTTGCTGGATTTGTATCATCACTTATGATTTTATCACCTGGTTCTTCCTCTAGCAGTATATCTATATACTTGTCCATGCATTGATCTAGCATCTGGGACTTTGTTCGTGAACCCTCTAATTCTTTGCTAGAGGTTGAGGTTATCTTGTTACAAGTCGTTTCTACCACAGGAGGTTTCAAATAATTGCTTCTTTCGTCACAGCTTTTCCACTTCAAACAGTAAACAAATATTATTTCCACAGATCGTGAATAATTGTCGGAAGAGTTAATTTTAAAATAGTTGATTCGCTGGAACGAATATTTATGTGAAAAAAGATAAGGTCAATTAGAATACTTACATTCAGTCGTCCCCACCTCTGTTTGTCAATGACATCCACTTTCAATATAGCAAGCAGATCTGATTTGTCCAGGTATTTGACTCTAGGTGTTTCTTTTGTCATAAGTGATTTTCTGCACTTGAGCGAATCCAGGTATATTATTAGAGGAAGGACTGTGCAACCTTTGACAACATTTTGATTCATATCATCAACATGAAACTTTATTGCTGTCCTCTTGATCTCGTCAATTACAAGCTCGCAAAAGTCCATTTTTCCAGAGTTCTCGATATCAATGTTTTTCACTACCCCAACTTCTCGGCTGATGTGGTTGTTTAAACCTGGACATATAAGCTTTGTGCAGATTACAAGTATTATGCATTTCATTGTAAACTTGTCCGTTGCACCCTTTTTGATATGACGGATCAGGTGTTGCATCGTTGCACTGTCCCTATCTCCCAAGCCCAGTTTGTTCTTAAGCCACAGTAAATCAAAGGTATCGCCAGCTTCGGAAGGCCGAGGCGCCTTTATAATGCCGTTGGGTAGACCAAGGGCAGAATGCGCTGCATCTGCTATCAGAGCTATAGTCTTACCACCGGCAAACTCCATTTTCAGAGTTTCTACATCAATCTTCTTGTATAGCTTAATGATCAGTGGACTACTAATGTTTGAATCGAGCTTGTATTCCAGGATGAAACCCCAGCCAATTTTTACTAGCTCTACTTTTTGGAGATCGTTTAGATCATGTTTAACCAATCAGTTGAGCTCTTTGAGAGAGCACCTTACTGTGTAATTTGATCTAGTCCTACTACGGGGCTTCTTCTTATCCCTTGTATATTTTTCAATTACCATCACTTGATTCTTGGACATATCCTGGTAGTTTACGGGAAAAATGTATCAAATATTCATAAACTTATTTCTAAATTTCTCAGTGTAGACTGTAGACTCGATTAAGAAATATGACATGAACTAACATTACGTAAGCTTACCATGACAACATTATTTTGGTTGTTCGGACTGCCATGTTGTTCTCCACCAATCTTTCTTTTCTTCTTACGTACACCGCTTTTAATGTTTGAACCTATTTTGCGTTTCTTTTTCAGCTCCAGCTTTATTTTGTAAATCTCAATCTTCCTATTAAGTTCATTTTCTGACACATCAAACTCATCGTCAGTATGTGCCATACCGTCGGAAGATTCTCCATCACTAGCATTGCAAGAGCTCATTTTTCCCTGGTGGAAAAAACATACCAATCTTATTACACGTTATAATTTTTCTTAAAAGGAGTTTATCTAGACCTATTTTAGTATCCATGTTCACTTCACACCTTGATGAACCTACACACTAAAAGAAGTCTAGATACACTTCATTCACAAAGCTAAAACATCTTATATTTTGAAATGGAGGGAGTATTAGATATAGAAAGCTAGGGTTTTGATATTTAAATTCTACTAATCTATTCCCTCCGTCCTAAAAAGGATATAACAAGTTTGTTTGAATTTGGATGTATCTATATACTAAATACTGTCTAGAATCGTATCTCGCTGAAACAAGCTTGAAAAACTAATTTAGACTATAATAATATTTCCATTTTTTGTGGACTTGATCTCAGTACCAAGGTTTCCATACTATGGACGATGAATTAATGATTATAGAAGGAAATCTTTGCTATCAAGTAAGAGCGGTAAGTTCTTCGCAACTGAGTAGTAGTAGGGATGATCTCGAGTACTTATCCATGGGGATGTTTTGTTAAGTTGCTATAGAGAATCCCTACCTCGGAAAGAGGACGGCGCCGCCGGTTCCTTCTACTACAGATTTTCCGCAATCTGCGGAAGAGTTGATTCTCTTCTATGGATGGGATCAAGTAAGAGCAATAAGTTCTTCGCAATTGAGTAGTAGCAGGGATGATCTCGAATCCTTATCAATGGGGATGTTTTGTTAAGTTGCTATAGAGAATGCTTACCTCGGAAAGAGGACGGCGCCGCCAGTTCCTTCTGCTGCATATTTTCTGCAATCTGCGGAATAGTTGTTTCTCTTCTGCGGATGGATAGTATAGGAAGCAGATGAAGGCTAATTACATATAATAATGGAGAACCGTGTCTCCCGTCATCCATAATAACTGTTGTAATGCCCGATTTTATTAAGATTTTTCCAGGACAGTGCAAATCTTTTGTTTTTTTTAAAAGGCAGTGTAATAGTAAACTAGTTGGCAGAATAATGACTTCTGGAAATCAATGTAGCAACAACAGAAAATCATTGTTATTTACGGCCCTGGAATTTATTATAGGTGTACCATAAATTGTACTCCTAACTGTCTTCGAGTTATTATATATATTATAATATATAAAAACCAGATGCTAATTTTAATTTTTCCAGCTAATTCTTGTTCCATTAATTTAACCCCCATTACTTGTCATGCTCTAATCAGAATTTCACGATGCAACATAAATTTTTATTTAGTGCCGAAAGTTAACACATCCATCTGTTGTGTACTATAAGTCGTAAACAATACTATTTACGATGCAACATACAATTCACGATGCAACATGCCTTGTACGGTAAGTGCACCACCATCGCATGTTATCTCGGACCTTTTTCGCAGAGCAGCTTGCGTAGCATTTCGAAGGCAATTCATATATATTTTAGGGGCAGTGCATCTTTGTGTATATGGTATTATAATGACAGTACCACGATGCACTCAACGAGCAGTGCATGATTGATATTCGAGCTGTCCATCATAGTGTATATAGCAGGTGGGATTGAATTGCACGGCTAGTACACTTCATTATATTAGTAGTATCCTGAAGCACTACTTAGGCCGTGCATTTTCTGTTTACAGGCAGTACACATCCATTTCATATTATCTTTCACCGAGCAGTGCACAGTAGGTGAAAAACTAAAAGGTCCTCGTTATTGTAACAAGAACCCACACATCAGAAGTCTACGTCGATACAGATAATGTTTCGTAGTGCATACTACGTACACCGGCAGTGCACATCGCTATTCATAACAGGTGGAGTGCATTGCATGGTCATTGAACTGCCATAGAAACTTGTCTTGCACCATGCGTACAACACTTTGTGAAGCATTTGGAAGCAGTTCATACGTATTTCAATAGCAGTGCATACCTGTTTTTAACCGCATTATTGTAGTACTATCCTGAAGCACTCCATGGGCAGTGCATACTTTGTTTACCTGTAGTGCATATGAGTATGCGTAGCATGCGGGGTGCATTACACGGTAAGTGCACTACCTTCCAGTGTTATCTTGGACTTTTGCGCACAGCAGTTTACAAAGCATTTCTATGGCAGTTCATACAGAGCTTCAGCGTAGTGCATCTCATGTGCATGGCATTATAATGACAGTATGACGATGCACTCAACGAGTAGTGCATCTTAGTGTATATAGCAGGTGGGATTGAATTGCACGGCTAGTATACTGCCATTTCATATTATCTTTCACCAAGCAGTGCACAATAGGTAAAAACCGAAAAGGTAATAATTATTGAACCAAGACCCAACATGTCAGAAGTATACATCGAAACAGATAACATTTAGCAGTGCATACTACATACATGGGCAGTGCACCTCGCTGCGCATAGCAGGTATGGTGCATTACACGGTCATTAAACTGCCATATAATCTTGTCTTGCATCGTGCGTACATCACTTTATGAAGCATTTAGAAGGCAGTTTATATATACTTCAATGGCAGTGCATACCTGTCTTTAACCGCATTGTATTAGTATTATCCTGAAGCGCTCTGTAGGAAGTGCATAATTTGTTTACCTGCAGTGCATACAAGTGTGCGTAGGATGCGGGGTGCATTGTATGGTAAACGTACTGCCATCACATGTTATCTTGGACCTTTGCGCACAGCAGTTACAAAGCATTTATAGGGCAGTTCATCTACAGCTTTAGGGCAGTGCATCTCTTGTGCATGGCATTATAATGACAGCATTACGAAGTACTCAACGAGCAGTACATGATTTGTATTCGGGCAGTGCATCTCAGTGTGCATAGCAAGTGGGAATGCCATTTCATATTATCTTGCACCGAGCAGTGCACAGTAGGTGAGAAATAAAAAAGTGTTTATTAAAGGAAAAACATGCTAATGCACGCACTGCCTATACTACAAATATAGCACTGTCATCTATAGTGCACGGTACTTTGTTCAGACGAATAAGCAACTAGTATTAAGTACAATGCAACAATTATGGACTACCTGATTGTGTATACCATGCAATGCTCTAATATTTGTTGTGCATAACCTTTGTTGGACTGTTCAAATTCTTGACCAGCATAAATCATTAATGGAAATTCGTTATTTTCAATTAAAAGGAATATGCAATCACATAAAAAACAAGCAAATTCATTATCAAAACAAATTTATAAACTTAGTGATCCGACATTGGTCTGAAATTTTAAATGTTAATAATCCCTATTACAATTAATTCGGACTATTTTTTTGGAGTGCCAGCAATTCCATCAATAAATTTCTGGTCATGCCGGAAACATACGTCAGGAATTTGTTTCTGAATGAAGCAACATTATTCATCATATTTATCACTCCTGCAAATCAAACAAAAAACAAATAAAACTTCACTGAATGATAACAGACACTAAATAAATAGTTCTTATTTTGGTACAACTATAAAAGTACATACATCTGTATTGATTGACAAGTTCCTTAATCTTTCTTGTGTACTTTTCATTGAACTTTGACATAACCATGTCAAACGTCAGCTTTTCCCGCAAGGCTTTAGTATCAGTCTATACAAATAAAAGCTCATATCAAATAAATTATAATTTAATGTTGTTTTATACTAGTACAAGTACGAAATTAAGTCTGCCTCGAAATTACACTTACAGACTGGAACCAACGGTCACCATCGTAAGATTTGAGCAACCTCAGCAAACCTACTCCGCTGTCTTTCCTGCTCATTTCATAGACAGACCTATATTCTAGTTTCTTGTTTGATATATAAATTTTAATAGGGCAAGGATCACGCAGTGTTAACGATACTTAACTGGTTTTCATTGTCAGATATCCACTGAATAGGTGTGGTTCTCATATTTCAAAATTCAACCCTGTACGAAAAACGGTATGCTTCTTCAAACGCAAACTTGAAGTTGTTTATCACAATGGCTGCTTCCTCATCAACAGTCTCATTCATGACGTTCGAACAAACAGTATCATATTTCCGACCTTGAAGGTCAGCAATCACGGCATACCACACATCATTTGGCCGTAGAGGTATGATGATCTAAACAAACAGAGAGACAAAACAATTGAGTTGCAGATCTAAAAACAATGTCACTAGAAAATAACATAGACAATAAAATTTAAAAACTATCATTGATACATTCTCCAGGTTCCATCCAGTGTGATTCTCTAATAAGTATCGTTTGAACGATCTTGGATTAAATTCTGTCCTTGTGAGAAAAAGCTAATAACATAATTTTTTAGAAAAAAACAAACTAGTTAATAGATATCATAATTTCCGGGTTCATGGATCGATGGATGCGTGTTCGATCACACGTGAAAACATGTATAGATAGAATGGGTGTTACTAAAAAAAAATTCTACGTTCGCTTACCACATCTTCGTGCAGATGTACCTGGTTGGGAACAATTCATGATTGTGTTGATTATTATCTAGGTTGTGTTTCTGTTCTATCATGACCAGCATTGCCATATAGTTCATTACGTGTGAATTCACACTTCCATAAACCTGCATTGATAAACCAAACACTCTCTGGCATGCCCATTTCTTCCTGCATAGAACCGCCTTGTTGTTGGTAGAATACAGAAAAATAGAATCGAAATACTCCATTATTACAATGCGATGAAAACAATTAAATATATTTTCATCGTAAAGTATGCGAGACAAAACGTTACCTTCTCGCCTTTTGATTCGGAGTGGTCACTACAATGAATTCAAATAAAGCTACTTCAACATCTTTTGATCGTTTCATAGCAGGATAAGGAATTTGGCGGCGATTAATGCATGTTCTTGTTTCAGCATTGTCATCACTGTTTGTTTGCATAGGTGATTCAGTGCTTGGTATGGATGCTGATGCAAAAAAGACATGTCTTTTGCAAGCTTCCTGCTCAAATGATGGTCCAGCAGTGCGAAATGATACATTATTATGATGTAGTCTAGGATCTCGAAAGTTTTCTCGTTTAGGACAGCTTCTTGTGTAGCTGGGTTGTTGGTTTCCAGTATTTCTCAAAATTGACCTCGGCACACTTGAGGATATTGTATTTTCGCTATACATTTGACTGCTAGTAATGTTACGCCGAGGACTGTAAGCTTGGTGCATTAGTCTTACAGAGTAACTACTTCCTGGTAGTTGGCTCTGAGATACTGCCATCCTAGTAGTAGCATGTGCTGCCTCGTACTGCTGTTGCATTTGTATGCGCGAACATGAATTTGAATACTGACTTGATGTACGAAAATCACTGTGATTTGTATTTCCTAGATTTTCAGAGTCATGGTCTTGCAATGTTGTTCTTGAGTTAGTTCCGCTTCCTCCATCCTGGTCTATGAAGCCACGTGCATCCATTGATTTGTTTTGTTCTGCAGTCTTATCCGATCTTGATGTCTCTGTATACCTTCTGTTGTTCAACATGTTAGGCCCCTGTGTGGATGCCTGCTGCACGACGTGCTGCGATTGCACATATTTCTCTCCTGATCGAGCATTTCAATAGAAAGTTGGATGGCATGCTGTGCTACTGTTTGACTTGTCAATAGTATCTACCAAACATTGCGCGTGATTAGCAGAGATGTTTTCACTGTGAGTGCTGCTGCTGACTCTTGGTATCTAAGTTGCAAAATTAGGAGTTGTCGTACCGTTATACCTTTTCCTATTATCTGTGGTTTTATTTGTAAGTGAATCTCTTATGATAGAATTGATTCCTCCAGATAAATGATCGGTACTTGAACCTCTTATGCTGGAATTGGTTTCTCCAGAGAAATTTTTCGTGGCAGAAGCTCCACTAATTGGTGTATAACTTTTGGTAGACTGTTGAAGCTGCACAGAATGGGAGAATGTTCTCGCATCGCCATTGTCATTGCCTAGGTTTATATTTTTTAGTGTCATAAACATGTCTACCACTGACGTGCTACCACTTATTCATATAGAACCATACAAATCATAATTATGAGAGACTTGTCTTTCGTGCTGAATACCAGATGAATGCACATTTGCAGATACTAGTCCGCACGTTTTACTTGACAGACAGTTAAGTTATTTTGGATTAGCTTCTATTTCCGGCTACGCTGCTGAAGTGATAACAGGTTTTTCTTTCGCTCTCTGCGTAAGGTCAGCCAGATCTGAAACTTCTGTCCAAAATTCATCATTTCCTTCCTAGAAAAAAAACGAATCATCACTATTATCTTCTATCTTCTGTTTCTTTGAAATGCGATCATCAGAAACAAGATCAAACTCAAATTGCAGTGATCTCGCAACCACCCGTTTTCACCGAGATAGTTGGAGTTCTGTAAGAGCTGAAATTTATCTGTACCATTTGCAGCTGGCTCCCTCTCTTCTTCTTGATCACTTGCATGATGACTTGGACTAGCTTCCGCACTTGGAATGCAAAGGCTTGCATTCAAGCAGTTGAAAACATCCGGACCAGGCACAAGAACATGTTGTGGGTTGGAAATTTGTAGCTGTCTTTCGTAATTTCCAATATCCTGTTTTGGCACGGGAACCGTAACTGGATTAGTAATGTCAGACGATGCAACATGCACAGAACCAGCATCTTCTGCACCGACCTGTACCTTAAGGTGGTTCAAGCCCATCTTTTGAGCATCACGAAATGTATGTTCAGAACCAGGCAGTGTCTCATCAAAATTATCTTGTGCGGAATGAGGTGCTGACTCAGAATGTAAGAAATGGCTATGATCAAAACCACGTGTTTGCACCCGAATTCTTGATCTGTCTTCATTGTCAAATGTATTTGACACGCCATTGGATACAACCAACACGGCAATCTATGCATTAGTTATGTTCCATTGAGATGCTGCTTTTGACACATGAACTGTATCTGTAGTCTCCATCTCGTTCATTGTATGCTCTCTACACCTTGTTCCTGACGAAAGCTCTGCCCGGGATTCATTATCAGTACATGTAATGGAAGTCGCTGCACATACTGTACTAGTGTTGGCCTGAACAATAACTATATGAACTTGCTGATTTTCGACTGAAGTTGCACTTGTTGCTACACAATTTGTAGTTGTAGCAGGCTTAGTGATCATCCCGTTACCAGAACCCTGACCTGCATATTCTGTGATAGATTGCATGGATTGCGTTGAATTTGCAACAGGAATTATCACTTCATCTGACCGCAGGACGTCAGCAGTAGCACTACAATCGGTTGGTTCACAGTTCATCTTTCATAATTGTTCAATTCTAGACAAATTATCACGTGTCGGTAACATATGTACTAGGGCCTCGCAACAAGATTCCAACTCCTGCATATATTTCATATTTTCAGGGGATCCATAACTTTCGTCTGTAGAAGTTAACTTGACAAGCAGCTCACAGTCTTCTGCTAGCCTTCTACATACAGATGGTAGCCCATATGTTGATTTATCCAGCACACTGCCTTTGTCTTCAACATTGCTCTCATTATCTTCTCTTACGTATAGGGACCCTTGAGGTGTAGAGTACATACCCCTGTTCTCATGATTGAGCATAGATATTCTAGAAATCTTTCTAATGTTGCTCTTCATATTGAGATTCATCACAAACAACATGTTAGCATACATGTCCGTCACTATGGCCTGTATTTCTCTGGTAGCCTAAAAGTTTTGACATTATAAGCATTATCGCTATTGCCTATTTTTAATATCATAAATATAATAGTGCACTGCTGAGATAACTTAACAAGTAACACTATGATCAAACACCAGTAGTATGGTTACCTAATTAAACCTAGTAGAACATGCAGCTGTAGAAAGAATGTTCATCCTGGTAGGAAGTAGCTAAAGCAGGCAGAAAAATCGTACAATGAAACGATGAGAGAATTTAATACTCTACTACAACAAGGTCGAGAAATAAAAACATGAATGCTTAAGGTCAAGTAGGCAATGTATATGTAGAACACAAACAAAAGAAGATTCGTCATGATCATGAATGAAAGAATTGGGAAGATTATAAAAATTCTTACCTCCGCATGCATAAGTGGGTCTGTTACAAACTTTTCAATGAAAGTTGTAACATTCTGAACTATCTCTTCGTTCAGCTCGGCATTAGAAAACGCAGTTTCATTTATATTCTTCAACTGCATATTCAACATGGACAAAATAGAAAATACAATACAATAATATGAGTAAGAAGCAACAAGACCGTAGTAATAATTGCACATAATATGAATAACTATGGGAGTCTTGCCTTGTGAACACCATAAATTTTTTGTTGATGAGGCATCTGGTCAAGACTCTCATATAACGCCATATTCTCAGTTGAACAGAAAGATATTCTAGGCAGTGCATGGCCTAGAAGTAGAGCATTTGTGTCCAGTAGTTCAAAGTACATTACCTGCATTAAAATTGTTACAACCAGATTAAAACAACAAATCCACATAAACTACTGGCAACTAATATTATAGAAAATAATTATCACGGTGGGTAACTAACTGGGATACTTGGAAGGAAACCACCAAGTGCACCTTTCAAACCATTTTTCTGGAAAGTGTCAATACAGCCAATGAGCTTGTTGAATGCAGCAAGACACCAGTCACAGGAGTCAATCTCATCAGACACTCCAATTGCAGAGAAGTAGTCCGGGCTGGCTCCATCATATGTGCTCGGACACAGCATAATAGTGTTTGCAAATAGAACAAAACATGTTTTAAATTGAGATCCTACCAGGTTAGGAGTAATCATCTTTTCGAGCTCACTGATAGTTGGTGTTAGCCCTGCACATTGAGTTAATTCTCTAACCATATCGCGTATCCATTGCGGACACGCCTTCTTTATGGTTCTACCCCCAAAGGGGATGCCAAGTATCTTGTTGAAGTGAAAGGGCGTTAGTTCAAAGCCATATCCGTTGGAAAATTCAAAACTTCTTGTAGTAACGTTAAAGTGAGCAACAAGCCACAAAACTAGTGACCTTGGCAACTCTTCACAACACATACCAAGCATACCATCAAATTATATGCTCCTTAGCAAAACCTTCTGGTCATTAGTTAGCCTTTTCACCAGTTTGATAAACTTTGGAAGAGATAACTGTGTGGTGAAAACATGATCGGCCATTTCTGTATGAGAATATTATTTTTTCTGTCGACAGGGTAATTTTATATTAGTTAACGAGGTATAGATTTTTTTAGTAAGTCATATATGTCAGATTTCAATCTTATACATTCGACGCAGCACACAGGATAGAACCAGTACAAAAATAATTTGAAATTAAAAAAATCACCTCGCAAACACTATACAATGATCATAAAATGAAATAATAAATAGAAATTGAAGCGTGCTTAACCAACACCCGTCCTATATCGTTCTTAATTATGGATGTGCAAGTAATATATCGCCACTACAAGGAATCTGGCTATATATGACCCTCTATTTTCGTCACAAAATCGTCATAATAGTCCTTTTATGACGATTCTATGACGATTTTGAGATCGTCGAAAGTTGAGCGTCGCAAATGAACTATAACGACGATTTTAGTGAAATCGTCATAACCATCTATGACGATATTGGATCGTCATAACCATTATGATGATCCGATGTCATCATGGGCAAACTGGCCTCGCCAGGTCAGATCCTACGTGGCTGAGCCTATGTGGCACACAATCAGCCCGGTCCATTTTGGTGTTTATGTGGGCTAAGCCCAAGAATTGTGGCCTTTTACTTCCTGTACCATGGCTCGTTATTGTTATGGGCTTTGTCCATTTTATTTCACATTTCATTTTTGGGCCTCAGCCATTACACTGTCCAATTATCTCTTAGCCTTTTTTACTTTTCTAAAACATTTCTGTCAATATAATTTGGGTCATGGTCTCTTTAGAGCCCCAATAATATTTGGTCCAGTAAAATCTTCAACCCTTTTCCACATTTCTTCTATCCTGAAAATTACAGGCAATAATTTTATAAGATTCCACTCATTAAATTTCTATTCTACAGTACAGACATAACATTTGTTCAACTGAAATATAAAAGACATGAAAATTTTAAAATAACAGCCAAGAATAGTCTAAGTCTATTACACAGTAGTTATATGGTCTATTAGTCTAGTTCGCAGACCAGTCTAGCACTTCCGTTACTCCTCCATGTGGGTGCCCAGGTCGAAGACGCCAGATCATTGCAGGCCTCCAACTCCCGTCCCTTGCGCCCACTCTCCAATGGAGGCTTCAAGCTCGAGTCCAGGGGCGCAATCCGTACATAGTTGCAGGCCTGGAGCATCAGTACATAGTTAATACATTTCCCTCATGTGCTAAGCTAATAAGTAGTCTGGGGACATCAGTACATAGTTGCAAGCCTGGAGCATAATAGCCTGCAACTAAAGAACAGATGGAATGTCAAGAATCGAGTAGCTTATAAAGAAAAACAGTAAAATGGCATGTGCAATCTGGTGAGCTAGCATAAAGTTTATACTGCAACATTACAATGATTACTGTTCCAGATTATCTTGAGCATCCATTTGTTGTATCTAGTTATGGAAACAGTACCTATAGATATTTTACATCACATCATTTACTGTACAAAACTGTCAAGACTAATGAAACGTCCGAATTAGTGGGCGCCATCATTTTTGCAAAGAAGAAAATAGATAAAGAAGGCATGTATTATCTCATAATAATCTAGAAAATATCCTCACAGATTTTGGTGTTAGCATTCAGCATGCACATTTGATGTGCTTTTAATTGTTACTAGCCTACAACATCTGACAACATTTAGCATTTAGCATTCAACCATAGAAGAACACATCACAACATCATCATCATAGAGATGGATGGTACACTTTCTCCTTGCATATTTTTGAATAGCCAGCAGAACAAAATAAGCTTAAAGTTGCGTGTTTTGAAATTGGCTACAGGATTCTGCACTCACAATCCCAAGATTTCCTAATATCTACAAGTATATTCGCAGGTGCTGGGAACATCTCATGAGAATCTATACCCTTCACTTCAGATGTACAACTTTGTAACCCTAGTTATTCGCTATGATAATTATTACTAACAGTTCAAGGACAAGATTAATCACCACAGTGCAGCATAAGCAAACTAAACGAGCCGCCGGGGAGCAAAGAGGGGGGAAAGGGAAGCACGTACCAATGCAACTGTCCAGCTTGATGTGCGGCCAGCTCGAAATTGTCAACGACGAAGGCCACCTCCCTGCCAGAGCTCCAGGAAAGGCCACCCTCCTGATAAAGAAGCTGCCACCACCAGAGAGATCGGTGAGGCCCTTCTTGTTGATTTCCCTATGCTCGAGCATCTTGTATATCTGCAAGAGAAATACAACACAAAATGGTATATGATATGTGATTCGTATTGATAAGAGATTCATTATGGTTTACAGAAATGATTATGGCAAGGCTAAAATGGAACATGCAACAATGGTTTATAGACATACATTATGATGCATACACTCAGTTCTCTAAACTGCAGTAAATACAACAAATTAACAACCACTAATAATAGGTCAATGTATGATGAAATAGATGAGCATCTTCTTACAAACAAATCATTCATCCAACAGCCCTATTCGCAATTACCAGACATAACTAATGTACAAGCACACAAACTATAATACAAGCAACACAATTTAAGATCAAATATTACCAACTAATGCACTCGCATGTATTTCTTATCCAAATTTATCTTAGGAATGAAGTGAAAGGACAGATGTCCAAAGTAAATCTTACAAGCTGAATGTATGAGAATATACCAACCAGCAGAACCTTATATAACAAGTCAAGAGAAGGTGACTTAATGTTAACATCAATCTATCATTAATTAGTTTCTAGCAGTAGCAGCGGAAGCACAAAGTAGTTATAGTGCAGATTCAACTTGCAGATTCGACATGTCTAGCTAATGGGACATTTGCAGCCCAAATGAGACATGCCCAGGGAGGGATCGAGATGAGACCTTCCGAGGTGATGACGCCATGATGCATCAGGTCCGGTGGGCACCACCAGATCATTCCCGTGGACTCCAGCAGGAGCTCCGGTGGACCAGCGCAATGTTTACAGAGATTCATTATGATGCACCATATGATCTGGATATGAAGAACATGTAATTCGCAAGAGGAAAACATGTTATCTAACAGATCATTTGCAAGAAAATAGATTATCATTCCCAAGTAAGTCAGCGTGTTATACATCATGGTTGCTGAAGTTTCTCTATTAGTAAATCTCAACATGAACCATTTGATAAATTGGCTACAGGACACACCTCCACTTGAGCATATTTACTTGCATGAAAATGAGTTCATGTGGCTGCTACAGATGCACTAGGCCAATATACATAGTACTGCTAATTTGGCTTTGATCTACCTATCAATCGCCTGATCTCAACTATCCAAATCACTCCATTTTCAGCTGCTAAATATCCATTACTAGTTAAGAAGTAGACACCCTCGCACCTGATTTGGTGGATACGGTCGAAGAGCTTCAGAGAGTAGACGCCTCCTTGTCGGCGAAGTAGACCATGCCGTCGATGCGGTGGTTCTCGACCACCTCCGGCGCCACACGTTCATCTGGTCGGCGTCTTTGAGTTCCTACCGCGAGATTCCTATTTCAATTAGATGCAACGCATTAGAGGAGGTTGAGAAGGAGGTGATGGGGCCTGAGAGAAGAGGGAGAGATGGGTGGCGTCGCCGGTAGAGCGGCAGTGCCCCTGGTCTAGACGGCGAGCTCCCGAGAAGATGGATCCGTCCAGCGCGAGGCAGTGGGGCGGCCGGACTAGCCTTGGGGCGGCCAGACTAGCCAGCGCGAGGCAGTGGATCCGGCCAGTGCGAGGCAGTAGATCCAGGGGCGAGTTCACTTGGGGTGGGGAGATCGAGGGGAAGTCATCTCTTGGATTGTGGTGGTGGAAGCGGTTGTGGGAGGGAGAGAGAGGGGGAGACAGGCTGCACCGTGAAGGGAGATGGGGGTCGAGGGTGAGGCGCCGGAGGTCTACGCTGGGGAAGGATTAGGTCTACGCTGGGGAAGGAGTAGTATGGGGCAGAGGCGGCGCGCGTGGGTGGAAGAGAGGAGACGAGGGAGGACACGAGGGATGCGGTCTGACCTAGGTCAGACCAAATTTTGGTCTTTGGCCCAAAATCGAAACCTCCAGCGCCAAGAATGATTTGGCGACGCGCGCGCAGCTCCAAATTTTTGGTGGGTCATAGCCTGAGGGGTGAGTTAGAGCGTCCGATCCAGATGTTGCTTACGACTGAGATTACTTCGGCAGGGTGATCCGTGTGTAGCCCCTTCCTCAATTCTGATTGGCTGGACAAGAGTGTGCATGGATTTCATGGCTTTTAGGCCAAAAGACCAATCTTATGGCTAGAATTGCGATACAGTTTGCGATAATGTGCTCATATTGTGCACGCATGTGCATCATAGGATGGCGAACAATGTTGTAGGAGGAAGTTTGGCGAGGCTCGACCCCGAGCTAAGAACCTTCATGCCCGTAGTTTTGACCTTAGTTTAAAATGGGCATAAGAAAATTCAAAAACGGTCCGATCAAGGTAAATCCTTCGTGTGGTGTCTTATTATGTGACATAGTTTTAAGGAAAAATACCAAACTTGGTATATTGCAAGTGTCCCGCAAAAACCTTCTCAGAAATGACCTATCATGTCCGATTTTTCATGGCTTTCGGGCCAAACGACCAGTGTTATGGCTAGAATCGCGGCATAATTTGTGATAAGATGCTCATATTGTGCACGCATGTGGATCCTGGGATGGCGAAAAATGTTGCAAGAGGAAGTTTTCCTTCTCGTCGCACGTAAAAACCATTTTCCATTTTTCGAGCGCCAAAAACGGGCCGTTTTGTGAAGCAGCCACCAAATGAAAGTTTCAAAATGCTACCACCACATTTTTAAAAAATAATAATCTACCTTACATGGACAAATGTCCTAACTGGGCTATCTCAAACCTTTCCTTCCACCCCTGGCAAAAAAGACAAATTCCTACCGAATCGTAGGAAGTGGGTCCGATTTGAACTACACGTACATTATATGATGCCTATTATGTTTTGAAAAAATGATTTTTAGATTTTTGGACTCACAATATGCTATTTCTTCAGAGATCCAATGCAAGTTTAGCAAGGCTCGGCCCCTAGCTAAGAACCTTCATGCCCGCCGTTTTGACCATAATTTGAAACGGGCATAAAAAATTCAAAAATGGTCCGATCAATGCAAATCCTTCGCGTGGTGTCTTATTATATGACATAGTTTAAAGAAAAAATACCAAACTAGGTATATTGCAAGTGTATCGAAAATACCTTCTCATAAATGACCTATCATGTCTAAGGTTTCATGGCTTTCAGGCAAAACGACTAGTGTTATGGCTAGAATCACGGCATAGTTTGTGATAATGTGCCCATATTGTGTACGCATGTGCATCTTGGGATGGTGAACAATGTTGCAGGAGGAATTTTTCCTTTTTGTCACACGAAAAAACTATTTTCCATTTTTTGAGCGCCAAAAACGAGCCGTTTTGTGAAGCAACCACCGAATGAAAGTTTCAAAATGCTACCACCCCATTTTTCAAAAATAATAGGCCACCTTAAATGGACAAATGTTCCAACTGGGGTATCTCAAACCTTTCCGTCCACCCCTGGAGAAAAAGACAAATTCCTGCCGAGTCGGTAGGAAGTGGGTCCGATTTGAACTACAGGTACATTATCTGATGCCCATTATTTTTTGAAAAAATGATTTTTAGATTTTTGGACTCACAATATGCTATTTCTTCAGAGATCCAATGCAAGTTTAGCGAGGCTCGGCCCCTAGCTAAGAACCTTCATGCCCGCCATTTTGACCATAGTTTGAAACGGGCATAAAAAATTCAAAAACGGTCCGATCAATGCAAATCCTTCGCGTGGTGTCTTATTATATGACATAGTTTAAAGGACAAATACCAAACTAGGTGTATTGCAAGTGTCTCGAAAAAACCTTCTCAGAAATGATCTATCATGTCTAATGTTTCATGGCTTTCGGGCCAAACGACCAGTGTTATGGCTAGAATCACGGCATAGTTTGTTATAATGTGCCCATATTGTATATACATGTGCATCTTGGGATGGTGAACAATGTTGCAGGAGGAATTTTTCCTTTTTGTCGCACGGAAAAACTATTTTCCATTTTTCAAGCGCCAAAAATGAGCCGTTTTGTGAAGCAACCACCGAATGAAAGTTTCAAAATGCTACCACCCTATTTTTCAAAAATAATAGGCCACCTTAAATGGACAAATGTCCCAACTGGGGTATCTCAAACATTTCCGTCCACCCCTGGAGAAAAAGACAAATTCCTGCCGAATCAGGAGGAAGTGGGTCTGATTTGAACTACAAATACATTATATGATGCCCATTATTTTTTGAAAAAAACGATTTTTTGACTCACAATATGCTATTTTTTCAGATATCCAATGCAAGTTTAGCGAGGCTCGGCCCCTAGCTAAGAACCTTCATGCCCGCCGTTTTGACCATAGTTCGAAACTGGCATAAAAAATTCAAAAACGGTCCGATCAATGCAAATCCTTCACGCGGTGTCTTATTATGTGACATAGTTTTAAGGAAAAATACCAAACTTGGTATATTACAAGTGTCTCAAAAAACCTTCTCATAAATGATCTATCATGTTCGAGGTTTCATGGCTTTTGGGCCAAACATCCAGTGTTATGTCTAGAATCGCAGCATAGTTTGTGATAACATGCCCATATTGTGCATGCGTGTGCATCTTGGGATGGCGAACAATATTGGAGGAGGAAGTTTTCCTTTTTGAGCGCAAAAAACGGGCAGTTTTGTGAAGCAACCACCTAATGAAAGTTTCAAAATGCTACCACCCCATTTTCCAAAAATACTAAACCACCTTACATGGACAAATGTCCCAACTGGGGTATCTCAAACCTTTCCGTCCACCCTTGGCAAAAATGAAAAATTCCCGCCGAATCGACTGGAGGTGGGTCCGATTTGAACTAGAGGTACATGATCTGATGCCCATGATTTTTTGCAAAAATCATTTTTAGACTCACAATATGCTATTTATTCAGAGATCCAATGCAAGTTTAGCAAGACTCATCCCCTAGCTCATCCAAAATGTTGAATTCGAAGCTCTAGTTCCAAAATCATATTTTAAAATATAATATTATCCCTACTATGGACGAATATGAGATTAGTAAATCCACTATTTTAAAATAGTCAAAGTATTTCTAATTAACACCTTAATATGATCTACTGAATTTAATAAAAAATTAGAGACAAAAATCAATTCTTTTGGACTTGTTATGAAAAAGATACAAAAGAATTAAGAAAAATTTTTAAAAAAAAGAAGAAAAAACTACCTAACTACACCAGCCGAGATGGCCTAAACCTAGCCTAGTGCGTGCAAGGCAAAGGCCTGCCCACCGCGGCCCATCGCGCATCCCAGCGAGGCCCATTCTAGTGATAAATTGAGCCAGCCCAATAGATAAACTACGTATATAAGGACGAGGCTTGTTTGTTGTACACGAAAGGCTGCTTGGTCTGGTGGTAAGGGACGCGTTCCGCTGGGTGGAGGTCGTGGTTTCGACTCCCTTGGGATCTTTTTTGCGGAATAACCTGTAATAGCTCAGGAACACTCACCGGAATAACCTGTCATAGCTCACGTGTCATTCTAGGAATTTTGTGTCTCTGTTGTGCAGGTCCCACCTATTAGTTCGATGTGTGTTTTCTGGTAGATTAAATTGTGTAGATTTAAACAGTGCCACATAAGGTCTTATTGACACATGGATATGACACGCAGTCAAAAGCTGATACATAGACATGACACATAGGCATAATTGGTGATGTGGCCGGGTACCTATTTCATCTTATCCTAATTTGGACGCCATGAAGATTTTAAATCGTCGTAGTGAGCTACAAATAACGTCGTAGGCTATATCCGCTGGGTTATGACGATTTCAGCTAATGAAACTATGACGTTTCTAAACAAAATCGTCGTAAATTTCTAAGGTTTCGAACCTCTAAAACGTCTTACGATCATCTGGTACAAAATCATCATAACTCTATGACGATTTTGTTCACGGTCACTATTAGAAGGTCATAGAATAACACATTCCTTGTAGTGCGCTAGCAACAAACACTTTCGTTGTGAGCGCAGAAAGATTTATATGAAGTAGCTAAACATATGCATAATATAGAGATCTATAAGTGAGCTAGATGGAAAATCAACCTTCTACGATACGACAAATCACATAGACATGGAGGGATGCAAGATGAATAGATAAACTTCGCTAGTAGAAGTAGATTTAAAAATGTGGAAGAACAACCTTGAAAGAAGAACGGGGAGAGAGCAACGTTCGTTAAACGCTATATCCACCTGCCGTAACCCGTGATTCCTGAGAAACAAGAAGGTCCTTATTAATGAACCAAGACCGCACATGTCAGAGCTCTACTTTGGTTACCAACATTATATTAGTAGTATCCTGAAGCACGCCGTATGCCGTGCATTTTCTGTTTACAAGCAGTACACTGCCATTTCATATTATCTTTCACCGAGCAGTGCACAGTAGGTGAAAAACGAAAAGGTCTTCGTTATTGAAACAAGACCCCACACGTCAGAAGTCTACGTCGATACAGATAATGTTTCGCAGTGCATAGTACGTACACCGGCAGTGCACATCGCTGTGCATAGCAGGTGGGGTGCATTACACGGTCATTGAACTGCGATAGAAACTTGTCTTGCACTGTGCGAACAACACTTTATGAAGCATTTGGAAGGAAGTTCATATGTATTCTAGTGGCAGTGCATACCTGTTTTTAACCGTATTATTGTAGTAGTATCCTAAAGTGCTCTGTGGGTAGTGCAAACTTTGTTTACCTGTAGTGCATATGAGTTTGCGTAGCATGCGGGGTGCATTGCACGATAAGTGCACTGCCATCGCATGTTATCTTGGACCTTTGCGCACAGCAGTTTACAAAGCATTTCTAAGGCAGATCATATAGAGTTTCAGCATAGTGCATCTCGTGTTCATGGCATTATAATGACAGTATGACGATGCACTCAACGAGGAGTGCATCTCAGTGTATATAGCAAGTGGGATTGAATTGCACGGCTAGTACACTGCCATTTCATACTATCTTTCACTAAGCACTGCACAGTTGATGAAAAACGAAAAGCTACTAATTATTGAACAAAGACCCAGCATGTTAGAAGTATACATCGATACAGATAACATTCAGCAGCGCATACTACGCACACTGGCAGTGCACCTCGCTGCGCATAGCAGGTGGGGTGCATTGCACGGTCATTAAACTGCTATAGAATCTTGTCTTAGACCGTGCGTATAGCACTTTATGAAGCATTTAGAAAGGCAGTTCATATATACTTCGATGGCAGTGCATACCTATTTTTAACCGCATTGTATTAGTAGTATCCTGAAGCACTTCGTGGGCAGTACATACTTTGTTTACCTGCAGTGCATATGAGTGTGCATAGCATGCGGGGTTCATTGTACGGTAAGTGCACTGCCATCGCATGTTATCTTAGACCTTTGCGCACAACAGTTTACAAAGCATTTCTAAGGCAGTTCATCTACAGCTTTAGGACAGTGCATCTCTTGTGCCTGGCATTATAATGACAGCATCACAAAGTACTCAACGAGCAATGCATGATTTGTATTTGAGCAGTGCATCTATATAAAAGCAGTATCACAAAGATAAAATGGTACGTTTTTTAATACATAACTCATTAATAACATACAGAAATATTCCGTATTTTCATTTATAACATATAATAAATGCTACTTCGAACTCTTTTAAAAGGAGTATCACAAAACTGGTGGGGTGTATTGCAAGGTGAGTGCACTGCCAAAGATTGTTATCTTGCACCATGCGTACAACACATTATGAAGCATTCAGGAGGCAGCTCATATTTTTTTGATGATAAGTGCATTATGAAGCACTTGTAAGGGACTTCATATATAGTTCACGGGCACTGCATATCGTTGTGCATGGCATTATAAAAGCAGTATCACAAAGCACTCACAGTTAGTGCATCCATTACATACGAGCAGTGCATCTCGATGCACATTGCTGGTTGTATATGAGCAGTGCAAAACGGATAAACAAAGCCACGAAACCCAGTACAAATGTACTGCCTCTCCCCTAACGAAGAACTGGTATGACAGTAGACCCCGCATATATATCGCTATCAATATTGAAGTGTTCTTCTTGGAAAAGGGGTAATGCATTTTCGTACTGAATTATGACCCACCCGTCAGACAACTTGTTTTCTGGAGATAAAACCTTTCCACCCGTCGTTGGTGTTTAAAGAAGGAAGGGAAGGTAGGAAAACGTATCTTCTTCAAACTATTATAACCAGATAATGCTGGAACAACCCATAACTTTCTCGGTCGCTGCCGCCGCCCGCATGTCGATCTAGGGAAAGTTTGAACCACGCTTCAAAACAAGCAGTAAGATATTTCCATCTCAGCAAGGCAAGGCAATGGAGAGAGACATCGTCATCACTGGCGCCACAAATCAGGTAACCAGATATCGAACCTGCTCAAATGATTGAAATTCTAGGGATATATGTGATGAGGCGATTCCGCTTGTACTTCGTCTCTACATGGTAGACATGGTAGACATGGCCGGCAGCTACATTGTAGCGACAACGCAACAATTTTATTAAACTTTTTTTTGCTAACAACGTAGCTGATTTTTATCTTGAGATTCAACAGAGATATAACTTCCTAGTTTTGAAGCATTGGAGCATAGTTTCTACAGTCATGTGAAACGTTTAATAACCATCATAGTATAGTACAATTGATATAGAGGAAATAGTTATAGACGAAACTACATGACCATTTGCTACGCATGTAGTTTGAGCAGCAGATATCACTATGTGTAATCACAAATACTTTTTCACAGTGGATCAGATCAATTGTAGGCTACACCAATTTGTTCATTTTATATCAAAGTAACGTATTACTTTGTGTACTTAATAGCAAGAGATTATACAATACATTGAGAAGTTTAGTCGATGTACAATAAAACTATGCTCTAAATATAATTCAGTTATTCCTGACAAATACTATTTATTATTATGTATATAATCAGCAAGGTTGCTGGTGGTTGTTGTAGTAAAGGTAAAAGGAGGAAGTAATACCACAGTAAATTTCAAAATATATCGGCATACATATTTCAACTTATAGTTTTTGCATCGAAGCATACTCATATAAGTTATATAGCAGATAGATTATAGTTGTTGATGTTACAGATACGCAAGCAGAGTGCTGTTTTTTTATCTGTGTGTTATTTTTTTCGTAAATCTAGAGAATGCGATATATGCTGCATTACACCAAATTGCCATTCAGCAGGGACCCAGATTATCTCATTTAAATGATCGTACATTGGCTGAAATAGAGATGATGAAAGGTGCAAAACTCCAAGCTCCAGGTGTAACAGAACGTGTTGCACGTGAATTCAGGAAAGTATATATAATTTGAAGAATAATATCCCAATTTTGTTTTATTTTATTTAAATGCTTTAAATATCAAAGGATTGACCGTGAATAATTATGGTGCTACTATATTCATTATATCATGACAAAGACGTCTTAGAGCACTACATGATAAGTGAGATAAAGAGCGTGAGCAGAAACTGAAAGCTCTTGTGGCGTCAACAGAAACTGTACGAAGATGTAACGCAGCACGCGCAAACTTGAAGCCAAAGCTAGAAAAAATTAACATCACAATGTTTGCTTCACAAGTAATGTCCAGAAACCCTAGTGGTAGAACTAAGCTACGATGCCAAGATGAATCAGGTGGATCAGTAAAAGGCAACAACGCAGTCAAGACTGGTTGTAAATTGAAAGATGCAAAGTGTAATGAGAACAGTTTGGTGAGTTTGCTCTTGGAATTAGTAAAAAAAATTATAATGAAAATAATTTGGCATGAGTACTGCTAACAATCAATTTATTCTAATTTTGTTTTGTTAGGTGCAAGTTGATGTGATGATCTCAATGCAAAAAAATAGTGGTACTACTACAGCATCTTCTGCACAGACAAGGACATCAAAGGACACAGATGCAATAACCAGCATTCAGTTCGGGTACAGCGAGAAAAAATCAGATACATTGCAAGCAGCTCCTGCAAGCCAGAGAATCCTCATGAATGCTTCATGGTCACACACACGCAAACATCGACCTAAGAGCTGTCGGAATGCCAATGAGTAGCACAAAAGGAGAAGCTTTAGTAAGGTATGCTGGTAGCTCTGCAGAAGACAAAACAAAAACAATCATCATAACCAACGTACTCAAATCAAGCATGATTGTTCAAAATTGCCATGATAGGAGAGTGCCAAGCAACGATGAGAAACTAACCGAAAGCAAGGCAGTGTATCCTGGAGAGTAGCATAACAAATTCAGGAGAGAAGATCACACATGAGCATATTACACATGAGCAGAGTGTTGCAAGTGAACCAGTCAGCAACATTTTTTCTAGTGCAGCCAGCAACCATCGCTACAAGTACAATAGAGTCACAAGCTGGAAGCATTGATAGAGCTAATTCTTCTGATGTAGGCAAGAGAGATTCAACCAGCACGATGAACCCACAAAGAGAAGAGAATACAAGTCATCATAATGTCAATTGTTCAGAGGGACCGGCAGAAACTATATGCACTAACACCAACTCGGAAGCAATGAGCAATGAGCAGCCTATGCCGTAGTGGGATGACACTATTCCTAAAAAGAGATTAATCCAGGAGAACCTATGGAAGAAGAGTTAGAGATGGATAGAATGTTTAAGAATGAGTACCCAGCTGTGGATGAAATTGGTTATGCCATGACACCGGAAGAAGGAATGGAATTTCAGTCAAGGGAAGATGCTTTCCAATTCTTTACACTGTATGCAAGTAAAACCGGTTTTTTATAAGAAAGCACACTAGCCTTAACTTCAAGAAAACAAGCGAAATGATTAAACAGACATTTGTTTGCACAAAACAAGGTCAGACTCAAATAAGTGAGAAAGTTGTAAAAGAAAGGAAAACAAGTTCTACTATCAGGTTCTCTTGCCCTGTATCCATTGTGGTAAAGAAAACAGAAAAACGATGGATGTACAAAATAGTAAAACTAGACCACAATCACCCTTTGCACCCAATAGTTTGGCTCATCAGGTTTTCGAAATGCCACAAGTCAACGACACAGCAAGACAAGGAATTTATACGTATACTACACCTTGGAAAGATTGCACCGAGGAGAGTGATGCAAATATATACAGTGGAATGAAACTTCTAACAAGAGGAGTTGGTTTCGACGGCAAAGACATGTCAAACCTTAAGTATGCTGACAAGAAAGACAGCAGAAATAAAAATATAGAGGAATGCTTGAAGAGGTTTACCCGTCTTTAATCAAAGGTTCTTGGGTTCTCATATAAATTCGACACTAGCCAGACAAACGCCGTTCGTAGCATCTTCTAGACAGTCGCAATGTGCAGGATGAACTACGAACTATATGCTGAATACGTGTCATTCGACACAACGTTCCAGACAAACATATACAACATGCCTTTTGCACCAATCATTGGCGGGAACAATCATGGGAACACCGTTTTGTTTGGGATCGGTCTCCTGCAGGACGAGTCAGCTGAAACGGTCAAGTGGTTGTTCAAAACTGTTATCTTGGAAATGGGTGCTAAAGCACCAAAGTACATAATCACTGACCAGTGCAGAGCAATGAAGAAAGCAATTGATGAACTGGATATACTGCTTTTGACACAATCCATAGGTTCTGCCTGTGGCACATCATCAAAAAGATGCTAGAAAAGCTTGCTAACATTTTGGCCAGAAATGAAGGCATGTCGGAAGAACTAATACATGTGATAAATAACTCATTGACTGTAGAAGAGTTTGAAAAATGATGGAGGCAAGTATTGGAAAAATACGGAATTGCAAACAACAAGCATCTGCTAGATTTATGGGATATCAGAGATCACTGGGTGCCAGCCTAATTCATGGACTAGTTCTATCCTTTTTCCCTATCAACTACAAGAAGCGAGAGAACCAATTCCATGTGGAAATACTAGGTCGACCACACAGACACAATACTTAAATTCCTAGATTCATATGAGGCAATTCAGGAGAAAAGCTTGAGTGCGCTCGACAGGAAAAGGAACATGACTTCAGAGAATACATCACCAACTTGTAGCAGATATGGACTTGAGACAGATGCAATAAACATTTACACTACAGACATATTTCTCAAGTTTCAGAAGCAACTAGCGTATAACACAGCTTTCGAAATAACAAGGGAAGAAACAACTAACAGAGGAATGAAATACGACCTAACCAAAAGAAGTCATGTCACACATCCAGATTTTAACATAGATTTTTTTATACTTGAAGTGGATAATGAGAATAAGATTTTCTCATGCAACTGCAAAAAATGTCAAGGGATGGAATCCATTGCTGTCATGTCCTCAGGGTTGTGGTACGTCTTGGTTTAGTACATAAGATGCCAGACAGTTTTGTGAACCCTAGATGGAAAAGATGCAACCCACATCAGCCATCCAACTATGTTTTTCGTCTTCTTGACGGTAAGAAGAGCAACACAGCAGGTCCGATACGTTATGTGATTGAGTTGACGCGTTTTGCTAAGATCTGCTCAAAAGCATGCAGTACAGACAACTCATACCAAGTTCTGGTAGAGTGCATCGATGAAATTGAGAAGAAAGTGAATGCTTTAGTAGACCATGATGAGCAAAGTAACACAGAGGGCATGGCAGGTGGCATCGATAACTTACATGAAACAATTCGTACTGCTTTGAGAGATCCCCCGATCATAAAAACAAAGGGTAGGAAAAAAGGATAGAGACTAAAACCAGGGTCAGAGAAGACAAAAAGAAAATGCGGTACCTGCGGAAGGAGAGGGCACATAAAACCTAACTGTGAATTCTGGCTTAAGGAGAGAGAGGTATATATATATACACATGAATATTTTTTCTTATATTTACAAAGTATTGTACCTAGCGAAAAAGTATATCTATGTAGTTTTTACTATTGCAGATTGAGGTTTGTAGCACCCCAATTGTCTAACAATTGGAATGCTTCTTGTCCTAGTAAGATATTGGCTACTTTATATATTATTGTTGCATCATAATGATATCATGCTCATGTCATCATGCCACCTTGCATTTGAGCATCATATAAAACCCTCTTTCTTTTGGTTCTTTTCTCACATGCATTATTAATTGTATTTGCCTCTTGATATTGTATTTGGTTATTGATATATTGTCTAAATGCCCAAGTTGAGTTGGGGGGCATATCTGTTATTTCCATTCTACCATCTTTCCCTTCCACCAATTTATAATCCCACCATCCCATTAACCATGAGCTTGTTCCTCTTTCTTTTGCTATTTAATTCTAGCTCATGTAGTTTGGGGTGGATTAAACCCTCTAAATTCTTGTGCTTGGTTTTATCTCCACTTCTTGGAAATGCATAAGATTAATGCCATCATAATATTATTGTTTTCACAAAATATATCATGGCATTTATAATTTTGCATGGGCCATGCAACCTTCCTCACTACCTTATATTCATTGGTTTCTTTTGGTTTATTGATTCTCCTTTATGAGGAGTATCACCATCTTCTACCACCATTCCACCATCACCATCCTCCTATCCACCTCTTTTCCTCTTATTTGATTTTCTCCATGCACTAACCATATGTGGCCTTTTTCCACCTAATTCTTTTCTTCCTCCTTCTTTCTTGTTTCACCTCCACACTAGCTCATGCAAGATCAAGTTTCATACTTCTCCTTGGTTTGGCCTCATAATCAAATTAAAATATAAATGCTTAATAAAAACCTAACCTAATTCTTTCCTCTCTCTCTATTTTCTCCTAAACCCTAAGCTTGCTCTCTCTCTCTCTCTAGCATGACCTCCTTGCTCTCCCTCTCTCTCTAACCTGCTGAGCACCACCTGGCCACCCTTCCCCTGGCCCACACCCAGACACCCCAAACCCTAACCCTAGCCGAGGACACCATCTACCCTAGCCAATCTACTCCCTCTCCTCTCTTTATTTCCCTACTGACCGAGCTAGCCCCACCTGCCCTCTCTCGCCCTCAGCCCCACTGGCAGCCTCCCCTGCCATGCCTACCTGCCCCAGCCAGCTAGCCCATGTGCTCGAAAAGGAGGAGGAGAGAAAAGGTGGCACGAGGCCACCTTTATCTCTGCCGTGCCCTAGCTGCTCTCCTCCCTCTCTCCCTTCTTTTCCTTCCTCCCCACGCCTCTCTGGCCTCCCCAGATCTGGCCGAGTCGCCCCTCCTCTCCTCCCTCTTCCTCCCCGACGACAACCACCTGCTGCCGTTCGCCGCCAGCACCACTTCGCCCTCGACGATCTAGCCGGCGTGTGCGATGTGGGGGTGTCCTGGAAGACCGAGGACCGTCCCCTGCCCCGACTCGTACGCGCCGACGTGGAAGAGAAGCTCCCCAGCGCCGCCAGTACCTTGCAGCTCCCCGAAACCCTAGTTCGTCGGAGCGCCAGCAACCTCGACGCCTCGCCGTTCCTCGCGTCGATCCGAGCCTACCGCCGAGCCCGCGGTGAGCATCCCCTCCTCCCGGACATGGTCCGCCTTGCCGTACCGCCCTAACGTCGCCGTGCGTTTCGTCGAACACCCACCGCATGCCAGAGCTCGCCGGCATCTGCAGCTCTTCCGCGCCGTAGCAAGCTTACCTAAGCCCCCGCCCCTTCCCTGTCAACTCCCCTCACCCTACCGCACAGGCTAGCCCCTCCACGCGCACTCCCGCGACCCGGGTTCGAGTCCTCGCTCGCGCCGCGCGCCACGTTTCCTTGCCAGACGAAGGAAAACGATAAACAGTACCGGGCCCGTGGTCATTTTCAAAAAGCCCCCCACCTTTTTAATTCCTGCGACCCGCGCTCCTAGCGACCCCACCAGTCAGCCGCGCTAGCACCTTTGCAGAAAACCCCTCGGCTTTTCCCGGCCGCAACCCGCGCTCCAGCCCCAGCCCCACCTGTCAGCCCCTGTCTCGCTGACCGCTGACACGCGGGCCTGCGCCAGTTGGCCCACCCCGCAGGCACGGTGGCTAGGCGAGCCCGCGGTGACAAAACTTTTTCCCGCGCGTGGTCCAGTCAGCACAAAGGCCCACCTGTCAGTGTCCGGGGTTGATTTTTCCTGGGTGAGAAAAGTATTTCCCTGAGTCTGTTTTTATTTTGAAACTTTTCCAAATTTATTTAAATTCAAATTCAAATCAGATTTAAATAATTTTCAAAATACTAATCCAAATCTTGCATGTAATATATGTTTTGGAATCAGAAAAATGTGAGGAATTCAAATATGCCCTTCAAAATATATTTTGAACACTTTAAATATCGAGATGATTAAAATTACAATAAAATGCCCTTTTCCTTATTTAATTAATAACTTTTGTTTTATAATTCCAAATTAGGCAAATAATATGTCTAAATCGATCAGCGTGACGAGCCCGTTCTAATTAAGAAGTCCTTGTTCTGAATTGAGGCATGCATCATGTTGTCATTTAAAATCTGAACTGTTTATGACAATATAACTTGGTTAAATCAATAATAAAATGCTTTATTCCTTTTATCCACACCTCACCTTTGCCATGTTACTTTAATGCCATGTAAATTTGTGCATCATTCATCATGGCAAGCTTGGTTGCTTGTTGCATTTTAATTCATATGCTTGTGCACTTTATTTATGTTGGCCCTTGTTTGTTTGGTTCTTCTTCGAATAGACGCCCAGCAGGAGAGTTACCAGGAATCACAGGAGTATTACCCAGATCCATCTCTCGCTTCAACTGAGCTGCCAGGCAAGCACTACCACATGCTTGCATACATATAGTACCTATTGCCTCTATCTTTTTCTTGCATCATTGAGTCGCGATTGCATTAAATTGAATCCCAAGTACTGCATAGCCTTTACTTTTAAACCACACCAAGCTTGTTCCGGTCCCATGAGCCATTACTACAGGAGTTGTTTGAGCCATGCGAGTCGTAGAAAAGTCTGAGTAGGGTATGTGAGTGTCTGATGGATAATGAGGTACCTAAACAACATAACCTGAGTAGTAATGGGATAACTAATGAAAGAGGCACCGGTGAGCAATATCTGCTATTTGGTTTTTTTCATGCTCACTTGTGTCCCGTAGGACCCCGAGTACTTGATTCCTGTTCCTTGACTATTCGCACTATCCACATCCGGGAGGCCTTATGGACCCCCCTGAGGCAGAGCTTGATTCATTCTTATTTCTTGGGGCCACAATTAGTTTGGGGCTTTATTACTATTCCGTACTTATGCCATGTTACTGCTTTATTTAAGATTGTGTGAGGAGCACCTGTACTGTTTTGGATCGTGACACGTTTTCGCTGTATCGACAAGCCCAGTCCTATTTTCGGGTTCCCAGTCGTTTACCGCCGTCCACACAAACCTTGGGTCCGTCTCGGAGCCGGCCAACTTCGTTGCGGGTAGCTTAATGGGGTGGCCCCCTGAAATATTTCTGAATCCTGTGATTGCTTTGTCGTGAATGCCTCGTTGGGTTTTGAGTTGGTTTTTCCGAGATTGATCGAGTGTGTGTTGCTATTCGTGCACCCCTGCAGGGTAAATCTTTCTGAAAGCCGTGTCCGCGGTTATGGACGACTTGGAGCACAGTTTCTCGATCATAGACAAGTATAACTAAAGTACCGCCTTTAAATTGACTAAGTACTTGACTAGTAAATAGTGCAATACTCATGGAATGGTTAATAAAACTGACAATGGATGATGGGGGTTGTTCGTCCGCTTCCTCGTTGGTAAGCGCGGAGGAGGATGGATCTGTTAATTATACCGTTATAACTGTTGTTCTTAATTCACGGACTTCCGTCTATCATTGGTTAGGCGGAAGGTTAGCGAGTCTCTATAGAATTGTTAGGTATTATCTTTTGCTGCAATTGCGTCACCCTAGGTTGTGTCCCCTTTAGCGGCATAAAGACTTGCTGAGTACCCCTAGGGTCTCACACGATAAATTGTTTGATTCAGATGAACAGGTGTACCCGCAAGATGGATACTGGGTGGAAGAGACAGATGATGTTGGCAACGATCATTCGGTGTAGAGATTCCGGGAACGGGGATCCGTGTGATATGTGGGCGGGATGTGTTTATTTATGGGGCATCTTATGCCAATTTGCTTCTTATCCGTACTCGGATCTTGTTTTCCGCTTCCGCCTGATACTCTGATGTGTGATGTATGAGGAGCTATCCTAAATTATTATATCTATCTAGAACATTTGGATCTTGCCGTATGGCGTTGCAATATTTCTATTTCTTTTAGATGGAATGGCTCTGAGGACTGTTGTATGTGGCTTGCATACATACTCATTTGTGTATGTAGTTGATCCCTTCGCCTGCCGATTACGCCGCTCGTTCTTGTCCCGTTGTTCGAAAGTGATTAGGACGGCCGAAAGGTCTACCGTGAGTGGCCCTGGGCCCCACCGTACTATTTTAACCACTTTCATTCATCCAGGCATTAACTAAGAGCGTAATTCACTGAGGTAGTTACAATTGGTATCAGAGCCATCCCGCCCTTCAGGGTCTCAGCCAAAATGGTCGTTGTCTGTCTAGCAAATATTTTGGTAGTTATGTATACTAGAGAAAAACAAACGTGAGAGTAGGAATGCTTCCATTTTTCTTCTTACCCACCCACCCACCCTTTTTCTGGTAAGGAAGTGTAACGTTTTCAATTCGCTTCTTAAAATTCAAACTAGGATTCACGTGTTCTGGGTTCCGTAGTACCATAGGTTGTGTTTGTGTTTGTGTGTGTGTGTGTGTGTGAATTCCTTGTCTATCTGTTGCATCCAAATGTTATCACTATCTGCCTTTGGCTATCAACTGTTGGTACATTCCCTACCGACAGTCCTTTGTAAACCGACGCGATCTATTCTGATTTGTTGTACACCGATGCGATCTATCTTACGTTATCTTGTTGGGGTGTTCTTTTCCGTAGTTAACAATCTTTAGGTTCATCTTAAGAAGAAGTTGTTGGGATATGTGTTTTACTGATTCATGTGCGGAGTAATGATTTGAGTGCGGGATGGAGTCGCGACCATACCACTACTTTTGTCATTTACTTTTGTATATTGAACTAGTAGAGTTACTAATCTTGATTCGTTAAGTGGTTTTGCGCATATAGTGGTATTTTAATGCCGAAATTTGCGGAAATTTTTTCTTTGTTAGTTTGTATACCACACTCCTTGTGCAGTCGTGTGTGTTATGCTTAATATCTTCTAATTGCCTTGAACTTTGTTGATATTTTAATATCACCTCAGTGTATTGCATTCTTTAATCTTGATTAATTCCATTTTGGTACTATTTTGGATTATTATCATTCTCCATTATAGTACTGACTTGTGTTTTATATCAATCGTAGGATGGCACCACCACGCCGTTCTGAGGAGGATATACCACCTGAACTCGGGGCTGCTTTGGCAAGTATTGCAAATGCTTTGGGCACTATGCAGCAGAACCAGCAGCGCTTCGAGGAAAGCGTGAGGAGGAATGAGTTTGTTCCACTACCTCCACCTCCCAAGCGAGGAGACATCAAGAGTTTTCTCAAGTTCAACCCATGTCAATTCGAAGTGTCTGATCAACCACTTGATGCGGATGATTGGCTTCGTGAAGTATCAAGGTTGCTGATGACTGCGGATGTTCCCGAGCAAGAATGGGTCAAGTGTGCTACTCACCTTCTGAAGGGAGATGCAGCTCTCTGGTGGGAAAATTACCTCAAGGCAGATCTTTCTGGTTTTCAGCCTACTTAGGAGCGGTTCACTTCTGCTTTCAAAGAGCAATATATATTAGAAATTGTCATGGAAAGGATGAAGGAAGTGTTTCTCAACCTCAAGCAGGGCACTGACAATGTCAACACCTACATCAGAAACTTCATGAACCTGTCTCGTTATGGTGGCGATGAGATCTCTGATGACAAGAAGAAGCAAAAGAGGTTTCGGCAAGGCCTCAATGCTTCCATCAAATATGCAATCACTCATGCAAGGCCGGCATCTTTCCTGGAACTTCAACACACAGCTCTGCAGGAAGAAGCAAGTAGGCAAGTGTTTGAGGAGTCAAATAAACACAGCCGTGATACAGCAAGCTCTTCTGCTATGACAGCTCCTTCTAAGCGTCGTGTCTGGGTTCCTAACACCCCACCGTCGCTCCCTGCTCCACCAAGACCGTCAAGCTACGCACCAAGGCCACCAAACTCCTTCACTGTGGCTCCCAGGGGCTACAACCACAACTACCCTGGAGCGCCTGGCGGAGTCCCTGGCTATGTTGCTCCACGTCCACCTGGTGCTTGCTACACTTGTGGAAACACTGGGCATCAGCACTGGAATTGTCCAATGAACAACAAAGCTCTTCCACCACCACCTCCAAGACCTGCGGCAAGTGCTCCTATGATTCGTGCACCTCCACCTCGGGCTCTCAACATCAACACTAAGCCGGGGTCTACGATTGCTCGTGCCAACTGTGTCAACGCCGCTCAAGCTGAGCATGCACCTAGAGTTGTCATGGGTATGCTTCCTGTTAACTCAGTTCCTGCACGAGTTTTGTTTGATTCTGGTGCTTCGCATTCTTTCGTTTCTCACAAGTTTGCTCATGAGCAAGATCTGGCTATGGTTCCTTTATTACACCGTCTTGTGGTACAATCTCCTGGGTCAAACATGAGGGCTGCCCATATCAGCCATGGCAATCAAATTGAGATTGGTGGTTCTTCATTTCCGGCTTCCTTAATTGTTCTAGGCAATTCTGATATTGATGTTATCTTGGGCATGGATTGGTTGACAGCAAATGCAGCTGTGATTGATTGTGCTGAACGTTCGGTTTCTCTGAAAATTCCTGAAGGCCATATAATCTATTCTCCAAGTCTGACTCCTGCAATTCAGCTTTATTCTTTGGCGGCTCTGAATGATGATGCTATGGAAGGCATTCAGAGTGTTCCTGTAGTTTGTGAGTTCCCAGATGTCTTTCCTGAAGAGTTGCCAGGTATGCCTCCGGATCGTGAGGTTGAGTTTGTCATTGAACTTGAACCTGGTACCGCTCCTATTTCCAAGCGGCCTTATAAAATGGGTCCTGCTGAGTTGGCTGAACTAAAGCGTCAGTTGGATGAACAAGAGAAGTTGGGCTTCATTCAGCACAGTACTTCTTCTTGGGGTAGTCCAACCATCTTTGTGAAGAAGCGAGACAAGACTGATAGACTTTGTGTTGACTATCGGGCACTCAATGCTAAAACCATCAAGAATAAATATCCCCTTCCGCGGATTAATGATCTTTTCGATCAGCTAGCTGGAGCTGTGGTATTCTCTAAGCTTGATTTGAGAAGTGGTTATCATCAAATCAAGATCCGCAAGGAAGATGTTCCCAAAACAGCTTTCACCACCCGCTATGGCCTGTATGAGTACACGGTCATGTCTTTCGGTCTCACCAATGCACCTGCCACCTTCTCGAGGCTTATGAACTCGGTTTTCATGGAGTATCTTGATAAGTTCGTTGTGGTCTATCTGGATGACATTCTAGTCTATTCTAAGTCGAAGGAAGAACATGAAGAACACCTTCGTTGTGTCCTAAACAAGCTTCGTGAGAACCGCCTGTATGCAAAGTTCTCCAAGTGTGAGTTTTGGCTGCCTCAAGTCACCTACCTTGGTCACGTCATCTCTGCCAAGGGCATTGCCGTCAACCCAGAAACTATTAAGACAATTATGGACTGGCTTCCACCCATAAATGTCAAAGAAGTCTGAAGTTTCCTTGGCTTGGCCAGTTACTGTCGGCGATTCGTTCAAAATTTCTCAAAGATTGCGAAGCCTCTTACCAATCTTCTCAAGAAAGGCAAGAAATACCTTTGGACTCCTGCATGTCAAGCAAGCTTTGAAACACTCAAAGAGAAGCTCACTTCCACACCAGTCTTGGTTCCTCCAGATACATCAAAGCCTTTCCAGATTTTTTGTGATGCTTCATTGCAAGGATTGGGTGCGGTCCTTATGCAAGAAAAGCAAGTTGTTGCTTACGCATCTCGTCAGTTGAAGACGCATGAGATCAATTATCCTACACATGACCTCGAACTCGCAGCAGTTGTCTTTGCTTTGAAAGTATGGAGGCATTACTTGCTTGGCAACCGTTGTGAGATATTTTCTGATCACAAGAGTCTCAAGTATATATTCACACAGCCTGATCTCAACCTTCGTCAGAGGAGGTGGATTGAAACAATCAATGATTTCGATTTGACCATCAACTCCACCCCGGGCAGAGCCAATGTCATGACACATGCTCTCAGCCGAAAAGCTTATGTCAACAACCTCATGGTGGAAGAACAACAGCCTCTCTTGTGCGAGGAATTCCACAAGCTCAACCTTGAAATTGTGGATCAAGGTTATCTTCTGAACGTTCTAGCAACACCTCTCTTGGAAGAAAATGTCCGTTCCATTCAGCTTGGGGATCCTTACACTAAAAAGATCATCTCCAACATTCAACTTCCGAAGTATGAGTCTTTTCACGTAGATGACCAAGGCACTCTTTTCTTTGAACACCGGATGTTTTTTCCGAACTACCCGGGTTTAAGAGAGCAAGTTCTCAAGGAAGCGCATGATTCTGTTCTTTCTATCCACCCTGGCAGCACTAAGATGTACATGGACTTTAAAACACAATATTGGTGGCCTGGTTTGAAACGATATTGTGCCAAGTATGTCTCAGAGTATGACGTGTGTCGCAGAGTTAAAGCTGTCTATCAGAAACCTTCCGGTCTTCTACAACCATTGAAGCCTCCGGAATGGAAATGGGAGAAAGTAGAGATGGACTTCATCACTGCTTTTCCAAGGTCGCAGAAAGGCAACAATGCAATCTTTGTTTTCATTGACAGGCTTTCCAAAGTAGCTCACTTCTTTCCAGTCAAGGAAACAATTTCTGCAATTCAGTTGGCTGAGCTCTATATCAACAGAATTGTCTCTCTGTATGGAGTTCCTCTTGAAATCAGTTCAGACCGTGGAAGCATCTTCACTTCCAAGTTCTGGGGAAGTTTCCAAAATGCTTTGGGAACAAAACTAAACTTCAGCACAGCTTACCACCCTCAGTCGCAAGGACAAGTTGAAAGGATCAATCAGATTCTAGAAGATATGCTCCGTGCTTGCGTTATCTCTTTCGGCATGAAGTGGGAAGAATGTCTTCCTTATGCTGAATTCTCTTACAACAACAGTTTCCAGAAAAGTCTAAAGATGGCACCATTTGAGGCTCTCTATGGTCGCAAATGCAGAACTCCGATTGGTTGGTCGGGCGCAGGTGAAAGAATATTGTTTGGCCCCGACATTGTAACTCAAGCGGAGGAGAAAGTTCACATCATTCTTGAAAATCTGAAGATTTCTCAAAGTCGCCAAAAGAGCAATTATGACAGAAAGCACACAGACATGGAGTATGTCCCGGGTGATCTCGTTTATCTTCGTGTCACTCCCATGAGAGGTACGCACCGCTTTGGTATCAAAGGAAAGCTGGCTCCTAGATACATCGGTCCTTTCAAAATTCGTGGAAGAAGAGGAGAAGTTGCTTATGCTCTTGAGCTCCCTGAAAAACTCAAAGTCCATGATGTTTTTCACATCTCTCAACTCAAGAAGTGCTTCAAGGATCCCGGCAGGACCGTGGACCATGAACTCATCAATCTCCAAGAAGATCTATGTTATCAAGAACACCCCACAAAAATTCTTGAAGTCGCAGAAAGAAGGACTCGCAACAAGTCCATCAAGTTCTGCAAGGTGCAGTGGTCGCACGATTCCGTTGATGAAGCAACCTAGGAACATGAAGATGAGCTCCGTGCCAAGTATCCTACCCTCTTTGAGTCTTCTTCTTCCTAGAATATCGGGGCGAGATTCCTGTTTAGTGGGGGAGAGTTGTAGCACCCCAATTGTCTAACAATTGAAATGCTTCTTGTCCTAGTAAGATATTGGCTACTTTATATATTATTGTTGCATCATAATGATATCATGCTCATGTCATCATGCCACCTTGCATTTGAGCATCATATAAAACCCTCTTTCTTTTGGTTCTTTTCTCACATGCATTATTAATTGTATTTGCCTCTTGATATTGTATTTGGTTATTGATATATTGTCTAAATGCCCAAGTTGAGTTGGGGGGCATATCTTTTATTTCCATTCAACCATCTTTCCCTTCCACCACTTTATAATCCCACCATCCCATTAACCATGAGCTTGTTCCTCTTTCTTTTGCTATTTAATTCTAGCTCATGTAGTTTGGGGTGGATTAAACCCTCTAAATTCTTGTGCCTGGTTTTATCTCCACTTCTTGGAAATGCATAAGATTAATGCCATCATAATATTATTGTTTTCACAAAATATATCATGGCATTTATAATTTTGCATGGGCCATGCAACCTTCCTCACTACCTTATATTCATTGGTTTCTTTTGGTTTATTGATTCTCCTTTATGAGGAGTATCACCATCTTCTACCACCATTCCACCATCACCATCCTCCTATCCACCTCTTTTCCTCTTATTTGATTTTCTCCATGCACTAACCATATGTGGCCTTTTTCCACCTAATTCTTTTCTTCCTCCTTCTTTCTTGTTTCACCTCCACACTAGCTCATGCAAGATCAAGTTTCATACTTCTCCTTGGTTTGGCCTCATAATCAAATTAAAATATAAATGCTTGATAAAAACCTAACCTAATTCTTTCCTCTCTCTCTCTATTTTCTCCTAAACCCTAAGCTTGCTCTCTCTCTCTCTCTAGCATGACCTCCTTGCTCTCCCTCTCTCTCTAACCTGCTGAGCACCACCTGGCCACCCTTCCCCTGGCCCACACCCAGCCACCCCAAACCCTAACCCTAGCCGAGGACACCATCTACCCTAGACAATCTACTCCCTCTCCTCTCTTTCTTTCCCTACTGACCGAGCTAGCCCCACCTGCCCTCTCTCACCCTCAGCCCCACTGGTAGCCTCCCCTGCCATGCCTACCTACCCCAGCCAGCTAGCCCATGTGCTCGAAAAGGAGGAGGAGAGAAAAGGTGGCATGAGGCCACCTTTATCTCTGCCATGCCCCAGCTGCTCTCCTCCCTCTCTCCCTTCTTTTCCTTCCTCTCCACGCCTCTCTGGCCTCCCCAGATCTGGCCGAGTCGCCCCTCCTCTCCTCCTTCTTCCTCGCCGACGACAACCACCTGCCGCCGTTCGCCGCCAGCACCACTTCGCCCTCGACGATCTAGCCGGCGTGTGTGACGTGGGGGTGTCCTGGAAGACCGAGGACCGTCCCCTGCCCCGACTCGTACGCGCCGATGTGGACGAGAAGCTCCCCAGCGCCGCCAGTACCTCGCAGCTCCCCGAAACCCTAGTTCGTCGGAGCGCCAACAACCTCGACGCCTCGCCGCTCCTCGCGCCGATCCGAGCCTACCGCCGAGCCCGCGGTGAGCATCCCCTCCTCCTTGACATGGTCCGCCTCGCCGTACCGCCCTAACATCGCCGTGCGTTTCGTCGAACACCCACCGCGCGCCAGAGCTCGCCGGCATCTGCAACTCTTCCGCGCCGTAGGAAGCTTACCTAAGCCCCCGCCCCTTCCCTGTCAACTCCCCTCACCCTACCGCACCGGCTAGCCCCTCCGCGCGCACTCCCGCGACCCGGGTTCGAGTCCTCGCTCGCGCCGCGCGCCGCGTTTCCTCGCCAGACGAAGGAAAATGATAAACAGTACCGGGCCCGTGGTCATTTTCAAAAAGCCCCCCACCTTTTTAATTCCTGCGACCCGCGCTCCTAGCGACCCCACCAGTCAGCCGCGCTAGCACCTTTGCAGAAAACCCCTCGGCTTTTCCCGGACGCAACCCGCACTCCAGCCCCAGCCCCACCTGTCAGCCCCTGTCTCGCTGACCGCTGACACGCGGGCCTGCGCCAGTTGGCCCACCCCGCAGTCACAGTGGCTAGGCAAGCCCGCGGTGACAAAAGTTTTTCCCGCGCGTGGTCCAGTCAGCACAAAGGCCCACCTGTCAGTGTCCGGGGTTGATTTTGCCTGGGTGAGAAAAGTATTTCCCTGAGTCTGTTTTTATTTGAATCTTTTCCAAATTTATTTAAATTCAAATTCAAATCAGATTTAAATAATTTTCAAAATACTAATCCAAATCTTGCATGTAATATATGTTTTGGAATCAGAAAAATGTGAGAAATTCAAATATGCCCTTCAAAATATATTTTGAACACTTTAAATTTCGAGATGATTAAAATTACAATAAAATGCCCTTTTCCATATTTAATTAATAACTTTTGTTTTATAATTCCAAATTAGGCAAATAATATGTCTAAACCGATCAGCGTGACGAGCCCGTTCTAATTAAGCAGTCCTTGTTCTGAATTGAGGCATGCATCATGTCGTCATTTAAAATCTGAACTGTTTATGACAATAAAACTTGGTTAAATCAATAATAAAATGCTTTATTCCTTGTATCCACACCTCACCTTTGCCATGCTACTTTAATGCCATGTAAATTTGTGCATCATTCATCATGGCATGCTTGTTTGCTTGTTGCATTTTAATTCATATGCTTGTGCACTTTATTTATGTTGGCCCTTGTTTGTTTGGTTCTTCTTCGAATAGACGCCCAGCAGGAGAGTTACCAGGAATCACAGGAGTATTACCCAGATCCATCTCTCACTTCAACTAAGCTGCCAGGCAAGCACTACCACATGCTTGCATACATACAGTACCTATTGCCTCTATCTTATTCTTGCATCATTGAGTCGCGATTGCATTAAATTGAATCCCAAGTACTGCATAGCCTTTACTTTTAAACCACACCAAGCTTGTTCCGGTCCCATGAGCCATTACTACAGGAGTTGTTTGAGCCATGCGAGTCATAGAAAAGCATGAGTAGGGTATGTGAGTGTCTGATGGATAATGAGGTACCTAAACAACATAACCTGAGTAGTAATGGGATGACTAATGAAAGAGGCACCGGTGAGCAATATCTGCTATTTGGTTTTTTTCATGCTCACTTGTGTCCCGTAGGACCCCGAGTACTTGATTCCTGTTCCTTGACTATTCGCACTATCCACATCCGGGAGGCCTTATGGACCCCCCTGAGCCAGAGCTTGATTCATTCTTATTTCTTGGGGCCACAATTAGTTTGGGGCTTTATTACTATTCCGTACTTATGCCATGTTACTGCTTTATTTAAGATTGTGCGAGGAGCACCTGTACTGTTTTGTATCGTGACACGTTTTCGCTGTATCGACAAGCCCAGTCCTATTTTCGGGTTCCCACTCGTTTACCGCCGTCCACACAAACCTTGGGTCCGTCTCGGAGCCGGCCAACTTCGTTGCGGGTAGTTTAATGGGGTGGCCCCCTGAAATATTTCTGAATCCTGTGATTACTTTGTCGTGAATGCCTCGTTGGGTTCTAAGTTGGTTTTTCCGAGGTTGATCGCGTGTGTGTTGCTATTCGTGCACCCCTGCAGGGTAAATCTTTCTGAAAGCCGTGTCCGCGGTTATGGATGACTTGGAGCACAGTTTCTCGGTCATAGACAAGTATAACTAAAGTACCGCCTTTAAATTGACTAAGTACTTGACTAGTAAATAGTGCAATACTCATGGAATGGTTAATAAAACTGACAACGGATGATGGGGGTTGTTCGTCCGCTTCCTCGTTGGTAAGCGAGGAGGAGGATGGATCTGTTAATTATACCGTTATAACTGTTGTTCTTAATTCACGGACTTCCATCTATCATTGGTTAGGCGGAAGGTTAGCGAGTCTCTATAGAATTGTTAGGTATTATCTTTTGCTGCAATTGCGTCACCCCAGGTTGTGTCCCCTTTAGAGGCATAAAGACTTGCTGAGTACCCCTAGGGTCTCACACGATAAATTGTTTGATTCAGATGAACAGGTGTACCCGCAAGATGGATATTGGGTGGAAGAGACAGATGATGTTGGCAACGATCATTCGGTGTAGAGATTCCGGGAACGGGGATCCGTGTGATATGTGGGCGGGATGTGTTTATTTATGGGGCATCTTATGCCAATTTGCTTCTTATCCGTACTCGGATCTTGTTTTCCGCTTCCGCCTGATACTCTGATGTGTGATGTATGAGGAGCTATCCTAAATTATTATATCTATCTAGAACATTTGGATCTTGCCGTATGGCGTTGCAATATTTCTATTTCTTTTAGATGGAATGGCTCTGAGGACTGTTGTATGTGGCTTGCATACATACTCATTTGTGTATGTAGTTGATCCCTTCGCCTGCCGATTACGCCGCTCGTTCTTGTCCCGTTGTTCGAAAGTGGTTAGGACGGCCGAAAGGTCTACCGTGAGTGGCCCTGGGCCTCACCGTACTATTTTAACCACTTTCGTTCATCTAGGCATTAACTAAGAGCGTAATTCACCGAGGTAGTTACAAGGTTATTGAACTATATATTAAATTTTGTTTGTAGGCCAGAATGATCCAGAAGAAGCGCAAGATAAGATAAAAAAACTACAATATAGAAAAGTCCAACATCAAGCAGTGATTACAAGACGATTGATGCTACTGGTGTAAGTTTTCTTGTAAAAAAATAATAATATTTGATACATTAAGTCAAACTAATATTTTAACCAATAATCTTCAGGACGACCTGACACCACCCAATAGAAGATTTTTTCAGAAAAATACAAGCCAGAAAAGTAAAGAAAAACATGGACGCAGTTATGTTGACAACACTAGTACAGATGAAGTAAGCTAATTTTACACAATGATACCTATTACAGCATATCTTCAACCTGATTGTAACCACGCAAGACTAACATTTTGTCTGCTTTTTCTAAAGAAAAATTTGACACCACAGAAAAGAAGAGTATGGAAAGATAAGGATTAATAAAGTCCATCAGCAACATCAAGTGATATCAACTCAACTGATTCAGATAGAGTAAGTATTATATGCAATTTATAGCTGATTACTTTGAAAATAGGAAAATTATTGGACATGATATTTGTTAAGTCGTGAAAAAAAAATGCTTGATACATGTGATGCAGATGATATCAAAACCACAGAAGCAGAGCAGAAGTTCAGTAGGAACATCACGAAAAATCAAGATAAGAAAGCAATTGTACACGATGGATTGATGGACAAAAGTCTGACATCAGAAAAGATAGATCTCATCCATATCCCACACGGAATGTTGTGAATATGTATGAAATCCCTCAGACCGATGCTAACCTCAGTGGAAATGTTTCTCCAAGTTCTGGTCATACAGAACGAAGCTGCAGAACGGCAGAAGCAATGAACAATCCAAAGAGAAAGTGCAGTACAAAAATACAAATAAAAATAATAGTGATTACAAGGAGCAGTCCAGTGGAGACATCCGTGTCAGGCCATGAAAGACCTCAAGCATCAGTTGAGAGGAATGTATAAACAAGAAGCAGTCCTATGAATTCAGTACAGTTCAATGTACATAAAAGGAACAGTACAAAAAGTCCGGTGATAAGAACCGTCAGAACAAGACAAAGCACCATTTAAGATGAAGATCTCGACAGTGATTAGTCCAGAAGAAATAATAAAAAGGAAGGCACAAGCAGTTTAATGGACATGGCCGTCTACAATGGTATTTGACTGGACAAGTTCAAGAGCCAAGACAAGTTTTAAATTTCATAATATTCAAAACATTACAATTAGGATTGCCCAAATAGTTTGCTCTACATACATGTTATAAAAAATGATTGCTAACAATGTTTCTTTATTTTATGCAGGAGAAACAGCAGGATCAAGTCATGATACAAATATTGTTTTGTAGCAGACAGACTCAGAATTACAAATTCACTCATAATAAATGTAAGAAATTATAGAGCAGATTTTTTATCCTTATCAAGTTATCATAAAGTTATAGAGGAAAGTTTTTTGTATTACGGCATTACTTGTTATTTACTAGTATAAAAAGGATACATTGACTAAAACCATACATAGCAGTACACCGATTTTGCAAATAAGATAAAAACATTAGACACAATAGCCATGACACTCCTATAACAATCTACTGTAGTTCGAAAGAATAGTTTTGTACCTGATATTCAATGGAACAATGCGTTAAAAAAATAATTGCACTATATATATATATATATATCATACAAACTTAACAAATAGAAATGTTTTATTTAACAAAAAAAGTAGCACATTTACATATTTTTTTGAAGTAATTTACATATTATTCTTACAGACTATAAGATGAAACAGGGAATTAAAAAATAAATAAGAAACCAGGGCAGTACATAACTAACATCACTGGCAGTCCATGAACTGCATTAAAATGCATCTAGATAAAACAAAATAAAGCAGTGCATAATCCTTTAGAGAAGCAGTGCTATGCTTCAAACAACAATGGGCCTGTGAATTGTATTAGTGGGCCTTTCTTGTATGAAAGCAGCAGTTTTATGGTTGCAAACTCTTGAGGTATCGTATGGACAATTTCGTAGGGGCCTTATTTTTTATTACTACTAGCATGATTTGCACGATCAGTTGGTTATAAGGATACGAGGAGTCGTGGAAGCGGAAAAGGGGTACGTTGAAACAAGATCGCACCAGTTCATCATTAACACTGACGAAACTCAAAAAAACCAAGGTGCCTCCCGAGCATTGAATTATTTATTCCTTTTATATTTGTAGCATCCCAATTGTCTAACAATTGCAATGCTACTAGCCTAGTCTATATATGCTACTTCCTACATACAATTGTTGCATCATAATTATATCATGCTCATGTCATCATGCCACATTGCATTTGAGCATCATATAAAACCCTTTTCATTTGGTTCTTATCCCATATGCATTATTAATTGTATTTGCCTCTTGATATATTGTATTTGGTTCTTGATAAATGCTTGATGCCCAAGTTGAGTTGGGGGCATATCTTTTATTAACTCCACCACCTTTCTTGCACCACCCCATAATTCCACCATCCAACTATATGTGAGCTTTGCATTTTATTTGGATTTATCTCTACCTCATGTGGGTTGGGATGGCTCCACTTACAATTCCACATGCTCCTATATACGAACCATGTTGTTTTCACATTATTGGTATAAGAGAGGCACATGGCCACCTTTGCATGCTTTGTGCATGGAACCCCTTGTCAAGCTTCCATATGGATTATTATGAATGTGTGCTCATGTTGGGATATTTTTGAGGCTATTATTCATCTAGTGGAACCTACACACTAGCATGCCTAAATTATATCCAAATATGATCATCTCCATCTACTCCACATGGAATCCCCTTTTAATTCTTTTGTCTTGGCCTAGATCCATATTTTCGGAATGCATGTGAATAAATGCCATTTGACAAGAATAAAACCTGGCATTTAATGTCTATGCATGGGCCATGCAAATCACCACCATCTTATTCTCCTTTGGTTTTTCCTTTGTTTTTGAGTGGATCCATTCTTTTGTGAGCTCCCCTTTTTCTCTCTCAAACCTCCTCACCTTGATCTTTGTTTCCTTGCCTTGTGCATCAAGATCCTCACCTCACTCCATATCCATCTTCTCCCCCTTATGCTTGGTCACGCACATGATCATGCAACGCCTAAAACCCTAACCTCGCCACCTCTTCTCTCATCTCACTCTCCTTGCCATCACCACACCCTTGATGGATCTTGTTAGATCATACCCCAAAACAAACCTAAAACCCTACCCCTACCTCTCCTTATCCTTCTCCACTCACCCATGCCACCCCATGACACCTCATGATTTTGTTCATGAGAAACCCTAAAACACTAACCACCCCATCCTCCTAACCCTAACCATGCCAAGCTACCCTTCCTAGCTTTGGTTACCCCCTAACCACCAAACCCCCCACGTCACCCCCTCTGGTCCTTCTCCCCTCTCCACTCGTTGCTACAGGACAAGAGGAGGGAGGAAAAACCTAGCCCGATCACCTCCTCCTCATCTTTTGCAAAAGCTACCATCCTCCCCATGTGCTCTCCCCTCCTCCCTCATCTACCCCACCACCTTAACCACCTCTGATCCTATCCAGGAGGCGCCAGGTCCCTCTGTCCCTCCCTTCTTCTTCCTCTCACTGCCACCTCCCATGGCCATGGCCTCAACCCTAGCCCGGCCTCCCTCTATACCGGCTCGAGATGGTGGCCGCCAACCCTGTGCAAGGCGCCAGGAGACTCCCCAGCGTCCTCTTCTTCGACCTGAGCAGGACCCCCTCCAGCAGGTCGCCGGAGTTGTCGCCTTGCCGCCGTAGATGCCATGGACCCGGAGCTCCGGCCAGCAAGCCCCGCGCCAGATCGCGACCGCCCCGAGCTCCTTCGCCTACACCGCCGAACTCCTGGTGAGCAACCGAACCATCCAGACAAGGTCCCTATCCTCCTATCGCCATAGAACGCCGCCACCTTCTGCCGAGCAATCCGCGTGCGCGCTCGCCGCCGCGCGCCGCACTCTGATAGACAGCAATAGCGGCAGCAGACACCGCCGTGGATCCCTGTTCCTCGATGATTTGCGACTGCTACAATCCTCCTTAGACCAAGCCACCTGAGAGAGTTTTGTAGCCGAGAGTCCCCTCTTCGCCTTTTGTTTTTGCGCCGACGCCGTTCGAGCAACAACGGTGTCGCCACCGTCCTCGCGTTGTCGCCCGACCGCCTGCACCGCGGCGTCCGCCGCGCTCATCGACAGCAGCAGCAGCAGCAGCGTCCATCCCGCCTCTGTTCCTCGTCGTGCCCCGCGTGCTGTAGACCTCCTCCGGCGATGACTCCTGAACGAAAGTTGTAGGCCGTGGATCCCTCTCCAACATTCCTTTTTACGGCACGGCGAAACTCGCCGCCGTTTAGCCGCCACCGCAGCCGCAAACCAGGCCAAGCCCCTGTTCTCTACTGACGACGTGCAGCCGACAGTCCGGCGTCGCCGTCGTTTTCGCCGATAAGCCCCTGCAGTTTTTCCCGCCTGAACCCGTGGTCCCAAGTGGCTCACCTGTCATTCTCCCGTGCCCTTTTACAAATAGGGCCCCGTGCTTTTCTGTTTTGGCCGCGCCTGCCTGGGATCGCCCACGTGTCACGTCCCGGCTGGGCGCCGCGCGCGCGTGGTCCCACGGGTCCTGACCCCGCTTATCGGTGGCTATGGCTAGCTGCGGTTGGGGTCAGAAAACCCCCGTAGTCCGCTGCGCCCCACCTGTGGCTGAGTCAGCACCGGCCCCACTCGTCGGTGACTGGGGCTAGCTCGACTTGGGTACAAAAAGTCCGGTTGTTCATCTGTTTAAATAAAACAATTTCAGAAATGTTTTAATATAAATTTAAATCTGTTTTTAATAAGTTTTGATTTGTAAGTCCAAATAAAACAAATGATATATGTTTTGGAATCAGAAAAATGAGAGAAATTCAAATATACCATTCAAAATATCTTTTGGACAAATTAAATTTTTCGAAATTGTTTAAATGCAATAAAAATGCCTTTTCTTAAATAATTAATAACTTTAGTTTTATAACTCCAAATTCAACAAATAATATGTCTAAATCGATCAGCGCGACGAGCCCGTTCTAACTATGAATTCCTTCTTCTAAATTGAAGCATGCATCATGTCATTATTAAAAATTAGAACTGTTTATGGCAATTAAATTTGACCAAATAAATACTAAAATGAATTATTCTTGTCCCCACATCTCACCCATGCCATGCTACTTTATTGCCATGTAAATTGTGCATCATTCATCATGGCATTCTTGGTTGCTTGTCGCATTTTTATTCATATGATTGTGCACTTTATTTCTGTTAGCCCTTGTTTGTTTGGTTCTTCTTCGAATAGACTCCCAGCAGGAGAATTATCAGGAATCACAGGAGTTCTACCCAGATCCATCTCTCGCTTCAACTGAGCTGCCAGGCAAGCACTACCACATGCTTGCATACATATAGTACCTATTGCCTCTATCTTATTCTTGCATCATTGAGTCGCGATTGTATTAAATTGAATCCCAAGTACTGCATAGCCTTTACTTTTAAACCCCACCGAAGCTTGTTAATCCATCCCATGAGCTATTACTATAGGAGTTGTTTGAGCCATGCGAGCCGTAGAATAGCATGTGTAGGGTATGTGAGTGTCTGATGGATAACGAGGTACCTAAACAACTTAACCTGAGTAGTAATGGGATAACTAATGAAAGAGGTACCGGTGAGCAATATCTGCTATTTGGTTTTCATGCTCACTAGTGTCCTGTAGGACCCCGAGTACTTGATTCCTGTTCCTTGACTATTCGCACTATCCACATCCGGGAGGCCTTATGGACCCCCCTGAGCCAGAGCTTGATTCATGTCTATTTCTTGGGGCCACAAAGTAGTTTGGGATTTTGTTACTATCCTGTACTTATGCCATGCTTTACTGTTTTATTTAAGATTGTGCGAGGAGGACCTGTACTGTTTAAGAATTGCGGAGTGTTTTCGCGGTATCGACAAGCCTAGTCACATTTTCGGGTTCCCAGTCGTTTACAGCCATTGCCGCAAACCTTGAGTCCGTCTCGGAGTCAGCTAGCTTCGTTGCAGGTAGCTTAATGGGGTGGCCCCCTGAAATATTTCTGAATCCTGTGATCGCTTTGTCATGAATGCCTCGTTGGGTTTTGAGTTGGTTTTTCCGAGGTGGATCGAGTGTGTGTTGCTATTTGTGCACCCCTGCAGGGTAAAACTTTCTGAAAGCCGTGTCCGCGATTATGGACGACTTGGAGCACAGTTTCTCGATCATAGACAAGTATAACTAAAGTACCGCTTTTAATCTGACTAAGTACCTGATTAGTAAATAGTGCAATACTCATGGAATGGTTAATAAAACTGCCAACGGATGGGTTGTTCGTCCGCTTTCTCGTTGGTAAGCGAGAAGGAGGATGGATCTGTTAATTATACTGTTATAACTGTTGTTTATAATTAACGGACATCCGTCTATCATTGGTTAGGCGGATGGTTAGCGAGTATCTCTAGGCTTGTTAGTATTATCTTTTGCTGCAATTGCGTCACCCCAGGTATATGTCCCCTTTAGAGGCATAAAGACTTGCTGAGTACCCCTAGGGTCTCACACGATAAATTGTTTGATTCAGATGAACAGGTGTACTCACAAGATGGATACTGGGTGGAGGAGACGGATGATGTTGGCAACGATCACTCGGTGTAGAGATTCCGGGAACGGGGATCCGTGAGATCTGTGGGCGGGATGTGTTTATTTATGTGGTATCTTATGCCAATTTGCTTCTTATCCGTACTCGGATCTTGTTTTCCGCTTCCTCCTGATACTCTGATGTTTGATGTATGAGGAGCTATCCTAAACTATTATCTCTATCTAGGATATTTGGATCTTGCCGTATGGCGTTGCAATATTTCTATTTCTTTTAGATGGAATGACTCTGTGAACAGTCGTATGGTGGCTTGCATACATACTCACTTGTGTAAGTAGTTGATCCCTTCGCCTGCCGATTACGCCGCTCGTTCTTGTCCCGATGATCTGAAAGTGGTTAGGACGGCTGGAAGGTCTACCTGTGAGTGGCCCCTGGGCCCCACCGTACTATTTTAACCACTCTCGCTCATCCAGGCATGCAACTAAGAGCGTAATTCACCGAGGTAGTTACAATATTCCATCACATACTTGTTCTTAATAGATTCATCATTGTTCCCTATAGCGATAAATCACAGATTCAAGGTGTGGTACCAGACATCTTCGTCCTAGACATGATGGACGACGGGCTTCAGACCAAAGAGACTCATAGCATTCCTGTCACGGAACAACGGTTCTTACTGCGGAGTACACCAACGAGGAATCAACGATGGACAGAATCCTCTCCATGTACAAGGCTTGGCTTGAAGAGGTTTGTACTAATCCAACTTACCGTCTGATTTTATTAAAATGATTGTCATATGAATTATGCATGACTACAACATAAATGAATTCAAGGTTCTTTGATTCGTATAAAATAGTTTACCATATTAATTTGAACTAGTTTTTCCTAACCAGTCCTTTTCACTAGTTTAGATATGAATCAAACATCAACCCATACATATTTTATCAGAATCCCTTGATTTTCCAATGGTAGAAACAAATATACTGTATGTCATATGAATCTCTGTAGGATTAGAGTGGATGTTGGAAATGCATTCCTATATTATCAATACTCCTACGTCTTTCATGTCATAAGAATCAATAATACAAGTTCTAAATTGTATCCTTCTCGTGTTCATTTCACCAGACTATGGTACTAATAATCACATTTCATTTGACACCAGGATAAGAGCAGGTACGTTGGACTAGACATTGAATATACTGCTCAAGAAAGTGAAAAAACCATCACCGTCGTACAACTCACCGTGAGAGAGCACGTCCTAGTTTATCATTACGCTAGGGCCACGAAAAAATGCCAGGGACTCCATGATTTTTTCAAGGAAAAACAGATCACCTTCATTAGCGTCGACAAGAGGATTGATTCAAAGATGTTGATGAAAGAAAAGTTTTTCATCCCTGAAGACTACCATGTAGACATACAGGGAATATTCAATACATTCCAAGGTGACAATTACAGGTATCGCATGGATAGTATTGTAGCAGTACTCATTGATTCATCATACAGTGAGATGAAGATAACAACAAGTGCCAATGGAGAATCTGCATTACTCAGCAAAAGATGGGTATGTAAAATACGAGTTGTACAAAAGAATAACATTCAACATCTACTTCCTCGGTTTAGGAAGACAAATTGTCAATGATAGGTTGTACACCGGGTGTAAAGGAGGTAAAGGATATAAATCATAGAAACGTATTTTGGAGGCAGGTCCATCAGTTGATAACAATAATAAGTGGGACGACGAATACACGATGTGTCTGGCAACAGATATCGACAGGTGGATGAAGAACGATGAATGGTGGACGCAGAGAGACGACGAGGAAGAAGACTAAATTTAGCTAAAGACTGTGATTATGTGAGTATGATCTGCTAGCAGTGTTTTAATTCAGTTTGTTAATTCAGTTACACAAAAGTGGTTATGATCTAGTATGTTATATTTGGAGTACAATGTAATTTATGTGTGTGTGTGTATAAATTAAACTAGTTTTTATCATTATCCTGGAATGTTTGTAATTACAGCATATGAATGTATAGTTATATTTCATATGTACATTCCTAATTTGGTCTCGCAGGCAGGCAAGTTAATTGCAAATAAATAAGCAAAATCGCATTAACAAGTTAAAATTTTCTAAAAAATTACTTGAACTTTCGACAATTGAAACGAATTCTGATGCATCTAGTTGAATATTCACAGCACATCAAACAAAATCAATAGAAATAACGAAATGCATTACCACATAACAAGCAGTTCATAACATACATCAAGTGGTTCATAACAACAAGCGGTTCAACACAACTTACATCTGCACTAATAAACAATCAGAAGGAACTGGAGTCATCATATAAGATGATGTCAATGACAAACATTATCTCAATGTTTCTGTTTGAAGTGGTCTTGCCAGTGAGGAGAATGGCTTGCCCAACTTCAAGACATTCATGATGACATTCAACAAAGGTCTTCCACTCAGGGGTGCTGAAGATAATTCGACCATCACTCCCTGTCTTGTACGAAATGAATCTCACGACACCATTTGCACCAAGCCGTACTCCAGCCACGCCTTCTTCAGAAATTTCAAGAGAAAAAACCATTCTCGAAGGTAGTTTCTAATTAAGTTGCAGAAGTTAGAAATCTAATAACTAAAAAGCAATAAAAAATAAGGAAGTAGAAAAATAATGATAGCTAATAACATACCATATCATGACGCCGAACATGCGTCCTGGTCAAGCGAGTAACAAGTGCTAAGCCAACATACAATTCTTTTGAAGGAATGATGTGGACAAGATAACACTTTTCACTCTCGGTAAGCTTGCATTTCTAAGCAACAATTGTATAATCCAATGGTCCTTCTTGCTCCTCATCCTCCCGTTCCTCCTCATCAGACTCACCCTCTTCACCCTCATCCTCGTCATCAGACTCATCCTCCTTGGTCTCATCATCCTCGTCCTCATTGCCCTCATTGTTCATATGCATAACAGTGATACTTGGACAAGGAGATCCCATTGAAAAAACCAGATACACATTAGAGTCGATTTGCTTTCTAGAAATAAACCTTCTCCATGAAGAACCTGCAAGGCGATTCATTGCTCGCTCTTTGCGCACGTCCACAACATACATTCGCCCAAGAGCTTGAAACTCAATGCTTTGTCCTGTTATTCTATTAATTCTCTCCTTATATTGCATGGGATAGTCTAAATTGAATAAAATAATTAAATAAATGACAATTGTATGGAAAGAAAATTCAATAAATGTAAAAAACAAGAATTATATGCATACCAATGAACGCTCAAATCGACCATGTACAAGACGGACAAGGAATAGCGAGGCTGATTTTGTTTCATCACTACAGTCTGTGAAACAAACCTGACACAGTGCCATGTCCTAAAAAAATGAAAATCACGTGTTAATTTATGATAGGGCTAGGTAAGATAACAAGAAGGGCATCATATTTGGAATGAACATAAAGTAATTTTAGGGACGGAGTAAGTGAGCCAAGTAGGAAGCATAATTTTTTTTTCATATACCAGAAGGCTAAATCACACCACCCCAACCCTTCATTGCATAATCATATTGTAACTAATCAATAGGAAAATGAAAGTACAAAAGCATAATCAACCCAAAAGTGTATCCTCATTGCATCATCACATTGAATGCTAAATAAAAAACCCATATCTCCATATATATACAAATTGAACAAAAACTTAATATCTAAAACGCTGCCAATTTTTTTATCTGTACAATTTATAATATGAATCGACCAAAAATATGAATCCATCTTATCTAGAACTATGGTTCGAAACAAACAAGACTAAAATGTGCAAGATTTATATGATAAAAACAAGGGAATCGTATGAGCATACCTTGAGAGGGAGATTGCGGAGCTAAACAACGGCGAAATCCTTCAGATCCGATGGTTTTTAGGGAAGCAATTGAGAGGGAGGAAAGATATGAATAGGAGGCGAGCTCTCTCTGTTAGTCCTGGCAGCTAGGAACGACTAGGTAGGGATGGGAAGGGCAACCACGTGCCTGACGCTACATTTATAAGTGTATGGCCTTTATGCTAGGCGATACACTGCCAAACCACGTTGTATTGCACAGCTCCCTCAGCAGTACAATCTGAACTATACGGGTAATACTATGTATGTAGTGGATATATTTTGCAACGTTTGCATCGAAAGTCGATTCCATTCCGCGGTGAATGCACTGTCGTTGCACGTTATCTTACGTCGTCCATACATCACTATATTAAAGACTTAAAGAGCAGTGCACAAGACTTCCACAGGCAGTGCATACACGGCTACATGGAAGGTTCAGTGCATTCCAGCGTAAGTATGCAGTGCATACGTTCTGCATAACCATACGTTCATCGCAGGTGGAGAACATCTTGCACAAACCGCAGAACACTATATTGTAGCAGACAACATGCAGGCAACACAGGCAGTGCATATGACTTGAGCCACTAGTGAATTACAGCCTAGAGATGCAGTGCGTCCGTTCTAAATGAATAGTATGTGTCCATGTCCACCGCACGTGCCGAAAGTCTTGCATAGTTGGCACATCACTGTATTGTAGCACACGACATACAGTCCACTTAGGCAGTGCACATACCTGTTCCGGGCAGTTCATTACCGCATAGGGATGCAGTAAATGCGTTCTAAATGAACATTCCGTGTCCGTTTCCACCGCAGGTGGAGAACACATTGCACAGTCCGCACATAAATATATTGTAGCACACGACATGAACTCCGCAGAGGCAGTGCATATGGTTAGAAAGGGCAGTTCACTTCTGCATACGGATGCAGTGCACAAGATTTCCACAGGCAGTGCATATGCGGCTGCATGGCAGGTTCAGTGCATTCTAGCATAAGGATGCAGGGCATACGCTCTGCACAACCATACGTTCATCGCGGGTGGAGAACACATTGCATAGACCGCACAACACTATATTGTAGCACACGACATGCACTCCGCAGAGGCAGTGCATATGGTTAGAAAGGGCAGTTCACTCCTGCCTACGGATGCAGTGCACAAGATTTTCACAGGCAGTGCATATGCGGCTGCATGGCAGGTTCAGTGCATTCCAGCATAAGGATGCAGTGCATACGCTCTGCATAACCATACGTTCATAGCGGGTGGAGAACATCTTGCACATACCGCACAACACTATATTTAGCACACTACATGCAGTCAACACAGGCAGTGCATATATGTGTCAATAGAAGTGTCTTCCTGGATAGCAAAGAGACACAGTCTATCTTGGTGTGCATGGTAGGTGTAGTCCATTCCATGGTCAGTGCACTGCCTGCGCACGCGTTAAATACGGTCGATCAGCGTTATTAAAGATAGCGCAGCACCCAAGCGGCGAGGCATTATGGATTTGGTGTGAGCTGTATAAGCGTGCAATTAATGTTGTAAACCTCTCGCCTCCTCCTCTCAGGCTTATAAATAGTGCCGGCACCTCTTCACACTTCTAAATTGCATTAGTACCAGGGATAACTATTCGATCTCACATACCTACCACCGGCTTCATAATGCCTCGCCGCCTACCCTCCTGTTGGGCCAAGTTCGCTCTGGGTGCTCGCATACTACTTCCAACGCCGCCTAGCTCCAATGACGAAGAAGAGAAAGAGGAGGTCTCGTCTTAGGAGTCGATCACGGCTCAAGGTGTGGTAGCCGCTGCGGAGAAGGAGCGAAGCTACAAGAACCTACATGAATACGGCTCTTCCTCCGCCGACAGCCACCAATCCTACGACCTGATGCTGCCGCCAACCTCAACAAAATTCGACTCATTCAGTAAGGAGAAGAAGAGGCGGGAGGATGCAAGGAACTGCGAGGAACAGACCGTGTTCCTCGCTTCCGTGGAGAGCGAGAGTATCTCTGCTCTAGCAGCGTCGGAGAAGGAGAAGGAGGGGGTCGAGAAGGAGAAGGAGGAGGTCGACTCATTCGAAATGGAAAAGAAGAGGCGAGAGGATGCCCGAAATTGCGAGAGGGTCGCTGCCTATACAGCGCATAGGGCCGCCGTTCATGAGGTCAATAGCCTAGCAGTTCTGGAGATGACCAATCAGATTCGACAGGCAGCGGAGGCGAGGAGGAACCAAAGCGCGGCAGCGGCAACAGCAGCGCAAGCGGTTGTGGCTCCAGCGGCGGCGGAGAACGACGACGAGGCGGGTCCATCATACGTCATCCACATATACAGCGACGAAGACGATTAGGGGATCTAGCTTTATATTAGGTTTTTCTTTATATATTCATAAAGGTCATTTAGATCTTGTAAAATATCTCCTAATTTGGATGGACTATTAATTTATCTGAATTTCGTAAAATGCCATCGATTCTGCGGTAACCAAGGAAGAAATCCGGTGCATAATCATCGTATCGGTCAGTGCATGACCTTCATTAATATACATCCGGATCTTACAAACCAAGGCAGTGCATAGCAGGTTTCAAATGCAGTAGTTTGTTACCAATTTTTTTTTTGAATGGGATAGGGTGCCAAAGGCACACACACATATTTATATGAGCTCAGAGACATTGTACATCGTGAATTACAAAGCCTAGATGACAAACTGAGTCATACAGCAAGTCATTCATGTCTCCAGTACAAAGAAATGGGAGGCTGCTGTTATAATACACAAAATGTGCAACCTGTTGCCAGATAGAGCTAGTAGTACGGTGGTAGGGATCGCCATATATACAAACAAGGCCAAAAAATTTATTTTTGGCGCGATCCATAACTATAGCTAGAACTAGATTAAGCGACTTGAAGTGCAGCGAAATATCTACATCATCTGTCCACATCATCCATAAGCCCCCCGCTTTCCTTTGAGATGGCACTACAACACAGTCATTCATATTAAAGCGAGCAGAAATTTGATTTTCAGTGAATTTAGCATTTTTTGTCTCAGGGATAAAAGTTACCTGAGGTTTGGTGGCTGTTATCATCCTGGAAAGATGGCACATTTTAGTACTGTCCAGGGTCTTAGCCAACCCTTGGCAGTTCCACCCAAGGGCCTTCATGGCGCCCGTGGCGCCTTAGAGGCTGGTGCCATTGCCTTATATGCATAAGCTTCTTCCTGATCCTGATTGACCTGTACATTGAGCGGAGTGATTGAAGATATTGCTGGAGATTGAACCTGAGGTCTAGCATTGAGCTGTCTGCTGGCGCTATCACCATAATGAGGAGCATAGCAAGCCCCATAGAGGTCGCTAAGCTCCTGAGGAGGTGAGAAAGCGCCGCTCCTAGAATCCTCCGAGCCCTCTGACAGAGGCGAGATCGACGAGAGTGGCCAAGGGTTGTAATAGGCAGTGTCTCCTGACACTGACGCTAAAGAAGCAGATCTGCGGCCTAGAGAAGCACCGGGGTGCAGAATTCTTCCCACAGCAGGACCGCTGCTCCTGTGATTATCGCCGCCATGAACTACACCACTGGGCTTGGAGAACGGTACCAAACGGCAGAACCAGGGCGATTGACACTAATTCCTAGAGCAGGTCAGAGCTGAGCTCCAGTTTGAGGCAGATGACCCTCATCCCAACGAGTCCTTCGTGGACGATTCCCAATCTTTGAATCGTCGGCACCCCTAGAAGGTGTTGGGGATGGGGAGAAGCGTCTTGCAGATCTTCTGCCAGATTGGTTACCTGAGATAGGTCGATGCTAATCTGCGGTATCCAATCCTCCCTCTCTGTCATGACCCTGCTGGAGTGCCTGTTGCGAAGCATCGGCGCGGATCTCCTTTTATCCTCTTCCTCCAGATTCCCCCTTTGCTCTCTGCTGACCGGCCTGAGGGGAACCTCCGACCACGCCCTCTGCATCTCTTCTAGTAGCTGGATTACTCCTTTCGAGTCGGAGATCTTGCTGCCAATGGGGCCTCTTTTTTTGGATGGTGGTTGTAGCTTCTCCGGCGAGGAAAGGCTCTCTTCGAGAGGCCTTTTTGTTTGTCCTTCTTGGGGTGCAAAGAGGGATAGTGGTGACCGCCGAGGAGACGGACAAGCCTGAGAGACATTTCCCCCTTGCTATCCTTCATTGCTAGGGTGGTGCTGCTTCAGACCTTCTGCCTGGATATGTTTTCCTCTGGTGCTCTCTTGAGAAGAAGAAGGAGCAGTATATAACAAATGCCTAGTTGGTTTAGGATATAAAGCATCCTTCTGTCTAGCCGGACAAGGGATAACAGGTATATTCTAAGCTAGGCCTTGATTGGGCCTTGGGTGCTAGGCCAAGGCTTGGGAATTTATGATGTGCTCCTTTTCATGGGCTACCTGCTTTAAAATTGCCATCTCCTCATCAACAGTGTATGGAAGCAACTAAGAAGTCTTTGCACTGTTTGTCTGACGCTACGGCTCATTTAGTTCAAATTCCATCGGCTGACAACCTGTCGGATCCTTAAGTTTGTTACCAAATCAAATGGGCATGTGCATAACCGGCGTGTGTTTAAGAAGCAGAGTTATGGTTACGTACTTTTAAGTTCTCAAATGTAGTGTTTTTAATTAGTTTTTTTATTTTTATGTAATATGAGGTAGTGCATAATACTTTAGAGAAGCAGTGCTATGCTGCAACTAACAATAGGCCTATGAACTATATTAGTGGGCCTTTAATGTATATAAGGAACAATTACATGGTTGCGAAGTTTTGAGGTCTTATATGGAAAATTTCGTAGTGGGCCTTTTTTTAATAACTACTAGCATGATTTGCACGATCGGTTGGTTATAAAGATACGAGGAGTCGTAGAAGCGGTAAAGGCGTAAGTTGCAACAAGGGTGCACCAGTTCATCATTTGTAGCGCCAAAACACAGAAGACCAAGGTGTCTATCTAGCGTATAATTATATATTATTTTGTAGTCCATCATATACTTGTTCTTATTAGATCCATCCTTGTTTACTGCAGAAATAAACAGATTCAAGCCGTGGTACTAGACATCTTCCTCCCATGGAAGACAGGCTTCAAACAATGCGGATTCATCACATTCCCGCTCATGGAACGATGGTCCTTATTGTGGTGTACACCAACGAGGAATCCACGGTCGACAAAATACTTGCAATGTATGAAGGTTGGCTTGACGAGGTTAGTACTGATCCAACTTACCGTATCTTTGTTTGAAAAGGTTTGCATACATCCTTTTTTAGAATGCATTGTTTTTTCCTATGATCAAGCAAACTATTTGTAATACGAATTAATGTAACCCCATACATATGTTTTTTCCTGTTTGGCACATGCTATTTTTTCTCAGTATTCGGAAGATAACGTAGTATCTAAAAATACTGTAGATTTCAATAGTTTGGGAGTTTGGCCATAGTAAAACACCAAAGTTTGAATACTGTGGTATTGCAAAAACTGAGTTTTTTTGCACGTTTCAAGAAAGAGGTCTGGAGCTATTTTTTTACAAATACTATGGTTTTGTAAAAAATGTAGTATCGATTGCCCGGCGTTGATATACTATGGTTTTAGAATACTTTGGTTTGACAAAAGCCAAGAAGCCAAACGAAGCCTTAGAGTGGGCATGGAAAATGCGATCCTACATTTTCCCCTACTCCTATTCTTCACGCCGTAAGAATCAAAAATGTTCACTAGATTCTGCTACTTACTAAATAATCAAATTTTACTTGACAGGACGACAACAACACGTACATAGTACTCGACCTCGAATACACTCCTAGAGGCAAACAACAAACCATCGCTGTAGTACAACTCTCCATGAGGGAGCACGTCCTAGTGTATCATAATGCGAGGAGCACTAAGGAATGCCAGGGGCTACGGGATTTTCTCAAAAAAAGACAGATCACGTTTGTTAGTGTGGACAAGAGGACATACATAAAGATGATGCAGAAAGAGAAATTTGATATCCCTGACGACTACCACGTTGACATACAGGATATATTCAAGTTAGTGCCACGAGATAATCACAGGGATGGCATGTCCAATCTTGCAGCAACACTCATTGATAGGTCATACATTCAGATGAAGACACTAGCCCGTATCTCAAACATGCATGACATATGGGAGTGGAAGCCAATGCCGCCAGAGAACCTGCGATACTCAGCAATAGATGGATATGTCACATACGAGTTGTACAAGAGGATATCATTCATAAGGAATCTCCTTGGTTTAGATAAACCAATATTGGATAACAAGTTGTGCATCAGATGTCATGGAGGTTATAAACCGCACAAACGACATAAATAAGCAGGTTCATCAGAGGATACTAAGAAGATATGGCAGAAGGAGCAATACGGCATCAGTCTAGAAGAAGATGTCGACAGATCGGAGAAGCAAGATGGCTAGAAGGAAATGTGAATTCAGTAAAGACTTTCATAGTGTGGATACGATATTATATCAGTATGGTGATTTTAGTTGATAACCACATATAAAATGTGGATTTGATTTAGAATTTGATATTTTCCGAACAATGTCATTTTAACAAGCTTGAAACCCTGCTTAGTGTGTGTAATACTTTGAACAATGTGTAATTATATATAGTCTCTACATTCTGAATGTTTTATTCTAGTAAAAAATCATATATCCATTTTAAATACAATCTTCTAGTTTGTGTAGGATTATGATGGTTATTCTCATCAATTAACTGTATAGAATACAAAAAAAATAAAGATGCAAATACAAGTAAAAATGAAGTGCATACACGAACACTCAATGGCAGTGCATATTTACTAGTTAAGGCAGATCTGTTAGTATCACTCCACGCATCAGAACATAGAAGCCGAAAACATAGTGGACAAAATCAAATAAATATTCAGAGAGTTCATAAACCATATGACCAGCAGTGAAAAACTTGTGTCAATACACACATGCTAACATAGAAGCAGTTAACACAAAACTGCGCATACATTAGACAGTGCACCTTTAGAATCCACGCAGTGCAAACGGTAGAACTTGTGCAGTACATCAAAACTGGGAACTCGGAAGCCGAAAACATAGTGGAAAAAAATAACTTACCAGGGCAGTACATAAACTGTATGACCCGCAGTGCAAAACTTATCTAAACACACATACTGATCTTACCAGCTACAGCAGTGCTTACGCCAACCTAGAAGCAGTTAACACAAAACTGCACATAAATTAGGCAGTGCATCCTTTAAAACCTGGGCTGTGCAAATGGTAGAACTTGTGCAGTACATAAAAAACTGGGAACTCGAAAGCCGAAAACACAGTGGAAAAAAATAACTTATCCGGGCAGTACATATACTGTATGACCGGTAGTGCAAAACTTATCTAAACACACATACTGATCTTACCGGCTATGGCAGTGCTTACGCCAAACTAGAAGCAGTTAACATAAAACGCCGACCAAGAGACAAAAAAATAAATAAAGATGAAAATACAAGTAAAAATGTGCATACACGAACACTCAATGGCAGTGAATATTTACTAGTTAACGCAGATCAGTTAGTATCACTCCACGCATCAGAACTCGGAAGCCGAAAACATAGTGGAGAAAAATAAATAAATATTCAGGCAGCTCATAAACCGTATGATCAGCAGTGCAAAACTGCTTATAAATTTGGCATTGTACCCTTTAAAACCTAGGCAGTGCAAATGACAGAATTTGTGGAGTACATCAAAAACTTGGAACTCGAAAACCGAAAACACAGTGGAAAAAATAACTTAGCAGGGCAGTATATAAACTGTATGACCGGCAGTGCAAAACTTATCTAAACACACATTCTGATCTTACTGGCTATGGCAGTGCTTACGCCAACCTAGAAGCAGTTAACACAAAACTCCGCATTAATTAGGCAGTGCACCCTTTAAAACCTAGGAAGTGCAAATGGCAGAACTTGTGCAGTACATAAAAAATAGGAAACTCGAAAGCCGAAAACATAGTGAAAAAAAAACTTATCAGAGCAGTACATAAACTATATGACCGGCAGTGAAAACCTTATCTAAACACATATTCTGATCTTACCGGCTATAGCAGTGCTTACGCCAACCTAGAAGCAGTTAACAGAAAACTGCGCATAAATTTGGCAGTACACCCTTTAAGGCCTAGGCAGTGCAAATGGAAGAACTTGTGTAGTACAGCAAAAACTGGGAACTCGAAAGCCGAAAACATAGTGAAAGAAAAATAACTTATCAGGACAGTACATAAACTGTATGACCGGCAGTGCAAAATTTATCTAAACACACATTCTGATCTTACCGCCAATGGCAGCGCTTACGCTAACCTAGAAGCAATTAAAACAAAACTGCGCATAAATTAGGTAGTGCACCTTTTAAAACGTAGGTAGTGCAAATGGCAGAACTTGTGCAGTACATAAAAAACTAAGAACTCGAAATCCGAAAACATAGTGAAATAAAATAACTTATCAGGGCATTATATAAAATGTATGACCGACAGTGCAAAACTTATCTAAACACACACTCTGACCTTACCGGCTATGGCAGTGCTTACGCGAACCTAGAAGCAGTTAACACAAAACTGCGCATAAATTAGGCAGTGCACCCTTTAAAGCCTAGGCAGTGCAAATGGCAGAACTTGTGCAGTACATCAAAAACTAGAACTCGAAAGCCGAAAACACGGTGGAAAAAAATAACTTATCCGGGCAGTACATAAACTGTATGACCGACAGTGCAAAACTTATCTAAACACACATTCTGATCTTACTGGCTATGGTAGTGCTTACGCTAACCTAGAAGTAGTTAACACAAAACTACACATAAATTAGGCAGTGCACTATTTACACTGTAGGCAGTGCAAATGGCAGGACTTGTGCAGTACATCAAAAACTGGGAAATCGAAAACCGAAAACATAGTGAAAAAATAACTTATCAGGACAGTACATAAACTGTAGGACCGGCAATGCAAAACTTATCTAAATACACATTCTAAACTTACCGGCTATGGCAATGCTTACGCTAACCTAGAAGTAGTTAGCACAAAACTGCGCATAAATTAGGCAGTGCAACCTTTAAAACGTAGGCAGTGCAAATGGCGGAACTTGTGCAGTACATCCTAAAATGGGAACTCGAAAGCCAAAAACATAGTGAAAAATATAACTTATCAGGGCAGTACATAAACTGTATGACCGGCAGTGCAAAACTTATCTAAACACACATTCTGATCTTATCGGCTATGGCAGTGCTTACGCCAACCTAGAAGTAGTTAACACAAACCTGCGCATAAATTAGGCAGTGCACCCTTTAAAGCCTAGGCAGTGCAAATGGCAGAACTTGTGTAGTACATCAAGAACTAGGAACTCGAAAGCCGAAAACATAATGAACAAAAAATAACTTATCAAGGCAGTACATAAACTGTATGACCGGCAATGCAAAACTTATCTAAACATACATTCTGACCTTACTGGTTACGGCAGTGCTTACGGCAACCTAGAACCAGTTAACACAAAACTACGCATAAATTAGGCAGTGTGCCCTTTAGAATCCACGCTGTGCAAATGGTAGAACTTTTGAAGTACATCAAAACTGGGAACTCGGAAGCCGAAAACATAATGGAAAAAAATAACTTATCAGGGCTGTACATAAACTGTATGACCGGTAGTGCAAAACTTATCTAAACACACATTCTGATCTTACCGGCTATGACAGTGCTTACGCTAACCTAGAATCAGTTTACACAAAACTACGCATAAATTAGACAGTGCAACCTTTAAAACGTAGGCAGTGCAAATGGCAGAACTTGTGCAGAACATCAAAAACTAGGAACTCGAAAACCGAAAACATAGTGAAAAAAATAAGTTATCTGGGCAATACATAAACGGTATGACCGGTAGTGCAAAACTTATCTAACCACACATTCTAACCTTACCAGCTATGGCAGTGCTTACGCCAACCTAGAAGCAGCTAACACAAAACTGCGTATAAATTAGGCAGTGCACCATTTAAATCCTAGGCAGTGCAAATGACAGAACTTGTGCAGTACATAAAAAACAGGGAACTCGAAAGCCAAAACATAGTGAAAAAAATAACTTACTAGGGCAGTACATAAACTGTATGACCGACAGTGCAAAACTTATCTAAACACACATTCTGATCTTACCGGCTATGGCAGTGCTTACGCCAACTTAGAAGCAGTTAACACAAAACTACGGATAAATAAGGCAGTGCACCCTTTAAAGACTAGGCAGTGCAAATGGCAGAACTTGTGCAGTACATCAAAAACTGGGAACTCGAAAGACGAAAACATAGTGAACAGAAAATAACTTATCTGGGCTGTACATACACTGTATGATGGGCAGTACAAAACTTATCTAAACACACATTCTGATCTTACCGGCTATGACAGTGCTTACACTAACCTAGAATCAGTTAACACAAAACTGCGCATAAATTAGGCAGTGCAAATGGTAGAACTTGTGCAGTACATCAAAAACTGGGAACTCGAAAACCGAAAACATAGTGAGAAAAAATAAGTTATCTGGGCAGTACATAAACTGTATGACCGGTAGTGCAAAACTTATCTAAACACACATTCTGATCTTACCGGCTATGGCAGTGCTTACGCCAACCTAGAAGCAGTTAACACAAAACTGTGCATAAATTAGGCAGTGCACCCTTTAAATCATAGACAGTGCAAATGGCAGAACTTCTGCAGTACATCAAAAACTGGGAACTCGAAAGCCGAAAACATAGTGAAAAAAATAACTTATTAGGGCAGTACATAAATTGTATAACCGGCAGTGCAAAACTTATCTAAACACACATTCCGATCTTACTGGCTATGGTTGTGCTTACGCTGACCTAGAAGCAGTTAACACAAAACTGCGCATAAATTAGGTAGTGCACCTTTTAAAACGTGGGCAGTGCAAATCGTAGAACTTGTGCAGTACATCAAAACTGGGAACTCGGAAGTAGAAAATATAGTGGAAAAAAAACTTATCAAGACAGTACATAAACTGTATGATCGTCAGTGCAAAACTTATCTAAACATAAATTCTGACCTTACCGGCTATGACAGCGCTTACGGCAACATAGAAGCAGTTAACACAAAACTGCGCATAAATTAGGAAGTGCAAATGGATGAATTTGTGTGGTACATCAAAAACTGGGAACTCGAAAGCTGAAAACGTAGTGAAAAAATAAACTTATCAGGCAGTACATAAACTGTATGACCGGCAGTGCAAAACTTATCTAAACACACATTCTGATCTTACCGGCTATGACAGTGCTTACGCTAACCTAGAATCAGTTAACACAAAACTGCGCATAAATTAGGCAGTGCAACCTTTAAAACGTAGGCAGTGCAAATGGCAGAACTTGTGTAGTATATCAAAATCTGGGAACTCGAAAACCGAAAACATAGTGAAAAAAATAAGTTATCTGGGCAGTACATAAACTGTATGACCGGTAGTGCAAAACTTATCTAAACACACATTCTGATCTTACCGGCTATGCAAGTGCTTACGCCAACCTAGAAGCCGTTAACACAAAACTGTGCATAAATTAGGCAGTGCACCTTTTAAATCCTAGGCAGTGCAAATGGCAAAACTTGTGCAGTATGTCAAAAACTAGGAACTCGAAAGCCGAAAACATGGTGAAAAAAATAAGTTATCTGGGCAGTACATAAACTGTATGACCGGTAGTGCAAAACTTATCTAAACACACATTCTGATCTTACCGGCTATGGCAGTGCTTACGCCCACCAAGAAGCAGTTAACACAAAACTGTGCATAAATTAGGCAGTGCACCCTTTAAATCCTAGGCAGTGCAAATGGCAAAACTTGTGCAGTACATCAAAAACTGGGAACTCGAAAGCCGAAAACATAGTGAAAAAAATAACTTATTAGGGCAGTACATAAATTGTATAACCGGCAGTGCAAAATTTATCTAAACATACATTCTGACCTTACAGGCTATGGCAGTACTTACGGCAACATAGAAGCAGTTAACACAAAATTGCGCAAAAATTAGGAAGTGCAAATGGATGAACTTGTGTGGTACATCAAAAACTGGGAACTCGAGAGCTGAAAACATAGTGAAAAAATAAACTTATCAGGCAGTACATAAACTGTATGACCGGTAGTGCAAAACTTATCTAAACACACATTCTGATCTTACCGGCTATGACAGTGCTTACGCTAACCTAGAATCAGTTAACACAAAACTGCGCATAAATTAGGCAGTGCAACCTTTAAAACGTAGGATGTGCAAATGGCAGAACTTGTGCAGTACATCAAAAACTGGTAACTCGAAAACCGAAAACATAGTAAAAAAAATAAGTTATCTGGGCAATACATAAACTGTATGGCCGGTAGTGCAAAAATTATCTAGCCACACATTCTGACCTTACCAGCTATGGCAGTGCTTACGCCAACCTAGAACCAGTTAACACAAAACTGCGTATAAATTAGGCAGTGCACCTTTTAAAGCCTAGGAAGTGCAAATGACAGAACTTGTGCAGTACATCAAAAACTGGGAACTTGAAAGCCAAAACATAGTGAAAAAAATAACTTATTAGGGCAGTACATAAACTGTATGACCGACAGTGCAAAACTTATCTAAACATACATTCTGATCTTACCGGCTATGGCAGTGCTTACGCCAACTTAGAAGCAGTTAACACAAAACTGCGCATAAATTAGGCAGTGCACCCTTTAAAGACTAGGCAGTGCAAATGGCAGAACTTGTGCAGTACATCAAAAACTGGGAACTCGAAAGCCGAAAACATAGTGAACAAAAACTAACTTATCTGGGCTATACATAAACTGTATGACGGGCAGTACAAAACTTATCTAAACACACATTCTGATCTTACCGGCTATGACAGTGCTTACACTAACCTAGAATCAGTTAACACAAAACTGCGCATAAATTAGGCAGTGCAACCTTTAAAACGTAGGCAGTGCAAATGGCAGAACTTGTGCAGTACATCAAAAACTGGGAACTCGAAAACCGAAAACATAGGGAGAAAAAATAAGTTATCTAGGCAGTACATAAACTGTATGACCGGTAGTGCAAAACTTATCTAAACACACATTCTGATCTTACCGGCTATGGCAGTGCTTACGCCAACCTAGAAGCAGTTAACACAAAACTGTGCATAAATTAGGCAGTGTACCCTTTAAATCATAGGCAGTGCAAATGGCAAAACTTGTGCAGTACATCAAAAACTAGGAACTCGAAAGCCGAAAACATAGTGAAAAAAATAACTTATTAGGGCAGTACATAAATTGTATAACCGGCAGTGCAAAACTTATCTAAAAACACATTCTGATCTTACCGGCTATGGTTGTGCTTACGCTAACCTAGAAGCAGTTAACACAAAACTGCGCATAAATTAGTTAGTGCAACCTTTAAAACGTAGGTAGTGCAAATGGCACAACTTGTGCAGTACATCAAAAACTGGGAACTCGAAACCCGAAAACATAGTGAGAAAAAATAAGTTATCTGGGCAGTACATAAACTGTATGACCGGTAGTGCAAAACTTATCTAAACACACATTCTGATATTACCGGCTATGGCAGTGCTTACGCCAACCTAGAAGCAGTTAACACAAAACTGTGCATAAATTAGGCAGTGCACCCTTTGAATCCTAGGCCGTGCAAATGGCAAAACTTGTGCAGTACATCAAAAACTGGGAACTCGAAAGCCGAAAACATAGTGAAAAAAATAACTTATTAGGGCAGTACATAAATTGTATAACCGGCAGTGCAAAACTTATCTAAACACACATTCTGATCTTACCGGCTATGGTTGTGCTTACGCTAACCTAGAAGTAGTTAACACAAAACTGCGCATAAATTAGTTAGTGCACCTTTTAAAACGTGGAAAGTGCAAATGGCAGAACTCGTGCAGTACATCAAAACTGGGAACTCGGAAGCAGAAAATATAGTGGAAAAAAAACTTATCAGGGCAGTACATAAACTGTATGATCGTCACTTCAAAACTTATCTAAACATACACTCTGACCTTACCGGCTATGACAGTGCTTACGGCAACGTAGAAGCAGTTAACACAAAACTGCGCATAAATTAGGAAGTGCAAATGGATAAACTTGTGTGGTACATCTAAAACTGGGAACTCGAAAGCTGAAAACATAGTGAAAAAATAAACTTATGAGGCAGTACATAAACTGTATGACCGGCAGTGCAAAACTTATCTAAACACACATTCTGATCTTACCGGCTATGACAGTGCTTACGCTAACCTAGAATCAGTTAACACAAAACTACGCATATACTAGGCAGTGCAACCTTTAAAACGTAGGCAGTGGCAAAACTTGTGCAGTACATCAAAAACTGGGAACTCGAAAGCCGAAAACATAGTGAAAAAAATAACTTATTAGGGCAGTACATAAATTGTATAACCGGCAGTGCAAAACTTATCTAAACACACATTCTGATCTTACCGGCTATGGTTGTGCTTACGCTAACCTAGAAGTAGTTAACACAAAACTGCGCATAAATTAGTTAGTGCAGCTTTTAAAACGTGGGAAGTGCAAATGGCAGAACTCGTGCAGTACATCAAAACTGGGAACTCGGAAGCAGAAAATATAGTGGAAAAAAAACTTATCAGGACAGACTATATGATCGTCAGTGCAAAATTTATCTAAACATACATTCTGACCTTACCGGCTATGACAGTGCTTACGGCAACATAGAAGTAGTTAACACAAAACTGCGCATAAATTAGGAAGTGCAAATGGATGAACTTGTGTGGTACATCAAAAACTGGGAACTCGAAAGTTGAAAACATAGTGAAAAAATAAACTTATGAGGCAGTACATAAACTGTATGACCGGCAGTGCAAAACTTATCTAAACACACATTCTGATCTTACCGGCTATGACAGTGCTTACGCTAACCTAGAATCAGTTAACACAAAACTGCGCATAAATTAGGCAGTGCAACCTTTAAATCGTAGGCTGTGCAAATGGCAGAACTTGTGCAGTATATCAAAAACTGGGAACTCAAAAACCGAAAACATAGTGAAAAAATAAGTTATCTGGGCAATACATAAACTGTATGACCGGTAGTGCAAAACTTATCTAACCACACATTCTGACCTTACCAGCTATGGCAGTGCTTACGCCAACCTAGAAGCAGTTAACACAAAACTGCGTATAAATTAGGCAGTGCACCCTTTAAAGCCTAGGAAGTGCAAATGACAGAACTTGTGCAGTACATCAAAAACTAGGAACTCGAAAGCCAAAACATAGTGAAAAAAATAACTTATGAGGGCAGTACATAAACTGTATGACCGACAGTGCAAAACTTATCTAAACACACATTCTGATATTACCGGCTATCGCAGTGCTTACGCCAACCTAGAAGCAGTTAACACAAAACTGCGCATAAATTAGGTAGTGCACCCTTTAAAACATGGGCAGTGCAAATGGCACAACTTGTGCAATACATCACAACTAGGAACTCAGAAGCCGAATATATAGTGGAAAAAAATCACTTATCAGGGCAGTACATAAACTGTATGATCGGTAGTGCAAAACCTATCTAAACAGACATTCTGACCTTACCGGCTATGGCAGTGCTTACGCCAACCGAGAAGCTGTTAACATAAAACTGCGCATAAATTAGGCAGTGCACCTTTTAAAGCCTAGGCAGTGCAAATGGCAGAACTTGTGTACTACATCAAAAACTAGGAACTCGAAAGCTGAAAACATAGTAAAAAAATAACTTATCAGGCAGTACATTAACTGTATGACTGGCAGTGCAAAACTTATCTAAACACACATTTTGATCTTACCGGCTATGGCAGTGCTTACGTCAACCTAGAAGCAGTTAACACAAAACTGCGCATAAATTAGGCAGTACACCTTTTAAAACCTAGGCAGTGCAAATGGTAGAACTTGTATAGTACATCAAAACTGGGAACTCGAAAGCCGAAAACATAGTGAAAAAGAATAACTTCTCAGGGCAGTACATAAACTCTGTGACCGTCAGTGCAAAACTTATCTAAACACACATACTGATCTTACCAACTATGGCAGTGCTTACACCAACTTAGAAGCAGTTAACATAAAACGCCGACAAAGAGAAAACAATGTCACTCTCCCAACACTAAAGTAAATAGAACTTATATCAAAAACAAACTATGTGCAAGGAAAGAGAAGTAACCATATATTGGTCAATAAGAACGTAGTGCACGAATTACAACTTAGGTAGTGCACTCCGTATAACTTAGATACAGCTGGTGCAGTAAATCAATAAAATCTAATAAGGTAGTTAGTCAAATAAAATTACGGCAGATCACTCATGATCACCCGAGGCGTCAAATTAAGCAGACGCAAGGCAGTTTATTGCTTCTAAACAAGGCAGAGCAACAAAAACTACCACCTCATACATGATTTTGTGTTCCCTCTAGTATCCAACCCACGGAAAGGTAGTCCGAAAAACAAATCTGCGGAAAACAGAGTCATTCTGCTACCATTGTCGCCGTCGACCAGGAGCAACAACATCCAGAAACAAACCGCCCAACACCGGCAACCGTGAAAACAACCACCTTCCCACACCCCCAACACCAACAACACACACCACGCTCCGCCAACAGCAACCACTCTAGATCGCCCCACCCCCGCCGACCCACCCCAACGGAATCTAGTCCAACCCTTCAAATCCAACCCACCATCGCCCGTACCAAACAATCCTCCGATGGTAGCAAGTTCGTCCTCAGCAACCTGCACCGATTTGGAATGGAACTCCCCGACGATCTCGATAGAGAGGATACATTCACAAAAAAGGTAAACGGCAGAAGGTGAGAGAGCGGCGGAAGGCCCCTGCTTCCCCTTATTCAAGAAACAAGTAAGCGTAGGAACCTACAACAAGAGGTACGCCAAATTCATATCAATAAAAATCATATAATTCCTGTTTAACACTAGATTCTTCACAAATCTGTAACAGAAAGTAAAATTTATAGTACATACTATCAAACTCCACTTTTAATTCATTCATTTCAATTCCTTATCACCATACAAAGCATATGTGACTAACAGTTTAGAGATTACATATGTACAGTTGTTTTTCATAAGTAATTATTGAAAAAATATGGAAATAGAATTTGTATATAGAAAGGATAGACAAATATATTAAAACATCAAATAAGTGAAAATAATTACTAAGGATTAGAAGATTGCATAAAGAATTACTAATTTTCTGCCACACTTATTAAGAATTGTCTTATGCTAAAAATAATATTTAATTATTAGGTGAAATGGAGGAAAACAGAAGTCCTAGCCCTGGGAAGGTATAGAGCAATATACAACATACCTTGTAGTCATCACTAACTATTGGGGATATACTTTCCGGGTATCCTCACAGTTCCTCACTGACCAGGGTGGCCCACTTCATGTTAGAGCTTTGCTTCACGGGCGGCCCAGTCAGGGAGAAGAGACGGAGTCCAGTCCGGCTACGGGAAGGCCCAGAAGACTTACCGACTTACGCCCATAGTGTTACTTGTAGTTTAAGATGTACTCTGTAACCGACTCTTACTCGTAGCCGAATAGATCTCTCCTATAAACCCTAGGCCGGATATCTATATAAGCCGTCCTAGGGAGAGCCTTTAGGGCACCCTCAATAGTCTACAATCTCAACTCGCATAGGCGAACCCTTGTAACCCATATCCCGGCTCTGCCGTATTACTGGATTACTAGCAGGAGTAGGATCCGTCCAAAGCCGGCGGATTCGAACCTGGGTAAACCTGTGTGCTCACCGTCCCGGAACACCGTACGTCTCACACCCCTATCTTCCGCATGCCTCGAGGACCCCCTCATGGCGTACTTGTCATCAATCCGACGATAGGTGGCGATCTGCGTGCCGAGCGGAATCTGCAAGAATCGGAATCGGCGAGACTATCACCATCAGTTGCATCCTCTACGCCAGCGACGTCGCTCACATCGTTCTCGACGAGACCTGGATTCCGGCTAGGGAGGCTGTGACTGCCTACACCATCATGTCTTTCGGCGAGATCGATGTTTACATCGGCTTTGCTGACCCTGTCCCACCCAGCCGAACGGTGATGATAGAAGCAGAGGAAATTTCTGGATCCGCTTTGTCCACGGAGGCGGCAAAGTTCCAGATCTCAAAAAACCTAATCCCACCTAGCCCGCACCAGTTGCGGAGATAGTGGAGAAATCCAAGCCTGAAGAAGACCTAGTGGTCTAAGTCGAATGTGGAGTGGATCTCCTTGGAGAGACCGAATCCCAGATCGACCCACCCGCTCAAGTCGAAATCCAGGAGGAGAATAGCAATGACACTGATTCCGGCTCTGATGACGCCGGGACAGACAGGCCTTTCCTGAGGTACACGCTGCGACGTATGATAATGCAAAACTCAGGCATAGATGCAATTCTCGAGACCATCAAAAGTTTCGACGAAGCCGATTGTGAGAGCCGCGGGTACCTCAGGAAGCAAACGTCGTACTTCGTCGGATATGTGGGATCCGGATCCGGCTCTGCCGATGCTGGAGACAACACCGACTCGGTGCTGGAGGCAATTGGAACAAACGCCGATGTACCCGCATCCTCGGATGAGTCGATGGCGTCGGCAGATTTTTCCGAAAGTTTTCCGCAGAATATATGAAGAGGAGTATAACTCCAAAGCTGCAGAGGAAGGAGAAGCCATGGATGAAGGATCCGAGGAACACTCTCCCAAAGCGCAAGATGACATTGATGAAGGAGAAGTCAGAGATAATCCCATGTCCAGATGTCCGAAAGTACCGATCAGAGCTTGACTCCGGGAAACAGACACAAAGTCGTCTTTGCTACCGACGCTGCCAAGAAGGCAAAGAAGAAAAACAAGAAGAACAAGACCCCGGCAAAAGACCCTCTGGCAGAGGAGATGATTACCGAGGAATACGAGGAAGACTCGGATGGAGCGCTTATCCCAAACGAGCCCAAAAAGAAGGATCGGTGGATGGACATGTGATCACTGAAGGTGCGCGTAAACTCATCGATGCTGCATTAACCACACCTATTCCTACAGCTGCAGAACTTACTGCTAAAGAACTGGACAAGAGGGCACAGGCCCTAGAAGCGCATCGTCAAGTACTCCTTGATGAAGCCAAAAACATTGAGGAGGAAAAGAAACGCATAGCATCTGCGGAGAAGTACAACTCTAGTCAATACCAGAAAACCAGGAAGCGTCATACCAATGATAACCAATTCCCGCAGATTCACGCCGTCCTTTTTAGAGAAGAAATGGGGAAGCCTCGGAAAGATAGAAAAGGGGATTGGGTATATCCAACCCCAGTACAGAACACCGTGGCGGCCCGAGAAATTATATCGGCTAATCCAGGCCCGGAGGAGATCCCGGTTGGGAATCAAATTACTCATCAAGGGACTAGAGCATCAAAAGGTCGCCATGTCCAGAAGAAAAAAGCTAGTCTCTGATTCCGACGAGTGTCGCACAGACCCAGCATGGGCTGACGGAATACCCCAGCGCGTTCTGGAACAGCATCACCATTCTGATTGTCGGGAGGACAATTACTCAAGAACGGGATCTTCGAGATAGCACAACAAAGCTGCCCGTGACTGGCGTAACGCTAACCTAGTTGCGGAGCAAGAACCAATTGCTGCACTGAATCCGAGGAATCCGCCCTGGCGAGAGTCGAAAGACCACAGGGACGATGATAAAGAGAAACGTCGGGAGGAGGACCGACAAAGAATGCCACCTCCTATACATGCAAGCCATCCGGATGACGGATGAAGGAACGATGGACACTGTGCTGAGACAAGCCGGCAGGGGGCTCGTCACAATGAAGACCCTCCCCGGAACCGGAATAATGAAGCTCCGGACAGAGGCCGGCGATCGGCCGGAAATAACCCAGCTGCTCCACCCTCTCCACCAAATAGCCATCACAACGGCTCTCAAGGAGGCCAGGGAGGGCGTCATGGTGGAGGAGGTGGTGGCAGAAGCCGAAGTCCGGCTCCAAGGCACCACAGCCACAGCCGACACTCGGGACGATATCTATCCCCGAACGATGCAAGGCATAGGATCAACTCCAATATAGAGGCGCGACGCTATGAAAATGATGATATATACGTCGACCCAAAGTGCTTTGGACCACGCATCAGAGCTACAAGATTCCTGGAAGGATTTGCTATCTGACAACATATCCAAGCCTACGACGGCATTGCTCGGCCAGATACCTGGCTATAGGATTTCTTCCAAGCTTGCTGCATCGCTAAAGGCGGAAGCAGCCTGGTCGCAACCCGATATCTCCCACTCATGTTGCGGAAGACGGCACGATCGTGGTTTAATGAACTTCCGAAGAACACCATCCACAACTGGTATGACATGCAAAGTGCGTTCTTTCGGAATTTCAAAGGCACATAACGGTGGCCCTGTACAATCGGAGACCTACAACGTTGCACCAAGAAGGCCGGAGAAACCTGCCGAGATTACCTCGGATGATGGATCGACACCAAAAACTCATGTGAAGGAGTAAATGACCAAACTGCGATTGAAGCTTTCATGGCAGGTCTCCCAATTGGTCTACTGCGTCATCGCTTGAAGTGTGACAAGGTCACTGATTTGGGAGTGATGATAGAAACAGCGAGCAAGTATGCAGATGTTGACAACGATGCAGAGGGATTACTCAACGCCCTGGCTGTGCCACAGTCGGCAAAACAACCAAAGCAACAAGCTCAAAAGTGCAAGAATACCTCGGAAGAGAAACCCAATGTGGAAATAGCAGTGGTCACTACTACTTTCAGGTCTGGAGGACGAGGAGGACGCGGCGAAGGCCGCGGGCGTGGCCGCGGGACTTCAAGAGTTCAAGGGAGAGGAGACCAGCAACCAGGAAAAACCTACTCTTGGGCCTACATTGCCAATAACCCATGTGTGCATCATTTAGATGCTAATGGGGGCTCGTCCCACACCAACGCCGAGTGTCGTTTCAATGACGACATAAAAAGAGATGACACTGCTGGCTACAAAGCTAAGCGGAAGAAGGGAAAGAAAAATCCCAAAAAAGATAAAGAGACCAAGGAAGATTCTGACATGGAGAAAGCTGATGCTTCAAATCCCAAGCCGGAAGGGCAGAAAAATTTTCCGACCAAGAAAACACTTATGTGACCTTCCTCGGATCTCAACCAGCAAAGGTCAAGAAAGCAGTTCTATATGAGCTCAATGCAACAGTTCCGACTGTCCCCCAATTTTTGGATTGGTCGGAAGTGGCAATCACGTTTATCCGCGCTGATCATCGGCCTAAGTTGCAAAGGCGAGGAAAATACGCCTTAATCGTCAATCCACTTATTGACGGTTATGGTTTCTCCAAGACTCTCATGGACGGTGGCAGCAATATCAATATTTTGTATGTCGAAACGCTACGCCGGATGAAGATCTCGGAGACCTAGCTGAACCATAGCTATGTGATCTTTCACGGAGTTGTCCCAGGAAGACAAGCTAATTCCCTAGGAAATAATCACTTTGGATGTTACCTTTGGAACTCCAAAGAACTATCAGACGGAGGCACTTTCCTTCGAAGGGCTTGAAAGGATCCAACGACACTAACATAAATATAGAAATAACATTTATTTAATACAACTTCTTTGCAGAGCATACCTGATAATACGGATGCTGACGAAAAAAAAGTCATTGTTGACCCAAGGTAATGCTATAAAACAAAGTAAAACTACATATTATTAGTGTTTCTTCTTCATATAGTAAGGAAAAATATTGCCACAAAACAGATAACCAGAACAGCAGTCAGGTCCACACCAGCCAGCTATCAATAACACCATCACAAAGTGTGGACTGCACATAAACACCCACATAGGAATGGCAAGTGGAAGATCTACTAGCAGAAGAGGAAGAGAAGAAAAAGAAGAAGAAAGCAGTAAAAAAAGAAAATTGAACTTGGATAAAGTTAAGAAGAAACTACCTCTTGCATCAACCTCTGAAGAAAGTGTGGACAATGAAAAAAACAAACAAAACATACCCCAGGATGACCCAATCCCATTGAGTGTTCAGCTTCCAGATAGCAGTACCACAATAGATTTACAGTACAGTACAAGAAGATTGAAGACGCGGAAAGCAATAGTACCAGAAGAGCAAGATAACCCTCAAGAAAAAAAGAGGAGAGCATCTAGAATATCAAAGGAAGAAAAGGACATCTGAAAGAGCAAGAGAACAACACAGATGAGGATGAGAGAAGTGACGACGACGATGAAGACTACAACATTCTTCCAAAAGGAATACAATCTGAAACAGAAGATGATGATGATGCTGCAGGTGATATAGAAGAAAATGGAGGAGAATTGGATAATCAGTTTAGTAAAGATTTACATAAATAAATTAACCATATGGCATTCATTTTCGAAAATCCATAGCATGTACTGACAGCATAAAATCTTACATGCAGCAAACTGGGAGAAAATGCAAACGCAAGGATCAGAGCAAGAATATGATTCAAGGAACCTTGACAATAGGTGACAAAAAGCTACGCAAGGACACCGGCACAAACTACACAGTAAGGTGTTCACTGAAAGAGCTCAACAAATTGCTTACAGAGCTCCTTAGCGATGATCAAAAAAACGAGCTATCAAATGTTGGGTGGGGATTCCTGTTTAATTACAGAGTAACATCAAACATGTCACGACCAATGATCTTGTGGTTATACGAGAAAAATGATAGAGTTACAATGGTAATGGAACTTGGAGCCGGCGTGAACATTGAAATAACACCAGAAGTTGTGAAATCAGTGTTCAGCTTCCCTAACGGGCCTAACGCAGCTCCATTACCATCAGTGGATCGTAACACATAAGCTCTCAAATGGCTAAGGAAAGAACTTGGAATAACAACGACAAAACAAGTTCAACTTAATGATATGTATAAGCAAATAAAGAAAGGTGGCACAAGTCCTTTCACAATGCAATGCATATTTCTGGTCATTTTCAAGAGTATTGTCTGCCCCACTCTACATGCAAGGATAGGCCGACAGGCTGGAATGATACACAATGTAGACTACAAGAAGCTTCATAAAATGGATATCTGACGCGTAGTAGTGGATGAACTGAAGAGAGGAGTTCAGAATTTTTTTGTAGAAAAGAAAAACATAAACAAGAAAAAGGGTAAGGGTCCTGTTAAAAAAACAAATACCAAAGGAGCTGAGGGATGCGCAATTCTACCTTTAATAGTCTATATGTACACTAAAAGGTGTGAGAATTCAATCAACACGATTGAAACACCAAGGCTGCATGTTCTTGACAATGAATTATTGTCATCCATTGTGAAGAAGGACAGACAAAAACATAATATTGAGGAATTCAGAGCATTGAAATATGTAAGTACACATACTGATAATATGTATCTTTGTATTTCCTTATTGCCTATCTGATTTCATTCCGTAACATAAGAAGATTGAGCATAAAAATATCTAAATTGTCCTCTTCACATGAAACAGGTTAAGACTAGTTCCGAGCTGCAGCACTACAACAAAGGTTTTCATACAAAGAAAAACAGTTCCTCAAATGCGGTGGTGGATAATGACGAGGAGAACCGGAACAAAAAAGTATGCAATAGTTCTTGCTAGAGACAACTCAAACATTCCAACTGAAGAACCTTCTGTCCAGCCAAATCTAATCGGAGGTCTCATGACAGATGTTGAGAAGATGCAGCAAGCAATGGATCTCCTGAGACAGATTGCAGACAACCCGGAAAACATATGTCAAAATTTAGAAACTAACAACAAACTAGGCCTCACCAGTAACTACAAACAAGATGTCAATAGAGCAGGACTTGAGATTCTAGACTCAATGGATAACCTTAAGTTATACATGGAGTCGGCAAAAGATATAGCAGTTAGATTAACAGCAAAAAGAGGACCTGTCAGAATGGAAGATCCTGCATCATGTTCATTGCCGCAGAATGAAAGTGAGAAAAACAACTCTGGCAGTGTTGATACGTCTAAAAAAACAGAAGACACAACGATCGAAGCTACAAAGGTAATTTATATACCTATTGCAAGTTAATGCACGATATAATAAGAATGATTGATGCTAGTTTAATAGTGCTGTATTTTTTAATGCATTGGACAATCAGGCAGATGATACCAATAATGAAATTGTAGCAAAAGAACAGGAGCACGCAACATCAACAATAACAAAAGACAAATATCTAAAGGTAGACGCTCATTTAGTAGAAAGGGGACAATTTGCTATAATATAAAACATCAAGAAAAATTTGATGATGGTTATAATATTCATAACAATTCAACAAAGAACTAATATAAAATTATGATTGTAGGAGGACACAGAAGGAGATACAAACAACCAAACTCCCTCTGATGAAGCAGCAGCAGCAGAGACAAGTATACGCTCATCTGACACAATGAACAAGCAAGAACAGGATAAACAAGAGGAACATCAGACAGAAGATAAAGAAAAACAGAAGATTAAAGTTAAAGACAGTGAAGTTGGACACAAAGCAGAAGATTTACTGCCAGTCAGTACCAATCTGACAGCAGAAGGTCATATGACGTAGATACAACTTATATTTATGAAATTAATTTGTTGAACAATTTGATTCATTTGTAAATATACCATGTTTCTACTAGTGTGAATCAATTAAGGATACACTTGCAAAATAGAGCCTGGTAAACATATAAAAAAATCTGGGTGTAATGACAATAAAGAGATTTGTATGAACGATTATGGTTACAATAGTAAAGTATTAGCCAGTATACCATTTGCACTCGTCAAACACAACTGTTAACCAGTAAACTGCCTCAACTACTATAACTGAACTGTCATCCAACTACCATTCTGATGCACTGCCTAACATTAGTCATTGCATTGATTTTTCTGCACTTCATTTTTTCACACACTAACAGTTTTTTCTTTCCACAGATACAGATAGAGGAAACCAAGCAAACAAGGACAGCAGGCAAATACAATCCAAATGGACAAAATTGTATAACCTGATATGCAAGTTCACAAACAAAAAACTGTCAAAAGAAGATACAGCTATATTAAAGTGAGATGATTTTGAAAATTATCATTTTGCACTTTGCATATTTTTTCAGAACCATACTGTGTTATAATAAAAATTACTCCACTCTGTAGATCTCTTTATATCTTGAAGCACGATAAAACTAATACAAAGGTGCCACTGTATTACATATCAAGTGCTTTCAGAAAGGAAGGACTGCTAGGCGATACAGAGAGTGAATTGGTTTTAACCTATCTTGAAGAACAACTTAGGAGATCCAAGTCGAAGAAGAAAATTATTCATTACAGAGCAACTGTAAGTACTATAGAAAAAGCAACTGTAAGTAATAAACAAAGGTATTTATATATTCAGAGCAAACAAACTAATGGTTGTTTTGCAGCAAAAACTTATTAACATTAGCACAGTCAAAGACGATAAATGAAGTATGCGTTGGGTAGAGGACTTGTTTAAACTAGACGCAGCAGACCGTCTAGACAAATACGAACTAGTAAGTAGAACAATAATGTTCATTACATTATATATTTTTACAATTTTAAGAACACCATACTGCAAATACAAGCTTGTATATTCATTTTTTAAACATAAAAATATGTTAACAAATTTTAAATAATTGCTCATGCAGATATTGTTTCCTTTCCTCGAGCGACCTCCTAAGGGAAGAGCGGCTTCAGTAGGTCACTGGTTCAAATTGACAGTAGATATTTTGGAGAAGAAGTTCAGAATTTATAATTCATTGAGAGTGCCAGGGGATATTGATCTTGAAAAAGTATGCTCAAAATTGATCAGGAAAATAAAGACATTGTAGAGCGAAGGTTTTGGAACAACAGAAACAAAAGTCCAAACGCTGGATGATTTTGAGGTAGTATATGAACACATGCCTCTACAAGATAACGGGTAAATGTTCATACGTAACATAAAATTTAGTCCTGCATTAAACTACTTATCTTTGTCAACTTTTAACCATTTGACAACAACTAAAACGAAAAATGTTATGCAGCTGTGACTGTGGGTTCTTCATGCTCTATATGATCGAGAACTGCACCAGAGATCACGTTCTAGAATTCACAAAAAAACATATTCCGGATTACAAGGAAATGCTTCTCATGAGGTTGCTGACATCAGACATCTTCAGCATAAACATTGAAACATTAACTGCTAGAATACTAGGTAATCCTTTACACAGTTTTTCACTAGTATTGTTCATACTACAGTATGTTGTTTCATAGCATTGTTACTATCAAGTGCAACACAAGTATTTACAAATTTGCAGCATCTATAGGCCATTCCGAATATCAAGAGCTATTCACAAGAAGATATTTCCAAGACTTGAAGAGAGATATATTGCTAGAAATTCAAGAGAAAGAAAACAAGATGTCAAACAAATCAATGATATAACTGAAAAACACACAGGAGAAAGAGATCTTCAGAGAAAGATATAGAAGAAATCCAAAAAGGTGCAAGGATTCGATGGAAGAACAGAAAAATTGAAATCCAGAAGAAAGACTTGTTTTCATTCCAGCTGAATTTAAAGAAACAGAGAATGCAAGGAAAGTATGGCAAAAACTAATCGAATATGCATCAAAACCAGATTACGGAGAGTAAGTGTAAAGCTTAACTTGGTACATCTAGATTTCTTTTAATTAGCCTAGATCTTTTTTGTTCTAATCTAAACTAACACCCCCGTAATACTAATCCTATTTTTTGCAATACAACATGAGAGTATTTATCAAGACAACTGCATCCAATGAATCAAGAGATTTTAATCTGACATATACTACACGTGAACTAGCAAACAGTTTCAAAGAGAATGGATGGATAGACAATGAATTTTTAGATGTCGTCATCCACACATGGAGAAGTAATGATGAGTTCAAATATCTATTCCAGGAAGGTAAAATGGTAATCCTACCCACACAAGTAACATCAGTATTAGATTTTATGGAGAAAAACAAAAAATTCAAACCTGAAGACATTGCTCGCACAATTGATTACCTCGTAGGAACGTACGAACTTACAAAAGCAGGCACGGTGAGTTATTTTAGAAATAAGCATAAATTTCTATATTCAGTATTAAGATACCTCATACATTTAAAAATTACAAAATGTTGAAAACTTACTTGAGTATTATATCTACTTCCATACATAGATACTACCACCAGTTCATTGCAAGAAACATTTTTCATTTTATATCTTAAATGGGTCTGCTCGGAATCCAAAGGTTGAGATCATAGACTCTTTCGCATACAATAACAGTAAAGAGATGCAAGATTACCACAGTAACATAGGACAAGCTATGGTAAGACTCCTACCAAAATGTAGACATTACTAGAAAACTCTTACTAGAGTCAGAGTGTTATTTCTCAAAAAAAACATATCAGAACTTACTACCCTTTTTATCTAACAATGTCACTATAATGTTTCAATATACAGCTAAGCAGGTTCAAACAAGTGCTAGAGTGCATTTACAAAGATGACACATTGCCAAGATGGAGTGCATCATTCAAAAGTGCACACTACGTGAGAACTAAAAACAAGACTAAGACGCATGTGTACTATGGACAATATATTACCTGCAGAGATACAATGGCGAAATTATAGAAAAAGGAAAGACGTCAAGTGTAAGCAATAGTTAGATAGAAATTTTTTCAAAAATATTGATTACATATACTTAAAAACTAACAAGACTACAATACTTATCAGGACACGAGCTCCAGTATCAGAGATGAACAACTGTACACAATGTTGTTTCACAGATCTAACCAAGCACTAAAGAACCTACCAGAAGATCTTAGGGAGTTGGGTCCAGACATGGAGATTCCAGAAATTGTAATAACATTAAGTGATTACGACAAATTTACGAAACATGTACATTATTTCGTAAAACCTGATTGAATGCACATATTGCATCTAACTAGAAAAAAGGCAAAGGTAATTACAATATCTATGGGCGCAAGTACACGCTTGTTAATCTGTGACAGATAACTTGTTTTCTGATTTTAAGTTGGTAGTGCAATATCTATTTGTAGTGCATCGGCATCTATGGGCCAGTGCATGAGCATAAACTCTTTCATAGCTAAGTGTAAAAACTATATTTTCATCACATTGAACCAAGTAATAACAACATCTATGTGAGCAGTGCATATTGCAAACGCATACAACGATAAAAAACAATTGCATAGATTTTCTAAAAATTATATTTTCATCACACTGAACCAAGTATAAACTACTTCCACATGACGATCATAATCAAACCAGTATAAACTTCTTCTAGGTGGTCTTTAAACAAACTGCTGACATAGATATCCTTATACTGCCATGGACAAATTGCATACATAAGTAAAGAAGGTAGTGCAAAAAATCAGCACAAGATAGAATATACATATATAAGAGGAAGTGCATGTAAATTTACGTGGGTAGTGCATGCACCACTAAAAACACTCTTCCATCCCTATGTGTAAAAATTATATTTTCAACGCACTCAACACAGTATAAATTGCTTCTAGATTATCATTTTAAAAACTGCCTAAATAGATATCCTTGCACTACCATAGAATCATGCGTACATGAGTAAATACGGCAGTGCAACCAGTCTGGTCAAGGTAGAATAAATAAGTTGTATAGCACACATGGAAAGAACACCGCAATGCACCGTAGCTAATCAGAGCAGTGCAAATACAAAATTTCACAAACAGATAGACACTTGTTTCATTACGTACATACTTACTTATTTACATACATTCTTGCTCCATCACATCCATTAAGTGCTCTTCACAAACACCGTTACAAACACTTACAACATGATAGGCCAAATTTTGCTAGCATTTAAAATATGGAAGACGGTTCACAAGTTATTTGGACAGTTTCTTATCAAGCCCCTTGCCCTCTTTGTGAATGTCATCCATGCACTCTGTGTAGTTACGGCGGCGCTCAAGAATGTCCTTCAGTGATTGCATTGCATGTAACCTGTCAAGACGTGCATTTCTTGTTGTTTCAATGTCTTCAAAACAATTGGCTATCATGTTGGCCAATTGCTCATCAAGCTTCTGTCTATCAGCTAGTAGCTGAGCAATATCCATTGTTAGAGTATCCCGCTCTAAGTCCCAGGCTGTAGCGCCAGCTTTATACTTGTTGTGCTCCACCTTCATCATAGCAGCATCTTCCACAACGTGCTACATTCCGACGATCTCGTCTCGAAGATGGTCACACTCTACAGTAATAGTCATCTTTTCTGCCTCCTTCTCGGAGAGCTTGACACACAATTCTGATACCTTATCCTTCTCAGTAGCAAGTTCATTACGAAGCCTCTGATATTCTGCATCAACATGAGTACTGCCATCCAAAACGCCCGTAGCTAATGGCAGTGAATCCTAATATTTTCACAGAAAACAACAACAAGATTTAGTATAAATAGAACTGATCATAGTAAAAAATATCCAACGTACAAATACACGCACATTGATTAGGCCGCTCTGATGCACCACATGAACACTCGACGACGGAGTAGATGCCAAATGCGAGAAATAATGAACACCAGAGGAGTAAGACCTATATGTAAGTTCCAAACATCAACGACACAACAAGAGCTTCAAAAACCTAATCTGAAAAATTAGAAATGAGTACAAGAAAAGATAAAAAAACAAAACTAACCCGGACTCGTCGATCTTGCGACGGTTGCATCGAGACGATGAAGAAACTTCGGCGAACGAATCCACGATGGTGGGAAGCAGTGAAGCGCCCTCCGCGCCCCGTCCCCTCCGCTCAGCAGCTTCCAAATGTTTCGTAATAGCTGTCTGCTGCTTTCTAGACAAAGGCTGCATTGGATCCATGGCAGAAAGAACTAAAAATAGAACTAGAAGAAGAACCGTCTAGAGGAAAACAAACCTCCTAGTAGAAGAGCAACTGGGAATGGAATGCGAAATGTTAAGCATCGATGTCTTAATTTATAATGTACTTATACACATTGAACAGTCGTCTCACCTACCAAAAATAAAATACACCCCACACATCATCCTAGATCAACGATTGACCAAAGCTATAATACTATGTCTAATATAAATGCAATTAACAATTCAACGAATGAAAAAGCACACGCGGATCGAAAGTTAAGTTTACCGAGGTTGTTAACAACAATGCGCATGGCACTGCAGTAAAAATAGAGCAGTTCAACAAGCTAATAATATGGCAGTGCACACGGATAAATTGTGTAGTACTCAATGTAGAAATTTGGTAAAAACTTTGAGTAAAATGAACTATAAACTTTCAATTACCCATAAAAAAACATGAACTAAATTCAAAAAGGAAATAATAATTACCATAAAAAAATAAACCATACCTCGCAGATACTATGCACTACCAAAAGTGTCAATTGTGCACTGCCTTGATGTACAAGTTCAGATTTGTTGTTAGTCTGTCAGACTTTCAATTTTGTCAAGTTAGCACATAACCGTTTTAGTTGGTTGCTTTATAAATGGAGGAAAACCGAAGGGACTCCGTTCAGTTCTCTCCACCGCCTCCCACTACGCACGTCCAGAGCACTTCCCGAGAACAGTTCCAGAGAATAGTTCCTCAGAGTAGAGCAGTTTCTCCGAAAATTTCGTCCCCTCTCGATCGAGATTTCTCCTCTAATCCCGTATCCCTTTCCTTTTTTTATTGGTTTCAATTCTAGTACTTATTTGTTTCTTCCTTTCTAAAAGTTTTGTTCTTTTATTTGAATCTCCATTCAATTGTCTCTATACAACTCGACGGTGAGTTTTGCATCACACTTGCATTATATATTTTTACTTTCCCTGTTATCCTTTATGTGTTCTTCCTATCATCTTATCCCCGTAATACTATCGTGCAATTTATGCCTGATAATTGATCTGTTTGACACTTTCTAGATTAGGAGTTAATGCACAGTTCACTCTTTAAATGCATTGTTAATTTTATCAGGTGTTTCTTGGAATGGACTGTATAGTGTGTCGGCAACCTGCCAACAATTGTGGTAGGGCACAGAGGAGAGTAGCCAGCTTCCATATTAACATTGTTCAAGGTTTTCCCATCAATGGTGTGGTAAGTTTTTACATATTTACTAGAATGTTTTCGAAGGTTTTATTCAAAACGTTCGAACTTTTCATTTTATGTACTGTTTCTTTTACTGTCTTGTTATCACATGAACTGAACCATGTTGTTTACCTTCAGGTAGTGCCATGCTCATTTAGGGAAAGACTGAATGATTTCTCTCCAAATAATTGGATGGTTGCAAATAGTGAAGCATTAAGGAATTTTGATTTGTTCCCCAAGAAGTCTAATGTTAGGACAATAATTTGTGGTCCATACTGGAAGTCCCTGATGAGGGTTTATGATATAGCACTAGGAGATGTAGTGCATTTTGAATATGATGAGGACCCACATGATCATTTTGGTTTGAACTTGACCAACTTATTTCATGTCACTGTTTACTCTAATGGTGAAGAGAAAAAGATTCATGAACCACTTGGTATTTCCCTTATTTACTGTAAATAATTTGCACATACAGTTTTTCCTTGTCCTACTACTAGATATCATCATAATAACATTCTTTACTACTCAACATGTATTTTCACTCATTCTTTAGAGGTGGGAGATGTGCCTACATCCATCAGAAGCATTCTGCATAGGACCATCTTCTCAGACATAAATGCACTAACTGAGCAGGAAATGACTTCAATCCTATTTGGCATTTATAAAGATGTTCATGTCACAAAACATCAGTTTTTTGAAACTAAAGATGAAAAGCATTTCTGGGTACACAAGATGAATATGGATAACCATGACCGTAATGCACTAGTTAGTTTTCACATAGTTAATCATATTTTATGTTCAGAATCAACATATAATTTAATGAACTTGTTAATTTAGAATACTAACATTTTTCTTTGTTGCAGTTCATGCCAATTGAGGCTGTAAATGGTTTCAGGTACCCAACTCAGGGCATAGCACATCTGTACAGGCAGGGACATGATCTTGAAGGAGAAGAAGAGAATTTTTTTAAATGTGCATATACGGTACAAAGGAACAATGGACGTGTCAGCTTCACCACATGATGGCCTGACTTCACATTTGCTACTGATGTTGGATGGGCATAACTACTTCTCATGAAAGTAGAGCATATGGAGGAGCACCTTGGTCTCAACTTTGTTGAGATTGTCATCTAGTGGTTAACTTGGGAAAACACTGTTCAGATAGTCATCTTTTCTTGTTTATTCTAGTGCTGAAGTGTATTGTATTCGTGTTATTTCGTAAGTTGAACATCTTTTATATACTGTAATGTCAATGAATGTACCCAGTAAGTTGAACACTTTGATCATCTTCTAAATATTGCATATGTGAATCTTGGACCTTGAATACTATGCACTGCTCAAGCTACAACCAATGTACTGCCTCCTTGTGCTACGAGCAAGCCAATCGAACTCATCATGTAAGCAGTGCACGGCCCAACAAAGCGCAGATGCTCAGCACTGAGGTCTATACACGACTCAACCTACAACCAATGCACTTCCCACCTGTGCTATGAGAACGCCACTGGAACTCCTCTAGTAAGCAGTGTACGGCCCAGCACATCGTAGATGCTTAGCAATACAAGCCATGCACTGCCCAAGCTACAACCATTACACTGCCTCGCTATGCTACGAGAAAACCACTCCAACTCCTCATGTAAGCAGTGAAGGACCTCTTGTAAGCAGTACACGGCTCTGCAAAGCGCACATACTCAGCACTACACGCCATGCACTACTCAAGATACAAACTATGCACTGCCCCCTTGTCCTATGAGCAAGCCACTCGAACTCCTCCTGTAAGCAGTGCACGACCTCCTGAAAGCAGTGCACGGCCTCCTGTAAGCAGTGTACAACCCAGCACATCGCAGATATTCAGCACTACACGCCATGAATTGCTAGAGCTACAACCAGTGCATTGCGTCCATGTGCTACGACTAAGCCACTCGAACTCCTCCTGTAAGCAGTGCACGGCCTCCTGTAAGCAGTGCATGGCCTAGCACCACACATATGCTAAGCACTGCACACCATGCACTGCTCAAGCTACAACCGGTGCACTGCCCCCGTGTGCTACCAGCAAGCCACTCGAACTCCTCCAGTAAGCAGTGCACGGCCTCCTGTAAGCAGTACACAGCCTCCTGAAAGAAGTGCACAGCCTCCTGTAAGCAGTGCATGGCCTCCTGTAAGCAGTGTACGACCCAGCACATCGTAGATGCTCAGCACTACACGCCATGCACTGCTAGAGCGACATCCGGTGCACTGCGTCCCTGTGCTACGACCAAGCCACTCGAACTCCTCCTATAAGCAGTGCACGGCCTCCTGTAAGCAGTGAACGGTCTCTTGTAAGCAGTGCACCGCTCAGCAAAGCGCAAATGCTCGGCACTGCACGCCATGCACTGCTCAAGATACAAACAGTGCACTGTCTCCCTGTCCTACGAGCAAGCCACTTGAACTCCTACTATAAGCAGTGCACGGACTCCTATAAGCAGTGCACAGCCCAAGAAAGCGCAGATACTCAGCACTGCATCGAATGCACTGGTCAATATACAAACAATGCACCGCCCCCTGTCATGCGAGCAAGTCACTCGAAATCCTACTGTAAGAAGTGCACGGCCTTCTCTAAGCAGTGCACGACCTCCTGTAAGCAATGCATGACCTCCTGTAAGCAGTGCACGACCCAGCACATCGCAGATGCTGAGCACTACACGCCATGCACTTCTAGAGCTACAGCCAGTGCACTGCGTCCCTATGGTACGCTCAAGCCACTCGAACTTCTCCTATAAGCAGTGCACGGCCTCCTGTAAGCAGTGCACGGCCTCCTGTAAGTAGTGCACCGCTCAGCAAAGCGCTGATGCTCAGCACTGCATGCCATGCACTGCTCAGTATACAAATAATGCACTGCCTCCCTGTCCTACGAGCAAGCCACTCGAACTCATACTGTAAGCAGTGCACGGCCTCCTGTAAGCAGTGCACGGCCCAACAAAGCGCAGATACTCAGCACTGCACTGCATGCACTCTGCAAGAATCAAACAATGGACTGCCTCCCTGTCCTACGAGCAAGCCACGCGAACTCCTACTGTAAGTAGTGCACGGCCTCCTATAAGCAGTGCACGGCCCAAAGAAGCGCAGATACTCAGCACTGCACCGCATGCACTGTTCAAGATACAAACAATGCACTACACTCCTGTCCTACGAGCAAGCCACTCGAACTCCTACTATAATTAGTGCACGGCCTCCTATAAGCAGTGTACGGCCTAGCACGTCGCAAATGCTCAGCACTACATGCCATGCACTACTGAAGCTACAACCGTGCACTGCCTCCCTGTGCTACGAGCAAGCCACTAGAAGTCCTCCTGTAAGCAGTGCACGGCCTCCTGTAAGCAGTGCATGGTTCAGCAAAGCGCAGATGCTCAGCACTGCACGCCATGCACTCTTAAAGATACAAACAGTGCACTGCCTCCCTGTCCGACGAGCAAGCCACTCGAACTCCTACTGTAAGCAATGCATGGCCTCCTGTAAGCAGTGCACGGCATAGCAAAGCGTAGATACTAGGCACTACACCGCATGCACTGCTCAAGATACAAACAATACACTACCTCCTTGTCCTACGAGCAAGCCACTCGAACTCCTACTGTAAGCAGTGCATGGCCTTCTGTAAGCAGTGCACGGTCTCCTGTAAGCAGTGGATGGCCTACTATAAGCAGTGTATGGCCCAGCACATCGCAGATGCTCAGCACTAAATGCCATGCACTGCTAAAGCTACAGCTAGCGCACTGCCTCCCTGTGCTACGAGCAAGCCACTCGAACTTCTCCTATAAACATTGCACGGCCTCCTGTAAGCAGTGCACGGCCTCCTGTAAGAAGCTCACCACTCAGCAAAGCGCTGATGCTCAGCACTGCATGCCATGCACTGCTCAGTATACAAATAGTGCACTGCCTCCCTATCCTACGAGCAAGCCACTCGAACTCCTACTGTAAGCAGTGCACGGCCCAGCAAAGCACAGATACTCAGCACTGCACCGCATGCACTGTGCAAGAATCAAACAATGCACTGCCTCCTGTCCTACGAGCAAGCCACTCGAACTCCTACTATAAGTAGTGCACGGCCTCCTGTAAGCAGTGCATGGCCCAGCAAAGCGCAGATACTCAGCACTACACCGCATGCACTGCTCAAGATACAACCAATGCACTGCCCGCTTGTCCTACGAGCAAGCCACTTGAACTCTTACTATAAGCAGTGCACAACCTTCTGTAAGCTGTGCACAGTCTCCTGTAAGCAGTGCACGACCTACTATAAGTAGTGTACGGCCTAGCACATTGCAGATGCTCAGCACTAAACTCCATGCACGGCTAAAGCTACAGCTAGTGCACTGCCTCCCTGTGCTACGAGCAAGCCAGTCGAATTCCTCCTGTAAGCAGTGCACGGCCCAGCACAACACAGATGATCACGGTAAAAAAAGATGAACTGCCTCCATTTCAAATAGACACTGCACTGCCTCACATTACTATTAAAAACACAATAGCACTAAAAACAGTACCCTTCTCAGAATTAGTTCAAAGTTTAGATATATAGGAGTTCAAAGTAGGATCCCTCCCATTACACCCCACAAAATCTCCATTACCCATAAATAAAACAAAAGAAACAAAATTAAATAAAAGTAAAAAAATAAAAGCAGATACTAACTACCAAAAAAGAGAAAAAAAAGACCGACAAAGAGAAAAACATGACCGAAAAAGAGTAACCATAGCACTGCGCCACTACTAAGACATATTATTGTGCACTGCCTCCTAGTCCTACGAGCAACTAGAACTCCTCCTACAAGTAGTGCACGCAACGCAAACCGCAGTTCATACGAACCGAAAAGGAGAAAAAACTGACAAAAAAGAAAAAACCAGGCGAGGTCCTGCGACGGAAGAAAACCGCCGAATGCCCGACCCCAAACATCCAGAAGCGCTACAAGAACTACACGTGTCGAGAAAACAAGACACCCCTGCTCGACGGGACGCACCAAAATCATCCACGTGCTGCCACGAGTAGCATCACAGAGAGTACTTCCATGAGGGCGCCCTTTTTCTAGCGTTTTTGTGGATTTTTGAAAGAACACCAAACATTTGATGATGGTGATCCACTTCAAAGTGCAAGTCCAAAGGTATTAGTATTTGACTATACACGCTTTGTACTATGTGTCATGTAAATGACACCACTATTGATGTTGATAGATTCTTTTAAAAGAAAAGTAATTGCTGAAAGAGAATCTATAAAATATTCGCCAAAAAGAAAAGGTTGGAGATGTCTAACTCAGGTGTATAGAAGATGTACATCTTATGGCTATATTCCTGGCGTGTTAAACAATGTGGTTCTTAGGTATTAGTTACCGAATTGGTTGGTATGAAGTGTCATACAGGACAATGCAATTCATGAACTGCAATGGCCTAAGTAAGTAGCAAGAGAATAAGTGATGATGTTCATCGAAAACAAATAAAGTGTTATTATGTTTCTCGTTGAGATCAAAGCTTGTCTTCAAGATTTGTTTAAATAATTGTTATTTTGTTCCGGTATCATCAGAACAATGGTTGTTCAAATAATTACCGTATTCCATAAAGGATGGATGAACTTTTACAAGTCTAGTTGGAGAAATAACATCCATAAACATTATTGCTAAAATGTTGTAAGACAAATGATTGAAAGATCACTTATGAAGTGACATCGCTGTTTAAATTATATTGGAAATAAAACATGAAGAAACTCCATGTTGATGGAATTTTGGAGTCTTTGATTTTGATCAATTGACGCTTGTGAGACTTTCCTCGAGATAATTGAAACTCCGTCCATAGGACAAAGAGGAATGGATGACTAGCTTATTGGAAATTGTGCATACGGATGTGCATAGTCCATTATGTGTAGCCATATGCGATGGATCTTTTTGCTTCATATGCTTTCTCCAGAAATTTGAGTGAATATATCTATATATTACTTAATAAGGAAGGAGTATGAAACATTTGAAAAATTGTTCAAAGACTTTCAAGATGAAGTGAAAAATCATTGTAACAAGAAAATAAAGATTTTATGATTCGATCATAAAGGAAGATATTTGAGTTACAGGTTTAGCAAAACACCTAAGATTTGAGGAATTGTTCCATGATTTATGTTTCCTGATAATCCATAGAGTATGGCATATTCGAGAGTTGAAATCAAACCATGTTTGACATGGTAAGATCAAAGGTGTCATTTATAAAACTGCCACTGTATTTTAAGGATTAAAGCTTTAGAGACTAACACTTTTACACTGAAAAGAGCACCATCGTGATCTGTTGAAATGACACCATATGAGTTATGGTTTGGGGTAAAACCCAAATTTTCTTTTCTTAAAATTTTGGTGTGCTATGCATAAGTAAAATGTTTACAACCAAAGTCGGATAAGCACGTCTTTGTAGGTTTTCCCAAAGAATTTGTTGGGAATTCCTCCATAACAACGAGGACAAAAGATTTTGTCGCTTGGAACGACAAGTTTCTTGAGAAGGAATTTTTCGCAAAAAGTTAAGTGGGAGGACAATATAACTTTGATAAGGTTGTTGAACCATAGCTATATGTGCTAAGTAGCGCAGCGCTAGAAAGTTTCCCGGTGGCGGCTAAAATGCTCATGGCTCCCGTGATTACAAAGGTTGTGTTCTCAGAGATTAGAGTTCCTATTGAACCGTGTGTGTCGGTAAGAATCAAATAGTAAGATTATAAACAGAAGTCGTTATTGTTTTGACAATGATGAACCGACTGCATGCAAAGAAGCGATGATGGGCCCTGACTCCATAAAATGACTAGAAGTCATAGAATCCGTGATAGTATCCATACACGAGAAATCAAGCTTCTGAACTTGGAAGACCCTCCAGAAAGGCGTGAAGCCTATCGGTCGTGTTTGGATCTATAAAGAAATAGACATGGATGTTTGACATCTATGAAATAGTCGACATGTCGTAAAGAAGTTTACGGCAGTGTTCAAGCATTTGACTATGACAAGATTTGATCTTTCATAGTGATATTTAGTCTTGACGGATTAATGTAGCAACCACTACATATAATTTGATGTATGGTAGTTGAACAAACAAAACAATGTTCTTCTAATAGAATGGTTACCTAGGACGTGTACAAGACACGGTCCAAAGGGTTTTGTTAATTCAAAGGGTGCTAAAAGGGCATGCAAACTTCAATAGTTGAAGTGAGCATAGCAGAGTTGGAATCTTCACCATGATGAAAATGTTAAAGGAGTTTAAATTCATCGAAGATGATGAAGATACTTGCATTTGCAAGAAATTAAGTGGGAGCTATGACAAATTTCCAATACATTACGTAGAGTACATATTGTTGATTGGAAATGATGTATCTTTTATTGACACAAGTTAAGAATTTCATTAAAATAGGATTTCGATGAAAGACTTGGGAAAACCGGGAATATTTGGCATCAATATCTATATGGATAGATTGAGGCGCTAATATGGTTTTTCTAGACATACATATATGAGATATTGAAAGGGTTCAATATGGAAACAACAAGGTTCTTGCTGCATGGAAAGGATTGTATCAAGATTCAAGTGTTTCAACACTTGGTGAGTAAAATCACATGAAGATTTTGATCGATTATACCGTGATATGTATATATCCAGAATGTCCTATGCTCTAAATGTTATGAGCACATACCAGAATGATTCATAAGATGACCATTGGACAATAGTAAAGATATTCTTATGAGCTTTGGATGAACTAAGAATATATCATGTATAAGTGACAAATAGTTAAAGGTAGTTCATTGTAAAGTGTTACATTGATACTAGTTTTGTCACAAGATACAAATCAAATTTATCTCAATTTACATTATGGGTGGCACAATGTAATGGAAAGGATGTTCCATGATGGATTTGGATGAGTTCCAAAGTTGAGACATTGTGACGGATACTACAACAAAAGGATAAGTATATGACTGCTATTGTAGCAGCAAATGAGGGCATTTGTGTTAAGTAGTTTGTTATCAAACTAGGTGTGGTTCAAGTGGGCTAATACTATGAACATATATTGTATGACAATTATATCAACAATTTTTAACCCGAACGAACTAAAGGTCTCACAAAAAGGACCAAATTTATACAATGCCATCTCATTAGAGAATGAGTGATGCGTAGAGACACAAAGACATGCAAATACACATGGACCTGAAACTGTCAGATCCGGAGATTATGTTAACCACTAGCAATCGCGTATGTGCAACACCAGAAAGCCATAGGTGTTCAATACGCAAAGTCTTTCAAACTAGATTATTGACTCTGGTGCAAGTGGGAAACTGAAGGGAATATGCCCGAGAGGCAATAACAAAGTGGTTATTATCTTATTCCTTGTTTATGATAAATGATTATTTTGAATGCTATAATTGTATTAATTTGGAAAATTTAATACACGTGTGTTTAATAAACAAAAGTAAAGTTCCTACTTATGCCTCTCGTATAAACTAGCTCATTGATTAACAAGATGATCAAGGTTTCCTGATCATGGACATTGGATGTTGTTAATAACGAGGTCACAAAATTAGTTGAATGATGTGATGAACATTCATCCGAAGTATAGCATTCCGATCAAAGTCATTGTGTTTATATTGCTATAACATCATACGAAGTAATCCTAGTTCATAGACCATGAGATTATGTTAATCACTAACACTGGAAGAGTATCTTGATAACATCAAACGTCAGACCGTGAAAGGGTGATTATAAAGGTGGATTAAGTGCTACCAAAGTGTTACGTAGAGGCTCATGGATCAAGAGTGGGATTTGTCCATCCTGATGACGGATAGATATACTCTGGGTCCTCTCGGTCATATCACATTGGTTACCTTGCAAGGAAGTGATGAGATCACTAGAATGTTATACCACGGGAACGAGAAAAGAGTACATGTTGGTAATGAGATCCAAGTAGGTATGGAAATACCGATGATCGAATCTTGGACATGTAATATATCGCGAGACAAAGGGATTTAGTTACTAGCGTTAAAGGTTCTCACAATCATAGAAGTCATCGTTGAATGTGTAGGAGTCAGTATGGATCTCTAGGTCCCGCTTTTGATTATTGATCTGAGAGGGGTCTCGATCATGTCTGCACTATTCGCGAACCGTAGGGTGACACACTTAAGGGATACCGACACCATTTGGAGCAAATATGTTTCAGATAAATATTTAAGAAAGCGCTGGAATTATTTCAATAGACACCGAAACTGTTTCGGGTGAAATTGCAGAAATTGGTTCTGCATGTAATATCGAAATGTTGCAGGTGGTTTTATGTGAATGTTTGTCAATTAAAGTAATTAAGTAAATTCTGAATAAAATTAATAAAAGAGTTTTATTAAATGAAAGAGCATTAAATTTGGAGAAATTTAATGCATATAAAGTGGAGACTTTAAAAGAGAATGTGAAGGGGCATTTTAATGTGGAGGGGGTTACCACCACATGAATGGGGGAGGTGAGGAGTCACCCTCTCATGGGGCGCCGACCATGGGGGAGGGGTACCCCCCCTCCTCCTATAAAAGGGCCCCCTCAAACCCCTTCTTCCTCACACCTCCTCGTGAAGAATCTCACTCCCCCTCTAGTATTTTTACCCATGGTCTCGGATTAGCGAGATACATGTAACCGGTGGATTTATCTAGAAAGGAGTTGCTGCTTCCGCTGCTTTGCTGGAGCAAGGGATGGAGGTTGTCAGGTACCGGACGTGTGTACGATCACGGATGCACTGCTGTTTTGCGGTGCTGGACTAGGTGGTGCTGGACTTGCTGGAGCTGGATCTGATGGACGTGCTGGAGCCGGACCTGCTGGACTTCATCACGATCTTGAGATCGGCAAGTGTACGACTACGTCATCCACGAGATCCATCTCGTTAACAAAGCTTTGTTGTCTTCGAGGGTATGTTCTCTATGGATGTATATCCACCCGTTGCTTATATCTAGTAGATAGATCCTGGCGTATAGTGGTTCACATTGTAGGAATTTTTTTTGTTTTCTATGCTGCGAACCCTTCAGAACCGTCCCCCACTATCTCCATTAGACACGGAAATCGAGGAGACATAGTTAAAACAGAAGATTATGCATGCCCAGTTAAAACAAAGTCAAAAAGTGGGACCCACCGCTCATCACATCCCGTCAAAGGTGCTCACGCGGGCAACTGAGGTCATCACATCGTCAACACTGACGTCATCAATATCAGCAACCGAAGATTTTGACTACTTTAGTCCTTGCTCGAGTCTTCGACTCAAACAAGCACTCGGGGGCAACTCCCATAGGGAGCGCTGGTCGCGCACCCTACGATTATTTTTTATACAGGTGTATGAACATTCAAGATAAAACGATCACTAGAATCTACGATTCGATTGTGAAATCTAGGTTACTCCCATACGGAGCGCCGTATTCAAACTCGTCTGAAACAAGCAACAAAAGATGACAGTAGTCGCAAAAAGTTTTTAGTCCCCGCTCGAGTCTTCAACTCAACCATGCACTCGGGGGTACTCCCATAGGGATCGCTGGTCACGCACCCTATGATTATTCGTACATCGTACTGTGTGTTGATAACATCCATACTCGAATGCTATGGCGACCCCGCCTCATACTTTCCCTACAAAGAGACTGCGTCTCCTGGGCCACCCGAATCATCTCCGCGATGACAAAAAATTCGGATGCCACGCTTACAGCGTGAAGATAAGACATGAATAAGGCCTAGCAACGCATCTGCTGCGCACTTCCAGAAACATATCCGTGCCTGCATGTACATTGAACACGCCTTGATGGATGCTTCAAGTGCTCACACTTATACACTAGATTTCGACTCTTGTAAGACCTCCGCGACATGAGTCAAATTACGCCAGCACTTTTCCAAATTCGAGTCCGGGAACTCGAGTCTGAGTAGATTGCGTTGTTTTGTCCTAAGGAAGTTAACTGACCCCGATACATCGGTTAAATCATGCACGTATATCAACAATCTCTATGACACAAACAGAACACTCGAAAAAATGCCCAGTCATGCACTCGAAAGGCTTCATAAAGTCCCTAGCCGAATCTGCAATTCCACTAGACACTCGAGGGATACTGACATGGGTATACCCTACAAGTACTCGAGTTTGGTATACATGGCCCAGATATGGAAGGAGCCCACGGCGTTGCCAGGGCCCAATGAAGAATTCGAGTGGCCCACAGACTCTCGATTGCTTACGAGACAAGAAGAAGCTTAAGATAGAAAGTTTAAAGGGAAAACCCTAATCTATAACCGACTTGACCTGCTACCCGATACCTATCCTATCTATATAAAGGCTAGGAGGGGGCGGCGAGGAGGACAATCACAACCCTAGTTTCCACAACTCTCGCCAGATTGCATCTGCGCGCCCTTGTAATCATCGATTCCTTCATTAATTCCAAGAGCAGACAAACATGAGTAGGGATCTCTATGAGGCCTGAAGCTGGGTAAAACTTGCGTCCCTGTGTGCTTGGTTTCTAGCCGACTGATGCCTCCAGCACTCCCTCCTTCTACAAAACCCAAGTCCATAACAATGGGCATTGACGAGTTAAACCCTCGTCACTTAGCATGTACGCTATGTATGGTTGCATCCATCTAGGCTCCAATATCACGACTTCATTGACTTCGGGCTCTTCCTTAGGGACTTCTTCTATGTTTTCATGTGTTGGCGTAGCCCCCAAGTATGTTTGCGGCTTCATCTTTTGTTGTGCTTTTAGCACTATAACTTTAGATACCCTTTTGGATTTTGATGGCGCATTCTGTTATTTCCTCCTAGAAAACTCCGGGTGGTACTGGAAGGCTTAAGGATTCGATGTTTGCCAGATGGATGGCCTCTTCATTGATTTCCCTTCCTATGTGTGAAACTTTACACCCGTCGAATTGAGCTTCCATGATGCTATACATATTGCGGTAGGCGATCATGTTGTCGCTAACATCGTCACATTTATTTATTGATTGTTGTGCCACAAGGTTGGAATCAACGAATATTTTCAAAAGAGTTGCACCGCAAGCTTTAGCCATATGTATACCATGCAACAGGGCTTCATACTCAGCTTTGTTATTTTACGCATTTGCAAAGCTCATCCAAAGTACGTACCACATTTTATACCCTTGTGGTTACACTAATATGACTCTTGCTTCTGCTCCTTCCATTCTATTTGACACATCGAAATACATTGTCCATGCACTAGAGAGGTCCAGCGGACCCGCGCACTGTAGTTCTGTCCATTTAGTAATACCTATGATTTAATTACTTTGCATTTCTCGTACGTGATATCTCGAGGGGATAGCTCAATGCCTTATATAGAGACGCATCCGATGGCTTCTGGATTGTTGAGAATATTGGATAGAGGTGCTTCATTGACCACAATGATTGGGTGTTCCGAAAAATACTGGCACAACTTCCGTGCTGTCATGAAGACTTTGTATGCTAGTTTTTGATAGTGCGGATATCTTTTCTTGGATGGGGGAGGACTTCACTTAAAAAATAGACTGGTCTCTGAACACCATGAGTTTTCCCTTCTTTGGGTCGCTCGAAGATCAAAACTACGCTGATCGCTGATTAGTAGCGGCAATATAGATAAGTAGGGGTCCTTTTTCTCCTCGATACATGACAATGGGAGATGTCGAAAGTGTTTTCTTGAGGTCTTCGAAAGCACGCTGAGCCTTGTCCATCCATTCAAATTTTTCTGATTTCCTCATAAGGCCATAGAATGGTAGAGCCTTTTCGCCCAGATGGGCGATGAAACAACTGAGTGATGCGACTCTCCCAACCAGTTGTTGCATGCCCCGAAGATTTGTTTTCTTTTTCATTGTGAGGATTGCCCATATTTTTTAGGATTGGCCTCTATTCCCCTTGCTGATATAAGGTATCCAAGGAGTTTCCCTACATAGACTCCAAAGGAGCACTTCGTCGGGTTGAGCTGGATGCAATATTTATATAGGTTTTCGAACGTCTCTCGGAGGTAATTAATAAGGGTCAACCCTTGTTTTGTCATAACTATGATGTCATCAATGTAAACTTGTTCACTTGTTCCAATTTGACTTCATAAGAATTTTTGCATCATCCGATGATATGTTGCGCTCGCATTTTTTAGTCCAAAGGGCATTGTTGTGTAGCAAAATACACCATAGGGTGTGATAAATATTGTTTTATCCTGGTCGTCCTCCTTCATTCGGATCTAATGGTATCCTGAGTATGCATCCAGAAAGGAAAGACGTTCACACCTTGTAGTCACAATTATTGTTTGATCGATTTGTGGTAGTGGGAAGTGATCCTTTAGTTAGTGTTTGTTCAACACAGTGAAATCAATGCATATATATAGTTCTTTGCATTTTTCTTTGCGACACATACTAGGTTTGCGACCCACTCTGCTTTCTTCAATTCTTTGATAAATTTGGTGTCGGTTAGGCGATGGAGATCCTTTCCAATGGCCTTTCGTTTTGGTTCTACGAAGCAGCAAAGTGTATGTTTTACTTGTTTTGCCTTCGGATCCCAGTTTAATGCGTGCTCAGCAAGTTCCCTAGGAATTTCCGGCATGTCGGCTGGTAACAATGCGAAAATCTTCCAGTGCTCATGGAGGAACTCAATGAGCGCGCTTTACTATGCGGGACCAAGATTCGAGGCCACAAAGGTCGTCTTCTTCAGGTCGGTATGGTGGATCTGGCCTTCCTTTATATCTTTTGTCGTGTAAAAAGCCTAATCGGGATTAACACGTGCTACTACCAGAGGTTCCGCATTTGCTAACATTTTCAGTTGCTCAAACTTGGTCGCCATCCTGAAGGATTCAGAGATTTTGTTGAATACTCGACCACAACTGTCGGAACGTGCGAAACTGCCCTTCACTGTTATGACCCCTTTGGGGGTTAGCGTTTTCATCACTAGGTACACGTAATGTGGTACTACCATGAATCGTGCGAAAGCTGGGCGACCCAGGATCGCATGATACTGTGACGACCAGTCCATGACTTCTAACTCGAGCTTTTCGCACCTAAAATTTGCTTTGGATCCAAAAACAATGTTAGGAGATATTTTACCTAAGGGAATTTCAGCTTTACCTAGGACTATGCCGTGGAAGGATGTTTCTATTGGTGCTAAATTTGCTAAAGAGCAGTTCATAGCCTGGATTGTCTTGGCAGAAATCAGGTTGACGTTTTTCCCTGCATGCATGAACACTTTACTCATATCAAATACATCAACTTGCGCCTCTAATATTAAAGCCAAGTGGCCCGGTCATGGGGAGTCAAAGTGGATGATGAGCTCGGCTGAATGTAATTTCTTGTTCTGACGAATGGATGTATTCAGGTGTGGCTGGTGGCACCATTTTTGCCATGTTGACCTGCCGTGTAATTAGTTTCTGGATCCTATTAGATGGATGGCATTTTTGGATCATTGACATTGCTCCTCTGGAGCTGGGGTATTCATCCTCCTTGTTTTTGTTTGTAGCGGGTTGTCCTTGTCTAGCTGATGGTTGCATTGATGGAGGTGGTGGTGCACCAATTCCCCGGGCTCTAGGTGTAGTGGCGTATCCTTGGCTTGCTGCTTTGGTTGCCTTTGCATTGCACACTTCCTCCATCTTTACAAACGTTCAACAATCCTTCATGACATGATTTGATCACCTTTTGCCCGTTGACTCGACATAGAAGTGCATGTTGTAGGGTCCTTCCAGCATTTGCATTGGGGATATTGGAGGATCCCGAACCCTTGGATGTTATCTCTATGTTGATTGGGTTCCTCCGACATCATCTCTTCTGTATCCGCTATTTTGGTCATCATTTCTTCGGTTGTCACCTCCTAAAAAACTTGCTGCGACATAGCTTGGTCCACCATGTCCATCGTTATTTTGTTGCCTCCTATCATTGTCGCGTTTGTCCCTATCTTCTATGGGTGAGCGCGTTCACTTGTTGTGTATTGCGTCTTCTCCGTTAGCCCAACGATTTGCCATATCCATCAGCTCTGAGATGGTTTTGGGCTTAAGCCGTCCCATATCTTCTATGGACTCTCGTCAGCGAAGGCCGTCATTGAAGGCATCAATTGCTCTTTCATCGGATATAGCTTCAGCCGAGTTTTTGATGATGTTCCATCACTAGGTGAAGGCTCGTATTGATTCTCTGGATTTCTGCTTACATGCCCGTAATTGTTCCAGGGATGCTGGTCATTTGAACGTGGAGTGGAAATTTTGGATGAACTTGTCTTCAATATTGTTCCAGCTGCTGATGGATTCTTTGGGTAACTGCCTTAGCCAGGATCGGGCGGCACTGGTTAGGTGCAAGTGTAGGGTTTGCATTGTGGTGGCCTTGGATCCACCCTATAGTTTGACAGTTGCCAAGTAATCTTCCAACCAAGCTTCGGGTTCCTGGAGGCCGTCATATTTCTCGCGGTCATGAGGGAGTTTGAAATCCTTGAGTACTGGAGTCTTGCGAACCCGTCGAGTAAAGCAACTGGCTCCACATAATTCATACTCGTCCTCGCTTTCACCGTCGTAATATCTTCAATTGTTGCGCTTTGTGATGTTGTCTCTTGCGTCATTTCGTAGTTCAGATCTTAAAAAGTGCACCCGATGTGGCGACCGCGATCACCGGGTGTGCCCTACTTGCTAACGGCTACTGTGACGGCGTGGGGATCCGTGATGTTGTCGTGTGTTCCTTGTTGCGCTTACGCAAGAGATGCGCCCACCATGCTAAGGTTCATGAGAGCGGAGCGGTGGAGAGCCGCACGAGGATCATCGGGTGTGGGTTTACTTGTGATCAAGTATGTTCTGCAGCTACAATTCCGGCTTGTGCTATTTTTCCCCTGATGTGTCCTGTTCGATGTACTAACATAAATGATAAATCGAGGTCCCGGTTCAGTTTGTTTCTTCTGGCTTCAGGGATATTTTGCAGTCATGAGGATCCACTCCTTGGTTGTGCTCCTCTAGTTACACTGCCTGATTCTCGTGTAGAACTTAGCTGAGCCCGCCGAAGACTGGATTCATTAGCTAGCCTTTTTCTCTCATCAAGTTGTCTGTGCATCCTTAGTAGATCCGTTTTCTTGTGATGGGGCAAGTATTGGTAGGCCATCAATTCTTAGCGTGTGGCTTCAACTGTCATTCGGACCACACCTGATATTGCATCCCTTGCTTTTTGCCATGCTCCAGGCGGTAGCTGGACGGTTTGCCGCTCGCCTCCATGTGGTTCGCCTCCTCCTTGGATTATGCGGTTGTTTGTCGGGTCTCCTTTATTTCTATGATCTCCTTCATTTGCATGATCTCCTTCATTTCCATGTTCTCCTACATTGTCCTATGATCATTGGGGTAAAGGATAGGGTTATCCTTGGAGTCACACTGAGTTGACGCATCGCTGATGATCACACATAGTTGGTGGTGAGTTATGTATGAACTAGTGATGTTGTCATCGGACCCGAGGGAGGCACTATCTGGGGGATCAGTGAAATCCCGTGGTTTCTGTTTTGGGTAGATTTTTGGCCACCCTGATTCCGAAGTCAATACTTTCGCCGCTTTCTTTAGGTTCAGCGTTTTCTGGGTTTGATCCACATGGTGGAGTTAGCAGCGAGTCTGATCCGAGGGAGAGATCATCGTAGAGACCATCAAGATCCCCCAGATCCACTGCAGTTCTAGAGGTTTGTTCATCTTTTTCCGTCTTGGGTGTGACCTCCGCGGATTGATAGTCTTGTCAATCTGGAGGCCCTTGGGTTGGGTTGTGGCCCGGATAGCCGGTCCAAAACAACATGGCCCAAAGTGTGGCTCTTCCAGGGCTTCTTGGATCTTGCCAAGGCGCGATAGTGCATCATACGGATTCGGTTGTTGCTTGTTCCCCTTTCCGCCATGGGGAGGAGAGTTGTGGTGCGAGCCATGGGACCCACGAGGTCCTCCGCCATGGTGGCTACTGGGTGGCAATGGTGGCAGTGGCGACGGTGGGTTAGCCTTCTTGATACTCCCTCCATGCGAATCCTCACGCCTATCGTGATTGCTTGTCGGATGTGGGGCTTCCTTGTGAGATCTGCTCCTGTGTTCGTCGTTGCCGATGCGCTCTCTGTCATGTCGAGGCTACTCTCCCTGGTCATGTATAATGATGCCGCCCTGGGGACGCCTAGGAGGTGGCATTCTCGTACAGTGGCATGGCTGTGGTTCCTCATGATTCCGGGACCACGGGGGTGGCGGCGAGCGACGGGGGTGATCTTTTTCTCAGTTGCCGAAGGATACTGGAATAACCTCAGTGCTATTGCGCTGATCCCTCTGCCTACGTTCCGTGGAGATGTGCGGGATCTTTCATCATGAGGAGATCTTGGTCTTTGGCAGTTGTTCATGCTTGACTGGCAAAGCTCTGGATTAGACTCGAGCCTTTGTGAGGTGGCCGTCTCCTGCGGCTTGCAAGCTTTGGAAACAAGATCATAGACCTGATCCACCACTATAGGTGACCTGTCCTGTTCGAGTAAGTTCTTGGCAACGACAATATTGAGAGTACGGGTTGGCATGACCTGCTTCCCAACTGAATCGATGTAGGGGGTACCTTTTGCCCGTTTGGATGGAGCCCACCCCAAATTGCGTCGGACGCCTGGATCACCAACAACGTGAGCCGGGGATTTCTTCGCCTTGCGCTTCAACAGCAACTGCTTGTACTCAGCTTCCATTGCTCTTGCTGACTTGATCGATTGTTGTGCCTTAGCCATATCCCTGTTCAGCTGGGCGTTCTGTTCTATGATGCACTTGGCCTCTATGAGGATCACGTGGCGCTTCTCATCATGTTCCGTAATGCTCTAGATATGGGCGATGGTTACTGGCTTGACGAGGAGCTAACCGTACATCACCTTGTCGGCAGGAGTAACCAAGGGGTTGCCAACTGCTGACGTGGATGGTGGAGGAGGTAGGTTTGTTTGGTTTGCAGTACTAGGTCAAGTAGTGAGTTCATGCCGCTACTGCAGAGGAATAACGTGGGGTGGCATAGCCTTAGCCAAACACGGAGGATTGACGACTTATTTAGTGTTTGTCATCGTAGCTCTAGCATCCGCCGCTGCTGGTGAAACTTTTACGGCTCCCTGGTCCTGTTGATCTTCTTCTATCATGTTCATGATGGCCACCAGTACCTGGCAGGGAGTGACAGCTTTCTCGGCGCGCTCCTTCCTCTCGATCTCCTTCTCGATCTCCCTCATAGCATCATCGTATTCCTCTGAGTTGGACTCTGAACCAACGCCATACATGTTGATGTCGGCATAAAGTGCATCAAGCACTGAGTCGGAGTTGGCCTCGGTGTTCTCGATGGAGCTGGAGGGTGTGGGTGCAGGACCGTTGTTGTTGTCTCCTCCGGTTGCGATAGCGATCTTCGCCTTAGCTTCGTCGTTGGCATCAACGAAACTGTTAATAGTTGCAATCATCTCATTAAGGGTAAGCAAGCCAGCAGTCGGTCGCCTCCTGAGTGTATGCCATAGAAGTGTTCCGGGCATAAGCCCCTCCACGAAGTGGTATACGAGTTCGTCAGTGCGGTCACCATCTAGGGTTTCCCTCACCCTCATCCATCTGGTGAGGTAACATCGGGGGGATCCCCCGTCCTCTAGACACATCTAGCCAGATCGAATATGGTGATGACGCCGACAAAGTGTGACCTCTGCTTCTCGAACACTTGGGGAAGGTGAGTGGATCTACGAGGTCCTTCCACCGTTATATCCTGCAAAGGAGCGGTTTGGGTGGGCCTTAAATTTTCCTGATCTGAGCTGGCAAACTCCGAAGAGAGTTCCGAGCCCATCCTTTCGTGAACCTGTCCTTCCTAGAGGCGGTCCATGCAGGGCTTGAAGTGTTTCCGACTTCATGGGAGCTAGGACCCGAGTCAGTTTCATCGATGAAGAGATGGATTTCCTCGATTGGAACAATGGAGTAGCGAGTGGGGTTCATCTTCGCTGGGATCCAGAAGTTGCAGAAGAAGAAAACACGCCCAATGGCTACAGTGTCGCCAATTCGCACAAAGAGATTGGACCTCGCCCAGTGTAGAGCTCGAAGCTCCACTTGCCCCATAGTGGGCGCCAACTGTCGTGGTATTGCCGATGAGTATGCCATGGAGGGGTCCTCGTGGAGCATGTTTAGAGAGGTGGGGGAAGGCAGTTAGTTAACGGGTACGAGGTAACCCATCTTACCCAGGTTCAAGTCCCGTGACGGTGGTTGAACTCTACTCCTACTATAAATCTCTATAATGGCAATACACTGAGTTACAGAGATCGGTTCACTGTGCGAGGTGTTTCTCTAAGCACTATGATCATTGCCCTAAAGGGTCCCACAAGTCTAGTTTATAAAGGTGCAAGAACCTAGGGTTATAGGGAAAGGACCTTGCTGGACAGGTTACAGAGTCCTACACTAATTCTAACTAGTCTTCATGTCTTGTACTCCAAGGCTCCGAGTAGGTCGGTGACTGCATCATAGCCTTCCTTGATCTGGAATGGGCCTCCCTTCTGGATTCGTAAAACTGGGTCGCCTAGCAGGGCATAGGCCATGCTACCAACTGTGGACCACCCGGGTTATCCGTATTGGAGATATGCAATGGTGATGCCTGTTTAGCATATACGGACTTTGAGATCTTGCGTCGTCTTGCCCTTCGGTCCTGAATGCTTCGTCTCGGTGATGCCGCTAATTTGTCAAGCAATATCTCGAAGGTCTCTCAAAGAACTCTGCAATCCTCTCTGTCTTAACCATGTAAGCTGAAGATTCTTCGAGTCTTCTTTTCTAGAGTTGGATAGTATCCATCTTCAATGGAATCTTCAGATGTGACTCCTCCACTTCAACAGTCCGTTGGATGACATAGGCTATACCCTACGCTACCTCGAAACTCACATATGGAAGTGAATAAATAATCAGTGATTTTCCCGCACGCAAAATCCCAAACGTTAAGTGGCAAATGGGGGACGCGGCGAAATTACCGCGCACGTTCGCATACACGTTGTCAAGGTTGCAACCATTAGATCTTCCATGCACGGATCTTGATGCCAGGGTCTATAAATATTTTCTACGGCCATAGTAATCCTTTTTGCCCACATTCTCCCCACGCACGGATCTTGTTAAGGTCTTCTTCCTCTCGCCCCACGACTGTTCCAGTTCCCCAACAAGAAAACCCTAGCCAAAAAAATCTTCCCCTCCTCCTCCTCCATCAGTCCGTCCAATGGCCAATAGAAGCAGCACTCCATCAATGGCGACCGCTCCTGAGGCTTCAATCGATCCATCTAAGGGAGTTTCCATCCCACCGGAGGGGGTGGTGGTGCCTGGCTCCGCCGTGGTGGAGTTCACCAGCGGTGACCAGAAAAGAGAGGCGCTTGAAGCCGTGGAGGAGGATGTTGAGTCCCACAAGGGTGTGTGGAGGGTCTCCGATCTCTTCGCCGATCAACTTCAAGAACTCATCACTGAGGGATATCTCCCTACGATGAAGGGGTTGGTCTAGCGGCCAGCACCGACGACTGAAGTGGTCCCTTCTCGCCAAGCCGGAGAGAAAGTCTATCTCAAATCTCAGCTGGTACGTTGAGTTAGCCTTCTAGTCTCTGACATCTTCCTCGAAGTCCTATGGCACTTCCGGGTTCTTCCCCATAATCTTTCACCCAACAACATCCTTGTACTTAGCAATGACGTAGCTTTGTGCGAAGGATACCTAGGAAACAAACCTAGGTTAGATCTGTTTATTTATTTGTTTTCACCATCAAGAGACAGTCTAGAGAGTCCAAGGATAAACTACGGAATTGTGGAACCATTAGTTTTAAGATCTGTCCTAACTAACGGTTCCCTGACATTGTTGGCCATGAATCCTACAAGAACTAGCAATAAACGTAGTTCTACGGCCCATATATTCCTCTATCTGGCCATCAAGAATCGTATCCCGACTTTGTCGATGGAGCCGCCGCCGAGGCCCCCACCTAGAGATCCCAAGGCCCCCTCCCATGTGAAGATGTAGCCTCTTGCTCCAAAAGGCAGATAGAATGGCTGGTAGACGGCGGGGTTAACTGGACTGTACCTAGCCATGTGCTGGTTCACAAGGTGGATCCAGCCTATGCAACACCACGCCGAGCTGATGCATAAGTACTCCAAGGATAGGGAAGATCCTATGCGGATTTCCAAAGACAACTTCTCCATGGACTCCATCAAGCTCTATCTTAAGGATCTTGTCAAGGTGAAAGACAAGAAGCATGGCTTCAAGATCACCTTCGACATGTTCGAGTGCGGTGAATGCCCCGAGGTAGCCATGTTTCCTTTATTGCTTTTACATAAACTCTAAGGATTCCGTTTTGGGCATACCAATCATCTGACATGATCTTTGCCTCATCAGCTGGTGACCTTGGCGGAGGAAGACATGGTCTCCTAGGTCTACCCAGCTTCTAGCCGCCCTCGGGCTAACAACCCTACCTCCTGTCTTGTTAATGAACTCTAGATTATAGGAGTATAAAGGTGGGAGACCTCCCTTGCCGGGGGAGCAAGTCGTCTTCCCGCGCTTCCTCATCTCTCACTCTCACTACCATGGAGTTTTTACCCTAGCCATTTGTAATCTACTTCTCTGATTTCCAATCTTCCAATCTCCTTACTAGAGGGCGATGGTACTACTTTTATATGAAAAGGGGATACCACAGAGGCCCTTGTGCATGTGCCATGTATGGTTCCCGGGGGGCGACGTATATTGCCACGTGATGTGGATGAAGGTAGCAAGTGATATGAACTTCTCCCTTGCTCCAGGCGAACCGCAACTGCACTTGATGATGATGGGATGGGACAACCTCATCCTATCTTGTATCCACTGGCACGTCTGCATCTCCATCATGATGGGGGCAAGGCCACTAGGTTGTGTGCGCCAGACATCCCCCCATACGACCCCGTGCATTGTCACCCCTACTTGCATTGTTGACTTTGGGTTCACGTCCTGCGATGGCCACCAGAACGATAAAGAAGATCGACAACACTTGTCGGGGTCCTCTTGGGCCGACATAGCTCCCTAGTTGCTCTGATAATATACAAATCTTATATGTCTCCACGCTCTTATTTCCCTTCCTCTTGGGTTGATAGCTTAGCCATATACATATACATCAATGTTATCATGTATTCTTACCTTTGAGGGAGTGGGGACACATCACATTCCCGGGCTTCTCTGCTCGATCAATAAGGGTGCCCTCCTTTTTGACCTTGCCTTACCGACAATGTATACCATAAGCCATTGTGTCGACATAAATAGATAACCTAATTAACACATCCCAATATCACAAGATGTTGGCACTTTTATTTAACCATTGCATTGCAGTTGCACTATATATTAGTCAATTTTTGGAAAATTTGTACTTCTACTTTAGTCTAAGTTATCTATGGTCGAGAAACTGTGCTCCATATAGTCCATAACTACGGACACGGATTTTCAAAAATATTTACCCTACAGGGGTGCACAAATAGCAACACACGGTCGACCAACCTCAGGGAAAAGCCGAAGGAAGGCAAAAAGGAAACGACGTATCATGACACGATAATACTAGGAACAAAGAGTGTTTTAGGGGGGCCACCCCACTAAGCTACCTATGATGAAGTCGGACGAGCTCCGAAATGGAACCGGGGTTTGTGCCAATGGCTGAGAATGACTAGGAGCTCGAAAGTGTGACTGAGCTTGTCTAGATAGCATAAACATTCCACATCCAAAATAGTACTAAATCATAAATGCTCCTCGATCAATATTAACAAATAAAGAAAGAAAGCATGGCATAGGTACATGATTACTTCCAATAAATGCCGCTAGGCTACCCTCCTCATCAGCGATTTAGTGCGTGCACCCAAACCTGGGTCGCACGATCGTGTACAAGCACAGCGCGCGATGGGCCGTTTTGTTTCCTGGCCGTTGGATTAGGCCTGCTCTTTTCTCACTTCCTCTGCTCACTTGTACCTCTATTACAGCTAGGCCCGGATCCTTGCGGGGCCGGGGGATCGAGACAGCGTGTTGCGCCCATGGGCGTGCTACCGAAGGAACCTGTTCTTCCTGGCTGACACGGGTGTCCCTCTCACTCTCTCTCTCTAACGGTGGCCCGTTGTTTATGTAGGGCCCGTATGTTTGTCCCTCGTTGTGTTCACCTGTGGTCAGTTTGCGATTCATGCTCGTTGCATGGAAGGGATGGACGATTGATGTGCTGGCCCCGCAGGGGAGACTTTGGTGGGTAGGCGTCCCCTGTTCTACCCGGTTGAAGTGGGTGTCCCTCTCTCTATCTGACGGTGGCCCGTTGTTTAGGTAGGGCCCATCCATTTCTCCCTCGTCGAGTTCGCATGTGGTCAGTTTGTGTTTCCTGCTCGTTGCACGGAAGGGACGGGCCCGGCCCCGCAGGGGAGACTTTGGTGGCTACGAGCGTGATTGGAGCAGGGGAGGTTTGTCTCTACTGAGATCCCTGATCCTGAAGAAGATCCACTTGGGTATGCGCTCATGATGCATGGTCCATGCGGGGAGGACAACCCAAAGTGTCCTTGTATGAAATATGGCGTGTGTTCCAAAAAATTCCCTAAATCATTTTAGGATCAAACATCTACTGATGTATTTGGCTTTCATGTTTATAGACGTCGAGATAATGGTCGTTTTATCATGAAAAATAAAGTCTGGTTTGATAATACTCATGTTGTTCCTTATAACATGGCCTCGCTGAAAAAGTACCAAGCCCATTTGAAGGTGGAGTGGTGTAACAAAACCCATGTAATCAAGTATCTTTAGAAGTATGTGACCAAAGGATCTGACTTCTCCAAAACTCTATTCGGAAGGATAAAGAATGACGATGGCCATACTGATGATGGTGTAGATGAAATTGAGGAGTATAGGATTTGTCGGTACATATGTTCTCATGATTCTTTCTGGAGATGCTATGGGTATGATATACACAGCAAGATTACTTATGTGGAAAGGCTTGCTCTTCACCTGCTAGATAAACATGTAGTGCGGTTCCGTGCAAAATCCAGTCTTCCCGCACTTGTTAATGATGAAATGTTGCGCAAAACCATGTTGACTAAGTGGATTGTTGCTAATACTAGGTATAGTTGTGCAAGGGACTTAACATATCATGATTTCCCCACTCAGTGGACTTGGGTAGCTGATAAAAAGGTATGGGTCAAATGAAAACAAGGTGTCAAGTTTGGTAGAATATACTATGTTCATCCTTCTACCACCGATCTCTACTACCTTAGAATGTTGCTGATGCTTGTGAAAGGCACATAGTCTTACACTGATGTTAGGACTTACAGTGGTGTGGTATATGAAAATTTTAAAGATGCATGTGCTGCTAGGGGCTTCTTAGTGACGACAACGAGTGGTATTATGCTTTTGATGAAGCTTTAGAGTGGGCTATGGGACGACAACTGCGCCAACTTTTTGTTACGATGGTTGTTTATTGTGGGGTTGTCGATGCTGGTGCTTTTTTTGAAAAATACTGGGTTCATCTTGCTGAGGACATCTAGTATGAAATATGATGTTCTTTTAAATATTCTACCTATTGTGTTCAACCTACTGAACTAAAAAATATGTTGCTCGATCAGTTAGCTGTTGACTTTGAGAAAAATGGATGTAACATTCTGGATTATGATTTTCCTTTAAAATCTTTTTATGACACTACTCTAGATGTTGGTTCTATGCTTGCTGATGAACTTCCTGGGACTGCGACTCGCTCATTAAACTTACTGATGAGATGAAACTAAAACTTAAAGAGGATCAAAGGAAAGCTTTTAGTTCTATTGTTTATCAGGTAAAAATGATGAGCCTAGTCTGGTTTTTGTTTCCGGGCATGGGGACTGGAAAAACTTTCCTTCGGAACGCTCTTGTTTATTAACTTAGAGGACATGAGAGGGTTGTTTTAACTGTTGCATCTTCAGGTGTAGCGTCGCTACTGTTTCCTGGTGGTATAACCGCACATTCTAGGTATAGGATACCAATTAATCTTGACGATAATGGGGTTTGTGATATAAAAATACATAGCATGCTTTCTAATTTGATTCAGTCTGCTTCTCTTATCATTTGAGATGAGTATTTAATGACACATAGGAAATGCTTTGAGGCACTAGATCGTACCTTACGTGATGTTCTATCCGAGCATGATCATTTGCTGGCCACTGTGCCGTTGTTGAGGGTGGCACCCGGACCCAAGTTGTAAATGCAACTATCACAAACTCCCTCGTTTGGCACTACGTGATGGTTCTTCACTTAGCTATTAATATGTGATTGGTTATTCATACTACGGATGTGAACATTCGGAATGAGGCAATGACTTTTGCTCAGTGGGTTTTGGACATTGGAATTGGCAATGTGCCGACAATGGCACGGCAAGGGGAGTCTAAACCAACCTGGATTACCATTCCTAAAGAACGTTTGGTAAACACCAGAGGACCAAAAATACCTGCCATTGTTCATGTTGTCTATACTGATTTCTGAGGGATATACTCTGATCCTACCTATTTGAAAGAAAGAGCTATTTTAACGCCAACAAACGAACTTGCAGAGGAAATAAATGATCATGTTCTTTCTATGCTTCCTGGCGAGGAAAGGTAATACTTGAGTTATGACTCAACAGGAACTTCCGCTGATGGGGTTCGTAACATAGATGTCTTCTATCCTGTTGAGGTTTTAAATACTGTAAATGTTAACAACTTTGCCTATGATATATTGGTGCTTAAAAAGGGCGTTCCCATTATGCTTCTTAGGAATATTAGCCAGGCGAATGGCTTATGTGATGGCACGCTTCTTATTGTTACTAGACTTGCCGAGAATGTCCTTGAGGCCACTGTGATGACTGGTTCTCATGTTGGGGACATTTTTTATATACCAAGGATATGCCTCACCACAAGAGATCCTAAGTGGACATTTACTTTGCATCGCTGCCAGTTTCCAATTAGGATTTCTTATGCCATGACGATTAACGAGTGCCAGGGTCAGACTCTTTTAGCTGTTGGTTTGTATCTTAAGACCCCTATTTTGAGCCATGGCTAGTTTTATGTGGATGTCTTGCGTGTCACTTCTAAGAAGGCTCTACAGATATTATTTAAAAATGAAGATGGCACCTGTGGTTTTGAGACTCGGAGTATTGTTTACTCTGAGATCTCCTAGTGCTTTGTTGGAAAATAAACCTCTATCGTGTTATAGGTAGTTGTTTGTACATACTTTACTGCTTGCATGTGCACACTTTTGATCTGGTGTTTTTGAGAGACTGTGGTTGCTGCAGGCCTCTGTCACTGTTTTGGGGTAGGCGTATGTAATTGGTGTCAAGCAGCCAAGTGCTTTGCTTCTCTGGGTGTATTCTTTTGGTTACTATGTTTTCCTGGACCAATAAATTGGTTTTTACTGCTTGGTATTGCTACTTATTAGGTTGTTTTTGCCTACTGTTGTCTTCTCTATGTTTTGTCTACCTAAATCTTCTACTCTTTCCTAGTTACATGCCTGGGTTTCTCTGCCTTTTATATGCCTTGCCAGGTGATGCTTACGATGGTTGCTCTTCCTCTAGGTTTAGCCTTTTCCCTTTTCTTTTGGTGTGCCTCTACTTCTTTTCTTTGACAGGTTATGCTATCTGCTTGCAGATGGCTCACAACAAGTTTTTGAGATCCACAAAGATGGATACCACTTGGTTATTTGTAGCATCCCAATTGTCTAACAATTGTAATTCTACTTGGTCTAGTAATATATTGGCTACTTCCTATATACAATTGTTGCATCATAATTATATCATGCTCATATCATCATGCCACCTTGCATTTGAGCATCATATAAAACCCTCTTTCATTGGTTCTTCTCTCATATGCATTATTAATTGTATTTGCCTCTTGATATTGTATTTGGTTATTGATATATTGTTTAATGCCCAAATTGAGTTGGGGGCATATCTTTTATTTAACTCCATCACCTTTCTTTTCACCACCTTATAATTCCACCATTCCATTTACCATGAGCTTGTATTTTCTTTTCTTTTGATTTTATTCTAGCTCATGTGAATGGGGTGGATCTAATTCTATTAATTCTTTTTCTTGGCCTTATACCACTTCTTGGGAATGCATAAGAATAATGCCATATTATTATTATTGCTTTCACAAAATAAATCATGGCATTTTTTTTGCATGGGCCATGCAAGGGTACCACCACCTCTGGTCAATTTGATTCCTCTTGGATTTATTGGTTCTTTTCTTTGTGGATCATCACCATCTCTCTACCATTCCTTTTCTCTCATCAACATCTTTTCTTTTAATTATCTCCATTCATGATTTATATGAGGGATTCTTCCCATACATCTTTCTTTCTCTTTTTCTTGATTATTCCTCCACCTCATCTCATGATAAATCAAAGGCCTCATTATTCTTTCCTCTTGGTATGATCTCATCAATAATTTCAAAAACCTAAAACCCTAATCAAAACCTAACCTAGCTCTCTCTTTCTCTACTTTTTGTTCTAACACTAGTTCCACTTAAACCCTAACCCCTACCACACCTCTCTCACCTCCCTCTCTCTATATCATGCTGGCCCCACCTGGCCCCCTCTCTCTCCCTGGCCCACACCCCATCTACCCATCTAACCACCCCAAACCCTAGCCCATGCCCTAGCTACACCCTAGCTCACCCGAGCCCTTCTCTCCTCTCTCTTTCTTTCTACCTGCCATGCTGGCCCCAGCTGCTACTCCACGCCGACCCCACCTGCAGCCCCTCACCCTGCCCTGCCCTGGCTACCCAGGTCGAGCCCCAGCTCGACCACGTGATCGAGGAGAAAGGAAAAGGGCCAAAGCCACTTTTCCATCTACCCCGTGCCCACACACCCCACTTCCCTCACCCTCGCTTTCCTCCTTCTTTACGGCTTCCCCGCCTCTCCCAGATCCACCCCAGGTCGCTGCCTTCCTATCCTTCCTCTCCCGGCGACGCCCAGCTCCCGCCGCCAGAACCGCCAGCACCGCCATCTTCCTCGCTCTCCCACCGACGTGCTCGACGTGGAGGTGAACGAGGAGACCAGGAGCAGTCCCCTGCTTCGCCCTGGACACGCCGACGCGAAGGAGGAAGCCCCAGGAACGCCATCATCCTCGCCGCTCCGCCGAAACCCTAGTTCCCCGGCCTCTGCGTCCTCGTCGTTGCAGCGTCTCCCAGGCCGATCCGTCCCCACCGACCACATTGCGGTGGCTCCCTCATCCTCCCTGACACCATCCGCCGCGCCGTCGCCGTCTAGCATCGCCGATCTTTTCGCCGAGCGCCCTCGGTGCACTGCCAGACGCTGGTGTCTGCACTCCCCGCGCCGCGCATAGCCTCATCTAGTCGTCAAGCCCCCACCTAACACCAAACCCAAGCCACCGCAGCGGCTACGCCCCCCGCGCGCACCCCCAGATCTCCTGTTCGAACCCCCATCCCGCGCCGCGCGGCATTTTTCTTCGCCAGTCGTCAGATCGCGAAGAAGAGAAACAGTGCCCCCGCGCGTTTTGGAGAAAACCCCCTAGTTTTTTTTATCTGCTCAACCCGCGCTCCTTGCTAGCCCCACCTGTCAGCCGCCGTGGCCTTCTTTCAGAAAACCCCCCCAGCCTGTTATTATCCTAACCCGCGCTCCAGTTCGGTCCCACCTGCCAGCCTCAGCGAGTTCGTTCACTGTCACGTGGGCCTCAGCCGATTGGTCCCACCTCGCAGTCGCAGGGGCTAGACAGAGCCCCGGTGTGAAAAGTTTTCCGCGCGCGTGTGCCCTGCCAGCGACTGGCCCACCCGTCAGTGGCTATGGCTGGGTCGAGCTGGGTAACAAAAGTTTGCCCTGTTGTCTGTTTTAATTAAACCTTTTCAAAATTGAATTAAATTCAAATTCAAATCAGATTTAAATAACTTTTCAAATATAAATCCAAATAATACAAATAATATATGTTTTGGAATCAGAAAAATGTGAGGAATTCAAATATGCCATTCAAAATAATGTTTGAACACTTTAATTTTTCGAGATGATTAAAATTACAATAAAATGCCCTTTTCCTTAATAAATTAATAACTTTAATTCTATAACTCCAAATTGGGCAAATAATATGTATAAATCGATCAGCGCGATGAGCCCGTTCTATCTATGCAGTCCTTGTTCTGATTTGAAGCATGCATCATGTGATTATTAAAAATCTGAACTGTTTATGACAATAAAACTTGGTTAAATAAATAATAAAACGCTTTATTTCTTGTATCCACACCTCACCTTTGCCATGCTACTTTAATGCCATGTAAATTGTGCATCATTCATCATGGCATTCTTGTTTGCTTGTCGCATTTTAATTCATATGTTTGTGCACTTTATTTATTTTGGCCCTTGTTTGTTTGGTTCTTCTTCGAATAGACGCCCAACAGGAGAATTACCAGGAATCACAGGAGTACTACCCAGATCCATCTCTCGCTTCAACTGAGCTGCCAGACAAGCACTACCACATGCTTGCATACATACAATACCTATTGCCTCTATCTTATTCTTGCATCATTGAGTCGCGATTGCATTAAATTGAATCCCAAGTACTGCATAGCCTTTACTTTTAAACCCCACCGAAGCTTGTTCCTCCATCCCATGAGCCATTACTACAGGAGTTGTTTGAGCCATGCGAGTCGTAGAAAAGCATGTGTAGGGTATGTGAGTGTCTAATGGATAACGAGGTACTTAAACAACTTAACCTGAGTAGTAATGGGATAATTAATGAAAGAGGCACCGGTGAGCAATATCTGCTATTTGGTTTTTCATGCTCACTTGTGTCCCGTAGGACCCCGAGTACTTGATTCCTGTTCCTTGTTTATTCGCACTATCCACATTCGGGAGGCCTTATGGACCCCCCTGAGCCAGATCTTGATTCATTCTCATTTCTTGCGGCCACAAAGTAGTTTGGGGCTTTATTACTATCCTGTACTTATGCCATGTTACTGCTTTATTAAGATTGTGCGTGGAGCACCTGTACTGTTTTGGATCGTGGAATGTTTTCACGGTATCGACAAGCCCAGTCACACTTTCGGGTTCCCAGTCGTTTACAGCCATTGACACAAACCTTGGGTCCGTCTCGGAGCCGGCCAACTTCGTTGCGGGTAGCTTAATGGGGTGGCCCCCTGAAATACTTCTGAATCCTGTGATTTCTTTGTCGTGAATGCCTCGTCGGGTTTTGATTTGGTTTTTTCGAGGTTGATCGAGTGTGTGTTGCTATTCGTGCACCCCTGCAGGGTAAATCTTTCTGAAAGCCATGTCCGCGGTTATGGACGACTTGGAGCACAGTTTCTCGATCATAGACAAGTATAACTAAAGTACCATTTTTAACTTGACTAGGTACTTGACTAGTAAATAGCACAATACCCATGGAATGGTTAATAAAACTGCCAACAGATGATGGGGGTTGTTCGTCCGCTTCCTCGTTCGTAAGCGAGGAGGAGGATGGATCTGTTAATTATACTATTATAACTGTTGTTCTTATTTGACGGACATCCGTCTATCATTGGTTAGGCGGATGGTTAGCGAGTAACTATAGAATTGCTAGGTATTATCTTTTGCTGCAATTGCATCACCCCAGGTTGTGTCCCCTTTAGTGGCATAAAGACTTGCTGAGTACCCCTAGGGTCTCACACGATAAATTGTTTGATTCAGATGAACAGGGGTACCCGCAAGATGGATACTAGGTGGAAGAGACAGATGATGTTGGCAACGATCATTCGGTGTAGAGATTCTGGGAACGGGGATCCGCAAGATCTGTGGGCGGGATGTGTTTATTTATGGGGCATCTTATGCCGATTATCTTCTTATCCGTACTCGGATCTTGTTTTCCGCTTCCGCCTGATACTCTGATGTTTGTTGTATGAGGAGCTATCCTAAATTATTATCTCTATCTAGGATATTTGAATCTTGCCGTATGGCGTTGCAATATTTCTATTTCTTTTAGATGGAATGGCTCTGAGGACTGTTGTATGTGGCTTGCATACATACTCATTTGTGTATGTAGTTGATCCCTTCGCCTGCCGATTATGCCGCTTGTTCTTGTCCCGATGTTCTGAAAGTGGTTAGGACGGCCGAAAGGTCTACCGTGAGTGGCACTGGGCCCCACCGTACTATTTTAACCATTTTCGTTCATCCAGGCATGTAACTAAGTGCGTAATTCACCGAGGTAGTTACATTATTCGTGTCCTTGTTTCTCGCATGTGGCACTATCGGGACGGAACTAGCGAGGGGACGATTCTGCATACCGACCTTGTTCTTATTAACAGTGAGGTATATTTATCAGATTTGGGGTTTGTGGGCATTTCTATTTTCTCTGTCGGTTCCAGCATTTCTGTTTTCTTGACTAAACACAAGTTCGGTCGTGCAAGGTACTCACATGCATGGGAAGCTCCCTGCGGGGCCTGCTGAGCAATACAAGCATCAGCTACAGGAGGGGGGTGTTTGTCATAAGGAAGTTTCTGTGTAACCTATCAAAGTTGACCTACAGGCTATTCGAGAGCCCTTTCATGGTGCAGTTCACAAGATACATTGAAATTGAGGAAGTTCCTGACCTGGCAGATACTTTCTAGTTCTGTATGTATAGTCTAACTCCCTTTGTGGACATTCCCCGCCCTGGTGGCAAGCCTACAAGATTCATTAGCTAGTTTTTTCTACAACTGCTCTTGTTTTAGCAGAACTGCCTCTGCTTTCTTTTGGCTTCCCTATATGACTCTTATATCTGACTTGTCTACTTGCAGATGTGATAGGTAAGATCACCTCAGTTTCTGATGTGGTTCATATTCAATCCATGCTTTAGACAGCGCCTTCAAATACAAGAACGATTATGATCGAGGACCTCCTGTAAGCTACTCCATTTATGATATACTGTGTGTCATTATGGAGTTTGTTCTGCCATCGCTTAGGTTTAGCGGGATTTACACAGGATGTGTCGTGGTGGTGGCACGACAGATGCCATGGATAGGCTAATGATGGGGCCAATCAGCGCTAGGGGAATCCAGGGAGGGAGAACATGGTGATTCCACGCACAGATGATGTTGTATTTCGTCTATCAATGGAGTTTACAAGTGCTCTTCAACCTAGTGGTGAGAAGGAGACGACGTCTCTTACTCCCCACAAGCTAGCTCTAGAGTTCTATCTTAGACAGAGAAAATGATCGATCCCCATCTATGGAGGCCTCGGTGCTCCTTATATAGGGGAGCTCGGGTTACAGAGTTAGGGCACACGTGGCAGCATATTCCACGAATATGCTCCTCGACTAAAGCTAGATGCTTCTTTATTCCCTTTAATGGCTCGTATGGGCTTTGGATGTAACCCACGAGATGATTTTCGTCTTTAAGCGTCACCAGACATGGGCTACGTCAGCCGACATCGCCCGCGTCATCTTGGTCGCCCATGACCCGCTGGTCCTCCTCTCCGCTTTGCTTAGCTCACGCTACAGCTAGCAAAGCCACCTTTTGACCAGCGGGAGATTCTTTCCTTCTCTTGGAAGCCATACAATAGTCCGGCTAGCATTTGGCTATCCCGGCTATGAGGGTACCTGCACAATAGATACACAGAAATGGCAGGCATGTATTTTATGTCGGCCGGGCTAAGGCTAATTAGATATTCCACGGGCCGGGTCACTCTGTGGTTTGGCCCGCCTTGAGGTGACCCGGTCAGCACTTGCTTTGACCATGCCGTACCTTGGCTAGCTCGGCCTTTATACCCTGGCGTTACCCTACACGGGGGTATGCCCCCAACATTAGTCCCCAAAGTTCGTGCGGTCTTAGCAACTTAAGTTGTTCAAGCCACAACAGGTTCCCATATCTAGATCGTTGCCTCTTTGGCTGAGTTACCCCATAACCTAGGGTTTTTCCTCTTGCGATCCCTTGGCTCATTCCGAGTTATTCCTCACTGGATGGGTCTTTAGCTTGCTCATCCGGGTTACCTTTCCTTCTCTTGTACACTTCCCCACGTCCTACGTGGAGGGTAATCATCATTTCGTCCCATTTTAAGGGCCACGTGCATTTAATGCGCCAGTTACTGTTGCAATGTCAGGAATAACTGCTACGCCCGTCCCTTCACTGCCGCGCCTCGTTAACTGTAACACCATGTCGCTTCATGGGATCATCTGCTCCATGTGGCCCTTGCTATGGCCATGCTCTGAATGGCTGATTCGGCTGTGTACACACCCGTTGCGTGTGGCGTGGCAAACGCAAAGGATCCCACTACACGCCCTCTCGCGCGGTTAAGTAGGGGTCCTGGGGCAATCTTTGGGGAAGTTCCCCATTCCTTTTGCGCTTCCCAGCCTCCTTTCTCTCCCAGCACAACTCCACCGCCACAATTGCTTCTTCGCTGTCGTTGCGCTGCAGTGTCCGTGATTAGGAGCTCTTCGCACCTGCGGCGCCACCTCTGTTCATGATCTCCACCACGGGGACTTGTGCTTCCAGGCTCCCCGACACCGGTTACTTCTACTCTGATCTTGTCCTCGAGGAACTTGATTTCGCCATGATGGAGGAAGAAGCTGCCGTGGTCACTCAACAGGAGGAGGAAGAAGAGGGCTGCGAGCGTGGCTGCTGGGACGGCATGTTCGTCTGTGAGTACGATCTGGATTGGCTCCATGACACGTGACGCATCCCTACCGGTGTCGCCTGCCGCCTCGCCGCCGACGAGATTTCTCCCTCTCCCAATCCAGGGCAGTACATAGTTTTTCTTTCTCACTTCCAGCGCGGCTTCGGCCTTCCTACCTCTGATTTCTTTTTTCGATTTCATCTCCACATACCAACAGCAACCTCATCACCTTCCTGCCAATGGCATCACTTCCCTCTCCTCTTTCGCCTCTGGCATAGAGGGGTCTGTCGACCTATGGCCCTCCAAGGAGATGTGGATTAAATTCTTTGGTCTTCGGAAGAACGTTGTTCCGCATCCGGAGGTTGCTCCGAAAGACAAGTGCTTGACTTAGTGCGGTGGAGCTTCCATATCTCCCTGCAAGAACTCCGCATTTCCCCGGGTCACCGGGCTCGAGTCTTGCAAAGGCTGGGCCCAGACTTTTTTCTATGTCCGGAACTCAACTACTGAGGACCTGATCCGGCTCCTCCCCTTCAAGCTTGGTCCTCCAGATACCTCTCTCTCGGAGAGTATACCGAAGTGACGCACGGCTATGGCGAATCTCGTTGACCGCTGGATGAAGGAGCTGCTCAAGGAGAAACTTCGTGGGGAGGATATTATGATCACCTTCGACCGCAGCCGGGTCTCCCCTTGCAGAAACGTGCCCCCAAGATCTGCTACTTGAGCGGCCCCCTCGATCCCCACCGGAGTTCGTCCTTCAAGGTCGATAATTCGGTGGTTTACCTCTGTATTAAGGCCATTTTCAACATGGAGAAAGAGTTCTCCGAAGATTGGGAATGGGGCTCGAGCCCTTCACCCAGGATAACCCTCCTCCAAAGGTAAGCCTCTCATTTACTGTCTTTCCGGATCTTCTCTGTATGTCTTGTTATGTTGTTCTCAGCGCTTCCTCCAGCAGCCAATCGAGGATGGCGAGGTGCTGGCGAGCAAGTGGGTGCCGGATCGCGCTATGGGAGATGAGGTGGAGCCTGATCCGGAGACCTTTCGACCCACTCTATACACTGCCAAACGCTCCTCTAGCAAGGCCTCTTCTTTAAGAGATTGGCCGGATGACGATGACTCGGACGTTGAGGTCCTAGAGGTACTTGACCCAGTTCTCATCTCTTACGCATATCTGGTTATGTTCGAATCTTTGCTAACCCGGCCGGTCAGGAACACGAGGTTCCCCCCCTCTCCATGGATGGTCCGGTTCCTATCCCCTCCCAAAAACACGCGGCAACCTCGGCCGCAGCTTCGGAGGTGCCGCCGCCCAAGAAGTGGCAGAAGAGGTCCGGGATGAAAGCCTCGACTAAGCCGAATGCCAAGAGCACGGTCCGGAGGGCGCCCAAACCATGGACGAGTAAGCCTTTATGTGCTCTTGTTCGGGTCTTTTCATTTCTATCTTTGCCTTTGCTTCTTATAGGTTCTTTTTCCCTCTTTGACTTGGTGCTTTTCTATTTTCCAGAGCTCCTAGGGTTATTCCCAGAGTGGCTCCAGCATTGCCTCTCCAATCCGGAGCAGTCCTTCTCCCCCCATGACTACGATACTCGCCCACTCTGCCCTATTTCAGAGGGCTCCACAGCTACGCCTGACCAGAGCCCACCTCTTCATGAGGAGGGCAATGTTGGTGCGGGGGGTAGTGGGGCGTCTCTGGATACGGCCATGTCGGATCTTCCCAGTTCCTCTTTGGCCCTAGTGCCAAGTGTTCAGGTGCCAGTTTCATCGGCACTGCCCCAATCAAGTTGTTCTCATGTTCAAGTGTCTTTAGGACAAGTAGCACCAGTGTCTCCAGCACCAACAGTACCAGCACCACATGCATCGGCCGCGGCACCACCAGCACCAACAACAGCCTCAGCAACATCAACAACATCATCAGCAACAGCAGCAACATCCTCAGCAGCACCAGCAGTGATCTCCACTAAGCCTCCAAAGAGGAGAGCCCCGTCAACTCCCTCCGGATCAACCATATCGATCGCGGACATCTTCTCACCAGCTCCTCAAGCTTCATCCGGATCGGCAGCCTCTGATATTCCACCGCGTCCTCCTTCATCCGGCAAGCTTAAGAAAGCTACTGGGCCAAGCAACGGCACTCCTTCCGGGTCTCCCGCTGCCAGATCAGAGGGCAGCAGGCAGTTGGTTCTACATACCAGCCCTGCCACTGCTCAATCTACGAGGCGAGAAGCCCACATCAAGGGCTTGGTGGTGAACTACTCTCCCAGCGAAGAAAGCTACAGTCCACTGCTCCTGGAGTATGTGAATAACTGGAACAATGCCGAATTCATCGACCCCAAGGATGATATGCCGGAGAAGTTCGGCCCAGCCGAGTTCAGTGCGCAAATGAACTCCGCCACCAAGGCCATATATTTGGCTAGCCGGATGATGGAGGTAACTCTTTTCCTCTGTTGTAGTACTTTGTATGCATGAGCACTTGTAGATATATCCCCTAGTCCCCGAGCCTCGGAGGGAGTAACTTGTTACTCGATCGGATGCTCCTAGAGAATTTAGTTATCGTCCTTAGCAATTTCAAATATTGCCAAAGTTACAGTCGGGTTAAGTTCCCTTGGCCCTGATCTTGGACACTTCAAATATCCACACACCTAGAGTCGGGTTAAGTTCCACTTGGCCCGGATCTTGTAGACTTCGAATATCCACACACCTAGAGTCGGGTTAAGTTCCACTTGGCCCGGATCTTGTAGACTTCGAATATCCACACACTTGGGCCGGATCTTGTAGACTTCGAATATCCACACATCTAGAGCCGGGTTAAGTTCCACTTGGCCCGGATCTTGTAGACTTCAAATATTTTGAATTACTCTCCGTTTCCCTTTGAACTAATCTTGTGTTGCTTTGTCCAGCTTACCACTAACCGCCGAACTGTGGAGTTCCAGCACCTGCTAGATTCCTACAAAGATGTTCGCGCAGGCTATGGCAAGATCCTTGAGGATCACAAGAAGAAGAGTAATTTTCTTTACTCAGAACTTGTTCTTTTTTGTTCCTTCTAGTTGTTCATGATCCGAATTAACCTGTTACTCCACTTATGCAGTGGATGTTGAGGCTGAGAATATCATCATGCGGAAGAACCTTGAGGAGATCCGAGGTATTTTATCCTTCACTTCATCTTTGTGGGCTTCTTTCCTTGACTCGGTAGACATTTATACTTCGGCTCTACCAGATTAACTTATTACTGCAGTTTCCCTTGAAGAAAGTGTTTCTATTCCTGATATGATGACCCATTTTCTCGAACAAGCAGGCAAACATCAAGCTGAACTAAAGAAAAAGGACGACGAGATAGCTCGGTTGCGCCTCCAAGACTAGTAAATTACTCGGCTAAATGCCGAAATCCAGAGGCACAAGGGCCTCCACAAGACCGAGCTAGAGAAGGCTGACCAGGAGTTTGCCGAGGAAAAGGTGCGTCTAACTACGCAAATTTTCAAGGATCAGAATTTACTACAGGAAACCGATGTCAAACTTACGCGGTGACCTCAGAATACGAGAAACTCCAGGCCCACAGCACCAATGTCAATGCCGAGCTTCAACGTCTCCTTTTTTCAGATTGCCCGTAAGTTCTTTTCACTTGTTCATTTCTGTTTTCTCCGGCTCAACAGTCTTGCTCATTGCTTCCTCTGTTTTGTTCTCAGGAAAATTTGCAGAAGGTGATACTGTTGCCGCGCTGCTGTTACCTGGTATCATGAGAAGCGTGGTATTCCCACGGGCGCTGGATCCGGGTCAATCCCTTACACCACAGAGGATTTTCTTGTGAGCCTCGCTACTCGCTTGGAGCTGGTAAAGAACTATGGAGCAGATATCATGCCAGCCACAATGCGGATGTTGCTCTCTCTTTGGCCCGGAGAGCCCACTCCTAAAGGAAATGCTACTCTCATCGCCAAGTTGATGGAGTGTGAGACACAGCTGCATTTGTGGTGCGAGTTGGCTACACAAGACGGTGTTGATATTGAGCTGCAGTTTGTCCTCTCGTGGTACTAAGGAATCGACCTGGGGCTACTTACCCGCATGCGCACCGGATCCAAGTGGACCGAAGATCCGGCTTGGGTTGCGCGTCGCAAAGCCAATGCTAACAAACTTATTCAATATTCCTTCTACCACGCTTGGAACGAAGGGTCGAGCTACCTTGACGTTTTCGAATATGAAGTTGCTTCTGGAGATGAAGAAGGTGAAGGGAGCAAGGGCGAGGCCTCCGAGCTTGAGGACAACGTTGAAGACCCGGAGGATGGAGGGGCCAACCCTGAAAATGAGGCCGAGGCTAACGCCCCGCCCACCAATTCCAAAGTACCTCCTCCTTCGGCCGATGATTCGGTTGATACCCCTGCTCCTTAAAAACAGTTGATTGTATTCGCCACATCCCCGGAATGCCGGGCGAAAATGTATTTAAGTACTCTGGTGTGGTTTTGCTACAATGTGTGTTATTTGCTAGTATGTTTTTAATGTCGAATTACCGTGGGCGAAGTCCCCGAGTTTGCTTTTCTTGTTCTCCCAATTTTTGTCTCAGCTCGCGTCTACCTTGATTTGGTTTTTTGAATTACGAGTCCGAGGTTCAAAAAATTGAATTAACAATACTTGAAACTTAGAGATCAACTCAGAATAATCTGGCAAGAGATGAAGTAAACATGGGTTTAGTCCGAATAACAAATGTCAGCGGGCTTAGGTTCCTTCCCTTAGTCATTTTTTGTGTGCTTTGCAATTCCAAACTTGTTCTCTTGCTTGCCATGAAGCCAATTCGTGTTGGACAGCAGCAAACTCAAAGAGTTGGGTTTTTGGTGCTCGCACACTACTAATCTAGCTAAGGTACGAGTAATGTAAGCCATCCGACATATAAAGAGCGTAAAACAAGAAATACAATTATTATGGTAGTCCTCGAGTTTCTGCCGGGGTGCTGAAATTTCTTTGATAAGCTCTTTGCTGACATACATACCGACATGCAAGTGACTTGGATACATTCATCTCTTTGCTAGGTGTAAAAGGGACGAATTAGTGCTACATTCCATGGTCGCTTAGATTCTTTTCCGGACCTGTCCGCCTTGTTCTTCTCCTGTGGCTGTGCGTCAATAAGATAGTAGGAATCATTGTGTAAAGCTTTGCTTGCAATGAAAGGTCTTTCCCATGGAGGGGATAGCATATGCATGCCAGCAGTGCGCTGTATCAACCGGAGTACTAGATCACCTTCCCAGAAAAATCGGGGGTTTACTTTCCGGTTATGATAGCGTTGGAGGTTTTGTTGATATATGGCAGATCTGGACAAGGCCAGTTCTCTTGCTTCTTCGAGAAGATCAACATAATTTTGCCAGGCCTCTCACACTTCGGCTTTTGTGTATTGGGTGACCCTTGGCGAATCATGCTCTATGTTGGCCGGTAATACGGCTTCTGCCCCATATACCAGAAAAAATGGCGTATAGGCCATTGATCGATTTGGAGTTGTTCTTAAGCTCCATAAAACTACTGGTAGTTCTTCTATCTAGCACCCAGCTGATCTTTGAAGCGGCTCTATGAGCCGGGGTTTTATCCCGAACAAAATTAGTCCGTTGGATCTTTCCACTTGCCCATTCGATGCAGGGTGGGCTACTGAGGCGACATCTAGCCGGATCTTCTTTTCTCGGCAGAACTTCGCAAATGCTCCTTCGGCGAAGTTAGTGCCATTATCAGTTATGATACTATGTGGATAGCCATATCTCAGGATTATATCCTTGAGGAATTTTACAGTTGTTGCCCCATCACATTACTTGATTGGCTTCACTTCAATCCATTTAGTAAATTTGTCCACCATCACTAGGATATGGGTCATTCCTCCTTTAGCCGGCTTAAATGGTCCTACCATATCTAGGCACCACACAGCAAATGCCAAGTAATAGGAATAGTTTTGAGCTCCGACATTGGCAGGTGGGTTTTGGTCGCATATCTCTGGCAACCATTGCATTTCCTCACCAAATCCTCCGCTTGCTCTAAAGCTTTGGCCAATAAAATCCATGCCGGAAAGCTTTTTCCACTAACACTACTAGAGAAAAGGCTATAGGATACATGAACATTTGAGGCGCATTTATACTATATGCGCCTCTGATAAAATAGGCGAGGCGCACCAACCTGACATGCGCCTCTAGTACTTAAATAGGCGAGGCGAATATTTATAGGATGCGCCTCCACTAGTATTTGTACGGACGAAATCTGGCACCCGCAACTTATGCGAGGCGCATTTTGATAATATGCGCCTCCAATATATGGGAAGAATGCGCCTCGCATAAGTTACGTGTGTCCGGGAGGAGATCTGCGGTCGAATATGCGAGACGCATATACAATATGCGTCTCCTATACTTTAATATGCGAGGCGCATATTCCCATATGCGCCTCCTATAACCTGGCAGATTCCCACCCCCCCCCCCCCCCCCCGAGAACGCCTTTTAAGTTTTGTAAAAAATAAACAGAAATGATAGAAACTTCAAAAAAAAATCCTTTGAGTTGTAGTTAGATTTTAGGGTATAGATCAAGACAAAATTGAAAAACATGAGTTTCGATGTATTTTGCAAAAATAGGTCATGTCACGGTAAAACGGCCATAACCTTTGCATATGATGTCGGAAAAAATATTTAATTTATCAAAATGATCGTCTCAAAATTCCCTACTCGAATTCAATGACTGACGGTCGTTCTGGATTTAGAAGAATCCTCAAATTCGAAAAGAGTAAAAAGTTATGGCTGAAAGAAGATTTTTTCCTACAAAAAAAAACTATTCCAGGCGCATATCATATGATATGCGCCTCGCATAAGTAGAGCCGGATTCAAATTCGAAACAGCCACCTACCACACCTACCATCTCTCCTCCTTCTCCTTCTCCTTCTCCTCCACCTCTCCTTCTCCTCCACCTCTCCTTCTCCTTCACATAAGTAGGCTAACTTGGCCTTTATACCCCGGCGTTACCCTACCCGGGGGTATCCCCCCAACATGATGGTTTTGGTGGTTCGTGTCTTGGAGCTATAATTGTTTTGTTTTACATGTCTATGCAGGGGGGAAGAGATGAGGATTGTCCTCTGGGGTGACCGAGCTGTTGAATTTGACACAGATGCAGTCTGTGGTATGGGTATTAAAGAGCCGGTTATTGCTATCTTTGTCGAAACACTGCCAAAAAATGGCTTTTGGTAATTTTTGTAGTAAACATCCCAGGATTTATTTGTTGTTCTGCCTGTTGGTCTATGGGTATGTGCTTGCACCTTTGTCTTAGGTCCTGTTTATGAACTGTGTTGCCTTGTTCCCTTCGAGTCAGCCGTTTCTTGCTTATTCAACTGACTTGTAGCCTAGCGCAGCCTTTCATGTTGGTTCTCACGGGTACTTGTACTGTAGGTACTAGAGGTCTGGGTGGTAGTTCGTCCTGACGCTGGTATATTGATGAGGACATCCCTAATATCAATTCCTTCCGTACAAGGTATGTGTCCTCAAGGAACTATGTCGTAGAGTGTGGTTATATTTCATTGACGTTTGTTGCTATCTTGTTGTAGCCTTGGAAGCAAGTTCACTCCTTTGGCCAGCTATGATCCCAGCAGGAAGGGTGCCCTCATGCCCCGGGTTCATGAAGATCGAATTGATAGGACCGTTACATACCTTGACAAGCTTGATCCTTTTGTTGACATGGTATCCCTCGTGCTTCCCTTGGATGTTCGTCCTACGCACGTTTTCTTGGATTTATGCATCTAACTCACGCTGCCTATTAATGCTTCAGGAGAAGAGGTTTTTCTATGTCGTAATTGTTTCTAGGCTTGAACCTGATCAACGCTGGTGGTTTTCCTCAGGCGCCATGTGCCAAAAATCGGCTAAACACGATGGTTATTAGTATAGATGCTTGGATGATTCATGCTCCTCTATTGAAGCAAATCTAACGTGAGTGCTGCTTGTGCTGCCTCGCCTAATTTTCTTGCGTTATTATCTAACTAATGGTTACTCTTCTAGTAGGTCCGTATGTACTACGTGTCTATACTTGGAACCGATGGCACAGTTGTGGACGATGGAATGACTGAGGATGAGTTTATAATGTTTGATAGGGTGGCTGCAGGGGCTATAGGAAAACCCCTGATGACAATTCTACGTCAGAAGTATTGAGGCTACATTACAGTTGATGAAATTGCCAAAGCTGCAAGATATGATGAGTTCATCCTAGCTGAGATTACTCGTCTTGTTGGAAAGAAGTACACGTTTCTCGTGTCCATCTCCAAGAAATGGAAGAGGAAAAAGAACACTGACAAGTTGTCCTTGCAAGTCAACTGGATAGAGGAGACTTTCAAACCTGCGCTGCCACCTTCTGCCTTCTTCACCGTTTATGAATCTCCTGGACATTCATCATCCAGTGCTACTTTGGGCTCGCAGGCTAACGCCCTTCCTCTATTTATGTGGCATTAAGGGCTAGCACTCGAAGCGTATGGTTCGCCTGTATGCCAGCTATACTCCGCCTTACACCTGCTTGCTCATATCTATATTTGTTAGCCGGGCCTGTCTACTTGGATGTAAAAATCATGTATGTCCTTGCAGACACCCCCTGTTGTTGTTAAGCTCAGCCCGTCGACTCGAGCTGCTAGGTACTTAGCCATGCACTCACTTATGCATGTGTATAGATTTTGGTCTCGGGCACTAAGGTTTCTCAAACTGGTTGTTTTTCCTGTTCCATGTCATCCACACCTAGGCGTGGGGCCAAGCATTCTCTGTTTAGCACTCCTGCCAAAAATAAGCCTACGTCATCCAAGGACCAGCCAAAAACTACTGAAGATCATCTTTCAGATGGAGATGTAGTCCTATTGATGCTATGGCTAATTCACGTTCGAGTAATCCGGTTCTGTTTTTGTTCTAAATCGCCATTCTTGCTGATCTATGCAGGAAGCTATGGGACCTGTTGTGATGGATGGTACTATTACCATTGAAGACAAGGATGACCAGAGCCTACCTCTAAAGAGCAGGACTACTACCGTTGACAAGGATGAGTTCTAGAAAAGCGAGAGGTTTGCATAGTTTGGTTCTTGCTATTCTGCTTGTCATATTGGTGGTCTGCATCTTACTATGGCCTTTTGATCTCCTTCGCTATTTTGGTTGTAAACCATTAGCTACGAGTGCTTTCGGATTGGCTGCAAATGTCCTAACCATGTTGTATTGCTGTGTATCAGGCCCAAGAAAAACAAGTAGGGCCTATCTACGGTGATTGTAGATGTTATCTGTACATAAGGTACTGTTTAAGCGTCTTCCTACGCATTACCTATTGCACAAGATTTGAATCGCCGTTATAGATAGTTGTCGTGTTTTCTGCTTTTCTAGGACTCGTTTGTGAATTTCAAAGAAGTGTGTGTTCTATTTATCGTGCCCAGTTTCAGGCATCGCTATACATGTTTCCTATGTCTTCCATGTTAGCCTAATGAACTGATCATCTTTTTGTCTTCTCTTATCAACAGGTACTTGGTACTACCTATTAGCTTGATGCCTTTGTTGAAGGGAATATGCCCTGAGAGGCAATAATGAAGTTGTTATTATATGTATTTCAAGTATATGATAGATGTTTATTTTGCATGCTATAATTATATTAATACGTAAACTTCAATACATGTGTGTTGGATAAACAAATAGAAAGTTCCTAGTTATGCCTCTCTATAAACTAGCTCGTTGATTAACAACATGATCAAGGTTTCCTGATCATGGACATTGGATTTTGTTAACAACGAGGTCACAGCATTGGTGAATGATGTGATGAACATTCATCCGAAGTATAGCCTTACAATCAAAGTCATTCTGTTTATATTGCTATAACATCATACGAAGTAATCTTTACCCTTATACCATAAGATCATGTTAATTGCTAACACCAGATGAATACTCTTATAACATCAAACGTCACACCGTAACAGGGTGATTATAAAGATGGGTTCGGGTATTCCAAAGGTGTTATGTTGAGGCTCATGGATCAAGAGTGGAGTTTGTCAATCCCAATGACAGATAGATATACTTTGGGCCCTCTCGGTGATATCACATTAAGATAGCTTGCAAGCAAGTGATGTGATCACTAGAATGTTATATCACGGGAACAAGAAAAGAGTGCATGTCAGTAACGAGATCAAACTAAGTATTGAGATACTGATGATCGAATCTCCGACATGTAATATATTGCGAAACAAAGTGATTTAGTTACTATCATTAAAGGTTCTCACGATCACAGAAGTCATCGTTAAATGTGTGGGAGTCAGTATGGATCTCCAGGTCCTGCTTCTGATTATTGATCTGAGAGGGGTCTCCAGCTCCATCTCATTCACAAAGCTTTGTCAGTCTACAAGGGTATGTTCTCTATGGATGTATATCCACCCGCTGCTTGTATCTAGTAGATAGATCTTGGCGTATAATAGTTCCCATCGTATGAATTTTTTAGTTTCTATGCTGCAAACCCAACAGTGGTATCAGAGCCTGATCTATGCGTAGATGCTTTGCACGGGTAGTACACAGGTGAGTACATGGGCGATGATGATCATGTTATTGGTTCTTTCATGTATTTTGGATATTGGTGTCGTAGAGGGATGAAGCGGCCCGGACAAACTTTACATGTCCTCGCACATGAGACCTGTTCCATGCTTGACATGCAACCAGTTTTGCATAAGTGGCTAGCGGGTGTCTGTCTCTCCTACTATAGTCAATATCTGATTTACAACGAGTTGCTAATAATTTGGTTACCATCGTTGTGGTTCCATGTTCGTAGGTAAGACCGGTTCTATCTTCGAAAGCCCTAAGCAACGTAAATCTTGCAATTGATAAATTAGAGGCGTCTAGTTTAGATCGTTGCTAGGCTGGTGTCATGATATGGTAATGTTGCAAGTTGATGTATAGTTGATACTCTTGCAACACACCTAACGTGTAATATCCATAGACCTTGGCCTTACACATAAAGGAATGTTAAAGATCATACCACAATGCACATGATGGTGATCAAGTGCAAGAACCATATCATTTCACTTTACACATTTGATGCTTGTATCTTATATTGCTTATTTGGCATTTTAGTAGAATTATAAGCTAATCCCTCATTTAGATATCAAGATAAAAATGTGTTCTCCCTTAAGTATGCATTGTTCTATGTTTCGCCGCTTCAAGACATCATGTGATGATCGGGTGTACTTGAATCCATGACCATAAACGTGCGTAAGACATTTTTACACACGTGAGTACTAAGGTTCTTACATGGCGTGCCTAGCATGTACAGACATGGCCTCGGAACATGGACCGAAAGGTTAAGCATGAGTTATATAGTTAATATGATGCCCATATAGATGCTCGCCTTTGAAACTACACTAACTCACGTGATGATAGGACTTGGTGTAGTGCATTTGGTTCATGTAATCACCAAAACACAGGAGGGATGTTGTTTTTGAGTGGGAGTTTATTTGTAATTTGATTAGTTGAACTCGATCTATCATAAACTTAATCTAAACTTTACATATTCTGTTGTAGATGGCACCACCTGCTTTTAATTTCAATGTGTTCATGGAGAAAGAGAAACTAGTGGCAAATGGTAGCAATTTTACCAACTGGGCCATGAATTTGAGGATTCTCCTCACTGCTGCAAAAAAGAAATATGTGCTAGAAGCGCCGCTAGGCCCCGACCAGCTCCTGATGCCCATGACGAGGAAAAGAACGTGTATTTGACTCGTCAGGAGGACCACAACTTAGTTCATTACGGCATACTGTATGGGCTAGAGCCGTAAGTTCGAAAGCGTTTCGAAAACGGCAATGCCTTTGATACCATGGGTGAATTGAAAATGATTTTTGATACCCATGCTGTCATAGACAGTTATAATGCTTATGAAAAGTTCTTTAGTTGCATGATGGAAGAGAACAACTCCGTTAGTGAGCACGTACTCAAAATGTCTGGGTACACTGATAAGCTTGTGTCCTTGGGAATAACAATTCCCATTGACTTAGGCATACATCGTGTTCTCCAATCTCTGCCACCTAGCTACAAGAGCTTCGTGATGAATTATAATATGCAAGGCATGAAGAAGTCTCTCCCCGAGCCTCTGTCAATGCTTAAAACTGTAGAAGTGGAGATTAGGAAAGAACATCAAGTGCTGATGATCAATAAGACCACCGGTTTCAATAAAGACAAGAAGGGTAAGCAGAAGGGAAAGAAGGGTGGCAAATATGTCGCCGCACCTGAAAAGAAATCCCGAGCTAGCCCTAAGTCTAATACCGAATGCTATTATTGTAAGGGGACTGGCCATTGGAAGCGCAACTAGCCTAAGTATTTGGCAGACAAGAAGGCCGGCAAGGCCAACAAAGGTATATGTGATATACATGTTATTGATGTGTACTTGACTAGTTCTCGCAGTAGCACATGGGTATTTGATACTGGATCGGTTGCTAATATATGTAACTCGAATTAGAGGCTGCGGAACGAGAGATAGCTAGTAAGGGGTGAGGTCAAGATGCGTGTCGGCAATGGATCAAGAGTTGATGTGATCGCCATCGGAACACTACCTCTCCACCTATCGTCGGGATTAGTTATAAATCTTAATAATTGTTACTTGGTGACTGCGCTGAGCATGAACATTGTATCCGGATCATGTTTGTTGCGAAGCGGTTATTCATTTAAATTTGAAAACAATGGTTGTTCGATATATATGAATGATATCTTTTATGGTCATGCACCTATGATGAATGGTTTATTTATGTTGGATCTCGATAATAGTGTTACACATATTCATAATGTTGATGCTAAAAAGATTAAACTTGATGATGATATATCTACATATATGTGGAACTGCCGTCTAGGTCAAATTCGTGTTAAACACATGAAGAAACTCCATTCTGATGGACTTTTGGAATCACTTGATTTTGAATCATTTCATACATGTGAGCCATGCCTTATGGGCAAGATGACTAGAACGCCGCTTTCCGGTTCAATGGAACGGGCGACAGATTTACTGGAAATCATACATACAGATGTATGTGGTCCAATGAGTGTGTCGGTGCGAGGTGGATATCATTATTATTTTACTTTCACGGATGATTTAAGTAGATACGGGGATATCTATTTGATGAAACACAAGTCTGAAATCTTTGAAAAGTTCAAGGAATTTTAGAATGAAGTGGAAAATCATCGTAATAGAAAGATTAAATTTCTAAGGTCTAACCGTGGAGGTGAGTATCTTAGTTACGAGTTTAGTATACACATGAGAGATTGTGGAATAGTTTCACAACTCGCACATGCCGGAACACCACAATTAATGGTGTGTCTGAATGTTGTAATCATACTTTATTTGATATGGTTCGATCTATGATGTCTCTGACTGACTTGCCACTATCATTTTGGGGTTATGCACTGGAAACTGCTGCATTCACTTTAAATAGGGCACCATCTAAATCCGTTGAAAAGACACCATATGAACTGTGGTTTGGAAACAAATCGAAGCTATCATTTCTTAAAGTTTAGGGTTGTGATGTTTATGTGAAGAAACTTCAACCTGATAAACTCGAACCCAAAGCGAAAAAATGCGTCTTCATAGGATACCCTATGGAAACAATTGGGTATTCCTTCTATCACATATCCAAGGGCAAGGTTTTTGTTGCCAATAATGGATCCTTTCTAGAGAAAGAGTTTCTCGCGAAAGGCCTGTGTATCCGGCAGGTAGAACTCGAAGAGGTTATTGAACCTTCTCTTCGTGAAACAATAAGTGGCCTAGCGCCAGAAATTGTTCTGGGTTTGACTTCACTGAATGATGAGGGAACTAATGATAATGATCATGAAACTCTCAAAGAGGACACTATCGAACCTCGCAGGTCAAGCAGGACACGTGCAGCTCCTGAGCTATACGGAAATCATGTTATGAATTTCATGGTTGATGAAATAGATGACCCTGCGACCTATCAAGAAGTGATGATGAGCCCAGATTCCAAAAAACGGCTAGAATCCATGAAATCCGAGATGGAATCCATGTACAAAAACCAAGTTTGGACTTTGGTGGACTTACCTCATGATCGAAAGGCCGTTGAGAATAAATGGATTTTCAAAATAAAAAACGGTTGCTCATGGTAATGTGACCATCTATAAATCTTGACTTGTCACAAAGGGGTTTCGACAAATTCAAGTAGTTGACTACGATGAGGCATTCTCTCCTATAGCGATACTGAAGTCGGTTAGGATTATATTAGCAATTGCTGCATATTTCAATCATAAAATATGGCAGATGGATGTCAAAACTGCGTTCCTCAATGGCAATATTGAAGAAGAGTTGTATATGATACAACCTATAGGTTTTATCGATCCTAAGGATGCTGATAGGTATGAAAGCTTCAGCGATCCATCTATGGACTGAAGCAAGCATCCCGGAGTTGGAATCTCCGCTTTGATGAGGTGATCAAAGAGTTTGGATTTGTCCAAACTTATGGTGAGGCTTGTATTTACAAGAAAGTGAGTGGGAGCAATGTGGCATTTCTGATATTATATGTGGATGACATATTATTGATTGGAAATGATATAGATCTTTTAAACAGTGTTAAAAGTTATTTAAACAGCAAATTTTCGATGAAGGACCTTGGTGAAGCTTCATATATATTAGGCATTAAAATCTATAGAGATAGATCAAGACGCCTAATTGGGCTATCGTAGAGTACATACCTTGATAAGATATTAAAGAAGTTTAATATGGGCGGAAGTAAGAAGGGGTACTTACCTATGCTGCAAGGCAAGACATTGAGTAAGACTCAAAGTCTGGCTACGGCGGAAGAAAGAGAGATAATGGATAAGATCCCCTATGCCTCAGCCATAGGCTCTATAATGTATGCCATGCTATAATTGTATTGATAGGAAACCCTATACCCAATGGTGATCTATTGTGACAACAATGGAGCCATAGCCAACGCTAAGGAACCAAGGTCTCACAAGAATTCCAAACATATTAAGCGCCGGTTTCACTCCATCCGCGAGCATGCCAAGGATGGAGATATAAAGATTTGTATAGTGCACACGGACCTGAATGTAGCAGATCCGTTGACTAAAGTACTCCAGAACTCCATGGGTGTTAGATTATCACTATGTGAACTAGATTATTGTCTCTAGTGCAAGTGGGAGAATGAAGGAAATATGCCTTGAGAGGCAATAATAAAGTTGTTATTATGTATTCCTTGTATATGATAGATGTTTATTTTGCATGCTATAATTGTATTGATAGGAAACATCAATACATGTGTGTTTAATAAACAAAAAGGGTTCCTAGTTATAAACTAGCTTGTTGATTAACAAGATGATCAAGGTTTCCTGATCATGGACATTGGATGTTGTTAATAACAAGGTCACAGCATTTGTGAAATGATGTGATGAACATTCATCCGAAGTATAGCATTACGATTAAGTCATTATGTTTATATTGCTATAACATTATACAAAGTAGTCTTAGTCCTTAGACCATGAGATCATGTTAATTGCTAACACCGGAAGAGTATCTTGATAACATCAAACGTCACACCGTAACAGGGTGATCATAAAGGTGGGTTCAGTGCTATGAAGGTGTTATGTTGAGGCTCATGGATCAAGAGTGGAATTTTTCAATCCCGATGACGGATAGATATACTCTGGGCCCTCTCACATTAAGATAGCTTGCAAGCAAGTGATGTGATCACTAGAATGTTATATCACGGGAACGAGAAAAGAGTGCATGTCGGTAACAAGATCAAACTAGGTATTTGGATACCGATGATCGAATCTCGGACATATATTATATCATGAGACAAAGGGATTAAATTGCTGACGTTAAAGGTTCTCACGATCACAGAAGTCATCGTTGAATATGCAGGAGTCAGTATGGATCTCCAGGTCCCGCTTCTGATTATTGATCTGAGAGGAGTCTCAATCATGTCTGTATTATTCGCGAACCGTAGGGTGACACACTTAAGGGGTGTCGGACACCATTTAGGAGCACATATGTTCCAGACAAAAAGTTTGCAAAGCACAGGAAATGTTTCGATAGAAACAAGAATTGTTTCGATAGAAACCGGAATTGTTTCGGGTGAAATTGCAGAAAGTGGTTCTACATGTGATATTGAAATGTTGCAAGGGGTTTTATGTGAATGTTTGTTAATTAAATTAATTAAAAAAATTCTGAATAAAATAAATAAAAGAGTTTTATTAATTGAGAGTTGCATTTAATTTGGTGGAAATTAAATACATGTGAGTGGGATTTTGGGTGGAGGCCATGTTTATGTGAGTGGAGGTTCACCACATGAATGAAGGAGGGGAGGAGTCCCCCCCCCCTCATGCGTCAGCTATGGAGGGGAGGGGTCTCCCTCCCTCCTATATAAAGCCCCCTTCTCCCCTCTCACAAATCACACCTCCTCATGAAGGATCTCTCTCCCCCTCTAGATATTTTCCCATGGTCTCGGATTAGCGAGATACATGTTCCCGGTGGCCTTGCGTCTGGAAGGAGTTGTTGCTTCCGCTGATTCGCTGGAGCGAGGAGGTGGAGGTTGTCCGGTGGCTTGAACGTGTGTGCGAGGACGGATGCGTTGCTGATTTGCGGCGCTCGGACTTCCACACGATCTTGAGATCGGCAAGCGTACGACTACATCAACCACGAGTTCCTACTCGTTAACAAAACTCGTTTTCTTCGAGGGTAAGTTCTCCATGGATGTATGTCCACCCGTTGCTCTGTATCTAGTAGATAGATCTTGGCGTATAGTTCTCATCGTAGGAATTTTTTTGTTTTCTATGCTGCGGACCCAACATAAAGTTGTTATTATGTATTCCTTGTATATGATAGATGTTTATTTTGCATGCTATAATTTTATTGATAGGAAACATCAATACATGTGTGTTTAATAAACAAAAAGGGTTCCTAGTTATGCCTCTCTTATAGACTAGCTTGTTGATTAACAAGATGATCAAAGTTTCCTGATCATGGACATTGGATGTTGTTAATAACAAGGTCACAGCATTTGTGAAATGATGTGATGAACATTCATCCAAAGTATAGCATTACGATCAAGTCATTATGTTTATATTGGTATAACATCATACAAAGTAGTCTTAGTCCTTAGACCATGAGATCATGTTAATTGCTAACACCGAAAGAGTATCTTGATAACATCAAACGTCACACCGTAATAGGGTGACTATAAAGGTGGGTTCAGTGCTATGAAGGTGTTATGTTGAGGCTCATGGATCAAGAGTGGAATTTGTCAATCCCGATGACGGATAGATATACTCTGGGCCCTCTCACATTAAGATAGCTTGCAAGCAAGTGATGTGATCACTATAATGTTATATCACGGGAACGAGAAAAGAGTGCATGTCGGTAACGAGATCAAACTAGGTATTTGGATACCGATGATCGAATCTTGGACATGTATTATATCATGAGACAAAGGGATTAAATTGCTGACGTTAAAGGTTCTCACGATCACAGAAGTCATCGTTGAATATGCAGGAGTCAGTATGGATCTCCAGGTCCCGCTTCTGATTATTGATCTGAGAGGAGTCTCAATCATGTCTGCATTATTCGTGAACCGTAGGGTGAGACACTTAAGGGTTGCCGGACACCATTTAGGAGCACATACGTTCCAGACAAAAGGTTTGCAAAGCGCAGGAAAAGTTTTCGATAGAAACCGGAATTGCTTCGGGTGAAATTGCAGAAAGTGGTTCTGCATGTGACATTGAAATGTTGTAAGGGGTCTCCCTCCCTCCTATATAAAGCCCCCCTCTCCCCTCTCACAAATCACACCTCCTCGTGAAGGATCTCTCTCCCCCTCTAGATATTCCCCCATGGTCTCGGATTAGCGAGATACATGTTCCCCGTGGTCTTGCGTCTGGAAGGAGTTGCTGCTTCCGCTGATTCGCTGGAGCGAGGAGGTGTAGGTTGTCCGGTGGCTTGAACGTGTGTGCGAGGACGGATGCACTGCTGATTTGCGGCGCTCGGACTTCCACACGATCTTGAGATCGGCAAGCGTACGACTACATCAACCACGAGCTCCTACTCGTTAACAAAACTCGTTGTCTTCGAGGGTAAGTTCTCCATGGATGTATGTCCACCCGTTGCTCTGTATCTAGTAGATAGATCTTGGTGTATAGTTCTCATCGTAGGAAATTTTTTGTTTTCTATGCTGCGGACCCAACATCCATGCCATGGGAGAAATCCCTTAATAGCGCAGTAATTCGATTGATGTCGATTTCTGTCTGATGTGGTTATGAGGATGATGTGTGCAGTGGTTGCTGTCTATTTGTCCATATATGAAGCTCCTCCCACATACATACACATTATGAGAATATTTGTTATAATACTCTCGATCACTTAGTCTAAATTGCTAGCGGTGTATCCTCCATTACCTTAGAAAAACTTTTCCCTACTATAGTTCCAAAGTTCTATTACACACGCGATTTTTACTTTCTGCATTAAGTTTTGCTTTACTTTAAATCACCTTGTTCAACCAAAACCCCAAAACAACTCTACTTTACTTGCATCTTGAAGTTATTTCTTAAGTACTTCATTTAGTTATAGTTAAAAGCATTTTAGTCTTTCGCCTACTGCTCCCTATGGGATCGATATCTTTATTTCGAAATTACCTAAAAACGACATGTGCACTTGTAGTCATCAGGTACGCGTAGTGCGGTGCTGCCATGAACTTGGTTAGCGTCGGGCACCCGTGTATGGCGTGGTACGCGCTGGAGAGGTTGACCACCTCGAACCAGATGGCCTCATAGAAAAAGTTGTCCTCCACGCTGAAGATGATGTCCAGCCGGATTTTGCCGATTGGTGATTGCGAAGGTCCTGGAACAGCGCTGTGGAAGGAGGTGCTGGAAGGCTAGAGCTGAGACTCGTTGATGCCAAGCCGGTCCAGCAAGCTGTGGTACAGGAGGTTGATGCTGCTGCCTCCGTCGATAAGGACACGCGAGAACCCACATGAATGCTTCTAGGAGATGATGATCGGGTCCAGGAACATCGCGTAGCTCCCAGGATTAGGTAGCACTGCCGACTGGTCTTTCCTGCTCCATGTGATTTCTTGCTCTGACCAGTTTAGGTACTGGGGAACGGGAGGGACGATAGCATTCACCTCTGCCTCACGACTCTTCTTACTATGCTTGGTCTCCGGCTCGATGGTGAAGATGTGGTAATTGCCCACTTGGCAATATGAGCCATCATCATCCTCGTCCCAGCGTTGGCGGTTGCGGTTGTCCTACGGGCCACCAGCTAGGGGAGGCGGTGGTGGTGGTGGTGGGAGTCCACCGACTTCAGCCTTTTTTGGTCTAGCTGCACTGGCGGGTCATGTGCGTAGCTGGCTTGTTTCCTCCATTGTGGAACTTGCATGGCCCATCAAGCATTTACTCGATAGTGTACTTGGGACTCGGGATCCGGTCGTCGCGCTTCTGCCTCTGGCTGCCTCCCGCAGTCGGATCCTCCTGGACCACTGCCACCTGCTTGGTGCCATACCAGTTTTCCTGTTGGTCGTATTTCCTTTTGTTGTGGCGGTTATCGTGGTTGTGCCGCCTAGAGTAGTGGTGCTCACCCGGCTGGCATCGGTCCACCGAGCCGTCTATACTGATTCTCCATTGGTCTTCGACCAAGACGGCCTTCTTCATCGCCGAATCTGTGATGGCATACTTGTCCGCAATGGCCATGTCATGAGCCATGGTCTGGGGATCCGCCCGACTAAGCTTGTTCTTGAGCATGGTACCGTCTTGGCAGTCGTTGGTGAAGAAGTTGATTGCCCGTTGCTCACATACACCCTCACAGGAGTTGTGCATGCTTGTCCACCAGGTGTGATAGGTGCGGTTGGATTCGTCCTTGCCCTGAACATAGAGGGAGAGCTTGCGGGGCCTGCCTAGCCGCCTGTATGTGCCGGTGTAATTGTGAGCGAATGCTTCCTCGAAGTCTAGCCAAGCATTGATGCTGTTGCCGGGAGGATTTTAGCCATGTTCTAGCCGAGTCGACGACCATGAGGTGTACGTACCACACTGCTACCTGCCGGTTGCCGTTCGCGGTGCCCACCGCGGTGATGTAATCCACCAGCCAGTCCTCTAGCTTGACCATGTTGTTGTACTTTGGTGTGTCCGTGGGAGCGAAAATTCCTTTGGAAACGGCTCATTTCATATGCGTAGTCCGAAACATTTTGGGTCGGCTGGGCTTTCTTCCTCCATGACATTCCGTTGAGAATAAATGGATTTTCAAAAGAAAAACTAATGCTGATGGTAATGTAACCATCTATAAGGCTCAACTTGTCGCAAAGGGGTTTCGACAAATTCAAGGAGTTGACTACGATGAGACATTCTCTCCCGTAGCGATGCTTAAGTCGGTTAGGATTATGTTAGCAATTGCTGCATATTTCGATTATGAAATATGGCAGATGGATGTCAAAACTGTGCTCCTCAATGGTAATATTGAAGAAGAGTTGTATATGATACAACCTAAGGATTTTGTCGATCCTAAGGATGCTGATAAGGTGTGCAAACTTCAGCGATCCATCTATGGACTGAAGCAAGCATCCCAGAGTTGGAATCTCCGCTTTGATGAGGTGATCAAACAGTTGGGATTTGTCCAAACTTATGGAGAGGCTTGTATTTACAAGAAAGTTAGTGGGAGCAATGTGGCATTTCTGATATTATATGTGGATGACATATTATTGATTGGAAATGATGTATATCTTTTAAACAGTGTTAAAAGTTATCTAACCAGCAAACTTTCGATGAAGGACCTTGGTGAAACATCATATATATTAGGCATTAAGATCTATAGATATAGATCAAGGCGCCTAACTGGGCTATTGCAAAGTACATACCTTGATAAGATATTAAAGAAGTTTAATATGGACGGAAATAAGAAGGGGTTCATACCTATGTTGCAAGGAAAGACATCGAGTAAGACTAAAAGTCTGGCTAGGATGGAAGAAAGAGAGAGAATGGATAAGATCCCATATGCTTTAGCCGTAGGATCTATAATGTATGCCATGCTATGTACAAGACCGGATGTGGCACATGCTATTAGTTTGACTAGTAGGTACCAATCTGATCCTGGTTCGGAACACTGGATAGCGGTCAAGAATATTCTTAAGTACTTAAGAAGAACTAAGGATATGTTTCTTATATACGGGGGTGAAGAAGAGCTGGTCACTAAGTGTTATGTCGACGCTAGCTTTGACACCAATCCGGATGACTCTAAGTCTCAATACGGATACATATTTCTCTTGAACGGAGCAACAGTTAGTTGGAGGAGTTCCAAACAACTTGTGGTGGCTGCATCAACGATGGAGGCGGAATATGTTGCTGCTTCAGAACCAGCGCATGAAGTGGTTTGGATGAAGGAGTTCATAACAGAACTAGGTGTGGTTCCTAGTGCGTTGGACCCAATGGTGATCTATTGTGACAACAATGGATCCATAGCCAACGCCAAGGAACCAAGGTCTCACAAGAATTCCAAGCATATTAAGCGCTGGTTTCACTCCATCCGCGAGCATGTCAAGGATGGAGATATATTGATTTGTAAAGTACACACGAACCTAAATGTAGCAGATCCGTTGACTAAGGTTCTCCCTAGGGAAAAACATGATCAACACCAGAACTTGATGGGTGTTAGATTTATCACTATGTAAACTAGATTACTGTCTCTAGTGCAAGATTATCGCCCTCTATATAAACTAGCTCGTTGATTAACAAGATGATCAAGATTTCCTAATCATGGACATTGGATGTTGTTAATAAGGAGGTCATAGAATTGGTGAATGATGTGATGAACATTCATCCGAAGTATAGCATTACGATCAAAGTCATTATGTTTATATTGCTATAACATCATACGAAGTAATCTTTATCCTTAGGCCATGAGATCATGTTAATTGCCAACACCGAAAGAATACTTTGATAACATCAAACGTCACATCGTAACCGGGTAACTATGATTATGGGTTCAGGTATTCCAAAGGTGTTATGTTGAGGCTCATGGATTAAGAGTGGAATTTTTCAATCCCAATGATGGATAGATATACTCTAGGCCCTCTCGGTGATATCACATTAAGATAGGTTGCAAACAAGTGATGTGATCACTAGAATGTTATATCACGCGAACAAGAAAAGAGTGCATGTCGATAATGAGATCAAACTAAGTATTGAGATACTGATGATCGAATATCGGAAATGTAATATATCGTGAGATAAAGGGATTTAGTTACTTTCGTTAAAGGTTCTCCCGATCACAGAAGTCATCGTTGAATGTGTGGGACTCAATATGGATCTCTATGTCTCGTTTCTGATTATTGTTCTAAGAGGGATCTCGATCACGCTGCATTATTCGCGAATCATAGGGTGACACACTTAAGGGTTGGCAATCACCATTTGGAGCAAATATGTTCGAGACGAAAGAATTGCGAAGCGCTGGAATTATTTCAATGGACACCGGAATTGTTTCGATTGAAATTGCTGAAATTGGTTTTGCATGTGATATTGAAATGTTGTAGGGTTTTTTTGTGAATGTTTGTTAATTAAAGTAATTAACAAAATAAATAAAAGAGTTTGATTAAATGGGAGTTGCATTAAATTTGGTTGAAATTTAATGCATGTGAGTGGAACTTTGGGTGGAGGCATGTTTATGTGAGTGGAGCTTCCACCACATGAATGAGGAAGAGGTAGGGCACCCCCCTAGGGCACCTGCCCTGGGGAGGGGGAGAGTCCCCCCTCTCCTATAAAAGGCCCCCTCTCCTCCCTCACAAAGAACACCTCCTCGTGAAGGATCTCTATCCCCTCTATAATTATTCCCCCATGGTCTCGAATTAGCGAGATACATGTTCCTGGTGGCATTTCTTCTTGAACGAGTTCCTGCTTCCGCTGCATCACTGGAGTGAGGAGGTGGAGGTTGTTTGGTGGCCTGAACATGTGTGCGAGGACGGATGCGCTGCTGATTTGTGGCGCTAGGACTTCCACATGATCTTGAGATCGGCAAGCATTCGACTGCATCATCCACGAGTTCCATCTCGTTAACAAAGCTTTATCAATCTATGAGGGTATGTTTTGTATGGATGTATATCCACCTGTTTCTTGTATCTAGTAGATAGATCTTGGCGTATAATAGTTCCCATCGTAGGAATTTTTTTGTTTTCTATGTTGTGAACCCAAAATTCGTATATGTGGCGTCCTCCTTAGTATTTATCTAGTCACAGGTGCCTCAGCACCGATGGTTGTTTCTGTTTTACCACTTCAGAAGTCTTGTCTACCGTAGCAAGAGTTCTGGAGGCTAGGTCGAGTTTGCTCTTTGTGAGCTTCTGATTTTATAAAGCACCCTTTTGTAAGTGGCTTCTAAAATCTTAAGGGAAAGAACCTGTGACTTAAGCCCTCAGGATTATCAGCTGCCTACAGTCTGCTATAGAACCCGTATGTTTGTATGCGTACCTAAAACTATTTCTAGAGCTTGAACCTATATGCTTGGATTAGTATCATGTACTATTGCCGGTGCTTATTTGTTTATCATGGATGCTTCTAGGTATGCTGCTTTGGATGTTGTTGTTGTAGTTCAGTTGTGTCGAACGAGGGACACTTCCTGAACTTTATTATATCTCCATGCAAACTTTATTGTTTCTTTCTGTTCTTTGCTTGAGACACTGTGAACATATTGTCATTTGTCGAGCGGTACGAGAATAAGGGTTTAGTTAAGATGTCGGGACATGCAGGAAGGTCATCAATGTGCTCATTCCCTTGGGAATCCATGGGAGCTAATCGAGCCTTGCAGGACTAGCTTCGTAAATAGTTATGTATTTTCTCATGGGCTTCTTTGCAACTCACTTGGGCCCAAGAGGCGTACTGGAATGGTGAACCCTAGCTTTTGCCTTAAAAAACTATATAAATCGCTCTTGGTAGATTGCCAAAGCTAACGCGTGTGCTTAGGTCAACGACAAATTCCACTTGTTAAGGAACCACCCCAAAGCCCCTCTCTCCTTCCGCTCCCTCTCCACTCAGATTTGCCCTTAGGAAGCCGGGCTAACCCCAATCCCTGTCCATCTGGATCAGTCAAGGGAAAGGGACCAAAGTAATTTATATGTGTAGATCTAAGGTTTACACTTGTGTCAACCAAGTGCAAGGTTTACTAGCCCCTCCATGCTACTCCTACCTTCTCAATTCTCTTGCTCCGGCCAACCGTGGAGACAAAGGGAGGGGTGAGAGGCTTTGAGGTGCTTGGCAGTGCAGGGTGGGGTGGGGCTACTCTACTTCGATGCAGCGTCACGGTATCGACCAATCCATGATGGGTGGAACCGCTAGGCGCCTTAGGTTCATGTACAATGCTACTGCAGTGGCACTCATGCGGAAAAGCATGGCTTCTAAGGCTACACTTTATCCGGTAGGATACATAGCGTGGTCTTCTGCCATGGTAGTTGGTCATAAAGCCGGTCCATTTCCATCCTCCTTTGTACGGGCCCTGCCTATAACCTTGCGCCTAGGATAAGCATCTATTTTCCCCCAAGTGGTTCATCTCCGGGGCATCGGGCTGCTCCCAGGTAGTTCATCTCCCACAACAGCGAAATGACTTCCATCCGGGGCTCAGCGCTGCTAGAGAACTGCCCTCAAGGACCCTTTTTCGGTTCTCGGCATAGCGCGTGCCTTGAAGTGACCAACCCGTGACTGTGTTGAAGTGGATCCGGAACCCAGTTTCTTTTGCATATTGTCATAGTGTCTTTCTTATATATTCCGCGAGGTCTTTTTCGAACATTAGCTTTTTCGTTCGGGTTCTACTAGCAGGTCATCTGTACCGGCCAAACATGTGATAAGATGAACTATAAATGTCATATATATAATAGACAACACATAGTTCAGTCACATAGTATTATAAACTTGGTCTTATATTACACATTAAAAAGCACGCGCTGCTGCAGGCTAAACATATAGATTCAGTACACGCTAAGAAGAGAATACATAAACTTCCTTATAGTTTAGGGACTAGCAGGGCAATGCTTACACAACACGATCCTACAACCAGATTACACTGTTGATTAGCCTTGCTGTTCCATCATGGCTTAGGCAGCCAGTTCTCGGATAGAGGGAACACACACCCAATCTTGTGAAAATTTCGAACATCATGTACCCTGCTTTCAGACATATCCACCACGGCTATACCGTGGATCACCCAAATAGATATAAGCACATACCGCCTGTCAGAAGATACGAATCATACCTAGATAGCACGTTACTATGATGGCTGGAGTGAAAGCGCCTCTAGAATGGTTGTGTTCATCATATTCCCAAATGTAGCTACCAGGTAAAGACTTGCCTCCTGATTCCACTCTGCCATATCTCCTTGTCGAGTGAGTACCCACTTAACAAGGATTTCATTATCCACATAAACCACCACCAAATCACCTTGATGATGCGGTCCAGCCGTGTATTAGAGGCAACCTCTAATCATCCTTCCCATTTGTCCAGGGAGATCCACCACTCTGAATGTGCCCTGTTCTGCGTTAAAACAAACTATGATACCTATCAGATACATCATGTAGATCCTAGAGCCAGCCTAGACACAATACGGGGACCTTTGGAACATGCTTGATGATGAAAGAGCCATGGAATCAAATACGTGTGGAACCCATCCTCCATTACTGAACACACAGACATGCACATAAACCCTTCTAGGAGGGTTAAATTTGACACCTTGGTAGTCTTGGTCGAACAATATCGAAGGATCCTTGACAAAGAATGCACATAAAACATTTGCAGGCCCATTAGTAAGGGGTACTACAACAAATTGCCAATACGTGTTGTCCTCGGGGTTGTTTGACGGAGCAGCAACTGGACGCCCCACCGATGCAAATGCCCTCGGATTTAGAGAGTACGGGCAACTCATGTAAATCCTGCCCTGCCTCCTGCCTTCCTCAATCCGACATATCACACGGCCACCATAGCTGGCGAGAACGTGCTTCCCACAGAGGCTATCAAAATCAAATCTTGCCCGTATGGCCTGAGCAGAGTCATCAGTCGGAGTTACAGGCGGGACTATCATCCTTCTTTCAGGTTCATGGCCAATGAAACAGCGGTTGTTATGGCTCACAAATCCAGAAAGATTAGCTTTAAGCCTAGTTGTGTCCTGCTAAAAACTGCTGACGAAGCTAGCTCAAAGAAAACCTTTGCTGCCCTTAGTTCTCTTCAGTATCTCTCCCAAGAGGAACTCTGTCTGCATCACTTCCTCACAGGAATTAGGTACATCTTCACCGGCTTACGATTTGCAGATTTTCAGCAATGATGAAACAAAGGAACAGATCATATTAACACTACATCAGCACCATACTTACATGTATAGAAAACATGTAGACAATTGTGTGACCAAACATACATAAGTCGATAGCATTTCGAAGCCATCAGACATAGCCGCGGAGGAGTAAAAACCTGGGCTCTACACTAGAGAGCAGAATCAAGATTGTTTTTTCTCAGCATTGCTTTTTCTTGGCTGGCACTACCAACTGATCAGTGCAAACCTTACTAATTCACCAGTATTTAAATCGTTATATATCACATTTGTAACACCCTCGAATCGGCTCTATGCAAGTTTTAGCGATTCCTGCCAAACCCACATAGAAACGATTCAAAGATGCCCACCAGGCACTTGCGTGCGGGTGGAAAACGAAGTAATATCATTACACAATAGTCTATGATGGATCCCACAAAACATATATATACAACAACGACTCCATGAGTCAAGATTACAGATATACATTACAAAGATCAAAATCACCTTGAAAACGATACAACATCCGAGTACGGATAAGAAGCGAATTGGGCTAAGATCCCTAAAGAATAACCAATAGCGTCCATAACCCTGCCCAGGCCAAGCCGTAAGGGTAACCCAGCTAACGACATTGAACTTATACTCGTTATATCAAAAAGGGGTTCTGACAAAGGGCAAAGGAAAAAGGGAGCGGTAAGTACTGAGGCCAACAAGTCTAGAATTCGGTGGCTCTCGCCTACATAGTTATTGTGGACTGAAGCGGCAGCGAAGCATGCACTAAACAACCTATAGAGACTTGATACAACTGTCGGCTATCAGAGAGGGATAAGAAAGACCTATTCGGAACCACCTGATACTAACACCAAACATACCCATCATGGTATTCCCCCTCGAGACCAAATGAGGAAGTCATGCCGAGGAAACTCACACAACTGGCAGCTTCATTCCTTCTTTCCATGGTGGTTGTCCAACTTAATAGTCATATCAAATCCAAGTCATATTATAACAACAATTCTTTACTTATAGTTGTCTATGATTGTGAAACTGTTTTCCAAGTCATCCATAACCGCAGACATGGCTTTTCGAAAAGATTTGACCCTGCACGGGTGCACCAAAGTATCCACGTGCACTTCAACCCTTGTTGTCAGATCCGAATATGAGCAAGATCCTGAACATACACCCAACGGTATGCGACGGGTCTTGGACACGACGCTTCCTAGACCCAAAGCAAGTACATGGGGGCCATCCCACTAAGCTACCCGTAACAAAGTCGGGCGGTCTCCGAGATGGATCCAGGGTTTGTGTCGATGGCTATAAACGACTGAGAACCCAAAAGTGTGCCTAGGCTTGTCGATATAGCGATAATGTGTCAAAAGTCCTAAATAGTAGAGACGCTCCACACGCAATCGTAAATAAGGAGTAAAGCACGACATAATTACAGGATAGTAATAATGCCCCAAATTAGTTTGTGGACCCCAACATAGTACGTTGAAATCAGGTAGTAAGACGATGGGGTGCCCACACACCCACCTTTGGTTAGCACGCTTGATCTCGGAACAGGTGTCAAGAACTCGGGTCCTAGGTGGACACAAGTGGACAGTTAAAATCCAAAAATTGACTATTACACACCAGTGCCTCTGCATTAGATCTATTTCCAGCATTTCAATCAACAAGTTATAATGAAAGCCATGATCATCTGCACCATTAAGCATGTGCCAACCTTCCAACAACGGTGGAGCGACAACGATGCGAAGCAACACTTGAGCAAGCAAGTATGACTCCCAAAGACCGACTGTCTATCAAACAACAGGCAATAGGATGTGTCCAAGGCAATATAGAGGCTGCAAGGAATATAAATGGTGCATGGAAACTAAAGCATCGAAACACATATAGCAATAGATCAATAGGAGGAAATAAAGACTATGAAAGCAAAATAGGTAGAAAAGGGGAGATTACTCTCCTAGGAAACACTATTGAAGATACATTATCTGAAGAACTTGTCGAGACTCGCATCAACTCGACGGCCTAATCCGTGAAGAAGCAAAGCACTAAAAGAAACACCGGATGATATTTTAAGTACCCCACAAATTTTAAATGTTGACTTAACAAGGCAAAACATGACATCGGTTCACGCCACAAATTTAAATGGAGCCGAGATAAGACAAATAGCGCACATATGGTCTCCATATTTTATTATTAGATGAATCAGCTAAAAGCTCTCAAACCACATGATAATATGTATACAAGCGTGAATAGATTTAATATGCATCGAGGTATATAACATTTATAATATAGGGAGGGGTCACATTTAGGGTATCGGCGATCTTGGGGCTCCGAGGGTTCGGTTCGGTCTCGGTGGGATAAAGGTCTTGGGGTAGACAGTCTCTAGGTTCTGTGAAGGAGGTCTTCGAGTTCCGGGATCGGTCTTCGGCTCAGGGATCGGGGCCTTCGGGTCTGTGTGGCCGATCTTGGCGTTCGTGGATCTTCGGGCCTCGACCATCGGATCCTTCAATGGGTCATGGAGTTCACTCTTGAAGTCCACCAGGTTCATCTCCAAGCACCAGTCTTGCCAGCACACGGGCTCGATGTACTCAGGAAGTTGGAGCAGCGCGGGTACATCTCCTCGAAGATCTTGCAGGTTTTGCTCTGCAACATGGTAACATGTACAAGTGCCTGTCTAGCCGAGGTGCTCGCAGGAGCACACGAGTACACGAGTCATGCAAACACTGGTAGCACGAACGTCCTGCACGGGACAAGGGAGGAGCTATGTAGCCATCTGCGCATGAGCACGAGGTGGAGACGATATCTGCAGGAGGTAGTGGTGACCAAGGTGCGACGAAGGTGCTCAGATCCGGGGACAGGGGAACACGGTGGATGTGAGCTTGGTGGCCTAGACGCACGCAGAAGGGCCTTACAAGGAGGTGCTGGCCGAATTGATGGAGAGCTTGCCGGTGTGAGAGAGGGGTTCCGCGATGAAGGAGAGGCACACGTGGCTGAAGGTGCTCGCGGGCGAGGTTGCTGCGGCAAGGCGACGAGGACGGGTCGATGTCGACGACATCGAGAGAGAGAGAGAGAGCGAGGGAGGGTCCGGCAGTGGCGAGCTCATGGAGAGAATGTGCGGCGGCGGCTCACGAGGCTTGAGGGAAGGGGAGAAGAGTAGGGAGACCGTGCCGCATCGTGATGGGGAGAGGGAGGTGGCTCGCGGAGAAGAGACCGAGGCGGCAGCGCAAAGCCATATGAGGTGGCGGGACAGAGGAGCTTGACAGGGGCACGGGCGGCGCTGCTCGTGGCCAGAGGCGGGGCAGGTCGACGGGAGGAGGCGGCACACATATGGGGCTGGCGGCAGTGCTCGAAGCGAAAGGAGGAAGGAGGGAGTTGGTGAGGGGTTCGAGAGGAAGCGGGGGCCTTGCGTGCGGGGATTGGAGGGCGATGTGTGTCACGTCGGTCGGGAAGGTACGGGGGAGCGGGGTCGGACCTTGGTGTACGCGGGTTGGGACGTTGCGTGCAACGCGCGTCATTTTGCGTCGCAGCGGAGCGGCCGTGCATCGTGGTGGTTGAGTTGTGTGTGCGTGTATGCTGCAAGTTAGGTGGCCGTGTGTGCTTCCCCGCGTGAGTGCGACGGCGGTCTATGCTAGGCAGGGTCAGGGTTAGCGTTAAGGTTTGTAGTGGGGTGGTAGGTGGCTGCCGGTTGGGCCTTTTGGTCCTGGCTGGTGGCTGCCTCCCTCACTAAAAAAAATTGTATAATTTTATTTAGCCTCTTAAAATAGTTTAGCAAATATATTTTTAGACAAACAAAAGATCCGGATGTTTATAAAACAAATGTGGGTTTTTAGAAAATAGTTTTTGACAAAAAGATGCATGATGATATGACGATACTCAAATGTAATGTGACGTGATGACATGAGCATGCGGTCATGATGATGCACAAAACAGAAATATCAAGCGATTTTCTAATACTGGTTTTACCGGAGTGCTACAACATTCCTAAGATACTTATGCTCTTCATGAACTCAAAGACTTCCTAAGTTAGTTTTCTGCCAGCATTCCTAAAGTTACTTATGCTATTCATGAACTCAAAGACTTCCTAAGTGAGTTTTCTGCCAGCCATATGCTTCTTGGAAATCTTTGCTGGAAGCTTGCTCAGTATTTTTTTTGGCTATGATATTCAGCTGCTACCACGGATGTGCATTCTATTGGGAATGTAAAGAGGAACCACTGCATTCAGACCTACAGTCGGTTATTGTTACTTCCGATAGGATAAGGCCCTGAACATTTCACATATTATAAGATCATTCATTTAAAAACAAGCGGCATCTCCTCTCACTATGCACACTCCCTTGCACCGGTCATGCCATCACAGCTTAGGTTAAAAAAAACAAGCATTTACGGGCTGTGGTTATAGCTGAAGGATGAGGGGGCTCTGTGTCGTGTTCTAGGCTCGCCCGGCTTCGTAGGCCAGGATATGCATTATAAAAGAAAACAAAAAGATATTCTTAGCCTCAGTTCAAGGTTCCGGGTACCAAAAAATAGAAAAGGTCTCTCCTGTTTCTTTTCCAGCTATAGTAGGAGGCTTTAGATTGGCTTACCTGAATCAGGATATACATGATAACAAAAAAAAAAGGCTCGACTCCAGGTTTTCTGGTTTTTCTACAAAAATATACTTGATAAAAGAAAGTAAAAATGGATCCTTGGTCTCCACTCCAGGTTCTCCTCTGTTTTCTGCGAATACATGATAAAAGAAAATAAAGATTGATCCTTGGTCTCAACTCTATGTTCTCTGGTGTTTCCTGCAAATATACATGATAAAAGAAAATAAAAATGGATCCTCTCCTGTTTCTTTTCAAGCTATAGTAGGAGGCTCTAGGCTGGCTTAATAACTGAATAAACCAGTATATACATGATAATAGAAAATAAAAAAGGCTTCTTGGTCTCTACTCTAGGTCCTTCGGTGTTTTCTGCAAATATACATGATAAAAGAAAGTAAAAAATGGATCCTTGGTCTCCACTACAGCTTCTGCTGTATTTCTACGAATACATGATAAAAGAAAATAAAGATTGATCCTTGATCTCAACTCCAAGGTCTCTCATGTTTCTTGAACCAATATGGATCCTTAAACCAAAATATCTATGATAAAATAAAGGAAAAAGAGTGTTTAGATCCCGGCTCCAATTTCTCTTGCTTTTTTAAGCAGCCAGCCAGAGGTTGTCGTGAGAGAGATCTTATGACACGTTCTAAAAAAGGCAAAGAGTCTCACGGGCTACCCGTGATATTTTTTGGAAATTCTCGTGGGAATGACCACGGCAGTCGCTACCTGGGGTGGTGATCGGAAGGTTTTGGAACAAGAGCAAGCCGCCATCTGCGGTGTGAGATTGGGACAAATAAATAGGGATTTACCTAGGTTCGGATACCCATACGGTAAAGACCTACTCTTACTAGATTGTATTCTCTCAAGTGGATTACAAGGGTGGCAAGCTCGGCAGCTAGGCAGCGAGTCACTTGGATGGGGTATATGATGGAACATGAGTATAGGGAGTACCCTAGGGAGATTTATATAGGGGTACCTCGCTAGGGTTTACAGGATTATAACCGAATCAGTTAGGAACTCAGAGGATTTAACCTAATCCGTCTATGCCTATCTATGTTTCTGGGCCTTCAGCTTCTAGTTGTCGGGCTTCTCCCTTAGTCACCTTCCAGTCGCCGTCTCGCAGGCCCACTCGTAATGGATTGGTCCAGTCGAAACATCTTGCTGGGCATACCCCATTCGGCATATCCCCATTAGAAATATAGATGGAGGATGTTGTAAAGGAAATCTTATGCTATGTTGCAAATAAGGCAGCTCGGCCCATGAATTACCTCACCCAGAACATGACCACATTACCACATGTTTGTGGTTTCTGTTAGTGCATTGCTCATTTTAATGCTTCTCTTAGTTGGTTGTCCCGTTACTACCTCGGCTGGAAGCCTCAGAAACGAGCTTTCCAGGTATAGAGCTTCTTGATGTTTACATTGATTGGCTGCTTCCCTGCTTTGCTTCTGATCTGTTGCTAACGATTCCTTCTTTTTCCCCCAGTTAGGGTCTGGCTTTACTAGGAACCATCTATACTGCTTCGCTGCTTGGTTCTGTCGAGGTTTGTGCTCTCTCTTCTCTGTGCTAATATACGTGTGATGTGCATGCTATGTTGTTCTTGGACTCATTGGATGTTTCTTTTCCTCCTGCTTACTCTTGTTTCTGTGCTGCGGATTCATTCTGTGTGTTGTGTTCTCCTTTATTTTTGATCATTATTTTGGTGGGATGTTTCACAGGATGTGCACTATTGTGTCATTCGTCATACCTATTTTAGAGACCCCGGCAGCGAGCCTTGCTTTTTCGGCGCTACTCTATCTGTGTGAGGTGGCTGAGGAAGGGTATGTGCTGGCTGGGGTAGAGCTTGAGCTCCTGCGGATGGAGTTGTTGCGATGCCACAGAGGAAGTTATTTTTGTGTGCATCTTGGCCAGAATGTGTGTATGCTTATGACCAGGCTGCTCTACCTCTAGAGAATAGGCGGTTCCTACTACTGGCCCTTGTCGCGGTGCACACCCCTTTCACTGCCTGTGGCCCTCTAGCCCACTCGAGGACGCGTGCCTGCGCACCGTTGGTGGGTACCTCGTCTCTCTGTGGTTTCTCTTCGGTGGTCCTTCCCTTCCTTCTCAACAAGGCCCGGCGCTGTTGCTCTTTCCGCCACACAGTTCTCCTCTGTCGTTGCACCTCCTCCGCTCGCCTGCATTTTTTGTTCGCCCTTGCCCTTTGTTCCTCGGTAGCCGAAGCAATGGGTTTCGCCGTTCCTGGTCCGTCTGGTTGAGGTAAGATGCGCTTTGACTTGGCCTGCTCCTCAATCTGTTTATTCGGTCGTTCCGGTCCGTACCTTTAGTAGTTCTTCCTTCTCATATTTATGTCTACTCTGTGCAGATCTTCCTGGGTTCCTCGCTGCTGCAGGTGCTTCACTCAGCGGCTCGTCCGGTAGGCATCCTTCTCTTCATGTGGTTTTGCCTTGCAGCTGTTCGATGCAAAGTCTACTCCTCATCTTTTCTTGTTCTCTATGCAGGCCTTCCTAGGATTGTGATTGTTGCATTTGTTTCACTACACGCGCTGTTTGGTAGGACACCTTCTCTTTCTACATTCTTGCTTTGCCTTCTTTGTCTCCGTTTTGGCCTTGCAGCTGCTCGACGCAGTGGCTGCCTGCTGCTCATCTTTCCATATGCTTTGTGCAGGTCTTCCTAGGATCGTTATCGATGTGTTTGTTTGTCGTTGCACACTGTCTGGTAGGCCACCTTCTCTTCCTCCGTTCTTGCCTTGCAGGTGTTCGCTGCAGTGTGCCCTCGCTCCTCTGTTCGTTTCTTCCTTTGATTGCTTTGGATCTAGAGATGCTTACGTGTTTTTTTTGTAGGTCTCCTTGCATTCTTCTACTAGTTTCGGTTCGCTTCCCTTGTGCATGGTTCTCCTCTTGTCGGAGCAGGTGTGTCGGCTTCTTAGGTCTAGGCACTGGTCAGTCTGTCTTGCTATTGTTCTGCACATTTGTGTTTGGGTTTCAGGTGTGCTATGGGTTTTTCCTTCTGGCCCTTTAGTTGCATGTCATTGTCAGGAGGTGTGTTTCGGGTGTGCTGTGGGTTTTTATTTGTGGATCTTTTTGCGAGGGTGCAGGTTGTGTTTGAGCTGTAGTACAGTTTGTATTCAAGTCCATGATGGTAGTTGAACCTGAGGTTCTTCTGAGCATGAAGGAAGAGGGGGCTCTGTGTTGGGTTCTAGGCTCGCCCGGCTTCATAGGCTAGGATATGCATTATAAAAGAAAAGAAAAAGATATTCTTAGCCTCGGTTCCAGGTTCCGGGTTCCTTAAGATAGAAAAAGGTCTCTCCTGTTTCTTTTCTAGCTATAGCAAGAGGCTCTAGGCTAGCTTAACTGAATCAACCAGGATATACATGATAACAGAAAATAAAAAAGCCTCGACTCTAGGTTCTCTGGTGTTTTCTACAAATATACATGATAAAAGAAAGTAAAAATGGATCCTTGGTCTCCACTCTAGGTTCTCCTATGTTTTCTGCGGATACATGATAAAAGAAAATAAATATTGATCCTTCGTCTCAACTCCAAGGTCTCTCCTATTTCTTTTCCAACTATAGTAGGAGGCTTTAGGCTGGCTTAACTGAATAAACTAGGATATACATGATAAAATAAAATAAAAAAGGCCTTCTTGGTTTTGACTCCAGGTTCTCTGGTATTTTCTGTGAGTATACATGATAAAAGAAAATAAAAATGGATCCTCTCCTGTTTCTTTTCCACCTTAATAACTGAATAAACTATGATATACATGATAACAGAAAATAAAAAGGCTTCTTGGTCTCGACTCTAGGGTCTCTGGTGTTTTCTGCAAATATACATGATAAAAGAAAGTAAAATTGGATCCTTGGTGTCCAATCCAAGTTCTCCTGTGTTTTCTATGAATACATGATAAAATAAAATAAAGATTGATCCTTCGTCTCGACTCGAAGGTCTCTCTTGTTTCATGAACCAAAATGGATCCTTGAACCAAAATATACATGATAAAATAAATCAAAAAGAGCGTTCAGCTCCCGGCTCTAGTTTCTCTGGCTTTTTTACACAGCCAACAAGAGGGTGTCGTGAGAGAGATCTTATGACAGGTTCTAAAAAAGCAGAGAGTCTCATGGGTTACCCGTGATATTTTATGGAAATCTAGATGGAGGATGTCGTAAAGGAAATCTTATGCCATGTTGCAAAGTAGGCACCTTGGATCACGAATTACCTCACCCAGAAAATGACCACCTTACCACATGTTTATGGTTTCTGTTAGTGCATTGCTCATTTTAATGCTGCTCTTAGTTGGCTGTCCAGTTAGTATCTCGGCTGGGAGCCTCAGAAACGAGCTTTCCGAGCATAGGGCTTCTTGATGTTTACATTGATTGGCTGCTTCCCTGCTTTGCTCCTGATCTGCTGCTAACGGTTCCTTCTTTTTTACCAAGTTAGGGTCCGGCTTTACGAAGAACCATCTATACTGCTTCGCTGCTTGGTTCTGTCGAGGTTTGTGCTCTCTCTTATTTGTTCTAATATACGTGTGGTGTGCATGCTATGTTGTTCCTAGAATCATTGGATGTTTCTTTTACTTCTACTTACTCTTGTTGCTATGTTGCGGATTCATTCCATTTGTCGTGTTCTGCTTTCTTTTTGCTCATTATTTTTGTGGGATGTTTCACAGGATGTGCACTGTTGTGTCATTTGTCATACCTATTTTAGAGACCCTGGTAGCGTGCCTTGCTATGTCGGCGCTACTCTATCTATGTGAGGTGGCTGAGGATGGGTCCGTGCTAGCTAGGATAGAGCTTGAGCTTCCTCCGAATGGCGCTGTTGCGATGCCATAGAGGAAGTTCTTTTGGCGTGCGTCTTTGCCGGATTGTGTGTATGCTTATGACCAGGCTGCTCTACCGCTAGAGCAGGGGTGGTTTCTACTGCTGGTCCTGCTTGCGGTGCATGCCACTTTCGCTGTTTGTGGACCTTTGGCCCACTCGAGGATGTGTGCCTGCGTGCCGTTGGTGGGTACCTCGTCTCTCTGCGGTTTCGCTTTGGCGCTCCTTCCCTTCTTTCTCAACGAGGCCCGACGCTGCTGCTCTTTCTGCCATGCAGTTACCCTCTATCGTTCTGCCTCCTCTGCTCGCCTGCATTTTCTGTTCGCCCTTGCCCTTGGTTCCTCGGTGGCCGGAAGTGATGGGTTTTGCCATTCCTGGTATTTCTGGTTGAGGTAAGATGCGCCTCGGCTCGGCCTGCTCCTCAATCTGTTTATTCGCTTGTTCATGTCCGTGCCTTCGAGAGTTCTTCCTAGTCATCATACGTCTGCTTTGTGCAGATCTTCCTGGGTTCCTCGCTGTTGCACCTGCTTCTCTCAGCACCTCGTCTGGTAGGCATCCTTCTCTGCCTGCTGTTTTGCCTTGCAGCTGTTCGAGGCAATGTCTGCTCCTCATCTTTTCTTGTGCTCTACACAGGCCTTCCTAGGATTGTGACTGTTGCGCTTGTTTCACTACACGCGCCGTCTGGTAGGCCACCTTCTCTTTCTACATTCTTGCTTTGCCTTCTCTGTCTTTGTTTTGGCCTTACAACTCTTCGACGCAGTGTCTGCCTACTTCTCATCTTTTCGTATGCTCTGTGCAGGTCTTCCTGGGATCGTTATTGTTGTGTTTGTTTGTCGTTGCGCACTGTCTAGTAGGCCACCTTCTCTTCCGCTGTTCTTGTCTTGCAGTTGTTCAATGCAGTGTGCCCTCTCCTGAGGAGCTGCTCTTCCTCGCCTCCTCATCTTCCTTCCTTCCTGGCTCCTCCAACTCTGCTCCTGCCACTGCTACAGTTCCCGTCGATTCCTCATCTGTGACTCTGGCCAACATCCCCATCGACCCGAGGCCTTTTCTCCCTCATGGCTTTGAAATCCAGGAAGTTGAAGGAAGAACCTCAGTCAAAAGAGTGGTGGTGCCGCGCCGACCCTGAGAACATGAACAGTATGCAATCGCTTCTATCCATCCTCTGCCTCCAGGTGAGATCCCCTTTGCAAATGTCAGAGATGTGCTGCAAGATTTTATCCACAACTCTGCTAGAGTGGGCTTCATTGTTGTCCAGGATTGTCCTTTTGGGGAAGCTTATGTTCAGTTCTCCCATGTCAGTGACCGTGACTGACTGATTAGGAATAGCCCTATTCCCTTTGAAGATGTTCACATTTCCTTTTTCAAGCATAATGAGGGGGCTAACTTGAGGAGGGCACAATTCAATGCAGAATGTTGGGTGTTGTTGGTTGGTCCTCCCTTGGATCATTGTTGTACTGAAGATCTTAATGCAGTTTTTGCCGACATTGGTAAGCTGCTGTTATGGGAGCAGGATTCAACCAAGAAAGGTAGAATCCTTGCTAAGCTACAAGTCACTGATCTTACTAATATACCTAAAAGTGTCAGACTCACCGAAGGGGATAATGCTGACTCTGAATCTTGGACATGCTCTGTTGAATTCATGTTCAATAACCCGTTGGGTGGTGGACCTGCAGATGAAGATCCATTACCTGATGATGGGATGGAGCCACATTCACTACGTCCAAATGGATTGAATAATGTTTTTAACTTTCATCCTCCCCCCTCCACCCCAACCTGAAAACAATAACAATGAGGAGGGATGGGACCATTAGGCCATGGGAAATAATGTGCAACATAATGCTCCTGGGAATGTTGAATATTAAATTGTGGAACCCCCTGTTAATATGCAGATTGATCCTCTGAACTTACCACCACAAGAAAATAGTGGGGTCACTACTAGTTCTGACAGTACTAGCTCTGTTTATGAGGTGGAAAATAATAATAATGAGGTTGTTGTTGAGAAACTTGGTTTGCCTGCTTTCTTAGGGGAGGGTTTAAACAACATTATGCATGTTTACCAGGAGGAGGAAGATGATCTAGATGTGGATGTTGATCAGGCTGGTGACATTGAAGAGAACAATGATGGTATGCTGGAGGATGTGGGGTTAGAGTCACCAAACATTGCTCATATTCAGCTTCAAGTTGGGATGGTTCAGAGTCTTTTCTTTCAAATCCCTGAAGAGCATGCCATGCTTTTTACAAACTTTCTCATCTCAAGGAATTAGCCTTCGGAAGAGGTTCTTTGATCCACACTCTAAGAAGTTGAATTGTGACAACTCTATTTGTCAGATTCCTGTAAGTTGGTTTCACTTTATAACCTTAATGTTATTGACACCTGGAATTTTTGATTGGACAAGAAACTTCTTGAAATCTACTCTATGGAATTTGATCACAGAACCAATTGGTTATGAAGAGACTATATCTTTCTTGATTCCTAATAAATGCTCAACCACCATTGCTCCTTCTTCTCTGCTTTCTGATGGCACTGAACATTCTTTTCAGCCTGCAAGCAACCTCTCATCACCAATTACCCCAAAAAGGAAAAGAAAGGGATTTGGGCCTCCTTTGGTGGAATTTGTGGTGAGAAGAATCCCTAGAACCATTGAACTTAATGGTGGTTTTAAGAGCCATGCTTATTGTTCTGACAAAAACTGTCTATCCTATCATGCTGCTCCACCTGACATAAACCCTAGCATTCTTAAAAATATTTCTCTATCTTTCTATAAGGTGGCAGAGGAAAGACTGGAAAACAAGCTGATAAAGAAGAGTAAGATCTTGGAGAAGAGCAAAAAGGCACCTGGTCCAAGCACCATGATGAAGGGAAAAGGGAAGGAATCTGCAAAACCTACACAAGTTGTTGTCACGAAAGGAGTTGTTGGAAATTGTGCCCAGTAAGCAAAAAAGAAACTGCCTAAATAAGTTTTCTTAATGTTGCCACAAACTAAGTATTTTGCCTGCCATGATGGCAATGCTTTTCTGTATGACAACTACTATCTTCTCAGTATGGATGTCTGGAGAATCTCTTTTGTTACTGATATGGTGATACCTTATCTTTATGATGAATGGGTGCTGATAATCTGGATTTGGTGTTTTTTATATATTTGGCCTCTGGTGGAAAACATATTTTGTTTCTACCATAAAACAAATAAGAAAATAGTTTTCTATGGATAATGCAAAAAGATGGAAAATAAAGAACTAGAATATTAGGGGGATTAACTCTACAAAGAAATGGCTAGCCCTAGCTAGTAAGATTGATGAAGTTGGTTGTGACATTATTTTCCTTCAAGAAACAAAAAGAGAATTCTTTGACCTGGATTATCTAAAACAGTTATGTCCTAAAAAATTCAATAAGTTTGAGTTTATCCCTTTAGTGGGGGCCTCTGGTTGAATAATTACAATCTGGAATGGTGCTCTATTTGAAGGGGAACTGGCCTTCACAAATGATGTTGCTTTTTCCATGAAGTTCACTTGTAAACTATCTGATAGCACATGGTTTCTCACTAATATCTATGGGCATGTACTCCTGATAGGAAATCTGTATTTCTGGAGTGGTTTGGCAACATAGACATTGCTGATGATGTGGATTGGCTGATAGTTGGAGATTTTAACTTATAAGAAAGGCCCCTGAAAAAAACAAGGGGTGTGGTGATGTCAATGAAATGCTCTTATTCAGTGAAGCTATAAGCAACCTTGGTTGAATTGATCTACCACTCAAAGGAAAGAAGTTCACCTGGAGTAACATGCAAAAGGATCATCTTCGTGATAGATTGGATTGGTTCTTTACTTCCATCTCCTGGAAAATATCATATCCATCAACATTTGTTTATCCTCTTGTCAAACCTACTTCTGACCATCTCCCTTGCATCATTTCCATTGGAACTAATATCCCTAAGGCAAGAATCTTTAGATTTGAAAATTACTAGTTGCAGCATAGTGACCTTAAGCAAATTGTGCAAAATGCTTGGAATATCCCAGTTGGCTTTTCAGATAGTGCAAAAAGAATTAATGCAAAATTGAAGAATGCTAGAAGAGCCATTAAGCTTTGGGCAAAAAAATTACCTTGTCTAAGATCTCTTATTACCAAGGTAAATGTTGTTCTTTAATTACTTGAAAACATGGAAGAGTTCAGACCACTCAGTATTCTAGAATGGAATCTCAGAGACATTTTGAAATCACATATCATTACCCTTCTTCAAAATCAGAAGGCATACTAGAAGCAAAGAGGGAAAATTAATTGGGTCAACCTTGGAGATGCAAATACAAAATTCTTTCATACAAAAGAAACAATTAACTATATACATAACTTCATATCAATGTCAAAATACCACAACAATTTGGAGGTCACTGATCATGAAGTAAAGGCTGAAATCCTTTGGCATGCTTTCAAAGAGAGAATGGAAATGTCAGATAATCCATCAATGCATTTTAACTTACATGATGTCTATGGTAATGGCATGGATCTTGATGCAAGCAATGGCCTTGAAGCCCCTTTCACTATTAAGGAGATTGAAAGTGTGATCAATGAGCTGCCCAATGATAAGTCTCCTGGGCCTGATGGTTTTAATAATGAATTCAACAAAAACTGCTGGCCAATAATCAAAGAAGACATCATCTCCCTCATTCGAGACATCTATGATGGAAACCTTGCTATGGAAAGCATAAATTCTTCTCTGATCACCCTGATACCTAAAATTGAATGTCCAAAGCATCCTGGTGACTTCAGACCTATCTCACTATTAAATAGTGTGCTGAAAATTGTGACAAAATTATTGGCAAATAGGCTGCAAGGAATTATTCTGGACATGGTGCACAAGAATCAATGTGGTTTTCTCAAACAATGATCAATTCAAGGTTGCCTAGGATGGGCTTTTGAATATCTTTTTCAGTGCCATCAATCCAAAAAGGAAATACTAATTCTCAAGTTGTATTTTGATAAGGCCTTTGATAAAATTGAACATAGCACTATCCTTAATATGCTTAAGACTAGAGGATTTGGAAAGATGGATCTAATGGATAAAATGAATCCTCACTTTTGGTACTTCTTCTATTTTGCTGGGATACAGGGAAAGAGATTTTACTTCAAAAGGGGTGTTAGGCAAGTGGATCCTCTCTCCCCCTGTTATTTGTGATATCTGCTGATCTCCTTCAATCCATCCTCAATAATGCTATGCAACAAGGTCTTCTGTCTGCACCTCTAAACTGTCCTGCATGCCTAGATTTTCCTGTCATCCAGTATGCAGATGATACTCTACTAGTTCGAAATGCAGAAGCTTCTCAACTCCAGACTTTGAAAGCAATATTGAACTCCTTTGCTAGTTCCACTAGACTGCAAGTGAATTATCAAAAATCTAGTTTGATGCCTATAAATATGAATGATGAAAGGTTGACTCACTTTGCTCTTACACTAAACTTTTTAGAAGGGAATTTACCTTTCACATATCTGGGTCTACCTCTTGGAATCACAAAACCAAGCTTGGAATACTTCCTACCAATGGTATCTAGAGTGGAAAAAGACTATGTTGAATTGCTAATTTCCTCAATTATGGAGGCAAGCTTGAAATGGTTAAATCTGTCTTATCTTCTCTACCATTATTTTCAGGTGTTGCCTTGATGTACCCATCACCATCAAGAATCGGGTGATCAAATACCTGCGACATTGTCTTTGGAGGAAATAGGATACTGGGGTATAGGCTAGAGGATCAGCACTGGTTTCTTGGTCAAAAATTTGCAGACCAAAAGAATAAGGTGGACTTGGTGTGTTAAACTTGAGCATTCAGAACAATGCCTTACTTCTAGAGAACCTGGATAAATTCTAAAATAATCATGATATTCCTTGGGCCAAACTGGTGAGGCATTCCTATTACAACAATGGCATCTTACCTAGAAATCACATGGCAGGCTCATTCTGGTGATGTGAAAAACATTTTGTTCTAGACTAACATTTGGCAAGATTCTGTATGCAACATAAATTTCGTCACCTACTTTCTTTTGCCAAAAAACTGACATGAGCATACGTGAATTTGTGAATACTGAATTCCTACAAGATCTTTTCCATCTGCCACTTTCACACCAAGCGCACGAGGAATTCCTTCAAATTGAAGAGATATGTGAGCAGACTATTTTACAAATTACAAAAGGTAACACTGATTCTTCGAGTTACATTTGGGATCGAATGTCTTCACCACACAAAATGCATACATTGTCATGATTGGACAAAACTCTGCTCCTCCTCATTTTGCTTGGATATGGGATACTTCTTGTCAGATAAAACACAAGTTCTTCTTTTGGATGCTACTGCTGGATAGATTTAACACAAGAAACTTCCTAGGAAGGGAAAATATGCATCTGCCATATTATTTCTGTTGGAAATATGCCCTAGAGACAAATAGTTATAAGGACTATTATCATAATTCGTATAGTTTATGATTAAGTTTTATATCATGCTATAACTGTATTGATTGGAAACATCAATACACGTGTGATATAAAAACAACCAGGGGTTCCTAGTGAAACTCTAGTCACTGGTTCATTGGTCAATAGATGATCAAGTTTTCTGATCATGTGGCATTTATGCTAGTTGGAAATGGAGTCATCCCATTCTGAGAATGAGATGATGAACCAATACCCAACCTAAACATCGTGACCCGATCATGTCACGAAGTTCAAGTTACGATGATTAGAAATGGATCCTCGTAGACTATTCCCTAGACCGTGAGGCTATATGAATCACTGTCTCCCGAGAGTGCTTAGATAACATCAAGTGCCACTTGGTAATACAGTGGTCATAAAGGTGTGTTCAGGTACTCGGAGGAAACCGTAGAGGCAATATATGTCAAGAGCGGGATTTGTCCGTCCATGTGATGGGAAGATACTCAAGGGCCCACTCCCAAGGATATCACTTGTCGGAACGAGTCAAGTAGCATTGTTTGGTAACGAGATTGAACACGACATGGTGAGTCATTGATCAGATCTCGGGCAATGCAAGTATCGAGAGACAAAGGGAATAAGACACGACTGTCCCGGTTCAAACGACAAAAGTTCTTCGTGGAACGCACAGGGGTCACATGGCCATCCAGGTCCCTCTGTTGATCATTGGTGCGGGAGTGTCCCGACCATGTCTGGAGTGTTCCCGAACCATGGGGTATCATGCTTAAGGGCTTGATGATTCTTAGAGAGTGTTTATAGGATCGGAAGAATCGCCGAAGAATAGTAGAGAGAAATCCGGAAGGGTTTCGGTAAGTCCGGAGGATGTCCAGACTGGAGGTGTAAGTGTTCCATAGCCACGGATATGGAATAATATGTGAATGAATGTTAAACAATGATTTAATCATTTATTCATAATTATTTAATAAAGAGAAAATCAATTTAAATGGTCAAAGGCTTAATGGGCCAATTTCCGGAGGGAGAGGGCCCATTAGGGACAGGAGAGAGGGAGAAGGAGCAAGGGGGTTGGCCGGCCGGGCTAAGCCCCCCGTGCGGGGCCCACTACGGCTGGCCGACAGCCTCCCTTCCCCCTCCTCTCCTTTAGTCCCACCCCGGGACTTTGAGGGAGGTAGTACCTCCCCTCCACCTATATATAGTGGGGGTATTTGGCCAGATAAATACACCCAATAATCAATAAAGGTCTTCTCACTTTTGGGAGGACATCCAGTTGATATTATCTCTATCTCTCTCTCTCTCGTGACCGTGGTCCCAAGTCTGGACTGCGCGAACAAGAGACATCTTCATCGCGGAGTGCCGTCGCTCTGTGGGATTCGCATCCAGGAGCTCTACTTCCACAACTACGGCTGGATCGGGGAAGCGGGAGTTATCGTGAGGCACCGAACGTGTGTAACTTCCCGTGAGGTGTCGCACTTGAGGCACTCAAGTCGTTGGAGCCACAAGAGCGCAAGGACTTTGTCATGACCTTGAGGTCGGCTTCGGCTCGTCTACATAAACCACGCTCTGCTAAGCATTAACAACGCTTTTCGGTCTTCAAGGGTAAGTTCGTGGAAAGCCCCTCCCGTTACTGTATTACTAATAGATAGGGCCTGGCAGCATCAGGGGTTTAGGTGCGTAGGGTAAAATTTTATTGTTTTCATACGCGGAACCCCTACAGTGGTATCAGAGCTAGATCTATGTGTAGTAATGCTAGTACGGGTAGAACACACGAGATGTAGCATGTGGGCATTGATCTTTTAGTTGTTACCCTCCCACGTTTACTTGTGTATACCGTAGTAATGCTTGATGAAGCGGCCCCCAAGCGACTTTACGCGTTCATTCGCGAGACTGATCCACGCTTGACATACGGCTTGTACCATATAAAGTGGCTTAGGGGGGTGTCTGTCTCTCTCGCATTAGTTGGTATGCCATTTGCAATGGAGGGCCCCGAAAGGGGTGTAATAGAGACAACTACTTGATCAGCGTTGTGCTGAAAGTTCGTAGGTAAGTGTGGCATCCCGCTAAAACCACTACTAGAAAATCGCGGTGTTTTTGGTGCATTGCATCGTCATGACTGCATGCTCATGTCATCATGCCACATTGCATTTGAGCATCATCATCATCATGCATGTGTTTGTACAAAACTATTTTCGAAAAGCCTGGTTTTGTTTTCTAAACACCCCGTCTTTATTTCAAATTAAAATCCCGGGTCTCCGGAATATTTTGTTTTGTCTAAAGACGGATTTCAAAAGCCCCGTTTTAAATAAATAAATATTTAAGTTGTTTTTAGGAGGCAGACCGCCAGCCCTGAAATCCTGGCCGGCCACCTCCAAACCCTAGTCTAAATACCCAGACAAACCCGAACCAAACCCAGCCACCTACCTCATCCCACTTTTTCCCTCCCAGCCGCACACGCACCCCATCGCCACCTCACCCTGGCCACTCCCTGCGCGCCACCTCACCCCGCCTGGTCACCTCACCATCTCCCCACCAACCACCTGTCCACCACACCACCCCCACCTCATCCTCCACCCCGCCACCAGGAGACGAGCGGCAAGCCTGCCGCGCACGCGCCTCCACACCACTCCATCTGGCCCCACCTGGCCAAACCCGACCCCACCTCCTTTTCGCCTCCACCTGCACGTTGCCCACACCACCTGGTCCCTCCTCCCGACAACCGCCCGCACAATCCCCTGCCGACCCGGTCAACCCTCCTTGAACCCCCCCCCCCACCAACGCGGCACAACCGCCCGCACACCTCTCCCTCTCACGCACGCTCCACCAACCCGCCGCTCTCACCCTGCCCCGCTGGACCGACACGTCCACCCCGACACGCTTCCCTCCCTATCCCCCGTCCCCATCCAGTGGGCCCACTCCCACCGACAACCCCGGCCTTCACCGATGCATACGCCCCTCGATCCCACCTACCCTCTATGCGCCTCCTTCTCCGTCCTCTGGTCGCCGCCCGCGCGCGTCGCCGGTCGCCCCACCTCGTCCTACTCGCGTCCGGCCCGGCCGCTGCCCCGGCCGCTGCCCCGGCCGCTACCTCGTTGTCGCTCGGTTTCTCCCGAGGCCTTGAGCCCTTCGACCTCGCCTCCCTGGAGCTCCTTCTCCACCCACCTTCCTCTCTCTCCGTCGCCAAGCTCCGGCGCCCGTCCGTGCCAGAGCTCGGCCCCGCCCCTTTTCCCTCGTTGTGGCCTCTGCTCCGTTGCAGCCTCCGCTTCGGCCACCCCGGCACCGTGTCCTCGATCCTCTACACGGCCCCGACGACTGCCGTGACGTCGCCCGAGGGAGCTGCGATCTGGCCGCCACCGCGCACGAGCTTCCTGGCCCCTCTGCTACAACCTCTGCGGCCCCTCCTCACATCGCCTTCCGTGCGCCCCCACCTCTTCAGCGGCGCCGTCCAGCCACGGCCTCGATGCCGTCTGCCGTCCTCAACGCCTCCTCTCCGCGGCACCCCCTGAAGCGTCCCGTCGCCGCGCTCGCTCGGCTCTCTGTAGCACCGCGCCTCGACTCCCTCGGCCAGGTCCTCCGCTGTCAGATGCGTCAAGGCCACGCAGCTGCCCCAAGGCCTCCTGTTGTGTTCATGTTGATGTTGTAGCTTCTACTCGTCCTGGTACAGTTTGATGTGATGATGTTGGCGAGGTGAAGTGATGTTTTCGTGGTGTACGAGTGATGATGCATAACGTGATGTTACAGATGAGGTGCCCGTCTGAAGATCGTGTGGTCTCGCTTGAAGATCCAGACACCTGAACCCAAGTCTACCATCAACCACGACGTTAACAAGGATCCCTGTCGTGAAGCGCCAAGGCCCCCTACACGGATCCGAAGGTTGTTGCCCCGAAGACCGAACCCCGTGGATCGACGTGATCTTCTTCTGGAAGGTGCCCGGAACACCAAGATCTGCTTCCGAACACTTTGACCGAGGGCGAACCAAGATCTCCACGGAAGAACCGTAAGACCTCCTTCCCGGGAATTCGAAGACCGAACCCTCGGCACGCCAAGATCTTCTCCTCGGAACGCCATGATCTCCTTCACAGATCCGAAGACCCTGAACCCCGGAGTTTGAACCTCGTTTCCGCTGAGACCGATCTCTGTCGAACCCCAAACCCCCGGAACCAAGATCTTCCAAACCCAGATGTGTGACCCCTTTCCGAGCCTCTATTTTATAAATTCTATATATATAAACTGTCGCATCTTAAATTGTTCATGCATGTATATCTGTCGTCTATGGTTTGGGGGCATTATGCCGATTCACCGCATGATTAAATATGGAGTCTATATGCGGGATATTGTTGTCTTATTCCGGACTCAATTTAAATTGCGTAGCGAACGGATGCCATGTTTTGCCATTTTAAGACAACATTTAAATTGCGGGGTATCTAAATAATTCGAACCTTCAATTAATTGTCGGGACCCCGGTTCCGCTTAATATTGCCAGTCGCATCGCATCTTTGCCATGTCATACATCATATCATAACCATACCGAATCTTCTGCCGTAGTATTAAATATTGCATCCGGTGTTTCTTCTAGTGTTTGCTTCTTCGCGGATTAGGCCGATGAGTTGATGCGAGTATCGACAAGTTCTCCAGATATGAACCTTTGGCAGTGTTTCCCAGGCGAGCATCTCTCCCCCTTATACCTATTTAGCATTTATAGTCTTTATTTCCTCCTGTTGATCTATTGCTATCCGTGTCATGATGCTTTAGTTTCTGTGCACCAGTTATATCCCGTGCAGCCTCTATATTGCCTTGGACACCTCCTATTACCTGTGTTTGTTAGATAGCTGGCCTTGCGAGTCGTAGCTGCTTGCTCAGGTGCGATCTTGTGTTGTCAAGTACAACAGTTGTTGGGATGCTGGCAGATGTTTACGGTGGAGTTGATCATGACTTTAAATACAACTATTAAATTGTTGGGATAACTAATGAAAGAGGCACCGGTGGAGAATATATGCTTTTTGGTTTTGCCTGTCCACTTGTGTCCCGTAGGCCCCAAGTACTTGATACCTGTTCCTTGACTATTCGCACTATCCACATCCGGGAGAGTCTATGAATCCCCCTTAGCCAGAGCTTGATTCATTTCTATTTCTTGGGGCCACAAACTAGTTTGGGGTTTTATTTACTATCCTGTACTTATGCCATGTTACTGTTTTATTAAGATTTTGTGTGGAGCACCTGTACTGCTTTGGATGCGGAGTGTTTTCGCGGTATCGACAAGCCCAGTCGCATTTTCGGGTTCCCGATTGTTTACAGCCATTGACGCAAACCTTGGGTCCATCTCGGAGTCGGCCAACTTCGTTGCGGGTAGCTTAATGGGGTGGCCCCCTGAAATAATTTATGAATCCTGTGATTGCTTTGTCGTGAAAGCCTCGTTGGGTTTTGAGTTGATTTTTCCGAGGTTGATCGAGTGTGTGTTGCTATTTGTGCACCCTTGCAGGGTAAATCTTTCTAAAAGCCGTGTCCGCGGTTATGGACGACTTGGAGCACAATATCTCGATCATAGACAAGCATAACTAAAGTAGTGTTATAAATTTGACCTAATATGTGACTAGTAATCAGCTTCACTACAATGGAATGGATAATAAAAATGCCAACAACTGGGGAATTTGTGGTGATCTGTGTCATACTATGCCTGCCTAGTAAGTATTGCAACTCCAACGGAATGTGATAAAAGTGCCAACAATTGCTGGGTTTTGGGATTCCTTAGGACGATTATATCTGACTAGTAAATGTTCCAACTACCACGGAATGGTTAATTAAAACTGCCCACTACTTATGCTTCAGGATGACTCATGCTATCTATATCTGATTAGTAAGTGCTGCAACTATAACGGAATGAGTAAAATTTCCAAATGTGTGAGTTCCTTGGTCCGACTTCCTCGTTTGGTCTCGAGGGGAAAGTACCAGGATGTGTATGATTGGTGTTAGTATCAGGTTGGAACCGAATAGGTTTTTCTTATCCCTCTCTAATAGCCGCTAGTTTTACTGAGTCTCTATTGGTTGTTTAGTGTTGTTGCGCTGCCGCTTCAGTCCACCATACCTATGTAGGCGAGGACCATCGAATTCTAGCCTCGCCATGTACTGGCCTCAGTACTGACGCTCCTCTTTTTCCTTTGCCCTTTGTCGGCACCCCTTTTGTTTTAGCAGGTTTGAGATCGACGTCGTTAGCAGGGTTACCCTTCCGGCTTGGCCTGGGCAGGGTTATGGACGCCATTGGTTATTCTTCAGGGCTCTTAGCCCCATTTGCATCTTGTCCGTACTCGGACGTTGTATCATTTTCAAGGTGATTTGAATCTTTGTACAGTATATAGGTATTCTTGACCCATGGAGTCGGTGTTGTATATATATGTTCTGTGGGTTCCATCGTGGACTAATGTGTAATGGTATTACTCTGTTTTCCACCCGCACGAAAGTGCCTGGTGGGCGTCCTTGAATCGTTTCTATGCGGGTTTGGCGGGAAGCGCTGAAACTTGCATAGGGCCGATTCTAGGGTGTTACAGTAAGAACAGTTCTTATGCGAAAGCCCGTTAAGCCACGTAAAACATGCAAAGATAAAGTAGAGACGTCTAACTTTGTTTTGGAGGGGGCGTTGCTTTGTGATATGGTTGTGGCAAAGGTAAAGTGATTACCTTTTGTTACGTAGTAGTAGATAGTCACGGAGGTGACGGACTACCACGCCGAAATGACACTGGTACCCTAGTGTCTACGGCGCCGGAACACTGGTGCCAGAACCCGGTGACGACGGATGGAGATCACGACATGAAGGACCATATCACATCGCATTTACATTCAATGTTATTGTTTGTATATCTTATTGTGTGCTAGCATTAGATACTCGAACAGTAGCCTAATAAGATGATCCCTGTTAAAATTACCAATGATTATATTCCCCCTTAGTGTGCACCAACAAGAAAGTTCTTCGGTATGAGGCAGGCCGTGATGATCGGGTGTCAGACATATCTATGTTCACATACAGTGGGTGTAAGCCATGTTGCACAACGAGTACACTAAGGTTGAGTTGGCGAGCCTAGCATGTATAGACATGGCCTCGGAACACGGATGGTCGAAAGATCGAGCACAAGTCGCATGAATGATGTGACCGATGTTTAGCGTCCACCCTTGAACCCACATTGATGGCCGTGATGTTCGGGGGAGATGTGGCTGATAGGGGTCGTGTTATCACTAGGAACCCTTCATGGGATAGGTGTTTCTGAGTGGAGTTATTATTAACTCATTTAATTATAAACTTAGTCTAAATTCCTTTTTGCAATTATATATGTAGATGCCGCCTTTCCTGTTGACAATTGATTGGTTAGAAGGAGAGAAGCTCAGGTTAGATGGATCAAACTTCTTTATGTGGGTTGTGCGTCTCCACGTTCTTCTTGGTGAGAATGACGTGGTCGACTACATACTCGACAGGATGGATTTGGATCAGCCCATTGACCTAGAGACCCCAGAGCAGCGGGGAGACCGCTATCTCCGTCGGGAGATGGCCTCCTTCATTTCAGTTACAATGCGTTTAGGAATGGTGGACGAGCTATGGCCTTTCGTGGGTGATGTCAGCCCTCGTACGGTTATGCTGCAGCTTAGGACACATTTCGTGGAACAAGCACGCATATGGGAGCATGAGCTGATGGGAGACTTCCTCTCCATTAAGATGGAGGAGAACTCATCACTTGACCACCACTTGGAGCGCATGCATGAACTGTACAAGAGGCCTACATACTTCATGGATAGCTGGATGTCGGGCTCTTTTGCAAACGGCGTTGTGTTGTGGTCGCTGCCACCAAGCTACCAAGCACAAGTCAGGACTTGTGTTATGAGGGGCGACGCGGAATCAATGGAATTCCACCGATTCATGACACATCTCAGGAATGTGTTGGTTGAACCAAATGTCGCTGATGTCATCAATGACAAAGGTATATATTTGATATACAATTTTATAAATGTTATAATCTTGCAAACACATTTGCAGTGTTAAGTATATTTGATACGTTTTCTGTTTTATTGAAAACAGGTCCTTCTGCATGAGAGGTGCTTGCTGGAGAGGAGGTGACGTTGCATGTTGATGGCGAGCATGATGATGATGATGGCCGACGACACTCTCCCTCGACATTTATCATTTAGTTTATATTTTGGATAGTTATTGTAATCAAAAGATTGTGAACCTCTTTAGTGTGTCTCACACTTTGTCAAACGGTTATTCATATCAGTTTGTAACAAACAGTTGTTCTACTATTATGAATGATTTCTATGTGTGTTCATATCTTGTTTGATTACTTGTGAATTATCCTTGTTGTTTGAAACTAATTGATAATACATGAACATTTGTAAAATATTGAAATGTCTTAAAATACCCAACTTAAATGATATTCATTCATGAATGAAACCATTGTTTAAATTCAAAGTTATGCGATAATATGTGAAAGACACTTGTTTTCTTGTCACATATAAATCATGCCCAACTTCGGCAAAATAACTTGAACACCATGTATTACTTGAATACAAAGTGTTTTAATGAATTGTTGAAATTAAATGCATATTCGATGTGTTGTGTTTTAACAAAATGGAAATTATCATTATATGATTGTTTTAAATGTCTAAAGAAGTTTACCAAAGGAAAAATGAATATGAAATTATTTGATTTGATCAAATTGTTTCATCCAACAAAGGGTATGAATATAAAAGAGAATCTAATTACTATGATTTGATCAATAGTAATGGAATTCGACTTTATAAGAATGGCATGAAAAAGAAATTGTGGAATGCAAAGCGTTTTGAAACGTCAAAATGCAAGGTATCACAATGTGATATTAGATATCAAAATGGGTAAATAGATGGCACCAAATAAATCGTTGTAATGTAGATGTAGAGACCATTATTTAGAAATAGTTAGCACTCAATTAGAATATATAGTGAACCATGTGAATTCGCGAGATCGGATCCATATCAAGTATGGATCATAATAAAAGATTTGGGGTTATTCGATATAACCAAAACAATAGCGAATTAGTCCTTGTAGAGTTTTCATTGGAAACTTTGAATATGAAATCCATAGCTGAAACCAAAAGGAAAGCAAAACTAATATTTCTTGGGTTTTGGTACATTTTGAGAAAGTTTGCATTCAGTGATATTTCTCGATTATGGAGCAAATGGAAGATAGTGAAAAACACAATGAGGATTCAAATCCCTGCATTAGAGTGTTGAGAAGCGCAACGGACAACATTCCTAAACGATTCTCTTCACAAAGGAAAGAATCAATGATAATGATCATTGTGTTTCTCCCACTAGTGTTTTCACCACATGAAGTAGGATTCAAAATGTAACCCATATCTTGTATGGAGACATTTGTGAATCATTTGTCATGATTACTAGAATATGACATACCTACGAACTACTAAGGAAATAATGGTAAACTAGAATTATAAGAATCCTAGAAGCAAAATTCCCTTGAGATTAGAAAGCAAGTCGTTGCTAAATCTGACAAGTAAAAGGGGTTACTTGAATTTTCACAAATGACTTCAAAGCCATAGTGGAAAAGGGGTGAATTAAAAAAGCACAATTTGTAAAGTATTGGATGAATTCAAATGAATTTGATTCAAGTGCGCTAAATGTCCAGAGGATTTAAAACTAGTAATAGTACTAGTATCTCATAGTAAATCTCCAAGTTTGATATTTGATCAAAGGATTTTGAAGTTGTTCAAAATAGTGAGTAAGATATGCAATTTTCATAAAATTGAGTGGGAGCTATGAAGTCTTCCTAAAACAATATGTGAATGACATATTTTTGAGTGGGAGTAATGTAAGTCTCAAATTCAAATATGTAGGAACATAGTTTGAGTAAGAGTACTAACTCATACCCAAATATGTAGAAACATATTTTGAGTGGGAGCTTATAGAGTGATTTTTAAGTGTTTTAAGAATAAAAGCGCAAGTACTTATAAACAATGATTTATAAGGTGTAGAAGTTGATAATAGGTGTATTATGATATTATGTAGTATTACTTAAGGGATTCTGAAAAGGGTTTCAGAATAAAAGTCAATTAAGGAACTGGTCCTTAATAACTCAAATTAGGAATAGTATTAAGTTGAACATCAATGGTTGAAAGAAAGAAAGGATGATCATCATGCACTATGTTGAGATATAGGTTCTATCTAAGAAAAACATGATGATAACTTAACATAATATGTGATCCAATAAGGAAAGTTTGAAAGTGATTAAGTTTGAATCACAAAACATTGAGCTGAGTTTGTCTGTAGTGTCTAATAGGGAACTGTAGACATATTTTCCAAATCCATAAAGGATGACATATCTTAAAACATAAAGGGTTATGTTATAAGGAAATATGTTGGAAACTCCTGTAAATACCGATTAGAGTCAAGAAGGAAGCGAGGTGAACAAAAACATCGAAAGTTGCACAGAGTGCACTAGTGTTTTGATGAATACATTTATAATAATAGATAAGGGTACCATCTAAAGTGTTGTATAATGTTATGGCAGGGCTAGTTCGCTTTAACATAGAATGATGTGTCCCAGGGAACAGTGCCCGTGAGAAAGCCCTCGAGGTTGATCTAACGTCACTGTAGGCTCCTAGAATCAGGCCTCGTTCTGCTGCCATAACGACAATGCATACACACAGATGTTATCATGTGATGATAAGTATTAATGTCAATCAAGGTGACATTAGTAAGTTGCAAACGATTTGGGACTATAAAGTACAGGCCCAAGACTCAACCTCTTCCATGAGCAAGCATGTTCAAGGTACCGGATATGGTGCCAATGATTGAGAACAAATGCAGCTAGTTTATTTGTATTCTAGTTCAAGTGGGAGACTGTTTGAAATATGCCCTAGAGGCAAATAGTTATAAGGACTATTATCAAATTTCGTATAGTTTATGATTATGTTTTATATCATCCTATAATTGTATTGAGTGGAAACATCAATACACGTGTGATATATAAACAACCAGGGGTTCCCAGTGAAACTCTAGTCATTGGTTCATTGGTCAACAGATGATCAAGTTTTCTAATCATGTGGCATTTATGCCAGTTGGAAAGGGAGTATTCTGAGAATGAGATGATGAACCAATACCCAACCTAAACATCGTGACCCGATCATGTCACGAAGTTCAAGTTACCATGATTAGAAATGGATCCTAGTAGACTATTCCTTAGACCGTGAGGCTATATCAATCACTATCTCCTGAGAGTGCTTAGATAGCATCAAGTGCCACTTGGTAATATAGTGGTAATAAAGGTGGGTTCAGGTACTCGTAGGAAACCGTAGAGGCAATATATGTCAAGAGTGGGATTTGTCCGTCCATGTGAGGGGAAGATACTCAAGGGCCCACTTGGAGAGGTTATATCAAATAGCTGCGCATCGTGTGATTTGATCACAGGGATATCACTTGTCGGAACGAGTCAAGTAGCATTGTTCTGTAACGAGATTGAACACGACATGGTGATGTCATTCAGCAGATATCGGGCAATGGAAGTATCAAGAGACAAAGGGAATAAGACACGACTGTCCCGGTTCAAACGACGAAAGATCTTTGTGGAACGCACATGGGTCACATGGTCATCCAGGTCCCTCTGTCGATCATTGGTGCGGGAGTGTCCTGACCATGTCTGGAGTGTTCCCGGACCATGGGGTATCACGCTTAAGGGCTTGATGAAGCTTAGAGAGTGTTTATAGGATCGGAAGGATCGCCGAAGAATAGTAGAGAGAAAACCGGAAGGGTTTCGGTAGGTCCGGAGGATGTCCGGAGTGGAGGTGGAAGTGTTCCATAGCCAGGAAGGCTGAATAATATGTGAATGAATGTTAAATAATGATTTAATCATTTATTCATAATTATTTAATAAAGAAAAAATCAATTTAAATGGTCAAAGGCTTAATGGGCCAATTTCTCGAGGGAGGGGGGCCCATTAGGGAAAGGAGAGAGGGAGAAGGAGCAAGGGGGTTGGCCGACGGGGCCAAGCCCCCCCGCGCGGGGTCCACTAGGGTTGGCCGGCAGCCTCCCCTCCCCCTCCACTCATTTAGTCCCTCCTCGGGACTTTGAGGGACGTAGTACCTCCCCTCCTCCTATATATAGTGGGGGTATTTAGCCAAATAAATACACCCAATAATCAATAAAGGTCTTCTCACTTTTGGGAGGACCTCTAGTTGATATTCTCTCTCTCTCTCTCTCATGACCACGGTCCCAAGTCTAGACTGCACGAACGAGAGACATCTTCACTGTGGAGCACCGTCGCACTGCGGGATTCGGATCTAGGAGCTCTACTTCTGCAACTGCTGCTGGATCGGGGAAGCGGGAGTCATCGTTAGGCACCGAACGTGTGTAACTTCTAGCGTGATGTCACACTTGAGGCACTCAATTCGTTGGAGCCACAGGAGTGCAAGGACTTCAGCAGGACCTTGAGGTCGGCTTCAGCTCGTCTACATCAACCACGCTCTCTTGAGCGTTGACAACGCTTTTCGGTCCTCAAGGGTAAGTTCACGAAAAATCCCTCCCGTTACTGTATTACTAATAGATAGGTCCTGGAAGCATCAGGTGTTCAGGGGCGTAGGGTAAAATTTTATTGTTTTCATACGCGGAACACCTATAATTTCTATATTATAAGGGATTGTATTCAAGAAGAGACTCTCATTCAGCTTTTCTTCACTTGCCCTTTCTCTGAGAACTACTGAGATTATATTTGTCCTCAAAGAACTCGAGGCCTTTCTGTTCTGGAATCAATCAGGGATATCAAAGACAAACTTCAATCACCTTTTGCAATGGAGATCATTCTCCTGGCCACTAGGAGCATTTGGATAGTAAGGAATAATAAACTCTTCAATCAATAGAGACCTAGCTTTGAAAGTTGGAAAGAAATTTACAAACAAGAATTAAGTTTGGTTAGCTACAGAATGAAGAAAACCATGCAGAAACATTCAAGGAATGGCTATAATCACAAGTTTGGACCTTTTGTAAAATCCTTTATTATCTTTTTTTATTTTTGTCTTTTTATCTTTCTTGAGCTTATACATAATTTGTAAGCTGGACTACTTATTACATATATAAAAAAATGCAGTGGGATCCCACTATTTCACCCTAAAAAAAGTCCATGACGGTAGCTGAACCTGAGGTTCTTCTGAGCATGAAGGAAGAAGGGGATCTGTGTCGGGTTCTAGGCTCGCCCGGCTTTATAGGCCAGGATATGCATTATAAAAGAAAAGAAAAAGATATTCTTAGCCTCAGTTCCAGGTTCCGGGTTCCATAAGATACAAAAATGTCTCTCATGTTTCTTTTCCAGGTATAACAGGAGGCTCTAGGCTGGCTTAACTAAATAAACCATTATATACATGATAACAGAAAATAAAAAAGGTTTGACTCCAGGTTCTCTGGTGTTTTATGCAAATATACATGATAAAATAAAGTAAAATGGATCCTAGGTATCCACTCTAGGTTCTCCTATGTTTACTGTGGATACATGATAAAAGAAAATAAAGGTTGATCCTTCGTCTCGACTCCAAGGTCTCTCATGTTTCTTTTCCACCTATATTAGGAGGCTCTAGGCTGGCTTAACTAAACAAACAAGGAGATACATGATAAAATAAAATAAAAAATGCTTCTTGGTGTTCTCTCCAGGTTCTCTAGTGTTTTCTACAAATATACATGATAAAAGAAATAAATATTGATCCTCTGTTGTTTCTTTTCTAGCTATAGTAGGACGCTCTAAGCTGGCTTAATAACTAAATAAAACAGGGTATACATGATAAAAGAAAATAAAAAAGGCTTCTCGGTCTCGACTCCAGGATCTTTAGTGTTTTTTTTGCAAATATACATGATAAAAGAAAGTAAAAAATGGATCCTTGGTCTCTACTCCAGGTTCTCCTGTGTTTTTTGTGAATACATGATAAAAGAAAATAAAGATTGATCCTTGGTCTCAACTCCAAGGTATCTCGTGTTTCTTGAACCAAAATGGATCCTTGAACCAAAATATACATGATAAAATAAAAGAAAAAAGAGTGTTTAGGTCCCGGCTCTAGTTTCTCTGGCTTTTTTAAACAGCCAACCAGAGGGTGTCATGACAGAGATCTTATGACAGGTTCAAAAAAAGGCAGAGAGTCTCACAAGTTACCCGTGATATTTTTTGGAAATACAGATAGAGGATGTAGTAAAGGAAATCTTATGCCATGTTGCAAAGAAGGCAGCTCAGCCCATGAATTACCTCACCAGAACATGACCACCTTACCACATGTTTGTGGTTTCTGTTAGTGCATTGCTCATTTTACTACTGCTCTTAGTTGCCTGTCGAGTTACTACCTCGGCTGGCAGCCTCAGAAACGAGCGTTCCAAGTATAGGGCTTCTTGATGTTCACATTGATTAGCTACTTCCTTGCTTTGCTCCTGATGTGCTGCTAATGGTTCCTTCATTTTTCCCTAGTTAGGGAACAGCTTTACCAGGAACCATCTATACTGCTTCACTGCATGGTTCTGTCGAGGTTTGTGCTCTCTATTCTCTGTGCTAATATACGTGTGATGTGCATGCTATGTTGTTCCTGGACTCAGTTTCTTTTCCTCCTGCTTAATCTTGTTGTTGTGCTGCGGATTCATTCTGTTTGTCGTGTTCTACTTTCTTTTTGCTCATTATTTTGGTGGGATGTTTCACAGGATGTGCACTATTGTGTCATTCATCATACCTACTTTCGATACCTTGGCAGCACGCCTTGCTTTGCTGGCGCTACTCTATCTGTGTGAGGTGGCTGAGGATGGGTCCGTGTTGGCTGGGGTTGAGCTTGAGCTTCCTGCGGATGGCATTGTTGTGATGCCACGGAGGAAGTTCTTTTGGTGTGCATCATGGCCGGAGTGGGGGTATACTTATGACTAGGATGCTCTACCGGCTATAGCTTATTTAAAAGGGATGTACGGCTTCGTCGTCCGCGATTACAACTATAATTTTATGATCGCATATAGGGATTCTTTGTGCTATGTTGTTGTGCTTGCGGCTTGTGCTGCCCGGCAGGCAGGCCGTTCAGGGAGAGAGGCGTCGCATGCATTGCCAACTGCACCTGTGACTCCGAAGAACTTAGCATCGCTGGATTGGAGTCTGATGTGTTCGTGCCTCATGTCATATATTTGTTACATTTAGTACCTGTATAACTAGATATGAGTGACCTCCTATTTATTCATTTTCCTGTGTCTAATAAATAGAGACCCGTTTCCTCTTGTTCCTCCAAGTGCCAGTGTTTCTGTCAGTTCATTGTGTGCATCTTTGGGCTGCTAGATTCATTTGTTCCCTCATTGATTGCCTTCTTATGTTCGTCAATCAAGCCAATATCATTTTCTTTGTTTTTGTAGGTCGGTTTTATGCTCTTTTGCTTCTTTGTTGGGATGTGGTACTGGAAAAGATTTCTTGGGCTTTGCTTTGCGCTTGGCTCTGTTGGGCATGTTCCAGTGTGCCACTGTGGTTCTTGTTGGGATTTTTGTTGTTGCTTTGCCTTGTTGGGCCAGTTTTGTTGTTCGGTTGTCCTTGTTGGGTGTGCCAGTGAGATAGTTGCCCAAAGCCCAGTTAGTTCTGGGTTGCGCTATTGATGTTCTTCCAGTGTTGTTTATTACATATATGTGTCTTCCTTCTGAACAGTTGGGGCATCTAGAATTGTACATCCTTCGTATGCTTTCGGTCGCTTGTTTTGTCTGCCCTAGATGTTTCTTGGTTTTCTTATTTTTTATTTATGCAGGTCGGTGTTTTATGCTCTTTTGCTTCTTTATTGGGTTGTGGTACTGGAAGAAAGTCCTTGGGCTTTGCTTTGCACTCGGCTCTGCTGGCCTGTTCGTGTGTGCCACTATGGTTCTTGTTGGGCTTTTCGTTGTTGCTTTGCCTTGTTGGGCCAGTTTTGCTATTGGGTTGTCCTTGTTGGGTGTGCTAGTGAAGATAGCTGCCCAGAGCCCAGTTAGTTCTGGCCTGCTTTGTTGCTATTTTTTAGTGTTGTTTATTACATGTATGTGTCTTCCTTCTGAACACCTAGGGCATCTAGAATCGTACATTCCTGTGTGTGGGTTTGATACATCCATTTTGCATCACTATTCTATGTCTTAATTCATTATTATTCATTGATATATTTCGTATTGAGAGGTGATACTTATGTTATTTCATCTATTTTTGCATGGTTGATGACCTTTGGAGCATGGACCGCTGCAGTCAGGATTCTGATGGAAAAAGTGCTATTTGGAGGCAAAATTCACGAAGATCAGAAAATCCGGGAAAATATACGGAAAATTCTATTTTTCCAGAAGACTCAGGATGCCAGAAGATGGAGTGGAGGTGGGCCACAGGGAGCCCACACCACCCCATGGCGCGGGCAAGCCTAGGCCATGCCAGGGAGTGGTGTGGCCGCCCTGGTCCACTCCAGCCTCTCTCCTCTGGTGTATATCATCCCCATGAAACCCTAAGACTCGGTGAGCGACCACAGAAAGATTCCGCCGCCTCTGCGGGGCTGAAAACACCGAGAGAGAAAGATCTCTCCGGTAGACAGATTTCTGCCAGGGGAATTCCTTCCCAGAGGGGGGAGATCGTCGCCATCAACACCACCATCAAGCTGGACTTCATCGGGATCATCATCATCACCTTTAGCACCCTCATCACCATCTCCATATTGCTGTAACAATTGCATTGAATCTTGCATAGTTCATAGGGGAAACTTTCCCGGTGTTGATTACTCTTTGTAGTTGATGCTATTGAGTGAACCATTGAATTATTGTTTATGTTCAGATTGTTATACATCATTATTCCATCTCTGATCATGATCCATATGATGTCTTGTGAGTAGTTCATTTTGTTCTTGAGGACATGGGAAAAGTCTTGTTGTTAGTAGTGGAGTTGCGTTGAGAAAGATTCAATAGTTTGATATTTAAGTTGTGGTGTACTTCTTCTAGTGGTGTCATGTGAACGTCGACTACATGACACTTCACATATATGGCCCTAGGGGAATGCATTGTGTACTTGGCTACTAATCGTAGGGGTTGCCGGAGTGACAGAAACCTGAACCCCCGTTAGGAAACCGTTGCACAAGGGACGTAAGGGTCTTAGAGTTTAAAGCTGTGGTTAGGTTTTACCTTAATTACTTTCTTGTACTTACGGATGTTTGCAAGGGGGTTTAATCACAAGTATGTATTTAGTCTTGGATGGGGCGGTACATTAGCATAGGTTCACCCACACAACACTTAGCAAGCTAGAGAAGATTAATCGACTATATGAAGCGAAAGCACTTGAAAGTCTTCCCATGTGTCCTCGAGAACGTTTGGTCATTTATAGAAATACAACCGGCTTGTCCTTTGCTGCATAAAGGATTGGGCCACTTGCTGCATTCATTCTTACTGTCTTTTATTTACTCGTACTTTGTTTACTTGCTTTATTGAAAACCCCTAAAAATCCGTTTGCTAAGTATTTGCAGAGAATTCCTGATCCATACCACTAGCCAGCACCTTCTGCTCCTCGTTGGGTTCGACACTCTTACTTATCGAAAATACTGCGATACAGCCCCTATACTTGTGGGTCATCAAGATTATTTTCTGGCGCCGTTTCCGGGGAGTGAAGCGCTATTGGATAGTGGAACTGGTAAAGGAAACTTCTACTGTGAGTATTGTTTATTTCTGCTAGTTGCTTTATTTTCGTTATGGATAATTCGCTGAGTTTCTTATTTGGTAATGCTACTACCACTGCTAAGGTAGTAGATAAGCCACCACCTGTTGAGAAAGATGTTTTCAAAATACCTACAAGAATTATTGATCATGTTATGGATAACTACTATGTTGGGGATGGAACTGTCCATCCCGATGATCATTTACTCTTTATACACGAATTATGCGGGTTGTTCAAGTGTGCAGGTATTACTACAGATCAAGTAAAGAAGAAGTTATTCTCATTATCACTGAAAGGAAGAGCTCAAGAATGGTATAAGCTGCTGAAGAGTGGTCAAGCTCTAGAATGGGAGGAAATAGTGCCTCTCTTTAATTCACTGTTTTATCCTCCTAGTGAGATTCATGAAGATCGGAATCAAATATACAACTTTTGGCCTCTTGATGGAGAGAGTACAGCTCAAGCTTGGGGGAGATTGAAGTTACTAATGCTCAAATGTCCCATTCATGAGCTCCCCAACAATATTATTATCAATAACTTTTATGCAAGGCTCCCTCTACATGACAAAGATTTATTGGACGCTTCTTGTGCTGGATCATTCACTCGCATGGAAGAAGAAGTTAAATGGGACCTTCTAGATCATATTCAAGACAATGCTGAAGCTTGGGAGAATGACAAAGGTAGAAAGTTAGGTATAAATTATGATTATGAATGCATTGAATCTTTTATGGGAACTGACGACTTTCAAAATGTTAAAAATGCTTACGGTCTAGACTCTCAAGCTATTGCTTCTTATTTTAAGGCCTTTGCTTCCTACATTGAAGTGCCTAAAAAGAAGTGGAATAAGTATCATGAACCTTATAAAGATATTTCTAAGAGTGTTGTTGCAAGAAATACTAATGTTTATACTGCTAATCATGTTTTACCTGAACCTTATATTGAGAAAATGCCTTTCCTAGTTAAGGTAAAGGAACATTCTATGATAGCTAGTATGGTTAATGAAAGTATGAACAAAGCTGTTGAACCTGATAAACAAATGGTTGATGAACCTATAATAGCAAATGTGAAATACTTTGTCACTAAGTATGAGGAAGAGGGACACACTATCCTTTGTAAGGATACCTCTAATATTGTTTCACATAGTAGTGCTATGAGAGCTAGTATTCCTGTGTTTTCTGTTAGAATAAGTGATCATCGCTATGATGGTACTTGTGATAGCTATATTTTTAAGTTTATGCATGATACTGAAAGTTACTATGAGAGAGGGAAAAGTGTTCTTATGTATCTCAATAATATCAAGTTTCCTCGTTTTATGCTAAAAGTTTTTTATGTTGCACTTATTTTGCTTTCTTATGCAAGTTGTCTTTGGTTTCAATAACTTGTTTGTTTACAAAATCCCCTTGCATATCAAGTGGGTTAGACTTAAATGTGTGTGTGTTCTTGCTTCTGAATGCTCTCTTTCACTTCAATTCATATCCCTATGAGAGCTTCTTCAAAATTATCATGCCCATCTTAATGGCTATAAAGAAAGAGCTTTATGGGAGACAACCCAATTTGTTTTTGCTTGTAGTTTTTTTGTTTCTTTGAGTCTTGGAAGTTATTACTTTGGTAATAACCGCTCCTTATCCGTTTTGTTTGGTTTTTGTGTCAAGATCAACCTCTAATGAGAGAGAAGTAATATTTGGGGAAGTTGCTGTCCTGAAATAGATTTTTGTGCTTCACCGTAAAAAATCGTGAGAGATCTCTGTATGTTGGATTGAGCTGTAATTTTTTGTTATTCTACCCAGGTTGTTATTTAACTTTCGTTAGTTTTGCACTTTTTGATTTGAGCAATCGAAGATCTTCGAAAAAATTGATCTTTACCTGCTGGTCTGTTTTGACAGATTTTGCCACTCTTGCATTTGCTTCTTTATTCGATTTCCTTTTTGAATTCTTTTTGGGTTTTCAGAAGGAGTTGCTACAGTAGATTATGTTTTGATGGTTTTTAGTTGAATTTGGACTCAAAAGGTTTTATCACTTCACTTATACTAATGTTGCTAATAAGAACTGTGTGAAGTTTTGTGTGAAAGAAATTTCCAGAAAGTGGAGATAATGGTGTAATAAGGAAGAGAAAGGTTTTATGACTCAAGTAATAAGTGTATGAAGATGAAGATATTTATGATATTCAAGTGATGACTTCGGAAGAATCTACTAGATACCAAATTCAGAGACATGCAGAGTCCATTTCCAACTAGGTAACAGTTCTGGTAAGAAAAGTTCCGCGAAAATACAATCCAACTATATTTCTGCAGTTTTCAGTTAATAAGGAAAGCTACGAAGCGAAAAAGGGACAGAACCGGAGCCAGGGTGGCCCACACCGCCCCATGGCGCGGGCCCACCCTTGGCCGCGCCACCAGGTGGTGAGGCCACCGAGGACTCCGTCTCCGACCCGTTTTCTCCTAGTACCTTCCTTTTGATATGAAACTTCGTAATATATAACCCCCCGGATCCCCCGAGGTCCGTGTAATGTGTTTTTGTCGTGTTTTTGTTTCGGTCTGTTTCTGCCAGGACATACTCTTTGAAAGCTTAGAAGCACAATGGTGTCCGCCAAGGATAAAGGGAAGGAGCCTATGGAGGAAGACCTCCAAGACCCCGGGAAGGAGAAAGAGATCAAGAGTGAAGGTGAAGAGGAGGCAAAACACACCGGCACTACTGTTGCAAGCATCGGAGTGGTGGCAAATCCAGCCATTGGAGGGAAGCCTCCTCATCACCGTCTAGATCCCTGGTCACTTCCTCCACGCACCAAGAATCCTTTCCATACCCTTATCCATGAGCATCAATACCAGAATATGCCCAAGGGGAAATTACCCTCCAATTGGGATTTGCCTCATTCTAGCCATGTAGGAAAAGCAGACTTCAAGGAGGAATAGTGGGGAAAGAATAGCAAGAGCTGGAATTCTCAACATGACATGATTATGAACCGCATTGAGCAAAACTCGGAGCTTATTCGTAATCTCACCTTCAAAATTGAGGACTTGGGGAATCTGATCAAAGAGCTCATAGAGAGGATACCACCACCACCGAAGGAGTAATTCGTCATCAGGTTTGGCATCCCCTTGGTTTGTTCCAAGCGGGGGGGAGTGTCGCGGTATCATATCACTATCTTCTATCTTTTTACCTTATTAGTAGAGTCATATCATGAATAGAGGAGTTATTATGTAGTATGGTTTGCATTATGGAAGTGTCCCCTCTCTCGTTAGATTTGTATCCCTTGGTGTGAGTTGCCGTGATGGAATATTAATGAGAAGTTCTATCATTCACCCTTTTGCATAGCTTATGTTAGTTTTCAATTCGTGGTTATATGATTGATCTTGTTGTTAGTATTGGTAGCACTTTGAGATCATTGAGTTAATTTAGTTGGTTTTCGCAAACCTGGCTCGGTCAATAGCAACACCCTTTTTGAGAGTTGAAAGGAAAAAGATAGAAGTACTCGAGAGAAAAATAATTTCATCATCTTTCTTTCTTGATTTGCTCATAAGTCTAGTATTATCTAGTTAAGATCTTTTGTGCTTCCAAGGAAGATTGCATGTTTGTCTTTATCATTTGTATGTTTGGTTGTTTCCTTCAACTCTTGTACTTGCTACCTAGCCTTGCTAGCCAAAAACTTGTACTGAGAGGGTATTCTTCTCGTGCATCCATCTCCTTTAAACCAAAACCCATGCCATTTGTGTCCACCATACCTACCTAGTAGCATTATTGCTATTCCAAGTAAATTCTTGTTTTGTCTACCTCCCAAATTAAACTTGTTATGCGAAAATTAGTGATTAAAGCTCTCACGAACTTGATGGCACACTTTACTTTCTTGCATTTAATAAACTTGAACCATTGGGTCCTTCTTTGTTGCGTGTATGCTTGCGCTTTATGAGTTGAAGTTAGCCGAACAATGTATCATGGGGACCGCTTTCAACACTTCATTTGGTACTTCATACCTAGTTGATATCATGTTCTTTTGCCTATGGATCCCGGTGGTGTGAAATAAAAGTGGAACATGTAAGATCATGGAGTTTACATGTGTGTTAGAGAAACGCCTAGGCCGCTAGCCTAAGCCATGCGTAATCATGGTGGAAACTTGCAGCATAAGTATAGTGAGCATTCTATGAAGCATCCTCAATAAAAACCTATGCAAATAGCAAATAAAAAGATCGCTGAGATGCTCACTGTCTGCTTGCCTTGTCATTTTGATTATGGGATAGCTCCTATGTCATGTGCAAGGGGTACCCCGTTGGCGGTTCTCAATGATACACATGTATTTACAATGACAAGAGCTTGCTCGTGACTGAAGTTGAGTAGCATGAGTATCGGTACTCATAAGTAAGGGGCATGATATTTCAACTTATAACTTGTCAAGCATGTCCTCTTAGTTGTGTCACTTTAACCTTAGTCACCTAAAGATGCCTATGATAGGGGCAATGAGAGCTGAAAGCTAGTAAGTATCATAATTTTTGGGAGCTCTTTATGAGACTTGCAATCCCTGCTTCCCTCTACGAAGGGCCCTTTCTTTTACTTTGTAGTTGAGTTAGTAAACCTATTCCCCTCTATCTCAGCAAGTATTTTGAGTTGATGTGTTTCATTCATTCATATGTTGATTTATGCATTCATGTTTCTTATGTTCCTTGTTTTGCACATTGCTCTTATCTTGAAGTATACTACTTTGAAAGCTTTCATTGAAAAACCAGCTATCTGTGAACTCCAGCAAGTTATCAACTATTCTTTGACCAAGAGCTAAGTTTGCCATTACCAATTATTGATTCACTTTATGTATCTTTATTGTGTTTCCTTTACTCATTACAAGTTGAGTTATATAATAGTGAGTTGTCTTCTATTATGATCTATGTATTTGATGAATGTGATGCTTCTTGTCCGTATTCTTTTATCGACTCTTCACTCCATAAACCTGAGGCCATGTTTATTGAGCTCAGTTTCGCTTGGGACAAGCGAAGTCTAAGATTGGGGGGAGTTGATACGTCCATTTTGCATCACTATTCTATGTCTTAATTCACTATTATTCATTGATAGATTTCGTATTGAGAGGTGATACTTATGTTATTTCATCTATTTTTGCATGGTTGATGACTTTTGGAGCATGGACCGCTGCAGTCAGGATTCAGATGGAAAAGGTGTTGTTTGGAGGCAAAATTCGCGAAGATCAGAAAATCCGGGAAAATATACGGAAAATTCTATTTTTCTAGAAGACTCGGGATGCCAGAAGATGGAGTGGAGGTGGGCCACAGGGATCCCACACCACCCCATGGTGCGGGCAAGCCTAGGCCGCGCCAAGGAGTGGTGTGGCCGCCCTAGCCCACTCCAGCCTCTCTCCTCTGGCGTATATCATCCCCACGAAACCCTAAGACTCGGGGAGCGAGCACAAAAAGATTCCGCCGCCTCTACAGGGTGGAAAACACCAAGAGAGAAATATCTCTCCGGTAGAGAGATTTCTGCCGGGGGAATTCCTTCCCGGAGGGCAGATCGTCGCCATGAACACCACCATCAAGCTAGACTTCATCGGGATCATCATCATCATCACCATCAGCACCCTCATCACCATCTCCATATTGCTGTAACAATTGCATTGAATCTTGCATAGTTCATATCGGAAATTTTCCCGGTGTTGATTACTCTTTGTAGTTGATGCTATTGAGTGAACGATTGAATTATTGGTTATGTTCAGATTGTTATACATCATTATTCCATCTCTGATCATGATCCATATGATGTCTTGTGAGTAGTTCGTTTTGTTCTTGAGGACATGGGAAAAGTCTTGTTGTTAGTAAGTGGAGTTGCGTTGAGAAAGATTCAATAGTTTGATATTTAAGTTGTGGTGTACTTCTTCTAGTGGTGTCATGTGAACGTCGACTACATGACACTTCACCTATATGGGCCTAGGGGAATGCATTGTGTATTTGGCTACTAATCGTAGGGGTTGCCGGAGTGACAGAAACCTGAACCCCCTTTAGGAAACCATTACACAAGGGATGTAAGGGTCTTAGTGTTTAAAGCTGTGGTTAGGTTTTACCTTAATTACTTTCTTGTACTTATGGATGTTTGCAAGGGGGTTTAATCACAAGTATGTATTTAGTCTTGGATGGGGCGGTACATTAGCACAGGTTCACCCACACAACACTTAGCAAGCTAGAGAAGATTAATCGACTATATGAAGCGAAAGCACTTGACAGTCTTCCCATGTGTCCTCGAGAACGTTTGGTCATCTATAGAAATACAACTGGCTTGTCCTTTGCTGCATAAAGGATTGTGCCACTTTCTGCATTCATTCTTCCTGTCTTTTATTTACTCGTACTTTGATTACTTGCTTTACCAAAACCCCTAAAAATCCGTTTGCTAAGTATTTGCAGAGAATTCCTGATCCATACCACTAGCCAGCACCTTCTGCACCTCGTTGGGTTCGACACTCTTACTTATCGAAAATACTGCAATACACCCCCTATACTTGTGGGTCATCAGGGTTCCTGCCACTTGTTATGTGTGCCCATACCCTATTTTCACTCGCTGTTTTTCTGGGTGCTCTTTTCTTTGTCGTTCGTAGTGCGGTTGTCCTCCTCAAGTCCTGCTTTTGCCCATGCACTGTCCGTTACCATGTTACTGCTGGTGCCTCTATGGAACTTAGGCATGGTTAGAAATCCCGCTGTCCGCCGTGGGTTAGCTGCAGCCAGTCACCCTCCGTCTCCTCATCATGAGGTGTCTTTGCCGCCTGTGATTCTTGGTTTTGTGTCTGCGGGGTTGCCTAAGAGAAAATGTGAGAGAATGCATGTCTTTTGTTATAGTTGTTCTTTGCCAAACCCGGTGCTTTGCTAAATGTTCTCTGTTTTCTATATCGTGGGGTTGTTTGCCATAGGGGATGGGTTCTTTCCTACTTTAACTTCTGAGGCTGCCACCAAGGTTGCACACGACAGGTGGTACAGCCGTACCCATGGTGCTTATCAGGGCTCTCCTTTGCTAGGTGCTTGTTTAGGATTACTTCTTTTTTTTTGTGCCTCTGGTTATTGTTTGCTCTATGTGTGATGCGAGGTCTTGTCGTTCTATGTCCTGTGTAGATGCGAGTGTTGCTTCCTGTTTAGAACCTTCGTGGGCTAGGTTTACAGATGAGGAGTCCAAAATTTTAAAAGGTGATTCAGGTGTTCTATATCTTTAGCTGCTTGTTCCATTTGTTTCTGTTCCGCTGTTCACTTTGTGTTGAAACCAAACAATATACCCAGCTGCCTATGTAGGGAGGTCTTACTACGGAAGTCCTAGCTACATATGTTCTTGTAAGTCGAGCTTTTGGTACCAGGAAAGGGTGAGCTGCGCATCTGTGGTCACGGACCGACGCATCGTCTATAACAACTTTGCAAGGGTGAGAAGGTTTTTGTTAAACCTTTCAGGCAGCCACCTGAGTTCCTTCGCAAGCTTCTGCCTTACAATGGACCTGTGTGCAACAAACAATTTATCAAAAAAATACGACAGTACAACTGTTTGTTTGATTTTACTTCCATGGGAGCCACCATAGATTGTTCTGTCAATCATGGCCGGGGTCCAAACATTTTCAAAATATTGGGTGTTGTTTGCCATCGAGTTGGTTTGCTTTGGCCTAGAGAAAGAGATGTTCCTAAGTATGCTGAACAATACATATATCATGGAGGGGATGACGTTAACGGTCGAATTTAGGCTTTAAATAAGGATGATCGAATTGCAAGTGGTCTAGATAAAACTATTGTTAAAGGGCTAGAAGGCATGCTTGATACCCATAGTGCTCTTGTTAAAAAATTCCGTATGGCCAAGGAGGTTTTGGCCGAAAACGAGTTTGCGGATATTTCCATCCTTATAATGTCGCCTTCTAAAACTGATGGTCACACGTTTAACCTTCCTTCCATAGACGAACTTCCGTGCTTAGTGTTTGGCGAGATGACACCTCAGGCGCCCAGTCAACATATTGTTATCCGTGCTAGGGGTGAAAAGTTGTAGCAGATTTCACCACTTCATAATGCTTACATTTCTTTACAGTACCCACTGTTGTTTCCTTATGGTGAGCGTGGGTTTCAGTTAAATGTGAAGCTACTTCGAGTACATTGTTCTAGTGCTAATGCGCGGACAACCATGACCATGCAAGACTATTATTGCTTTCGCTCAGACTATAAAGAAGGCTAGTAAACCCTTATTTGTGTTGTGGCTTACTATCTGACCAGGATGTGGCTGATTCTCGCGCATGCATAGATGAGTGTAGGTTGCATTTTATTCAATTATCCAAGGATGACCTACAAGCTGAAAATTTCCAGGGACTTGTAGATGTAGTTGGTGCGGTTCATATGGATGGCGACACCATTGGCAACAAAAATATATTGCCCTCTTCCTTTAACGATGGGCGCCATTTTATAGTTGAGAATTTCCAGGATGCAGTAGCTATAGCTTGTGTTCATGGTTGCTCAGACATATTCACCACTTTCATGTGTAATCCTAAATGGCCCGAGATCTTTGAACCTTTGGAGCCTGAACCTGGGAAGAGGCCAGATATTAGAGCTAACATGACTGTTAGGGTCTACCATATGAAACTTGTTGAGTACTTGCGGGATATTAATCTTGAGGAGGTCTACGGTCCCATTGTTGCAGGTATTTGCATCTATTAGCGCTTGCATTTTGCTATGTTACCTATGTGGTCTCCTGCTCTGTGTCTTCTCACCCTTGTTGTTTGTTGCCAGTGCTGCATATTGTATAATTTTTGAAGAGGGGGCTGCCTCATGCCCATATACTTGTCTAGCGGGACAAGAAAAAACATGATGAGGTAAGCCCTGCTTTAATTAACTCGTGTGTCTCTGCTAAGATCCACTTGGGTATGCGCTCATTGCTAAGTTCATGATGCATGGTCCATGCGGGGAGGACAACCCAAAGTGTCCTTGTATGAAAGATGCCATGTGTTCCAAAAATTCCCTAAATCATTTCAGGATGAAACATCTATTGATGAATTTGGCTTTCTTGTTTACAGGCGTCGAGATAATGGTCGTTTTATCATGAAAAATAAAGTCTAGTTAGATAATACTCATGTTGTTCCTTATAACATGGCCTTGCTTAAAAAGTACCAGGCCCATTTGAATGTGGAGTGGTCTAACAAAACCCATGTAATCAAGTATCTTTATAAGTATGAGACCAAAGGACATGAATGCTCCAAAACTCTATTTCAAAGGACGAAGAATGACGATGGCCAGACTGATTATGGTGTAGATGAAATCGAGGAGTATAGGATTTTTCGGTACATATGTGCTCATGATTCTTTTTGGAGATGCTATGGGTATGATATACACAGCAAAATTCCTTCTGTGGAAAGGCATGTTGTTCACCTGCTAGATAAACATGGAGTGTGGTTCTGTGCAAAGTCCAGTCTTCCCGCACTTGTTAATGATGCAATGTTGCGGAAAACCATGTTGACTGAGTGGTTTGTTGGTAATACCAGGTATAGTTGTGCAAGGGACTTAACAAAATGTGATTTCCCCACTCAGTGGACTTGGGTAGCTAACAAAAAAAGTATGGGTCAAACGAGAATAGGGTGACCAGTTTGGTAGAATATACTACGTTCATCCTTCTACCACCGAGCTCTACTACCTTAGAATGTTGCTGATGCTAGTGAAAGGCACACAGTCTTGCACTAATGTTAGGACTTACAATGGGGGGTATATGAAAATTTTAAAGATGCATGTGGTGCTAGGGGGCTTCTTGGTGACGACAACGAGTGGTATTGTGCTTTTGATGAAGCTTTAGAGTGGGCTATGGGACGAAAGTTCGCCCGCCTTTTGTTACGATGGTTGTTTATTGTGGGGTTGTTGATGTCGGTGCTTTTAAAAAAAATATTGGGTTCATCTTGCTGAGGACATCTAGTATGAAATACGATGTTCTCTTAAAGATTCTACCTACTGTGTTCAACCTACTGAACTAGAAAATGTGTTGCTCGATTAGTTAGCTGTTGACTTTGTGAAAAATAGCTGTAATATTCTAGATTATGCTTTGCCTTTGAAATATTTTTATGAAACTGCTCCAGATGTTGGTTCTATGATTGATGATGAACTTCCTGAGGACTGTAACTCGCCCATTAAACTTAATGATAAAACTTAATGAGGATCAAAGGAAAGCTTTTAGTTCTATTGTTGATTGGGTGAAAAATGATGAGCTTGGTCTGTTTTTTGTTTCTAGGCATGGGGGGAGTAGAAAAATTTTCCTTTGGATTGATCTTGTTGCTTACCTTAGAGGGCATGAGAGGGTCGTTTTAACTATTGCATCTTCAGGTGTTTCGTTACTGCTGATGCTTGGTGGTAGAACCGTGCATTCTAGGTTTAGTATACCAATTGCTCTTTACGATAATGGGGTTTTTGATATAAAAAGACGTAGCATGCTTTCTAATTTGATTCAGTCTACTTCTCTTAATCATTTGGGATGAGGATTTAATGACACATAGGAAATTCTTTGAGGCGGTAGATCGTACCTTCACCGATGTTCTATCCGAGTATGATCATTCGCTGGCCACGGTGCCGTTTGGTGGCAAGGTAGTTGTTTTGGGAAGGGATTTGTAGCAAATTTTGATGGTTATTGAGGGTGGTACCCGGACCCAAGTTCTAAATGCTACTATCACAAACTCTCCCCTTTGTCACCACGTGATGTTTCTTCACTTATCTATTAATATGCGATTGGCTGTTCAGACTATGGATTTTAACATTCGGAATGAGGTAGCGACTTTTACTCAGTGTGTTTTGGACATTGGCAATGGCGATGTGCCAGCACTGGCTCGACAAGGGGAGTCTGAACCAACCTGGAGTATCATTCCTCAAGAACATTTGGTACAAATGGAAGAACCAAAAATACCTGCAATTCTTGATGTTGTCTATACTGATTTCTTAGGGAGATACTCTGATCCTGCCTATTTGAAAGAAAGAGCTATATTAATGCCAACAAACAAACTTGCCATGGAAATAAATGATCATGTTCTTTCTATGCTTCCTGGTGAGGAAAGAGAATACTTGAGTTATGACTCAATAGGAACTTCAGTTGATGGGGTTTGTAACATAGATGTATTTTATCTTGTTGATGTTTTAAATACTGTAAAGGTTAACAACTTTCATTATCATAGATTGGTTCTTAAAAAAGGTGTTCCCATTATGCTTCTTAGCAATATTAGCCAGGCGAATGGCTGATGTAATGGCACACATCTTATTGTTACTAGACTTGCAGAGAAAGTCCTTGAGGCCATTATAATGACTGGTTCTCATGTTTGGGATATCGTTTATATACCAAGGATATGCCTCACCACTAGGGGCTTGTTCGTCTGCGGTACCAAAGTTCGCAGACTAGCGCATGGCGGTACCTAAGTTGCCTAAAATTACCGCATTTCGAAAAGTTGGGATGCCAACTACTGAGAGGGGCCATTTCGAGGCAAACTCATCTCACCCATACCAAATTCAAACATTCCGTTAAACTGCCCCATGAAGTAGACGGTCGGGACCCTCATCTTGGTCATCTGTCCGTGATGCGGACGCCGACACGGGAACCTCTTACGAAAATCGAGCAGCTAAGTGGATTGGATGCATTGACCAATTTCACAAATCCATTCCCAGCTTTCCCCTAGCACCGGTGGCGTCGGAATCCACCCTCCAGGAAGGACGATCCCTTCGAACATTTGACTTCCGGCGCCAAGTTGCTGCGCCCAGTTGCTGCACCCAGTCGCTGATCCTGAGCTCCAATGGCGCATGCCGTAGCCGCCGCTGCGAGGCTCTATCCCGCCTATGCCACCGACGAGCTGAGCAGCTCGGAGGATGGCAGATCCTACTATAAAGAAAGAAGAAGTTTTGTCTACAAGCGGGTGATTTACCCTTCTCTTTGCTATTCGCACTAGTTAGAACTGCTAGCTGGCTACTGAACCTCAAATTGTTTGTTAGCCTAATGCTGACAAACATATTTTGTCCACAGTTTTCTATCAAGTGGGATCTACGCGGACCCCCCTTACCTGGTTACGGTAGTCCTCTAGAGGTACGACTCTAAGAGCAAGAGGTATGGACACCTTTGTTTCACGATGGAAGAAGCGCCTGCGCAGATCTGCACTATATCTGGCATGGTTGCTGCTTTGTGTAATCATGTTGAATTATGGCCGAAGCAGACTGCAAAGTTCAGCTTCATGGATGAACGTGGCATCATGGTCCTATAACGTGTGACAGTTAGCTAATTGGGTTGATGAAAAGGTATCCTTCGGCTGCCATGTTTGAGCTGAAATGTGATGTACTCGATGTGGAAGCTGCTGCAACTGGGAGTCGCCCTTCTATTCAAGGACAGGGTGGCTGCTCGAACCCAATTAGCTCCTGGTAAGCAAAGGTCTCTTGGGGTTCGCATGTTTGTGCTGAATTGTAATTTTTGTTTTATTTACTCTGTAGATATTGGGCAGTTATGCAACAGTCTTGTTTCTTTGACAGGAAGCACCGCAAGGTTAGAAACATGACTGCGGGTCAGTCATTTTGCTGCCCAAAGAAATTAAAAACGAGTGGAAAGATGTCATTTTGCTTCCCGAAGAAATTAAAAACGAGTGGAAAGATGATGCTGGACACAATTCTTGTGCCCATTGTCCCGGCGATGCAGAGTACGTGAAGCTAAGAAAATTGGCACCAAGGAAGAGGAAGAAGGCAGGAAATGAAGAAGCGATTGGACGTGAAGGCTTGGCACCCAGGCTGCAGAAGAAGGCTGCTGCCAATGAAGATGCATAGTAATGTGTTGAACTTGAACCTATATATATAATTCTGTTAAATTCTGATTGCTCTGTGTGTGGCACGTTGCTGGGCGAAACAATCTACCCACGTTCTCTGAGTAAAATGTACTGCAACTTAGGGTTTGGAAACGCCCGAGTCAGTAGTTTAATCCGAAATTGTGATTGTGCCACTTCTATCTGAAAACAGGGATCCACCGGTTCCACGATTGCTGAGGGGCAGGAGGTCTCCAAATACGACGGAATGTACAGAAATAAATTATTTAAGCTGCCACACTCCACAAAGCAGCAACTTATTTCAGATGCTGCACAACGACGTGGCAACATAAACAACAATGTTCTCACCGATAATGCCAAGATGAGGAGGAAATGGGTACCACTTTCTGGCCTAATCTTGAGCCCGTCTATCTCACCGCCTCTCTGCTCCTGCATCCCCTGCATCTGGCGAAGCTCCCGGATCACTAGTAACTGGGTGTATATGCTTCCACTTTATAAGTTGTGGTTGTGCCATTTGCATGCGGCACAATCCACGTAGATTACGTTTAAGAAAACCACCAATGACAAAATACACTAGTAGAAAAGGTGTCTTTGGTCCACGGTCACGTTCCCAATCCGGGACAGAGATCTAAATCGAGGAAGAAATTGATCTAAATCACAAATTCTTCCACAAATTAATTGAGACAGAGATCTTCATCGAAGCATTTCATTACTTCCACCACAAATTCTTCTAAACAAAGGTGCGATTTCACATCCTACATTAATTCAACCACTAGTCAACAATTTCACTTCTGCTGCCACTGTCCTCCGAGCCGCCGGCTTCCTCGTCGCTGTCGGACGGAACCTCCACGATGTCCGCATTGTTCGCGAGACGGAGCACCTCTTCGCGTCGAGCGGCGGCGATGACGGTGTACTTGGTCCGTCTAGCCACGGACCAGAACCTCTCCCGCCCTTCTCGGTTGGGGAGATCCCGGTGCACCACGCGCCCGTCAACGATGGGGTTGCCAATCTTGGCCTTCCGCTCCTTCTTGAACAGCGTCGGCCACGTACCGGGGAAGTGCTCTCTTCCAAGCGGGCATTTGGCGGCGGCGCGCCGTGATTTCGCTCTCCATCTCGGCTCGGCCAGGTAGCGGAGCCACCGGCACCCCCGAATAGCTGATGCGCCATCCGTGGGGCACCTTCGCGGCTAGCGGCGCGAGGATGTCGAAGTTCACGAACATCACAGCCTCGTACAAGTTCAGATCGGGCATCTCCATGGCGGCGTGGTGGAGATTGGAGTGGACGAGGGGATGGACAACGAAGCGACGCGCTGTGGCGCCACCTATTTGTACACGGGGACGACGAAGAGACGGTCAGACAAAAGAAGTAATGCGGGGTTAGACAAAAGAAGTAATGCGGGGTCAGAGCAATTTTTTTCCTCCCTAGAATCTGGGACCAATAGTTCAGACCGCTAGGTCAACAAGTACAAATATTACAACTTAAAAAGGCATGAAGCTTAGGCTAAATAGAACTAGTTATCACACATCTCCTTGATCTTCCTAATCTTGGCCCGATGCGCATCTTCCTACGAGAGCAAGGATCGAATTGTCTGCTCCTTCCTTTTAGCATCTTCCTTGCACAGCTTCAATTGTTTCTCTGCATTTTTCCTCATGCACTTGTCAATACTCGTAGTTGTGTACTGCAGGACTTTGGCCTGGTCGACTTTGATAAACTTGTCTTGCACCCACCTGAGATCTCGCTTATGCTTGGTCGTGTCAACTAGTTCCCATAGCTTCATCTCAACACTGTCAAGAAGTGAGTTGAATACGGATTCTTTCCACTCAACAGTCATTTCCCATAGTTTGTCCAGCGTTTTCTGCATCGATTTGGGCCACTCTGGATCTACCAATTTGACAACATCGCAACTTCCGCCTTGCATCATTGCACGATGTCCTTGACACCATAGAAACCTCTTGCCTGCGTTTCGTCCTTCGAATGCTACAAATTTAGCAGGCACATATCCATGTTTACATACCAGAGGACTATCTTCATCCTCTAAACCGTGATAGTCGGAGTCATACATCGTCTGGTTGGCCTAACACATCATACGCGCATGACTAAATAGATTAGATCTAGCTCAAAAAATAGATAACTGGCCACAGATGATAGAAATAGAGATGAGACGACTCACATCCATAAGTACAAGAAAGTAATTAAGGTAAAACCTAACCACAACTTTAAACTCTAAGACCCTTACGTCCCTTGTGTAATGGTTTCCTAAAGGGGGTTCAGGTTTCTGTCACTCCGGCAACCCCTACGATTAGTAGCCAAATACACAATGCATTCCCCTAGGCCCATATAGGTGAAGTGTCATGTAGTCGACGTTCACATGACACCACTAGAAGAAGTACACCACAACTTAAATATCAAACTATTGAATCTTTCTCAACGCAACTCCACTACTAACAACAAGACTTTTCCCATGTCCTCAAGAACAAAACGAACTACTCACAAGACATCGTATGGATCATGATCAGAGATGGAATAATGATGTATAACAATCTGAACATAAACAATAATTCAATGGTTCACTCAATAGCATCAACTACAAAGAGTAATCAACACCGGGAAATTTTCCGATATGAACTATGCAAGATTCAATGCAATTGTTACAGCAATATGGAGATGGTGATGAGGGTGCTGATGGTGATGATGATGATGATGATGATCCTGATGAAGTCTAGCTTGATGGTGGTGTTGATGGCCACGATTTGCCCTCCGGGAAGGAATTCCCCCGGCAGAAATCTCTCTACCGGAGAGATCTTTCTCTCTTGGTGTTTTCACAGATGATAGAAATAGAGATGACACGACTCACATCGAAATCACCGTCCCTGTCTTCACGACGCGTTTCCTCGCCATCTCCCCTTGAACCCATGACGAGAGGGGAGGGGCGTGGCTGCCGGAGAGGGGATTGGGATGGAGGCGCCGTTGGTTTGCGGCTACGGCAGGATGGGAGTGAAGTGGGGAAAGTGGCTTTGAGGGTAAGGAAGAGAAGTACGGGGAGGAAGAGAAGTAATGGAGATCTGACACTGGGATGTGGCCCACTGAACTAGTGAGACGTGACACTCGCAACAGGGGAGCGCCCGGTGTTACCAGTTTGTCCAGAGCAAGCGTGGCCAATCATGCCGCAGAACAGCCTACTCGCGGATCGCTCTCACGAAGACCATCCCAATCGTCCAAGCACCCCAATCGAACGGTATGTAACAATCGTCAAGCAAAACAACTCTGTTAGGGCGTGCCTTCTAGAAGACTCAGTCTAACGGCTACCCATGCAATGACCTGGCGTATCCATGTGTGGTTTGTGAAAAAAACAGACATGCAATCACACTAGGTGGATCCATATGTGGTTTATGGAAGTAACAGACATGCAATGACTCTAGTTGTGATTCATGAAAAGAACAGACATGCAATGATTCTGGTGGATCCATGTGTGGTTCATGGTAAGAACACACATCCAATGACACTGGTGGACTCTAGCTCTGGTTCATGAAAAGAACATACATGCAACAACACTGGTGGATCCATATGTGGTTTGTCAGGAGAACACACATGCAATGACACTAGGTGTTGTTCATGAAAAGAACAGACATGCAATGACACTGGTGGATCCTTATGTGGTTTGTGAGAAGAACAGACATGCAATGACACTGGTGGATCCTTATGTGGTCCATGAAAAGAACTGGCATGCAATGACACTGGGTGTGGTTCATGAAAAGAACTGACATGCAATGACACTAGTTGTGGTTCATGATAAGAACAGAAATGCAATGACTCTTGCTATGGTTCATGAAAAGAATAGACATGCAATGACACCGGGTGTGGTTCATGAAAAGAACAGACATGCAATGACACTGGTGGATCCTTATGTGGTTTGTTTAGAGGAACAGACATGCAATGACACTGGTGGATCCACGTGTGGTTCATGAGAAGAACACACATCCAATCACACTGGGTGGATCCTTATGTGGTTCATAAAAAGAACTGACATGCAGTGACACTGGTAGATCCTTGTGTGGTTCATGAAAAGAACAGACACGCAATGACACTGGTGGATCCTAATGTGATTTGTTTAGAAGAACACAAATGCAATGACACTGGGTGTGGTTAATGAAAAGAACAAACACGCAATGACACTGGTGGATCCTTATGTGGTTTGTTTAGAGGAACAGACATGCAATGACACCGGTGGATCCACGTGTGGTTCATGAGAAGAACACACATCCCATGACACTGGTAGATCCTTATGTGGTTTAGGACCAGACATGCAATGACAGCGGTGGATCCTTATGTGGTCTTTCTAGAGGAACACACATGCAATGACACCGGGTGTGGTTCATGAAAAGAACAGACATGCAATGACTTATGTGGTTTGTTTAGAAGAACACACATGCAATATCATTACAAGTATCATTACAACATCCAAGAACGTACCGAATTTCGAAACTTACATAGATGCCATTATGGCTACATCAATAATCCTTCATCAAGCGTAGAGCCCTAGCCATGCCTTAACCTACAGGCAACTGACTGGGAGAACGTCCTAGCTCGCATAGTCCCCATCACCACCTTCTTCTTGCGATCTGATCAAGTTAATAGCCAGGGACAATGCCAGTGAGTACTTTGAATGTACTCGCAAACCACCTTAGAAAAATAACAATAGCAAGAAGATATGCAATATGGCTGTGGTAATAGGAGGGCTCCAAGAGGGGTTCTTTTCTCGACTAGTTTCTCTTGTAGATATAGCATCTACATATCTTTGTTGAAAACTTTTGTAAAACATTTTGGAAACTCTTTTTGAAAAGTTTTGGAAAACATTAGGACTGGGTCACCCATTTGTTTCCTTCCCTCGGTCGGCCCACGACCAAACTCCTTCCATCCCTTCTTACCATCCCATGGTCAAAACAGGGATCCTTTCCGACCATCCCATGGTCAAAACATTTCAAAAACCATTTCTTTTCAGAAATCCTTTTTGAAAACAAAACCGGCACCGCTCTACATCAACCTTCCCAACCGTCCATGACCGCGGACAAGGCTATTCGAATAGATTTACACTCTGAAGAGGTTGTATACTTTACCCACACCATCCGGGTACACTACCCTGATCTTCACCGATCGTGGGTCGAGTAACAGATCAAGACTCTCTGGATGCCCACTCCAATATAAGTGCCTACCCTATGAGTGTTAATCCCCTCAAAACCGGGACGTCGGGCAAGGACCAACTGGAGCGCTTAGTGCACGTCCCACGTGCGCACTTTCAATGATGGGCTCATAGTAACGCGTGGAGGCCTGCCGACCCTTCGTTCCTTCTCCAGGTCGATGTCTCACATGGACCTATATCGAAGAAGGCCCACCCTCCAGGGATCCCCGATCCCCTATACTAGTTGCGAGGCAGCTTATACCAGAACAGACAAACATCAAATCCAGCCCTGTCCCATTCCAGAGTAATGTGGTTGCACAGGGTTAATTGTTCTAGCAAAACTGCAGAGAACCAGGTGCGTTTTCGTAAATCCTTTTCCTCCGGTTTTCCTTCAGCATTTTGTAAAACAAAACCTTTCTCTTTCTCAACATCTCTTGGGAGGTCCCACCTCACCAAGTTTTTATCATAAAACATTTGGTAAAACTTTTTCCGGGGTCTTCCCATCCTCTAGCTTTTGCTTCGGCTAAATCGGGGTCTCCAAAGGGGTATGGTGGTTATGCACCATCTACTCTACTAGGGACAATTAGGTATCACCAAGGGGGTTGTACTTAGTAGTACTAAGGCGTAGTAGTTCGGAGGGGCCAACCCACTACTATATATTCAATCAACATATAGTAAAACAATGCAGTTTTAAAACAACAGAAGATAAAGCATGCATAAGTAAAATAGTAGGACAAGGCTTATGAGCAAGAAGGTGGCTTGCCTGATGATCAGCAATATGGCATAAATTTCCCTGGACTTGTTCTTTAGATAACCCAGAATACCCATTCCAATTATAAGTACCACTTCTTCTGCTTTCCGATTTCATCGCAACTATCGTCGTCCCGACAGCACATGCAAGCAAACCAAGCCATAATCAACACAAGGCATGCAAGCACCAATACAATACAGTAAACAAATGGATAAAACCAGATTAAGATTCAGATGGTTTTTAGAGGATTGGAATTAGGAGATTGAAATGGCCTTGCCTTGAAAGGTTAAGGAAAATCCCTTAGGATTTATAGTCTAGAACTACCTAAGAGATGGATTTTGGAACAAGAGCATATTATGTATGATACCATTGTGAAAACATGATACCAACAAAGAGGTATTGACAAAATGAAACCAACAAAAGTGGTTTCACTATTTTATCACTTACAGAAGATTTATAGTGATTTTTATAGTGAATAACACTCTAATTTTAGGAAATAATTCACTAGAAAGGTTCTGGAGCTCCAAAAATTATTTCCTTGGAGGGTTAGGTAGGTATTGATGTACGTGTTCACAGAGAGTTGGATTCATGTCATAATTACCAGAATGCCCTCAGGAAATTCCGAAAGGCAGTTATGTAGACACTTTGTCGTTTTCACCAAATTAAATCTACAGTAGCTTTTGATTTGATTCCAAGGAAACATGGTAGGTACTTCCAATTCCTTTCTTTAAATCTACAGTTTGGTGTTGCAAAACTTCTGTAGTGCTTTTTCTATTGGAATTACCCTAAGAAGAGATGATTAATTCACCAAAATGGGACAGAGCATCAATAAAATTTGATCTCCTGGGTTTTAGTAGTCCCTAGTGTACCACATCACAGGGAGTTGGAATGAGGTCAAAACCTTGGTTGGTTTGACCTGGAGAATTTATCTAGGGCAGAAACTAATAGTTTTTGTATATTGTACTATAGGCAAATTACTATTCACCTTGGCATGAGACCAAGATCCAGAGATGGGTACATTCAAAGGCTACCAGTGTCAGTTGAATTCATTCCATTTGGAGATGTGAAGCTCACATAGGAATTTATTTAGTGGGATAGACACATTTTGGTGGAAATAGTGCCCATAAATTATGAAAATAACTTTGGGCAATACACTAGTTCTACATGTTGCACAAAACATGTGATAGTAGGTATAAAATTATCTTTGGGTAGAATGTGGTACTTTTCATTTTTAAAACTATTTAATCTAAAGTGTACTTTTGTAGATCTGGTGGAAATTGATAAAAAGGAAAGGGACTGGGCTGGTTTTTCCCAAGGGAAATGTGTCACCGGGGAGGAAACGGCCCACCCGGCACTGGCTCGCGCGGGAGTGGTGTCTTTGAACCCGACAGGTGGGGCCCGGTCGTCAGCGTCAGCGAGAGCACGAAGGGGTATCTGCGAACGAGGGCCATTGGATCTAAAAGGAATCGACGATAGAGCGTCGTCTTCCTCCTCTATTCTAAGGGCGATGAGGTGAAGCCCTAGGGAGACTCGAGCAGCGGCGGGGAGCTCACCTGGGGCGCGGAGGGACGCAGGGGAGGTGTCGAGGCGACGAAGTCGATGGAGACGAGTCGGGAGAGGGGCGGAAGAGGGGTGTTCCGCAGGGAAGAGCCGCTCGCGCGACAGCGGCCGATGAGCATGTTCGGGAGCTTGGCGGGGGAGCTCCCAGAGGCTCGGGAGGCGACCGAGGAGACGATAGGGAGACGTGGCCGACGACGGCAACTCCAGGGATGGGCGGCAAGGCATGGTTCGATGCCGAAACAGAGCTTGCGTAGAGGTCACGGCGGCGCCAGCTTCGGGCTCGCCGGGGAGGCCTTTGCTGGGTACTGCGGGGGGAAAATAAGGAAGGGATGAGGTCAGTACGGCGAGGAGGTTCTCATAATGTAGCATGCAGCAGGAGAGGAACAAAGGGGAGGGAGCTTAGCTCGACTTGGGAGGGAGGCTGAAGCTCTTTTCCCTCTTCTTCTCGGGCAGCTCAGAGCAGGGGAGGAGGAAGAGGGTGCTCTGGGGAGGTGAGGTGGGGAGCTGAGGGACTGAATGAGGGGCCGAGGCGTGTGGGGAGGGCCTCTGGCCTAGTTATTTAGAGAGGTGGAGGTCCATGATGGACATAGTCCATGGAGCTTGTGGAAGAGGGAGGTGAAACCAATGGAGGGTTTTCTGTGGGTGGTGGAGGGGTTGTTCTGGTCGTGTCTAGGTCAGAGAGGAGTAGGGGCAGCTGTTGCAAAGCTTTGAGGGCAAGGAAAAAGAGGGGTTGGCTTGTGTCTCCATCATGAACAAGCACTAGAGACAAGGGGTGTAAGTTGCTACAGTGCTGCTACAGTGTTGCTACATTGTGGGCATGACCAGGGGAGGTGGAGTTGCTGTGGTGCATTACTTTGCAAGATTGGTGGTGGTTTTATATTGATTTAGCACAAAACTAGCTAGGTTTGCCAAATTGAGTAAATATGTGTTTGTGAAGGAAGCTCAAAGTTTTGGATAGTACAAGGAGGGAAAATGGTACTGGTAGATAGATGAGGTCAAGATATACTTCCAGGATTTATTTGGGATTTTTCAGAGGATTTAAAGTCCACTTAAAACCATTTACTCAAGAACTGCAGAAATGAATTCTTGGGTTTTAATTGATATTTTTACATTGGACAAGTAGATTTTTTGATGTGGGATGGTCCCATATGTGAATACACACTTAGGGGAATTTTCCCAAGATTTATTGAGGCTTAAAAGTATTTAAAACAATTATTATTCCATTTCTACCATTTAAGAAAATAGGCAAAAGAAATAATAAAGGATCTCAAAAATATTTAATTTTGAGATGTAAAGATAGGGTATGATATGTGGAACCCACATGAGTCAAAAGTTGGGGAAGTGTTTTGGGAAAAAACCAAACTTTCCTTTACGGAAGAAGTTTTGGGGATTTTATCTATTAAAGGAAATTAATAGATTTGGGGCCATAATAATTATGGATAATAATTGATAATTCTTGGTAGGTGATGTGTACAAGGTGTAACAAGCATGTGCAACCTTGGTATTGGAGAATCCAAGTTGATTTTGATGGAATACCCTAGATTAAGGATCTAGGGTGATGTTAATTTCATACCATCAAAACATGGTTGTATCTTCGAGTTCAGATCGCCCCTTGGGGCATGGGGTAGATGGATGGATATACAAAGTGATGTACATAAACATGGTACAGAGGTTTGAGTTTGATCTTGCTTGAGTTCACCAGGACAAGCTTTCAAACTTTGAATAAAATAAGCCTGCCAAAGCAGATTATCAGCTAGCCATCAAAACCTGGTGGGTTTAAACAGCTCAAAGATCCAATTGGTACAAGTGAAGTAGGTAATGATATACCTATATGAGTAGAACACAAACATGCAAAGAGTTGGTCCATAGAAGATTGGATGGTGGTGTGAGCTTATACCAAAGTAGGCATGTTGACTAGATTTGCAGGAAAGGTTATTTTCTTGCCTGCAAAACCATCAAGAACGAGTGGGTAGGAGGATGATCTATCCAAGGGAAAGAGTGGGCCATGGTAGTCCTTAGGATGGTTAACAAGTTGGTTCAGATGCATTTCCAAAAAATCACAAGGGTTGAGAAAGTGAGACATCCAAAAAGGTGATGTTGGAAAGAGATTTCCAGACTTAGCCAAATTTGGCAGAGTTAGGGTTTTGATTAGAATATGAGAAGGGATGTTTTTGTTGGGTTGCCAGGTACCAGAGCATCATCAAATGGATGATGTTGAAGAGTAGATTGACTAGAAGGGATCCACGCTTGATCGAGGTCTTCACTGAGTTGGAAGCTTCTAGAATTAGATCTCTTCAGAATTGATCTGGTTGAGGGTTTTAGATAATCACTCAGCAGTTAGAGTTCATATCCAGATTTGCATTCTTGCTTAGGGGTTGATGATTTTGAAACATCTGGATCCTAGTGATGAGCTCCTAGAGTAGCTCATACTATCTCCTAAGCAGACAATTCAAACAACAGATCAAAGCAACTCATCTTACAAACAAATCAACTACTACTGGGGTTACCACCAAGCTTAGCTTGAGGTAAGGATGGGTATTTTAAAATAGGTTGGATTTTGAACAAGGTAAGGTCCTTGGTATCTCTACCAAGAGTAGAATTCAAAAGTTTACAAAAAGGTTTTGTTAAATCTAGAGGTAAGAGTATTAGAAGGTTCTGTCTTGAAAACATAAGGAGATTATGTTATATAGCTCTCCATAGTTTTATCAATATAAGCTACTAAAATAGTTTTGGTTTCATAAGAATCTTGGCTCAGGTTTTGAATTGTCAGAACATTCGAGAATATGGAAATTAAGCCAAGATAGTTTTGGAAAGTAGCTTTGGTCAACTGGTGTTAAGGTAAGGAGTATATCATCTAATACACATTCACATGCATAAGCATATCCAAGCAACAAGCAAACACTTCAGTATTAAACAAGAAAAGTTTTTGTTCCCCTGATTTTTGCATTCTGAACAACTTTGCTGAAATTGGGATGTTACATGCAATGAAACTTGGTGTGGTTCATGAAAAACAGACAGGCAATGACACTAGTGGATCCTTATGTGGTTTGTTTAGAAGAACACACATGCAATGACACTGGGTGTGGTTCATGAAAAGAACAGACACGCAATGACACTGGTGGATCCTTATGTGGTTTGTTTAGAGGAACAAACATGGAATGACACCGGTGGATCCACGTGTGGTTCATGAGAAGAACACACATCCAATGACACTGGTAGATCCTTATGTCGTTCATGAAAAGAAATGACATGCAATGACACTGGGTGTGGTTCATGAAAATAACAGACATGCACTGGCACTGGTGTGGTTAATGAAAAGAACAGACATGCAATGACACTGGTGGATCCTTATGTGGTTCATGAAAAGAACAGACATGCAATGACACTGGTGGATCCTTATGTGGTTCATGAAAAGAACATACATGCAATGACACTTGTGGATCCTTCTATGGTTTGTTTAGAAGAACACACATGCAACGACACTTGGTGTGGTTAATGAAAATAACAGACATGCAATGACACTGGTGCATCCTTATGTGGTTTGTTCAGAGGAACAGACATGCAATGACACCGGTGGATCCACGTGTGGTTCATGAGAATAACACACATCCAATCACACTGGGTGGATCCGCATGTGGTTCATGAAAAGAACTGGCATGCAGTGACACTGGTAGATCCTTGTGTGGTTCATGAAAAAAATAGACAGGCAATGACACTGGTGGATCCTTATGTGGTTTGTTTAGAAGAACCCACATGCAATGACACTGGGTGTGGTTCATGAAAAGAACAGACACGCAATGACACTGGTGGATCCTTATGTGGTGTGTTTAGAGGAACAGACATGCAATGACACCGGTGGATCCACGTGTGGTTCATGAGAAGAACACACATCCAATGACACTGGTAGATCCTTATGTGGTTCATGAAAAGAACTAACATGCAGTGACACTGGTGTGGTTCATGAAAAGAACAGACATGCACTGGCACTGGGTGTGGTTCATGAAAATAATAGACATGCAATGACACTGGTGGATCCTTATGTGGTTCATGAAAAGAACAGACATGCAATGACACTAGTGGATCCTTATGTGGTTCATGAAAAGAAATGACATGCAATGACACTAGTGGATCCTTATGTGGTTCATGAAAAGAACAGACATGCAATGACACTGGTGGATCCTTATGTGGTTTGTTTAGAAGAACAGACATGCAATTACACTTGGTGTGGTTAATAAAAAGAACAGACATCCAATGACACTGGTGGATCCTTATGTGGTTTGTTTAGAGGAACAGACATGCAATGACACCGGTGGATCCACGTGTGGTTCATGACAAGAACACACATCCAATCACACTGGGTGGATCCTTATGTGGTTCATGAAAAGAACAGACATGCACTGACACTGGTAGATCCTTGTGTGGTTCATGAAAAGAACAGAGATGCAATGACACTGGTGGATCCTTATGTGGTTCATGAAAAGAACATACATGCAATGACACTGGTGGATACTTATGTGGTTCATGAAAAGAACAGACATGCAATGACACTGGTGGATCCTTATGTGGTTTGTTTAGAAGAACACACATGCAATGACACTGGGTGTGGTTAATAAAAAGAACAAACATGCAATGACACTGGTGGATCCTTATGTGGTTTGTTTAGAGGAACAGACATGCAATGACTGTTGGGAATATGCCCTAGAGGCAATCATGTATGATGATATTCCTATGTATTCATAAGGTTATGGTCCATGTATGAACTGCTAATATGTATCGTCGAATATGTGATTTGATTGTGGGACTACATATTCATGTTGTTCATACTAATTGTCTTTGGTCATTGAAGTTGTGCCGGACACACAACTTAGACCAATGTGAAAGTCGGCAGATGACTAGGTTCCACTTGTCATGGGCATGGAGATGCTATTCCGACTTACACGGATTCGGCTTAAGAGTTTAGCGAGTCGGACTGACCCATATTGAGATGCAACGAACAAGTCGTCATTTGCATATCTCAATCAATGTAATCCTTAGACCTGAGGTTATTGCACAATCCGAGTTGAGGATCTCTGACTTAGGTTCTGTCAAACGTTGTTCCGTCACTCGGAAGTTATAAAGGCGGAGTTCGGGTCGACTGAGAATCAAGCTGCGTGATGTGAATAACTAAGACGGGATTTTGCCCCTCCATCTGCAGAGATATTCTCTAGGCCCTCTCGGAAGATATGATTCGGAAAGCATGGCCATGCGCGTCACAGTTAAGTGTTAACCGAGGCAACGGACTAAGAGTTAGTCGGATGAATCACTTATCTCGGATCGAGAAAGAGAGTCAGACTATTTAAGGGATGACGATCATTCGCCTATAGTCCGACAAGGTATATCGTGAGACAAAAGGGACTCAGACGAAAGTCGCATTGCAAAGGTATGTCGTCATGACTTATTGGTACTTGGGAGTTGGCACGTTCTGCTAGGAGCTGCTACCAACTGATCGGTCACGAGTGAGACTCGGAATTGTGTCTGGGTTACCATGAGCCTGTCGGGTCACACACTTAAGAGCGGGAGCAAGTTTGGGTTAGACCCAAACAGGAAACCTATTTGGGTTGGACCCAAATAGAGACATGGACTTAGTCAGCAAGTGAGACTTGTAGTGGCTAATATAGGCCTTTTAGTGAATGGGCCACAAGTGAGTGGAGCCCACTTTCACTCCCTATATAAGCTGGGGCACAGGTGCTTAAAGCACAAGGTTAGGTCACTCCATGTGTTGGAAACCCTAGCCCAGTTCGTCCTGTCGCCGCCGTACCGGACCTAGCAGTCCATCGCGGGCGGTCCTCCTCGTACGTGTGGATACCGGCGGAGGTGATGTACGTTCAGAACTTCGACGATCGTGAAGAAAGAATGGATCGCGGATCGTGGAACTGGAACGGATCGCGAGGACTGCACTGCATCAAGCGACGTGCTTCATCAATTCTGCAAGTGCGCGTCTAGTGGTAATCCTCGTGGCCTTCTACCTAAGCTAGATCTTGGGATCACCGCGTAGGGAAAAAGTTTTGTTTATCTCTACAAGGACCAATAGTGGTATCAGAGCGTTAGCTTCTGGTTTTAGGCTCGAGATCATGCATATGTGATATGCGGTTGGCGTTAGATTGGATCTAATTGCAGTTTTGGTGGTCGATCTATGAGATAGATCGGTTTTGTACAACGTTGATTGGATCAACTGTACTCGGGGGAATGGATGATCTAGTTTCCGTGATCTAACTGCTAAGGTCGTGGAATGGCATACCCCTACCGGTCAGTTTCCGCCATCGGGGTAGACTGTGACACGTAAACCCGGATGCGGTGATCCAAGATCAAAGGGTTTGATTGAATCGGAGTCCGGATCGGATTTGGGTAAAATTGTTTTATCCGATGACGAAATCCATGTCCGGAATGCTTAGATGAGATCTGACGAGATCTGTGTTTTATCCGGTGACGAAATCCATGACCCGGACCGCCGGCTTCGCCCTGTCATAGCGCCTTAGATGTCGTTGCGAGTTTCACAACACTGGTAGATATCGTATCTATGCATAACTTGTTTTTGCAGGATGATGTTGTGAATGGTATGGCTTATGTGAATGTGATGTGTGTAATCCATACGTGATCTGCATATCACGGATTTTGTCAGCCGGCTGGAGCCTAGGTACTGTCATCTTATTGTATAATGGCCTGCGTGTCGGATTCTCTATGTAATTTGCATTACAAGCTAGTGTAGCTGTTTGGAGAATCCGGAAGGCATGCAAGTGGGTGTACATGGTGTAAGACGGCACGTGACAAGAAATGATACGAGTCGGATTACAGGCTTTATGGAGATGGAAATCGCCATGAAGAGAGCCATACCATTTCACATTATAATTGCTTTATTTTGTGTTAATGTTATGTCTTTGTTTTACCTCTATTAGATAGTTGGTAGAAAGTAATCCCTCAAAGAAGGTCTAGTCGGTTTCCCCGTTAGTGCTGCACCATCACAAGTCGGACATTTTTGGTAGTGGGCTCATAAAATTGAGGTGCTATCAATTCTTTCCGACTAGGTGGGTTCGAGTCGAACTCTTATAGCGGAAGCACTTGGTAATCTAGACAGGTCTATCACAACGGTTGTGGGACTTGAGGAAAAGTCGGATGGGAGCCGGGGCATGTGATGCCACCCATCCAACAGGAGTTGTATGAGATACGATTGACAAGGAGTTGTCTACCTAGATCACTTGACGGCTAGCGGTGATGCTAAAGCTCACTAGTCGACTTGCTTATTTATGGTCCTGAATCACTAAGTAACCATCAGAGGGGTGTTGGTTCTAGTGGGCGCATAAATATTAAAGTGTTTAATATGCTTGCTCTTTTATGGATACATGTCTTAAGTGTTTTGCATATTTTCTGTTGTAGATCAATGGCACCTAGCAGTCTTCCTCAGATTTCCGGTTGGTCTTTGAGAACCATCTTAGAGAAAGATAAGCTGAATGGAACTAATTTCACCAACTGGTATCGTAATCTGAGAATTGTTCTCAAACAAGAAAAAAGGGATCGTGTCCTAGACAACCCACTTCCAGCTGAGCCGGATGAGAATGCGACTGTCGCAGACACCAATGCCTACCATCGGATTTGTGATGAATCCACGGAGATTAGCTGTCTTATGCTTGCTCACATGGAACCGGACTTGCAGCAGCAGTTCGAGAATGTTGAGTCCTACGATATGATCGAAAGCCTCAAAAGTATGTTCCAGGCTCAGGCAAAGACTGAGAGGTATCAAGTCTTTCAGGCTTTGTTGAGCTGCAAGCTTAAGGATGGCGATCCACTGAGTCCCCATGTGATCAAGATGGTTGGTTACGTGCAGTCTCTGGAAAGACTTGGCTACCCCATAAGTGAAGAGTTCGCTACAGACATAATTCTGAAGTCTCTTCCTAGTGTGTATGGTCAGTTCATATCAAACTACCACATGCATGGTATGGATAAGAAGATCACTGAATTACATGGGATGCTCAAGCAGGCTGAGGCGGATCTCAAGAAAGGGGCCAGTCAAGTGTTGATGGTACAAAACAAGGCTAAGTTCAAGAAGAGTTCTTGGACTAAGAAGAAGAAGAAGGCAAAGTCAGGAGGTAAGGCGGAGGAACCAGTCCAAAGCGCTTCCTCAGGGACTAAGCCATCTCCTGCGGCCGGATCCACTTGCTTCTACTGCAACTTGGATGGCCACTGGAACAGGAATTGTAGCAAGTATCTGGCTGATAAAGCCAAGAGCGGAGGTGTGACTTCCGGCTCAGGTGCGCTTGTTTGCAATGTTATAGACATTTATCTAGCTGATGCACCTGGTAGTTCTTGGGTATATGATACCGGATCAGTCATTCACATATGCAACTCATTGAAGGGACTAGTAAGAACTAGGAGCGTGGCAAGAGGCGAGGTGGACATTAGAGTCGGAAAAAAAGCGAGAGTCGCTGCGTTGGAAGTCGGCACAATGTAACTTCATTTACCTTCTGGATTCATAATGGAGCTAAATAATTGTTATTATGTTCCAGTGCTTAGTCGAAACATCATTTCTGCCTCATGTTTGATGAGACAGGGCTATGAGTCGAATATTAAGAATAATGGTTGTTCTTTATATTTGAATGATATGTTTCATGGCTTTGCGCCCGTCTGGGACGGGTTATTTATTTTGAATCTTGATAATGAATCTTCCTATAACATAAATGTGAAAAGGTTGAAACCAAATGATCTGAATATGACTTACTTTTGGCATTGTCGGCTTGGTCATATAAGTTGGAAATGCATGAAGAAGCTCCATGATGATGGACTCCTAACTTCGTTCGACTAGGAGTCGTTCGAGACATGCGAATCCTGCCTTCTCGGCAAGATGACCAAGACACCTTTTGCAAAGAGTTGTGAAAGGGCGTCCGACTTATTGGGACTAGTACATAGTTGTAACACCCTCGAATCGGCCCCAAATGCAAGTTTTAGCCCTTTCCGCCAAACCCGCATAGAAACGATTCAAGGACGCCCACCAGGCACTTTCGTGCGGGTGGAAAAAGAAGTAATACCATTACACAACAGTCCTCGATGGGACCCACAGAACAGATATACATACAATACGACTCCACGAGTCAAGAATACCGATATACAATACAAAGATCCAAACCACCTTGAAAACGATAGGGCGTCCGACTACGGACAAGATGCAACTGGGGCTAAGAGCCCTGAAGAACAACCAATGGCGTCCATAACCCTGCCCAGGCCAAGCCGGAAGGGTAACCCTGCTAACGACGTCGATCTCAAACCTGCTAAAACAAAAGGGGTGCCGACAAAGGGCAAAGGAAAAAGAGGAGCGTTAGTACTGAGGCCAGTACACGACAAGGCTAGAATTCGGCGGCTCTCGCCTACATAGGTATGGTGGGCTGAAGCGGCAGCGCAGCGGCACTAAACAACCTATAGAGATTCGACACAACTGGCGGTTATCAGAGAGGGATAAGAAAGACCTATTCGGATCCAACCTGAAGCTAACATCCAACAAACCCATCCTGATATTTCCCCCTCGAGACCAAACGAGGAAGTCGGACCAAGGAACTCACACAGTTGGCAATTTTACTCATTCCATTATAGTTGCAGCAATTATTAATCAGATATAGATAGCATGAGTCATCCTGATAGCATAAGTAGTGGACAGTTTTAGTTAACATACCGTGTAGTGGGAACATTTACTAGTCAGATATAATTGTCCTGAGGAATCCCAAAACCCAGCATTGGTTGACACTCTTATCACATTCCATTGGAGTTGCAATACTTACTAGGCAGGTGTAGCATGACACAGATCACCACAGATCCACCAGTTGTTGGCATTTTTAATATCCATTCCGTTATACTTGAGCTGATTACTAGGCACATATTAAATCAAGTTTATAGCACTACTTTAGTTATGCTTGTCTATGATCGAGATACTGTGCTCCAAGTCGTCCATAACCACGGACACGGCTTTCAGAAAGTTTTACCCTGCAGGGGTGCACAAATAGCAACACACACTCGATCAACCTCAGAAAAACCAACTCAAAACCCAACGAGGCATTCACGATAAAACGATCACAGAATTCAGAAATATTTTAGGGGGCCACCCCACTAAGCTACCCGCAACGAAGTTGGCCGGCTCCGGAACGGACCCGGGGTTTGTGTCAATGGCTGTAAACGACTGGGAACCCGAAAGTGTGACTGGGCTTGTCGATACCGCGAAAACATTCCACGTTCCAAAACAGTACAGGTGCTCCACGCACAATCTTAAATAAACTAGTAATGCATGGCATAGGTACAGAATAGTAATAAAGCCCCAAACTACTTTGTGGCCCCAAGAAATAGAAATGAATCAAGCTCTGGCTCAGGGGGGTCCATAAGGCCTCCAGGATGTGGATAGTGCGAGTCAAGGAACATGTGTCAAGTACTCGAGGTCCTACGGGACACAAGTGAGCGTGGAAGAACCAAATAACATCTATTGCCCACCGATGCCTCTGCATTAGTTATATCTAGCATTTTAATGGTTGTAATTAAAGTCATGAGCATCTCCACCGATAAGCATCTCCACCATTAAGCATCTGCCAGCATTTTATCAACTGTGGTACTGGACAACACGAGATCGCACATGAGCAAGCACTACGACTTGCAAGGCCAGCTATCTACCAAACACGGGAAATAGGATGTGTCCAAGGCAATATAGGGGCTGCACGGGACATAACTGGTGCACGGAAACTAAAGCATCACGACACGGATAGCAATAGATCAACATGAGGAAATAAAGACTATAAATGCAAAATAGGTAGAAGGGGAAGAGATGCTCGCCTGGGAAAACACTGCCGAAGGTTCATATCCGGATAACTTGTTGACACTTGCATCCACTCATCGGACTAATCCGCGAAGAAACAAAAACTAGAAGAAACACCGGATGCCATATTTAATACTACGCAAAAGATCTGGCATGATTATGCTATGCATGCAAGATGAACAATTTAATATGTGACAGTCGATAATGTCATATTATAAAAATAATGGGGGTCTCGGATAGGGAATCACAATTAGGGTTCGGCGAACTTGGGCTCCGAGGGGTTCGGGGTCCGGTCTCAGGGTTCGACGGGGATTCGCGGGGTCATTCTCGGACAACAGAGTAGATATTGGCGTTCTGGGATGAAGGACTTGATTTGGCGTCGGAGGATCATCGGGTTCGCCCTGGTCGGTGTCAATCTTGTTGTCGCGAAGATCTTGTCAGGTCCTCGGATCCGGGAAGTAGATCTTGTCGCACGGTGTCCGGGTAGGCGAACTTGGCGGGTTGGGGACGATCTTGTCGGGTCCGCGTAACGGTCGGTCTTGGCGTTCGGGGTGAAGAACTAGGCATCCTCGAGGAAATACTTGGCGTATCCATGTCAGCGACCTTGGCGTCCGGGAAGGAGTAGTTTCCGCACCAGGGTTCGGGGTTGCTTCAATCAGATCCATGACGAAGTGCTTGTCGTCCCAAGTAGAAGTTCTTGTTGATCCGGGAGTAGATCTTGGGGTTCCACGTCGAAGGCCTTCGGGTACGGGGGTCTTCGGGGTCTTGGGGGTCTTGGGGTTCTCGGTAGGAGATCTTGAGGTGCATTCTTGTTTTCGAGAGATCTTGGCGAGGGTCGGAGAGCTTGGCGTCCGGGAAGGCGATGATGTCATCCCGACCTTGTTCAATGTCGAACTTTCTCTGGTGGTCGTCGTACTTGTCCGATGAAGATCTTGTCGCGGCTAGCCTTAGAGGAAGAGGGTTGTACGCGGAACACTAAGTACCCCGATGGCTAGTAATAACACAAACACACGCACATCCACATATGTGCACAGATGAACAACAGATCCGTGCGAGTAGCACACAAACAGGAACCCCGTAGGTACATGGCGGTGACGTCCGCGGGGTCGCGCGGCCGGGGTCGGCGCTGGAGGGTGGCGGGCGGCGGCGTACGTCGGTGGGGAAGGAGGGCGAGGTCGCCGGCTGGGCAGGCCGGGGAGGAGGGACCGACGGTGGCGGCGGCTTGCCAACGCGGGGCCGGTGGCCGGCAGAGACGAGGACTGCGGCCACGGGGGGCTTGCGTAGGCGGCCGCGAAAGAGGGCAAGGGAGGCGGCGGAGATGGTCTCGGCGTGGGGTTAGGGAAGGGGAGACGGCCGGAGGCGGGAGGTCGAGGATGCCCGGGGCGAGCGGACGCGGAACTCGGTTTCGGAGGGGACGCCGGCAGCGGGGTAGGGCGAGGCGGAGTGGAGGGGACCCGAGGCGGCGCCGGGCTCGGTTAGAGGCGGCGGAGGACGCAGGGGCTCGACGAGGGGCGAGGAAGGGCGACGGGGTCGGCAGGGAACACGGAGGCACGGACGACGGCCGGCGACGGGACGGCCGCGCGGCGGCGTGATCTGGCGGCGGGGAGGAAGACACGCGGGAGACGGGCGGCGGCGTCGGCGGGGGCGAGCCGGGGAAGAGGAGCGCGGTGGAGAGGGAGACGGGGCGGAGGACGGCGCCGGTGAGGGGAGGAGCGGGGCGGCGGCGTCTGCGGTTGGTGGAGGCGGGGCTCGTGGTAGGAGGGAGGGGTGAGAGAGAGGGACACATGGTAGGCCAGGGTTGTTGGGGCGACGTGGTGGGCTAGGGAAAAGGTAGGCGCGGGGTGCGAGGTGGTCAGGGCCGGAGGGTGGTTGGTGGCGTGCGGGAGCGGGCGGTGGGGGGACGCGCGCGTGTAGGGGCCTTGCTGGCGCCGGGGTGGATAGGATGGTGGCTGACGGGGTGGGACCGAGGTGGAACAGGGAGGCAGGTGGCTAGGCAGGAAACGAGTTGGGAGGAGGGAGTTGCGCGCGCGGTGCGACGTGGCTGGCGGCGGTGTGTGTTGCTGCGTGTGAGTAGGGACAGGGGCTGAGGTGGCGAGTTGTGAGTGGAGGGAGTGAGGTGGAGGGGGCTGGGTAGATTAGGTTTGAGTAGATTAGGGATTAGACTAGGTTTTAGTTTAGGGCTTGGAGCTGGCCGGCCGGGCTTTCGGGCCTGGCGGGCTGCCTCCTAAAAATAAAAGAAATATCTTATTATTTAAAACGGGGCTTTTGAAAACCGTTGTTAGACGAAACAAAATAATCCGGAGACCCGGGTTTTGATTTGAAATTAAGACAGGGGATATTTAGAAAACAAAACTAGGTTTTTAGAAAATAGTTTTATGCAAACAAATGCAAGATGACATGACGATGCTCAAATGCAAGGTGGCATGATGACATGAGCATGCGGTCATGACGATGCAATGCACAAAAACAACGTGATTTTCTAGTAGTGGTTTTGCGGGGCGCCACAATAGTGATGTATGTGGCCCAATGAGCACGACAACTAGAGGTGGTTATGAGTACTTCATTACCTTCACTGATGATTTGAGTAGATATGGATATATCAACTTGATGAAACATAAGTCAGAAGCCTTTGAAAAGTTTAAGGAATTCCAGAATGAGGTACAAAATCAATTTGGCAAGAAAATAAAGTTTCTTCGGTTGGACCGAGGAGGCGAGTACATGAGCCATGAGTTTGATGACCATCTAGAGAGTTGTGGAATAGTTCCCCAGCTCACTCCTCCAGGAACGCCGCAGACAAACGGTGTGTCGGAAAGGAGGAATCAGACCTTGTTGGACATGGTACGGTCAATGATGAGTCGGACAGATCTGCCTTTATCACTTTGGGGATATTGTCTAGAAACTGCAGCGTTCACACTAAACAGAGTACCAGCAAAGTCGGTAGAGAGGACACCGCATGAGATGTGGACTGGCAAGAAGCCGAGTTTGTCTTTTCTTAAGATTTGGGGTTGTGAAGCTTTTGTCAAGCGACTTCAGTGGGACAATATTACAGCTAAGTCGGATAAGTGTATTTTCATGGGATATCCGAGGGAAACCTTGGGTTACTACTTCTACAACCGAGAAGAGGGCAAAGTGTTTGTCGCTCGGAACGGTGTCTTCCTTGAGAAAGAGTTTCTCAGTTGGGGAGTCAGTGGGAGTATGGTGCATCTCGAAGAAATTCGAGAGATACCGGCTAGCAGCGAGTCGGCAAAAGCCTTAGAGGTTGAGCCGGACGTGGTACCTGAGCGGGAAACTGCACCAACACTGCGAAGATTGGCCAGATTGCGAAGTGTTCGTGATGTGATGTTGTTGGACAGTGATGAGCCTGCAACTTATTCGGAAGCGATGGTGGGTTCTGATTCTGAGTCATGGCTTGGAGCCATGAGATCCGAGTTAAAGTCCATGGATGAAAATCAAGTTTGGAACTTGGTTGATCTGCCAGACGGTGCAAGACCCGTCGAGTGCAACTGGGTCTTTAAGAAGAAAACTAATATGGATGGAAATGTTTCTATCTATAAAGCACGGCTTGTCGCGAAGGGGTTCCGACAAGTTCAAGGAGTTGACTACGATGAGACTTTCTCTCCTGTAGCAATGCTTAAATCACTTCGGATCATGTTAGCTATAGCAGCCTATTTCGACTATGAGATATGGCAGATGGATGCCAAGACGGCTTTCCTTAATGGAAATTTAACCGAGGACGTGTATATGATACAGCCCGAGGGTTTTGTTGATCCGGCTAATGCTGACAAGGTATGCAAGCTTTGGAAATCCATTTATGGGTTGAAGCAAGCATCTCGGAGTTGGAACATTCGCTTTGATGAGGTAGTCAAATCGTTTGGTTTCATCAAGAGTGATCATGATTCTTGTTTATACAAGAAGTTTAGTGGGAGAAAAGTAAACTTTCTGATCTTATATGTGGATGACATATTATTGATTGGAAATGATGTCCAGATGTTGCAAGAGACCAAGGAATCATTAGAAAAGAGATTTTCGATGAAAGACTTGGGTGAGGAGACTTACATACTAGGAATCCGTATCTATAGAGATAGATCAAAGCGGCTCATTGGATTGAGTCAGAGTACATATTTGTACAAAGTGTTGAAGAAGTTCAACATGGAATCGTCTAAGAAGGGGTTCTTACCGATGTCCCATGGCATAAAACTTAGCAAGACTCAGTGTCCTTCGACAACTGATGAGCGAAGTCGGATGAGTGCGATTCCGTATGCTTCTGCAATTGGATCCATCATGTACGCTATAATTTGTACTAGGCTGGATGTTTCCTATGCTCCAAGTGTTGTGAGCAGGTAGCAGGCTGACCCTGGAGAAATGCACTAGGCAGTGGCTAAAAATATCCTCAAGTACTTGAGGACTAAGGATATGTTCCTGGTTTATGGAGGTGAGGATGAACTCAGTGTAAAGGGTTACACGGATGCGAGTTATCTCACTGACTCGGGTGATTCTCGTTCGCAATCCGGATATGTGTTCGTGATAAACGGAGGGGCTGTGAGCTATAAAAGTTCCAAGCAAGAAACGGTGTCTGCGTCTACGATAGAGGCTGAGTATATTGTTGCCTCGGAGGCGGCAAAGGAAGCCGTTTGGATGAGGAATTTCCTCATGGATCTTGGTGTGGTTTAGGGCTCGTCCAATCCGTTAGACGTGTATTGTGACAACAATGGTGCTATTGCACAAGCCAAGGAACCTAGACAACACCAGAAGAACAAACATATACTCATGCGGTACCGCCTTATTCACCAGTTCGTGGATCAAGGTGATATCAAGTTATGCAAGATACACACGGATGCAAACATTGCGGATCCGTTCACAAAGCCACTTCCACAGCCGAAGCATGAGGCGCACCTGAGGGCAATGGGCATTAGATGCCTAGACATGTGATGTCGGAAGATTGACTCTAGTGCAAGTGGGAGACTGTTGGGAATATGCCCTAGAGGCAATCATGTATGATGATATTCCTGTGTATTCATAAGGTTATGGTCCATGTATGAACTGCTAATATGTATCATCAAATATGTGATTTGATTGTGGGACTACATATTCATGTTGTTCATACTAATTTTCCTTGGTCATTGAAGTTGTGTCGGACACACAACTTAGACCAATGTGAAAGTCAGCAGATGACTAGGTTCCACTTGTCATGGGCATGGAGATGTTATTCCGACTTACACGGATTCGGCTAAAGAGTTTAGCGAGTCGGACTGACCCATATTGAGATGCAACGAACAAGTCGTCATTTGCATGTCTCAATCAATGTAATCCTTAGACCTGAGATATTTGCACAATCCGAGTTGAGGATCTCCGACTTAGGTTCTGTCAAACGTTGTTCCGTCACTAGGCAGTTATAAAGGCGGAGTTCGGGTCGACTGAGAATCAAGCTGCGTGATGTGAATAACCAAGACGAGATTTTGCCCCTCCATCTGGAGAGATATTCTTTGGGCCCTTTCGGAAGATATGATTCGGAAAGCATGGCCATGCGCGTCACGATTAAGTGTTAACCGAGGCAACCGACTAAGAGTTAGTCGGATGAATCACTTATCTCGGATCGAGAAAGAGAGTCGGACTATTTAAGGGATGACGATCATTTGCCTATAGTCCGACAAGGTATATCGTGAGGCAAAAGGGGCTCAGACGAAAGTCGCATTAGAAAGGTATGCCGTCATGACTTATTGGTACTTGGGAGTTGGCACGTTCTGCTAGGAGCCGCTACCAACTGATCGATCACGAGTGAGACTCGGAACCGTGTCTGGGTTACCATGAGCCTGTCGGGTCACACACTTAAGAGGGGGAGCAAGTTTGGGTTAGACCCAAACAGGAAACCTATTTGGATTGGACCCAAATAGAGACATGGACTTAGTCAGCAAGTGAGACTTGTAGTGGCTAATATAGGCCTTTTAGTGAATGGGCCACAAGTGAGTGGAGCCCACTTTCACTCCCTATATAAGCTGGGGCGTAGGTTCTTAGAGCACAAGGTTAGGTCACTCCATGTGTTGGAAACCCTAGCCCCAGTCCATCATGTCGCCGCCGTACCGGACCTAGCAGTCCATCGCCGGCGCTCCTCCTCGTATGTGTGGATACCGGCGGAGGTGATGTGCATTGAGCACTTCGACAATCGTGAAGAAAGAACAGATCGTGGATCATGGAACCGGAATGGATCGCGAGGATTGCACCGCATGAAGCAACGTGCTTCATCAATTCCGCAACTGTGCGTCTAGTGGTAATCCTCGTGGCCTTCTACCTGAGCTAGATCTTAGGATCACCGCGTAGGGAAAAAGTTTTGTTTGTCTCTACAAGGACCAACAATGACACCGGTGGATCCACGTGTGGTTCATGAGAAGAACACACATCCAATCACACTAGGTGGATCCTTATGTGGTTCATGAAAAGAACTGACATGCAGTGACACTGGTAGATCCTTGTGTGGTTCACGAAAAGAACAGGCAGGCAATAAAACTGGTGGATCCTTATGTGGTTTGTTTAGAAGAACACACATGCAATGACACAGGGTGTGGTTCATGAAAATAACAGACACGCAATGACACTGGTGGATCCTTATGTGGTCTGTTTAGAGGAACAGACATGCAATGACACCGGTGGATCCACGTGTGGTTCATGAGAAGAACACACATCCAATGACACTGGTAGATCCTTATGTGGTCTTTCTAGAGGAACACACATGCAATGACACCGGGTGTGGTTCATGAAAAGAACAGACATGCAATGACTTATGTGGTTTGTTTAGAAGAACACACATGCAATGACACTAGGTGTGGTTCATGAAAAGAACATACATGCAATGACACTGGTGGATCCTTATGTGGTTTGTTTAGAAGAACACACATGCAATGACACTGGGTGTGGTTCATGAAAAGAACAGACACGAAATGACACTGGTGGATCCTTATGTGGTTTGTTTAGAGGAACAGACATGCAATGACACCGGTGGATCCACGTGTGCTTCATGAGAAGAACACACATCCAATGACACTGGTAGATCCTTATGTGGTTCATGAAAATAACTGACATGCAGTGACACTTGGTGTGGTTCATGAAAATAACAAACATGCACTGGCACTGGGTGTGGTTCGTGAAAAGAATAGACATGCAATGACACTGGTGGATCCTTATGTGGTTCATGAAAAGAACAGACATGCAATGACACTGGTGGATCCTTATGTGGTTCATGAAAAGAACATACATGCAATGACACTGGTGGATCCATATGTGGTTTGTTTAGAAGAACACACATGCAATGACACTGGGTGTGTTTAATAAAAAGAACAGACATGCAATGACACCGGTGGATCCACGTGTGGTTCATGAGAATAACACACATCCAATCACACTAGGTGGATCCTTATGTGGTTCATGAAAAGAAATGACATGCAGTGACACTGGTAGATCCTTGTGTGGTTCATGAAAAAATAGACAGGCAATAACAATGGTGGATCCTTATGTGGTTTGTTTAGAAGAACACACATGCAATGACATTGGGTGTGGTTCATGAAAAGAACAGACACGCAATGACACTGGTGGATCCTTATGTGGTTTCTATAGAGGAACAGACATGCAATGACACCGGTGGATCCACGTGTGGTTCATGAGAAGAACACACATCCAATGACACTGGTAGATCCTTATGTGGTTCCTTAAAAGAACTGACATGCTGTGACACTAGGTGTGGTTCATGAAAAGAACAGACATGCACTGGCACTAGGCGTGGTTCATGAAAAGAATAGGCATGCAATGACACTGGTGGATCCTTATGTGGTTCATGAAAAGAACATACATGCAATGACACTGGTGGATCCTTATGTGGCTCATGAAAAGAACAGACATGCAATGACACTGGTGGATCCTTATGTGGTTTGTTTAGAAGAACAGACATGCAATGACACTGGGTGTGGTGAATAAAAAGAACAGACATGCAATGACACTAGTGGATCCTTGTGTGGTTTGTTTAGAGGAACAGACATGCAATGACACCGGTGGATCCACGTGTGGTTCATGAGAAGAACACACATCCAATCACACTGGGTGGATCCTTATGTGGTTCATGAAAAGAACAAACATGCACTAGCACTGGTAGATCCTTGTGTGGTTCATGAAAAGAACAGACATGCAATGACGCTGGTGGATCCTTATGTGGTTCATGAATAGAACAGACATGCAATGACACTGGTGGATCCTTATGTTGTTCATGAAAAGAACAGACATGCAATGACACTGGTGGATCCTGATGTGGTTTGTTTAGAAGAACACACATGCAATGACATTGGGTGTGGCTAATGAAAAGAACAGACATGCAATGACACTGGTGGATCCTTATATGGTTTGTTTAGAGGAATAGACATGCAATGACACCGGTGGATCCACGTGTGGTTCATGAGAAGAACACACATCCAATCACACTAGGTGGATCCTTATGTGGTTCATGAAAAGAACTGACATGCAGTGACATTGGTAGATGTCAACACCCGGATTTTTAATTCCAGATGCCCGTTATGGCATACCTGGCAATCCCAGGATTACCATTTTTGCGAGACATAACGGATTGGATATCACATTACATCATCCATTACAAACCATACATAAGGTCTTACACTAATAAGGATCGCATGATCCAGTCTTAATACAACAAGCAGCGGAAATAAAAGATAGCGTAGCGGTAGGGTCCATCTTCAGGGGGCATAGGCAATGCTGACGAAGGCAGATAGTCCTAGTTATCATAGCCGTCCTGCTGACCATCATCTTGATAATCTCCTTCATAGTCTGGCCATGGTAATAGCCAGGGACAAAAGCCATGAGTACTCTTTAAGTACTCGCAAACTACCACTAACAACTAGTATAAATCTAAGTTGAAGTGCTAACTCTATGTTTAACTACCAAGTTAAGTTTGATACCTAAGTTGAGTTCTGAAGCAAAGAAAGATAAGGTAAACTCCTAAAATCACTTAAGTTGGGAAGCTATTGTCATAAACACAACCCTGTTGTGGTCAAGTCAAGATTCATCATTATTTTCAAAGTATTTAGAAAACATCTGACAACGAAACATTATGGCCATTCCAACTGTCCATAACCGCGGACACGGCTATTCGAATAGTTTGACACTCTGCAGAGATGGTACACTTTCACCACAAGATTCGATACATTTGTCAGGGATAACCCTGAATCATCATACTTAGTATGCAGATAATCAAACATAACCTTCCCTTTTCACACCCTAGTATAAGCACCTCTCCTATGAGCATGGCCTCCCAACCATGACCACCAGTCATCTTGGGCACTACATAGGTGGACAACATTGAGAGGTAGCCTCATCTCAAACCTCTCCTGTGAGGGAACTAATACTAATGCGTATAAATTTCCAGCTAAGCCTTACCCAATTCAGGTAATGTGGTTGTACGGTAAACTTGGAATGGTATCGCATCCGAATCCAACCATCAGTTTTATAAAAGGGTTAAGGCTCATGCCTCAACATTTTCATCATCATCAACCAATGGTGTTTCTCAACACATGTCAAAACATCTCAATAGAATGACTCATCATTCTAAGGTTTTCATAATTCATTTTCACCAAGTGTTCCCATCTAAAGTGACTCAAGTTTTTGATCTACTATAAACTACTAAGTTAAGAGTGTTCACTAAGGTGGTAAAGATGTGTTCAATCTCATTCCATAGAATGACATCTAAAGGTTTCTAAATAGGTCAATTTTTATACTTTTTATGCTACCTTCAAAACAAGTAAAGGACTTTGTATAAACTAAGGGGGTAAAACTTCTAACTAATACTTGGAGTACCAATAGTCAAAAAGGGGTGTGATCAAGGCATGCTTAAGGCATCTTTGCTAAACCATCTAGTTTGGTCCTAACTTGTTAAGCACTAAACTTGCAAGTGTTAGCTTGCACTGTTAATGGTGGTTTGCAAGTACAACTTTCAAGGGTTAATCTTGGATAGTGCTAGCTTGCTAATAGTAGCTGGCATTGTTAATACATAGGGAGTGCACAATCACCAAAAAACACTTAACTAGGCTAGATAGCATTCTAAGACACACAATTGATGATCTATTATCATCACAAGCATCACAAGTTTGAATCAAAAGTTTCCTTCTTTTTATTTTAGAAAAGTAATTTCTACTATTGACAAATTAACTAAAATTTAATATTCACCACCAAAATATGGGATCATGTGGACACATGTCCTCACCACACATTCTAACATGTGGGAATGAGATTTAAGGGTTGGATCAATATTACTTTGGTTTAAGTTCATTATTTAATGATTTAAAGTGACTAGAAATTCCTATATAGCATTATTTTGGTACTAGTCCAAATTCACTGCATGTAAACCTTAATATTATTACATATTTGGATAGATATGGTGAAATGTGATTTTTGAGAGTTGGAATCAACTCAAAATCTAACTTGGTTGATTTTATAAAAATGTTGCAAGTTGCAAAAGCTTCTGTCTTCTTATTTTTATTAGGAGAGATCTATAAAACTAATTGAATTAAATCCAACGGTCTTGGGTAGATTACTTCCATACCTTTCCGACCAAATTAGTTTCATGCAATTTGGATTTGTAAAACTCACAGAATGGCTTTTTTGAAATACTGGACAGAAACTAGATTCAAGTAAAAAAAAAATCCAGATTTGAATAGGTGGGCTAGCGTGGGAAAAGGAATGGGCCGGTCCAGTGGCGCTCCACGGCGCGGGGCTCAGCTGACAGGGGGTCCCGTGTGTCAGCGGCACTTAAAACGCGAAACGGTACGCGCGCTGTGGGCCGTGCGATTAGAATAGGAATCTACGGCTGAGGGTCGTCGTCGATGACGAACAGGTCGCCGGCGAGCTCGAACCCTAGCGGCTCGGTGGGGGACTGCTGGGGGTGTACCAGGGCTCCAGCAGGGTCGGCGAGGCGGGCAAACGACGTGGAAGACGACGGCGAGGCGAGGCGTGGTCGCGGTGGAGCTTGGGGCGGCCGAAATCAACGGCGCCCTTCTCCTCCTACCACGGCTGCTCCGGCTCCAATTCCGGCGAGCTGCTGCTCCACTTGCTCCGGCTAGAGGTGGGTAAGGTCCAGAGAGGTGAGGGGAGTGGACTGGTGTAGAGAGAAGAGGCTGGGGAGGGCTCCTTTTATAGGCTCGACGGTGAGACCGAGCGGGATGGGCGGTCGACGGTGGCGACATGGCTACGGCGAGGTAGAGGCATGGCTGGGGGTGGCGATCGATGGGCGGTTCCCTGACGGTGCTCTAGAACTTAATTGCGGCCGTAGGGGCGGTGGCACGCGGTCGGGGCGAGGTGGCGCTCTGCGTGGCAGAAACGGCGGTGTCCATGGCGAGCGGTGGCTGTGGTGCGTTGGGCGGCGAACGGGCGTGTCCGTCGTGTTCCCTGTGTCGTGGCGGTGCGGTAGGCGTGGGCTGCGGTCGAGCAGTGGCTTGTGCACGTGTGCCGGGTGTGGCGCTCTGGCGTGCGCTCGGCATGGTGCGGTGGCACTGGGCGCGGTTTGTGCTTGGTGGTCCACTGTACTCCTGGGCTCGGGTAAGGGACGGTGGGCGGCGGTGAGGTGCTGGCTACCTCCTAGATATGGAGAGAGAGGGGGAGGTGGTCTGCTGGGGTGAGAGCAAGGTTGGCCGGCGAGTTGGTGCTCGGCATGGCTTGGCCTTGCCACTAGGGTGTAGGGGATGGGGTGGTAATGGCATGGTTTGATCAAGTGGAGACAGAGGGAGTGTTTTGTGGTCAATTGGGTGGCAAAACCCTATAGAAACAGTGAGCTAGCTATTTGTGTTTGATTCTGCCTGCCATGTGTTTGATGAAATGGCCACATGAAAATTCTTTTTGAATTTTGAGTTCAAAATTTTTGAGTGATCCCCCCTAGTGATAGGCAGTATCTGGTTGCAACGGTTTTGAAAGTGGAGCTCAAAAAGATGGGTTTTGAAATAGGGGTTATCTATGCATATGCATTAGATTCAATTTTAAACTTATATTTAAAATAGTTAATAGAAAGTTTTTAGCAGATCAAAAGGTGGGCCTTGGTACCTCATTATGTGTACAAGCAAGGGGTGCAAAGATCAAGGATTGTTTCTGTTAGAATTTGAGTACTAGGAATAGCCAAAGTAGGCATGAGAGTTAAATTTGACAAAATGACCATTCCTCCTTTTTAATTCTTTTTTATTTGATTTTCTTTAGGAAAAGATTGGGAATGATGTAGATGATGTTTAAATCACCTAAGAAACATTTTACAAGCATTGGATCACTCAATCATGGCAATTCAAAACAACTCCTATTTTAAATGCACACATATATGAATGCTTTCATATTAACTTTGGAAAAGTTTTTGTTAACCCCAAATTTGATTGATTTGATCTTGATAAGCTTGGATTGAAGTTTTGGGATGTTACAAATCTTCCCCCCTTAAACAAAATCTCATCCCAAGATTTACAAAGAAAACTAGGAACTAAAGAGATCTGGGAACTCCGTCCTAATGAAATCTTATCGCTCCCAAGTAGCTTCCTCCTCGGTATGGTTGCTCCACTGAATCTTGAGAAACTTGATACTCCTGGTCCTGGTGGTTCTGTAAGCTTCTTCTAAGATACGGATGGGTACTTCTCGATAGGTCAGGTCCTTGTTAATTTCCACAACTCTGTGATCGATGTTCTTGAAAACTTCATTCTTCTCGGGCACTTCCAAGCATTTGCGAAGTAACGAGATATGGAACACATTATGGATGGCTGACATATCTTCAGGCAGTTCCAACTGATACGATACTTCTCCTCGACGGTTCAGAATCTTAAAAGGTCCGATATATCTGGGGGCTAACTTTCCTTTCAAACTAAAGCGTTGAGTTCCTTTCAAGGGTGAAACCTTGAGATATACAAAATCTCCGACATTGAAAGTCAGGTCTCTCCTTCTTTTGTCAGCATAGCTCTTTTGTCTGGATTGGGCGGTCTTGAGATGCTCACGGACTTTGTGAACTTTCTCTTCTGCTTCTTGGAGAATGTCGGGTCCGAAGATCTGACTCTCTCCTACTTGCGACCAATTCAAAGGGGTACGACACTTTCTTCCATATAGGAATTCAAATGGTGCCATCTGCAAACTAGCTTGATAAATGTTGTTATATGAGAATTCTGCGAAAGGCAGGCAGTCTTCCCATTTTGATCCATATTCTAACACACAAGCTCTAAGCATATCCTTTAGGATTTGGTTGACTCTCTCAGTCTGTCCATCTGTTTGTGGGTGATATGCTGTACTGAAATTCAACTTTTTTCCTAAACCTACCTGTACTTTCTGCCAAAATCTTGAGGTAAACTGGGTTCCTCTATCTGATACAATGGTCTTGGGGGTTCCATGCAGACTAACAATCCTAGCAATGTATAGCTCTGCTAACTTTGCACTCTGGTAAGTTCTTTTGACAGGTATAAAGTGGGCTACCTTGGACAGTCTATCAACTATGACCCAGATTGAGTCATTTCCCCTACTAGAAGTAGGTAAACTGCTGATAAAGTCCATTCCGATAGAATCCCATTTCCATTTCGGAATTTTCAATGGTTGCAACAGTCCTACAGGCCTCTGATGTTCTGCCTTGACTCTTTGATAGATGTCACATTTGGCGATGTAGCTTCCGATCTCTCTCTTCATCTTGTGCCACCAAAATTGCTCTTTCAAAATCCTGATACATCTTTGTTCCTCCGGGGTGGATAGAATAAAGAGTATCATGAGCCTCCTTCATGATAACTTCCTTCAGCTCCGAATCTGCTGGAACACATATACGTCCTTTGTACCACAGTACTCCTTCTTCATCTTCGGTGAATCCAGGTACCTTTCCTGTACCAATACGACATTTGATTCTGTCGATACTTTCATTCCCCTTCTAGGCTTCCTTGATTTGGCTAATCAAAGAGGGTTGAAGTTCAATGCAAGCTAGGAATCCTTTGCTAACTAATTCAGTCATGAATTGCTCCAACTCTTCATACAAACTGGGTTCCTTCTCCTTGATCATGGTGTTAAGCCTACACAGCAATCTGCTAAGAGCATCCGCTACCACATTGGCTTTGTCGGGGTGATAGTGAATGTCAAGGTCATAATCCTTAATTAACTCTATCCATCTTCTTTGACTCATATTTAGCTCCTTTTGAGTGAATATATACTTCAAGCTCTTATGATCTGAGTAAATCTCACATCGATTACCCATCAGATAATGACGCCATGTCTTCAGTGCTAGAACTACAACTGCTAGCTCAAGATCATGGGTCGGATAGTTCTGCTCATGCTACTTCAGTTTTCGAGAGAGATACGCGATGACTTTGCCTTCTTGCATCAATACGCATCCTAGACCAATCTTGGATGCGTCACAATACACATCAAAGGGCTTCTTGATGTCCGGCATGACCAAAATTGGGGCTGATATCAATCTCTTCTTCAGCTCCTGAAAACTGGCTTCGCACTTGTCTGTCCATTCAAACTTCTTGTCCTTCTTCAACAATTGGGTCATTGGTCGGGCTATGCTCGAGAATCCTTCTACGAACTTGCGATAATATCCCGCTAATCCGAGAAAGGCACGGACTTGGGTTTGAGTGGTTGGGGCTTTCCATTCTTCAACATCTTTGATCTTTGTGGGATCAATAGAGACTCCTCCGGCAGACACAATATGTCCTAGGAATCCTGCTTCTTTCAGCCAAAATTCACACTTGCTGAACTTGGCATATAACTGATGCTCTCTCAGGTTTTCTAGAATGACTCTCAGATGTTGCTCATGCTCTTCTTCTGACTTGGAGTAGATAAGGATGTCGTCGATAAACACAACTACAAACTTATCTAGGAAATTCATAAAGATCTTATTCATGAGATTCATGAAATAAGCAGGGGCATTGGTTAATCCAAAAGACATAACCGTATACTCGTATAAACCATAGCGAGTAGTAAAGGCGGTCTTCGAAATATCCGTTGCACGAATCTTAAGTTGGTGATAACCAGTCCTAAGATCAATCTTTGAGAATACCTGAGCTCCGGTCAACTGATCAAATAGATCCTCTATCTTTGGCAAGGGGTACTTGTTCTTGATGGTGACATCATTCAACTTTATCTAATCTGTGCACAGACGGTTGCCTCCATCTTTCTTGTCGACGAATAACACTGGTGATCTCCATGGTGATGCACTTGGTTGAATTAAACCTTTGGCTAGCATAGCATCCAACTGCTTCTTTAGTTCCACTAACTCTGATGGGTTCATGCTATAGGGTCTCTAGGCTATAGGTCCGGTTCCGGGGATTAGTTCGATAATGAACTCAATATCCCTATCTGGGGGCATACCTGGCAATTCATCTGGGAATATGTCGGGGTATCCACAGACTACTCTGACTTGGTCTATGGTGGGCAAGGCTACACTCTGGTTGCACTTGAATTGGCGGGGTAAGGTTTCGGAGATATGCTCTACTGTGACTCCAGAACTACTGGTCATGGTGATGACTTTCTTAGCACAGTCTATCAATCCTTTATGCCTTGACATCCAGTCCATACCTAGTACTACTTCCAATCCTTTGGTTCCAAGTACAATTAGGTTGGCATAAAAATCTATCCCATGTATTCTGATAGGTACAGCTTTGCAAATTTTTCTAGCTTTGGTTGTTGAACCGGGGATTTGAACTATCATGACATGCTTCAGGTTGGTTGGACGAATCTTACTAGTGCATGCAAATTCTTCGGTGACAAATGAATGCGATGCTCCCGAATCAAACAATACTCTTGCTAAAACTGAGTTGACAGAAAACATACCCAGCACTACATCTGGCGCTTCCTGGGCTTCTTCTGCATTCATGTGGAAGAGACGGCCATTGCGGTTGTGAGGGTTCCCTGGGGCAAATCTCCTTCCTGGCTGAACACGACGCTGCTGCTGAGCTAGGGCATTTACATTAGCATTGGCTGCAGTCTTCTTGGGACACTCATTGGAGTAGTGACCCTTCACTCCACACTCGAAACAAGTGATCTGGGATTTGTCCTTGACTGCGACAGGCACAGCATTGCTGCCAGTTCAAGGTGCGGTGTTGTTGTTGTTGTTCTTGGGAGGTGCACGGTTGAAATTGTTGGTATTACTGGAGTTGTGATTGTTTCCTCCGGACTTCACATTGCCTCCGCTACGGTTGGGGTAGCTTGGGCGAGAATTTGGGGGTCGGTTGTTCCTTGGTGCATATCCCAGTGAAGGGTTGGGACGGTACTTCTGGTGATTGTTGGATCCAAACTGCTGCATCATACAACGCTTGCGACTGTCGTTTGCCTGGTTAATCTTCCCTTCCATCTGGATGGCAGAGTCGACTAGCTCTTCGAGATCCTGGAAATGGATATTGACGAGGACAGTATGCATCTCATCATGCAGTCCGTTCAAGAATCTCTCCTTCTTCTTGGCCTCCGTATTGATCTCATCAGGTGCATATCTGGCAAGTGACAAGAATCGGTCATGGTACTCCACCACAGTCATTCTTCCTTGCTTCAATTCGCAGAACTCATCTCTCATCTAGTTGACTAGACCCTGCGGCACGTGGGTGCGGCTGAACTTGACTTTGAATGCTTCCCAGGTCATCACTTGACCATGGTTCATATTGCGGATGCTATTCCACCAAGCTCTGGCATCCCCCGCCAGATAGCGGGTGGCGAAGAGAACTTTCTCATTTTCATCAACTCCTGGAACTTCGAGGTTGTTTTCCATGGTCTGCAACCAGTCATCAGCATCTAGTGGGTTCTCAGATTGGTTGAAGATTGGGGGATTAGTGTTCTGAAACTTTTTGTGTTTGGATCCATGGTGGTCTTGATTTCCATGTCCTTGGTTGTTGAGAGCCATCTGGGCGATCTGTTGCAGTGTTGCTAAGTTGGCTTGGCTTTCTGCCCTGCTTGCTCACGGTCTGCGATGAGATTCTGCAAGATCTGCAGCATTGGGTCTTGCGATGAGTTGCTCCCTCCTTGGTTTCCATGAGTCATCTGAAGATTGAGATATAGGGGTGAGAGGGAAATTTCTAAGGTTCATGGTTTTGGGTTTTCAAAGCTAAAACTTTGAGTTAGACTCAGGTTTTTCAACTAACTTCATTTTCATTCATGCAAGCAAGCACACGATACAACACACACCACAACAATCAAAGGGAAAACAGATGGTTTGAAGAACCATTCTGCAAGCTAAGATACAACGAGTTGATACATCTCAGGTTACGATAGTGGTCTAGTGCATCTACTCATCGTCGATGAAGTCGGAGTCCTCATCATCAGTGTAGAAGGCCACGGCATCCTCCTCCAGAAAATCATCATCGTTGCTGAGGTAAGAATCCATGTCTCCCTGGATATCTTCACCCTCATCTTCTTCTTATTTTGCTGCAAGTTGAGCTTCCTGCTCCTTGACGGTCTTCTCGAGGTCGGCCACCTTCTTGCGAAGACTGGCGATGGTGCGATCCTTCTTGGCACGCTGGCAGCAAAGAGACTGACGGTCTTGGACCAGCAGTGTGAAAGTCTGGGCCTTCTGGTCGGCAATGGCACGGTTCTGGTTGGCTAACTCTCTGGCATTGTCCAGTTCCTGCTGTCTGTCCTGAAGCAAGAAGTCAAGGTTCTCCACTTGACGCCTCAACTCGGGGTGGCCCGGCATTTCCATTGGCATTCCCATGAAGTCACGTCTTGCATAGTGGGCAAAACGGGTTCCTTGGGTCTTGTTGACGCTGAGGGTACATAGACGTGCGAGAGCTTCATGCATTGCCCTGGCTAATCCATCTAGCCAGTTGTTCTCTCTCACGGAGAACTGAATTCTTCCAGAAGTTGGTGCTTCGATGCTTCCTCTAAGATCTGCGGTGACTAGCCACTGTAGGTCTCCTCCTGGGGGTCCTGGAAGTTGAGCTCCAAGAAACTCCGGATGTGGGTGTCCCAGTAACTCTGACAGTGAATCCAGATCCCTCTCGAAGATCAGCTGACCTCTGTTTCCCAACTGGTAAAACTTTCTAAACTGAGTCTCCATCTACAAGTATTTAGGATGAGGAAGTTAGAGAAGTGATCAAGTGTGTCAAATTTTTAAGTAGTAGTATAAGAGTTTTGAGGAACATGAATTTTTGAGAAGGAAGAACTCCCAAGGGTAAGAGAGGAGATAGTTTTTCATAAATACTCACTTTGGTTTGGCAACTAAGTTTTTGGTTGCACGTCCATTCTAACTAGGGTCTCCTATGGTCAGGATGGCTCAAATACCAACTTGTCAACACCCGGATTTTTAATTCCAGATGCCCGTTATGCCATACCTTGCAATCCTAGGATTACCATTTTTGCGAGACATAACGGATTGGATATCACAGTACATCATCCATTACAAACCATACATAAGGTCTTACACAAATAAGGATCGCATGATCTAGTCTTAATACAACAAGCAGCGGAAATAAAAGATAGCATAGCGGTGGGGTCCATCTTTAGGAGGCACAGGCAATGTCGACGAAGGCAGATAGTCCTAATTATCATAGCCGTCCTGCTGACCATCATCTTGATAATCTCCTTCATAGTCTGGCCATGTAATAGCAGGGACAAAAGCCATGAGTACTCTTTAAGTACTCGCAAACTACCACTATCAAGTAGTATAAATCTAAGTTGAAGTGCTAACTCTATGTTTAACTACCAAGTTAAGTTTGAAACCTAAGTTGAGTTCTGAAGCAAAGAAAGATAAGGTAAACTCCTAAAATCACTTAAGTTGGGAAGCTATTGTCATAAACACAACCCTATTGTGGTCAAGTCAAGATTCATCATTCTTTTCAAAGTATTTAGAAAACATCTGACAACGAAACAGTATGGCCATTCCAACTGTCCATAACCGCGGACGCGGCTATTCGAATAGTTTGACACTCTGCAGAGGTGGTACACTTTCACCACAAGATTCGATACATCTGTCAGGGATAACCCTGAATCATCATACTTAGTATGCAGATAATCAAACATAACCTTCCCTTTACACACCCTAGTATAAGCACCTCTCCTATGAGCATGGCCTCCCAACCATGACCATCAGTCATCTTGGGCACTGCATAGGTGGACAACATTGAGAGGTAGCCTCAGCTCAAACCTCTCCCGTGAGGGAACTAATACTAATGCGTATAAATTTCCAGCTAAGCCTTACCCAATTCAGGTAATGTGGTTGTACGGTAAACTTTGAATGGTATCGCATCCGAATCCAACCATCAGTTTTATAAAAGGGTTAAGGCTCATGCCTCAACATTTTCATCATCATCAACCAATGGTGTTTCTCAACACATGTCAAAACATCTCAATAGAATGACTCATCATTCTAAGGTTTTCATAATTCATTTTCGCCAAGTGTTCCCATCTAAAGTGACTCAAGTTTTTGATCTACTCTAAACTACTAAGTTAAGAGTGTTCACTAAGGTGGTAAAGATGTGCTCAATCTCATGCCATAGAATGACATCCAAAGGTTTCTAAATAGGTCAATTTTTATACTTTTTATGCTACCTTCAAAACAAGGAAAGGACTTTGTATAAACTAAGAGGGTAAACCTTGTAACTAATACTTGGAGTACCAATAGTCAAAAAGGGGTGTGATCAAGGCATGCTTAAGGCATCTTTGCTAAACCATCTAGTTTGATCCTAACTTATTAAGCACTAAACTTGCAAGTGTTAGCTTGCACTGTTAATGGTGGCTTGCAAGTACAACTTGCAAGGGTTAATCTTGGATAGTGCTAGCTTGCTAATAGTAGCTGGCATTGTTAATGGTGGCTTGCAAGTACACCTTGCAAGGGTTAATCTTGGATAGTGCTAGCTTGCTAATAGTAGTTGGCATTGTTAATGGTGGCTTGCCTTGGTTGGTGCAATGGGTGAAGTTTTCTTCTTCTTCTTCTTCTTGGTAGAACTCCTCCTCCTCTAAAGCTTGGTCGGTACTATCGTCTATAAATACATAGGGAGTGCACAATCACCAAACAAGACTTAACTAGGCTAGATAGCATTCTAAGACACACAATTGATGATCTATTATCATCACAAGCATCACAAGTTTGAATCAAAAGTTTCCTTCTTTTTATTTTAGAAAAGTAATTTCTACTCATTGAAAAATTAACTAAAATTTAATATTCACCACCAAAATATGGGATCATGTGGACACATGTCCTCACCACACATTCTAACATGCGAGAATGATATTTAAGGGTTGGATCAATATTACTTTGGTTTAAGTTCATTATTTAATGATTTAAAGTGACTAGAAATGCCTATATAGCATTATTTTGGTACTAGTCCAAAGTCACTTTATGTAAACCTTAATATTATTACATATTTGGATAGATATGGTGAAATGTGATTTTTGAGAGTTGGAATCAACTCAAAAGCTAACTTGGTTGATTTTATAAAAATGTTGCAAGTTGCAAAAGCTTCTGTCTTCTTATTTTTATTAGGAGAGATCTATAACTCTAATCGAATTAAATCCAACGGGCTTGCATAGATTACTTCCATACCTTTCAGAAAAAATTAGTTTCATGCAATTTGGATTTGTAAAACTCACAGAATGGCTTTTTTTAAATACTAGACAGAAACTAGATTCAACTTAAAAGAAAAATCCAGATTTGAATAGGTGGGCTAGCGCGGGAAAAGGAATGGGCTGTCCCAGTGGTGCTCTGCGGCGCGGCGCTCAGCTGACAGGGGGTCCCGTGTGTCAGCGGCACATAAAACGCGAAACGGTACGCGTGCCGTGGGCCGTGCGATTAGAATAGGAATCTACGGCTGAGGGTCGTCGTCGATGACGAACAGGTCGCCGGCGAGCTCGAACCCTAGCGGCTCGGTGGGGGACTGCTGGGGGTGTACCAGGGCTCCAGCAGGGTCGGCGAGGCGGGCAAACGACGTGGAAGACGACGGCGAGGCGAGGCGTGGTCGCGGTGGAGCTTGGGGCGGCCGAAATCAACGGCGCCCTTCTCCTCCTACCGCGGCTGCTCCGGCTCCAATTCCGGCGAGCTGCTGCTCCACTTGCTCCGGCTAGAGGTGGGTAAGGTCCAGAGAGGTGAGGGGAGTGGACTGGTGTAGAGAGAAGAGGCTGGGGAGGTCTCCTTTTATAGGCTCGACGGTGAGACCGAGCGGGATGGGCGGTCGACGGTGGCGACATGGCTACGGCGAGGTAGAGGCATGGCTGGGGGTGGCGATCGATGGGCGGTTCCCTGACGGTGCTCTAGAACTTAATTGCGGCCGTAGGGGCGGTGGCACGCGGTCGGGGCGAGGTGGCGCTCTGCGCGGCAGAAGCGGCGGTTTCCATGGCGAGCGGTGGCTGTGGTGCGTTGGGCGGCGAACGGGCGTGTCCGTCGTGTTCCCTGTGTCGTGGCGGAGCGGTAGGCGCGGGCTGCGGTCGAGCGGTGGCTTGTGCACGCGTGCCGGGTGCGGCGCTCTGGCGTGCGCTCAGCATGGTGCGGTGGCACTGGGCGCGGTTTGTGCTCGGTGGTCCACTGCACTCTTGGGCTCGGGCAAGGGATAGTGGGCGGCGCTAAGGTGCTTGCTACCTCCTAGACATGGAGAGAGAGGGGGAGGTGGTCTGCTGGGGTGAGAGCAAGGTTGGCCGACGAGTTGGTGCTCGGCATGGCTTGGACTTGCCACTAGGGTGTAGGAGATGGGGTGGTAATGGCATGGTTTGATCAAGTGGAGACAGAGGGAGTGTTTTGTGGTCAATTGGGTGGCAAAACCCTGTAGAAACAGTGAGCTAGCTATTTGTGTTTGATTCTGCCTGCCATGTATTTGATGAAATGGCCGCATGAAAATTCTTTTTGAATTTTGAGTTCAAAATTTTTGAGTGATCTCCCCTAGTGATAGGCAGTCTCTGGTTGCAAGGGTTTTGAAAGTGGAGCTCAAAAAGATGGGTTTTGAAATAGGGGTGATCTATGCATATGCATTAGATTCAATTTTAAACTTATATTTAAAATAGTTAATAGAATGTTTTTAGCAGATCAAAAGGTGGTCCTTGGTACCTCATTATGTGTACTAGCAAGGGGTGCAAAGATCAAGAATTGTTTCTGTTAAAATTTGAGTACTAGGAATAGCCAAAGTAGGCATGAGAGTTAAATTTGCCAAAATGACCATTCCTCTTTAATTCTTTTTGATTTGATTTTCTTTAGGAAAAGTTTGGGAATGATGTAGATGATGTTTAAATCACCGAAGAAACATTTTACAAGCATTAGATCACTCAATCATGGCAATTCAAAACAACTCCTATTTTAAATGCACACATATATGAATGCTTTCATATTAACTTTGGAAAAGTTTTTGTTAACCCCAAATTTGATTGATTTGATCTTGATAAGCTTGGATTGAAGTTTTGGGATGTTACAAATCTTCCCCCCTTAAACAAAATCTCATCCCAAGATTTACAAAGAAAACTAGGAACTAAAGAGATCTGGGAACTCCGTCCTAATGTAATCTTCTCGCTCCCAAGTAGCTTCCTCCTCGGCATGGTTGCTCCACTGAATCTTGAGAAACTTGATACTCCTGGTCCTGGTGGTTCTGTAGGCTTCTTCTAAGATACAGATGGGTACTTCCCAATAGGTCAAGTCCTTGTTGATTTCCACAGCTCTGTGATCGTTGTTCTTGAAAACTTCAGTCTTCTCGGGCACTTCCAAGCATTTGCGAAGTAACGAGATATGGAACACATTGTGGATGGCTGACATCTCTTCAGGCAGTTCCAACTGATACGATACTTCTCCTTGACGGTTCAGAATATTGAAAGGTCTGATATATCTGGGGGCTAACTTTCCTTTCAGACTGAAGCGTTGAGTTCCTTTCAAGGGTGAAACCTTGAGATATAAAAAATCTCCGACATTGAAAGTCAGGTCTCTCCTTCTTTTGTCAGCATAGCTCTTTTGTCTGGATTGGGCGGTCTTGAGATGCTCATGGACTTTGTGAACTTTCTCTTCTACTTCTCAGAGAATGTTGGGTCCGAAGATCTGACTCTCTCCTACTTGCGACCAATTCAAAGGGGTACGACACTTTCTTCCGTATAGGAATTCAAATGGTGCCATCTGCAAACTAGCTTGAGAATTGTTGTTATATGAGATTTCTGCGAAAGGCAGGCAGTCTTCCCATTTTGATCCATATTCTAACACACAAGCTCTAAGCATATCCTCTAGGATTTGGTTGACTCTCTCAGTCTGTCCATCTGTTTGTGGGTGATATGCTGTACTGAAATTCCACTTTTTTCCTAAACCTTCATGTACTTTCTGCCAAAGTCTTGAGGTAAATTGGGTTCCTCTATCTGATACGATGGTCTTGGGGGTTCCATGCCGACTAACAATCCTAGCAATGTATAGCTCTGCTAACTTTGCACTCTAGTAAGTTCTTTTGACAGGTATAAAGTGGGCTACCTTGGACAGTCTATCAACTATGACCCAGATTGAGTCATTTCCCCTACTAGAAGTAGGTAAACTGGTGATAAAGTCCATTCCGACGGAATCCCATTTCCATTCTGGAATCTGCAATGGTTGCAACAGTCATGCAGGTCTCTGATGTTCTGCCTTGACTCTTTGACAGATGTCACATTTGGCGATGTAGCTTCCGATCTCTCTCTTCATCTTGTGCCACAAAAATTGCTCTTTCAAAATCCTGATACATCTTTGTTCCTCCGGGGTGGATAGAATAAAGAGTATCATGAGCCTCCTTCATGATAACTTCCTTCAGCTCCGAATCTGCTGGAACATAGATACGTCCTTTGTACCATAGTACTCCTTCTTCGTCTTCGGTGAATCCCGGTACCATTCATGTACCAATACGGCGTTTGATTCCGTCGATACTTTCATTCCCCTTCTGGGCTTCCTTGATTTGGCTAATCAAAGTGGGTTGAAGTTTAATGCTAGCTAGGAATCCTTTGCTAACTAATTTAGTCCTGAATTGCTCCAACTCTTCATACAAACTAGGTTGCTTCTCCTTGATCATGGTGTTAAGCCTAAACGGCAATCTGCTAAGAGCATCCGCTACAACATTGGCTTTGCCGGGGTGATAGTTAATGTCAAGGTCATAATCCTTAATTAACTCTATCCATCTTCTTTGCCTCATATTTAGCTCCTTTCGAGTGAAGATATACTTCAAGCTCTTATGACCTGAGTAAATCTCACATCGATTACCCATCAGATAATGATGCCATGTCTTCGGTGCTAGAACTACAGCTGCTAGCTCAAGATCATGGGTTGGATAGTTCTACTCATGCTGCTTCAGTTGTCGAAGTAGGCATGAGAGTTAAATTTGCCAAAATGACCATTCCTCCTTTTTAATTCTTTAGAAAAAGGTTGGGAATGATGTAGATGATGTGGAAATCACCTAAGAAACATTTTACAAGCATTGGATCACTCAATCATGGCAATTCAAAACAACTCCTATTTTAAATACACACATATATGAATGCTTTCATATTAACATTGGAAAAGTTTTTGTTAACCCCAAATTTTATTGATTTGATCTTGATAAGCCTGGATTGAAGTTTTGGGATGTTACAGTAGATCCTTGTGTGGTTCATGAAAAAAACATACAGGCCATGACACTGGTGGATCCTTATGTGGTTTGTTTAGAAGAACACACATGCAATGACACTGGGTGTGGTTCATGAAAAGAACAGACACGCAATGACACAGGTGGATCCTTATGTGGTTTGTTTAGAGGAACAGACATGCAATGGCACCGGTGGATCCACGTGTGGTTCATGAGAAGAACACACATCCAATCACACTGGGTGGATCCTTATGTGGTTCATGAAAAGAACTGACATGCAGTGACACTGGTATATCCTTATGTGGTTCATGAAAAGAATAGACAGGCAGTGACACTGGTGGATCCTTATGTGGTTTGTTTAGAAGAACACACATGCAATGACACTGGGTGTGGTTCATGAAAAGAACAGACACGCAATGACACTGGTGGATCCTGATGTGGTTTGTTTAGAGGAACAGACATGCAATGACACCGGTGGATCCACGTGTGGTTCATGAGAAGAACACACATCCAATGACACTGGTAGATACTTATGTGGTTCATGAAAAGAACTGACATGCAGTGATCTGGGTGTGGTTCATGAAAAGAACAGACATGCACTAGCACTGGGTGTGGTTCATGAAAAGAACACACATGCAACGACACTAGGTGTGGTTAATGAAAAGAACTGACATGCAATGACACTAGAGGATCCTTATCTGGTTTGTTTAGAGGAACAAACATGCAATGGCACCGGTGGATCCACGTGTGGTTCATGAGAAGAACACACATCCAATCACACTGGGTGGATCCTTACGTGGTTCATGAAAAGAACTGACATGCAGTGACACTGGTATATCCTTGTGTGGTTCATGAAAAGAACAGACAGGCAATGACACTGGGGGATCCTTATGTGGTTTGTTTAGAAGAACACACATGCAGTGACACTGGGTGTGGTTCATGAACAGAACAGACACGCAATGACACTGGTGGATCCTTATGTGGTTTGTTTAGAGGAACAGACATGCAATGACACCGGTGGATCCACATGTGGTTCATGAGAAGAACACACATCCAATGACACTGGTAGATACTTATGTGGTTCATGAAAAGAACTGACATGCAGTGACACTGGGTGTGGTTCATGAAAAGAACAGACATGCACTAGCACTGGGTGTGGTTCATGAAAAGAACAGACATGCAATGACATTGGTGGATCCTTATGTGGTTCGTGAAAAGAACAGACATGCAATGACACTAGTGGATCCTTATGTGGTTCATGAAAAGAGCAGACATGCAATGACACTGGTGGATCCTTATGTGGTTTGTTTAGAAGAACACACATGCAATGACACTAGGTGTGGTTAATGAAAAGAACTGACATGCAATGACACTTGTGGATCCTTATGTGGTTTGTTTAGACGAACACACATGCAATGACACTGGGTGTGGTTCATGAAAAGAACAGACACGCAATGACACTGGTGGATCCTTATGTGGTTTGTTAGAGGAGCAGACATGCAATGACACCGGTGGATCCACGTGTGGTTCATGAGAAGAACACACATCCAATGACACTGGTAGATCCTTATGTGGTTGATGAAAAGAACTGACATGCAGTGACTTGGGTGTGGTTCAAGAAAAGAACAGACATGCACTGGCACTGGGTGTGGTACATGAAAAGAACAGACATGCAATGACACTGGTGGATCCTTATGTGGTTCATGAAAAGAATAGACATGCAATGACACTGGTGGATCCTTATGTGGTTCATTAAAAGAACAGACATCTAATGACACTGGTGGATCCTTATGTGGTTTGTTTAGAAGAACACAGATGCAATGACATTGGGTGTGGTTAATAAAATAAAAGACATGCAATGACACTTGTGGATCCTTATGTTGTTTGTTTAGAGGAACAGACATGCAATGACACCGGTGGATCCACGTGTGGTTCATGATAAGAACACACATCCAATCACACTGGGTGGATCCTTATGTGGTTCATGAAAAGAACTGACATTCAGTGACACTGGTAGATCCTTGTGTGGTTCATGAAAAGAACAGACATGCAATGACACTCGTGGATGGTTTGTTTAGAAGAACACACATGCAATGACACTGGGTGTGGTTCATGAAAAGAACAGACACACAATGACACTGGTGGATCCTTATGTTGTTTGTTTAGACGAACAGACATGAAAGTTTCACCGGTGGATCCACGTGTGGTTCATGAGAAGAACACACATCCAATGACACTGGTAGATCCTTATGTGGTTCATGAAAATAACTGACATGCAGTGACACTGGGTGTGGTTCATGAAAAGAACAGACATGCAATGACACTGGTGGAACCTTATGTGGTTCATGAAAAGAACAGACATGCAATGACACTGGTGGATCCTTATGTGGTCTGTTTAGAAGAACACACATGCAATGACACTGGGTGTGGTTAATGAAAAGAACAGACATGCAATGACACTGGTGGATCCTTATGTGGTTTGTTTAGAGGAATAGACATGCAATGACACCGGTGGATCCACGTGTGGTTCATGAGAAGAACACACATTCAATCACACTGGGTGGATCCTTATGTGGTTCATGAAAAGAACTGACATGTAGTGACACTAGTAGATCCTTGTGTGGTTCATGAAAAGAACAGACAGGCAATGCCACTGGTGGATCCTTATGTGGTTTGTTTAGAAGAACACACATGCAATGACACTGGGAGTGGTTCATGAAAAGAACAGACATGCAATGACACTGCTGGATCCTTATGTGGTTTTTTTTGAGGAACAGACATGCAATGACACCGGTGGATCCACGTGTGGTTCATGAGAAGAACACACATCCAGTGACACTTGTAGATCCTTATGTGGTTTGTTTAGAGGAACAGACATGCAATGACACCTGTGGATCCTTATGTGGTCTTTCTAGAGGAACACACATGCAATGACATCGGGTGTGGTTCATGAAAAGAACAGACATGCAATGACTTATGTGGTTTGTTTACAAGAACACACATGCAATGACACTGGGTGTGGTTCATGAAAAGAACAGAGAAGCAATGACACTGGTGGGTCCTTTTGTGGTTTGTTTAGAAGAACACACATGCAATGACACTAGGTGTGGTTCATGAAAAGACAGACACGCAATGAGACTGGTGGATCCTTATGTGGTTTGTTTAGAGGAATAGACATGCAATGACACCGGTGGATCCACGTGTGGTTCATGAGAAGAACACACATCTGATGACACTGGTAGATCCTTATGTGGTTCATGAAAAGAACTGACATGCAGTGACACTGGGTCTGGTTCATGAAAAGAACAGACATGCACTGGCACTGGGTGTGGTTCATGAAAAGAACAGACATGCAATGACATTGGTGGATCCTTATCTGGTTTTTTTAGAAGAACACACATGGAATGACACTTGGTGTGGTTAATGAAAATAACTGACATGCAATGACACTGGTGGATCCTTATGTGGTTTGTTTAGAGGAACAGACATGCAATGACACCGGTGGATCCGAGTGTGGTTCATGAGAAGAACACACATCCAATCACACTGAATGGATCCTTATGTGGTTCATGAAAAGAACTCACATGCAGTGACACTGGTATATCCTTGTGTGGTTCATGAAAAGAACAGACAGTCAATGACACTAGTGGATCCTTATGTAGTTTGTTTAGAAGAACACACATGCAATGACACTAGGTGTGGTTCATGAAAAGAACAGACACGCAATGACACTGGTGGATCCTTATGTGGTTTGTTTAGATGAACAGACATGCAATGACACCGGTGGATCCACATGTGGTTCATGAGAAGAGCACACATCAAATGACACTGGTAGATCCTTATGTGGTTCATGAAAAGAGCTGACATGCTGTGACACTAGGTGTAGTTCATGAAAAGAACAGACATGCATTGGCCCTGGGTGTGGTTCATGAAAAGAACAGACATGCAATGACATTGGTGGATCCTTATGTGGTTCATGAAAAGAACAGACATGCAATGACACTGGTGGATCCTTATGTGGTTTGTTTAGAAGAACACACATGCAATGACACTAGGTGTGGTTAATGAAAAGAACAGACATGCAATGACACTGATGGATCCTTATTGGTTTATTTAGAGGAACAGACATGCAATGACACCGGTGGATCCACGTGTGGTTCATGATAAGAACACACATCCAATCACACTGGGTGGATCCTTATGTGGTTCATGAAAAGAACTGACATTCAGTGACACTGGTAGATCCTTGTGTGGTTCATGAAAAGAACAGACATGCAATGACACTCGTGGATGGTTTGTTTAGAAGAACACACATGCAATGACACTGGGTGTGGTTCATGAAAAGAACAGACATGCAATGACACTGGTGGATCCTTATGTGGTTTTTTTAGAGGAACAAACATGCAATGACACTGGGGGATCCATGTGTGGTTCATGAGAAGAACGCACATCCAATGACACTGGTGGATCCTTATGTGGTTTGTTTGAGTTAATTGGATAAAACTACCACAAGTGGGGCTGTCGGGACGATTCAGTACCACTTTCTGTAATTTTTGCGAGTTAGTACCACTTATGAGTCATAGCGTTGCAAACTGAACTAAATTTCGTCTAACAGCATTTTAACACGCTTTCCGACGTCTCGGGCCTAGCTGTAAGTGCTGAGTTGGCGGCACGTGTCTAGGAGGAGCTGAGGTGGAAGAGGGGCCCACCTGTCAGCCATATCTTATGTTATTTTTTATTTTTCTCTCCTATTTGCTATTTACCGCCAGTGGGTCCCACCCGTCAGCCTCCCTATTTCCCCCTCCCCCACCCACCTTCTTCTTCTTCCCCCACCCACCCGACAGTGCCGCCTGTCGTCGGCAAAGCTCTGGCACCTGGACACCAGTCTGGGGATGACGATGGTGCTCTTCCTCGCCGACGCCTGCAGCACGGCAAAGCTCCGATGCCTAGACACCAGCCTGGGGATGACGGCTGCAGCACGGGTGGCGTCTCGGGAGCGGGCGGGTGGGGATCTCTGGCCGTTCTTGCTGCTGCGCGAGGCGGCGCTCCGCCCGCACCATGGACGGTAGGTTGACGAGAATGGCGACCACCTCCAGCTCGCACTCGCTGAAATCCTCCTCCGCCACGACGTCGCGTCCGCTCACAGCCGCCATGGATATTGGCCAGAGAGCGAGCGATATTGGCATGCACATGTGATGGCGAGAGCAGGGGCTTGCCGCTCTGCTGCACGCCCACAGCTTCGCCGTGCTGCCGCTCTGCCACCGACCGCCGGCCCCGCACCATGCCTACAGTGCCGCCTGCTGCGCCCCAGCTCTGCCGCGCGCCCACAACATCGTCGTGCTTGCCGCTCTGCCACCAGCCACCAGCCCCGCATCGCCCCTACAGCGCCGCCATGCCGCCTGTTGTGCCCTAGCTCCGCCGCGCGCCTACAGATGGACGAAGAAGAAGGTGGGTGGGGGAAATAGGGAGGCTGACAGGTGGACCCCACTTCCACCTCAGCTCCTCCTAGACACGTGCTGCCAACTCAGCACTTACATGTGGGCCTGAGCCGTCAGAAAGCATGTTAAAATGCTGTTAGACGAAATTTAGTTCAGTTTGCAATGCTATGATTCAGAACTGGTACTGACTCGCAAAAATTACCGAAAGTGGTACTGGCTCGTCCCGACAGCCTCAATTGTGGTAGTTTTATGCAATTAACTCGGTTTGTTTAGAGGAACAGACATGTAATGACACCGGTGGATCCTTATGTGGTCTATCTAGAGGAACACACATGCAATGACACCGGGTCTAGTGGATCTAACTTGGCATAATTTGATGTATTTCACAATGTATTTCATTGTAAAGACACTTTCCATTTTTATACTAGTCAGTTTTGCCCTTGGTTTTATGTGGTACTACTTAGTTTTGCCCCCTCTCTCTATCTTTCGTAGAAGCCCAAACCTGTGCTCACCCTGTCTTCTACTCCTTGATTGGTTGTCACAGTTGTCACGTGGATCGTGCGCACCAACCGTTGATTATGTGCGATCCAACGATGATTTTTGCACACGTCGTGCCCTTCACAGTATAGCGTGAGACAACACGGACGTCTCCCTCCGCGAGACTTCTACAGGAAGGAACACGATGCCGTCCATGGAAAAATTCGTTGAGCGGTCATGTCAAGTTTAATCAAGTCTGAAAATCCTACTACTGCTACTACAACTCATGCACAGGGCAACGGGGTCATCGAGTGCATGATTGTCGATGGGACGCTACAATTTATTACCACTTGATTTTAATAAGACATATCCCATTTTTACGCAGCACTCTGAATCTCACTTCCAACTGGGCCCTACCGCTAGTAACTTCCATGAGTCAAGGGCCCCTCTCGAGTAGATCTAACGTTGCTAGAAATTAGTTCCGCGCCACTTGCATGCAGTGGAATCGAGGTCTGCCATGAGTGTGTTTTCAATGCAGCTCTAAAGTGGAGATCGTGGCTGTTTCAAAAAAAAAGGGAACCGAAAAAAAGGGCGGAGATCGTGGTAGCACCCCGCCCACCACACATGTCCACTCGAGGACTACGAACAGTCCGGTGTTTATAACCCCCTCGACCTTCTTCTTCCATGAGCTCATGTCATTTCCCCCCAGTCTGTCTAGTCCCAAGACCCACCTGCCGCGTGCGCCGAAGCTCCCTCGCTTGCACTACCTCCTTCCCTTGGTTCGCCATGAAGCGTACACGTGGAGACGAGCTGGAGGTGAAGCCAGTTGAAGGCGCAGCAGCAGATGGCTCGGTCGTCGCCAAGCACGCGGAGGTGTCTTCTCTGGGCACGGACGCTGCTTGTCGCCGTGCCATCGAGGGTGCGAGCTCATCCGTCCAGCCAGTAGCCGTCGTCGCCGAGCAGCAAGTGGTAGCCGTCGCCGCCGAGCAGCAGGTGGTAGCCGTCGCCGCCGAGCAGCAGGAAGTAGCCGTCGCCGCCTAGCAGCAGGTGGCCAACAACGTCGTGGTGCCAGCGGCAGATCTAGATGGGGGACAGACAGCATGCAGAGCCAATCCGGTGATCTACATCAATGACCCCATCGCCGTACAAGAAATCTTCGACGCAATCGCGGAGAATGATGAGTTCGAGGAGGAGGTCCCTGATGAGGAGTCTGAGGTACTACATTGCTAGCTTCCCTAGTCGCAGCCGCAGTTTTCACTATTCATACATAGGATTTGCTCAATCGTGTACATATTCTTTTGCTCTTGAAGTAGGGTAGTATATATATGATTGGATCGGTTGATTGATGCATCTGCCATCTAGTCACAAAACCCCAATCCGTCTAGTCACAAAACCCCAATCTGCTCATCTTCCATCTAGTTGAGTTTGCTAGTTGAGTGTTGATTTCGATACACAACAGGCCTATAACATTACATTTCTATTCCTTACTGAGCCCAATGATTCAATTTTGCCCCAAAATAGTGCAAGTGCATCTGATGGTCTCGTTTTCTTAGGGATGGTTAGTGGCCCTGAGGCAGCAATGCACATAAACAATATAGGTTGTGCTGTTGGTATTTTGGTTCTCCGACTCCATCGCTGAAAAAAATGAGGCCCTAATTTTTTCTCTTATATGGAACCTATATATATAATATTTGTATTGTTTCTAATCTATGAATGCGTTGTATGATGCATTTGTATATCCCTGAATATTATTTTGTACGATTACATTTCAATTTCTTATTGTGGCCAATGATTCAAATTTTCCCCAAAGAGAGGCAGACACATTGGTGTCAAATTTTTTCAGGGATGCGTGAGCAAACCTGGGGCCATGTACAAGATCAATATAAGCTGTGCAATTGTTACTTGGTTCGCTTACGCCATCTTTGTAGAAACTTATGAGGCTACAATCGTTAATCTACATTCATAGAACTATGATATTTGAATTATCTATTCCATGCATTCATAGTGTATAAGAATTACATTTTAGTTTATCACTGAGGCCGATGATTGAAATTTGCCTCAAAAGAGTTCAAGGGAGACACGTATGATGGTGTCGTTTTTGAGGGATGGGTTGGTGAACCTGAGGCAGCAATGCACACAAACAATATAGGTTGTGCTGTTGGTACTTTGATTCTCCAACTCCATCTTTGAAAGAAATTATGAGGCCCTTGATTTATTCTCATATGGAACTACATATATGATCCTTGAATTGTTTCTGATCTTTTAATGATTGGTATGATGCATATGTACATGAATGGTTTTGATCATAAGTATTTTTAACATGTACCTGAAGATTAATTGTTTGGTTTTTTATTTATAATTACAATATTTAGGCTGTTTTTGTACCTGACTATGTATATCCTTGAATAATGTTTTGTATGATTACATTTCAATTTCTTATTGTGGCCAATGATTCAAATTTGTCCCAAAGAGAGGCAGACACATTGGTGTTAGATTTTTTCAGGGATGAGTGAGCGAACCTGGGACCATGTACAAGAACAACATAAGCTGTGCAATTGTTACTTGGTTCGCTCACGCCATCCCTGAATAAACTTATGAGGCTGCAATCTTTATTCTACATTCATAGAACTATGATATTCGAATTATCTATTCCATGCATTCATAGTGTATAAGAATTAAATTTTAGTTTGTCACCGAGTTTGATGATTGAAATTTGCCCCAAAAGAGTTCAAGGGGAGACACGTATGATGGTGTCGTGTTTTAGGGATGGGTTGGTGAACCTGAGGCAACAATGCACACAAACAATATGGGTTGTGCTATTGGTACTTTGGTTCTCCAACTCTATCTCTGAAACAAATTATGAGGCCCTTGATTTATTCTCATATGGAACTACATATATGATCCTTGAATTGTTTCTGATCTTTTAATGATTGGTATGATGCATATGTATATGAATGGTTTTGATCACAAGTATTTTTAACATGTACCTAAAGATTAATTGTTTGGGTTTTATTTTTAATTACAATATTTAGGCTTGTTTTTGTACCTAACTATGTATATCCCTAAATAATGTTTTGTACGATTACATTTCAATTTCTTATTGTGTCCAATGATTCAAATTTGCCCCAAAAGAGAGGCAGACACATTGGTGTCAGATTTTTTCAGGGACGAGTTAGTGAACCTGGGGCGATGTACAAGAAGAATATAGGATGTGCAATTGTTACTTGATTCACTTACGCTGTCCCTGTAGAAACTTATGAAGCCTTAATATTTATTATACATTCATAGAACTATGATATTCGAAATACCTATTACATGCATTCAGTGTATAAGAATTACATTTTAGTTTGTCACCGAGGCCGATGATTGAAATTTGCCCCAAAAGAGTTCATGCGGAGACACATGATGGTGTCGTGTTTTAGGGATGGGTTGGTGAACCTGAGGCAGCAATGCACACAAACAATATAGGTTGTGTTGTTGGTACTTTGGTTCCCCAACTCCATCTCTGAAACAAATTATGAGGCCCTAGATTTACTCTCATATGGAACTACATATATGATCCTTGAATTGTTTCTAATCTTTTAATGATTGGTATGATGCATATGTATATGAATGTTTTGATCATAAGTATTTTTAACATGCACCTGAAGATTAATTGTTTGGTTTTTTATTTATAATTACAATATTTAGGCATGTTTTTGTACCTGACTATGTATATCCTTGAATAATGTTTTGTACGATTACATTTCAATTTCTTATTGTGGCCAATGATTCAAATTTGTCCCGAAAGAGAGGCAGACTCATTGGTGTCAGATTTTTGTACAACAACATTACAGGTTGTGCAATTGTTACTTGGTTCGCTGACTCCATCCCTGAAGAAACTTATGAGGCCGCAATCTTTATCCTACATTCACTCTGATACAATTATTTGTCATTGTGTTGAGACGAAATGATATATGAACCGGTCAAACTATTACTGAGATGCTTTATCTTTGATATCCACGGATATATTGTCTTACATATACATGTTGTCAATTCTTGAGTTGTAATACAATTCAATCATATGTATGAGTTCTAAGTTATGTTCTTGAAAATCAAAAGGAGGATGATGATGAAGTGGACGATAGCAAGATATCCAGGGACAACAAGAGCCGCTACGTGCTGAGGCGGTTATGGTGTGGGCTAATTCGTTTCCACTGTATGGGGAGACTGTTTTGCCCATTATGTGGCAGAGCAATCAACGTGGACCTCGACAGCATGATCCAGCACGCGGAGGGCTTTGGCAGAGGTGGAGGCAGGCATAGGCCAATTACCTTGGCGTAGCACGCAGCCTACGGCAAATTCTTCCGGGAGTATGTCAGGACTGGCCTTTATCTCATCGACTAGGCTGTCGCTGCCTCCTACTGATAAACCCCTGTCATGCTAGGCGTCTCCGTGTCCCGGCCTCCTGCTGCAGCCCCTGCTTTTATTTTGTTCTAGTTAATTATTACCTGTGTGTGGCATGTAAGACAATATATCCGTGGTGTCTCTAGTGAACCTTCTATATTAATCTACTCCTTTATATGGAGTGCCTTAAAGTTTCTAGTGTTCAATTATATTTACTGATCATGCTAATGCACACTACAAAATATTTCTAGTGCTCGATTATATTATAATTGTCAAGAAATACATCAACAAGTTAAATTGGTCGAAATTTTGTATTGAAGTAACTAAATGTCTCACACACATAATAAACTAGAAACTAAAATCTAGTTAAACACATAATGTATCACCACCACTTGTTGTCGTCCTTGACTTGCTTCCCCTTCAACCGCTTGATGTTGCCACCGTCCCAAGATCCCTGCTCGTCCTAAAACCGCTTTTCTCCTCCTCGTGCTTCTTCTCCTAGGCTAGCTTGCAACCAAGGCATAGCTCTCTCGTGAAAAACCCCGACTTAACCATCCCATCTTTCATGGTAATGAGCTTACTGTACAACTCGTACGCCATGTAGGCGTCTTTGGCTGCATACTCGAGAATTAGTGCGGGTGCAACCACGGCGACGGCGAGCTCGGATTCTAGAGGAGGAAAAAAGAACCGAGCATGGTTGACAAGGTGATAGATCTCACCGGGAACCAATTCTCGTCCCCGCACCGTGCCATGGGTGCGTCCACGATGAGGGCGACCTCCGACTCGGGATGGGGAGGAGAGCGGGGCCGAGCAGCTTCGTCACGTCCTAGCTCTGTGCCACGGCCGCGACCACAGATTGCCGTTCCGGGGAATAAGACGCGTAATGGATGCAGGTGCTAACACTGCAAGCCTACAGGGAGGAGAGCTGGGCCGAGCAGGTTCGTCCACGTCCCAACTCCGCGCCGTGGCTGCGACGCCCAACAGATTGCTGCTCCGTGGAAGAAGAAGACGCGTAATGGATGTAGGCGCCAACGCTGCAAGCCTAATTGACACCTAAGCGACGGGAGCGACATAACGGTGAGAACTGACAAGGGGGCCCAACTTGACGGCCGTTAGCCTGATTTTTTGTATTGAAACATAAAGTTGAATTCGTGCTGAAAAATACCCTCTGAGTATTTGGCACACCAACTATAGTCATCATAGATGATTTCAGGGAACTTGGGTACCGCGTTGCCTGGACACCCCAACTTTTGGGCCGCAAAATGATATTCTCCACCACTAGAGATCCTAAGTGGACATTTACTTTGCATCGCCGCTAGTTTCCAATTAGGATTTCTTATGCCATGACTACTAACAAGAGCCAGGGTCAGACTCTTTTAGTTGTTAGTTTGTATCTTTAAGACCCCTGTTTTCACCCATGGCCAGTTTTATGTGGCTATCTCGCGTGTGACTTCTAAGAAGGCTCTATGGATATTAATTGAAAATGAAGATGGCACATGTGGTTCTGAGACTCGGAATATCGTTTACTCTGAGATCTTCTAGTGCCTTGTTGTAAAATAAACCTCTCTCGTGTTATAGGTACTTGTTTGTACATACTTTATTACTTGCATGTGCATGCTTTTGATTTGATGCTTTTGAGACATCGTGGTTGCTGCAGGGCTCTGTCACTATTTTGGGGAAGGCATATGTAATTGGTGTCAAGCAGCCAAGTGCTTTGTTTCTTTGGGTGTGTTATTTTGGTTACTATGTTTTCTTGGACTAATAAATTGTTTTTTACTGCTTGGTATTGCTACTTATTTAGTTTGTTTTTGCCTTCTATTGTCTTCTCTATGTGCTGTCTACCTGAATCTTCTGCTCTCTCCTGGTTACATGCCTGGGTTTCTCTGCCTTTTATATGCCTTGTCAGGTGATGCCTACGATGGTTTCTCTTCCTCTAAGTTTATCCTCTGTCCCTTTGCTTTTGGTGTGCCTCTGCTTCTTTTCTTTAACCAGTTCTGCTATCTTCATGCAGATGGCTCACAACAAGCTTTATGAGATCCAGAAACATGGATACCACTAGGTTATTCGTGTCCTTGTTTCTTGCATGTGGCACTATAGGGGCGGAATTGGTGAGGGGCCGGTTATGCGTAGCGACCTTGTTCTTATTGACAGTGAGGTTAGTTCTCAGATTTGGGGTTTGTGGGCGTTCCGGTTTTCTCTGCCAATTCCAGCATTTCTGTTTGCTTGACTAAACATGAGTCTGGTCGTGCAGGGTACTCGCATGCATGGGAAGCTCCCTATGGGGCCCGCTAAGCGATACAAGCATCAGTGCAGGAGGGGAAGGTGTTTGTCATTAGGAAGTTCCTATGTAACCTGTCAAAGTCGACCTACAGGCCCGTCGAGAACCCTTTCATTGTGCAGTTCACAAGGTACACTAAAATTGAGGAAGTTCTTGACCTGGCAGATACTTTACCGTTCTGTACGTATATTCTAACTCCCTTTGTGGACATTCTCTGCCCTTGTGGCAAGCCTACAAGATTCGTTAGTTTGTTTTTTCTGGAACTGCTTTTGCCTTACCAGAACTGCCTCTGCTTTCTTTTGGCTTCCCTATATGACTCTTATCTCTGACCTGTCTACTTGCGGATTTGTTAGGTAAGATCACCTCAGTTTTTGACGTGGTTCCTATTCATTCCATGAATCAGATAGCGCCTTCAAATACAAGAACGGTTATGATCGAGGACCTCTTGTAAGGTGCTCCATCTATGATATTGCTGTGTGTCATTATGGAGTTTGTTCTGCCGTCGCTTAGGTTTACCAGGATTTACATAGGATGGTTTTGGTTTTCCGTGTCTTGTAGCTATATTTTTTTTGTTTTACATGTCTATGCAGGCGGAAAGAGATGAGGCTTGTCCTCTGGGGTGACTAGGCCATTCAATTCGACGCAGATGCAGTCCGTGCTATGGGTTTCAAAGAGCCGGTTATTACAATCTGACATAGGTATGACTGCGCGGATGCTTATAATTTGCTACCCTATACTGGGCAAAAGGCATACAACCCATGAAGATTTCAGATGATAGCCCAAGGAAGCAACCGACAAAGACTTTGATTGTATTAGGAAAGAGACTATGAATCGACATTGTGTTGGTATTGTAATTATGCGTGTATGAAATCTAACCGCATATAACTTTGAGACCCGGCCTATTATATATAGGACGGCACAAGCCCAAGCGAGGGTGCCAAAATCTAGAAGACAACTTTTAATAGTGCGATTACTCAATATTCAGGCGACTTTGACTCCATTGTTTTCCTGAGATCCGACGAAATCCACAACGTTCTCTTTTCCGCAAAACCCCAAGTCCTTCACCATGGACATTTCCGAGGTTACCCCTTATCAATTGGCACCGTCTGTGGGGATCCTGAGCACTGGAACCATGGATTTGGCGGACCGCTATCCACCGACCATCAACCCGACGAAAGCAGATCCATGCCCGCCCACCCCTGTATTGGTACCCACCGATTTCAATGGTGGATCCGATCTAATTATCGGGAGCTTCCACTTCCAAGTAGAGTGTAATCCCAAATCTTTAATCCAAGTGACCAAGATCAAATCTACCCAATTTAGGGTTAACAAAAACTTTTCCCTTTTAAAAATCTTTAAGCATTCATATGTGTGTGCATTTAAATAGGAGTTGATTTGAATTGCCATCATTGAGTGTTCTATTGGTTGTAAAATGACTCTAAGGTGAATTACACATCATCTGGATCATCCCCAAGCAAATCCCAAATAAAAGGAAATCAAAAAGAATTAAATAAGGAAATGGTCACTTTTGCCATTTTAATCACCTAGCCCACTTTAGCTATTCCTAGCACCCAATTTACAACAGAGAAAATTGTGGATCTTTGTACCCCTTGCTAGTACAAGTAGTGATGTGCCAAGGCCCACTTTGTGATCTCCCAAAAACATTCAAACTCTAATTTTAAATTACATTTGAAAATTGAATCTATTGTATGTATTAAGATCACACTATTTCAAAAACCATCCAATTGAACTCCATGTCAAAATTCCAAGAAAACCTAGATACTTAAGCATAAGATAAACCACTCCACCAAAAATCTTTCAAAAATTCAAAAGTTTTCTTCTTGCGGCCATTTGGTCCAACAGGTGGCAGGCAAGATTTTTCTGCCTAACTAATATACTTTAGTGATCAATGCCTTGTCTAGTTTTTGGGCCCATTTTGGTTCCCCTGTCTCCCCAGCTCTAACCAAACCCTCACTGGCCTACCCTTTAGCCTGGAGCAGCAGTTGCGCGCCGCCCGTTTTTGGTCACCGCGGGTTGAGATTGTGCAGCTCGCAGCAGACCACGCCGCGCCAAACCAGCACCGCCACTATCTCCGCCCAACCCTACCGCACTCCCATGTCTCGTCCCCGAGAGCAGCCAGCCCCTGGACCACCCCAGAACCACGCCACACTACCCTCTCTATGCCGTGCTAGAGCACGCCAGAGCGCCCTCGCCGCAAGCACGCCACAGACCGCGGCTCGACACCAGACCGCGCTCGCCGCTCCGCCTTGACCCCCTCACCCCGCCAGACACGGCCGTGCACCGCCGCGCAACCCACGATCGCCGGGAACCGCGTCGAATACCGCCTTTATCCCTCAGAGCGTGGGAAGCTCCTGACCAATTTCCACCACCCCTAGCGTTGCCATTAAGCTCTAGATGATCGCCAGGGAACTGCCCAACGTCCGCCTACCTCGCCCACGCCGGTAGCCCCTTGTGCCGTTGTCACCGACGAGCTCCGCCCACACCCCTCGGTCCCCTTCTCAAGCCTATATAAGGAGGCCTTCCCCAGCCTCAATCACCACACCATTCCACTTCCCTCTAATCACCAGCCCTTCCCCACCTCTCGCCGGAGTAGTTCGAGTAGCCTCTCGCCGGAATTGAGCCGGAGACGGCCGCAGCAGAGGAGGAGACGTGGCCGTCGATTTCGTCCACCTCAGCCCCTGCCGCGACTTTGTCTGAGCTTGTCGTCGTCTACCAGTTTGTTTGCCCCCCTCGCCGCACTAGATGGAGCCCCGGTACGTCTCCACTGCACCCCCACTAACTGCGCTAGGGTTCAGTCTCGCCAGCGACGTGTTCATCGTCGACGACGAGCGTGAGCCGTTAGATCTAGCTCTAATCCTACGGTCCATCTCGCCCCATACCGCTTCACGTTTAATGAGTCACTGACAGGCGGGACCCCCCCTGTCAGCAGCCCTCAGCGCCACGGAGTGTACACGGGCCGGCCCATTTTGTTTCCCGCGCTGACCCAGTAATTCAAATATATGTTTTCCTATTTTAATTAAAACTTAGTTCTATCCTTTAGTTTAAAAATCAATTCAGAGAGTTTTACATATCCAAATTGAATGATTACAATTTTGTTGGAAAGGTAATGAAAATCTCTATCCAAGGCCGTTTGATTTAAATCATTTAGAGTTAGAGATCTCTCGTACTAAAAATAACAAAACAGAAGCTTTTGCACATTCAAACATTTTTCTAAAATCAACCATAATAGCTTTTGAGTTGATTCCACCTCTCAAAAATCACATTTGAATATACCTATCTGAATATGTAATAATATTAAGGTTTACACGTAGTGACTTTGGACTAATACCAAAATAATGCTATATAGGCATTTCTAGTCACTTTAAATCTTTAATTATTGAACTTAAACTTATTAAAATGTGATCCAACATTTAAATCACATTCCCATGTGATAGAATATGTGGTGATGATATGTGTCCACATGATCCCATATTTTAATTGGAGAATATGAAATCTTAGTTATTTTCAATGAGTAGAAATTACTTTTCTCAAATAAAAAGAATGAAGCTAGTTCATTAAACCTTGTGATGCTTGTGATGATAATAGATCATCAAATGTGTGCCTTAGTGTGCTAAGTAGACTAGTTAAGCATTGTTTGGTGATTGTGTATCCCGTATGTATTTATAGACGATAGTACCGGTCAAGCCTTCGAGGAGAAGGAGTTCTACCAAGAGGAGGAAGAAAACTTCAACCACTCCACTACACAAGGCAAGCCATCATTAACAATGCAAGATAACCCATGCAAGCTAGATAACCTAAGCAAATGCATTAGGCATGCTTTGGTTATAACCTTTGACTTATACCCACTCCAAGTCTTATTTACAAGCTTTACCTTATTTACTTTACCAAAGTATTTTACCTTGTTTATAGGTAGCATAAAAAGTATAAAACTTGGCCTATCTAGTTGGATTTAGATGTCATTCTATGGCATGAGATTGACATTAGCATCCTACCTTAGTGAACACTCTTAACTTAGTAGTCTAGAGCTAATCCAAAAACTTGATTCACTTTAGATGGGGGTACTTGGTGAAAATGACTTGTGAAAACCTTGGAATGATGAGTCATTCTATTATGATGTTTTGACATGTGTTGAGAAACACAAAAGGTTTATGATGATGAAAATGTTGAGGCATGAGCATTAGCCTATTTACAAAACTAATGGTTGGGTTCGGATGCGATACCATTCCAATTTACTGTACAACCACAATACCGGAATTGGGTAAGGCTTAGGCAGAAGTTTATATGCATTAGTATTAGTTCCCCCGCGGGAGAGGTTTGAGCTGAGGCTAACTCTCAATGTTGTCCACCTATGCAGTACCCAGGATGACAGATGGTCATTGCTGGGAGGCCATACTCATAGGAGAGGTGCTTATACTAGAGTGTGTAAAGGAAAGGTTATGTTTGATTATCTGCATACTAAGTATGATGATTCAGGGTTATCCTTGACAGATGTATCGTATCTTGTGGTGAAAGTGTACCACCTCTGTAGAGTGTCAAACTATTCAAATAGCTGCGTCCGTGGTTATGGACAGTTGGAGTGGCCATACTGTTCCGTTGTCACATGTTTTCAAAACAACTTATGAAATGAATTATAACATGACTTGACCACAATAGAGTTATGACTATGAGAATTAAGTTCCCACTTAGGTGTTTTCAAACTTTATTTTATCTTTTTTCGTTTCTGAACTCAGCTTAGGTTTCAAACCTAACTTTACAAATGTATTTAGAGTTAGCAATCCTACTAGAACTACCTTACTTGTTAGTGATAGTTTGCGAGTACTTAAAGAGTACTCATGGCTTTTGTCCCTGGCTATTCCCGTGGCCAGACTATGAGGACTACCCTGAAGGAGGACAGCAGGACGGCTACGACAACTAGGATCATCTCCCCTCGTCAACATTGCCTATGACTCTGAAGATGGACCCAACCGCTATGCTATTATTTATTCTGCTACTTGATTGTATTAAGACTGGATCATGAGATCCTTTATTCGTGTAAGACCTTATTATGGTTTGTAATGGATGATGTACTGTGATATCCAATATGTTATGTCTCGCAAAAATGGTAATCCTGGGATTTCGATGTATGGAATAACAGGCATCTAGGATTAAATATCCGGGTGTTGACATAGAGGTTCCGCAAGAGTCGCACCCTTCGGCCCTGATAACATCAGAACCGTCGGTGAAAAAAACTATGCCTACGGTGGTACCAGCATCGTCCGTCGGATCCTCCATGGACATCACAACACAAATCGAAGCAGGCGAAGAAAGTGAGCAAATCAAGATGGATCTGGGGGACGTTGATGGTCTTTACGACAATCTCTCCTTCAGATCAGATCCACAGCTAACCCCACCATGCGAAGCAAGCCCAACAAATTCAGAATTCGAAGAAAGCAGCGAAAGCATCGACTTCGAAATCCAGATGGCAGAAATCTACCCAGAACAAAAACTGATGGACTTCACTGGCTCACCCGACAGTGTCTCCCTCAGTACATACAACGATGTCACCAACCCATATATCACTCAGGAGCAAGTATGCGTGATCATCGAAGACGCCTCGACCCAGCAAGACTCCAACGGTAACCCAATTTTTAATCCCGATGATATTCTTTCAAGCCATGATGCAGGAAGTCATGGCAACGAAGGAAGCCGAGGAAACGAGGGAGATCCAAGAGTCAACCGTGTAAACCGAGAAGAAGAACATCCACACAGAAGCGAGAGGCATACTCTCAGCTTACCAGCCAGCGCATGGGAGAAGGCAAGGGCAGCAATTTCGGGTGTGGTTCCAATGACAATAGATACCACTCACGAGGATCTATTGGCATACCAATATTTGCTTCATCGCAAAAAGAGAGACCTACTCAGGATGCAGAGACAAGTCGACAGAAGGAAAAGGTTAGTCGACGAATCTAGCCTACGACAAACACAATTAAGCTCCACTCGAGGATCAAGGAGCATAACAGGAGAAGCACCGCCAAGGAGAGGGGCATCTCGGTTGGAGAATATGCCCGAAGAAGAGAGGAGTAGAGTAATCCGAGACCTTTATCTATCGTGCAAGTCCATAGACCAAGCTAGAAATATCAAGGCAAAAACAGCCCAGGCAGCCATTGTGGCTGCACAAACATATCTAATTACAACACAGCCCACACCCGATGATCCTCGCGCAGCCCTTCACCGCTCCGCCCTGATGAATCTTGGCATGGTAGGATAATCTCTCGCGCAAGAAGATAAAGGAACCATGCGGCAACCCGACAGATCCTCGCGCCGTCGCAGCAGCCCTCGGCAAGGAGCTCATACCCGATGATCACGATCGCCACATTGGGTCAACTTTTCAGAATCAGAATCATGAAACGATGCAAGAAACAATATCACATAACGAAGGATCGACCGGTCTAGAGAAGAACGCATCGATCGAAGATACCATGATGGTGAAAGCAAGGAAGAGCAAGAATTATGCGGAGCCAGTTGCTTTACCCGACGGGTTCGTAAGACTCCGGTACCAAAAGATTTTAAGTTACTCCAAGATCGTCAAAAGTACGATGGCCTCCAAGAACCTGAAGCTTGGCTGACGGATTATCCGTCAACCGTCAGGTTACAGGGCGGATCCAAAGCAACTACAATGCAAAGCTTGTAGCTGCACCTAACCAGCGCGGCATGTTCTTGGCTAAGACAACTACCCGAAGATTCCATCAGCAGTTCGAACGATCTTGAGGACAAATTTATCAGGAACTTCTAGTCCACATTCAAGCGACCCACATCTTTGGAGAAATTGTGGGCCTTCAAGAAAAAGCAAGGAGAATCAATATGGGCTTTCGTCCAACGGTGGAACGTCATAAAAAATTCGGCTGAAGCAATATCTGACGAAAGAGCAATCGACGCCTTCAACAATGGACTTCGTCGGTAGGAGTTTATTGAAGAACTAGGACGAACCAAGCCAAAGACAATTTCATAGCTGATGGACATAGCCAATCGTTGGGTTGATGGAGAGGATGCAGTACACAACAAAAGAGCATGTTCACCTGAAGACGACAGGGATAGGCGCAATAATGATCGGAGATGACGAATCAATGATGGGTACCATACACCAGGCTACGTTGCAGCAAGTTTCTCTGGAGGGTACAACTGACAAAGTGACGATTACAACAGCGGATACCGTGGCAACTGGGACAGCAGCAGTGGAGGCCAGTCGTAGCAACGATACCAGCCGACGAAACGATACCCAGCTATGTCAGCTGGACAAATGTTGGAAGGACCCTGCAATATGCACTACTACATTGACTCAATAGGGAAGAGGCGATCAAATCACCTCATAAAGGACTGTTGAACATTCTTCAAAATGAAAGAGTTGTGCAACGCAAGGGCAACCGAAGCAGCAAACCGAGGCTATGCTACCACACCTGGCGCTTTGGCTGTCGGTGCACCACCGCCACTATAGGGGCATCCACCAGTAGGACAGCCGAAGAACACAACACACCAAGACGATGAATATCCCAGGTCAAAAGGATCAATGTCAATGATCCAAAAGGGACCGCCCTGCAACAGAACACAGAAGTTGATCACTAGGCAAGTAAACATGGCAGTAACAAAGCCACCTCCTACACCGGAGTATCTCCATTGGTCAGAGCAACAAATTACCTTCAGGAGAGCTGATCATCCATTACGGGTCCCTAGACCAGGCCAGTTGACACTAATAGTGGAAGCACAAATAGGCGGGTTTGACATGAGCAAGGTTTTCTTGGATGTAGGAAGCAGCATCAACCTGATTTATGCCAAAACTCTATGGGCTATGAATTGGTCCATGACGAATCTAGTATCTATAGACACAACTTTCAACGGGATAGTTCTAGGAAAAGCCAAAATTCCATTGGGCAAAGTCCATCTCGACATAGTCTTTGGGTCAAAGAATAACTTCAGACGCGAAAAGCTAGAATTCAAAGTCATGGACTGGCCATCGTAGTACCACGCGATCCTGGGACGACCAGCTTTCGCTAGGTTCATGGTAGTACCTCACTATGCATATCTAGTGCTAAAAATGCCAGCCCCCAATGGGGTCATAACAGTCAAAGGAAGCTTCAGTCATGCGGACAGCTATGATCGGGAATTCAACAAAATCTCGGAAACTTTCAGGATGGAGACAGAACTTGGACAGCTGAAAATAGCGGATGACGAGTTGCTACATGAAGGGCACACCCACAAAAAGCAAACATCAGAAGAGCAAGCGCACAACGGTCTCGCAAAAGCAACCTATGCGGCCTCCAATATAGGTCTTGCATAGGAAGACCCACCAATCGACAAGACACGAGCACCACAACACAGAGCATGATGAAGAACCCCTAAGGAAGGAAGCCGATGTTCCTAAAGAAAATCTTCACTTAGACACATCTTATATACAATAAAGGCCAACGGCCAGGCGATCATGCCCTTGCAATGTATTTCCATCTATGCTTATCAATAAATAAATAAAGTATTTCATGAGATACAAATTTCTATGGCAAACGAACATTAGTTCATCGGGTTCTCAACAATAGAATACAACATACAATCAAAATCTTGTATAAAACATACGACCTTTTTTATAAATATAAGAAAGATCCATATAGTATTTGTTCTATGAAGTACAAGGCTGCACAAGGAAGCAGTCAAATAGCAAAATTAACTAAAAGTTCCTCGTCTGCTTCTAAGCATATTCGCACAATCCTAATGGCGGGTCTACGAGCAGCAGCGTAATGAGGCGCCATGTAAACAAGGTCGCTATCGAAAGGGGGAAAACCCAAAGATACAACATCTAGATCTAGCGTCGGATGATGTGCATGTACCCAGAGACCGCGAGCTTGGCACCCGCCACAAGTTGAAGCTTCACGTAATGGTGAATCTTTTCACCTTGTCAAAACTTCACAATCAAATCCACCAAGGTGTGAGGCTGAGGATCTCGAGGAAACATGGCATTGTAAACAATGGCCAGAGATCTACGGCAGCACTTGACAAATTGCTCCAACTCTGATAGGCGATCCTAAAGCAACGCCACAGTATAGGCATGGCAATGATCGGTCCAAAAATCTGTTTGGGAACTTCAGGAGGCAGACACAAGAGCTTGCATTCGGTTGTGCAGACGTTGGGTTTCTTGCCTCTCGCACAATCAAATGCCTACAAATCAAGGAGAAGTTATTAATTTCATGTGACCCACAAAAAGCAACCGAAGAAAGAGGAATAAGACATACATAACAGGTTTTCACTTGCCCTAGAAATTTCCACCAAGAAAAAAGCCTCGTGGTTGAGGGCCTGGCATGTCTTCGATTGGGAAACATCCACCATCGATTGAACAACCTGAAGTTTTCCTTCAAGTTTTTTCACCTGTTCTATCTTTTCAGCGTACAACGGCGGATCCACCGTACGCACAATGGTGGTACTGGCTGCACCCACCATAGATGAAGACGGAATTGCATCCGACAACTGCACGGATCTAGAAGGAGCCGAACATTCATTCACAATCTGGCAACACACGAAGGATACGAAAGGTTCAGCATACAAAGAAAAATTCATACACACATATTCAACAATTGCTTTATTGCAAAAAGGAAGCAAAAGGCAGCTGGATAAGTTAAACGTTCATTACAATGATGGCAAGGAAGATACAATGAAACTACAAAACAAAGCCTATGAAGCCGTGTCCTTCAAGGATAGAGTAGCACTCGTAGAAGGAGCACTGGCTACAGGAGCAGTAGGGGCAGCTGAAGAAGGGGTGCCCATCATAGAAGGGGCGGTCAGTTTCTTCGAGCCTGAGCCTAGGCCTAAAAGCAGCCAAGAATACTTTCTGGCCCTCTTAATATAAGGATTCAGGTCAACTACTTGGCCATTGGGGGTGACTGGGACAGAGGAGCTAACCTTCTCCCAGTCGACCTTCTCGCCGTGCGCCATCGCCAGTGCCATTGAGGTTTCGGCACCACTCTTTGACTGCATCAAGCTATAACCAACAAGGGGGCTGGGATCAGCACCAAATATGGTGACAAGATCATTCAGATTGTTCGGCACCTCCTTGGTTGGAAATATTTCGGCATGAAGACTTTTGAAGGAACGGCAGGAGTGGACAAGAATGTTGCTTCCACGAACGATATTAGCCTCCAGGGTGCTAACAACATCCGACAAAGGATCAACCTTCTTGTCTTGATGCAACGTCAAGTCCTAGCAATCAATTCTAAAAATAAAATAAGAGGGAAAGGATTGATGACCAAAGGGAAGAAATGAAATAAAAGCCACGCAAGAGAAAAACTTACGGGTTAAAGAGGCATTAAGGGCCTCCAGGCGCTGCCGAAGATTTCCATCTCGAATAGAGGCTTCCTTGGCCACTTCTTTGGCATCAGTTCTCCCCTTCTGCTTGGCCTCCTCCAAAGCCTCCTCAGCAGCCCGAAGTTTAACCTCAAGATCATCGGCACGCTTGATCACCTCATCCCGAATAATTTCGGATTCCTTAGTAGCAGCTGCGTGAATAAATCATGAAAAAATGAAGAAGAAAATTCACAAAGAGATCCCGAAGATAAACCTAACATACCCTTCAGTTCTTCGGCTTCGTCACGGATTTTTATAAAGCGAGAGGCCATCTCAACCATCTCGCGCATCAAAGGATGAAGAAGAACATCATAGCAAAGGATATTAGGGCAAAATAAAAGAGGCTCAAGGAAGAAAAATTATGAAATACAGAGTGACTTACATCAATAGGCTTTTCTGATATCACCACCCCTTTACGCGCCGTTTTCTTCCTTTTTTGCGGCGGCGGCTTTGATGAAGTGGTAGCATATTTTTGGATAATATTCTCCACATAAGACATGAGCTTTTCCTTTGGCTCCATCGACGGCGGAGGAGATATCTTTGCAAATCAACCCACAGATGTGTGAAGAGGAGATGCGGGAGGATCTTCATCATCATCACTTCAAGAGAAAAGAAAAAAATAATTGGGAAAAGCATCAGAATAGAACTACCTGATAAAGCAGAGAAGAAGAAGTGAAACACTTATGAAGACACATCCTGCACAAAGCGGAACAAGTTCATCCGGGCGACAGCTGCCGAGACTAGAGCAGCATCGAGGGGTTTGGATGCAGTTAAGTCATCCGAGTCTTCGGCCCTCTCCATAGCATAGGGGCGCTTCCTCTTATCACCAGCATGCTCCACGCGAAAATCTCTAGAGCAAGCCGACGGAAGAGATTGCGTCTTCGATGAAGAGTCAGATGTAGAAAAATCCATCTCCTCATCTGCGGCAGTCCTAGTCACAGGAAAATCGTCGGATGTGGAAGGATGGATAGGGGGTCACAGCTTCCAAGAAGAGGATAAAGTGAGCTCAGGTGATCAAAGTCCTACACAAGCAGAAGACATGAAAAAAGGGCCAATCATTGATAGAGTAAAAAGTGCATCCGCAAATAAAGGAAAGGAAAGATGAATGCAAAGGAAATTTACCTCGAGGAGCCGGTTTTTCTTGCCGTAAGGCTCCACAACACAGTTTGAGGGAACTGGGCTCTTCTTGGTAAGAATGGTGAAGTTTCGAACCCTCTTTTCATATACCTTGAGGATAAGGTCTTTCGAGGAAATCCTCATCGGATCCTTCTTCCCGGTATATGCCCACATGCCAGAAAGCCGGGCTTGAAGCGGCTGGATGCGGATCCACAAAAAATATGCTAGGATCTGGAGACCCGACAATTCCTTGCCAACTTCATGTCGCAGTTTCGAAATGTGATCGATATAAGGCTGGATTTCAACCATCTCTTCGGCAGAAGGACGTTGATCCCAAGAGTCATGTTTGTGGGAAGGTTTCTTAGGATCAAAGGGGGCTAAACCGAAAGACTGGCCTTCAAGTGGTTGATCCTTGATATAAAACTACTTGGACTTCTAGCCTTGGACATAATCAATGATCCTAAAATCAAAATAATCCACATCAGAGCGAACAGAGAAAATGGTGCCACCAACGTCATGGACAATGGTGTTAGTGGCGTTATGACGAACATAAAAGAAATGTTTCCACAGGCCCCACTGGGGATGAATCCCGAGAAAGCACTCACAGAGAGTGATGAAACAAGCAACATGAAGAATAGAGTTAGGCATGAGCTGATACAGCTGCACGCCATAAAAAAAGAGAAGACCATGAAGGAATTTTTGGATAGGAGGAGAAAGGCCGCGGAAAAGAAAGGAGAGGAACATTACTCTCCAGCCAGGCTCGGGAATGGGGGCAGCTTCATCTCCAGGAAGCTTGATGGTACCCTCCGCCAGATGGCTAGAGTTCCGCACCTCATGGAGATCGCGCACCGAGCACTTGGTAGGAGCCCATCCGACGGCCCTCTTCCTGGTGGCCTTCGCGGCAGCAGCGGAAGTCCTAGCTTTGCTTTTTCCCATGGCGTCGAAAGAGGAACACGAGCACAGAGCAGGAGTTTGCAAGGGAGCAAGAGCGCAAAGAAGAAGATGGAGCAGAGGTAGGTGAGGAAAACAGCAAAACACGTATCCTTCCCCTTATAAAGAGCAAAGGCGTGATGTCCAAACCATTCAATGCAAAATCGAACCGATAGAAGATCACACATTGGTGACAAGTGTTACAAGGATTCTCTACAGGAAAAATCTAAAGAAGTTATTGTCGTGGTAAAAATAGAGGACAATGCGTGATGCCTCGATCTTCACGTGGAGAGGCGACGTGCAGTCAAAAATCTCCGCTAAATACGCTACCACGCGTCATCATTACTGCCACATGGCCCCACGTTCGATACGTCCCGTCAGGACGTGTTTTTCTGAAAATCAGCAGCACAAAATACATCATTACTGATGTCACAGCGGATAAATTGCAGAAATTGCGGTTCGCTACAAGAAATATGACCCAAAGCAATTAAAATTGGAGTCGAAGTAAATTCCTCCAGGAGAAAATTGGAGACTACAATCAAATATGCAATATTACGACTGTAGCCTCGGGAGCTACTCCTATCGGGAGCACTAGTCGTGCACCCGACAAAAACTACAAAAGCACTGGCAAGTTTTTGAGCCTGTGTTCTGATACATATATCCAAACATAGCGTCGGGGGCTACTCCTGTCAGGAGCGCTAGCGCGCACCTGATAAAGAAAGACAAAGGAAAAATTCTTCAATAGATACTCCTATCGGGAGTAGTTATAGAAAACAAAAAGTCCTTTAGCCGCCACAAAAAAATAAAACTCTCGTATCGCACCCTAGGTGACAAAAATCTAGATGCCATGTTCAAAAACATGAAGGTAAGACCCCAGGATTCGTTCTGTGTGGCCTGGTAATCGCACAAGAATGCGCTCTACCAGCAAAATATCCGTATCGACGATACGATGAAAAATCCCAACGGACGCGTTGGGTACCCGATAAAAATAGAAACTAGAATTCAGTATTTGATAAGACCTTAGTGGCTCGAACTGAATTACTCCAGTAGCAAATTTTGGTCGAGCCTGGGGACTTAAATCTGATGTATGACAACCTTGTTTTTGCCCAAGAGCAATTAACTGATTCCGAATGCATCAGAAGCATCAGACTCGTTGTACCAAAATCCCAACAAAAATAAAAATCAAGGAACAAAAATAAAAGGAAAGAATGAAAAAGAAGCTTTGAGACTCAACCTGAAACTGGGTTCAGGTAGAGTCTCGGGCGCTACTGATATAGGTACGATTACTCGGATGCTTATAATTTGCTGCCGTATACTGGGTAAAAGGCTTACGGACCATGAATATTTCAGATAATAGTCCAAGGAAGCAACCGATAATGACTTTGATTGTATTTGGAAAGAGACTATGAACCGACATTGTGTTGGTATTGTAATTACGCGTGTATGAAACCTATCCACATACAGCTTTAGGACCCAGCCTATTATATATAGGACAGGAGAAGCCCAAGCGAGGGTACCGAAATCTAGAAGACAACTTGTAATAGTGTGATTACTCAATATTCAGGCGACTTTGACTCTATTGTTTTCCTGACATCCGACGAAATCCCCAGAATTCTATTTTCTACGAAACCCCAAGTCCTTCACCATGGACATTGCCGAGGTTACCACTCGTCAGTATCTCTGTCAGAACACTGCCAAAAATGGCTCTTGGTAATTTTTGTAGTAAACATCCTAGGATTTATTTGTTGTTCTGCCTATTAGTTTATGTGCTTGCACCTTTGTCTTATGGGTCCTGTTTATGAAATGTGTTGCCCTGTTCCCTTCCAGTCAGCTGTTTCTTTCTTATTCAACCGACTTGTAGCGTGGCGCGGCGTTTCATGTTGGTTCTCACGGCTACTTGTACTCAGGTACTAGAGGTCTAAGTGGTAATTCGTCTTGTCGCTGGTATATTGATGAGGACATCCCTGATATCAATTCCTTCCATACAAGGTCTATGTCCTCAAGGAACTATGTCCTCAAGGAACTATGTCATAGAGTGTGGTTATATTTCATTAAAGTTTGTTGTTATCTTGTTGTAGCCTTGGAAGAAAGTTCACTCCTTTGGCAAGCTACGATCCCAGCAGGCCGGGTGCCCTCGTGCCTCTGGTTCATGAAGATCCAATTGATAAGACCGTTACATACCTTGACAAGCTTGATCCTTTTGTTGACATGGTATACCTCGTGCTTCCCTTGGATGTTCGTACTACGCGCATTTTCTTGGGATTATGCATCTAACTCATGTTGCCTATTACTACTTCAGGAAAAGAGGTTTCTCTTTGTCGTAATTGTTTCTAGGGTTGAACCTGATCAACACTGGTGGTTTGCCTCATGCGCCATGTGCAAAAATAGGCTAAACATGATGGTTATCATTATAGATGGTCGGATGATTCATGCTCCTTTGTTGAAGCAGATCTAACGTGAGTACTGCTTGTGCTGCCTCGCCTAATTTTCTTGCGTTATTATCTAGATAATGGTTACTCTTCTAATGGGTCCATAGGTACCTTGTGTCTGCACTTGGAACCGATGGCATAGTTGCGTATGATGGAACGATTGAGGCTGGGTTTATAATGTTCATTAGGGTGGCTGCAGGGGCTATAGGAAAACCCCTAATGACAATTCTGCGTCGGAAGTATCGAGCCTACATCACAGTTGATGACATTGCTAAAGCTGCAAGATATAATGAGTTCATCCCAGCTGAGATTTCTCGTCTTGTTGGAAAGAAGTACAAGTCTCTTGTGTCCATCTCCAAGAAATGGAAGAAGCAGAAGAACACTGACAAGCTGTCCTTCCAAGTCAACAAGATAGAGGAGAATTTCAAATCTACGCTGCCAGCTTCTGCCTTCAGCACCGTTTATGGATCTCTGATAGCTATGAGATTCGACACATTTTTGATGGTTTTTATTTATGGTTTTCTCCCGGATTTGATCGTTTTCTAGCTTTACCTAACGCTAATACTTCGGTAGCAAAGAAAATTTGGTTTTTAATGTGTGTTTCAGGTTCTGAACGTCAACTAAAGGTTTTAACTAGAGAAACACAATATTCAGGTGAAAACAAGCAAGTCTCTCTTTGGAAGAAATCAAGGGAAGCGTATAGAGGCTTTAACGAGCAACTATATGGCGGGAACAATTTTTCTGGCCGTATAGTTCCTGCCGTATAGCTACCGCCGCCTCTGTCTTGTCAAAAGGGACAACTTCCGTGAAGGGACCGAGGACGAAAACACAACACTACAGCCGCCATCCCATCCAGAAGGGAGAAAGAAGAGATCCGGAGAAGAAGGGGAAGACGTTCTTCATCTCGCTCCACAATCTTTGACCTCCTAGCCAATACCCCCCCATAGCCATTACTTGTACTTGAGACTAGGGTTTGAGATTGTTTCTTCCTACCTTGAATCTGTTGGATTACTTTTCTATTCTTATTGTGGATCTCCACGGTAATATTGAGAAGAATTCCCTTCATTTAATTATATCGATGATGCATTCTTCTCTCATGTGTAAGTAAGTTCCTTGGGCGTGGGAGATGTAATTTATTGGTGAGATGTGATGTGCCTCTATATATTTTCCATTAATTTGTGATTTATTCCAATTACTATATTATGTGTGCTTGACTATCTATGGGATGCCTAATGCTTGTTGTCCAATTAAGGGTCCTGAGAACATGATGCTTTGTTCTACATAGATAGGACCTTGTTCGCTAGCAGACCGACGACCTCTGAGTGACACGGGGATATCAATTGAAAACTAGTAGACTCAAGGATAACAAGGAACCACTGTGCTTATTGCATTAGTCCGATCCAAGGACTTAATCGCTAAGCGACCTGAATGGACTTAATCGTCTAGTGTCTGACCATGATTTTGGTAAAAGACTAGTAGAATTATTGAAGTTGGGATAAAATCTACCAATAGGAGTTCTGGCTAATTATGGGTTGCTCGTCTACACATATAGTTATAAGAGTATAATTGTTACACTCATCATTCGTCCATCTGGCACATTAACTATCACCATGAACTGTATCTCCCCGCGCCTCTTTCGCCATCTACAGAAAACAACAAACAACTGAATCGTTCTTTACTCTTATGCTTTTTTATTTCTGAAGTTTACATTTTAGTTTTATTTAATACAACCAGTTCAATCCAAATTCCATTCTCATTTTTACACTCGCAGTCAACTCACTCGAAGACCTGTGACAACTTTGGGTGTGATAGAGACTTCACCATAAACACTTACCTTTGGGCTCCCTGTGGGATCGATATCTATACTTCGAATCTAGCTACAAACGATATGTGCACTTGTAGACATCAAGCTATTTCTGGTGTTGTTGCTGGGGAGCTAAGCACTAAGTGTTTGTCCTTTGACATTTCAGGTGTTACTACTACAAAATGTTCTCCCTAGGATACAAAGGGTCTACACGCTCTGGTAGGACCTACTTACCAGATTATATTGATCGCGCGCCTGCTCAGAGACGCGAGGAAATTATTGAAAAACTTTTAAGATCGAATAATGTTGAAGTTGAAAATCTAAGTGATATAATGGAAATCATGTCTATTTACAGGAAAACTCCCAAGAAACCTGAGAAAACTCTCGGAGAATACAGTGCTCCAAGTTCTGAGTTTCTTAAGCAACCAATAGAATTCCCTAATCCTGGAGTTAAAGAATATCGATTTGATGGTGGAATTATTAAAAATTTGCAGGAAAAAGCTTTTAGTGTAAGGGAAGATGAATACCAAGGAAGACATCTTAGAGAGTTCGATGATGTGATCACATCACTTGGACCAAAAGTTTTGACAAGAGACTTCTCTCGTCTAAAATTATTTCGTTGGTCTCTTAAAGGTAAGGCTCTAGATTGGTTATATTCTCTCCCTCGCCATTACATTAAATGTTGGGAAAACTGCATTGTTAAATTCATAAACACGTTTAATCCTTTTGAAAAGATAACTGAACTAAGAAAGAATATAGGCAACTTTAGTCAGAATGCGGGAGAAAACTACCCACAAGCCTGGGATAAATTCTTTGGAATGATCAATAGTATTCCTAATCATGGCTATTCTAAATCAACTATTTGCCATTTATTTTGCCATGGTCTTAATACTCAATGTAGAGAGTTACTTGACTTCTCAGTGGGAGGATCGATAAATACTTTAACTATTAAAGAATGCTTGGAATTGATGTCTACTAGGGCTAAGAATGATTCTTTATATAATCCTGATTTCGGCACTAAGCTAGAAAAATGGATACTTCAGATAACTCCTGATCTTATGCCTAAAGTACACAAAACAATGAAAGAAAAAGGTATACCTTCTGAACTTGTTAAGTAAAACAAAGTAGACTTGTTACAAGTTTTAAGTGAAGAAGATGAAACTAGGAAGGTTTTTCAAGAATTAAAACATCGACAAGCAAAATCTCATAATAACCCGCATAAGAATTTTCAAAAACATAAAAAGATTTTGGTGGAACTCATGGAAAATTATGATGAGATTGGCCAAGAAATAAAATTATTTCATAAGTATCTTGTATGATTGAAACCCAGTGTGAACAAATAGCATCTGGTTATCAAATTTTTCTTCGAGATGATATAGATATTCCTGTTTCTACTAATGTTATTACAAGAAGAGGTGCAGTTGTTACAGGACCATTAGGACCACCAAAATATGAAGCTGAAAAAGAGCGAAACGAAAAAGTCTTGCTCGAAGCAAGCACAGCAGATGATACACTGGTGGATCCTCAAGATGAAACTGGTCAATAAACACAAGATCAAACCAAGGAGGGCCAAGATGATGCACATGATGACTGTTATGACTCTGATGCAGAGATGGTTGATCCAAGAGAAGAAAAAGAGATAAGCAATGAAGATGAAGTTGTTGTAGTAGAAAAGAAGAAAAGCGATAAGCAACAACAAAAGAAAGCAACAAAAGAGCCTGACCCCCCACATACGGTAAAAGACAATAATAAGAAAGGTGAGAAAAAGCTTCCTTATCCAGATCGAAAAAAGAAAGCACCAGATCAGGTAATCTATAATTCTTTTACAAAGGCACTTGGTGACCTTCGTCTAGAAATTCCATTTGCGGATGCAATCAAAGTTCCTACCTATTCTAAATTCCTCCATGATATTCATAGTAGAAAGAAATAACGGAAACTGTTGCCATGGTGACTAGTTATCCTGCTAATGGGAAGCTATTCTGTAAATCAGGGGATTCCGTAATACCAACTATTTGATGCTCAATAGGCAAAACTGATATTCACAATGCCTTGTGTGATTTAGGTGTAGGAGTTAGTGTAATGCCATACTCCCTCTATAAAAGGTTAGGATTAGGGTAGTATTCCCTTACTACTATCACTTTATAGATGGCTGACAAGTCCACTAAACAATCCTTTCGTATGATTGAGGATTTTCTACTTAGAATAGATGAGCATGTTATTCCCACTTATTTTATTATTCTTGAGCTACCAGAAGATGAAAAATTATCTATAATAATTGGAAGATCTTTCCTTGGTATTGCAGGAGCATCAGTTGATTGTGCTGAGGGAAAAATAAACTTCAATGTTTATGATGCTGAAATCATCTGGTATTTTACAAAGAAGCTAGAAGGAGAAAGATATATTCCACCGGCAAAACGTGTTCATGTGGTAACCGCCTTTGATAAGGGGCAACCCAAGGTAAGAATTCAAGAACTGAGAAGGGGTTGAGTTATCCAACCATTCTTAATAAAATGCTTAATGGGAGTCAACCCATCGCATCAATAAAATAAACTAAAGAATAAAAAGTTCATCGCATTCTTACAACTTTTTCACAGACATTCTTGCGGAAGTGCGCCCGAGAAGATGCATGAGTCAAAAAGTAGTAGAAACATTGATTGAACGAATGTAGAATGAGTATAAAAATAAAAGTTTGTGTTTTATCACAAAGGTTAATATTCTACTCTTTACATGATGATTTTGGCCGATAGTTTCTACTGTCATTTTTTCTGTAAAAAATAAGGTATTTCTTTAAGTTTCGGGATAAGAAGGTATTCTTGAAGAAATAGAATTTTTTTGATGACTACTGATGGCTTAACAACCAACTATACGACAGGAATAAAAATTCGGGCCATATAGTTTGGCCGTATAGATATCTTTTCCATCAACAAATTTTCTTTCGAAGGAACAGAGAATTTAATGACCAACTATATGATGGGAATAAAATTCCAGCCGTATAGCTCCGGTCGTATAGATATTCATGCCTTCATACAATTTCTTCTCAAAGGTACTGACTGTTTAACGACCAACTAAACTACGTGAATAAAAAATCCGGCCGTATAGTTCCGTTCGTATAGATATTGATACATGTTTTAGAGAATTTATCACGAGGGTACAAATAGTTTAACGACCAACTATATGGCAGGATCATTATGATCCGGCCGTATAGTTGCGTCCGTATAGCTATGTTCTGCATAAAGAAACCCTATTTGGCGGCGCCGTTGCATCTATACAGGCGGAACTACATATCCCACCCGTAGTTCCGGCCATATAGTTGGGCGCGACCACAAAATCGGGCCGGTGCGGCTAGGTTTCTTCTCCTTCCTCATTATTTCTCTCATATTCTCTCTCCAAACCTCTCAAAACCACTCTAGAACTCTTGATTCTTCATGGATTTCGTTCATTCGATTGGGGGAATCCATAGATCGGTATGTTTCTCTCCCTATCCATGCTTTATTTTCAGATTTCCATGGTTGAAACTCTCACATTGATCTAGTGGATGAACTCAAGCTTGTTTAGCTTTACCTATTGATTTCTCCCATTAGGATTAAACTTTCCACATAGGATCGTTCGTATGTCATGTAGAAACTAGAAGCCTAAGGTTTCATGGTGAAATTTTTTAATGCATCAAGATGAACATAATCGTTCAAAAAATTCGCAAGAGCAAGCACCAATATGGCGAGAGCTCGGGGTCCCAATCCGAGCGCAACCCCAATTTGGCCATAGTTTCATCGAGGGTGTTGCCCACACGTTGGGCTGACCATAGCTTTCTCACCGCGGCGGGGTTGAAGACGGACTTCGACCTCATGTGTAACAAGGTCGGGCTCACAGTACTCGGCTTTGCAAGCCTCGACACCTACATCGAGCTTACCCATGAGTTCCTTTCCTCCTTCTACGACGACCACATGGATAAAGGTAATGCATGCACGGTAAGCTTCACCATGAACTGGCAGCACTATGACATAACTTTTGAACAATTTTGCGATGCTTTCGACTTCCCTCAGATTGGGGAGTCAACTATTACTAACCTTTATAGCGTCACAAGTGGAGAAACTTGGGAGGCTATTTTTGTTAAAGGTGGCACCGAATTCGACCAGAAGAAGATGTCCACCATTCAGAACCCAACAATTTGCTACTACGCCTTGTTCCTCGCCAACACACTATTTGGAAGAGGTGATACCAGTTCCATGGAAATGCGGACATGGCAATGATCACCAAGGCTCTCTATCCCACTTCACCGCAACGCCCCAATCACGTGGCTCTACTCATATAGCACTTTCGCCACCCAAGCAACAAGATGAAAGGTGATATTCACGTTGGTGGATTGGTAACCCACCTTGCCCATGCATTAAATATTATACTACCTATGCAATCTGTTGACGGTTCCAAACTTATGGACGTCAAGTAGTTGACTGCATGTGGCTTCCTTGGTGTTTACCAAGCTAACCGAAGGCTCCGAGCATATCAGTTTGGTTATCTTGGTGATGCACATGGTGAGTAGGTTATGTTGCCCTGGCCCCACGCCTTCTCGATTGTGGAGAAGGACACTTGAATCCTCACCAAGGACCAAGTGATGGAGATCATGGCTAAACTTCAGCCTGATCAGGAGGAAGATGACGAAGGAGAGAAGCAGGATGAGGATGAGTAGGAGCATGAGGATGAGCGAGGATACAACCCTGCTCGGGAGGGACAGCAGATGTTATGGGGTAACCCCATGGGTGGCCCGATCTTCACGGATCTCGTGGCCAAATTGATGGGAAAGCGAGGGGAAGGGAGAAGGTAGCGGAAGCGGACGCACACCTCGCGAAGAACACGATGAACACATGCAAAACTCAGACGATACAAGGCCAATTGCTCTCACCGGTGGCCATCGGTCCGATAGAATCCTCGCAAGGAAAGATCGGTCAACGTGCTCCCTCGATCCCACGCAGAGAGGGAAGAACACCTTGGAGAGGGTCTTGACGTCTTGGCAAAGGGACACCGATGCTAAGGCCTTGTACAACGAGGGAGGCGCGATGCAAACTCCAACGAGGTGGTGACGATAGTCGATCCCCTTTGGTAAAAGGGGATGAGGCAAAACTAGAGATTCCACAAAGGGGTTTTTCTCTAGTCTATCATCTTTGCCTAGGGTTACATGAGGGGGTGGGGGCACTATATATAGGCCAGCCACTAGTTCATGGGTACTTTAGGAATAAAAGGGGAAAGTCTGGGTGGACTAAGGGGTACATGGGCCGAAGGCCCAGCTGGTGGCGCGCAGGCCCATACGCTTAGGCTGGAGACTTCGGTGTGGTGGTCTGGAGACTCCGGTTTGGGCCGGAGACTCCGGTCTGTCTCCGGTGTCATCTTCGGAGTGGCAAACATACTGTCCTCGAGCTCGATCTGGGGGTCAGTCCGGAGATGGGTCCGGAGACTCCGGGGTTTGTAGGTTGGAGACTCCGGTGTCTTCAGGCTAGAGACTCCGGTGCTCCAGCTGCTGCTTCTTCCGTCTTCTCTTCCAAGCCTCCATCTTGTCGGGCTTGGTGCTCTAGGCTTCCTCCCTTGCCTCCGTACTCGTCGGTGTGAACCTATCATGGATATGGTACGGAGTATGAAGTAGTATACCATTCAAGAGGGTCGGAAGTGGCTTCGCATAGAGGAACAGATTCACCTTTGGAGTCCATGACAACTTGGCATATGTTGGAGACCATGATGTGGTAATGACCAAAGGTCGGGCTACATCAGCAGCAGTAGCAGCAAGGGGGAGCTTGGGACGCATGGCCCAACCAGCCGTAGCAAGGGTACAGCTATGTCCCCTATCAAGAATTCCAGCAACTCAACCAACGTGTTGGGGAAATTGACCACACTCTTCAAGGAGTGAATGAAGATGTGAGTGCCTTAACTCACAACTTAAGTCACTTCATGACCCATTTCCCCAACTAATACCAGCAGTATCCTCACCAGCCGCCGAATGACGGCAACAACTAAGCCTGGCAATAGCCTAAGCTTGGGGGGGGGGGGTTGAAAACCTCCAAACCTTGCATTCATATTTTCATTTCTTCTTTTGATTTATTTTACTTCTTCAAAATTGCATGTTTACTCTCAGTTTGCATTCCTAAAACAAAAATACAAAAAAAAAGTTGTAACTTTTATTGCAAGTTCTTTTCTTTGTTTCTCTCGGAGATTGCTCAATTTTAGGTGACTTGCCAATATGGAAATACAAAGGGAGTTTAACTCAAATACTAGAACGAAGCAGGCAAGAGGAGGTATCACATTCCTTTCATAACCTTTTCTGCAACCTTAAATTTATCCTACAATTATTTACTCGCTTGCACTAGAGTCACTCCCCACTGATGTCTACGGACTTCTATTCTTGTAGACAGTTATTGGGCCTCCAAGTGCAGAGGTTTGTAGAACAGCAGCAAGTTTTCCCTTAAGTGGATCACCCAAGGTTTATCGAACTCAGGGAGGAAGTGGTCCAAGGTATTCCCTCTCAAGCAATCCTGCAATCAAGATACAAGAAGTCTCTTGTGTCCCCAACACACCGAATACACTTCTCAGGTGTATAGGTGCACTAGTTCGGCGAAGAGATAGTGAAATACGAGTGGTATGGATACTAGACAACGGTGCTAGAAAATAGCTTGAAGGCGTGGAAAAGACTAAAAGCAAACTGAAATAAAGATGGAAGCAAGCAAACATGTAACAGATCTAGTAGCAAACGAAGTATCAATGCTTAGAAACAAGGCATAGGGATCATACTTTCACTAGTGAACACTCTCATATGAATATCTTCTCTTTATGATACTACTCTTAACTACTCTCCGGTTGAACACTCTAATCGATGGTAGGGCTATAACAGCACACCTCAAAGTAAGCCTTTCCCATCTAGAAAACCCCACACTATCACCTTGAGCACTAGATGAGTCCAACAAACACCACAATTTCATAGAAACAACCAACTCCAAATATAACTCATAACAAGTATTTGTAATATCTAGCCTATGTGCCACCATGGTGAGCACGTTGTCACTTTCACACACATGGGGAGAGCAGAGATTCATTAAAGCACTTGAGTAGCAAGGTAGATCTATAGATTACAAGCTCATGATCACAATATTATCATGCATAGAGAGAGATGAACACATAGCTACCGGTAGAACCCTTAGCCTCAAGAGAGAACTACTCCCTCCTCATCATGGGAATCAGCAACGGTGATGGAGATGGAGGTGGAGATCAATGGAGATGGCTCCGGGGGCACTTCCCCATCCCGGCAGGGTGCCGGAACAGAGACTTTCTGTCCCCCGAATCTCCCCTTCGGTGGCGGCGGCGCTGTGGAACTTTTCGTGGCTTTCTGATTGACGATCTAGGGTTTTGGTATCGGGAGGCTCTTATAGGCGAAGGAGGCAAGGTCGGTGGCCAGCCAGGGGGCCCACACCATGCTCGGGCGCGGCCTAGGTGGACCCGCGCCTAGGGGTGGTGTGGCCACCCTGTGGCCCCTCTCCGTCTCTCCTTCTAGCTCTGTGAGTCTTCCGGGAAAATATCAAATTTCGCTTTTGTCCCGTCCAATTCCGAGAATATTCATTTTCTAACTTTCTGGAACCAAAAACAGCAGAAACTAGTTAACTGGCACTGTGGCATCTTGTTAATAGGTTAGTCCAAGAAAGTGTATGAAAAGTACTCGAAAGTTGGAACAAAACATAAGAAAGTAGATAAAACCAAGCATGGAACATCAAAAATTATAGATACATTTGCAATGTATCAACATCCCCAAGCTTAACTCCTGCTCGTCCTCGAGTAGGTAAGTGATATAAGGAAATAATAATTTTTGAGGTGACATGCACCATCAAAGACTTGATCAAAGTATTTGTAAAACATTGATAGCTGGGATCATAGTACTTCAATCATAACATGAAAGACAAAGTTCTAGCAATAAGACAAAGAAACTATGATGCAACATGAAAAGGCACAAACAAAAGATTCATGAATAACAATGCTTTGCAAGACGTTTGTTTGTTTCACATAAAGAAAACATAGCATAATAGTATTCATCTTGTCCTTCATAGAGTAGCAAATATAAATGTATAGGACACCTTCAAAGTTCATAAGGGTGACTAGATACAAATAGTTTAAAACAAGCAATATCAAGATATGCATCAATCAACTAGTCTTGGGACAATGCACATAGAACTAAGAATGGCCACTATGGTCTCAAAGTAGGTGCATAAAGATAGAAGGTGGAGACTCAATGTAATGGTGGAAGAAAGGCCTTTGTAAAAGGAAGTAGGGATTCAAGTCTCATAAAGAGCTTCCAAAAATTATGGTACTTATAGCTTTCAGCTCTCATTGCCCCTATCATAAGCATCTTGAAGTGATTAAGGTTAAAGTTACACAACTAAGAGGATATGCTTGACAAGTTATAAACCGAAATCTCATGCCCTTACTTACAAAGACCGAACCTCATGCTACTCAACTTTAGTAACAAGTAAGCTCTTGTCATTGTAAGTACATGTATATCATAAAGAACCGCCAATGGGGTACCCCTTGCACATGATACAGGAGCTATCCCATAATCAAAATGACAAGGCAAGCAGACAATGAGCATCTCGGCGATCTTTTTATTTGCTATTTGCTTAGGTTTTTATTGAGGATGCTTCATAGAGTGCTCATTATGGTGATCCTGCAAGTTTCCACCATGATTAAGCATGGCTTAGGCTAGCGGCCCAAGCGTTTCTCTAACACACATACAAACTCCATGATCTTACAACTTCCACTTTTATTTCACACCGCCGAGATCCGTAAGCAAAAGAACATGATATCAACGGGGTACAAAGTACAAGTGCAATGTTGAAAGCGTTCCCCATGGTACATGGTTCTGCTAATTTCAACTTATAAAGCGCAAGAATATACGCAACAAAGAAGGACCTAGTGGTTCAAGTTTCTTAGATGCAAAAAAGTGAAGTGTGCCATCAAGTTCGTGAGAGCTTTAATCACTAGTTTTCTCATAACAAGTTTAATTTGGAAGGTAATTAAAAGCATGAATATACTTGGAATAGCATAATCTAGTAGGTAGGTATGGTGGACTCTTTGGAATAACTTGGTTTAGGGAGTTGGATGCATGAGTGGAACTCATACTTGGTTGTGGAGGCTAGCAAAAGACTGGGAGCGACAAACTAAGAGAGCAATAATGGCCATAATCATGCAGAGCGACAAAACATCATTGATCAAAGCATAAATTGATACTACAAGTTGAAACCTAAAGGATCATAAAGGCTATGGTGACTTGAGATAGTCATAACATGGTGTGAGCATGTGCCAAGTCAAACCAAATAAAGCATCAAAGGAGAATACCACTATACTATGCTTTAATATGCTAAAACAACACATGATTCATCCAAGGCACCTTAAGAGATCTCAATTGTTTATAACAAGTCATGCTACAGCAAATAATACTAAGCATAAAGCCAAAACTATATCAAGAATGGCATGACAAAGCATAGGCCATAGTCAAAAACAAGCTCCTTTTACCACTTAAGCATGAACTTTTCTACTCTTTTACAATCCAAACCAAACTATTTGAAAACCAATGTATGAAAGAGGAGGTCCAACCAATTTATTCAGAAAACTAAGCAAACAAAGCAAGTGAAAACTAAAAGAAAAACGAAAAAGAAGAATCTCCAAGAACAACACAATTGTGTATGAAACAATAAAAATGAAGCGTTTGGAAGAAACCTGATATTTTTATTGATGAAGAAGGGGATGCCTTGGGCATTACCAAGCTTTGACGCTTGTACTTCTTGGATATTTCTTGGGGTGACATGCGTGGCATCCCCAAGCTTGAGCTTTAGTCCATCCTTTATCTCATTACTCATTCCTTCCATACACTTGAAATTTTTCCTTCATACAAAACTTCACACAATCTTTATTAGCAACATTAGTGCACTCAAGATAAATAAGTCTTAAGGTTCAGTTCTGACACCAAATAAACTTCCATTAGAACATTAGATACTGTAGCACTTCCCTCAAAAATCTTAATTCCCCAAAAGAACTCAAGAAGGAACCAACAAGAAGCAAATGCAGAAAATGGCAGAAATCTGTCAAAACAGACCAGCAGGTAAAGACGAATTTTTTAGAAGTCCTTCTATTGCTCAAATCAAAAAGTGTTGAACTAACGAAAGTTAGATAACAACCTGGGTCAGAAGAAAAAAAATTACGCCTCAAAAAGACGTTCAGAGATTTTACACGAATTTTTAGGGTGAAGCACAGAAAACTGTTTCGGGACAGCAACTTTCCCAGTCATTACTTCTCTCTCATTAGAGGTTACTCTTGGCACAAAAATCAAAATAAAAAGGATAAGGAGCGGTTATTACAGGGGTAATAACTTCCAAGACTCATCTAAAACTTTTGGTTTATCTCCCAATAAGTACTTTTCTTTAACGCCTTTAAGTTAGGCATGATAGTTTGAGAAGATGCTCACATAGGAAATATGAATTGAAGTAAAAGAGAGCATCAAGAAGCAAATTCAAAGCACATTTTAGTCTAACCCACTTCCTATGCATAGGAATCTTGTAAAGAAACAAGTCATGAAAGCACAAAGCAACAAGCATAGTAAAGCAAAACAAGTCCAACTTCAAAATTTTCAACATAAAGAGGGGAAACTTAATATTGTTGAGACACATAAAACCATGTTCCCTCTCTCATAATAACTTTCAGTAGCATCATGAATAAAATTAACAATATAACTATCACATAAAACATTCTTATCATGAGCCACATGCATATAATAATTATTACTCTCCACATTAGCATAGTCATTCTTATTAATTGTAGTGGGAGCAAATTCAACAAAATAGCTATCATTATTATTTTCATCACCATAATCATCAAATATAGGAGGCATATTGTAATCATAATTAATTTTCTCCTCAATAATAGGTGGACTGAAAATATCAGATTCATCATTGTAATCATCATATATTGGAGGTTTTGTATTATCATAAACAATAGAATAGCTATCTTCCAAAGCTGGGGGACTAAAAAGATCATTTTCATAAAACCTAGCTTCCCCAAGCTTAGACTTTTCCATAGCATTAGCAATAATGGTGTCCAAAGAATTCATACTAACCACATTGCTATTAGCATGCAAATAAAGTTCCATAGGTTTTTTAATTTTCTCTTCAAACACTTCATGTCCTAACTCAAGATAAATACTATAAATCTCTCTAATTTTTTGTTGTTTTCCATTACGCCTAACTAGTGAAAACAAGAAACAAAAAGACAAAATTGCAGAATCTAAAGGAAATAACTTCGAGTACTCACACCAGAAACAAAAAGACAAAATTGTTGTTTTCCATTACGCCTAACTCAGGGAGGAAGTGGTTAAAGGTATTCCCTCTCAAGCAATCCTGCAATCAAGATACAAGAAGTCTCTTGTGTCCCCAACACACCCAATACACTTGTCAGGTGTATAGGTGCACTAGTTCGGCGAAGAGATAGTGAAATACGAGTGGTATGGATAATAGACAATGGTGCTAGAAAATAGCTTGAAGGCGTGGAAAAGACTAAAAGCAAACTGAAATAAAGATGGAAGCAAGCAAACATGTAACAGATCTAGTAGCAAACAAAGTATCAATGCTTAGAATAAAGGCCTAGGGATCATACTTTCACTTGTGAACACTCTCATATAAATATCTTATCTTTATGATACTACTCTCCGGTTGAACACTCTAATCGATGGTAGGGCTATAACAGCACACCTCAAAGTAAGCCTTTCCCATCTAGAAAACCCCACACTGTCACCTTGAGCACTAGATGGTTCCAACAAACTCCACAATTTCATAAATACATCCAACACCAAATATAACTCATAACAAGTATTTGTAATCTCTAGCCTAAGTGCCACCATGGTGAGCACGCTGTCACTTTCACACACATGGGGAGAGCAGAGATTCATTAAAGCACTTGAGTAGCAAGGTAGATCTATAGATTACAAGCTCATGATCACAATATGATCATGCATAGAGAGAGAGATGAATACATAGCTACCGGTAGAACCCTTAGCCTGGAGAGAGAACTACTCCCTCCTCATCATGGGAATCAGCAACGGTGATGGAGATGGTGGTGGAGATCGATGGAGATGGCTCCGGGGGCACTTCCCCGTCCCAGCAGGGTGCCGGAACAGAGACTTTCTGTCCCCCGAATCTCACCTTCGGTGGCGGCGGCGCTGCGGAACTTTTCATGGCTTTCTGATTGACCATCTAGGGTTTTGGTATCGGGAGGCTCTTATAGGCGAAGGAGGCAAGGTCAGTGGCCAGCCAGGAGGGCCACACTATGCCCTGGCATGGCCTAGGTGGACCCGCGCCTAGGGGTGGTGTAGCCACCCTGGGTCCCCTCTCCATCTCTCCTTCTGGCTCCGTGAGTCTTCCAGGAAAATATCAACTTTGTCTTTTGTCCCGTCCAATTTCGAGAATATTCATTTACTGACTTTCTGGAACCAAAAACAGCAGAAAACATGCAACTGGCACTATGGCATCTTGTTAATAGTTTAGTCCAAGAAAGTGTATGAAAATTACTCCAAAGTTGGAGCAAAACATAAGAAAGTAGATAAAACCAAGCATGGAACATCAAAAATTATAGATACATTTGCAATGTATCACCCACCTAGCTTGTTATCCTATAAATTCTATTCCTTTGCGAGTGTCTCCTTTTTAGCTTTGAAACAACGAGCAATGAACTTGGTTAAAAATATTTCCTACATTTTTACAAAAACAAAAAGCATCCAAAAGATGACTTGAGTCCATGTAGCCCAAATAATTTGATTTTAGAACTACTCCATCCCATTTGAGCTTAATATAAATATACTCAATAGTACCTTTGAAAGAAATTGTTTGATAAAATCGATGCTTCGAAGTAGTAAAGATTATGCCACTGCTTTTTCTAATAATTACCGTAAGATATTGCTTTACGCGTGTCATTACAACACTGTCATGCTCCATGGGGAAGTATTAACTCCCCTGGCCAACGAACAATCTAAATGTGGGAAACCACTTGATTTCGGCTATTGAGTTATGTAAACGTCTGTAGCAGCAATGCTATGATTGGTAAAATTTTAGTCTCCTTGTGGTTTCATGTTCCAAGTGAAGTTGTAATAATCCTCTAACCCATTATTGCTCAACATATTCATTGGCATGGTCACGAGTGCACAACACAGTCCCAGTTAGCATGATAAAAACAGTGGCATGAGTTCTCTATGAAAGAATTGAAGTTTTTGAAAGCCAAAGGAAGAAAAAAAGGTCCTTTGAGAGTCTTGAAATTTTGACATGGGAATAGATGAGTTGTTCTAAAATTGAATGTTATGGTGCCAACTTGAGAACTCTTAATTGATTAAATAAACAAGAGCAAATTTTTTTCATCTCTCAACAAAGAGGGATACCAAAAGGATTTGTCTCATTTTCCTAGCTAAACTTTTGACACTTGTTCAGGAATATGATTTATTTGCTAGTAATATATACATGGTTAGTAAGTGGACTCAGTGCAATCTTGTGAATACTTGTATGACCATGTTTAAGATAGCAGGGATTGTGAAGAAAAGAATTTGACACCAATTCAAGCTTGTAAGTTCTTTTATTTCAGTCTTGAATCTCCGCTATTCTTCTTTATTTTCTTGTCACTTGAGAGTGAGCAACATCTAAGCTTGGGGGAGTTGATAGCTATGAGTGTTATGGTTTTTATTGATGGTTTTCTCCTGGATTTCATCGGTTTCTAGCTTTACCTAACAATAGTACTTTGATAGCGAAGAAAACTTGGTTTTTAATGTGTGTTTCAAGTTCTGAAATTCAACAGAAGGTTTTAACTAGAGAAACACAATATTCGGGCAAAACAAGCAAGTCTCTCTTTGGAAGAAATCGAGGGAAGCGTAAATAGGCTTTAACGATCAACTATACAGCGGGAACAATTTTTCCGGCCGTATAGTTCCCACCGTATAGCTGTCATCGCCTCTGTCTTATCAAAAGGGACAACTTCCATCAAGAGACCAAGGACGAAAACACAACACAGCAGCCGCCATCCCATCCAGAAGGGAGAAAGAAGAGATCCAGAGAAGAAGGGGAAGACGTTCTTCATCTTGCTCCACGATCTTTGACCTCCTAGCCAATACACCCCCATATCCATTACTTGTACGAGAGAGAGAGAGATCTTCACCTTGCAAGACTAGAGTTTGAGATTGTTTCTTCCTGCCTTGAATTGTGATGGATTGCTTTTCTATTCTTATTGTGGATCTCCACGGTAATATTGAGAAGAATTCCCTTTATTTAATTATATTGATGATGCTTTCTTCTCTCATGTGTGAGTAAGTTCCTTGGGCGTGGGGGATGTAAGGGATTGGTGAGATGTGATGTGCCTCTATATATTTTCCATTAGTTTTTGATTTATTCTAATTACTATATTATGTGTGCTTGACTATCTGTGGGAAGCCTAATGCTTGGTGTCCAATTAAGGGCCCAAACAACATGATGCTTTGTTCTACATAGATAGGATCATGTTCGCTAGCAGATCGGCGACCCCCCGAGTGATATGGGGATATCAATGGAAAACTAGTAGACTCAAGGTTAACAAGGAACCACCGAGCTTATTGCATTAGTACAATCCAAGGATTGTAATCGCTAAGCGACCTGAAGGGTCTTAATCGTCTAGTGTCTGACCATGGTTTTGGTAACAGACTAGTAGGATTATTGAAGTTGGGATGAAATCTACCAAGAGGAGTTCTGACTAATTATGGGTTGCTTCCCTACAGATATACTTATAATATTATAATTGTTACACTCATCATTCGTCCATCTGGCACATTCACTATCACCATGAACTGTATCTCCCCACGCCTCTTTCGCCATCTGCAGAAAACAACAAACAACCGAATCGTTCTTTACTTTTATGCTTTTTATTTCTAAAGTTTACATTTTAGTTTTATTTAACACAACCAGTTCAATCCAAATTCCATTCTCATTTTTACACTTGCAGTCAACTCACTCAAAGACCTGTGACGACTTTGGGTGTGACAGAGACTTCACCATAAACACTTACATTTGGGCACCCTATGGGATCGATATCTGTACTTTGAAACTAGCTACAAACATTCTTTACACTTGCAGACATCAATCTCCTAGACAATCATCATCTAGTGCTACTTCAGGCTCGCAGGCTAATGCCCTTCCTCTAGTTATGTGGCCTTTATGGCTAGCACCCGAAGCGTATGGTTTGCCTGTAGGCTAGGTATACTCCGCGTTACACCTGCTTTCTCATATATATCTTTGTCAGCTGGGCCTATCCACTTAGATGCAAAAATCGTGTATGTGCAGACACCCCCTAATGTTGTTAAGCGCAGCCCATCGACTCCAACTGCTAGGTACTTAGACATGCGCTCACTTCTGCATGTGTATAGATTTTGGTCTCGGGCGCTGAGGTTTCTCAAACTGGTTGTTTTTCCTATTCCATGTCATCCACACACAAGCGTGGTGCCAAGCGTTCTCTGTTTAGCACTCCTACCAAAAAGAAGCCTACGCCTTCCAAGGTGCAGCCAAAAACTACTGAAGATCATCTTTCAGACGGAGATGTAGTCCTACTAATGCTATGTCTAATTCACGTGCGAGTGTTCCTGTTCTGTTTTTGTTCTAAAGCGCCCATTCTTGCTGATCTCCGCAGGAATCTATGGGACCTACTGTGACGGATGGTGCTATTACCGTTGAAGACAAGGATGATCAGTGATGGGGATATGCCGAATGGGGTATGCCCAGCAGGATGTTCCAATTGGGCCAAAGGTCTCGCGAGTGGGCTTGTTGGACGGCGACTAGAATGCGACTAAGAAGAAGGCCTAGTGACTGGAGACTGGAGGCCCAGAAGCGTACTCGAAGCCCACTCGGATTAGGTCAAAGCCTCTGAATCCATATCTTGTTCGGTTGTAAACTATAAACCCTAGCGAGGTGCCTCATATCTAAGCCTCCCTAGGGTATCTTGAGGACTTACGTTCCATCATACACCCCTTCAAGCGACTCGCTGCTTAGACGTCGAGCTCGCCACCCCTGTAACTCACTCTCCATCAATCTAATCTAGTAGGAGTAGGTCTTTACCCTTTAGGGGGCCGAACCTAGGTAAACCATGTGCATCCGCCCCCATCTCGCACCGCAGATGGCCACCAGCTCTCGCCCCTGATTAAATCAATCGCCGCCACTAGCAGTGACTGTCGTGGCCATTTCCACAATAGTGGCGCCCATCGTGGGGCCCAGCCGGACTGGCCTGAGTTCTGCGGGGAGACCCTACTCACCGATCGATCGGCCGATTGCCACCGGCCGCATGATCGCCATTGGCGGGATCTTATAGATCCTGCCTAGCAGCTACATCCCGGCGTCGCGCCCGATCACCCACTGTGCGATAATGCTGGTTGGCTCCATCAACCTCTTTGTCGGCTTCACCGGCGCGGTCGACCTAGCGGCGATGATGATCATCGGCGGATCGCCGCCGCACCGTGATCTACTGTCGGACGAGCAGGTCTGCTCCATCAGGAGCCTCGCCACCAAGTACGACTCGGCCACTAGCAGCGCGATCGGGACCAACGCCGACACGGACGATGTGGCCCTCCACGATGACGCCGACTCCACGACCCCTGCCTCGGTTGACGGATCTATCACCGCAACGTCACGGGAGGACTCCATCACGCAGGTCTCCAACCCTGAGGACTTCGAGGACTCCTCCATCCTTGGGATCTTCGACCCTGACTCCTGCTCAGAGTCCCCCGAGGACTTCCGCGCCAGATCCAATCGCTTCAACGTGATCTACATGGTGGGCAACATGGTCGCTCCGCCAAATCCATTCTCCACGCTGATCCTGCCAACCGCCACAGCCATAGAGGTGGAGGAAGCCCGCATGCGACTCGTGGAGGCACCGCGCAACGAGCTTGCCGAGCGTGAGAGATTCCGCCTCGAGCGGGAAACATCGCGGGAGCTATGGCTCTACCACCAGCGCCGCATTAGGACCTGCCTGAACTCCAACGTCCAAGGCCGTGTCCTAAACTTCAACGATGAAAGCGACCCCGCACGCACGGCTGAGCGCGAGTACTACAAGAACGCGGCACCAGGTGGAAGCAACCGACCACCACCCGGCGCACCAGCAAATGGGGCCCACCACCACCCATTGGTCGCATGCCCCCGTCGGACCAGCCACGAATCATAATATCTCCACAGGCGCGCGACGCTAACAGACTCCCACTCTACTCCACCCCGATGGACAATGTCGTCGCGGTCGACGCCGCGGTTGCCAACCTCGACGTCCAGGGAGAAGGCGCACTGCAGATCCAGTACGCCAAGGCTCTACTCGCCAGGGCCGTCGAGCAACAAGCCGCGGGAGTCAACCCGCGAGGGAAGATGTATTCTCGCTCCTCGCAAACAGCGCGGCCTCAAGCGGTCACCCCACCATCGCCAATGCCGTGACCTGCCCACCACTGTAGCTCCTGGCGAACCAGCCACGGGCCGCCAACCCCGCGCTCTCCACCAACGAGCCACAACCGGTGAACAACACGGTCGCCGCCAACGGGCAGCCCATCGACGCCCGCACGCACATCGTCAACAACCAGGCTTGGCGGGCGCGCCACACCAACAACTTGAGGCACACCCTCAGTAACCGTGGCGACCTCGAACCCAGGGGCTCGCTCAGCCGAGTCGGCCCCCAATGCTTTGGGCTTATGATTCGAGGGGAAAAGTACCCTGCCAACTTCAAGGCGCCCAACGAGATCGAAAACTACGACCCGATGTATGATCCAGCGGTCTGGCTGGACACATACCTCATGGCAATGGGAATCTCCGGCCACACCGACCTGCTAGCCGCTCGTTACCTCCCCCTGATGATGGAGGGTGCGACCCGGCAATGGATCAACACCATCCCCGCCGACAGCATCGACTCTTGGGAGGAAATGCGGGATGCGTTCGTCAGGCACTTCGAGGGCTCCTACACCCGCGCCACCACCATCGAGGACCTAGAGCGATGCATCTAGGGACAACGCGAGTCAACCCGCCACTGGATTCAAATGTGGCAGGAACTGTGGATCAATGCCTCCGGCATCCACCCAGACACGGCGATACATTGCTTCAAGAACACGTGCCGATACGAACCCCTGGTCGCTAAGATCAAGAGGGTCTACCGGATGCTCGACAACATCCCCGACCTCCTCGAGATCGCCAAGCGCTACGCGGAGGAGGACCCCAACCAGGACTCTGACAACGAGTCGGGAGGAAGACGCCGCACCAGCGGCCACGACAACGGACGATAGCGCGACATGCACTACAGGAACACCTGCATCACCGGCAAGCGCCGCATGGATGGGCGAGTCGACTTCATCGCCAACGCCAGCTACGGCCAATGCGACCCCAAGATCTACCGCCGTGACGGAAGAAACTAGCGTGACAGCAGAAATTACCGTGCCAACAACACGGCGAGGCCGAAATTCGACCCTGCTGCCCTGCTCAACCAGCCCTGCATCTACCACAGCAGGGAGGGAAAACCCGCCACCCACACCACCACGGACTGCCATTCTCTCAAAGAGATCGAAAAGGCAAGGCGAGCAAGGGAGGACCCCAACAATAGCCCACCAAGGGACAACGGCAACGCCAGTGGGTTCGGACACGTCGCCGGCTCGCTACACACCTTCACCGGGATCGGCACCAAATGCAAGAAGAAGGTCCTCGCACGCGCGGTCGCCGTCAATGCGGTGACCCAAGTTGACATCCCCCGCTTCCTAAACTATTCCGAGCAAAGCATCACATGGAGTCGCCAGGATCACGCACCCAGGATCGAATATCCAGGGCGAGTCGCCCTAGTGGTCAGGCCCAAGGTGGCCGACTACTGGCTGCGTAAGACACTGATGGACGGCGGGAGATCCATCAACATCATGTACCTAGACACGTTTAAGAGGCTCCAGCTCCCAGAAGCAGCCATCGAGCCAACCCTGACAACCTTCCACGGCATCGTCCCCGGTCGAAAGGCGTACTCGATCAGAAAAGTGACGCTGCCAGTCACCTTCGGCACACTGGAAAACTACCGCACGGAAAGGATCGTGTTCGAGATGGTGAACTTCCGCAGCCCCTACCACTGCGTCCTGGGTCGCCAAACGTTCGCCAAATTCATGGCGACCCCACACTACGCCTACAACATGATGAAGCCTCCAGGGCCAAGCGGCATCATTACCGTCCATGGTAACCGCAATATGGCTGTGGAATGCGAGGACAAAGGCGCTGAGCTCGCCGACACCGTCATCGCCGTGGAGACCGATCACGCAGAAGAACTCGCGAAGTACGCAGGCAACATCAACAAGGACGACCCCACCATACTGAAGAAGCCAACCGCCGCGAGTTCCACGTTCGAGGCGACCACGCACACCCGCACCGTCGAGCTCATCCCGGGCGACTCCAGCCAGACGGTCACCATTGGGGCGCACATGAGCCCCACATAGGAAAGCGCGCTCATGGAGTTCCTCCGTGAGAATCACGACATCTTTGCATGGAAACCATCTGACATGCCAGGTGTCCCAAGGGAACTCGCTGAGCACAAGCTCAACGCCGACCCCAAAGTGCGACCAGTAAAGCAGTCGCTGCGGCCCTTCAATGAAGAGCGCTGTCGAGCAATCGCCGAAGAAGTACAGCGCCTGCTGGCCGTAGGCTGCATTCGGCCAATAAAATACTCCAAGTGGTTGGCAAACCGAGTCCTGGTCCTGAAAAAGAACAACACGTGGAGAATGTGTATTGACTACGCCAACCTCAATAGTGCTTGCCCGAAGGAGGAGTTCGTCCTACCGCGCATCGACCAGATCATCGACTCGACCGCGGGATCGGAGTCGCTGTGCTTCCTCGGCGCCTTCTGCTACACGGCCATTCGGCGCCATTCGGTCGAGGATGAGGAGAATACGGTATTCATCACGCCATTCGGCGCCTTCTGCTACACGGCCATGACATTCGGCCTCAAGAATGCCGGCGCCACATACCAAAGGTGCATGTAGGAGTGCCTTCCGAGCCAAATTGGCTGCAACATTCACGTCTACATCGATGACGTGGTGGTAAAATCCACCCACCAGGACGACCTGCTCGCCGACCTGGACGAAACCTTCGCAAACCTGTGGCGGTACAACATCAAGCTGAACCCAGGAAAATGCACCTTCGGCGTCCCCACCGGACAGCTCCTGGGATATGTAGTCTCCAAGCGAGGCATCGAAGCCAACCCTACCAAGATAGACACCATCGCACGACTCGAGAAACCTGAGTGCCTGTGCGACGTCCAGAAGTTCGTCGGGCGAGTCGCGGCTCTCAATCGCTTCATTGCCCAACTAGGCGATAAGGCAATGCCCCTCTACCGCCTGATGCGCAAGAACCCCACGTTCCAATGGGACACGGTGGTGGACGATGCACTCAAAGGGCTCAAATAAGTGCTACTCGCGGCTCCACTCCTTGCCGCTCCAATCGTCAAAGAGCCAATGCTCTATGTGGCGGACTCCACTCGAGTCGTCAGCACCGTGATGGTCGTCGAACGGCCAGAGGAGGGCAAGGAGCGCCCCATACAGTGCCCCGTCTACTACATCAGCGAAGTCCTACGGACTCATGACAGCGCTACCCGCAGTACCAGAAACTGGTATACGCGGTATTCCGGGCTCAACGGCGACTCCCCCATTACTTCCAGGAGCACCCAATCATGATGGTCTCCTCCGCACCATTGTAGGACATAATACGCAATCGCGAGGCAACTGGACGAGTCACCAAGTGGGCCGTCGAAATTGGCGTCCACAACATCAAATACGGGCCCCGCAAAGCGATCAAGTCACAAGCCCTGGCTGATTTCCTCGCATATTGGGAAGAAGCACAGCAGCCGGAGAAGCTACCATACCTCCACTACTGGTCTCTCCATTTCGACGGCTCCAAGAATACCGATGGCGCAGAGGCCGGGGTCATATTGACCTCCCCTAAAGGAGACAAGCTCCGCTACGTGCTCCACCTCAACTTCAAGCCTTGCACCAACAACATGCCAGAATACGAGGCCCTCCTCCACGGCATCTGGGCCGCCAAGGAGATGAACATCAACCGCCTACGGTGCTATGGCGACTCTGATCTAGTCGCCGGCAAAGTCGCCGGAACTTGCGATGCCGTCTCCCCAACAATGATCGCGTACCGCCAAGCGGTAGACCAGCTAGGAGGACACTTCGACGGCTACTCCGTCGAGTGGATCGACAGGCGAAAGAACGAGGAGGAAGATGCCCTTTCCCGATCGGGTCGGCTCGGCAAATGCCACCCGCAGGCGTCTTCCTCAACATCATCCACAAACCTTCGGTCTGCCCACCGAAGGAGATCGACATCGGAATACCACTACAACCCGAGCCGGCCCTAGTCGCCATGATCGTGGAGCCCAGCAACTGGACGTGACCATATGTCGCCTTCCTCGAGCACAAGATCCTCCCAAGCAACGAGACGGAGGCGCGAATGATTATGCGCCGCTGCAAGTCCTTCGTCATCATCAACGGCGAGCTCCACAAACGCAGCGTCACTGACGTGTTCTAGTGCTGCGTACAGCCAGAAGAAGGCCGCAAGATCCTCTAGGATATCCACGCGGGAGACTGTGGCCATCACGTCGGTGCCAAGTCACTGGTCGCCAAGGTCATGCGGCATGGCTTCTACTGGCTCACCGCACACGCCGACACCACCGACATCGTCCAACGATGCGTCAGGTGCCAAAAGTACGTCAACCAGATGAACCTCCCTAGTTCGGCACTCAAGACCATTCCCATCACATGGCCATTCACGGTGTCGGTCATCGACATGGTCGGCCAATTCAAGAGGGCCCCATCCGGCTTCACCCACATCCTGGTCGCAGCCGACAAGTTCAACAAATGGGTCGAGGCTAAGCCGATCAAAAATTGCAACGGCAAGATGGCCACCAAATTACTATGCGAGCTCATCTACCGGTACAGCTACCCGCACAGCATCATAACGGACAACGGCACCAACTTCGCCAAGTGCCAGAAGTAAGCCAACCAGACGCACCTCCCTGGTTCGGCACTCAAGACCATTCCCATCACATGGCCATTCTCTATATGGGGCATGGACATGGTCGGCCCATTCAAGAACGCCCCATCCGGCTTCACCCACATCCTGGTCGCAGTTGACAAGTTCACCAAATGGGTCGAGGCCAAACCGATCAAAAAGTGCGACGGCAAGATGGCTACCAAATTTCTATGCGAGCTCATCTACCGGTACGGCTACCCGCACAGCATCATAACGGACAACGGCACCAACTTCGCCAAGGGCGCCATGGCAGAATTCTGCGAAGAACTGATGGCTCGGTGTTGATGTAGAGCTTGTTGGGAACCCCAAGAGGAAGGTATGATGAGCACAGCAGCAAGTTTCCCACAGTTATGAAACCAAGGTTTAATCGAACTAGTAGGAGCAATGAAACACCCCAAAGGTGTTGCTATCTAAGCCTTGGCAGGGCGCACTACCGGTGCTAGTAGCAACGTGGAGACCTACACAACACAACCACAAAACTTTGTCCCCAATTTGCGATGAGGTTGTCAATCTCACCGTGTTTTGCGGAGAACAAAGTATTAAACGTATCGAATGGAAGGAAGTAAAAGTTTGCAGAAAGTAAACACAAAACAGTAAACAGTTTGTAGATTGTAGATTGTATGTAAAAGAAAAGGACTGGGATCCATAGTTCACTAGAGGTGGCTCTCCTTGATAGATAACATGCTAGGTGAAAAAATTACAGCGGAGCAATGACAAACATCGAGAAAGCAATACATGCATATACTAAAATCTTGACTCCTTTGGAACTTTATTGGGTATTACAACATTATACATAGACCGCCATCCAACTGCATCTATGACTAATAATCCACCTTCAGGTTATCATCCCAACCCCCTCCAGTATTAAGTTGCAAGCTACAGATTATTGCTTTACGAATTGCGTGTAATGTAAATAATACGATTGTTCTAAGAACAAAGGATTGTTGTTTTGTTCCTAGTAGCAACAATACATCTAGTACCTTAGAGATTTCTATCACTTCCCCAGATTACCAGAGGCATGAACCCACTATCGAGCATAAATACTAACTCTTGAAGTTGCTAGCATCTACTTGCCCAAGATAGCTACTAACAACGGAAAGCATGCAAGATCTCAAATAACAAAGACATGATATAATCAATAATCAATCTGAAATAGCATCTCAATATCCATCGGATCCCCGCAAACACAACATGTATGAATTACAAATAGATGATCTTGATCATGAACGGAGCTCACAAGATCTAAACATGAAAGCACAAAGGAGGAGAACCAGCCATCTAGCTACTACATGGATCTGTAGTCCAAGGATAAACTACTCACACATCACACCGGAGGCTTGCATGGTGATGAAGAAGGCCTCCAGGGTGAATTCCCCTCTCCGACAGGGTGCCGGGAAGAGCTTCAGATCCCTCTCGATCTAGGGATGGAGATGACGGTGGCTATAGACTCTTTCATGGATTTTTGATCGTGTACTTAGGGTTTTCGTCCCGAGGGTAATATATAGGCGGAAGGAGAGGCCGACGGGGTGCTAGAGGTGGCCAGACCACCGCCTGGCACGGGACAGGCCTAGCAGCGCGGCCAGGTGGTGTGGCAGGCCCCCAGCCCTTCTACGTCTTGTATTCTGGCATCTGATGACTTTCGGAAAAATAGGCACTTTGGCTTTTGTACCGTCCAATTCCAAGAATATTAATTTTCTGACTTTCTTGGAACCAAAAACAGCAGAAAATAGGCAGCTGGCACTGTGGCTCTTGTTAATACGTTAGTCCAAGAAATCATATGAAAAGTACTCCAAAGTGTGGACAAAACACAAGAAAGTGGATAAAACCAAGCATGGAACTACAAAAATTATAGATACATTTGCAATGTATCAACATCCCCAACCTTAACTCCTGCTCGTCCTCGAGTAGGTAAGTGATAAAAAGAAAGAATAATTTTTGAGGTCACATGCACCATTAAAGCCTTGATTAACGTATTAAAACATTCAAAGCTGGGATCATAGTACTTCAATCATAACATGAAAGACAAAGTTCTAGAAATAAGACAAAGAAACTATGATGCAACATAAAAAGGCACAAACAAAAGATTCATGAATAATAATGCTTTGCAAGACGTTTGTTTGTTTCACATAAAGAAAACATAGCATAATAGTATTCAGCTTGTCCCTCATAGAGTAGCAAATATAAATGCATAGGACACCTTCAAAGTTCATAAGAGTGACTAGATACAAATAGTTTAAAATAAGCAATATCAATTTATGCATCAATTAACTAGTCTTGGGACAATGCACATAGAACTAAGAATGGCCACTATGCTCTCAAAGTAGGTGCATAAAGGTAGAAGGTGGAGACTCAATATAATGGTGGAAGAAAGGCCTTTATAAAAGGAAGTAGGGATTCAAGTCTCATAAAGAGCTTCCAAAAATTATGGTACTTATTGCTTTCAGCTCTCATTGCCCCTATCATAAGCATCTTGAAGTGATTAAGGTTAAGGTGAACAAACTATGGTGTACATGCTTGATGAAGTATAAGTTAGAAATCTCATGTCCCTTGTATACGAGGGCTGCTCCTCATGCTACTCAAGTTTAGTCACCGCTAAGTTCTTGTCATTGTAAGTACATGTGTATCATAGAGAACTACCAACGGGGTACCCCTTGCCCGATGATACGGAAGAATCCCCATATAAAAATGACAAGGCAAGCAGACAACAAGCATCTCAGCAATCTTCTTATTTACCATAGGAATATGGTGCTTTTTTCTCTCTTTCCTCTTTTCATAATCTCTTTTTTTCTCTTTTCTCTTTTTTCTCAATATAGGACTCTTTTTTTATAAGAAGAATGCTTCATAGACAACTCATTATGGTTACACTGCATGTTTCCACCATGTCAGCATGGATTAGACCAGCGGCCTAGGCGTTTCTCTAACACATATAGATAACTCCATGGACATACAAGCTCCCCTTTCATTTCACACCGACGACATCCATATACAAAAGAGCATTATATCAACTAGGTACGAGTACCAAGTGAAATGTTGAAAGTGTTCCCCATGAAAGCATGGTTCTGCTAATTCCCAACAAATAAGTACAAGCATATACAACATAGACGACACAATGGTTCGAGTTTATTAAGGGCAAAAAGTAAAGTGTGCCATCAAGTTCGTGAGAGCTTTAATCACTAGTTTTCTCATAACAAGTTTAATTTAGAAGGTAAACAAAAGCATGAATATACTTGGAATAGAATAAGCTAATAGGTAGGTATGGTGGACTCTTTGGAATAACTTGGTTTAGGGAGTTGGATGCATGAGTGGAACTCATACTTGGTTGTGGAGGCTCGCAAAAGACTAGGAGCGACAAACTAAGAGAGCAATAATGGCCATAATCATGCAGAGCGACAAAACATCATTGATCAAAGCATAAAGTGATACTACAAGTTGAAAACTAAAGGATCATAAAGTCTATGGTGACTTGAGATAGTCATAACATTGTGTGAGCATGCGCCAAGTCAACCCAAATAAAACATCAAAGGAGAATACCACTATACTATGCTTTAATATGCTAAAACAATGCATGATTCATCCAAGGCACATTAAGCAATCTCAATTGTTTATAACAAGTCATGCTACAGCAAAGAATACTAAGCATAAAGCCAAAATAATATCAAGCATGGCATGACAAAGCATAGGCTATAGTCAAAAACGAGCTCTTTTTACCACATAAGCATGAACTTTCCTACTCTTTTCCAAACCAAACCAAACTATTTGCAAACCAATGTATGAAACAGGGGGTCCAACCAATTTATTCAGAAAACTAAGAAAACCAATGCAAACGAAGAACCAAAACAAAAACAAAAAAGAAGACGCTCCAAGAACAACACAACTGTACATGAAACAATAAAAATAAAGCGTTTGGAAGAAACCTGGGATTTTTATTGATGAAGATGGGAATCCCTTGGGCATCCCCAAGCTTTGATGCTTGCACTTCTTGGATATTTCTTGGGGTGACACGCATGGCATCCCCAAGCTTGAGCTTTAGTCCATCCTTCATCTCATTACTCATTCCTTCCTTACACCTAAAATTTTTCCTTCATACAAAACTTCACATAATCTTTATTAGCAACATTAGTGCAATCAAGATAGATAAGTCTTAAGGTTCAGTTCTAACACCAAATAAACTTCCATTATAACACTAGCTATTGTAGCACTTCCCTCAAAAAGATCAATTCCCCAAAAGAAGTCAAAAAGGAACCAACAAGAAGGAAATGCAGAAAATGGCAGAAATCTGTCAAAACAGACCAGCAGGTAAAGCCGAATTTGTTCGAAGACCTTCTGTTGCTCAAATCAAAAAGTGTTGGACTAACGAATGTTTGATAACAACCTGGGGCAGAAGCACCAAAAATCACGCCTCAAAAACACGTTCGGAGATTTTACAAGAATTTTTACGGTGAAGCACAGAAATCTGTTTCAGGACAACAACTTTCCAATCATTACTTCACTCTCATTAGAGGTTACTCTTGGCACAAAAAGCAAATAAAAAGGATAAGGAGCCGTTATTACAGAGGTAATAACTTCCAGGACTCATCTAAAACTTTTGGGTTATCTCCCAATAAGTACTTTTCTTTAACGCCTTTAAGTTAGGCATAAGAAGCAAGAAAGAATCAAGTATTCTAAATTGAAGAAGCATTAAGACCAAATTGCTTGTCCTTACCTCTCTTACTTTTATTCTTAACCTTGGGGAAAATATGATTGTTTGGTGGAGAAGAAAGGTGCATGGTCCAATTTCCCACATCTATTATTGCTCCAAGAAGTTCTAATAGGGACATTCCAAGTGTAATTTGTCCTTTTCCTACACATTCAATGACAAGACAATCAGTAGAAATCATTTTCCCAAGGATTAAACAATCCTTCAGCTATTCCAATAGGTAAAATGGTAGCATTATTAGCAAGAGATATTTCTTTTCCTCCTTCAGTAAGCCCCCAAACATTTAGAGATTCATAAATATCTTTGGGCATAAGACAAAATCCAGACATGATATCATAGCGGGCTTGAATAGTTTTAGTGTTTCTCTCAATCTTTACTGTAGGGAGCCACTTTGATGGTTCAGAATTTATGGGAACATAATTGTGATGCTCCCTAAGCATATTATAGCAATCTTTTAAGCTAGCAGTGCTAGTCTCAAGAGTGTTCAATCTAGCAAATATTCTTGTGAAAGAAATATCAGTTTGGCTAGGCAAGTTGTAAGTGAGGATCAATTTCTTTATAGCATTAATAGCATCATCCTCATTACATTGGAGGAAATATCCTCCCACAATAGCATCTAAAGCATATCTATAGCAAAGAGCAATTCCAAGGTAAAAACTGCTAAGGAACAAGCTTTGAGTCATTTTAGGCTCAGTTTTTTCATGTAGATCAGAGATTCTAGACCAAGCTTCTTTAAAACTTTCCTCAATTCCTTGTTTAAAAGTGAAAATCATTTCCTCGGCTGACATAGTGATTGGAGCAAGGCTAGACATAGTGGCAACTTAAGATAGGAACTAAATGATTTGTGTTATTGGATAAGAAAGCAAACTAGTAAAACTAATTTTTTTGTGTTTTTGAATAAAGAAACAAGCAAACAAAGCAAAAAGAAACTAAGCAAAACAAAAATAACAAAGTAAAGAGATTGGTTATGAGGGACTCCCCTTGTGAATAGGTCCTTGACTCCCCAGCAATGGCGCCAGAAAAATGCTGGCGCGTGGTTGACATGGGAGCTTCTTCTTGTTCTTCAAGTCCCCAGCAACGGTGCCAGAAAAATGCTTGATGGATCGGTGTTGATGTAGAACTCGTTGGCAACCCCAAGAGGAAGGTATGATGAGTAGAGAAGCAAGTTTCCAAAGGTGTTGCTAGCTGAGCCTTGGTAGGGCGCACTACCGGTGCTAGTAGCAACGTGGAGACCTACACAACACAACCACAGAAATTTGTCCCCAACTTGCGATGAGGTTGTCAATCTCACCGTGTTTTGCAGAAAACAAAGGATTAAGGTATCGAATGGAAGGAAGTAAAAGTTTGCAGAAAGTAAACACAAAACAGTAAACAGTTTGTAGATTGTATGTAAAAGAAAAGGACCGGGATCCATAGTTCACTAGAGGTGGCTCTCCTTGATAGATAACATGCTGGGTGAAAAAATTACAGCGGGGCAATGAAAAACATCGAGAAAGCAATACATGCATATACTAATCATCTTGACTCCTTTGGAACTTGATTGGGCATTACAACATTATACATAGACCGCCATCCAACTGCATCTATGACTAATAATCCACCTTCAGGTTATCATACGAACTCCCTCTAGTATTAAGTTGCAAGCAACAGATTATTGCTTTACGAATTGCATGTAATGTAAACAATACGATTGTTTTATGAACAAAGGATTGTTGTTTTCTCCCTAGTAGCAACAACACATCTAGTACCTTAGAGATTTCTATCACTTCCCCAGATTACCAGAGGCATGAACCCACTATCGAGGATAAATACTAACTCTTGGAGTTGCTAGCATCTACTTGGCCAACATAGCTACTAACAACGGAAAGCATGCAAGATCACAAATAACAAAGACATGATAGAATCAATAATCAATCTGAAAAAGCATATCAATATCCATCGGATCCCCGCAAACACAACATGCAGAATTACAAATAGATGATCTTGATCATGAAAGGAGCTCACAAGATCTAAACATGAAAGCACAAAGGAGGAGAACCAGCCATCTAGCTACTACATGGATCCATAGTCCAAGGATGAACTACTCACACATCACACCGAAGGCTTGCATGGTGATGAAGAAGGCCTCCAGGGTGAATTCCCCTCTCCGTCAGGGTGCCGGGGAGAGCTTCAGATCCCTCCCGGTCTAGGGATGGAGATGACAACGGCTACAGACTCTTTCGTGGATTTTTGATCAGGTACTTAGGGTTTTCGTCCCGAGGGCATCTTATAGGCGGAAGGAGAGGCCGAGGGGGTGCTGGGGTCGGTCAGACCACCCCCTGGCGCGGGTCAGGCCTGGCCGCGCGGCCAGGTGGTGTGGCCGCCCCCCAGCCCTTCTCTTTCTCGTATTCTGGCACCTAATGACTTCCGGAAAAATAGGCACTTTGGCTTTTGTCCCGTCCAATTCCGAGAATATTCATTTTCTGACTTTCCTAAAACCAAAAACAGCAGAAAATAGGCAGCTGGCATTGTGGCTCTTGTTAATAGGTTAGTCCAAGAAATCATATGAAAATTACTCCAAAGTGTGGACAAAACACAAGAAAGTGGATAAAACCATGCATGGAACATCAAAAATTATAGATACATTTGCAATTTATCAAGAACACGGCATACGACTCGACCTCACCTCAGTCGCCCACCCGTAGTCGAACGGCCAAGCAGAACGCGCCAATCAGAGCGTACTTCATGGGCTCAAGCCGAGACTCCAAGTACCCCTCGAGCGTACCCCATGATGTTGGGTCAAAGAGCTCCCATCTGTAATACGAGTAATCCGCACCTCCATCAACCGCTCCACGGGGTTTACTCCCTTCTTCATGGTATACGGTGCTGAAGCTGTGATGCCAACAGACCTGGAGCACGACTCACCTCAAGTTGCCAACTATGTCGAGGCAACAAACAAGATCGCCCGCCAAGACAGCATCGACCATATCGACGAGGCACGCGACCTGGGTCGCTCCCACAGCGCCATTTATCAGCAGGGACTCCGCCACTACCATAGCCGTCGAGTCCGGACCTGCACCTTCCAGGAGAGCGATTTGGTTCTACGACTGGCTCAGCACAAGAAGGGCATGCACAAACTCCCCCCCCCCCCATGGGAAGGGCCATTTGCCATAGGGCGAGTCCTTGGCAACGACGCCTACTACCTCATCGACATACGAGGCGATGGCTAGCTCGAGGTCGGGAGGCCATGGAATGTAAACCTTCTCTGAAAGTTCTATACATAGAACTCAAACTTGTACCCAGATGATATATAATGAAATTCATTCGGATCACACAAATTGTGTCTACTCGCCATACTCTTGTGCCACTCGCACTCGTACAATTAGCAATATGCTACCCATGGAAGTCAACCCTTGGTCGAGCGACCGGCATGGCTAAGTAGTGCGTCCCAAGGGCACCAAAAATATTCGGCCTTGGGACTTCCCCGAATACGCCAACCCGGAGCCACCATCAGAGTCGCCTAGCTCGACTGGCCCACCGAGCCAAGACGACCGGTATATGCTTCTCATAGCGACATATCCCTCACATCCTCGCGCAAAGCAACTCGAATGGTTAAGTACCACGCACGAGGACTCCGCAAAAATGGAAACCCTCACGCAGCTCAGGAACACACCAAGTAAGAGAGCTGCCTTGGACTCGCCTAGCGACTAGTTCTCCGAGCCAGGGTAGGAGACGCGTTACAAACAATGCACCAGTAACTCGCAACAGGAACGCTCCCATAAATGGTTAAGCATTACGCTCGGGGACTCGCCTACAATCAATCCCACTCGCGCTCGGGGACCCGCCCCTTCAGAAGATGCAAGGGTCAAACAACACAAAATTCAAAGAAAACACATATGTATACAAACGAGTTATACCCCATTAAAGGGCGGACGCGCTTGGGGACTCGCTCAAACAAATAAGTTAAACACACCACACAAAGCTTGCATTGCGAATCGATCGACTCCTCTTACTCCCATACAAAATGTTGTTCATATTACAGACATTGCCACTTGGCACAGCTTACACATTGCCCAGAGAGGCTATCTATTTCGCGGGCCCTGATGACGAAGCATCCCCACCACCCTTGACACGGACGAATGGTTTCCACAGGTTCGTCGGGTAGGTCGTCAGCGACTACGATAGTGCCGAGCGGAAGGGCTGCTCCGACTTTAGGTCGCGATGCTCCGGCTCGGGGTCGCCTGGCGCAACCACCGTTTCTTGGTACGGCAGCAAGTACCCCATCGCCAGCACCCGATCAGCAAAGGGGCGGCTTTGGTGGTCAGCTTCAACACCTCCGACATCTCCACCGTACCAGTCGCCGAAGGGTACCCGCTCGTGACGTCGTCAAGATCAAAGTCGTCGGAGAAGTGCGCAAGCCCCAGACTCAACGCCGTGGTGGCCCACTCCTGAAAGCCGAGCGCCCCATCCACTCTACGATGCTAGACACCTCCTCCAGATAGTGCCATACCTCAGTCAGTCCCCCAGGTATAACCTGGGTGGGGGACATTCCCTGAAGAACTTCCTGGACACATAATGCCAAGGCAGTGGCAGCATTCAGCACCACAGTCACACACTGCGAGGCGTCGAAGGTTTGCACCACCGGGTTGCTTTGCCCTATCACAGCTGCAACTTCAGGCGTTAGTGCCACTACGGAGTTTCCTACTCGGGGACTAACCACGCACATAAAAAAGAAGAGCAGCGACTCACCGAGGAGCTTCCGGCAATTCTCAGTGACATGCTTCTCCAAGGCAGCGTGATCGCTCTACAGCCCAAGAATGATCGAGTTCGCAGCCTTCCGCTCCTCCTCAGCCGCAGCGACTATGGCCTTCGCCCTATCCTCAGAAGAGGTCAAGGTCGCCTTCGCCACCTCCAACTCCTTGACCAGCGAGTCGACACGCCCATTCGCCGCGTTCAGTTTGGCAACTGGGATGTATCCTTCTCGGGCCTTGGCATTCACAGCTGGAAGACCATCTGAACAGAACAGAAACAACTGTCAGCAATCCAAAACGCCAGCAGCTCGCGGTGGTAAAATGAATCAAGCACTCACCAACAGTCTCCTAGAGTCGCCGGTTGGCCTCCTGCGCCACGTGCAGGTCACGCTCCAGACGCTCTCTTGCAGCCTGCTGATCAGTCGACTCCCTTTGCAAGCCATATAAGCAGAACGACAAATTAGCGATCGCAAAAACACAAATTCAATTCCAAGTCGCTGAAATCCAGCGACTAGAAACTCGGGGACTGGTGACTAGAAGAAATTCAGTTCCTAGCCGCTAAAATTCAGCGACTAGAAACTCGGGGACTGGCGACTACAAGAAACTAACTGCCTAGCCGCTGAAATTCAGTGACTAGAAAATCGGGGACTGGACGTACCTGAATAGCGGTGCCGAGAATATTGTGAAGTTCTCTAGCATCCGTCGAAGGGACCACGAAGGAAGTACGCCCATGACGATACCCAACATCCTCGTCAACAATCTCCGGCATCTACGGCGACTGGTTTTCCACCACGCCCGGAAAACCCTTTGCCATGAAGCGCGGAAATGTCGCAGAGGCCCTAGCCGGGGCACTAGTCGTAGAGGCCAACAGTTCCGTCAGCAGAGCCCCCTTGGTTGGCTCCGATTGGGTAACTGCTACTTCCTCAGCGCGTGTGGTGGAATCACTCCCCTTGGCAATATCTCCTGCCTCGATGTTGTCTGCACCTCCTTTCTGCTTCTTTGCGCCTTCCGCAAGTGCGACATCTGCAGTAGGCTTCCTCTTTTGTGGGAGGTCGCCTTCCCCTATGGTGGTGACTGGTGGAATCTTCGCCACCGAAGGATGGCCAATCTTCTTGACACCAGACCTGCCAAACATCCAAAGTCAGCTTAGAAATCACACAGAAATGGATCAAGATTTGGAAGGAAGAACTCGAAGCTTACTTGGCGACCGGAAGAACGCGCAACCATGTGTTGATGTGGGCGGGCTTGTCTAATTCCGGCCCCAGCTTGCACGTGAGGCCTCTCTCGAAGACATCCGAAGCCCACGACATCGCGCGCTTCCTTGATGACGAAGCCGCAGTCGTTGGAATCTCCGGCTCCGAAGATGCGGCCGCTCTCAAAGGTCGGAGTTGTTGGCATGATCACCATGAGAGGGACTTCTACCGCCGATTCGGTGTCCTCGGCCTCCAATCCCGTCATCGGAATCGTGCCCTCTAGGACCTTGTGCGAGGTTTCAGCCGCGTCATCATCATATTCGTCATCTAACTCAAACACCACCGCCGACCTGGGCGGCGAAGCCGGCTTCTTCACAGGCGACTTCAGTTTGCGTGTGGGTTTGGTCGGTGTGGCCGTGCACCGAGAAGTGTGCTCTTGCACGATCTCGTCGCCTTCTTCGTGCTCTTCGAGACTACGACTCGCCTCGAACTCGCGCTACTTCTACATGCGAGTCTTGCAGGCCGTGGGCGCTAGGGGAGGAACCTCCCTCTCTTCCTCGTTGCCTTCGGAGGACTCACCTTCGGAGGCCTCTTCGAGCTCCTGGGGAACCTCTTCGTCGAGCAGGGGAAGCCAACCCTCCAGAACCTGGAACAACTGAGAGTAGCCACAAAGAAGCATCAGATGATGCGGCTGCAAATTGCACCACAGGAATCGCGACCGAAAAGAAATTGGGGAATGAAAACTTACTTTGGGAGATTCATTCTTTACGGGAATGTACAGGGTGAGCCCGGCCGACGTGGTTGTAAATTCCGCGTCAGTGATCTTCTTCAGAGCGACTTTATAGTATTCAGCCTCCCACGGATCTTTGCTAGTTCGGGAGGGGTCATGCTTCCCGATGTACTCATACATCTAGTGCGGCCGAGCTGCTAATGGAACCAGACGCCACCCGAGCCAGTAGTTGTACAGGTTGATCGACGATAGCCCCTGGTCCTTCAGCCTCTAGATCTGGTCCATCATCTCCGTGATGGCCATCCTCTGGTCATTGGGAAGCTTGTTCACCGCCAGCCGACAAGGCTCGATCCTCTTTGTGACGAACACGGGTAACGCCACTTCGCTAGAGGGAGTGGACTCCTTCAGAGAAAACCAGCTCTTTTTCCACTCGCTCGCGGCCTTCTTCGGCAGCAGAAGCTTGAGGCAGTAGGCCTTCGTCTTCAACTGAAATGTGACGCCTCCAGCCGCCAACATCAGGCCGCTGGACACCTCGCGCCCAATGCGGCCGTGGAACAGCTCCAGCCATACCGGGAAGTACGGCCTACAGCCGAGGTAACATTCGCAGAAGGCGACGAAAATCGCCAGATGCTCGATGCTATGCGGATTGAGGTCCGACAGCTTGATCGCGTAATACACATAGAATCGCCAGAAAAATAGCGAAGTGGGGAACCCCAAGCCCCTCTCCAAGTGGCTTGGAAAGCAAATGAATTCGTCGGCTTCGGCTCGATCTCAGAAGGCGAGGGGACCCGCCAGTTCCCCTTACGGAGGACTCCGGTGTCCTCGAAGGACTTGAGCTGTGCCGTGGTGCACTTGGATTTCCCCCACGAACCCTTCGGAGGCGCCATCAGGAAGGCTGCGGGGTCGCTTGGTCTAGAGAGATTGGATCGAAGGAAGACAGAAGAACTAGGTGTGCGAGAATGAAGAATGTGGGGAAAGGGTTAGCAGGACTGATCGGTCACTCTCCTTATAAGGAGGTGCTACCCGCCAATCTCGGGGTAGCCGTTACCCGCGGTAATTGAGCGGAAGTTACCATTGGAATATCCAACGGATAGTTTGGCCAAGTTGACGGTCCAACTCCTCCATTCGACTTGCTTGCAACTGACCCATGTCAACTTGCTGAATCAGCGACTTGACAGCGGTAGCATTCGCCAAAGCAGCGACTGGGAACCTAGGGAAAATTTCCTTGGTCTCAGTGGAGTCCACCGCCGATTCGACTGGGCGTCCAAATTGGACTCGCCTACTCCGACTGCCAAATGAACACCTGCCCCTGATCAACGATGGCCTCGGGGACTACTGATGGGGATATGCTGAATGGGGTATGCCTAGTAGGACGTTTCGATTGGGCCAAAGGTCTCTCGAGTGGGCCTGCAGGACGGCGACTTGAATGCGACTAAGGAGAAGGCCTAGCGACTGGAGACTGGAGTCCCTGAAGTGTACTCGAAGCCTAGTCAGATTAGGTCAAAGCCTCTGAATCCATATCTTGTTCGGTTGTAAACTATAAACCCTAGTGAGGTGCCTCATATATAAACCTCCGTAGGGTATCCTGAGGACTTACGTTCCATCATACACCCCTTCAAGCGACTCGCTGCTTAGACGCCGAGCTCACCACCCCTGTAACTCGCTCTCCATCCATCTAATCTAGCAGGAGTAGGTCTTTACCCTCCGGGGGACCGAACCTAGGTAAACCATGTACATCCGCCCCCATCTCGCACCGCAGATGGCCGCCAGCTCTCGCCCCCGAGTCAATCAATCGCCGCCAGTAGCAGCAATTGCCGTGGCCATTTCCACGACAATCAGAGCCTGCCTCTGAATAGAAGGACTACTGCCGGTGACAAGGATGAGTTCTAGAAAAGCAAGAGGTCTGCATAGTTTGTCTCTTGCTATTTTGCTGATCATACCTACGAGTGCTTTCAGATTGGCTACGAGTGGTTTGGCCTTTTGACCTCCTTCTGTGTTTTGGTTGTAAACCATTAGCTACGAGTGCTTTCAGATTGGCTGCAAATGTCCTGACCTTGTTCTATTGTTGTGTATCAGTCCAAGAAAAACAAGTAGGGACCTATATGTGGTGACTGCAGATGTTGTTTGTACATAAGGCAATGTTTAAGCGTCTGCCTATGCATTACCTGTTGCGCAAGATTCGGACCGCCATTATAGATAGTTGTCGTGTTTTCTGCTTTTCTAGGACTCATTTGTAAATTTCAGAGAAGTGCATGTTCTATTTATCATGCCCAGTTTCAGGCATCGCTATACATGTTTCGTACGTCTTCCATGTTATCCTAATGAATTGATCGTCTTTTTGTCTTCTCTTATCAACAGGTCCTAGCTACTACCTACTAGCTTCATGCCTCCATATATGTGCTGTCCTCCTTGGCATGTATATGGTCTTAGGAGCCTCGCCACCGATGGTTGTTTCCGGTTTGCCACTTCAGAAGTCTCGTCTACCGTAGCAAGAGATCTGAAGGCTAGGTCGAGTTTGATATTTGTGAGTTTTTTCTTTTATAAAGCACCCTTTTGTAAGTGGCTTCTAAAATCTTGAGGGAAAGAACCTGTGACTAAAGCCCTCAGGATTATCGGCTGCCTATAGTCTGCTCTAGAATTCGTATGTTTCTATGCTACCTACAACTATTTTGAGAACCTAAACCGATATGCTTTGATTAGTATCATTAACTATTGCCTCTGCTTATTTGTTTATCATGGCTGCTTCTAGGTATGCTCCTTTGGATGGGCTTGTTCGTCTGCGGTACCAAAGTTGGCAGGCCAGCGCATGGCGGTACCTAAGTTGCCTGAAATCACCGCGTTACGAAAAGTTGGGCCGCCAACTACCGAGAGGGGCCATTTCGATGCAAACTCGTCTCACCCCTACCAAATCCAAACATGCCATGAAACTGCCCCGTGAAGTAGACGGTCGGGACCCTCATGTCAGTAATATTTCCGCGATGCGAGCGCCAACGCGGCAACCACGTAGGCAAAACGAGATAATAAAGGAGCATCGTGCGTTGACCAAATTCACCAATCCACCCCTCCCTCCTTTCGCATGAACCCTAGCACCGGCGGCGTCGAAATCCCCTCTCCAACCAGAATGATCTCTTGAGGAATTTGACTTCTGGCGCCAAGTTGTTGCGCCTACTCCCTGCTACCGAGCTCTAATGCCAAATGCTGTGCCAGCCGTTGCGACGATCTAGCCCACCTTTACCGCCGACGAGCTAAGCAGCACGGAGGATGGCAAATCCATTTGCTGAGGAAGAAGTACTTCTGGCTAATTTCGCGTGAGCTACTCTTCTCTTTGCTATTCGCACTACCTATAACTGTTAGCTGGCTATTTGTTGGGTCCGCAGCATAGAAAACAAAAAAATTCCTACGGTGTGAACTACATGCCAAGATCTATCTACTAGGTACAAAGCAACATGTGGACATACATCCAACGAGAACTTACCCTCGAAGACAATGAGTTTTGTTAACGAGTAGGAACTCGTGGTTGATGTAGTCGTACACTTGCCGATCTCAAGATCGTGAGGAAGTCCGAGCGCCGCAACTCAGCAGCGCATCCGCACTCGCACACACATTCAAGCCACCAGACAACCTCCACCTCCTCGCTCCAGCGATCCAGCGGAAGCAGCAACTCCTTCCAGACGAAATGCCACCGGGAACATGTATCTCGCTAATTCGAGACCATGGGGGAATAATTCTAGAGAGGGAGAGAGATCCTTCACAAGGAGGTGTGTGGATGAAGGAGGGAATGGGTGGCCTTTTATAGGAGGAGGGGGGTGCCCCCTCTCTCCATGGCCGGCACATGGGGGTGACCCCTCACCTCCCCCATTAGTGTGGTGGTAACCCCTCCACATTAAAATGCCTCTTCACATTCCCTTTTAAAGTCTCCACTTTAAATGCATTAAAATTCTCCAAGTTTAATGCTCTCTCATTTAATAAAACTCTTTTTTTATTAAATTTATTCAGAATTTTGTTAATTACTTTAATTTAGCAAACATTCACATATAGCCCCTTGCAATATTTCAATATCACATGCAGAACCAATTTCTGCAATTTCACCCGAAACAATTTCCGGTTTCTATTGAAACAATTCCTGCGCTTTGCAATTCTTTCGTCTGAAACATATGTGCTCCAAAATGGTGTCCGGTAACTCTTAAGTGTGCCACCCTACGGTTCGTGAATAATACAGACATGATCGAGACCCTTCTCCGATCAATAATCAGCAGCGGGACCTGGAGATCCGTACTGACTCCTACACATTCAACGATGACTTATGTGATCATGAGAACCTTTAACGCTTGTAACTAAATCCCTTTGTCTCTCGATATATTACATGTCCGAGATTCGATCATCGGTATCTTCATACCTAGTTTGATCTCGTTATCGACATGCACTCTTTTCTCGTTCCCGTGATATAACATTCTAGTGATCACATCACTTGCTTGCAAGCTATCTCAGTGTGATATCACCGAGAGGGCCCAGAGTATATCTATCCGTCATCGGGATTGACAAATTCCACTCTTGATCCATGAGCCTCAACATAACACCTTCATAGTACTGAACTCATCTTTATAGTCACCCTGTAACGGTGTGACGTTTGATGTTATCAAGATACTCTTCCGGTGTTAGCAATTAACATGTCTCATGGTCTAAGGATAAATATTACTTCGTATGATGTTATAGCAATATAAACATAATGACTTGATCGTAGTACTATACTTCGGATGAATGTTCATCACATCATTCCACCAATGGTGTGACCTTGTTATTAACAACATCCAATGTCCATGATCAGGAAACCTTGATCATCTTGTTAATCAACAAGCTAGTCTATAAGAGAGGCATAACTAGGAACCTTTTATGTTTATTAAACACACATGCATTGAAGTTTCCGATCAATACAATTCTAGCATGTAAAATAAACATCTATCATATATAAGGAATACATAATAACAACTTTATTATTGCCTCTCAGGGCATATTTCCTTCAGTCTCCCACTTGCACTAGAGACAATAATCTAGTTCACATAGTGATAAATCTAACACCCATGGAGTTCTAGTGTTGATCATGTTTTGCCCTAGGGAGAACTTTAGTCAACGGATCTGCTACATTTAGGTCCGTGTCTACTTTACAAATCTTTATATCTCCATCCTTGACATGCTCGCGGATGGAGTGAAACCGGCGCTTAATATGCTTGGAATTCTTTTGAGACCTCGGTTCCTTTGCGTTGGCTATGGCACCATTGTTGTCACAATAGATCACCATCGGGTCCAACGCATTAGGAACCACACCTAGTTCCGTAATGAACTCTTTCATCCAAACCGCTTCATGCGCCGCTTCTGAAGCAGCAACATATTCCGCCTCCGTCGTTGATCCATCCACCACAGGTTGTTTAGAACTCCTCCAACTAACTGCTGCTCCGTTCAAGAGAAATACCTATCCGGGTTGAGACTTAGAGTCATCCGGATCGGTGTCAAAGCTAGCATCGACATAACACTTAGCGACTAGCTCTTCTTCACCTCCGTATATAAGAAACATATCCTTAGTTCTTCTCAAGTACTTGAGGATGTTCTTTACCGCTATCCAGTGTTTCGAACCTGGATCAGATTGGCACCTACTAGTAACATCCATCATCGGGTCTATGGCTAAGGCATAGGGGAAACTATTAGCATGTGCCACATCCGGTCTTGTACATAGCATGGTATACATAATAGAGCCTATGGCCGAGGCATAGGGGATCTTATCCATCATCTCTCTTTCTTCCGCTGTAGCCGGACTTTGAGTCTTACTCAATGTCTTGCCTTGCAACATAGGTAAGAACCCCTTCTTACTTTCATCCATATTAAACTTCTTTAATATCTTATCAAGGTATGTACTCTGCGATAGCCCAATTAGGCGCCTTGATCTATCTCTATAGATTTTAATGCCTAATATATATGACGCTTCACCAAGGTCTTTCATCGAAAATTTGTTGTTTAGATAACTTTTAACAATGTTTAAAAGATCTATATCATTTCCAATCAATAATATGTCATCCACATATAATATCAGAAATGCCACATTGCTCCCACTCACTTTCTTGTAAATACAAGCCTCTCCATAAGTTTGGACAAATCCAAACTATTTGATCACCTCATCAAAGTGGAGATTCCAACTCCGGGATGCTTGCTTCAGTCCATAGATGGATCGCTGAAGTTTCCATACCTTATTAGCATCCTTAGGATCGACAAAACCCTTAGGTTGTATCATATACAACTCTTCTTCAATATTACCATTGAGGAACGCAGTTTTGACATCCATCTGCCATATTTCATAATCGAAATATGCAGCAATTGCTAACATAATCCTAACCGACTTAAGCATCACTACGGGAGAGAATGTCTCATTGTTGTCAACTCCTTGAATTTGTCGAAACCCCTTTGCGACAAGTCGAGCCTTATAGATGGTCACATTACCATCAGCATCAGTTTTTCTTTTGAAAATCCATTTATTCTCAACGGCCTTTCGATCGTGAAGTAAGTCCACCAAGTTCCAAACTTGGTTCTCGTACATGGATTCCATCTCGGATTTCATGGCTTCTAGCCATTTGTTGGAATCCGGGCTCATCATCACCTCTTCATACATCGCAGGGTCATCCATTTCATCAACCATGAAATTCACAACAAGATTGTCGTACAGTTCAGGAGCTGCACATGTCCTGCTTGACCTGCGAGGTTCGGTAGTGTCCTCTTTCGGAGTTTCATGATCATTATCATTAGCTCTCTCTTCATTAGGTGAAGTCAACTCCGAAATAACTTCCGGTGCTGCATCACTCGCCATCATGAAGAGAAGGTTCAATAACCTCTTCGAGTTCTACCTTCCGACTACTCACACCTTTCGTGAGAAACTCCTTCTCAAGAAAGGATCCATTCTTGGCAACAAAAAACCTTGCCCTCGGATCTGTGATAGAAGGTATACCCAATCGTTTCCTTAGGGTATCCTATGAAGACGCATTTTTCCGCTTTGGGTTTGAGTTTATCTGGCTGAAGTTTCTTCACATAAACATCGCATCCCCAAACTTTAAGAAATGATAGCTTAGGTTTGTTTCCAAACCATAATTCATATGGTGTCGTTTCAACGGATTTAGATGGTGCCCGATTTAAAGTGAATGCAGTTGTTTCCAGTGCATAACCCTAAAATGATAGTGGCAAGTCAGTCAGAGACATCATAGATCGAACCATATCCAATAAGGTACGATTACGACGTTCCGACACACCATTACGCTGTGGTGTTCCGGCAGGCGTGAGTTGTGAAACTATTCCACACTCTTCCATGTGTTTGCTAAACTCGTTACTTAGATACTCTCCTCCACGGTCAGACTGTAGAAATTTGATCTTTCTATTACGATGATTTTCCACTTCATTCTGAAATTCCTTGAACTTTTCAAAAGTTTCAGACTTGTGTTTCATCAAATAGATATACCCATATCTACTCAAATCATCTATGAAAGTAACAAAATAACGATATCCACCTCGCGCCGACACACTTATTGGTCCACACATCAGTATGTATGATTTCCAATAGATCTGTCGCCCGTTCCATTGAACCGGAAAACGCCGTTCTAGTCATCCTAGCCATAAGGCATGGCTCACATGTATCAAATGATTCAAAATCAAGTGATTCCAAAAGTCCATCAGAATGGAGTTTCTTCATGCGTTTAAAGCCAATATGACCTAGACGGCAGTGCCACATATATGCAGATATATCATTATCAAGTTTAATCTTTTTTGCATTAACATTATGAATGTGCGTAATATTACTATCAAGATCTATCAGAAATAAACCATTCAACATAGGTGCATGACCATAAAAGATATCATTCTTATAAATCGAACAACCATTGTTTTCAGATTTAAATGAATGACCACTTTGCATCAAACACGATCCGGATACAATGTTCATGCTCAGTGCAGGCACCAAATAACAATTATTTAGGTTCATAACTAATCCCGATGGCAAATGGAGAGGTAGCATCCCGACGGCGATCACATCAACTTTTGATCCATTGCCGACCCGCCTCCTGACCTCATCCATTGCTAGTTGTCGCTTGTTCCGTAGCCCCTGAACCGAGTTACATATATTAGCAACCGATCCCGTATCAAATACCTAGGTGCTACTGCGAGTACTAGTCAAGTACACATCAATAACATGTATATCACATATACCTTTGTTTGCCTTGCCGGACTTCTTGTCCGCCAAATACTTGGGGCAGTTGTGCTTCCAATGGCCAGTCCCCTTACAATAGTAGCACTTAGTGTCAGACTTAGGGCCAGCTCGGGGTTTCTTTTCAGGCGTGGCAACAGACTTGCCACCCTTCTTTCCCTTGTGCTTGCCTTTCTTGTCTTTCTTGAAACCGGTGGTCCTGTTGATCATCAACACTTGATGTTCTTTCCTAATCTCCACTTCTACAGTCTTAAGCATTGACAGAAGTTCATGAAGAGACTTCTTCATGCCCTGCATATTATAGTTCATCATGAAGCTCTTGTAGCTAGGTGCCAGAGATTGGAGAACACGATGTATGCCTAGGTCAATGGGAATCGTTATTCCCAAGGACACAAGCTTATCAGCGTACCCAGACACTTTGAGTACGTGCTCACTAATGGAGCTGTTTTCCTCCATCATGCAGCTAAAGAACTTTTATGTAGCATTATAACTCTCTACGGCGGCATGGGTATAGAAAATCATTTTCAATTCTCCCATGGTATCAAAGGCATTGCCATTTTCGAAACGCTTTCGAAGTTCTGGCTCTAGCCCATACAGTATGCCACAATGAACTAAGTTGTGGTCCTCCTGACAAGTCACATAGACATCATTTTCCTCGTCAGGGGCATCAGGAGCTGGTGGGGGGCCTAGTGGCGCATCTAGCACATATTGCTTTTGTGCGGCAGTGAGGAGAATCATCAAATTCATAGCCCAGTTGGTGAAGTTGCTACCATTCGCAGCAAGTTTCTCTTTCTCCATGAACACAATGAAATTAAAAGCAGGTGGTGCCATCTACAACAGAATTTGTAAAGTTTACTTAGACTAAGTTTATGATAGATTGAGTTCAACTAATCCAAATTACTAATGAACTCCCACTCACAAACAACATCCCTCGTGTCCTTTTGGTGATTACATGAACCAAATCCACTACACCACGTCCGATCATCACGTGAGTTGATGTAGCTTCAAAGGCGATCATCGATATGGGCATCATATCAACTATATGACTCATGCTTAACCTTTCGGTCCGTGTTCCGAGGCCATGTATGTACATGCTAGGCTCGCCAAGTAAGAACCTTAGTATTCGCGTGTGTAAGACTGTCTTACACCCGTTCCTATGAAAGCGTAGATTCGAGTACACCCGATCATCACGTGATGTCTCGAAACATGATCCACAGAACGGTGCATACTTAAGGAAGAACACATTTTTATCTTGATATCTAAATGAGGGATCATCTTACAATGCTACCAAAACCGCCAAACTAGCAGTATAAGATGCTAACATCTAATGTGTAAAGTGAGATGATATGGTCCATGCATTTGATCTCTATCACTTGGATCGTGGTATAATCTCTATCATTCCTTTGTGTGTAAGGCCAAGGTCTATCGAACTTAAACGTTGAGTGTGTTGTAAGAGTATCTATCATACATCTACTTACAACAATACCATATCAATACACTAGCCTAGCATCGATCTAAACTAGACGCCTCTAATTTATCAATTGCAAGTTTTACGTGGCTTAGGGCTTTCGGAGATAGAACCGTTCTCACCTACGAACATGAACCACAACGAGGATAACTAAGTTATTAGCAACTCGTTGTAAATCAGATATTGACTATAGTAGGAGAGATAGACACCCGCTAGCCACTTATGCAAAACAAGTTGCATGTCAGTCGTGGAACCGGTCTCATGTACGATGACATGTAAGGTTGGTCCGGGCCGCTTCATCCCACTATGCCACCAATATCCAAAATACATAGAAGATGCAATAACATGATAATCATCACCCACATATAAACGTATGTGTTCTCCCATGCAAAGCACCTATGCATAGATCAGGCTCTGATACCACTGTTGGGTCTGCAGCATAGAAAACAAAAAAATTCCTATGGTGTGAACTACACGCCAAGATCTATCTACTAGGTACAAAGCAACGGGTGGACATACATCGAAGACAACGAGTTTTGTTAATAAGTAGAAACTCGTGGTTGATGTAGTCGTACACTTGCCAATCTCAAGATCGTGAGGAAGTCCGAGCGCCGCAACTCAGCAGCCATCCGCACTCGCACACACGTTCAAGCCACCGGACAACCTCCACCTCCTCGCTCCAGCGATCCAGCGGAAGCAGCAACTCCTTCCAGACGAAATGCCACCGGGAACATGTATCTCGCTAATTCGAGACCATGGGGGAATAATTCTAGAGAGGGAGAGAGATCCTTCACAAGGAGGTGTGTGGATGAAGGAGGGAATGGGTGGCCTTTTATAGGAGGAGGGGGGTGCCCCCTCTCTCCATGGCCGGCACATGGGGGTGACCCCTCACCTCCCCCATTAGTGTGGTGGTAACCCCTCCACATTAAAATGCCTCTTCACATTCCCTTTTAAAGTCTCCACTTTAAATGCATTAAAATTCTCCAAGTTTAATGCTCTCTCATTTAATAAAACTCTTTTTTTATTAAATTTATTCAGAATTTTTTTAATTACTTTAATTAACAAACATTCATATATAGCCCCTTGCAATATTTGAATATCACATGCAGAACCACTTTCTGCAATTTCACTAGAAACAATTTCTGGTTTCTATTGAAACAATTCCTGCGCTTTGCAATTCTTTCGTCTGAAACATATGTGCTCCAAAATGGTGTCCGGTAACTCTTAAGTGTGCCACCCTACGGTTCGTGAATAATGCAGACATGATCGAGACCCTTCTCCGATCAATAATCAGCAGCGGGACCTGGAGCTCTGTACTGACTCCTACACATTCCACGATGACTTCTGTGATCGTGAGAACCTTTAACGCTTATAACTAAATCCCTTTGTCTCTCGATATATTACATGTCCGAGATTCGATCATCGGTATCTCCATACCTAGTTTGATCTCGTTACCGACATGCACTCTTTTCTCGTTCCCGTGATATAACATTCTAGTGATCACATCACTTGCTTGCAAGCTATGTCAATGTGATATCACCGAGAGGTCCCAGAGTATACCTATTCATCATCGAGATTGACAAATTCCACTCTTGATCCATGAGCCTCAACATAACACCTTCGTCGTACTGAACCCATCTTTATAGTCACCCAGTTACAGTGTGACGTTTGATGTTATCAAGATACTCTTCCGGTGTTAGCAATTAACATGATCTCATGGTCTAGGATAAAGATTGCTTCGTATGATGTTATAGCAATATAAACATAATGACTTGATCGTAATGCTATACTTCAGATGAATGTTCATCACATCATTCCACCAATGGTGTGACCTTGTTATTAACAACATCCAATGTCCATGATCAGGAAACCTTGATCATCTTGTTAATCAACAAGCTAGTCTATAAGAGAGGCACAACTAGGAACCTTTTTTGTTTATTAAACACACATGTATTGATGTTTCCGATCAATACAATTCTAGCATGTAAACTAAACATCTATCATATATAAGGAATACATAATAAGAACTTTATTATTGCCTCTCAGGGCATATTCCTTCACTATTGGCATTACAAAGATATATCGAACATAGAATTGTTTGCTAGCACGACGCTGACAAACAATTCTTATCTTTTGTCTCCAATTTTCTATCAACTAGGATCTCCGTTGAACCCAAATACACGGTTCTGGTGAGCATCTGCGGCTACCTCATTAAATTAGCACATGGGAAGAGCATGTGGAAAGAGGCTCAGAGTCTGAATATGGAAGTAGCGCATGTGCAGTTATGCACTGTCCCTGGTTTGGTTGCTGTTGTGCGTGAACTTGCTGAAATGAGGCTAGAGAAGACTGCATGGTTCTGCCTTGTTGATGACCGAGGCTTCAAGGTTCCTATAGCGTGTGAAAGTCAGCTAATTGGGTTGATGAAACAGCATGTTAGGCTTCACGTGGTTATGCTGGTGTGTAACATAGTGGATGAGGAAGCTCCTGCTACTAGGAGTCGCCCAGCTATTATTGGACAGGGAGGTCTAACTCAAACCCCTGCTGTTGTTGAGCAAAATGTCGTTCCTCATCCGCGACATGCTTCTGTCAGGAAACCTCCTCGTAGGAGTCCCCGTATTGCCATTGTGGAAAACTCTGCTTTGGAATCTGCTGGTACTGGTCGTCTCCTTCCCCGTGCTTATGTTGCTGCGGCTGCTGCTCACCCAGTCCATGCCGCTGTTGAGGAAACTAAGGCGTCCGGAGGCTGTCCCGCTATTGTTGCCAAGACCGCCGCCTTGTGTGCTGCTCCTCCTCGAAACCGTCCTCAAGTTGTGCGAACCCGTGCTCTGGAATCTGCTGGTACTGGTCGTCCTTGTGTTGGTGTTGATCTAGACGTTGTTGACCCAATCCCTGCCGCTGTTGAGCAAACTAAGGCTTCCGGAGGCTGCCCCACTATTGTTGCAAAGACTGATGCCTTCTCTCCTCCTCCAACCTGTGCTCGGGTTCAACGAGCTGCTGGTCTAAAGCCAGCTCATGGTCTAGACTCTGCTAGCACTCGAAACACTACTTTTGTGGGAACTGCTCCTGATCGTCGAGGTGGCATGGCAGCAGCTGATCCTATTGTGGCTGCCGTTAGAAGGGGCCCTGCCTGTCCACCATGTAATGTAGCTCCCGCTGCTAAGGGCCCTCGCCTTGCTCCTGGTCCTGGTACTTCCACCGAGGTTGGTCCAGCTAACGATGACGTTGGTGATGGCGGCGGTGGCATTGGGGCTGGGTCTGATGGTGCCCCTCCATCTCTCGAACCTCTCGGAGGTTTCTATCCTGAAGAACCTGATGATGGCAAAGTAATCGTTCGTATCGGTGTCGCGGATTATACTGCAAAATTAGATTATGGCAGAGAAAAATTCTATGACGAGTTTGATGTAATCCTTGGCAGATACGACCCTGAAGTGGTAGAGTTATCTGACCTAATGGCATCGTTACGTGTGAAGGTGTTGTGGGGGTCCTCCCAGGAAGCACGTTTGTTATATTATGGTTATAGGAGCAAAAAGGCTATCGAAGTGAAAGATACCAGGGATTTAGTCGTACCGTTTACAAGGAAACGTTATAGAGGTGAAGTTTACTTCCACTTGGTAGTGCTCACGGTTGGAGAGGAATTGGAACTTGACAATAGAGATGATGGACTTTTAGAAGGCATGCATGACCTGATCCATGGCATCACTGGGGCTGGTGCGACTGAGGGTAGCTTCGAACAGAGGAGCGTCATAAAGAGGAGCAGGAAGAGCATCCCTAGAAAGGGCACCCTGAAGAAGAACGTCACCAAGGAGACCATGCCAGAGAAGAGGACGCCCAAGAGTCGCACGACAAAAGGCACCACGCCGCAGAGTACACCCCTCAGATCCAGTCAAAATGCCACACCGAACGGTAGCAGCAAAAACGCTAAGAGGGATAGCACGGTGGTGAACACTCCCAGGAGTGGTAGCAAAGAGGCGAAGATGGCCAGCACGGAGGCTACCACGCCCAGTGGGAGCAGAAAAAACACTAATTTGGAGCGGAACACGCCGCTGTCAGGGAATTATGCCAGCACGAAGGAGAACACGCCCAATAGTAGCAGCAAAAGGGCTAATTTGGAGCGGAACATGCCGCTGAGGTCAGGCAATAATGCCAGCACGAAGGAGAAGACGCCCAATAGTAGCAGCAAAAGGGCTAATTTGGAGCAGAACACGTCGCTGGGGTTAGGCAATAATGCCAGCACGAAGGAGAACACGCCCAATAGTAGCAGCAAAAGGGCTAATTCGAACAAGAACACGCCGCAGAGGTCAGGAAATAATGCCAGCACCCTGGAGCCAACACTCGTGAGGGGAGGCAGTAAGGAGATCACACCCAAGAGTGGCAGCAAAAGGCCTAGTTCGATGGGGAATGGAACGCGGATGTCAAGCCCTACTGATACCATCAGGAAATATTACATCAGGAAGGAGGATGTACACAGGAAGAGCAAGAGGGTTCTGTACACTCAAGATGAAATTGATTCTGACTGTTGTTGGTCCATTGAAGTACCTGGGATGTGTGCAAACGTAAGACCACCCAATGTGGTTGCAGCAGAACCAATCGAGTGTCTTGGAGAAAAACAGAGTTGCCGGTGAGGTGGACTAGGGCAATGTTCCTATCCATCCGGGTGGAGACGATGGTGCAGCCCCACCCATGGGAGTCAATATGATGTGTGCAATACTAGGCATTAGAGACGATGGCGAAGATTCTGAATCAGATGAAGAAGCAGGCACTATAGAGGGTCAAGAATCTGGTGATGATGAAATAGACGAGGAACTTAACGATGATGCTGGTATTCCAGTCGATGATTTGGGTGTTGAAGTAGAAGAAATGAAACATGACCATGAGTATCCTATAATTTCGGTCGGCACCGAGTTTAGGAGCATGCATGAGTTCAGGATGTCGTTCCGGCATTTCTGTATCAAGGGGGAGTTCGACGTTTATCGACTGAAGAACTCTACCGAGAGGTATGAGGCTGTGCAAGTTAACGTGGATGAATGGACGGGCCGAGGTACATTGTCCATGGAGGATCACATCAAGATCCTTACCTGCGTTGACTGCAATTAGGGTATTGGGGAAATTAATGCAGCAAACCATTAGAACTCTCTCTCTCTCTCTCTTTTCACTCTATAACTACAATTGATGTGCGATATCTTTCTGGCAACTAGGCGACTCCGCTTATCTTTTAAATGAATCTGTGTTGCAGGTGAACAAAATGGGCCCTCCACACATGTGTCCGACAGGCAGCAAACTAAAATCCTCAATGGCTGATACGAAGTGGCTGGCTATGCAATCTATGTCCATACTAAAGGATAACCCTAAGGAGACCGTGAAGAATATTCAGACTAGCCTCGGTTCTAAATACAACATTGTCCTTCCGTATTACACGGTTCGGAAAGGTAAAGAGAAAGCTCTGGGGGTCTTGCACAGGGATTGGACCAATAGCTTCAGGATGCTGTACAACTTCAAGGCAGAGGTACAAGCAAGGTGCCCGAGGAGTGTTGTGGAGATTGACACCGAATCAGAAGGTGGTAAAATATATTTCAAAATATTTTTCATGGCGCTTAAACCTTGCATCGATGGATTCAAGGACGGTTGTAGGCCGTATCAGAGTGTAGACAACACTATCCTAACTGGAAAATGGAAAGGCTGCCTGCCATCTTCCACAGCAGTTGATGGTCACAACTGGATGTTCCCAGTGGCATTCGGGCTGTTTGAAACAGAAACGAAGGAAACTGGGTCTGGCTTATGAGGTAGCTCAGGAGATCAATAGGCCACATGGATCCATTGGCTATATCCACGGATGCATGCAAAGGGCTAACGAATGTAGTGAAGGAGGTGTTCCCACAAGCTGAAGGTAGAGAATGCCATGCCCATATGATACTCAACTTGTACTCACACTATGCAGGTAGCGTATTTCGTTACATGTTTCCTGCTGCTAGAGTTTACAAACCTAGTAGCAGCGATTATTTCATGAGCAAGATTTTTGCCAAAGCCCCTGAACTTCCAGAGTACTTAGCCATCCATCATTCGCAGCTATGGAAGAGGAGTCAATTCAACCCTGACATCAAAGTTTATTACATAAACAACAACCTTGCAGAATGCCTGAATAACTGGGTGAAGGACATAAAAGTGCGTCATGTTCATATCTTGATGGACACAATAGGTGGTATGATCATGAAGCTGTTAAATATAAGGAGAGAGATCGATAGGAGACTTAGAGGACATATGCTACCGCCAGTTGTACAGCAACTACACAAGAGAAGCCGATGACTTGCTCATCTTAAGGTTCTCCCGTCAACCAGCAGAAGCTGTGAGGTGGTCGATATGTCCAAGAGTGGCAAAAGGGATGTTGTGAACATCCAGCTGCGAGAATGCACATGCTTAGAGTGGCAGCATACCAGGAAACCTTGCGACCACGCCTTGGCCTTCTTTGTGAAGAAAAGAACTCTACCACATTTGGATCAGTATTTGTCAGACTACTACTCTATGGAAAAGTTCAGAGCTGCGTACGCTGGATCCGTCGAGCCATGCACAGACCCATCTTAGTGGCCTCAAGTCCAACTGTCTTTCGAGCTTTGCCAGCCAGTTACAAAAATGGGCAGAGGAAGACCCCAGGTGAATAGGTTTAAGAATTTTCTCGAGAAGAAGGGTTCGGCTTTCTGTGCTATAAAGAAGGGCAAAAACAGATGCAAGACCTGCCATCTTATAGGCCATAGAGCAGCTGGATGTCCCCGTAATGCCCCCAAACCTAGGTATGAGATGGTACATTCACACACAAAAATTGTTTATAGGCTGTAGATATAAGGTAGTAATCCATGTACTGTTTTTTTACAGGAAGCGCAAGGTAAGAAACAAGACAACCTACTCAGTGATTTTGCTATGGGAAGAAAACCAAAACGAGTGGAGTCATGATGTCGGACAAGATTCTGGTGCTGATTGGCCTGACTTCCCTCGGCCTGGAGATGCAGGGTACGTGAAGGTAAGAAAATTGGCACCCAGGAAGAGGAAGAAGGCAGGAGATGAAGAAGCCAGTGGACGTGAAGGAAAGAGGAAGAAAGTTGGCACCCAAGCAGAGAAAGAGGGCTAGCAGTGTAGCAGCCAAATGATGTATTGAACTTGACCCAATATATGTAGTTCGGTTAAACTCTGGAGCTGTGTGCGTGGAACTTGTCGGGCGAAACAATCTGCCTCCCGTACTCGGAGTAAAGTGTATCGCGACTTTAGGATTTGATACGGCCGAGGCCACTAGTTGAATCCAAAACTGTGATTGTGCCGCTACTATCTGAACAATCGTGATAGCTGAGCGATTAAATCCTCTCCAAAATTGATGGGTGTTAGTGGCACAGACATGATTTATTTATAGGTGCTTAATAAATCCTTGCTGTAGGCATTACACTTATGATAAGTTTCTGGGCTAGAAAACAATTTCTTAAGCTGGCCGCTACACTCCACGAAGCAGCAACTTATTTTAGCTGCTGGACAACGACATGGCAACATAAACTGCAAATGCAATAGATAATGCCCAGATAATGAGGAAATTGTATCCACTATCTGCCCTAATCTTGAGCCCGTCTGTCTCACCACCTCCCTGCCCCTGCCTCCCCTGCACCTGGCGAAGCTCCCGGATCTCTCGCTCCATCGCACGAATCTCCTCTTTCTTGTCCCACACAGCATCACGCAGATCCTGAACAAGCTCTCTGTGAAAACCTGTCAGTGGCTTTTCGATCCACACAAACTAGTCATAGCCAATCCCCCTCCCTTCCTGCGTAGTAGATCGAAGGAAAAAAAAAGAATTACATTACGCTTTCCGGATCCGGGTTACCATTGTACCTATAGTAGGAACTTATCGCTCTAATGCTGCAGTTGCTGAATTTTCCTGCAGTATTTTCGTCGATCCACGAAATCCATCTCGGCATCTTCTCACCACACAAACACAACATATCGGGGTAGTAATCGTAGGGCGCCCTCTGGTACCTGATGGGGGCACCCGCCTGATGGTGTTGAGCCGACCCTTATTTCGCCCGAGAAGAACTGCACGAGCTGCGCGCCATGAGCGAGGGGAGCGAGGGCAGAGGAAAGAGGAGCCTTTGGATGTCAGGGTAGTGGTGAAGCGTGATTTATCCCTACTTAATAACTTGGGCAGAATCCTACCATCCACATTCGGCTGACAGGTGGGGGACCTAGCATGTGGACTTGTCAAAAAAAACTCGCGCCTTCGTGGTTCAAAATCCCTGTCGCGCACATTAGACGAAATTTTTTGGTACCTTGCCCACGCACATATCACTGGGAGGTCTTGCTCAGGAACCAGACACGCCTGGCCCACAATCTTACTCCCTCCTAGGAACTTTTCATGGCTCGCGTCGGCAGATCCATCCGCTCCACCGCTTCCGGTAGGGCTCGCCGCGGCGGATCCACCCCAAGATCCTACCGTCGCAGTATCAAATGGCCATGGTTTCTTGAGAGGAGCGACGACGCTATGTATGGGAGCTCGGCCCCTCCTACCTGTACAAGGACTGATGCGGCGTCGAGCTCGAGCACGAGCTGCCAGGCGAGACGGCGCTCGGTCCATGCCAACCCCGTCACCTTCATCATTGTCGATTCTGATGTGGAGGACGACGGGGACGAAGCTGTGCAGAACGCCGTTGTTACCTCCTTGGCGAAAGGCAAGCCACGGGAGGGAGTGGATGTCGCCGGGAAGGGCACGGCGGTGTCACCATTCGAGGTGGACTCCAACGACAGCAGTGTTATGTGGGTTTAGATGTTGTTTAGGATGGTTGCAATTTCGGTTGTGTTTAATGCGAGTACAATTATTGTAATGTGTTTGTCGAGCTATATTGAGAAATATGTGCAATAGCAGCGTGTGAGTGCTTCCACTTTAGAAATTGTGTTTGTGCCATTTGCATGTTGCATTATCAACGTAGATTACTTGTAAACAATCCAACGAAAATCATCAGATTACAACCATCGGACGGGAGTGGCAGGATGGAAGATAAGTTGGGACAATGGCTTCGAGGGGAAGGAAGAGGGGGGCGTGACACTGGCAGGTGGGCCCTCGGAACACGTGACACTGACATGCGGGAGCGGGAGCACACGGTATTGCCGGTCTGTCCAGAGCAAGTGGACTTTGCAACGTGACAACAGCAAGCTGATTGGACCAATATAATAACTCCTCGAAGTATTAAGGAATACTGAAAACTACAACTTGGGTACATTCGCACAACACGTATGCTCTAAGCACCTGAGAAGCATCGCTTAAGTCTAATAGTAACGACAGCACAAGTACTACATTTGCCTGGCGGTCTTCTCGATACAAATGTAGAAATGCATCTGCCTGTTCGGTCCAGCACTGACAAGGTACTGAGATGGCACGCATAGGATCGACCTTAGGTCCGCATACTCCACCTCCCGTGGTGTCGGGTAGCTCGGCGCCCCGGCTAGCACAAGAATGCTATCTGACGACGGCGGCTGGGCGTTCGCCCACATGCGCACCGTGTATACGGGCCAGGCACATGAGACCGATGATACATTGCAAATGTATCTATAATTTTTGATGTTCCATGCTTGGTTTTATCCACTTTCTTGTGTTTTGTTCCAACTTTGGAGTACTTTTCATATGATTTCTTGGACTAACCTATTAACAAGAGCCACAGTGCCAGCTGCCTGTTTTCTGCTGTTTTTGGTTCCAGGAAAGTCAGAAAATGAATATTCTCGGAACTGGACGGGACAAAAGCCGAAGTGCCTATTTTTCCAGAAGTGATCAAGTGCCAGAATACGAGACTGAGAAGGACCAGGGAGCCACCACACCATCTGGCCGCGCGGCCAGGCCTGGCCCGCGCCAGGGGGTGGTGTGGTCGTTCCGGTACCCCCTCGGCCTCTCCTTCCGCCTATAAGTTGCCCTCACGACGAAAACCCTAAGGACCCAATCAAAAATCCACGAAAGAGTCTATAGCCGCCGTCGTCTCTGTCCCTAGATCGGGGGGATCTGAAGCTCTTCCCGGCACCCTGCCGGAGAGGGGAATTCACCCTGGAGGTCTTCTTCATCACCATGCAAGCCTCCGGTGTGATGCGTGAGTAGTTCATCCTTGGACTACGGATCCATGTAGTAGCTAGATGGCTGGTTTCTCCTCCTTTGTGCTTTCATGTTTAGATCTTGTGAGCTCCATTCATGATCAAGATCATCTATTTGTAATTCATACATGTTGTGTTTGCGGGGATCCGATGGATATTGAGATGCTATTTCAGATTGATTATTGATTATATCATGTCTTTGTTATTTGAGATCTTGCATGCTTTCCGTTGTTAGTAGCTATCTTGGCCAAGTAGATGCTAGCAACTCCAAGAGTTAGTATTTATGCTCAATAGTGGGTTCATGCCTCTAGTAATCTGGGGAAGTGACAGAAATCTCTAAGGTACTAGATGTGCTGCTGCTACTAGGGAGAAAACAACGATCCTTTGTTCATAGAACAATTGTATTGTTTACTTTACACGCAGTTCGTAAAGCAATAATCTGTTGCTTGCAACTTAATACTGGAGGGGATTCGGATGATAACCTGAAGGTGGATTATTAGTCATAGATGCAGTTGGATGGCGGTCTATGTATTATGTTGTAATGCCCAATCAAGTCTCAAAGGAGTCAAGATGATTAGTACATGCATGTATTGCTTTCTCGGTGTTTGTCAATTGCCCCGCTATAATTTGTTCACCCAGCATGTTATCTATCTAAGGAGAGCCACCTCTAGTGAACTATGGATCTCGGTCCTTTTACTTTACATACAATCTACAATTGTTTACTTCTTTGTGTTTACCTTCTACAAACTTTTACTTCTTTCCATTCAATACGTTTAATCCTTTGTTTTCCGCAAAACACGGTGAGATTGACAACCTCATCGCAAGATGGGGACAAAGTTCTGTGGTTGTGTTGTGCAGGTCTCCACGTTGCTACTAGCACCGATAGTGCACCTGCCAAAGCTTAGTTAGTAACACATTTGGGGTGTTTCCTTGCTCCTACTGGTTCGATTAAACCTTGGTTTCATAATTGAGGGAAAACTTTCTGCTGTGCTCATCATACCTTTCTCTTGGGGTTCCCAACGAGCTCTATGTCGATCGTCGAGTGCATCAAGATCTTTTCTGGCGCCGTTGCCGGGGAGTCAAGGACATCTTCACAAGGGGAGTCCCTCATAACCAATCTCTTTACTTTGTTGTTTTTGTTTTGCCTAGTTTCTTTTTGCTTTGTTTGCTTGTTTTGTTCTTCAAAAAACACACAAAAAATTAGTTTTACCTGTTTGCTTTCTTATTTGAAAACCCAAAAAATGACTACTCTTGAAAATACTAAGTTGTGTGACTTCACTAGCACCAACAACAATGATTTTATGAGCACACCTATTCCTCCACCTATGGCTGAAAATACTTTCTTTGAGATAAAACCTGCTCTGCTCAATCTTGTTATGAGAGAACAATTTTCTGGTATTGGTAATGAAGATGCTGCTTCCCATCTAAATAACTTTGTTGAACTTTGTGAGATGCAAAAGCATAGGGATATAGATGGTGACATTATTAAGCTGAAATTGTTTCCTTTCGCTTTGAGAGGAAAAGCTAAAGAATGGTTGAATTCCTTAACTAGGAATAGTATTGATTCTTGGACTAAGTGCAAAGATGCTTTTATTGTAAAATACTATCCTCCTGCTAAGATTATATCCATGAGAAGTGAAATAATGAAGTTTAAACAACTTGATAATGAACATGTTGCTCAAGCTTGGGAAAGAATGAAATCTTTGGTAAAGAATTGTCCCACTCATGGACTGACTGCTTGGATGATCATCCAAACTTTTTATGCAGAATTGAACTATCCTTCAAGGAACCTATTGGATTCTGCTGCTGGAGGTACCTTTATGACCATCACTTTGGGTGCTGCAACAAAAGTTCTAGACAATATGATGGTTAATTATTCTGAATGGCATACTGAGAGAGCTCCACAAGGTAAGAAGGTAAATTCTGTTGAGGAAACTTCCTCCTTGAGTGATAAGATTGATATTATTATGTCTATGCTTGTTAATGGGAAAGCCCATATTGATCCAAATAATGTTCCTTTAGCCTCTTTGGTTGCTCAAGAAGAGCAAGTTGATGTGAACTTCATAAGAAATAACAACTTTGGCAATAATGCTTATAGGAGTAATTTTGGTAACAACAATTATAAGCCATATCCTCCCAACAATGGTAATGCTTATGGAAATTCTTACAACAATAATAGGAGTGCTCCCTCTAAACTTGAAGTTATGCTCAAAGACTTTATTAGTAAACAAACTGCTTTCAATAAAACTATTGAGGAAAAACTCTTTAATGCTGAAAGAAATATAGCATCTTAGGCTGAAGCTCAATCTTCTTTGAATAAAATGGCTGCTAAACCTGAAACTAATGATAATCCATTTGCAGCTACTAATGCTATACAAGTAAGAATTGATGAGAATGTTAGACTATTAGCTGAATTACATGCTAAGTGGGAAAGAGAAGATGAAATTGCTAGAAACATTAGTGTTTCTACTATTACCACCACTAGTGTTGAGGCTAGTAATAGTTCTACTACTTTAGATGATAAATTTGATTTTGATCTTGATGGTTGCAATATCTCTGAAGTTACTAAGTTCCTACAAAAGCTTGCTAGAAGTCCTAATGCTAGTGCTATGAACATGGCCTTTACAAAACACATTACTGATGTTCTCATAAAGATTAAAGAAAAAAAGGTGAAACATAAAGCTTCTATTCCTATAAAACAAGAGGATGGTTGGGAACCCATCATTAATATGAAAGTGAATGACTTTGATTTCAAAGCTTTGTGTGATCTTGATAGTAGTGTTTCTATTATGCCTAGAAGGATTTATGATATGCTTGATTTGCCTCCTCTTGAAGATTGCTATTTGAATGTCCCACTTGATGATAATGTTAAAAAGAAACTCATGAGGAGTCTTAATGATGTTCTTATTATGGTTAACAATTCCTATGTCTCCGTTGATTTCTATGTTTTGGATGTTGAATACAATGCTTCTTGTCCTATTACTCTGGGAAGACCTTTTCTTAGAACTGTTGGTGCCATCATTGATACGAAAGAAGGCACCATTAAATATCAACTCCCACTTAATAAAGGTATATAACACTTCCCTAAAAATAGAGAAAAGATTTCTTTTGCTTCTCCTATGAAAACAAAATTTGGTCTTAATGCTTCTTCATTTGAGAACACTTGATTCTTTCTTTGCTTCTTATGCCTAACTTAAAGGCGTTAAAGAAAAGTACTTATTGGAAGATAACCCAAAAGTTTTAGATGAGTCTTGGAAGTTATTACCTCTGTAATAACCTCTCCTTATCCTTTTTTTTGCCAAGAGTAACCTCTAATGAGAGAGAAGTAATGATTGGGAAAGTTGCTGTCCGGAAACAGATATATGTGCTTCACCGTAAAAATTCGTGAGAGAGCTCTGTATGTCGGATTGAGCTGTAATTTTTTGTGATTCTGACCCAGGTTGTTATCTAAGTTTAGTTAGTTCAACACGTTTTGATTTGAGCAACATAAGGTCTTTGAAAAAATTCGTCTTTACCTGCTGGTCTGTTTTGACAGATTTCTGCCATTTTCTGCATTTGCTTCTTGTTGGTTCCTTCTTGAGTTCTTTTGGGGAATTGAGCTTTTTGAGGGAAGTGCTACAGTAGCTAGTGTTCTAATCGAAGTTTATTTGGTGTTAGAACTGAACCTTAAGACTTATTTATCTTAAGTGCACTAATGTTGCTAATAAAGATTGTGTGAAGTTTTGTATGAAGGAAAAATTTCAAGTGTATGGAAGGAATGAGTAATGAGATGAAGAATGGACTAAAGCTCAAGCTTGGGGATTCCACGCGTGTCACCCCAAGAAATATCCAAGAAGTACAAGCGTCAAAGCTTGGGGATGCCCAAGGCATCCCCTTCTTCCTCAATAAAAATCCCAGGTTTCTTCCAAACGCTTCATTTTTATTGTTTCATGCACAATTGTGTTTTTCTTGGAGCGTCTTCTTTTCGTTTTCGTTTTGGTTTTCGTTTGCTTTGGTTTGCTTAGTTTTCTGAATAAATTGGTTGGACCCCCTCTTTCATACATTGGTTTGCAAATAGTTTGGTTTGGTTTGGAAAAGAGTAGGAAAGTTCATGCTTATGTGGTAAAAAGAGCTCGTTTTTGATTGTGGCATATGCTTTGTCATGCCATGCTTGATATTGTTTTGGCTTTATACTTAGTATTCTTTGCTGTAGCATTACTTGTTATAAACAATTGAGATTGCTTAATGTGCCTTGGATAAACCATGCGTTGTTTTAGCATATTAAAGCATAGTATAGTGGTATGCTCCTTTGATGTTTTATTTGGGTTGACTTGGGACATGCTCACACCATGTTATGACTATCTCAAGTCACCATAGCCTTTATGATCCTTTAGTTTTCAACTTGTAGTATCACTTTATGCTTTGATCAATGATGTTTTGTTGCTCTGCATGATTATGGCCATTATTGCTCTCTTAGTTTGTCGCTCCCAGTCTTTTGCTAGCCTCCACAACCAAGTATGAGTTCCACTCATGCATCCAACTCCCTAAACCAAGTTATTCCAAAGAGTCCACCATACCTACCTACTAGCTTATGCTATTCCAAGTATATTCATGCTTTTGTTTACCTTCCAAATTAAACTTGTTATGAGAAAACTAGTGATTAAAGCTCTCACGAACTTGATGGCACACTTTATCTTTTTTGCATCTAATAAACTTGAACCACTGGGTCCTTCTTTGTTGCGTATATGCTAGCGATTTATAAGTTGAAATTAGCAGAACCATGTACCATGGAGAACGCTTTCAACATTGCACTTGTACTTTGTACCCCGTTGATATCATGTTCTTTTGCTTACGGATCCCGACGGTGTGAAATAAAAGTGGAACTTGTAAGATCATGGAGTTTGTATGTGTGTTAGAGAAACGCCTGGGCCGCTAGACTAAGCCATGCCTAATCATGGTGGAAACTTGTAGCATCACCATAATGAGCACTCTATGAAGCATCCTCAATAAAAACCTATGCAAATAGCAAATAAAAAGATCGCTGAGATGCTCATTGTCTGCTTGTCTTGTCATTTTGATTATGGGATAGCTCCTGTATCATGTGCAAGGGGTACCCCGTTGGCGGTTCTTTATGATACACATGTACTTACAATGACAAGAGCTTACTCGTGACTAAAGTTGAGTAGCATGTGGATCGGTCTTCGTAAGTAAGGGGCATGAGATTTCGGTTTATAACTTGTCAACATATCCTCTTAGTTGTGTCACTTTAACCTTAACCACTTCAAGATGCTTATGATAGGGGTAATGAGAGCTGAAAGCTATAAGTACCATAATTTTTGGAAGCTCTTTATGAGACTTGAATCCCTACTTCCTTTTACAAAGGCCTTTCTTCCACCATAATATTGAGTATCCACCTTCTATCTTTATGCACCTACTTTGAGAGCATAGTGGCCATTCTTAGTTCTATGTGCATTGTCCCAAGACTAGTTGATTGATGCATACTTTGATATTGCTTGTTTTAAACTATTGTATCTAGTCACTCTTATGAACTTTGAAGGTGTCCTATGCATTTATATTTGCTACTCTATTGAGGGACAAGCTGAATACTATTATGCTATGTTTTCTTTATGTGAAACAAACAAACATCTTGCAAAGCATTGTTATTCATGAATCTTTTGTTTGTGCCTTTTCATGTTGCATCATAGTTTCTTTGTCTTATTGCTAGAACTTTGTCTTTCATGCTATGATTGAAGTACTATGATCCCAGCTTTGAATGTTTTACAAATACTTTGATCAAGTCTTTGATGGTGCATGTCACCTCAAAAATTATTCTTTCTTTTTATCACTTACCTACTCGAGGACGAGCAGGAGTTAAGCTTGGGGATGTTGATACATTGCAAATCTATCTATAATTTTTGATGTTCCATGCTTGGTTTTATCCACTTTCTTGTGTTTTGTTCCAACTTTGGAGTACTTTTCATATGATTTCTTGAACTAACCTATTAACAAGAGCCACAGTGCCAGCTGCCTGTTTTCTGTTGTTTTTGGTTCCGGGAAAGTCAGAAAATGAATATTTTCGGAATTGGATGGGACAAAAGCCAAAGTGCCTATTTTTCCAGAAGTCATCAAGTGCCAGAATACGAGACGGAGAGGGGCCAGGGGGCCACCACACCACCTGGCCGCGCAGCCAGGCCTGGCCCGCACCAGGGGGTGGTGTGGCCGCTCCCGGCACCCCCTCTGCCTCTCCTTCCGCCTATATATTGCCCTCAGGACGAAAACCCTAAGGGCCCGATGAAAAATCCACGAAAGAGTCTGTAGCCGCTGTCATCTCCATCCCTAGATCGAGAGGGATCTGAAGCTCTTCTCGGCACCCTGTCGGAGAGGGGAATTCACCCTAGAGGCCTTCTTCCTCACCATGCAAGCCTCCGGTGTGATGCGTGAGTAGTTTATCCTTGGACTACAGATCCATGTAGTAGCTAGATGGCTGGTTCTCCTCCTTTGTGCTTTCATGTTTAGATCTTGTGAGCTCCGTTCATGATCAAGATCATCTATTTGTAATTCTGCATGTTGTGTTTGCGGGGATCCGATGGATATTGAGATGCTATTTCAGATTGAATATTGATTCTATCATGTCTTTGTTATTTGTGATATTGCATGCTTTCCATTGTTAGTAGCTATCTTGTCCAAGTAGATGCTAGCAACTCCAAGAGTTAGTATTTATGCTCGATAGTGGGTTCATGCCTCTGGTAATCTGGGGAAGTGACAGAAATCTCTAAGGTACTAGATGTGCTATTGCTACTAGGGAGAAAACAACAATCCTTTGTTCATAGAACAATCGTATTGTTTACTTTACACGCAGTTCGTAAAGCAATAATCTGTTGCTTGCAACTTAATACTGGAGGGGGTTCGGATGATAACCTGAAGGTGGATTATTAGTCATAGATGCAGTTGGATGGCGGTCTATGTATAATGTTGTAATGCCCAATCAAGTCTCAAAGGAGAATATGATTAGTATATGCATGTATTGCTTTCTCGGTGTTTGTCAATTACCCCGCTGTAATTTGTTCACCCATCATGTTATCTATCTTAAGGAGAGCCACCTCTAGTGAACTATGGATCCCGGTCCTTTTATTTACATACAATCTACAATTGTTTACTTCTTTGTGTTTACGTTCTGCAAACTATTACTTCTTTCCATTCGATACGTTTAATCATTTGTTTACCGCCAAACACGGTGAGATTGACAACCTCATCGCAAGTTGGGGACAAAGTTATGTGGTTGTGTTGTGCAGGTCTCCACGTTGCTACTAGCACCGGTAGTGCGCCCCGCCAAAGCTCAGCTAGTAACACCTTTGGGGTGTTTCCTTGCTCCTACTGGTTCGATTAAACCTTGGTTTCATAACTGAGGGAAACTTGCTGTTGTGCTCATCATACCTTCCTCTTGGGGTTCCCAACGAGCTCTACATCAACCACGCACCAGCACTTTTCTGGGCGCCGTGCATTGAGCCATCATTAAGTCAACATTTAAAATTGCAGGGTACTTAAATAACATGAACCTTCTAATTAATTGCCAGGACCCTTGTTCTGCTGAACATTGCCTAGTCGCATCGCATCTTTTTCATGTCATGCATCATACCTGATCTTCTGTCGTTGTATTAAGTAGTGCACCTAGTGTTTCTTTTAGTGCTTTCCTTCTTCACGGATTAGGCCGTTGAGTTGATGCGAGTCTCGACAAGTTCTTCGGATAATGTATCTTCAGCAGTGTTTCCCAGGCATGCAATCTCCCATTTTCTACCTATTTTGCTTTCATAGTCTTTATTTCCTCATGTTGATCTATTGCTATCCTGTTGCGATGCTTTAGTTTCCGTGCACCATTTATATTCCTTGCAGCCTCTATATTGCCTTGGACACATCCTATTGCCTGTTGTTTGATAGACAGCTGGCCTTGCGAGTTGTAGTTGCTTGCTCAGGTGCTGCTTCGGCTCGTTGTCGTTCCATCACTGTTGGAAGGTTGGCACATGCTTATTGGTGGAGATGATCATGGCTTTCATTAGAACTTGTTAGTTAAAATGCTATAAATAGAACTAATGCAGAGGCACCAGTGGGTAATAGTCAATATTTAGTTTTTAACCGCCCACTTGTGTCCACCTAGGACCCGAGTTCTTGACACCTATTCCGAGATCGAGCGTGCTAACCACAGGTGGGTGTGCAGGCACCCCATCGTCTTACTACCTGATTTCAAAGTACTGTGATGGGGGCCACAAACTAGTTTGAGGCGTTATTACTATCATATACTTAGCCATGCTTTACAGCTTTATTTACGATTGCGTGTGGAGCGCCTGTACTGTTTAGGACTTGTGCCACGTTTTCTCTGTATCAAAAACAGCCTAGTCATACTTTCAGGTTCCCGGTCATTTACAACCGTCGACACAAACCCTGGGTCTATATCGGAGACCGGCCGACTTCATTAATGGTAGCTTAGTGGGGTGGCCCCCATGTACTTGCTTTGGGTCTAGGAAATGTCATGTCCGAGGCCCGTCACATACCATTGGGTGTATGTTCAAGATCTTGCTCATATTCGGATCTGACAACAAGGGTTGAAGTGCGTGTAGATACTTTGGTGCACCCCTGTAGGGTTAAATCTCTTCGAAAAGCCATGTCCACAGTTATGGACGACTTGGAGCACAGTTTATCGATCATAGACAACTATAACTAAAGAATTGATGTTATAATATGACTTGGATTTGATGTGACTAGTAAGTTGGACAACCACCATGGAATGAAGGAATGAAGCTGCCAATTGTGTGACTTTCCTCGGCATGACTTCCTCGATTGGTCTCGAGGGGGAAATACCAGGATGGGTATGTTTGGTGTTAGTATCAGGTGGTTTCGAATAGGTCTTTCTTATCCCTCTCCGATAGCCGACGGTTGTATCGAGTCTCTATAGGTTGTTTATTGCATGCTTCACTACCGCTTCAGTCCACCATACCTGTGTAGGCGAGAGCCGCCGAATTCTAGACTCACTATGTAGTAGTCTCAGTACTGACCGCTCCCTTTTTCCTTTGCCCTTTGTCGGCACCCCTTTTTGACGTAACAGGTATAAGTTCAACGTCATTAGTAGGGTTACCCTTTTGGCTTGGCCTGGGCAGGGTTATGGATGCCATTGGTTATTCTTCAGGGCTCTTAGCCCAATTTGCTTCTTATTCGTACTCGGATGTTGTATCGTTTTCAAGGTGATTTGGATCTTTGTAATGTATACCAGTAATCTTGACTCATGGATTCGTTGTTGTATATATATGTTTTGTGGGTTCCATCGTGGACTATTGTGTAATGATATTAATTCATTTTCCACCTGCACGCAAGTGCCTGGTGGGCATCTTTGAATCGTTTCTATGCGGGTTTGGCGGGAATCGCTAAAACTTTCATAGGGCCGATTCGAGGGTGTTACAAATGTGCTCTGTAAAGATCTAAGTATTGGTGCATTCGTAAGGTTTGCACTGATCAATAGGTAGTGCCAGCCGAGAAAAAGCAATGCTGAGAAAAAACAATGTTGGTTCTGCTCACCAGTGTAGAGCCCAGGTTTTTACTCCTCCGCCGCTATGTCTAATGGCTTCGAACTGCTGTTGACTTATGTATGTTTGGTCATAGAATAGTCTACATGTTTTCTATACATGTAAGTATGGTGATGATGTAGTGTTAATTTTATCTGTTTCTTTATTTCATCATCGCTGAAAATCTACAGATCATAAGCCGGTGAAGATGTACCTAATTCCTGTGAGGAAGTGCTGCAGACAAAATTCCTCTTGGGAGAGATACTGAAGAGAACTAAGGGAAGCAAAGGTTTTCTTCGAGCTAGCTTTGTTAGCAGTTTTTGGCGGGACATAGCTAGGCTTCTAGCTGATCTTTCTGGATTTGTGAGCCATCACAACCCCTGTTTCATTGGCTTCATGTGCGAGAATTCACGAGCACATGAACCTGAAAGAAGGCTGATAGTCCTGTCTGTAACTCCGACCGATGACTCTGCTCGGGCCATACGAGGAAGATTTGATTCTGATAGCCTCTGCTAGAAGCATGTTCTCGCCACCTATGGTGGTCGTGTGATATGTCGGATTGAGGAAGGCAAGCGTCAGGGCAAGATTTACGTGAATTGCCCGTACTCTCTAAATCTGAGGGCATTTGCATCGGTGGGGCGTCTAGTTCCTGCTCTGTCGAACAATCCTGAGGACAACACGTATGGGCAGTTTGCTGTAGTACCCCTTACTAATGGGCCTACAAATGTTTTATGTGCATTCTTTGTCAAGGATCCTTCAAGATTGTTCGACCAAGACTACCAAGGTGTCAAATTTAACCTTCCTGGAAGGGTTCGTGTGCATGTTTGTGTGTTCAGTAATAGAGGATGGGTTCCACATGTATTTGATTCCATGGCTCTTTCATCATCAAGCACGTTCCAAAGGTCCCTGTATTGTGTCTAGGCTGGCTCTAGGATCTACATGATGTATCTGATAGGTCTCATGGTTTGTTTTAACGTGAAACAGGGTACATTCAGAGTGGTGGATCTCCCTGGACAATGGGAACGATGATTAAAGGTTGCCTCCAATACACTGTTGGATCGCATCCTCGAGGTGATTTGGTGGTGGTTTATGTGGATAATGCAATGCTTGTTAAGTGGGTACTCACTCGGCAAGGAGATATGGCAGAGTGGAATCAAGAGGCAAGTCTTTACCTGGTAGCTGCATTTGGGCATATGATGAATAAAACCATTATGGAGGCGCTTTCACTCCAGCCATCAGAGTGGCATGATATCCAGGTACGATCTGTATCTTTTGACAGGCGGTATGTGCTTATATTTGTGGGGGTGATCCAGGTATAGCCGTGGTGGATATATCTGAAAGAAGGGTACAGGGTGTTCGAAATTTTCACAAGATTGGGCGTGTGTTCCCCCTATCTGAGAACTGGCCACCTAAGCCATGATGGAACAACAAGGCTAATCAGCGGCGTAATCTGGTTGTAGGCTCGTGATATGTAAGCATTGTCCTGCTAGTCCTTGAACTATAAGGAAGTTTGTGTATTCTCTTCTTAGTGTGTACTGAATCTATATGTTTAGGCTGCAGCAGCGCATGCTTTTTATTGTGTAATATAAGACTAGGTCTGTAATACTATGTGATTGAACCTATGTGTTGTCAATTGTATATATGACATTTATAGTTCATCCTATCACATGTTTGTGCGGGAAGGTATCTTTGTTCAGCCTGAGCACAAGGCCATGGTTTTGTTATGAGTTTTAATCCTTAGCATGCAGTATTCCTATGAACATCCCGGGGGAGTAGCTATCGTGGATTCCAGTTCAGAAAATAAACACAGGAGAGGATGCGCTAGTGTGGTTCCGGAGATAAATCTCTATACAGGAAATGATGTGTGCTGCTAAGGTTTCAGTTAACTAACAAATTTCATTACATAAGCGTTAAAATATGTAATACTAATTGTAACATTACAGGTCAACCAACTTAGACTTAAAAGGAACCACAGAGTACTGCACAAAGGTTCCATGTGCTACATCTAAAGCACGGCTGACAGCAGGCAAAAGCCATCTAAAATCCATGTGTACAACTGACAGGAACAAGAAACAAAAGAACCCTGAGGCATGTGAACCAAAAATACACTTGAAGATATGGAGGCGGGGCGAGCACTAGCAGCGTAGATTTGCCACGCGATGTTTCAAACCTGATGGAAAACAATTAACCTATGGTGTGTTAGCTCGGGTGCTTTGGTTGCATTGGTTACATTATATATAAGAGAGAAAACAGACTTGTGGCCAAGAACTATTTCTTGAAGAGGGTTCTCGTGGTGGTGGCGACGCCTAGATTGCAGTTGTCTCTGCATCATAGTGTACTGTAAAATAGCAGGCGAAGATAATGTGGCTCCGAAGCAAGCATCATAGGTGCAGGACCAGCGTCCATAAAAAGTAGCATGTTTACCTATTACCAGGCCGACCTTTAGCCTCTGGTGGAGTAGATGTATCTTCCGCAATGGCAGGTGCGACAAGAGGAATCACATTTGTTTTGAGATCAGCCATGCCCGGATCTTTAGACTCTTCCTTAGTATGGAACATCTGCAAGAAAAAACACCAGAACAGGAAGGGATACAATGAATCAGCCAAGTCTGGGTCTCTAAACTCTTCTTGGCTATGGAATGTCTGCAGGAAAAAACAGAGGAACAAGAAGGGAAAACGTACAATGCAGGGCTTGAACGCATGGCATAAAGCGATGATTTGGCAAGGGAAATTGTACACATATAGATTTTGAATGCATGTTCGAAACTATTTTGCCGAGTACCTTAAATATGCAAATAATAAGATAAACTTTACCATGATAGTTGGTCACATGGAAGTTAGGGGGTAAATAGACTGCTTAGTGTGACACCGGCGGATTCTATTTTGATAGAATCCCTAGCTTGTGAATTAGTACAGCCCAATTGCACCTAACTCTTCAGGTATCCTGCTGGGTAATACTCACTACGTGCTTCTAAGGGAACTTTCAGTTCATAGGATAGCTCCGCTATTGCTATGTTTTCTTTAGCTGAATTCAGGTTCCATGGTTTTATCTATTCAGAAAGCAGTCGATCTATAAGTATACGATAGAGAATTTTTCACCTTTGCTTTGCTGAGAAGATTTGTGATCTGTGCATGCGCAATGGTTGGTTCCTTTTGCAAACCTTTAACCCGTTCCTAAAATAGGTTTGCCCAAGACGAGGCGGTAGCAACTTGCGCTAACAATTTGCAAGATCAGATTGACACTTCACAAGCTTGCCGAGATTAACTTCGTCTACAAGAATAACGTCTGTCTTTTGTAGGTAGACAAGAACATCAAGCTTACCTGATTTGACAGCTTGTTTCTCTGTTAGAGTATAGTCCCCAAAAAAACCTGCCAGTACAATGCTGGATGGTGCCCATGTGCTGGAACATCGATACAAACAGATTCAACCATTTGACCGTTGCCTATAGCGCATGACTTCACTTCATGAACCTCAAGATCCAAGGCATGGAGCACCTTCTCGAAGAGACCTTCTCTGGAAATGTATATACAGTTGCCTGAATCCTACAAGCATAGAGTAGGAGTATTACCCTAGACAACAAATCGACTTTCTAGGTATCTACCATTGGTTCCATCGGGCTAAGTGGAGCACAACAAGCATCAGGACTTGCCTCAATTTTCATCTTAATCCATCGACGCTTAAAATTGAATCGAGTCGTTGACCGAGATACAAATTACAACACAATAGGGCAAAGTAGCAGGAAAGCGAGCTCACTTGAACGGCGTCCGAGCGGTCAGGGGCCACCGTAGTCAGCTTTGAAAGAATAGCTGTTGATTCTTCGGCCACAAGGATCGATCCACCTGGGTCCATCGCGGGGAGAGAACGAACATAAAGGGAAAGTGAAGCCAAGGCTAGGCGTGGACCAGCTCCGTGGTAAATATCTATTTCGTCTCCATAGCACAAAGCGAGATGAGAACTGGCCTATGAGGCCGCACCTAGGCTGCACGAGAACCGGATGGGCCCAGGCCATTTAAGAGAGAGAAGAATTTCTAAGTAGTTAGGTAGTAGCATATTTATCAAAACTAAGCCCTTGTTCTAAACGTGCACTTGAGAACGTAGTAACTGCGCGTATGCAGAGAAACAAACAAGCCGCGATGTGTAACAAACTATCTGAACAAGCAATCAGGAAGTACAGAAAAACAGATTAGATCACACAGTTGACATGGGTGTTCTATCCAGCTCAACAACAGTTGCAGGCGTAGCAAAATACTGTCACAAGGCATAATGATTAAAGGTGTGGTTGTGACCACATGGCCGTTTTTATCAGTAGGATAGCCTAAATAAGGAACTCGCAGCAGCGCCCACACAAACAGACCGATTTGGTAGCAGAACACAGGTGTTTACATTACATGAGAAGATACCAAGTGCGAACAAACAGCAAACACAGTGTTGTGAAGCTAGGACCTACCAGAAGCAGACTATTTACATTGGCACATCTCTAATAGTAATAAGACACCTGATGCCCGTATCCAAGCATATAAGCAAAAGCAGGGCACCTAGGATATTACCAGAAGAAGGAAACTGCTAGAGTGTTCCATACATAGCTTACATGCACTATAGGCTAACAGACAGTGAACCAGCTAGAGTGTTCCATACACAGCTTACACTCACCATAGGCTAACGGGTAGTGAACCAGCCGCTGGACTAAATATAGTGCATGTCCTGGAGCATGATCTGATGTCACTCAGGGGGATAGGCGTCTTCAACATCGCAGACATGATAACTTTCCCAGAGAATTCTCTGAAAACAGTTGGGCATCACACACACACAACAAGCTTATATCTCCATTTGACAATACCAGCTAGCTCATGCGGCGTATGCGTAATAGTTGCAGCCACAACGACTAAATTGGTGCGGTCAATGTCAGCTCTCAGGTTACTAAGTATAAGTTGTCGTGCTGAAAGACCAACCAAATTTTCGGCCAGCTTCCCATATAAAGTGAATTCTGCCTCCCCCGTGCTGTCAGAGCCTAGAAAACTCACACGGTATCTGGATAACAAAGAGCATTACTAAAACATCCGCATCATTGCTACAAAAGTTGGGTTACAATAGCACATGGGCTGAGAAGTTTCGTATGGTGCTTACTATAGGGTTGCTTCCGTGCTGGGACACCTAGCACCCGAGCATATATACTTGCCCGCTTGAGTTGGTGAAGGAGCAGCAGGTGTGGCATTTCGTCCACAGTCCATACAACAGGCAAACCACCATATTTGTCCAGGAGTGAGCCTCCAAATTCGCACGATGCAGCGGAACTGGAAGGCTATGGCAGTACCGCAACTCGAATTTGGAACCCGTATGATTTCCACTAATAAAAGGACAGGGCATACCTGCTGATGGAGGCCATCTGTATTCAATAGCACAGGGAGTTCCTTGACTGGCTGGTGGAAATCAAGCGCTGCTCTGAGGGTCATCTGCCTTAGCGGGGGCAGGTGTACAATCGGCCAGAACATGGACAAAAGGCTGCATAGAAGCAAGAAAACATAAAATTAGGAGAGATGCCACGCTAACACACACCTATCTAGGTATATTCTGCCATGTACCTAGTCTATAAAACATAAGTTTTTTCTATATCTTTGTCGATATACCATCCACAAGCGGATGAACCTGATAATTCCTTTAAGCCTATTTGTAACAAGATACCCTAGACATGTTAATGGTAAGAAAACAATATGCAGATATGGGTTAGAGAAATTTTAGTTAGCACAAGAAGACATGCCTTCAACCATAGATACAATCAGACCAACAAATATAGCAGCCATCGAGCAGTCTTCGCTAAGAGACCGTATGCCTTGTCCATTTAACCAGAAGGCTGATTCACCCCACAAAGTAATCCTAACCTCGTTATCGCTGGGAAAATATACGCTGTAAATAAAATGCAAGTGGTACTAATGAAGAAGTAAGGAGTAACCTATGTCAAGCAAGAACAATACCTTCCATCATTAATGAGCACATGCCTTCTACCGGCGAGGACATTTTTACCAGGCACGGCTAAAGTGGTAACATCGGAGATGCCACGGATAACTCCCATGACATCTGCTTCTACACTGTAAGCAAATAGTAGAATGTACGTAAAATGCTTACAAAATCATTAACATGTACAACACATGCGCACCTATGCACTATGTAGGATGGATGGTTGGATCAGGCAGGCTAATAATTGGTGTTAGGCTGTATGTCCACAGTGGGAATACCTTCGGCCAAGCCTCCAACGGGATAGGATGAATAACCATGAACTCTTCTAGTTTAATGACGTAAGGATTCTCAATTAGTTTTACATGCTATTGTTGATCGGACACCTCAAACATGGCTAGTTCGTATATCTCATTTTCGTATATAACATCAACACTGAAACATAGAAGATGGTGTGGTACCACAACATAGATTGAATTGCCCTGTCAGAAAGGTCGCACTACTATGAGCAGGAAGAATTTGTGAGATGAATGTGACAATCATGGCCACATAGATAGATAAACTATATGCATTTAAGCTGCCCGTCATAAACATCTATAACAAACATATGGTTGGAAAAAGGGTAGAAGCTGCACTAAGAACTGTAATTAGGCAAAGTAGGTTGTTGTCTATAATCAACAGGCAGAACCTAGGCTATTATGTGCAGACACGAGCATACCAACAGTTGAAAGCGAGCAGGGAAATCGAAGAGTAAAATGGGGCAAAGGGCTTTAACAGGAGCGTGTTTCAAAGGTAAGCGCATGTGGGCTTACCGTATCATCCACCAAAACCATCCTTAGTTCGTGAATTTGGTCATCGGTAGGACCATCCCATTGCTGCCATACCCGCGATGCGCTGATACGCATGCGCCGGCTCTCATGACCAATACGAAGATATGAAACAGGAATGTACGGCACCTACAGAACGCTAGATAAAATTCGGTCCAGCAAGAGAATCATGCCTATATCCATATCTACAGACGAAGGCACAAAAGGCGTCCCCATATGGTAAGAAAAGTAGGCAGTGTGTTCACCTGGGATCGTTGCTAGAGAGGGGGCACGGGAGGAGGGACATCCATCTGGAACAAAGAAAGGGAGAAAGGGGATGCGTGCCTCCTGGGAAGAATAGATCGAGCTCTCCTCCGATCTAAAAGGAAGGAGACGATAAGCGAGGTGGACACGTTGCCCTACCTCTCCCCCATCAGTGGTTTCTGATGAATATATGTTATCTGCATTCTAAACGAGGCTAGCTTGTGACAATGGGCCAGAAGCGGCCCAAAAGGTAAAAATTGAATGGCAAAAGGGCAAAGTGCTAGTAGGTACAACTAAAACTGGTCCCTGGCCGGTACAGATGACCTACTGGTAGAACCCAAACGGAAAACCTAATGTTCGAAAAGACCTCGTGGAATATACAAGAAAGACACTATGACAAAATGCAAAAAAAGATTGGGTTCTAGATCATCTTCTCTGCAGTCACGGGTTGGCGACTTCAAGACACGCACTACGCCGAGCACTGAAAAAGGATCCCGAGGGCATTTCTCTAGCAGCGATGAGCCTCGGATGGCAGTCATTTCGACGCCCTCGGAGATGAACTACCTGGGAGTAGCCCGATGCCCGGAGATGAACCACTTGGGGGCAAAGAGCTGCTTATCCTAGGCGCAAGGGAGGTCCCGTACAAAGGAGGATGGAAATGGACCGGCTTTATGACCAACGACCACGGCAGAAGTCGACGCTATGTATCCTGCCGGAGAAAGTGTAGCCTCAGAAGCCGTGCTTTTCTGCATAAGTGCCACTGTAGTAGCATTGCACATGAACCTAAGGCACGGAGCGGTCCCCGTCCTCGATTGGTTGATACCGCGACGCTGCATCAAAGTAGAGAACCCCCACCCCACCCTACACTGCCAAGCACCTTGAAGCATCTCACCCCTCCCTTTGTCTCCACGGTTGGCTAGAGCAAGAGAATTAAGAAGGTAGCAGTAGCATGGACGGGCTAGTAAACCGTGCACTTGGTTGACACAAGTGTAAACCTTAGATCTACACATAGCAATTACTTTGGTCCCTTTCCCTTGACTAATCCAGATGGACAGGGATTTGGGTCAGCCCGACTTCCTAAGGGCAAATTTGAGTGGAGAGGGAGCGGAAGGAGAGAGGGGCTTTGGGTGGTTCCTTAACAAGTTTAATTTGTCGTTGACCTAAGCACGCGTGTTAGCTCTGGCAATCTATCGAGAGCAGTTTGTATAGTACATCAAGGCAAAACCTAGGGTTCGCCATTCCAGTACGCCTCTTGGACCCTAGTGAGTTGCAAAGAGCCCATGAGCAAATACATAACTATGTACAAAGCTAGTCCTGAGGCACGATTAGCTTCCATGGATTCCCAAGGCTATGAGCACCTTGACGACCTTCCTGCATGTCCCCACGTCTGAACTAAACCCTTCTTCTTGTATCGTCGACAAACGCCCGACTGTTCACGGTGTCTCAAGCAAAGAACAGAAAGAACAATAAAGTTTACATGCAGATATAATAAAGTTCAGGAAGTGTCCCTTGTTCACCACAACCGCACTACATCAACAACATCCAAAGCGAGAATATCATTTTGCGGCCTGAAAGTTGGGGTGGCCAGGCAACGCGGTACCCGAGTTCCCTGATATCATCCGCGATGACTATAGTTGGCGTGCCAAATACTCAGAGGGCCCTTTTCGGCACGAATTCAACTTTACTTTCAATACAAAAAATCAGGCTAATGGCCATGTCAGCTTTCGCCGTTATGTTGTTGCCGTCGTCACTGCCATGTAGGTTGCCATGTAGGCTTGCAGCGTTGGCGCATGCATCCTTTACGCGTCTGCTTCTTTCTCCGGGGCAGCAATCTGTGGTCACGGGCATGGCGCGGAGCTAGTACTTGGACAAACCTGCTCAGCTCGTTCTCCTCCCCATCCCAAATCAGAGCTCGCCCTCACCATGACTGCACCATTGGCATGGCGCGGGGACGGGAATTCATTCCCGGGTGTGATCTGTCACCATGCCGACCATGCTCGGTCCTGTTGGTCTCCTCCAGAATCCGAGCTCGCCGTCGCCGTGGTCGCACACGCACCAGCCACGGCGCCTTCCTCTCCGAACCCCAAAGCCACATCCACCTAGTTCGGCACAACGCCAACAAGGTGAAAATGCATCAAGTTTTCTTCTTGTGATTGTAGAAAAACATGTATGTACCGTGGCCGTAGCATACTCTAACAATGTACACATATATTGTTTACTAGATTTTCATTTGAAATTAGTAGCTCCGTGATGATAAAACATAGAGAACCTAAATGGAATGACGATGACGACCATGTTCTGTACTTTGCATTGCATCAACAAGTGCTCGTTGACGAAGCAAGTTATCAAGAGAGTGGAGTTCATCAGCCATTGCCAAAAAATATGTGAACAAATCAATGAGCGATTCAATGCAAATAAGCGCAGAAAAGCTAGATCCATGTCATCAATTATCAATAGGTGGCACATTCTAGTGATGTGTTCAAATGCGTACACGATGTATCATTTGCTTGAAGTGGTTGTTATCCTGAGCAAAAATGCCTGGTATGCACATTACATTTGTATGTTCTAGGCTGCAATTCTGTTGTTATGGGCGTGGAAAGAAAAGCTAGGCTTCACTTAATATTACGCAGTTAGGCCTAACTTAGTCTTACACAAATAAGCACAGCTTAGTCTTTACACACATAAGCGTAACTAATGATAAAGATAAAGACAAATGGTTCAGATCTGCCAGTATGAGCACTAGGTCCCTGGAGCTGGTGGTATCGTCAAAATGAACCAGAATGCTGCGTTTGGCCGTCTTTCATTCTCCTTCAAATAGTACGACCCCACTGATGAGCCAATTGTAGGCCCCCTCCCCCCGACATGGATTTGGCTCTAGGTTGGATCTGGAGTGTGAACATGATAGGCGCGTGAGTGTGCAGCAAACACACAGTCTGCTATCGACACTGGAAGTGCTGGCACCTCAGCAACAACACCAGCATGTTCTTCCTGGACTCCGGCAGTAGCCTCAGCAGGTATTTCGTCAGCTTCACCAACAGCAGCATTAGCAAGTATTTCGTCAGCTTCACCAGCAGCATCACCAAGTATTTCGTCAGCTTCACCAGGAGGAGCGGCAGCTAGTTCTTCGTCAGCTCCACCACCACCAACACCACCAGCAGCAGCAGCATCAGGGGCCAGGGCTGCCTGAGCAATTACAGGTTCAACAACTCCAGGGGCTCCGACAAAGAAAGGGTAGTTGATCCCAAGAAGCACAGATTGTCCCTTCAGATTGTTGACTCTGCTCTAGACTTGCTCTACTAGGTCTTCAGATGGGCATCCGGACCTCGAGAAAACGTGACACCGCAGCGATGGGTATGAAGAAAGTTGTGTCCCCATATGTTCTATTGTATCACCAACACTGTTTAGTGCTCCCCTGATATGAATCCACAAGAGTTCATCATCCTGTTCCGTGTTGTCTCCGAGAGGTGCCAGGAACCAGCGATGTGTCCCAAGTTCGATGACCGGAGCTGGAATGATGCGCGGGGCTGCGTGGGTACCTATGTGTTACTAACAGTCAGTAAGCAGAATTTTGAATGGGATTTTACATGCTATATGACACCATGACTCACCCCAAATGGACGGCTCCCAAACACGCACGTCGCCGCTAGGTTCAGTGACCGCATAAATGCGTTGCGGTCTGTACGAAGAGTAACCGTAGGTGAAGATGGCGTCGACATACTTCTCTAGCCGCAGGAAGTCGTCGCGCAAGACTGTCCATTCCTTGTCTTCTTGACATCTAATGAATGTGATTGCCTTGTCGAACACCGCTAAGAGGTCGTACTCCCAGTTTTTCCACGCCCCCTCCCGCGGTCTATGTGGGAGCTGTACCTTCACGAGCTCAAGTTCTGCCATGTTGAACCTGTAAGCGAATTCAGAAATGGGCGGCGACCACCCGCTGTTGAATGCAGTAATGCCGACACCTTTCAAAGATGGCACTGCAAGTCTCTTCGATCTGTATCAATTTTTTAGAGTCCAAGTACTCCCATCCTGGGATAAAAGGACCAGCCACTCGCCGTTGCCACCCACCCAGTTCTGGTCATCTCCCATTTCCGTCTCTTCTTCTTCCTTGATATTCACCACTACTGATTCCGACCACTTATCCAGCAGCATTAGTTTTGCATGAATATTCTGCAGAGTTTGTTGTCAGTTGGTATAATCACCTAGCATGGATTCCATTGCAAATACAATTTGACAACTGGACATTTAGATTAAAGTACACAAATATCGCCTAAATACGAGTGTCTCCTCAGATATCGCCTAAATTGTGCCTGTGTCACTACGAAGATACTCAATATATGGAGTAGGAGCAGAGCCCCCCAGAACAAACTCCTGACGATGATCATAATTAAACAGCTCAGGGCATAACAGCCTTAAATCGTCTAATTTGTTTGTTTTTATTTTAGGAAACAGAATATCACCTAGCAGGCATTCCATTGCAAAATCAAAATTGACAACTCGTCTATCACCTAAAGTAAGACTATGTCACTACGAAAATACCAGAATATCAGGTACGAGCAGAGCTTCTGCTGTACAGAATAGTCTTAAATGGTTCGATTTGTTCAAACCGTGTGTGCACACAACACGTTCGACGAAAGGAACATAGGATTCCGATGAGAGTTCAGCACATATGAATCAACGATATGACTGAACGAATAAGCTAGATACTGGAACTTACGTGGCCATCGCGGTCGTCTGGCCATTTGCTGCTATCAGGGTAAAGAAGGCCTGGCGTGCCGAACGGATGTTCGTCCATGTTCTGCATCGTCACGCGGTAGCCAGGGATGCAGCGAGCGAGGCAGCCGGCTGAGATGATGTCCAACTCCGAGGCGATCCTGTGCACGTTCGCGGTGCTGAGGTTCGGCCATCCCCAATCCTCGCGGTAGCGGTCGCCCTAGCCATCCGCGTCGTCGTCGCATGCCTTTCGCTTCAGCCTGCTGCTACCCTAAGCTCTACCCATAGCGGCAAATGGAGTCTGGAATCCGGTAGATTAATGGAGGCGTTGTGATAAGGAGGCGGATGGATTCGAGAGGGGGTGGAATCAGGGACAGGGGCAGTTGTTCGAGTGGGGAGAGAATCTACAAGGAACCGCTGCCGCCGCCGATTCTCGTCCGCGTGGAAGAAAAGAAGGGGGGCATAATTATTGAGGGCGGGCACCATAACCGTTTAGAGGAAGTGAAAAAATAAATCGCAAAAGGGAAATGTGCGGCCTTCCTGTTAGTGAGTGAAGGTCGGCACGCACAAACGTGCATACGTTTGAATTCATTCCACCGCATGCAAGTGGCGCAGAACAAATTTTAGGAAGTGCTAGCGTCGACGTGTAAAACCGCCGTTTTTCGCCACCTTCACCCTACTACGAACGATCGTGCACCATTCTAGATATTGGTAAGGGCAGTTCCAATCTTTCACTTCTTCGTCTCATTTCCTCCTCCATGGCCTCATCGTCTTTCTCCTCCACGGCCTCATCCATTTCCTCCACCACCACATCACCTTCTTCCTCCGTATCCTTTCCCTCTTGCCTGTAGTCATGGACGCTCTGGACGTCCAAAACGACGGCAGGCAAGAAACTGCGCACTTCGACATCGAAGTATATGGCTGGAAGAAGATTGATGTCGTCTACACCACCGACCCTCGGACGGTGAGGAACACTCTAAATAATTTCATGAGTTGGCTGCAGTTTGAAGAAAATAGGTTGGTAGGTCTCGACCTCGAGTACAGCCGCGATCGCCGTGGTGCAACTCTCCATGAAGGGGCACGTCCTCGTATACCAGCCTTTTTGCGAGAAGGGGGCTGACGGGATCTGGTAGACTTTGCTGTCTTTTTGTTCCTGAACCGTCTGTTTGCAAAAGTTATTTCTATATTATTTGTCTGAATTCATTTTCATGCAGGGGGGCGAAAGCATTAGGGATCTGTTTCATGACTTTCTCGTGAACCAGCACATAACATTTACTAGTGTTGACATCACGAATGATAGTAAACTACTTGAAAGCCCGATTGTTAACATAAGAATCCCAAAGGACTGCAAATTGCTAGAAACATTAGTGTTTCTACTATTACCACCACTAGTGTTGAGGCTAGTAATAGTTCTACTACTTTAGATGATAAAGTTGATTTTGATCTTGATGGTTGCAACATCTCTGAAGTTATTAAGTTCCTACAAAAGCTTTCTAAAAGTCCTAATGCTAGTGCTATGAACATGGATTTTACAAAACACATTACTAATGCTCTCATAAAGATTAAGGAAGAAAAGATGAAACATAAAGCTTCTATCCCTATAAAACAAGAAGATGGTTGGGAACCCATCATTAATATGAAAGTGAATGACTTTGATTTCAAAGCTTTGTGTGATCTTGATAGTAGTGTTTCTATTATGCCTAGAAGGATTTGTGATATGCTTGATTTGCCTCCTCTTGAAGATTGTTATTTGAATGTCCTACTTGATGCTAATGCTAAAAAGAAACTCATGGGGAGTCTTAATGATGTTCTTATTATGGTTAATGATTCATATGTCCCCGTTGATTTCTATGTCTTGGATGTTGAATACAATGCTTCTTGTCCTATTACTTTGGGAAGACCTTTTCTTAAAACTATTGGTGCCATCATTGATATGAAAGAAGGCACCATTAAATATCAACTCCCACTCAAAAAGGTATAGAACACTTCCCTAAAAAGAGAGAAAAGATTTATTTTGCTTCTCTTATGAAAACAAAATTTGGTCTTAATGCCTCTTCATTTGAGAACACTTGATTCTTTCTTTGGTTCTTATGCCTAACTTAAAGACGTTAAAGAAAAGTACTTGTTGGGAGATAACCCAAGAGTTTTAGATGAGTCTTGAAGTTATTACCTCTGTAATAACCTCTCCTTATCCTTTTTATTTGCTTTTTGTGCCAAGAGTAACCTCTAATGAGACTGAAATAATGATTGGGAAAGTTGTTGTCCCGAAACAGATTTCTGTGTTTCACCGTAAAATTCCTGAGAAAGCTCTGTACGTCGGATTGAGGCGTCATTTTTTGTGCTTCTGCCCCAGGTTGTTATCTAACTTTCATTAGTTCAACACTTTTTGATTTGAGCAACAGAAGGTCTTCAAAAAAATTCGTCTTTACTTGCTGGTCTGTTTTGACAGATTTCTGCCATTTTCTGCATTTGCTTCTTGTTGGTTCCTTCTTGAGTTCTTTTCAGGAATTGAGATTTTTGAGGGAAGTACTACAGTAGCTAGTGTTCTAATGGAAGTTTATTTGGTGTTAGAATGAGACTTATTTATCTTAAGTGCACAAATGTTGCTAATGAGATTGTGTGAAGTTTTGTATGAAGGAAACATTTTAGGTGTATGGAAGGAATGAGTAATCAGATGAAGGATGGACTAAAGCTCAAGCTTGGGGATTCCACGCATGTCACCCCAAGAAACATCCAAGAAGTACAAGCGTCAAAGCTTGGGGATGCCCAAGGCATCCCCTTCTTCATCAATAAAAATCCAGGTTTCTTCCAAACGCTTCATTTTTATTGTTTCATGCACAGTTGTGTTTTTCTTGGAGCGTCTTCTTTTTCATTTTTGTTTTGGTTTTTAGTTTGCTTGGTTTGCTTAGTTTTCTGAATAACTTGGTTGGACCCCCTCTTTCACACTTTGGTTTGCAAATAGTTTGGTTTGGTTTGGAAAAGAGTAGGAAAGTTCATGCTTATGTGGTAAAAAGAGCTCGTTTTTTACTGTGGCCATGCTTTGTCATGCCGTGCTTAATATTGTTTTGTCTTTATGCTTAGTATTATTTGTTGTAGCATGACTTGTTATAAACAATTGAGATTGCTTAATGTGCATTGGATAAACCATGCGTTGTTTTAGCATATTAAAGCATAGTATAGTGGTATTCTCCTTTGATGCTTTATTTGGGTTGAGTTGGCGCATGCTCACACCATGTTATGACTATCCAAAGTCACCATAGACTTTATGATCCTTTAGTTTTTAACTTGTAGTATCACTTTATGCTTTGATCAATGATGTTTTGTCGCTCTGCATGATTATGGCCATTATTGCTCTCTTAGTTTGTCGCTCCCAGACTTTTGCTAGCCTCCACAACAAAGTATGAGTTCCACTCATGAATCCGAATCCCAAACCAAGTTTTTCCAAAGAGTCCACCATACCTACCTACTAGCTGATGCTATTCCAAGTATATTCATGCTTTTGTTTACCTTTCACTTGTTATGAGAAAACTAGTGATTAAAGCTCTCACGAACTTGATGGCACACTTTACTTTTTTGCCTCTAATAAACTTGAACCATTGGGTCCTTCTTTATTGCGTATATGCTTGCGCTTTATAAGTTGAAATTAGCAGAACCATGTTTCATGGGGAATGCTTTCAACATTGCACTTGTACTTTGTACCCCGTTGATATTATGATCTTTCGCTTACGGATCCCGGTGGTGTGAAATAAAAGTGGAACTTGTAAGATCATGGAGTTTGTATGTGTGTTAGAGAAACGCCTGGGCCGCTAGACTAAGCCATGCCTAATCATGGTGGAAACTTGCAGCATCACCATAATGAGCACTCTATGAAGCGTCCTCAATAAAAACCTATGCAAATAGCAAATAAAAAGATCGCTGAGATGCTCATTGTCTGCTTGCCTTGTCATTTTGATTATGGGAAAGCTCCCGCATCATGTGCAAGGGGTACCCCGTTGACGGTTCTTAATGATACACATGTACTTACAATGACAAGAGCTTACTCGTGACTAAAGTTGAGTAGCTTGAGGATTGGTCTTCGTAAGTAAGGGGCATGAGATTTCAGTTTATAACTTGTCAAGCATATCCTCTTAGTTGTGTCACTTTAACCTTAATCACCTTAAAGATGCTTATGATAGGGGCAATGAGAGATGAAAGCTATAAGTCGCCATTCTTAGTTCTATGTGCATTATATTGAGACTTGAATCCCTACTTCCTTTTACAAAAGGCTTTTCTTCCACCATTATATTGAGTCTCCACCTTCGATCTTTATGCACCTACTTTGAGAGCATAGTGGCCATTCTTAGTTCTATGTGCATTGTCCCAAGACTAGTTGATTGATGCATAACTTCTTATTGCTTGTTTGAAACTATTGTATCTAGTCACTCTTATGAACTTTGAAGGTGTCCTATGCATTTATATTTGCTACTCTATTGAGGGACAAGCTGAATACTTTTATGCTATGTTTTCTTTATGTGAAACAAACAAACGTCTTGCAAGGCATGTTATTCATGAATCTTTTGTTTGTGCCTTTTCATGTTGCATCATAGTTTCTTTGCTTATTGCTAGAACTTTGTCTTTCATGTTATGATTGAAGTACTATGATCCCAGCTTTGAATGTTTTGCAAATACTTTGATCAAGTCTTCTGATGGTGCATGTCACCTAAAAAATTATTCTTTTTATCACTTACCTACTCGAGGACGAGCAGGAGTTAAGCTTGGGGATGTTGATACATTGCAAATGTATCTATAATTTTTGATGTTCCATGCTTGGTTTTATCCACTTTCTTGTGTTTTGTTCCAACTTTGGAGTACTTTTCATATGATTTCTTGGACTAACCTATTAACAAGTGCCACAGTACCAGTTGCCTATTTTCTGCTATTTTTGGTTCCAGGAAAGTCAGAAAATCAATATTCTCGGATTGGACCGGACAAAAGCCAAAGTTGATATTTTCCCGGAAGACTCACGAAGCCAGAAGGAGAGTCGGAGATGGGCCACAGGGTGGCCACACCACCCCATGGTGCGGGTCCCCCCAGGCCACGCCAGGGCATGGTGTGGGCCCCCTAGCCGCTCACCGACCTTGCCCTTTGGCCTATAAGAAGCCTCCCGAGGCATAAACCCTAGGGGGTCAATCAGAAATCCACGAAAAGTTCCACAACGCCGCTGCCACCGAAGGGGATATTCGGGGGATAGAAAATCTCTGTTCCGGCACCCTGCCGGGACGGGGAAGTGCCCCCGGAGCCATCTCCATCGATCTCCACCACCATCTCCATCGCCATTGCTGATTCCCATGATGAGGAGGGAGTAGTTCTCTCTCGAGGCTAAGGGTTCTACCGGTAGCTATGTGTTCATCTCTCTCTCTATGCATGATCTTATTGAGATCATGAGTTTGTAATCTATAGATCTATTCTGCTACTCAAGTGCTTTAATGAATCTCTCCTCTCTCCATGTGTGTGAAAGTGACAGCATGCTCACCATGGTGGCACTTGGGCTAGAGATTACATATACTTGTTATGAGTTATATTTGGAGTTGGATGTCTTTATAAAATTGTGGTGTTTGTTGGACTCATCTAGTACTCAAGGTGACAGTGTGGGGTTTTCTAGATGGGGAAGTCTTACTTTGAGGTGTGCTGTTATAGCCCTACCATCGATTAGAGTGTCCAACCGGAGAGTAGTTAAGAGTAGTATCATAAAGAGAAGATATTTATATGAGAGTGTTCACTAGTGAAAGTATGATCCCTAGGCCTTGTTTCTTAGCATTGAAACACCGTTTGCAACTAGATCTGTTACACGTTTGCTTGCTTCCATCCTTATTTCAGTTTTCCTTTAGTCTCTTCCATGCCATCAAAGTATTTTCTATCACCAATAATCTGTTGCTTGCAACTTAATACTGGAGGGGGTTCGGATGATAACCTGAAGGTGGATTATTAGTCATAGATGCAGTTGGATGGCGTTCTATGTATTATGTTGTAATGCCCAATCAAGTCTCAAAGGAGTCAAGTTGATTAGTATATGCATGTATTGCTTTCTCGGTGTTTGTCAATTGCCCCGCTGTAATTTTTTCACCCAGCATGTTATCTATCTAAGGAGAGCCACCTCTAGTGAACTATGGATCCCGGTCCTTTTACTGTACATCCAATCTACAACTGTTTACTTCTTTGTGTTTACCTTCTGCAAACTTTTACTTGTTTCTATTCGATACGTTTAATCCTTTGTTTTCCGCAAAACACTGTGAGATTGACAACCTCATCGCAAGTTGGGGACAAAGTTCTATGGTTGTGTTGTGCAGGTCTCCACGTTGCTACTAGCACCAGTAGTGCGCCCTGCCAAAGCTCAGTTAGTAACACCTTTGGGGTGTTTCCTTCCTCCTACTGGTTCGATTAAACCTTGGTTTCATAATTGAGGGAAAACTTTCTGCTGTGCTCATCATACCTTCCTCTTGGGGTTCCCAACGAGCTCTACGTCGATCGTCGAGTGCATCAACCGACCTAACGCATACGGCACCCACGACGGTGGGCCGGGCTCTAGTTCCCGGAACACCAGCGGTGATGGTCAGGACGAAAATAGAGCCCCCCTGGAAAATTAGCAGGCGGCGTGCCGAGTTAGTGAACGGCACCTGCTCTTGGAGAAGTTGGGCTTGCTCGTACGAGATCCTAATCACTTCGATCAAGTGCCCATCTGCAAGGTGGACGACGAGCTCTGCCTGTGGGCTGGTGTAGTTGCAGCCCAGCTCCGTGCAGGTGCACGCGTCGTGCGGGCACGCGAGCTCGTGGAGCGGGAGCTCGCGGTAGGAGTAACGGCGAAAGCATCCTGGGTGGGAGCACACGAGCGGGAACGCCGCTGCAAAGTTACATGCGAGGATCTACAGATTCTTGGGCTCCCACATCTGCCACATCTGAAGTTTGTCGAGAAATCAGAAAAAAGATCACCAGTTAGATTGGCGAATAGCAGGAATATGTAGGATAAGTTCAAAAGCTTGTAAAATGATTTCTTACCATGAAGGTAGCGACCAGAGAATTGGCGGATGTCGTCGGCTTGCGACTACGGCAGGATGGAAGTGAAGTGGGGAAAGTGGCTTCGACGGGAAGGAAGAGAAGTATGGGGAGGAAGAGAAGTAACGGGGACGTGACACTGGGATATGGCCCACTGAACTCGTGAGTCGTAACACTCGCAACATGTCAGTTTGTCCGGAGCAAGCATGGCCAATCATGCCGCAGAACAGCCTACTCGAGGATCGCTCTCGCGAAGACCATCCCAATCGTCCAAGCGCCCCAATCGAACGGTATGTAACAATCGTCAAGCAGAACAACAGTGTTATGGCGTGCCTTCTAGAAGACTCGGTCTAACGGTGGATCCATTGGGGGCAGTGCTAGTTTTAGTATAAGAACAAGCATGAAATGACTAAAATGGATCCATGTGTGGTTTGTGGAAACGAACACACATGCAATGACTCTAGTGGTTGATCCCTGTGTGGTTTGTGGAAATAACACACATGCAATGACTCTAATGGATCCATAAGTGGTTTATGGAAAAGAACACACATGCGGTGACTGTAGTGCTAGTTTTAGTATAAGAACACACATACAATGACTCTAGTGGGTCCACATGTAGTTTGTGAAAAGAAGACACATGCAATGACCACTGGTTGATCCATAAGTTGTTTGTGGAAAAGAACACACATGCAATGACTCTAGTGCCGGTTTGTGGTTTTAGTATAAGAACAAACATGCAATGACTCAAATGGATCCATATGTGGTTTGTGGAAAGAACACACATGCAATGACACAGGTTGATCCATATGTGGTTTGTGGAAAGAACACACATGCAATGACCACTGGTTGATCCACATGTGGTTTGTGGAAAAGAACACACATGCAAAGACCACTAGTTGATCCATAAGTTGTTAGTGGAAAAGAACACACATGCAATGAGTCTAGTGGATCCATCTGTGGTTTGTGAAAAAGAACACACATGCAATGACTCTAGTGGTTGATCCATGTGTGGTTTGTGGAAATAACACACATGCAATGACTCTAGTGGTTGATCCATATGTGGTTTGTGGAAATAACACACATGCAATGACACTTCTTTATCCATGTGTGGTTTGTGGAAAGAACACACATGCAATGACTCTAGTGCTAGTTTTGGTATTAGAACACACGTACAATGACTCTAGTGGGTCCACATGTAGTTTGTGAAAAGAACACACATGCAATGACCACTGGTTGATCCATAAGTTGTTTGTGGAAAAGAACACACATGCAATGACTCTAGTGCCAGTTTGTGGTTTTAGTATAAGAACAACATGCAATGACTCAAATGGATCCATATGTGGTTTGTGGAAAGAACACACATGCAATGATAATGGTTGATCCAGATGTGGTTTGTGGAAAGAACACACATGCAATGACCACTTGTTGACCCACATGTGGTTTGTGGAAAAGAACACACATGCAAAGACCACTAGTTGATCCATAAGTTGTTTGTGGAAAAGAACACACATGCAATGAGTCTAGTGGATCCATGTGTGGTTTGTGGAAAAGAACACACATGCAATGAGTCTAGTGCTGGTTTGTGGTTTTAGTATAAGAACAAACATGCAATTACTCAAATGGATCCATATGTGGTTTGTGGAAAGAACACACATGCAATGACCTTTGGTTGATCCATGTGTGGTTTGTGGAAAAGAACACACATGCAATGACCACTGGTTGATCCATGTGTTGTTTTTGGAAAGAACACACATGCAGTGATCACTGGTTGATCCATATGTGGTTTGTGGAAAAGAACACACATGCAATGACCACTGGTTGATCCTTGTGTGGTTTGTGGAAAGAACACACATGCAATGACTCTAGTGCTAGTTTTAGTATAAGAACACACATACAATGAGTCTAGTGGGTCCACATGTAGTTTGTGAAAAGAACACACATTCAATGACCACTGGTTGATCCATAAGTTGTTTGTGGAAAAGAACACACACGCAATGACACTTCTTGATCCATGTGTGGTTTGTGGAAAAGAAGACACATGCAATGACCACTTGTTGATCCATGTGTGGTTTGTGGAAAGAACACACATGCAATGCCGACTAGTTGATCCAGGTGTGGTTTGTGGAAAGAGCACACATGCAATGACCACTTGTTGATCCATGTGTGGTTTGTGGAAAGACCACACATGCAATGACCACTGGTTGATCTATATGTGGTTTGTGGAAAGAACACACATGCAATGAGTCTAGTGCTAGTTTGTGGTTTTAGTATAAGAACAAACATGCAATGACTCAATTGGTTTGTGGAAAGAACACACATGCAATGACCATTGGTTGATCCATATGTGGTTTGTGGAAAAGAACACACATGCAATGACTCTAGTGGTTGATCCTTGTGTGGTTTCTGGATAGAACACACATGCATAGACAGTGGAGGATCCATGTGTGGTTTGTGAAAAGAACACACATGCAATGACTCTAGTGATGGTTTTAGTATAAGAACACACATGTAATCACTCTAGTGGGTTCACATGTGGTTTGTGAAAAGAACACACACGCAATGACACTTCTTGATCCATGTGTGGTTTGTGGAAAAGAACACACATGCAATGACCACTTGTTGATCCATGTGTGGTTTCTGGAAAGAACACACATGCAATGACCACTGGTTGATCCATATGTGGTTTGTGGAAAGAACACACATGCAATGAGTCTAGTGTTGGTTTCTGGTTTTAGTATAAGAACAAACATGCAATGACTCAAATGGTTTGTGGAAAGAACACACATGCAATGACCACTGGTTGATCCATATGTGGTTTGTGGAAAAGAACACACATGCAATGACTCTGCTGGTTGATCCTTGTGTGGTTTGTGGATAGAACACACATGCAATGACTCTGCTGGTTGATCCTTGTGTGGTTTGTGGATAGAACACACATGCAATGACAGTGGTGGATCCATGTGTGGTTTGTGAAAAGAACACACATGCAATGACTCTAGTGGGTCCACATGTAGTTTGTAAAAAGAACACACATGCAATGACCACTGATTGATCCATAAGTTGTTTGTGGAAAAGAACACACATGCAATGACTCTAGTGTCGGTTTGTGGTTTTAGTATAAGAACAAACATGCAATGAATCAAATGGATGCATATGTGGTTTGTGGAAAGAACACACATGCAATGACCACTGGTTGATCCATATGTGGTGTGTGGAAAAGAACACACATGCAATGACTAGTGGTTGATCCTTGTGTGGTTTCTGGATAGAACACACATGCAATGACAGTGGTGGATCCATGTGTGGTTTGTGAAAAGAACACACATGCAATGACTCTAGTGATGGTTTTAGTATAAGAACACACATGTAATGACTCTAGTGGGTTCACATGTGGTTTGTGAAAAGAACACACACGCAATGACACTTCTTGATCCATGTGTGGTTTGTGGAAAAGAACACACATGCAATGACCACTTGTTGATCCATGTGTGGTTTCTGGATAGAACACACATGCAATGACCACTTTTTGAGCCATGTGTCGTTTGTGGAAAGAACACACATCCAGTGACCACTAGATCCATGTGTCGTTTGTGGAAAGAACACACATGCAATGACCACTTGTTGATCCATGTGTGGTTTGTGGAAAGAACACACATGCAATGACCACTGGTTGATCCATATGTGGTTTGTGGAAAGAACACACATGCAATGAGTCTAGTGTTGGTTTGTGGTTTTAGTATAAGAACAAATATGCAATGACTCAAATGGTTTGTGGAAAGAACACACATGCAATGACCACTGGTTGATCCATATGTGGTTTGTGGAAAAGAACACACATGCAATGACTCTAGTGGTTGATCCTTGTGTGGTTTGTGGATAGAACACACATGCAATGACAGTGGTGGATCCATGTGTGGTTTGCGAAAAGAACACACATGCAATGACTCTAGTGCTAGTTTAAGTATAAGAACACACATACAATGACTCTAGTGGGTCCACATGTAGTTTGTGAAAAGAAGACACATGCAATGACCACTGATTGATCCATAAGTTGTTTTTGGAAAAGAACACACATGCAATGTCTCTAGTGCCGGTTTGTGGTTTTAGTATAAGAACAAACATGCAATGAATCAAATGGATGCATATGTGGTTTGTGGAAAGAACACACATGCAATGACACTGGTTGATCCATATGTGGTTTGTGGAAAGAACACACATGCAATGACCACTGGTTGATCCACATGTCGTTTGTGGAAAAGAACACACATGCAAAGACCACTAGTTGATCCATAAGTTGTTAGTGGAAAAGAACACAAACACAATGAGTCTAGTGGATCCATGTGTGGTTTGTGAAAAAGAACACACATGCAATGACTCTAGTGGTTGATCCATGTGTGGTTTGTGGAAATAACACACATGCAATGACTCTAGTGGTTGATCCATATGTGGTTTGTGGAAAGGACACACATGCAATGACCACTGGTTGATCCATGTGTGGTTTGTGGAAAAGAACACACATGCAATGACCATTGGTTGATCCATGTGTGGTTTTTGGAAAGAACATACATGCAATGACCACTGGTTGATCCATATGTGGTTTGTGGAAAAGAACACACATGCAATGACCACTGGTTGATCCATATGTGGTTTGTGGAAAGAACACACATGTAATGACTCTAGTGCTAGTTTTAGTATAAGAACACACATACAATGACTCTAGTGGGTCCACATGTAGTTTGTGAAAGAACACACATGCAATGACCACTGGTTGATCCATAAGTTATTTGTGGAAAAGAACACAGATGCAATGAGTCTAGTGGATCCATGTGTGCTTTGTGGAAAAGAACACAGATGCAATGACTCTAGTGCTGGTTTGTGGTTTTAGTATAAGAACAAACATGCAATTACTCAAATGGATCCATATGTGGTTTGTGGAAATAACACACATGCAATGACTCTGGTTGATCCACATGTGGTTTCTGGAAAGAACACACATGCAATAACCACTGGTTGATCCATATGTGGTTTGTGAAAAAGAACACACATGCAATGAATACTAGTTGATCCATGTGTGGTTTGTGGAAAGAACACACATGCAATGACAGTAGTGGATCCATGTGTGGTTTGTGAAGAGAACACACATGCAATGACTCTAGTGCTGGTTTTAGTATAAGAACACACATGCAATGAGTCTAGTGGGTTCACATGTGGTTTGTGAAAAGAACACACATACAATGACACTGGTTGAACCATATGTGGTTTGTGGAAAGAACACACACGCAATGAAACTGCTTGATCCTAGTGTGGTTTGTGGAAAAGAACACACATGCAATGACCACTTGTTGATCCATGTGTGGTTTGTGGAAAGAACTGATGACCCACAGGTATAGGGGGTGTATCGCAGTATTTTCGCTGGAAGTGAAACCCAATTTATTGATTCGACACAAGGGGAGCCAAAGAATATTTATAGGCCTTAACAACTGAGTTGTCAATTCAGCTGCACCTGGAAACAATCTTGCTCACAGCAGTTTATCAGTAGCAACAGTTTTGTAGTTGGAATAGTAAAGTAACAGCAGTAGTAAAGCAAAGACAATAGTAACAAAAGCAGTAAACAATGGGATTCGAGTGCGGTAGGCATAGGGATGGATGGATGGGCGTTGCATGGACAAGACAATTCACATAGCAATCAGAACATAGGGCAATTGCAGATAAATAAGATAAAGCATCCAAGTACTAGACAATCCTAGGCATGTGTTCCATATATAGTCATACATGCTCACAATGAGAACTTGCACAAAATCTTTTGTCCTGCCAGCCCGTTTACAGCGGGGCCTCTAGGGAACGGCTGGCAATTAAGGTGCTCCTTTTAATAGAGCACTGGAGCAAAGCATTAACACTCCACGAACACATGTGATCCTCACATCAAAGCCATTCCCTCCGGTTATCCCGATTTCTGTCACTTCGGGGCCATTGGTTCCGGACAACAACGTGTGTATACAACTTGCAGATAAGACCAAAAACAATACTATCATAATGAATCAATAACATGTTCAGATCTGAAATCATGGCACTCGGGCCCTAGTGACAAGCATTAAGCACAACAAGTCGCAACAAAGTCATAAAGCACTAATAAAAGATACTAGGCACCATGCCCTAACAATCTGATGCCATTACATGAACGATCTCATCCAATCCCTACCATCCCCATAGCCTACAACGGGGGATTACTCACTCATAGATGGGGGAGACATGGATGATCGATGGAGATGATGGTAGAGATCGATGGAGATGGCTCCGGGGGCACTTCCCCGTCCCTGCAGGGTGCTGGAACAGAGACTTTCTATCCCCCGAATCTCCCCTTCGGTGGTGGCGGCACTACGGAACTTCTTATGGAAAAACGTCGAACCCCCCAAAGTTTTTAGGTCAGAAGGCTTCTTATTGTCGAAGAGGGCGACCGAGGGGGTGCCTGGGGCCACCACACCATGCCCTGGCGCGGCCAAGCCCAGCCCGCGCCTGGGGGTGGTGTGGCCAGGCCCTAGCCCTCCTCTGTCTCGTATTCTGGCTCCGTGAGTCTTCTGGAAAAATAGGCACTTTGGCTTTTGTCCCGTCCAATTCCGAGAATATTCATTTTCTGACTTTCCTGGAACCAAAACAGCAGAAAACAAGCAGCTGGCACTGTGGCTCTTATTAATAGGTTAGTCCAAGAAATCATATGAAAAGTACACCAAAGTGTGGACAAAACACAAGAAAGTGGATAAAACCAAGCATGGAGCATCAAAAATTATAGATACATTTGCAATGTATCAACATCCCCAAGCTTAACTCCTGCTCGTCCTCGAGTAGGTAAGTGATAAAAAAGAAAGAATAATTTTTGAGGTGACATGCACCATCAAAGTCTTGATCAAAGTATTTGTAAAACATTCAGAGCTGGGATCATAGTACTTCAATCATAACATGAAAGACAAATTTCTAGCAATAAGACAAATAAACTATGATGCAACATGAAAAGGCACAAACAAAAGATTCATGAATAACAATGCTTTACAAGAGGTTTGTTTGTTTCACATAAAGAAAACATAGCATAGTGGCATTCAGCTTGTCCCTCAAAGAGTAGCAAACATAAATGCATAGGCCACCTTCAAAGTTCACAAGAGTGACTAGATACAAATAGTTTAAAACAAGGAATATCAAGGTATGCATCAATCAACAAGTCTTGGGACAATGCACATAGAACTAAGAATGGCCACTATGCTCTCAAGAAAGTGCTCATAGAATGTGTGGAGACTCAACAAGGAAATGAAAAGGTTTTGAATAGTTTGAAAGGCTTCCAAATGCTGAAAGTATGGTACTCATTAGCTTTGAGCTCTCATTGCCCCTATCATAAGCATCTTTAATGTGGTTAAGGTGAAAGTGAGGTCCAATCTGAGTTATATGCTTGGCAGACTATAAACTGAAAATCCCAAGTCCCTTGAGTACGAGGATCGCTCCTCATGCTACTCAACTTTAGTTACCGGTAAGTTCTTGTCATCGTAAGTATGTGTTTATCATTGAGAACCGCCAACGGGGTACCCTTTGCCCGATGATACGGAAGAATCCCCATATCAAAATGACAAGGCAAGCAGACAATGAGTATCTCAGCAATCTTCTTATTTACCATGGGAAAATGGTGCTTTTTTTCTCTCTTTCCTCTTTTCATAAATCTCTCTTTTTTTTCTTTTTCTCAATAGCTATATTTCTCTCTTTTTTTATAAGAAGAATGCTTCATAGATATCATTATGGTTACGCTGCAGGTTTCCACCATGTCAGCATGGATTAGAACAGCGGCCCAGGCGTTTCTCTAACACACATACATAACTCCATGGACTTACAAGCTCCCCTTTTATTTCACACCGACGACATCCGCAAACAAAAGAGCAAGGTATCAACTGGGTATATATTTACAAGTGTTGAAAGCGTTCCCCATGACATCACGGTTCTGCTAATCCCTAGCCTATAATTAGCAAGCATATAACTTTCATGGAGAGTTCAAATGGTTCAGGTTTATTAAATGCAAGAAAATAAAGTGTGCCATCAAGTTCGTGAGAGCTTTACTAACTAACTTTCTCATAACAAGCAAACATTTTATTCAGAAGAAAATAAGGCATAATGAATATGCACGGAAGTAGCAAATGATGCTAATAGGTAGGTATGGTGGACACTTTAGCAATATTTGGTTTTAGGGAGTTGGAAACATGAGTAAAACATACTCAGTGAAAGTGAAGGCTAGCAATAGTAAGGGAGCGACAAACGAGAGAGCAATAATGGACATAATCATGTAGAGCAACAAAACATCATTGATCAAAGCATAAAGTGATACTAGAAGTTGAAAACTAAAGGATCATATAGGCTTATGGTGACTTGGGATAGTCATAACATGGTGTGAACATGTGCCAAGTCAACCCAAATAAAGCATCAAAGGAGAATACCACTATACTATGCTTTAATATGCTAAAACAACGCATGATTCATCCAAGGTACATTAAGAAATATCAATTGTTTATAAGAAGTCATGCTACAGCAAAGAATACTAAGCATAAAGCCAAAACAATATCAAGTATGGCATGACAAAGCATAGGCCATAGTCAAAAACAAGCTCTCTTTACCACTTAAGCTTTCCTACTCTTTTCCAAACCCAACCAAACTATTTGCAAGCCAACGTATGAAAGAGGGGGTCCAACCAATTTATTCAGAAAACTAAGCAAACCATGCAAACTAAAAACCAAAACGAAAACTAAAAAGAAGACGCTCCAACAACAACACAATTGTGCATGATACAATAAAAATGAAGTGTTTGGAAGAAACCTGGGATTTTTATTGATGAAGAAGGGGATGCCTTGGACATCCCCAAGATTTGACGCTTGTACTTCTTGGATATATCTTGGGGTGACATGCGTGGCATCCCCAAGCTTGAGCTTTAGGCCATCCTTCATCTCATTACTCATTCCTTTCATACATCTGAATTTTTTCCTTCATACAAAACTTCACACAATCTTTATAGGCAACATTAGTGCACTCAAGATAAATAAGTCTTAAGGTTCAGTTATAAAACCAAATAAACTTTCATTAGGACACTAGCTACTGTAGAGATTCCCTCAAAAAGCTGAATTCCCCAAAAGAACTCAAAAAGGAGCCAACAAGAAGCAAATGCAGAAAATGGCAGAAATCTGTCAAAACATACCAACAGGTAAAGACGAATTTTTTCGAAGACCTTGTGTTGCTCAAATCAAAAAGTGTTGAACTAACGAAAGTTAGATAATAACATGGGGCATAAGCACAAAAATGCACGCCTCAAAAAGACGATCAGAGATTTTACACGAATTTTTACGGTGAAGCACAGAAATCTGTTTCGGGACAGCAACTTTCCCAATCATTACTTCTCTCTCATTAGAGGTTACTCTTGGCACAAAAAGCAAATAAAAAGGATAAGGAGCGGTTATTACTGAAGTAATAACTCTCAAGACTCATCTAAAACTTTTGGGTTATCTCTCAATAAGTACTTTTCTTTAACGCCTTTAAGTTAGGCAAAAAGAAAAACTAAAATGGATAGAATAGAAGTAAGCGGAGATAATCATAGTGAAAACAATGTTTTGTTCAATGAAATCCTTTTGTTAATGTAACTACCTCGGTGAATTACGCTCTTAGTTACATGCCTGGATGAACGAAAGTGGTTAAAATAGTACGGTGGGGCCCAGGGCCGCTCACGGTAGACGTTTCGGCCATCCTAACCACTTTCAGACATCGGGACAAGAACGAGCGGCGTAATTGGCAGGCGAAGGGATCAACTACATGCACAAATGAGTATGTATGCAAGCCACATACAACAGTCCTTAGAGCCATTCCATCTAAAAGAAATAGAAATATTGCAACGCCATACGGCAAGATTCAAATGCCCTAGATAGAGATAATAATTTGGGATAGCTCCTCATACATCACACATCAGAGTGTCAGGCGGAAGCGGAAAACAAGATCCGAGTACGGATAAGAAGCAAATCGGCATAAGATGCCCCATAAATAAACATCCCGCCCACAGATCTCACGGATCCCTGTTCCCGAAAACTCTACACCGAATGATCGTTGCCAACATCATCTGTCTCTTCCACCCAGTATCCATCTTGCGGGTACACCTGTTCATCTGAATCAAACAATTTATCGTGTGAGACCCTAGGGGTACTCAGGAAGTCTTTATGTCGCTAAAGGGGACGCAACCTGGGGTGACGCAATTGCCGCAAAAGATAATACCTAACAATCCTACAGATACTCGCTAACCATCCGCCTAACCAATGATAGACGGATGTCCGTGAATTAAGAACAACAGTTATAACAGTATAGTTAACAAATCCATCCTCCTCCTAGCTTACCAACGAGGAAGCGGACGAACAACCCCCATCATCCGTTGGTAGTTTTATTAACCATTCCATGAGTATTGCACTATTTACTAGTCAAGTACTTAGTCAAATTAAAAATGGTACTTTAGTTATACTTGTCTATGATCGAGAAACTGTGCTCCAAGTCGTCCATAACCGCGGACACGGCTTCCAGAAAGTTTTACCCTGCAGGGGTGCACGAATAGCAACACACACTCGATCAACCTCGGAAAAACCAAATCAAAACCCAACGAGGCATTCACGACAAAGCAATCACAAGATTCAGAAATATTTCAGGGGGCCACCCCAAGAAGCTACCCGCAACAAAGTTGGCTGGCTCCGAGACAGACCCAGGGTTTGCGACGACGGCTGTAAACGACTAGGAACCCGAAAATATGACCGGGCTTGTCGATACCGCGAAAACGTGGCGCGATCCAAAACAGTACAGGTGCTCCTCGCACAATCTTAAATAAAGCAGTATCATGGCATAAGTACAGGATAGTAGTAAAGCCCCAAACTAATTGTGGTCCCAAGAAATAAGAATGAATCAAGCTCTCGCTCAGGGGGGTCCATAAGGCCTCTCGGATGTGGATAGTGCGAATAAACAAGGAATAGGAATCAAGTATTCGGGGTCCTACGGGACACAAGTGAGCATGAAAACCAAATAGCAGATATTGCTCACTAGTGCCTCTTTCATTAGTTATCCCATTACTACTCAGGTTATGTTGTTTAAGTACCTCGTTATTCATTAGACACTCACATACCCTACACATGCTTTTCTACGACTCGCATGGCTCAAACAACTCCTTTAGTAATGGCTCATGGGATGGAGGAACAAGCTTCGGTGGGGTTTAAAAGTAAAGGCTATGCAGTACTTGGGATTCAGTTTAATACAATCGCGACTCAATGATGCAAGAATAAGATAGAGGCAATAGGTACTGTATGTATGCAAGCATGTGGTAGTGCTTGCCTGGCAGCTCAGGTGAAGCGAGGGATGGATCTGGGTAGTACTCCTGTGATTCCTGGTAATTCTCCTGCTGGGCTTCTATCCGACGAAGAACCAAACAAACAAGGGCTAACATAAATAAAGTGCACAATCGTATGAATTAAAATGCGACAAGCAAACAAGCATGCCATGATAAATGATGCACAATTTACATGGCATTAAAGTAGCATGGCAAGGGTGAGGTGTGGTGCAAGAATTAAAGCATTTTATTATTTATTTAGTCCAATTTTTATTGCCATAAACAGTTCAGATTTGTAAGAATGACATGATGCATGCTTCAATTCAGAACAAGGACTGCATAGATAGAACGGCCTCGTCGCGCTGATCGATTTAGACATATTATTTGTCAAATTTGGAGTTGTAGAATTAAAGTTATTAATTTATTAAGAAAAGGGCATTTTATTGTAATTTTAATCATCTCGAAATTTTAAAGTGCTCAAAACATATTTTGAATGGCATATTTGAATTCCTCACATTTTTTTGATTCAAAAACATATATCATTTGTATTATTTGGATTTATATTTGAAAAGTTATTTAAATCTGATTTGAATTTGAATTTAATTCAATTTTGAAAAGGTTTAATTAAAACAGACAACAGGGCAAACTTTTGTTACCCAGCTCGACCCAGCCATAGCCACTGACGGGTGGGCCAGTCGCTGGCGGGGCACACGCGCGCGGAAAACTTTTCACACCGGGGCTCTGTCTAGCCCATGCGACTGCGAGGTGGGACCAACCGGCTGAGGCCCACGTGACAGTGAATGAACTCGCAGAGGCTGGCAGGTGGGACCAAACTGGAGCGCGGGTTAGGATAATAACAGGCTAGGGGGTTTTCTGAAAGAAGGACATGGCAGCTGACAGGTGGGGCTAGCGAGGAGCGTGGGTTGAGCAGATAAAAAGCTAGGGGGGTTTTCTGCAAAACGCGCGGCGGCACTATTTCTCTTCTTCGCGATCTGAAGACTGGCGAAGAAAAATGCCGCGCGGCACGGGACGGGGGTTCGAACCGGGGATCTGGGCATGCGCGCGGAGGGCGTAGCCACTGCGGTGGCTTGGGTTTGGTGTTAGGTGGGGGCTAGACGGCCAGATGAGGCTACGCGCGGCGCGGGGCGAGCAGACACCAGCGTCTGGCAGTGCACCGAGGGCGCTCGGCGAAAAGATCGGCGATGCTAGACGGCGACGGCGAGACGGATGGTGTCAGGGAGGAAGAGGAACTCACCGCGGGGTGGTCGGTGGTGGTGGCACGGCCGGAGGCGCGACGGATCGCCGGGTTGCTGGCGTCCTGGCGGTTAGGGTTTGCGTCGGGCGGTGCTGGTTCTGGCGGTCCTGGGGCTTCTTGTCCTCGTCGGCGTGTACGAGGCGAAGCAGGGAACTGCCCTTGGTCTCCTTGTTCACCTCCACGTCGAGCACGTCGGCGGGAGCGCGAGGAAGACGTCGGTGCTGGCGGTTCTGGCGGCGAGAGCTAGGCGTCGGAGAAGAAGAAGGGGAAGGAGAGGGCAGGCTCGGGGCGGATCTGGCGAGCCAGGAGACGTGTGAGAGGAGGAAAAGGGAGGGAGAGGGAGGAGGGTTGCCATGTGGGAGCGGCTCAGGGTAGAGTGGCCTCGGCCCTTTTCTCTTTCTCCCTGATCACGTGGTCGAGCTGGGGCTCGATCTGGGTAGCCAGGCAGGGAGAGGGGCTGCAGGTGGGGACGGCGTGGGGTAGCAGCTGGGTGGGGCTGGCACGGCGGTAGAGAGAAGAGAGAGAATGGAGGGGGTAGCTCGGGTGAGCTCGGGTTAGGCTAGGGCATGGGCTAGGGTTTGGGGTGGTTAGATGGGTAGATGGTGTGTGGGCCAGGGAGAGAGAGGGCCAGGTGGGGCCAGCATGATAGAGGGTGAGGGAGGTGAGAGAGGTGTGGTAGAAGTTAGGGTTTTAGATAAGAACTAGGTTAGAGGTAAATAGAGAGAGAGCTAGGGTTAGGGATTTAATTAGTTGTGTAGGTTTTTATTCTTGTGTAAAGGATCATCCCAAGAGGAGCTAGTGATTGCTTTGGAACTATCATGAGATGAGGTGGAAGGAATATCCAAGAAAAAGAGAAAGAGAAAAAAGTATGAGAAGAGCCCTCTTTTGAAATCATGCATGGAGATAAATAAAAGAAAAACATGTGGATGAGAAAAAGGGGAATGATGGATAGATGATGTAGATGATCCCACAAAGAAGAACCACTAAAACAAAGGAAAAACAAGTGGTTGAAAGGTGGTGATGATGGTTGCATGGCCCATGCAAAAATAATAAATGCCATGTTTAATTTTGTGACAACAATAATAATAATATGGCATTATTCTTATGCATCCCAAGAAGTGGAACAAGGCCAAGCAAAAGAATTTAGATTAGATCCACCCCATCCACATGAGCTAGAATAAAATCAAAAGAAAAGAATTACAGCTCATGGATAATAGGATGGTGGAATTATAAGGTGGTGAAAGAAAGGTGATGGAGTGGAATAAAAGATATGCCCCCAACTCAACTTGGGCATTAAACAATATATCAATAACCAAATACAATATCAAGAGGCAAATACAATTAATAATGCATATGAGAGAAGAACCAAAGAAACAGGGTTTGTATGATGCTCAAATGCAAGGTGGCATGATGATATGAGCATGATATATTTATGATGCAACAATTATATATAGGAAGTAGCCATTATATTACTAGACCAAGTAGCATTACAATTGTTAGACAATTGGGATGCTATAGTTAACAAGGTTGATCAGGTCTTGTTACCAAAACAATTTCATATGAGACAAAACTTTGTATTCCACTAATGATTATGTTACCTCAACCTTGATAGCAATGGTCCCAATCATAATAGTTTCAAATTTTTCTCTTGGTATGGGACAATATATTTCTCCAACTTGAATGCCCTCAACATGTTCAATTGAATTCAAAACCATAAGTCCTATCAATCTTCTTGGGGAAATAGATAGTATGTTCCTTGTCATTGACATTGAAGGTCACCTTCCCTTGATTACAATTAATAACAGCTCCTGTAGTATTTAAGAAAAGGTCTCCCAAGAATAATAGACATATTATCATCTTCAGGCATAATAGTTTGAGAGGATGCTCACATAAGAAATATGAAGTGAAGTAAAAGAGAGCATCAAGAAGCAAATCCAAAACACATTTAAGTCTAACCCACTTCCTATGCATAGGAATTGTGTATGCAAATAAATTCGCAAGGAACAAAGTGGCAGGCATAGGAAGATAAAACAAGAGTGACTTCAAAACTTTCAGCACATAGAGAGGTTTTTCAATTCCATGAAGACTTCTACTACCATATTTTCCTCTCTCATAATAATTTTCAGTAGCCTTATGAATAAACTCAACAATATAACTATCACATAAAGCATGCTTTTCATGATCTACAAGCACTAGAGCTTTATCATAAACATCTTCAAAAGAATCCTTAGGAACATAACATTCATCATTCTTTAGTAAGCATGAGGGACAATCAAATAATTTAAGGGATAAAGAGTTACTCTCATTAGAACGTAGGCATGGGTAGCTAATCCATTCTTCCTCCTTTTGTTCATCACTCTCCTTCTCTTTTTCATCTAATGAGATTTCAGGTTCATCAATTTCTTCTTCCATAGGATCCTGCAAGGCATTAGTCTCTTCCATTTGTGGAAAGCATCTATTAAAATATTCAGGAATATAGCCATTTTCATCCTTGTAATTATCAAAGAAAAATTTAAGTATACCATAAACCTCATACTTATAAGGTGAATCATCAATATTTTCAAGCAAACTAGCAAGTTCAAATGCACCCTTCCAAGCAATAAATTCCTCAATTTTTTCCACATCATAAAGGTCGTAATTTCCCTTAACAAAGGAAGATATGGTAACATTATCATTATACTCACATTGAAAAGGGAGGTGTTTGTACCTCCTACAGCAACAAGATTTATGAAAGCAATAAGTAACATTATAAGTAGAGCACACGTTTCTAGCAATGGTATACAATTTATCAATTTGTTCCCATAAGTGTTTCCCTTTTTGTGACAAGCGGTGTTCCTTATAATAATATTTTTAATATTCCGTGAACCCACCTTGCCAATAAGATTCAGTTTCAAAGAAACCAACCATTGACAACAAGCATGATAAAGCAACACAATAACAGACCAACGAAAATAACAACTAGAGTAGGAACCAAAAAAATTTGTATTTTCGATAAAGAAACAAGCAAACAAGGAGAAAATAAACTTAGCTTGAACAATAGTGATTCCAAGTGGACTTGATAAGTAAAGCTATGCTCCTCGGCAACGGCACCAGAAAATAGTATTGATGACCCACAAGTATAGGGGGTGTATCGCAGTATTTTCGACGGAAGTGAAACCCAATTTATTGATTCGACACAAGGGGATCCAAAGAATATTTATAAGCCTTAACAACTGAGTTGTCAATTCAGATGCACCTAGAAACAATCTTGCTCACAGCAGTTTATCAGTAGCAACAGTTTTGTAGTAGGAATAGTAAAGTAATAGCAGTAGTAAAGCAAAGACAGTAGTAACAAAAGCAGTCAACTGTGGGATTCGAGTGCCGTAGGCATAGGGATGGATGGACGGGCGTTGCATGGACAAGACAATTCACATAGTAATCAGAACATAGGGAAATTGTAGATAAATAAGATAAAGCATCCAAGTACTAGACAATCCTAGGCATGTGTTCCATATATAGTCATACGTGCTCGCAATGAGAACTTGCACAACATCTTTTGTCCTCCCAGCCCGTTTGTAGCGAGGCCTCTAGGGAACTACTGTCAATTAAGGTGCTCCTTTTAATAGAGCACCGGAACAAAGCATTAACACTCCGTGAACACATGTGATCCTCACATCAAAGCCATTCCCTCCGGTTATCCCGATTTCTGTCACTTTGGGGCCATTGGTTCCGGACAACAACGTGTGTATACAACTTGCAGATAAGACCAAAAACAATACTATCATAATGAATCAATAACATGTTCAGATCTAAAATCATAGAACTTGGGCCCTAGTGACAAGCATTAAGCACAACAAGTCGCAACAAAGACTTAAAGCACTAATAAAAGATACTAGGAACCATGCCCTAACAATATGATGCCATTACATGAACAATCTCATCCAATCCCTACCATCCCCATAGCCTACAGCGGGGGATTACTCACTCATAGATGGGGGAAACATGGATGATCGATGGAGATGATGGTGGAGATCGATGGAGATGGCTCCGGGGGCACTTCCCCGTCCCGGTAGGGTGCTGGAACAGAGACTTTCTATCCCCCGAATCTCCCCTTCGGTGGTGGAGGCGCTGCGGAAATTCTTATGGAAAAACATCGAACCCCCCGAAGTTTTTAGGTCAGAAGGCTTCTTATAGGCGAAGAGGGCGACCGAGGGAGTGCCTAGGGCCACCACACCATGCCCTGGCATGGCCAAGCCCAGCCCGTGCTTGGGGGTGGTGTGGCCAGGCCCTGGCCCTGCTCCGTCTCGTATTCTGGCTCCGTGAGTCTTCTGGAAAAATAGGCACTTTAGCTTTTGTCCCGTCCAATTCCGAGAATATTCATTTTCTGACTTCCCTAGAACCAAAAACAGTAGAAAACAGGCAGCTGGCACTGTGGCTCTTGTAAAAAGGTTAGTCCAAGAAATCATATGAAAAGTACTCTAAAGTGTGGACAAAACACAAGAAAGCGGATAAAACCAAGCATGGAGCACCAAAAATTATAGATACATTTGCAATGTATCAAGAACACACATGCAATGACCACTTGTTGATCCATGTGTGGTTTGTGGAAAGAACACACATGCAATGACCACTTGTTGATCCATGTGTGGTTTGTGGAAAGAACACACATGCAATGACCACTAGTTGATCCATATGACGTTTGTGGAAAGAACACACATGCAATGAGTCTAGTGCTGGTTTGTGGTTTGAGTATAAGAACAAACATGCAATGACTCAAATGGTTTGTGGAAAGAACACACATGCAATGACCACTGGTTGATCCATATGTGGTTTGTGGAAAAGAACACACATGCAATGACTCGAGTTCTTGATCCATGTGTAGTTTGTGGATAGAACACACATGCAAGGACAGTGGTGGATCCATGTGTGGTTTGTGAAAAGAACACACATGCAATGACTCTAGTGCTAGTTTTAGTATAAGAACACACATACAATGACTCTAGTGGGACCACATGTAGTTTGTGAAAAGAACACACATGCAATGACCACTGGTTGATCCATAAGTTGTTGGTGGAAAAGAACACACATGCAATGACTCTAGTGCGGGTTTGTGGTTTTAGTATAAGAACAAACATGCAATGACTCAAATGGATCCATATGTGGTTTGTGGAAAGAACACACATGCAATGACACTGGTTGATCCATATGTGGTTTGTGGAAAGAACACACATGCAATGACCACTGGTTGATCCACATGTGGTTTGTGGAAAAGAACACACATGCAAAGACCACTAGTTGATCCATAAGTTGTTTGTGGAAAAGAACACACATGGAATGAGTCTAGTGGATCCATGTGTGGTTTGTGCAAAAGAACACACATGCAATGACTCTAGTGGTTGATCCATGTGTTGTTTGTGGAAATAACACACATGCAATGACTCTAGTGGTTGATCCATATGTGGTTTGTGAAAAGAACACACATGCAATGACCATTGGTTGATCCATAAGTTGTTTGTGGAAAAGAACAAACATGCAATGAGTCTAGTGGATCCATGTCTGGTTTGTGAAAAAGAACATACATGCCATGACTCTAGTGGTTGATCCATGTCTGGTTTGTGGAAATAACACACATGCAATGACTCTAATGCATCCATAAGTGGTTTATGGAAAAGAACACACATGCAATGACTCTAGTGCTAGTTTTAGTATAAGAACACACATACCATGACTCTAGTGGGTCCACATGTAGTTTGTGAAAAGAACACACATGCAATGACCACTGGTTGATCCATAAGTTATTTGTGGAAAAGAACAGACATGCAATGACTCTAGTGCCGGTTTGTGGTTTTAGTATAAGAACAAACATGCAATGACTCAAATGGATCCATATGTGGTTTGTGGAAAGAACACACATGCAATGACACAGGTTGATCCATATGTGGTTTGTGGAAACAACACGCATGCAATGACCACTGGTTGACCCACATGTAGTTTATGGAAAAGAACACACATGCAAAGACCACTGGTTGATCCATAAGTTGTTTGTGGAAAAGAACACACATGCAATGAGTCTAGTGGATCCATGTTTGGTTTGTGGAAAAGAACACACATCCAATGAGTCTAGTGCTGGTTTGTGGTTTTAGTATAAGAACAAACATGCAATTACTCAAATGGATCCATATGTGGTTTGTGGAAAGAACACACATGCAATGACCACTGGTTGATCCATGTGTGGTTTGTGGAAAAGAACATACATGCAATTACCACTGGTTGATCCATGTGTGGTTTTTGGAAAGAACACACATGCAATGACCACTGGTTGATCCATATGTGGTCTGTGGAAAAGAACACACATGCAATGACCACTGGTTGATTCATATGTGGTTTGTGGAAAGAACACACATACAATGACTCTAGTGCTAGTTTTATTATAAGAACACACATACAATGACTCTAGTGGGTCCACATGTAGTTTGTGAAAAGAACACACATGTAATGTCCACTAGTTTATCCATAAGTTGTTTGTGGAAAAGAACACACATCCAATGAGTCTAGTGGATCCATGTGTGGTTTGTGGAAAAGAACACACATGCAATGACTCTAGTGCTGGTTTTAGTATAAGAACACACATGCAATGACTCTAGTGGGTTCACATGTGGTTTGTGAAAAGAACACACATGCAATGACACTGATTGATCCATATGTGGTTTGTGGAAAGAACACACACGTAATGACACTACTTGATCCATGTGTGGTTTGTGGAAAAGAACACAGATGCAATGACCACTTGTTGATCCATGTATGGTTTTTGGAAAGAACACACATGCAATGACCACTTGTTGATCCATGTGTGGTTTGTGGAAAGAACACACATGCAATCACCACTGGATGATCCATATGTGGTTTGTGGAAAGAACACACATGCAATGACCACTGGTTGATGCATAAGTGGTTTGTGGATAGAACACACATACAATGAGTCTAGTGCTGGTTTGTGGTTTTAGTATAAGAACAAACATGCAATGACTCAAATGGTTTGTGGAAAGAACACACATGCAATGACCACTGGTTGATCCATATGTGGTTTCTGGAAAAGAACACACATGCAATGACCACTGGTTGATCCATGTGTGGTTTGTGGAAGGAACACACATGCAATGACAGTGGTGGATCCATGTGTGGTTTGTGAAAAGAACACAGATGCAATGACTCTAATGCTGGTTTTAGTATAAGAACACACATGCAATGACTCTAGTGGGTTCACATGTGGTTTGTGAAAAGAACACACATGCAATGACACTGGTTGATCCATATGTGGTTTGTGGAAAGAACACACACAATGACACTGTTTAATCCATGTGTGGTTAGTGGAAAAGAACACACATGCAATGACCACTAGTTGATCCATGTGTGGTTTGTGGAAAAGAACACACATGCAATGACCACTGGTTAATCACTTTGTGGTTTGTGGAAAGAACACACATGCAATGACCACTGGTTGATCCATATGTGGTTTGTGTAAAAGAACACACATGCAATTATCACTGGTTGATCCATATGTGGTTTGTGGAAAGAACACACATGGAATGACCACCGGTTGATCCATGTTTGGTTTGTGAAAAGAACACACATGCAATGCCACCGGTTGATCCATAAGTGGTTTGTGGAAAAGAACACGCATGCAATGAACACTGGTGGATCCATAAGTGGTTTGTGGAAAGAACACGCATGCAATGACTCTAGTGTTGGTTTGTGGTTTTAGTATAAGAACAAACATGCAATGCCACAAATGGATCCATATGTGGTTTGTGGAGAGAACACACATGGAATGACACTGGTTGATCCATGTGTGGTTTGTGGAAAGAACACACATTCAATGACTCTAGTGGTTGATCCATGTGTGGTTTGTGGAAATAACACACAGGCAATGACTCTAATGCTGGTTTTAGTTTAAGAACACATATGGATCCATATGTGGTTTGTGGAAAAGAACACACATGCAATGAGCACTGATTGATCCATAAGTGGTTTGTGGAAAGAACACACGTGTAGTGAACTGTAGCATCCCAATTGTCTAACAATTGTAATGCTACTTGTTCTAGTAAGATATTAGCTACTTCCTATATATAATTTGTTGCATCATAATTTGTCATGTTCATGTCATCATGCCACCTTGCATTTGAGCATCATATAAAACCCTGGTTCTTTGGTTCTTCTCTCATATGCACTATTAATTGTATTTGCCTCTTGATATTGTATTTGGTTATTGATATATTGTCTAAATGCCCAAGTTGAGTTGGGGCATATCTTTTATTCAACTCCATCACTTTTCTTTTTCATCACTTTATAATTCCACCATCCTACTAGTCCATGAGCTTGTTTGTCTTTCTTTTGATTTTATCTAGCTCATGGAAAATAGGGTGGATCTAATCCTACTTATCTTTGCTTGGTCTTTATTTCCACTTCTTGGGAATGCATAAGAATAATTCCATAATATTATTATTGTTTTCACAAAATAAATCATGTCATTATTATTTTGCATGGGCCATGCAAAAGTACCACCACCTTTTATCTCATTGGTTTTCCCTTTATTTTAATGGATATTACTTTGTGGACCATCTCCATCCATTCCACCATTCCCATATCCTCACCAACAACTCTTTCTTTTATTTTATTTTCTCCATGCATGATCCATTGAGGCCTTCTCCCATGACCCTTTATCTTTCTCTCTTCTTGGTTTCTCTTCCACCTCATCTCATGTTAATTCAAGGCACTCGTCATTTTCCTCTTGGGTGATCTTTTAAACAAGTTTTCAAAAATAAAAACTAATGCAATCTCTAACCCTAGTTCTTCTTTTATTTCTCTCTAAACCTACATCTACTCTAAAAACCCTAAACCTCCTTCCACCTCTCTCTCTTACTCTCCCTCTCTCTCTAACCTGCTGATGCACACCTGGCCACCCTCTCCCTGGCCCACATCACAGCCACCTAACCCTAGAAAAACTCTAGCCCGAGCTACCCATCTACCCTAGCCCGAGCTACCCCCTCTCCTTTCTCTCTTGTCTCTACCGCGTGCTAGCCCCACCCTGCAGCTACTCCACACCGTCCTCACCTGCAGCCTCCCCTCTACCGCTGCCCAGCCCCAGGACAAGCCCCAGCTGGCCCACTAGCTCGAGAAGAAAAGGGAAAAGGCCGAAGCCACTTTCCCCAACCCCCGACTCCCACACGGCATCGTCTCCCTCTACCTCACTTTTCCCTCCTACCCACGGCTCTCCAGCATCGCCAGATCCACCCCAAGCTCTGCCGCGCTTTCCCCTTCTTCCTCTCCGTCGCCCAACTCCTGCCGCCAGTCCCCGCCGTCTACCGCGTCGCCCCTTCGTTCTAGCCGGCGAACTCGTCGTGGAAGAGGCCGAGGAGATCAAGGACGGCCCACTGCATCACCCTGTACATGTCGTCACGAAGGAGGAAAATAAAAAGAGGGGGATTTTGCAAAAAGGCGCCGCATACTATTCCTCTTCTCCACCGTCTGGCGGTAGGTCTGCGCGGCGCGGAGCGGGGGCTCGAACCCGGGTCGCGGGCGCCCGCGCTGAGGGGCTAGCCAGTGCGGCGGGGCAAAGGGAGTTGACAGGAAGGTAGGCACGGCCTAGTTAGGGTGTGAAGCGGGGCGGAGAGCGTGCAGACAACGGCGAGCGGCGACGCACTGAGACTGTTCGACGGAAAAAACGGCGGCGCTAGAGCTGTACGGCGGAGAGGAGGTTGTCTAGGAGGTGCAGGAGCTTACCGCGGGGAGGCTGCCGGTGTCAGAACGGGAAGGGGTGCAGCGGATCGTGGACGATGCTGGCGCTCCGGCGATCTAGGGTTTTGGGGAGCGGCGAGGATCTGGCGGTCCTGGGGGCTTCCTCCTTCGCAACGGCGTGTACAGGGTGATGTAGTGGGCCGTCCTTGATCTCCTCGGCCTCTTCCACGACGAGTTCGCCGGCTAGAACGAAGGGGCGACACGGTAGACGGCGGGGACTGGCGGCAGGAGTTGGGCGACAGAGAGGAAGAAGGGGAAAGCGTGACAGAGCTTGGGGTGGATCTGGCGATGCTGGAGAGCCGTGGGGAGGAGGGAAAAGTGAGGTAGAGGGAGACGATGCCGTGTGGGAGTCGGGGGTTGGGGAAAGTGGCTTCGGCCTTTTCCCTTTTCTTCTCGAGCTAGTGGGCGAGCTGGGGCTTGTCCTGGGGCTGGGCAGCGGTAGAGGGGAGGCTGCAGGTGGGGACGGTGTGGAGTAGCTATAGGGTGGGGCTAGCACGCGGTAGAGAGAAGAGAGAAGGAGAGGGGGTAGCTCGGGCTAGGGTAGATGGGTAGCTCGGGCTAGGGTTTTGTTAGGGTTAGGTGGCTGGGGTATGGGCCAGGGAGATGGTGGCCAGGTGTGCATCAGCAGGTTAGAGAGAGAGGGAGAGTAAGAGAGAGAGTTTGAAGGAGGTTTAGGGTTTTTAGAGTAGATGTAGGTTTAGAGAGAATTAAAAGAAGAACTAGGGTTAGAGATTGCATTAGTTTTTAGTTTTTAAAACTTGTTTAAAAGATCACCCAAGAGGAAAATGACGAGTGCCTTGAATTAACATGAGATGAGGTGGAAGAGAAACCAAGAAGAGAGAAAGATAAAGGGTCATGGGAGAAGGCCTCATATGGATCATGCATGGAGAAAATAAAATAAAAGAAAGAGATGTTGGTGAGGATATGGGAATGGTGGAATGGATGGAGATTGTCCACAAAGTAATATCCATTAAAATAAAGGGAAAACCAATGAGATAAAAGGTGGTGGTACTTTTGCATGGCCCATGCAAAATAATAATGACATGATTTATTTTGTGAAAAAAATAATAATATTATGGCATTATTCTTATGCATTCCCAAGAAGTGGAAATAAAGACCAAGCAAAGATAAGTAGGATTAGATCCACCCTATTTTCCATGAGCTAGATAAAATCAAAAGAAAGACAAACAAGCTCATGGACTAGTAGGATGGTGGAATTATAAAGTGATGAAAAAGAAAAGTGATGGAGTTGAATAAAAGATATGCCCCCAACTCAACTTGGGCATTTATACAATATATCAATAACCAAATACAATATCAAGAGGCAAATACAATTAATAGTGCATATGAGAGAAGAACCAAAGAACCAGGGTTTTATATGATGCTCAAATGCAAGGTGGCATGATGACATGAGCATGATATAATTATGATGCAACAATTATATATAGGAAGTAGCTAATATCTTACTAGAACAAGTAGCATTACAATTGTTAGACAATTGGGATGCTACAACTCTCCCCCACTAAACAGGAATCTCGCCCCGAGATTCTAGGAAGAAGAAGAAGACTCAAAGAGGGTAGGATACTTGGCACGGAGCTCATCTTCGCGTTCCCAGGTGGCTTCATCACCGGAATGGTGTGACCACTGCACCTTGCAGAACTTGATGGACTTGTTGCGAGTCCTTCTTTCTGCGACTTCAAGAATTTTTGTGGGGTGTTCTTGATAAGAAAGGTCTTCTTGGAGATTGATGAGTTCATGGTCCACGGTCCTGCTGGGATCCTTGAAGCACTTCTTGAGTTGGGATATGTGGAAAACATCGTGTACTTTGAGTTGTTCAGGGAGCTCAAGAGCATAAGAGACTTCTCCTCTTCTTCCACGAATTTTGAAAGGATCGATGTATCTAGGAGCCAGCTTTCCTTTGATACCAAAACGGTGCGTGCCTCTCATGGGAGTGACACGAAGGTAAACGAGATCACCAGGGACATACTCCATGTCCGTGTGCTTTCTGTCATAATTGCTCTTCTGGCGACTTTGAGCAATCTTCAGATTTTCAAGAATGATGTGAACCTTCTCCTATGCTTGAGTTACAATGTCGGGGCCAAACAATATTCTTTCACCTGCGCCCGACCAACCAATCGGAGTTCTGCATTTGCGACCATAGAGAGCCTCAAATGATGCCATCTTTAGACTTTTCTGGAAACTGTTGTTGTAAGAGAATTCAGCATAAGGAAGACATTCTTCCCACTTCATGCCGAAAGAGATTACGCAAGCACGGAGCATATCTTCCAGAATCTGATTGATCCTTTCAACTTGTCCTTGCGACTGAGGATGGTAAGTTGTGCTGAAGTTTAGTTTTGTTCCCAAAGCATTTTGGAAACTTCCCCAGAACTTGGAAGTGAAGATACTTCCACGGTCTGAACTGATCTCAAGAGGAACTCCATACAGAGAAATAATTCTGTTGATATAGAGCTCAGCCAACTGAATTTGCATGGCATTAAAGTAGCATCGCAAAGGTGAGGTGTGGATACAAGAAATAAAGCATCTCATTATTTATTTAACCAAGTTTTATTGTCATATACAATTCAGATTTTTAATAACAACATGATGCATGCTTCAATTCAGAACAAGGACTGCATAGATAGAACGGGCTCGTCGCGCTGAACGATTTAGACATATTATTTGCCCAATTTGGAGTTATAGAATTAAAGTTATTAATTAATTAAGGAAAAGGGCATTTTATTGTAATTTTAATCATCTTGAAAATTTAAAGTGCTCAAACAATATTTTGAATTGCATATTTGAATTCCTCACATTTTTCTGTTTCCAAAACATATAACGGACTGGGGCCACGCGCACAGAAAATCCTTTTTCTACCGCGGCTCTGGCTAGCCACAGAGGGTGACAGATGGGGTGCAAGCTGGACAGCGGGTTAAGAGCGAAAATAAAAAGAGGGGGCTTTTGTAAAACTACCACAGGCCCTGGTACTGTTCTTCTTCTCCTCGGTCTGACAGGAAAACGGCGCGCGACGCGGGGCGGGGAGTCGAACCCAGGTCACGGGCGGCCGCGTTGAGGGGGCTAGCCAGTGCGGTAGGCTAAGGGAGCTGTTAGGAGGGGGTTTGGGGCCTAGCTAAGGCTCTGGGCGGCGCGGGGAGGTTGCAGACGCCGGCGACCTCTAGCGCACGGAGGACGTTCGGCGAAACGAGCGGCGGCGCTAGACGGAGACAGCGAGGCGGAGCATGTCAGGGGGGAAGAGGGGCTCACCACGGGCTCGACGGAGGGCTCGGATCGGGCGGGGAGGCCCTGGAGCGGCGACGATCTGGCGGTCCTGGGGGTTTCCTCCTTCGCGACGGCGTGTACAGGGTGATGGAGTGGGCCATCCTTGATCTCCTCGGCCTCTTCCACGACGAGTTTGCCGGCTAGAATGGAGGGGCGACGCGGTAGACGGCGGGGACTGGCGGCAGGAGTTGGGCGACAAAGAGGAAGAAGGGGAAAGCGCGGCAGAGCTTGGGGTGGATCTGGCGATGCTGGAGAGCCGTGGGGAGGAGGGAAAAGTGAGGTAGAGGGAGACGACGTCGTGTGGGAGTCGGGGGTTAGGGAAAGTGGCTTCGGCCTTTTCCCTTTTCTTCTCGAGCATGTGGGCGAGCTGGGGCCTGTCCTGGGGCTGGGCAGCGGCTGAGGCTAGATTTTTCTAGGTGACAAAAGTATTTCCTGTGTCAGTTTTAATTAAACCTTTTCAAAAATTGTTTTTAAATTCAAATCCAATTCAGATTTAAATAACTTTTCAAATATAAATCCAAATAATACAAGTAATATATGTTTTGGAATCAGAAAAATGTGAGGAATTCGAATATGCCATTCAAAATAATATTTGAGCACTTTAAATTTTCGAGATGATTAAAACTACAATAAAATGCCCTTTTCCTTAATTAATTAATAACTTTAATTCTATAACTCCAAATTGGGCAAATAATATGTCTAAATCAATTAGCGCAACGAGCCCGTTCTATCTATGCAGTCCTTGTTCTGAACTGAAGCATGCATCATGTTGTTATTAAAAATCTGAACTGCTTATGACAATAAAACTTGGTTAAATAAATAATAAGATGCTTCTTTTTCTTGTATCCACACCTCACCTTTGCCATGCTACTTTAATGCCATGCAAATTGTGCATCATTCATCATAGCATGCTTGTTTGCTTGTCGCATTTTAATTCATGTGCTTGTGCACTTTATTTATGTTGGCCCTTGTTTGTTTGGTTCTTCTTTGAATAGACGCCCAACAAGAGAATTACCAGGAATCATAGGAGTACTACCCAGATCCATCTCTCGCTTCAACTGAGCTGCCAGGCAAGCACTACCACATGCTTGCATACATACAGTACCTATTGCCTCTATCTTATTCTTGCATCATTGAGTCGCGATTGCATCAAATTGAATCCCAAGTACTGCATAGCCTTTACTTTTAAACCCCACCAAAGCTTGTTCCTCCATTCCATGAGCCATTACTACAGGAGTTGTTTGAGCCATGCGAGTCGTAGAAAAACATGTGTAGGGTATGTGAGTGTCTGATGAATAACGAGGTACCTAAACAACATAACCTGAGTAGTAATGGGATAACTAACGAAAGAGGCACCGGTGAGCAATATCTGCTATTTGGTTTTTCATGCTCACTTGTGTCCCGTAGGACCCCGAGTACTTGATTCCTGTTCCTTAACTATTCGCACTATCCACATCCGGGAGGCCTTATGGACCCCCCTGAGCCAGAGCTTGATTCATTCTTATTTCTTGGGGCCACAAAGTAGTTTGGGGCTTTATTACTATCCTGTACTTATGCCATGTTACTGTTTTATTAAGATTGTGCGAGGAGTACCTGTACTGTTTAAGAATTGCGGAGTGTTTTCGCGGTATCGACAAGCCCAGTCACATTTTTGGGTTCCCAGTCGTTTACAGCCATTGGCGCAAACCTTGGGTCCGTCTCGGAGCCGGCCAACTTCGTTGCGGGTAGCTTAATGGGGTGGCCCCCTAAAATACTTCTGAATCCGGTGATTGCTTTGTCATGAATGCCTCGTTGGGTTTTGATTTGATTTTTCTGAGGTTGATCGAGTGTGTGTTGCTATTCGTGCACCCCTGCAGGGTAAATCTTTCTGAAAGCCGTGTCCGCGGTTATGGACGACTTGGAGCACAGTTTCTCGATCATAGACAAGTATAACTAAAGTACCGCTTTTGATTTGACTAAATACTTGACTAGTAAATAGTGCAATACTCATGGAATGGTTAATTAAAACTGCCAACGGATGATGGGGGTTGTTCGTCCGCTTCCTCGTTGGTAAGCGAGGAGGAGGATGGATCTATTAATTACACTATTATAACTATTGATCTTAATTCACGGACATCCGTCTATCATTGGTTAGGCGGATGGTTAGCGAGTATCTGTAGAATTGTTAGGTATTATCTTTTGCTGCAATTGCGTCACCCCAGGTTGTGTCCCCTTTAGTGGCATAAAGACTTGCTGAGTACCCCTAGGGTCTCACACGATAAATTGTTTGATTCAGATGAACAGGTGTACCCGCAAGATGGATACTGGGTGGAAGAGACAGATGATGTTGGCAACGATCATTCGGTGTAGAGATTCCAGGAACGGGGATCCGTGAGATCTATGGGCGGGATGTGTTTATTTATGGGGCATCTTATCCCGATTTGCTTCTTATCCGTACTCGGATCTTGTTTTCCGCTTCCGCCTGATACTCTGATGTGTGATGTATGAGGAGCTATCCTAAGTTATTATATCTATCTAGGACATTTGAATCTTGCCGTATGGCGTTGCAATATTTCTATTTCTTTTAGATGGAATGGCTCTGAGGACTGTTGTATGTGGCTTGCATACATACTCATTTGTGTATGTAGTTGATCCCTTCGCCTGCCGATTACGCCGCTCGTTCTTGTCCCGTTGTCTGAAAGTGGTTAGGACAGTCGAAAGGTCTACCGTGAGTAGCCCTAGGCCCCACCGTACTATTTTAACCACTTTCGTTCATCCACGCATGTAACTAAGAGCGTAATTCACCGAGGTAGTTACTATTGTCAGAAAGCATGTAACTAGAGTCTTTCCACGTAGATGACCAAGGCACTCTTTTCTTTGAACACCGGATGTTTGTTCTGAACTACCCGGGTTTAAGAGAGCAAGTTCTCAAGGAGGCGCATGATTCTGTTCTTTCTATCCACACTGTGCCTCTTTCGTTAGTTATCCCATTACTACTCAGGTTATGTTGTTTAGGTACCTCGTTATTCATCAGACACTCACATACCCTACACATGTTTTTCTACGACTCGCATGGCTCAAACAACTCCTGTAGTAGTGGCTAATGGGATGGAGGAACAAGATTCTGTGGGGTTTACAAGTAAAGGCTATGCAGTACTTGGGATTCAATTTGATGCAATCGCGACTCAATGATGCAAGAATAAGATAGAGGCAATAGGTACTATATGTATGCAAGCATGTGGTAGTGCTTGCCTGGCAGCTCAGTTGAAGCGAGAGATGGATCTGGGTAGTACTCCTGTGATTCCTGGTGATTCTCCTGTTGGGCGTCTATTCGAAGAAGAACCAAACAAACAAGGGCCAACATAAATAAAGTGCACAAGAATATGAATTAAAATGCGACAAGCAAACAAGCATGCCATGATGAATGATGCACAATTTGCATGGCATTAAAGTAGCATGGCAAAGGTGAGGTGTGGATACAAGAAAAAGAAGCATCTTATTATTTATTTAACCAAGTTTTATTGTCATAAACAGTTCAGATTTTTAATAACAACATGATGCATGCTTCAATTCAGAACAAGGACTACATAGATAGAACGGGCTCGTCGCGCTGATCGATTTAGACATATTATTTGCCAAATTTGGAGTTATAGAATTCAAGTTATTAATTAATTAAGGAAAAGGGCATTTATTGTAATTTTAATCATCTCGAAAATTTAAAGTGCTCAAACATTATTTTGAATGGCATATTTGAATTCCTCACATTTTTCTAATTCCAAAACATATATTACTTGTATTATTTGGATTTATATTTGAAAAGTTATTTAAATCTGAATTGGATTTGAATTTAAAAACAATTTTGAAAAGGTTTATTTAAAATAGACATCAGGCAAACTTTTCTTACTCAGCCCGTCCCAGCCATAGCCACTGACGAGTGGGACCAAACGGACTGGGGCCACGCGCGCAGTAAATCTTTTTCTACCGCGGCTCTGTCTAGCCCGTGCGACTGCGGGGTGGGCCAACTGGCGAAGGCCCACGTGACAGTGGTGAGGATGGCAGAGGCTGACAGGTGGGGGCAAGCTGGACCGCGGGTTACGACCCGAGGAACCTGGGGGGTTTTCGGCAAGATTGCCAGGGCGGCTGACTAGTGGGCCACGAGGTACCGCGGGTTGAGGGCGAAAATAAAAAGAGGGGGCTTTTGCAAAAAGGCGCCGCGTACTGTTCCTCTTCTCCACCAAGACCATCAAGCTACGCACCAAGGCCACCAAACTCTTTCACTGCGGCTCCCAGGGGCTACAACCACAACTACCCTAGAGCGCCTGGCGGAGTCCCTGGCTACGTTGCTCCACGTCCACCTGGTGCTTTCTATACTTGTGGAAACACTGGACATCAGCACTGGAATTGTCCATTGAACAACAAAGCTCTTCCACCACCACCTCCAAGACCTGCGGCAAGTTCTCCTATGGTTCGTGCACCTCCACCTCGGGCTCTCAACATCAACACCAAGCCTGGGTCTACGGTTGCTCGTGCCAACTATGTCAACGTCGCTCAAGCTGAGCATGCATCTGGAGTTGTGATGGGTATGCTTCCTGTTAACTCAGTTTCTGCTTGAGTTTTGTTTGATTCTGGCGCATCGCATTCTTTTGTCTCTATGAGTTTTGCTGATAGGAATGGGTTATCTATGGATCCTCTCCCCAAACGTTTAATGGTTCTTTCTCCTAGAGCAACAATGGCATCTTCTAAAATCAGCCATGGCAATCAAATTGAGATTGGTGGCTCTTCGTTTCCGGCTTCCTTAATTATTCTGGGAAATTCTGATATTGATGTTATCTTGGGCATGGATTGCTTAACAGCAAATGCAGCTGTGATTGATTGTGCTGAACGTTCGGTTTCTTTGAAAATTCCTGAAGGCCATATAGTCTATTCTCCAAGTCTAACTCCTGCAATTCAGATTTATTCTTTGGCGGCTCTGAATGATGATGCTATGGAAGGTATTCAGAGTGTTCCTGTAGTTTGTGAGTTTCCAGATGTCTTTCCTGAAGAGTTGCCAGGTATGCCTCCGGATCGTGAGGTTGAGTTTGTCATTGAACTTGAACCTGGTACCGCTCCTATCTCCAAGCGGCCTTATAAAATGGGTCCTGCTGAGTTGGCTGAACTTAAACGTCAGTTGGATGAACAAGAGAAGTTGGGTTTCATTCAGCACAGTACTTCTTCTTGGGGTAGTCCAACCATCTTTGTGAAGAAGAGAGACAAGACTGATAGACTTTGTGTTGACTATCGGGCACTCAATGCTAAAACCATCAAGAATAAATATCCCCTTCCGCGGATTAATGATCTCTTCGATCAGCTAGCTGGAGCTGTGGTATTCTCTAAGCTTGATTTGAGAAGTGGTTACCATCAAATCAAGATTCGCAAGGAAGATGTTCCCAAAACAGCTTTCACCACCCGCTATGGCCTGTATGAGTACACGGTCATGTCTTTCGGTCTCACCAATGCACCTGCCTCCTTCTCGAGGCTTATGAACTCGGTTTTCATGGAGTATCTTGATAAGTTCGTTGTGGTCTATCTGGATGACATTCTAGTCTATTCTAAGTCAAAATAAGAACATGAAGAACACCTTCGGTGTGTCCTAAACAAGCTTCGTGAGAACCGCCTGTATGCAACGTTCTCCAAGTGTGAGTTTTGGCTGCCTCAAGTCACCTACCTTGGTCACGTTATCTCTGCCAAGGGCATTGCCGTTAACCCAGAAACTATTAAGACAATTATGGACTGGCTTCCACCCATAAATGTCAAAGAAGTCTGGAGTTTCCTTGGTTTGGCTAGTTACTGTCATCGCTTCGCTCAAAACTTCTCAAAGATTGCGAAGCCTCTTACCGACCTCCTCAAGAAAGGCAAGAAATACCTTTGGACTCCTGCATGTCAAGCAAGCTTTGAAACACTCAAAGAGAAGCTCACTTCCACACCAGTCTTGGTTCCTCCAGATACATCAAAGCCTTTCTAGATATTCTGTGATGCTTTGCAAGGATTGGGTGCGGTCCTTATGCAAGAAAAACAAGTTGTTGCTTATGCCTCTCGGCAGTTGAAGACGCATGAGATCAACTATCCTACACATGACCTCGAACTCGCAGCAGTTGTCTTTGCTTTGAAAGTATGGAGGCATTACTTTCTTGGCAACCGTTGTGAGATCTTTTCTGATCACAAGAGTCTGAAGTACATATTCACACAGCCTGATCTCAACCTTCGTCAGAGGAGGTGGATTGAAACAATCAATGATTTTGATTTGACCATCAACTACACTCCGGGCAAAGCCAATGTCATGGCCGATGCTCTCAGCCGAAAAGCTTATGTTAACAATCTTATGGTGGAAGAACAACAGCCTCTCTTTTGCGAGGAATTCCGCAAGCTAAACCTTGAAATTGTGGATCAAGGGTATCTTCTGAACCTTCTAGCAACACCTCTCTTGGAAGAAAAGGTCCGTTCCATTCAACTTGGGGATCCTTACACTAAAAAGATCATCTCCAATATTCAGCTTCCGAAGTATGAGTCTTTCCACGTAGATGACCAAGGGACTCTTTTCTTTGAACACCGGATGTTTGTTCCGAACTACCCAGGTTTAAGAGAGCAAGTTCTCAAGGAGGCGCATGATTCTGTTCTTTCTATCCACCCTGGCAGCAATAAGATGTACATGGACTTGAAAACACAATATTGGTGGCCTGGATTGAAACGATATTGTGCCAAGTATGTCTCGGAATGTGATGTTTGTCGCAGAGTTAAAGCTGTCCATCAGAAACCTTCCGGTCTTCTACAGCCATTGAAGCCTCCGGAATGGAAATGGGAGAAAGTAGAGATGGACTTCATCACTGGTTTTCCAAGGTCGCAGAAGGGCAACAATGCAATCTTTGTTGTCATTGACAAGCTTTCCAAAGTAGCTCACTTCTTTCCAGTCAAGGAAACAATTTCTGCAATTCAGTTGGCTGAGCTCTATATCAATAGAATTATTTCTCTGTATGGAGTTCCTCTTGAGATCAGTTCAGACCGTGGAAGTATCTTCACTTCCAAGTTCTGGGGAAGTTTCCAAAATGCTTTGGGAACAAAACTAAACTTCAGCACAGCTTACCATCCTCAGTCGCAAGGACAAGTTGAAAGGATCAATCAGATTCTGGAAGATATGCTCCGTGCTTGCGTAATCTCTTTCGGCATGAAGTGGGAAGAATGTCTTCCTTATGCTGAATTCTCTTACAACAACAGTTTTCAGAAAAGTCTAAAGATGGCACCATTTGAGGCTCTCCATGGTCGCAAATGCAGAACTCCGATTGGTTGGTCGGGCGCAGGTGAAAGAATATTGTTTGGCCCCGACATTGTAACTCAAGCGGAGGAGAAGGTTCACATCATTCTTGAAAATCTGAAGATTGCTCAAAGTCGCTAGAAGAGCAATTATGACAGAAAGCACACGGACATGGAGTATGTCCCTGGTGATATCGTTTACCTTCGTGTCACTCCCATGAGAGGCACGCACCGTTTTGGTATCAAAGGAAAGCTGGCTCCTAGATACATCGGTCCTTTCAAAATTCGTGGAAGAAGAGGAGAAGTCGCTTATGCTCTTGAGCTCCCTGAACAACTCAAAGTACACGATGTTTTCCACATCTCCCAACTCAAGAAGTGCTTCAAGGATCCCGGCAGGACCGTGGACCATGAACTCATCAATCTCCAAGAAGACCTTTGTTATCAAGAACACCCCACAAAAATTCTTGAAGTCGCAGAAAGAAGGACTCGCAACAAGTCCATCAAGTTCTGCAAGGTGCAGTGGTCGCACCATTCCGTTGATGAAGCCACCTGGGAACGCGAAGATGAGCTCCGTGCCAAGTATCCTACCCTCTTTGAGTCTTCTTCTTCTTCCTAGAATCTCGGGGCGAGATTCCTGTTTAGTGGGGGAGAGTTGTAGCATCCCAATTGTCTAACAATTGTAATGCTACTTGTCCTAGTAAGATATTAGCTACTTCCTATATATAATTGTTGCATCATAATTATATCATGCTCATGTCATCATGCCACCTTGCATTTGAGCATCATATAAAACCCTGGTTCTTTGGTTCTTCTCTCATATGCACTATTAATTGTATTTGCCTCTTGATATTGTATTTGGTTATTGATATATTGTCTAAATGCCCATGTTGAGTTGGGGGCATATCTTTTATTCAACTCCATCACTTTTCTTTTTCATCACTTTATAATTCCACCATCCTACTAGTCCATGAGCTTGTTTGTCTTTCTTTTGATTTTATCAAGCTCATGGAAAATAGGGTGGATCTAATCCTACTTATCTTTGCTTGGTCTTTATTTCCACTTCTTGGGAATGCATCAGAATAATGCCATAATATTATTATTGTTTTCACAAAATAAATCATGGCATTATTACTTTGCATGGGCCATGCAAAAGTACCAGCACCTTTTATCTCATTGGTTTTCCCTTTATTTTAATGGATATTACTTTGTGGACCATCTCCATCCATTCACCATTCCCATAGCCTCACCAACATCTCTTTCTTTTATTTTATTTTCTCCATGCATGATCCATATGAGGCCTTCTCCCATGACCCTTTATCTTTCTCTCTTCTTGGTTTCTCTTCCACCTCATCTCAGGTTAATTCAAGGCACTCGTCATTTTCCTCTTGGGTGATCTTTTAAACAAGTTTAAAAAAATAAAAACTAATGCAATCTCTAACCCTAGTTCTTCTTTTATTTCTCTCTAAACCTACATCTACTCTAAAAACCCTAAACCTCCTTCCACCTCTCTCTCTTACTCTCCCTCTCTCTCTAACCTGCTGATGCACACCTGGCCACCCTCTCCCTGGCCCACATCACAGCCACCTAACCCTAGAAAAACCCTAGCCCGAGCTACCCATCTACCCTAGCCCGAGCTACCCCCTCTCCTTTCTCTCTTCTCTCTACCGCGTGCTAGCCCCACCCTGCAGCTACTCCACACTGTCCCCACCTGTAGCCTCCCCTCTACCGCTGCCCAGCCCCAGGACAAGCCCCAGCTCGCCCACGTGCTCGAGAAGAAAAGGGAAAAGGCCGAAGCCACTTTCCCCAACCCCCGACTCCCACACGGCATCGTATCCCTCTACCTCACTTTTCCCTCCTCCCCACGGCTTTCCAGCATCGCCAGATCCACCCCAAGCTCTGCCGCGCTTTCCCCTTCTTCCTCTCCATCGCGCAACTCCTGCCGCCAGTCCCCGCTGTCTATCGTGTCGCCCCTCCATTCTAGCCGCCGAGCTCGTCGTGGAAGAGGCTGAGGAGATCAAGGACGGCCCACTACATCACCCTGTACACGCCGTCGCGAAGGAGGAAGCCCCCAGGACCGCCAGATCCTCGCCGCTCCCCGAAACCCTAGATCGCCGGAGCGCCAGCATCGTCCATGATCCGCTGCACCCCTTCCCGTTCTGACACCGGCAGCCTCCCCGCGGTAAGCTCCTCCACCTCCTAGACAACCTCCTCTCTGCCGTACATCTCTAGCGCCGCCGTTTTTTCCGTCGAACGGTCTCAGTGTGTCGCCGCTCGCCGTTGTCTGCACGCTCTCCGCCCCGCGTCACACCCTAACTAGGCCGCGCCTACCTTCCTGTCAACTCCCTTTGCCCCGCCGCACTGGCTAGCACCTCAGCGCGGGCGCCCGCGACCCGGGTTCGAGCCCCCGCTCCGCGCCGCGCGCAGACCTGCCGCCAGACGGTGGAGAAGAGGAACAGTACGCGGCGCCTTTTTGCAAAAGCCCCCTCTTTTTATTTTCGCCCTCAACCCGCGGTACCTCGTGGCCCACTAGTCAGCCGCCCTGGCAATCTTGCCGAAAACCCCCTAGGTTCCTCGGGCCGTAACCCGCGGTCCAGCTTGCCCCCACCTGTCAGCCTCTGCCATCCTCACCACTGTCACGTGGGCCTTCGCCAGTTGGCCCACCCCGCAGTTGCACAGGCTAGACAGAGCCGCGGTAGAAAAAGATTTACTGCGTGCGTGGCCCCAGTCCGTTTGGTCCCACTTGTCAGTGGCTATGGCTCGGACAGGCTGAGTAAGAAAAGTTTGCCTGATGTCTGTTTTAAATAAACCTTTTCAAAATTGATTTAAATTCAAATTCAATTCAGATTTAAATAACTTTTCAAATACAAATCCAGATAATACAAGTAATATATGTTTTGGAAACAGAAAAATGTGAGGAATTCAAATATGCAATTCAAAATATTGTTTGAGCACTTTAAATTTTCGAGATGATTAAAATTACAATAAAATGCCCTTTTCCTTAAGTAATTAATAACTTTAATTCTATAACTCCAAATTGGGCAAATTATATGTCTAAATCGATCAGCGCGACGAGCCCATTCTATCTATGCAGTCCTTGTTCTGAATTGAAGCATGCATCATGTTGTTATTAAAAATCTGAACTGTTTATGACAATAAAACTTGGTTAAATAAATAATAAGATGCTTCTTTTTCTTGTATCCACACCTCACCTTTGCCATGCTACTTTAATGCCATGCAAATTGTGCATCATTCATCATGGCATGCTTGTTTGCTTGTCGCATTTTAATTCATATTCTTGTGCACTTTATTTATGTTGGCCCTTGTTTGTTTGGTTCTTCTTCGAATAGACGCCCAACAGGAGAATCACCAGGAATCACAGGAGTACTACCCAGATCCATCTCTCGCTTCAACTGAGCTGCCAGGCAAGCACTACCACATGCTTGCATACATACAGTACCTATTGCCTCTATCTTATTCTTGCATCATTGAGTCGCGATTGCATCAAATTGAATCCCAAGTACTGCATAGCCTTTACTTTTAAACCCCACCAAAGCTTGTTCCTCCATCCCATGAGCCATTACTACAGGAGTTGTTTGAGCCATGCGAGTCGTAGAAAAACATGTGTAGGGTATGTGAGTGTCTGATGAATAACGAGGTACCTAAACAACATAACCTGAGTAGTAATGGGATAACTAACGAAAGAGGCACCGGTGAGCAATATCTGCTATTTGGTTTTTCATGCTCACTTGTGTCCCGTAGGACCCCGAGTACTTGATTCCTGTTCCTTGACTATTCGCACTATCCACATCCGGGTGGCCTTATGGACCCTCCCTGAGCCAGAGCTTGATTCATTCTTATTTCTTGGGGCCACAAAGTAGTTTGGGGCTTTATTACTATCCTATACTTATGCCATGTTACTGTTTTATTAAGATTGTGCGAGGAGCACCTGTACTGTTTAAGAATTGCGGAGTGTTTTCGCGGTATCGACAAGCCCAGTCACATTTTCGGGTTCCTAGTCGTTTACAGCCATTGGCGCAAACCTTGGGTCCGTCTCGGAGCCGGCCAACTTCGTTGCGGGTAGCTTAATGGGGTGGCCCCCTTAAATACTTCTGAATCCTGTGATTGCTTTGTCGTGAATGCCTCGTTGGGTTTTGATTTAGTTTTTCCGAGGTTGATCGAGTGTGTTTTGCTATTCGTGCACCCCTGCAGGGTAAATCTTTCTGAAAGCCGTGTCCGCGGTTATGGACGACTTGGAGCACAGTTTCTCGATCATAGACAAGTATAACTAAAGTACCGCTATTAATTTGACCAAATACTTGACTAGTAAATAGTGCAATACTCATGGAATGGTTAATTAAAACTGCCAACGGATGATGGGGGTTTTCGTCCGCTTCCTCGTTGGTAAGCGAGGAGGATGGATCTGTTAATTACACTATTATAACTGTTGATCTTAATTCACGGACATCCGTCTATCATTGGTTAGGCGGATGGTTAGCGAGTATCTGTAGAATTGTTAGGTATTATGTTTTGCTGCAATTGCGTCACCCCAGGTTGTGTCCCCTTTAGTGGCATAAAGACTTGCTGAGTACCCCTAGGGTCTCACACGATAAATTGTTTGATTCAGATGAACAGGTGTAGCCGCAAGATGGATACTGGGTGGAAGATACAGATGATGTTGGCAACGATCATTCGGTGTAGAGATTCCGGGAACAGGGACCGTGAGATCTGTGGGCTGGATGTGTTTATTTATGGGGCATCTTATGCCGATTTGCTTCTTATCCGTACTCGGATCTTGTTTTCCGCTTCCGCCTGATACTCTGATGTGTGATGTATGAGGAGCTATCCTAAGTTATTATATCTATCTAGGACATTTGAATCTTGCCGTATGGCGTTGCAATATTTCTATTTCTTTTAGATGGAATGGCTCTGAGGACTGTTGTATGTGGCTTGCATACATACTCATTTGTGTATGTAGTTGATCCCTTCGCCTGCTAATTACGCCGCTCGTTCTTGTCCCGTTGTCTGAAAGTGGTTAGGACGGCCGAAAGGTCTACCGTGAGTGGCCCTGGGCCCCACCGTACTATTTTAACCACTTTCGTTCATCCAGGCATGTAACTAAGAGCGTAATTCATCGAGGAAGTTACATGAACACTAGTTAATCCATGTGTGGTTTGTAAAAAGAACACACGTGCAATGCCATTGGTTGATCCATATGTGGTTCGTGGAAAGAACACACATGCAATGACACTGGTTGATCCAAATATGGTTCATGACAAGAACACACATGCAATAACTCTTGTGGATACATATGTGGTTTGTGGAAAGAACACACATGCAATGAACTCTAGTGGATCTATCTTGGCATAATTTGATGTATGCCACGATGCATTTCATTGTAAAAGACACCCACTTTTCATTTTTATACTACTCAGCTTTGCCCCCTCCTCTCTCTCTCTCTCTCTCTCTCTCTCTCTCTCTCTCTCTTTCATAGAAGCCCAAACTTGTCCCGACTTTGTCTACTACGCCCTGATTGGTTGTCACAGTTGTCACGCGGATCGTGCGCACAAACCGTTGATCCTGTGTGATCCAACGAGGCTCATTGCACACGTCGTGCCCTTCATAGGACAGCGCGAGACAACACAAGTGTCTCCCTCAACGAGACTTATACAAGAAGGAACACGATGGCGTCCATGGAAAAAGTCGTCGAGTGGTCATGTCATGTTTATTCTAGTCTGCAAAGGCTACAAGTCTACTGCACGACAACTAGTCATCCACGGACCACCGGCTATACCATTTTGACTATGCAGCGCGCCTGCACTCTCACTTCCGTTAGGCCCCCACCACACAAACCTTCCATGCGGCAGCTGCAGCCGGAAGAGCTGTCAACCGGGGCCCTCGAGGAGGCCTAAACGTCCCCGCATTAAAAACCAAGCCTATCGGGTCCTCCATTCGCACTCATCCACTACTCTCTCTTCCCTATCCAGCAAAACCCCACAATCTTGAACATACTTGTACGAACCTTCTCCATGAAACCAGTGCGTGGGGGTGAATGTCTGGGCATCGCCGCCGGGGTGGTGCTTCACGCGGCAGATCTGGAGGAGCATCACGCAGCACATGCCGAGGAGGACGTGCAGTTCAACCCCTCGGGGGACCATGTGCACGCCAGTGCTGACGACTTCGGAGGCGCCGATGAGGGTGTGGAGTTCGAAGAACACTCTCCGCTCGTGTACCCGGAGGTACATCTATTTCTACATGTTTCATATTTTCTGCTCGAGCTTAATCGATCTAGGCGTCATAAAAAAATCTAGTCCTAATGATTAGATGCTACGTACGAACCGGTACATGGAGAGATCTCGTCTGTTCTAAATGAATCCACATTATTTATTTATTAATAAGTTACCAAGAACACAAACCACATTAATTTAGGAGCGAGCTAGGGAGACGGCCGTAATGAACTGTTGAACTTGTATAGACATGTTATTGCATCGAAAGTAACTTGGAATGGTGGAAGGAATATATATTTATTATTTTGCTCAATTAGGTTTGTATTCCATACATTACAGGTGTATTCAAGTGAGATGGATGATGACCCACAAGTATAGGGGGTGTATCACAGTATTTTCGATAAGTAAGAGTGTCGAACCCAACGAGGAGCAGAAGGTGCTGGCTAGTGGTATGGATCAGGAATTCTCTGTAAATACTTAGCAAACGGATTTTTAGGTTTTTTTTGATAAAGCAAGTAAACAAAGTACCAGTAAATAAAAGACAGTAGGAATAAATGCATCAAGTGGCCCAATCCTTTATGCAGCAAAGGACAAGCCGGTTGTATTACTTATGATGACCAAACGTTCTCGAAGACACATGGGAAGACTGTCAAGTGCTTTCGCTTGATATAGTTGATTAATCTTCTCTAGCTTGCTAAGTGTTGTGTGGGTGAACCTGTGCTAATGTACCGCCCATCCAAGACTAATACATACTTGTGATTATACCCCTTGCAAACATCCGTAAGTACAAGAAAGTAATTAAGGTAGAAACCTAACCACAGTTTTAAACTCTAAGACCCTTACGTCCCTTGTGCAATGGTTTCCTAACGGGGGTTCAGGTTTCTGTCACTCTGGCAACCCCTACGATTAGTAGCCAAATACACAATGCATTCCCCTAGGCCCATATAGGTGAAGTGTCATGTAGTCGACGTTCACATGACACCACTAGAAGAAGTACACCACAACTTAAATAACAATCTATTAAATCTTTCTCAACACAACTCCACTACTAACAACAAGAATTCTCCCATGTCCTCAAGAACAAAACGAACTACTCACAAGACATCATATGGATCATGATCAGAGATGGAATAATGATGTATAGCAATCTGAACATAAACAATAATTCAATGGTTCACTCAATAGCATCAACTACAAAGAGTAATCAACACCGGGAAAGTTTCCCCTATGAACTATGCAAGATTCAACCCAATTGTTACAGCAATATGGAGATGGTGATGAGGGTGCTGATGGTGATGATGGTGGTGATGATGATGATGATCCCGATGAAGTCCAGCTTGATCATGGTGTTGATGGCGACGATCTCCCCTCTCCGGGAAGGAATTGCCCCGACAGAAATTTGTCTGCCGGAGAGATCTTTCTCTCTCGGTGTTTTCTGCCCCGCAGAGGCGGCGGAATCTTTCTGTGGTCGCTCCCTGAGTCTTAGGGTTTCGGGAGGATGATATACGCCAGAGGGGAGAGGCTGGAGTGGGCCAGGGTGGCCACACCACCTCCTGGCGCGGCCTAGGGCTGCCCGCGCCAGGGGTGGTGTGGGCCCCCTGTGGCCCATCTCCACTCCGTCTTCTGGTATCCTTAGTATTCTGTAAAAATAGGATTTTCCGTATATTTTCCCGGATTTTCTGATCTTCGCGAATTTTGCCTCCAAACAGCACCTTTTCCATCAGAATCCTGACTGCAGCGGTCCATGCTCCGAAAGTCATCAACCATGCAAAAACAGATGAAATAACATAAGTATCACCTCTCAATACGAAATATATCAATGAATAATAGTGAATTAAGACATAGAATAGTGATGCAAAATGGACGTATCAACTCCCCCCAAGCTTAGACTTCGCTTGTCCCCAAGCAAAACTGAGCTCAATAAGCATGGCCTCAGGTTTATGGAGTGAAGAGTCGATAAAAGAATACGAACAAGAAGCATCACATTCATCATAATCATAGATCATAATAGAAGACAACTCACTATTATATAACTCAACTTGTAATAATTAACGGAAAGACAATAAAGATACATAAAGTGAATCATAATTGGTAATGGCAAACTTAGCTCTTGCTCGAAGAATAGTTGATAATTTGCTGGAGTTCACAAATAACTGGTTTTCAATGATAGATTTCAAAGGAGTAAACATCAAGATAAGAGCAATGTGCAAAGTAAGGAACATAAAACATGATTGCATAAATCATCATATGAATGAAACACAACAACTCAAAATACTTGCTGAGGTAGAAGGGAGTAGGTTTACTGACTTAACTACAAAGTAAAAGAAAGGCCCTTCAAAGAGGGAAGCAGGGATTGCAAGTCGCATAAAGAGCTCCCAAAAATTATGGTAATTACTAGCTTTCAGCTCTCATTGCCCCTATCATAGGCATCTTTAGGTGATTAAGGTTAAAGTGATCAAATATGAGGATATGCATTGACAAGTTGTAAGTTGAGAATCTCATGTCCCTTGAATATGAGGGCCGCTCCTCATGCTACTCAAGTTTAGTCACCGGTAAGTTCTTGTCATCGTAAGCATATGTGTATCATAGAGAACCGCCAATGGGGTACCCCTTGCCCGATGATACAGAAGAATCCCCATATCAAAATGACAAGGCAAGCAGACAACAAGTATCTCAGCAATCTTCTTATTTACCATGGGAATATGGTGCTTTTTTCTCTCTTTCCTCTTTTCATAATATCTCCTTTTTTTCTTTTCTCTTTTTCTCAATCTCTATATCCTTTTTTTATAAGAAGAATGCTTCATAGATACTTGTTATGGTTACGCTGCAGGTTTCCACCATGTCAGCATGGATTAGACTAGCGGCCTTCTCTAACACACATGCATAACTCCATGGACTTACAAGCTCCCCTTTCATTTCACACCGACGACATCCATAGACAAAAGAACATGATATCAACTAGGTACAAAGTACCAGTGCAATGTTGAAAGCATTCCCCATGACAGCATGGTTCTGCTAATCCACAACTTACAAAGCGTAAGCATATATGCAACATAGGTGAGCACAATGGTTCAAGTTTATTAAGTGCAAGAAAGTAAAGTGTGCCATCAAGTTCGTGAGAGCTTTAATCACTAATTTTCACATAACAAGTTTAATTTGGGAGGTAGATAAAACAAGAATTTACTTGGAATAGCAGTAATGCTACTAGGTAGGTATGGTGGACACAAATGGCAAAGGTTTTGGTTTAAAGGAGGTGGATGCACGAGAAGAATATCCTCTCAGTACAGGTTTTTTGCTAGCAAGGCTGGGTAGCAAGTATAAAAGTTGAAGGAAACAAACAAACATACAAGTGATAAAGACAAACATGCAATCTTCCTTGGAAGCACAAAAGATCTTAACTAGAGAATACTAAACTTATGAGCAAATCAAGAAAGAAAGATGATGAAATTATTTTTCTTTAAAGGTACTTTTATCTTTTCTTTCAACTCTCAAAAATAGTGTGCTACTGACCGAGCCAGGTTTGCCGAAACCAACTATATTAACTCAATGATCCCAAAGTGATACCAAAACTAACAACAAGATCAATCATATAACCATGAATTGAAAACTAATATAAGCTATGCAAAAGAGTGAATGGTAGAACTTCTCATTAATATTTCGTAACGGCAACTCACACCAAGGGATACATATCTAACGAGAGAGGGGACACTTCCATAATGCAAACCATCCTACATAATAACTTCTCTATTAATGTATGACTCTACTAATAAGGTAAAAAGATAGAAGATAGTGATGTGATACCGCGGCACTCCCCCAAGCTTGGAACAAACCAAGGGGATGCCAAACCTGATGACGAATTACTCATTCGGTGGTGGTGGTATCCTCTCATCTTCGTCCGTCTTCCAGGGTAAAGGCTTCCCATCAATAAAGGACATCGTGGTTTCCAACATCCTGAAACTTGCAGCAACACTTATGCGTTTAAACCTAGCCTCATACTCACAGTTTTAATTTTGAACGTCATAGAACTGTGCTTGCAGTTTGTCGGTTGTTTGGCAGAGTGAGAGGACTTCTTCTTTGAGTTCAGCAATCTCCTTTTGGTGCTCGGTGATGAGTTCAGAACAAATCTTATGGATGATATCCACTTCGTGCTCTGTCATCTTCTTGTACCTAAAGACTTCTTGCTCCAGTGCTTCCATCCTATCCTCCAGACTTCCTTCACCTTTAGGGCCTTGAACCTCTTTAATCCGGACCTCCCCATCTTTGAGCAACAACTCCTTGGGATGAATCTTCAACTCTCTCATGTATGGGTTGATGATATCTTTTAAGTAATCTTCCTCGGCTGATCCAGTGGAAGACATTGTGGCTCCAAATCTGGGATTCTACTTGGCAGAAACAGATCGAAACAAAAACACGACAAAAACACGATATACGAACCTCAGGGGATCCGGGGGGTTATATATTACAAAGTTTCATGACAAGAGGAAGGTACTGGGTGAAAATGGGTCGGAGACGGAGTCTGGGGTGGGCCCGTGCCACATGGTGGTGTGGGCCACCCTGGCTCTGTTTCCGTTCCATTTTCGCTTCGTAACTTCCATTATTGACTGAAAACTACAAAAATATAGTTGGATAGTATTTTCGTGGAACTTTTCTTACCAGAACTGTTACCTATTTGAAAACGGACTCTGCCGGTCTCTGAATTTGGTATCTAGTAGATTCTTCCGGAGTCACCACTTGAATAACATCAATATCTTCATCTTTATACACTTATTACTTGAGTCATAAAACCCTTCTCTTCCTTATTACACCATTATCTCCATTTCCTGGAAATGTCTTTCACACAAAACTTCACACAGTTCTCATTAGCAACATTAGTATAGGTGAAGTGATAAAACCATTTAAGTCCAACTTCAACTGAAAACCATCAAAACATAAGCTACTGTAGCAACTCCTTCCAAAAACCCAAAAAGAATTCAAAAAGGAAATCGAATAAAGAAGCAAATGCAAGATTGACAAAATCTGTCAAAACAGACCAGCAGGTAAAGATAAATTTTTTCGAAAATCTTCTGTTGCTCAAATCAAAAAGTGCAAAACTAACGAAAGTTAAATAACAACGTGGGTCAGAAGCACAAAAACTTACAGCTCAATCCCACATACAGAGATCTCTCACGAATGTTTATGGTGGGGCACAAAAATCTGTTTCGTGACAGCAACTTCCCCAAATATTACTTCTCTCTCATTAGAGGTTAATCTTGACACAAAAACCAAAAAAAACGGATAAGGAGCGGTTATTACCAAAGTAATAACTTCCAAGACTCAAAGAAACAAAAACAAACTGAAAGCAAAAACAAATTGGGTTGTCTCTCAAAAAGCTCTTTCTTTATAGCCATTAAGATGGGCATGATAATTTTGATCAAGCTCTGATAGGGATATGAATTGAAGTGAAAGAGAGCATTAAGAAGCAAAAACACACACACACATTTAAGTCTAACCCACTTCCTATGCAAGGTAATTTTGTAAACAAACAAGTTGTTGAAACCAAAGGCAACTTGCATAAGAAGACAAAAGAAGTGCAACATAAACTTTCAGCATAAAACGAGGAAACTTGATATTATTGAGATGTATAAGAACACTTTTCCCTCTTTCATAGTAACTTTCAGAATCATGCATAAACTTAGCAATATAGCTATCACAAGGACCATCATAGCAATGATCACTTATTCTAATAGTAAACACAGGAATACTAGCTCTCATAACACTACTTTGTGAAACAAAATTAGAGGTATCCTTACAAAGGATAGTGTGTCCCTCTTCTTCATATTTGGTGACAAAATCTTTCACATTTGCTATTATAGGTTCATCAACCTTTTTTTTATCAGGTTCAACAGCTTTACTTGTTCTTTCATTAACCATACTAGCTATCATAGAATGTTCCTTAATCTTAACTGGGAAAGGCATTTTCTCAATATAAGGTTCAGGTAAAACATGATTAGCAGTATAAACTTCAGTATTTCTTGTAGGAACACTCTTAGCAACATCTTTATAAGGTTCATGATACTTATTCCACTTCTTTTTAGGTACTTCAATGTAGGAAGCAAAAGCCTTAAAATAAGAAGCAATAGCTTGAGAGTCTAGACCATAAGCATTTTTAATATTTTGAAAGTCATCAGTTCCCATAAAAGATTCAATGCATTCATAATCATAATTTATACCTGACTTTCTACCTTTGTCATTCTTCCAAGCTTCAGCATTGTCTTGAATACGGCCCAGAAGATCCCATTTAGCTTCTTCTTCCATGCGAATGAATGATCCAGCACAAGAAGCATCCAATAAATCCTTGTCATGTAGAGGGAGCCTTGCATAAAAGTTGTTGATAATAATATTGTTGGGGAGCTCATGAATGGGACATTTGAGCATTAGTAACTTCAATCTCCCCCAGCTTGAGTTGTACCCTCTCCATCAAGAGGCCAAAAGTTGTATATTTGATTCCGATCTTTATGAATCTCACTAGGAGGATAAAACTTTGAATAAAAGAGAGGCACTATTTCCTCCCATTCCAGAGCTTGACCATTCTTCAGCAGCTTATACCATTCCTCAGCTCTTCCTTTTAGTGATAATGAGAATAACTTCTTCTTAACTTGATCTGTAGTAATACCTGCACACTTGAACAACCCGCATAAGTCGTGTATAAAGAGTAAATGATCACCGGGATGGATAGTTCCATCCCCAACATAGTAGTTATCCATAACACGATCAATAATTCTTGTAGGTATTTTAAAAACATCATTCTCAGCAGGTGGTGGCTTATCTACTACCTTAGCAGTGGTAGTAGCATTACCAAAGAAGAAACTCAGCGAATTATCCATAACGAAAATAAAGCAACTAGCAGAAGTAAACAATACTCACAGTAAAAGTTTCCTTTACCAGTTCCACTCTCCAATAGCGCTTCACTCCCCGGCAACGACGCCAGAAAATAGTCTTGATGACCCATAAGTATAGGGGGTGTATCGTAGTATTTTCGATAAGTAAGAGTGTCGAACCCAACGAGGAGCAGAAGGTGCTAGCTAGTGGTATGGATCAGGAATTCTCTATAAATACTTAGCAAACGGATTTTTAGGTTTTTTTTGATAAAGCAAGTAAACAAAGTACGAGTAAATAAAAGACAGTAGGAATAAATGCAGCAAGTGGCCCAATCCTTTATGCAGCAAAGGACAAGCCGGTTGTATTACTTACGATGACCAAACCTTCTCGAGGACTCATGGGAAGACTGTCAAGTGCTTTCGCTTCATATAGTTGATTAATCTTCTCTAACTTGCTAAGTGTTGTGTGGGTGAACCTGTGCTAATGTACCGCCCATCCAAGACTAATACATACTTGTGATTATACCCCTTGCAAACATCCGTAAGTACAAGAAAGTAATTAAGGTAGAAACCTAACCACAGCTTTAAACTCTAAGACCCTTACGTCCCTTGTGCAATGGTTTCCTAACGGGGGTTCAGGTTTCTGTCACTCCGGCAACCCCTACGATTAGTAGCCAAATACACAATGCATTCCCCTAGGCCCATATAGGTGAAGTGTCATGTAGTCGACGTTCACATGACACCACTAGAAGAAGTACACCACAACTTAAATAACAATCTATTAAATCTTTCTCAACACAACTCCACTACTAACAACAAGAATTCTCCCATGTCCTCAAGAACAAAACGAACTACTCACAAGACATCATATGGATCATGATCAGAGATGGAATAATGATGTATAGCAATCTGAACATAAACAATAATTCAATGGTTCACTCAATAGCATCAACTACAAAGAGTAATCAACACCGGGAAAGTTTCCCCTATGAACTATGCAAGATTCAACCCAATTGTTACAGCAATATGGAGATGGTGATGAGGGTGTTGATGGTGATGATGATGATCCCGATGAAATCCAGCTTGATGATGGTGTTGATGGCGACGATCTCCCCTCTCCGGGAAGGAATTCCCTCGGCAGAAATCTGTCTCCCGGAGAGATCTTTCTCTCTCGGTGTTTTTCGCCCCGCAGAGGCGGTGGAATCTTTCTGTGGTTGCTCCCTGAGTCTTAGGGTTTCGGGAGGATGATATACGCCATAGGGGAGAGGCTGGAGCGGGCCAGGGTGGCCATACCACCTCCTGGCGCGGCCTAGGGCTGCTCGCTCTAGGGGGTGGTGTGGGCCCCCTGTGGCCCATCTCCACTCCGTCTTCTGGTATCCTTAGTCTTCTGGAATAATAGGATTTTCCGTATATTTTTCTGGATTTTCTGATGTTCGCGAATTTTACCTCCAAACATCACCTTTTCCATCAGAATCCTGACTGCAGTGGTCCATGCTCCGAAAGTCATCAACCATGCAAAAACAGATGAAATAACATAAGTATCACCTCTCAATACGAAATATATCAATGAATAATAGTGAATTAAGACATAGAATAGTGATGCAAAATGGACGTATCAATGGACTCTGACAAGGAGACCAGGGACAACAAGAGCCGCCATGTCATGAAGAAGCTCAAGAGCGGGATAATCCATTTCCGCACTCGACTTGGGGAGCTCAGGTGTCCTTTCTGTAAGAAAGGAGTCAACCCGAGGATTGCCAGCTTGATTCCGCATGCGGTTGGCATCGGTTAAAGCCCGGCTAGTAAACACAAGTCGGTGACCAAGGCTAAGCACGCTGCTTATGGCAAGTTCCTGAGGGAGTATGTCAAGAACGGCCTAGTGTCCCCTTACTTAGGAATCAGCAACTTCTAGCCGACCAACCCCATCACTGTGCTGGCTCGGCCACTAATAATATTTAGTTCTCTTACCGTATCTAGACCCTTAAACTATGGGGATTTCTATTTTCATACCCTTCAAAATATGTTAAAGTTCATCTGTTTATGTTGTTAAAGTTCCGGTGGCATACTCGTTATTTTGCATGGATAGAGGGGTGCCCCCGATAGATATAAGGGTTCTCCTGTCCGCTAGATCACAGAGGATCAACGGTTGGTGGGAAAACCTGAGTACAACTGAATCACCATGGTTAGACACGTGGGAAAAACGTGACTCACGGTCCGCGTGTGCGGTGCACGGGGCGGTAGCGGACACGTGTGGCTGTGCACGGCGCATTAGCGTACGCGGTGCACAGTAGTGCAACGAAACACCGCTTCCCTTCTCCTTTAATAGAGGCCTCCCCACTCCCACTAATCATCCACTCGCTGACTCCACCGTCTCCACTGTCCCATCACCTTCTGCAAACGCCCAACAAAACCCCAACCACGCCGGCGATGGAGAAGATCGGCGCGAGGCCATCGGCGCCTCCAAGGCCACTGGCGAGGAGCCCCCCGTCCTCGTCCCCGCATCCGCCATAGCCGCCGGCCAGGAGGCACCCGCCGGTCTCGGACAGATCCTGCTCGGCTGGGACCCCTACGAGGAGGTTGTCTACATAAGGCCAGAGAACCCCTACGACACCAGCATCGCCGACCCGTGGTCTGAGGTAACCATGGTTTTCTCCCCTTCCCTTGTTCTTCCCCCGTTCCCATCGTTGGATGCTAGATCGTATGTTATTAGGGCTCGATTGTTCTTCATTTTAACAGTAGCTAATCCTATTGTGTTAGATCTCGATTTTCGATGAATCCCCCTGTTCGTAGTTGGGATCAGTATTCGATTTGGTTTGAGATTTGGTGAATAATCGGGAGATCTCATTCGGTTAATTTATGGAAAAATCAATCCCGATAATTAAAGTTTCTCAATCATGTCCTTATTTCACTCTACTGTTTTTTTCCAACCGGAGGATAGCAGCGACCTCCGCAGCGACGACGAGTCGCAGGACACCAAGACTCGTCATGTGCTGAGGAGGCTAAAGTCCGGTCAGTACAACAACTTCTTCGCCGGCGACGTGTACAGGTACCCCTTCTGCCCCACCAGGAGGCTCCGCGGCACGGACTTCAACTCCCTCGTGAAGCATGTCGAGGACGTGAGGACCTGCGGCGAGTCCATGAACGTCCACAGCTTCAGGGACAAGCACCAGGCGCTCGGTCTTCACCTCCGCAACCTCCAGAAGGTGGCTATCGAGGAGGGTCGCATGCCCCCGATCAGACCCAAGGTGCCCAAGGTCAAGGGGCTGGGCAGCAAGAAGTGGAGGAGGCGCTAGAGGGAGGAGGCGGATGCCCTCCTGGAAGAGGCCACGAGGGGCCACTGATCAGCTGCTGTTGCTACTGTAAAGCAGCTTCTTTTGTCTTGTCTGTGTTGAAGCAGTCCGCTGCTGCTGCTGCTGAGCAGCCTAATTGTCGAACCTCATTAAGTATCGTACTATATAACCTATATAAGCTGCTTTATCTACATCTGCTCTGTTTACTGAATTTGTTTATGGTGCTGGTTTGTTTTGCTGCTCTAGATTTGCTACTAGATTGGGGAAAAACAATCGCAAAAGGAACAATGAATGAAGAGAGAAGCTGCTCTAGATTCCCTACCTTTTTGGGCAAAAAAACACAATTGTTAGAGAGAGAGGAGAAAAGGCGCTCTTAAAAGGGCCAAATAACAAAAAAAAACTTTCACTTTAGGCGTCATGGCGCACGTAACGGCCAAGCCTTTGACCAAACGGCACCCCCTCCGAGCGCATGTGAGGGCTTCAGAATATCGGGAGGGCAAAAGTGAGGACAAACGAGACACAATGTTGCTATAGCTAAATCTTACAAAAAGCTGAATTTGGCTTTACCATGCAATTTGGCTAGAGCTCCACAATGTAGCTATTCTAAATCCCTAAACTATGTGGTGCGTTGAAACCTAATGCTTTTCCACCGACACGTGTGTTGCAAAGTTTCTTGATCGTGCATGCTTACACAAGTGGCCTACAAATAAACTTATAGAAGCATGGACAAACGAGCTTCATTTTGACAAATTCGAGACAAGCTTTGCGCAATCGGTAGGCCTGGTCAGCTAGGCGGCTGCCCCAGGGTGCAGGGATGCTAGGTCCATGTCTATGCTTACACTTCTTTAACTTGTTAGGAATTAATAATAACTGTACACTTCCTTCTGTCCTGTCACGTTACGTCATGTCAGCACCGCGCACCCACTGCGGATCGGCAATGGGACGGTGGTCTACGTGACCGGTCTCTGCCACGCCAAAGACACGTCGCACACCCGTCCCATCGCCTACCGGGACGGGCGCCGAATTTAATCGCTAGGATTGGAAACCATCGGTGCTCGCCTGGTCAAACATGCTTCTACATGGGTATGACCGGAATATTGGTAAACGGAATTTAAGCATCGCCTTCTGTCTCCTCAGCACATCACTGTGCAAAAATCCCCAACTCATTCCTTCTGCCGGTGCCGCCACCGCAAGAACCCTCGACGCTGCCGCAGGCACCGCCTCCGCCTGGCCATACCACCGCAACAGATCACTCCACCTCCACGCCCAGTCCCAGCCACCGCTACCAACCCTAGGCCACCGCCGCCGCATTAACTGCTACCATGGACGCAGAGTACGGCGTGTTCGGCGACGGGAGCGACTACACCAACGAGTACACCATCACCGCCCATGGCACCACCAAGCTGACGATCGTCCACACAAATGCGTCAGCGGAGGTGGCCAAGGTCATCGCAATGTACGAGCGGTGGCTACAGGATCCGATGGACAGGTACAAGATCGTCGGCCTTGACCTCGAGTATACCCGAGATAGGAAGAGGACGGCGCTTTTGCAGCTGTCCATGTGCAACCACTGCCTACTATATACAATATGTAGGGCCAAATCTATATGCCCGGAGCTTCGCGAGTTCCTACACAGGAGGGAGATCTACTTCCCCAGTGTCGACATCAAGAACAACACTTCGAAGCTAGAACGGGATCTCCTCGTTCATGTCATCAATCACGTCGATCTCCAACGTTTGTGGAGGTACCCGGATGGCGGTACAGGGAAAGCCGGCATGGCTAGACTCACTTCCGACATCATCGACCGTGAGTACGCCGGCATGAAAATCAAGTTCCCTAAGCACCTGCACGAGCGATGGGATTGGAGGCACCTGGATTACGATGCGATCAAGTACGCAGCCAGGGACGCGTATGTTTGCTACGAGATGCTCAACAGGATATGGCGGGTGGGTGAGTGGCTGTTTACGACTACTAGTTTTGCATTTCGTTCCTAGTTTTATCCCGCCTATATTTTATCTCGCATGTATTTTCTAAGCATTCTGTGTGTAAGAACCAAGCTCGTATGATCCCTGTGCTATTAGCTACTTAACCTGTATGAATTACATTCCCCCTTTTGTATGCTCAACATTCATTCTTACAAATTCTGTCTATGCCATTTGCATGCGGCAGAATCCAGGACTGACATGCATAAGGTGTGATACAGTCATAAGTCATAACCAAACCCAGATTATAGAGAAGGATACAGTCATAAACCAGATTATAGTTTGACAAAGGTAATACACAGCACTTCGTAATTGCTCACATAGTGTACTTACGAAATAACATGTTTTCATAAACACAACAATCATGCACTAATAGTCTACATCCCAGCCTATTGGAGAAGGCAACCGATCCCAGGATGCCTTCGGTCGCTTGCCCCGGTTTGTAGATTCATCTACGATCCGACATCTGGGACAAACAACCTGCCTTGGTGGTGGTTCAATGATGCGATGCCTAGAATGAGATTTTACAATCTGGCTATACAACTCGTGGCTAACATACCCGTCAATTGCAGCGTACTTCAGATTAGGTTCAGAAAGTGGCTTATCCTCCTAGTAATCCTGATCTGAACGCCTCCACGAACATATCGGCAATCTGTCCTTCATGTCAGCGTACCATGGGTCTATGAGTTTGGAGGCAAGAGCGGCCATCCCGGTCTTGCCGCCCTTCGTCCCTGGGATCCAGTAAATTTCCTGGATGTCCACTCTGCAGTCCTTTGGGATTCTTATGTTAACAATCGGGCTTTCAAGTAGTTTACTATCATTCGTGATGTCAACACTAGTAAATGTTATGTGCTGGTTCACGAGAAAGTCATGAAACAGATCCCTAATGCTTTCGCCCCCCTACATGAAAATGAATTCAGACAAATAATATAGAAATAACTTTTGCAAACAGACGGTTCAGAAACAAAAAGACAGCAAAGTCTACCAGATCCCGTCAGCCCCCTTCTCGCAAAACGGCTGGTATACGAGGACGTGCCCCTTCATGGAGAGTTGCACCACGGCGGTCGCGGCTGTACTCGAGGTCGAGACCTACCAACCTATTTTCTTCAAACTGCAGCCAACTCATGAAATTATTTAGAGTGTTCCTCACCGTCCGAGGGTCGGTGGTGTAGACGACATCAATCTTCTTCCAGCCATATACTTCGATGTCGAAGTGCGCAGTTTCTTGCCTGCCGTCGTTTTGGACGTCCAGAGCGTCCATGACTACAGGCAAGAGGGAAAGGATACGGAGGAAGAAGGTGATGTGGTGGTGGAGGAAATGGATGAGGCCGTGGAGGAGAAAGACGATGAGGCCATGGAGGAGGAAATGAGACGAAGAAGTGAAAGATTGGAACTGCCCTTACCAATATCTAGAATGGTGCACGATCGTTCGTAGTAGGGTGAAGGTGGCGAAAAACGGCGGTTTTACACGTCGACGCTAGCACTTCCTAAAATTTGTTCTGCGCCACTTGCATGCGGTGGAATGAATTCAAACGTATGCACGTTTGTGCGTGCCGACCTTCACTCACTAACAGGAAGGCCGCACATTTCCCTTTTGCGATTTATTTTTTCACTTCCTCTAAACGGTTATGGTGCCCGCCCTCAATAATTATGCCCCCCTTCTTTTCTTCCACGCGGACGAGAATCGGCGGCGGCAGCGGTTCCTTGTAGATTCTCTCCCCACTCGAACAACTGCCCCTGTCCCTGATTCCACCCCCTCTCGAATCCATCCGCCTCCTTATCACAACGCCTCCATTAATCTACCGGATTCCAGACTCCATTTGCCGCTATGGGTAGAGCTTAGGGTAGCAGCAGGCTGAAGCGAAAGGCATGCGACGACGACGCGGATGGCTAGGGCGACCGCTACCGCGAGGATTGGGGATGGCCGAACCTCAGCACCGCGAACGTGCACAGGATCGCCTCGGAGTTGGACATCATCTCAGCCGGCTGCCTCGCTCGCTGCATCCCTGGCTACCGCGTGACGATGCAGAACATGGATGAACATCCGTTCGGCACGCCAGGCCTTCTTTACCCTGATAGCAGCAAATGGCCAGACGACCGCGATGGCCACGTAAGTTCCAGTATCTAGCTTATTCGTTCAGTCATATCGTTGATTCATATGTGCTGAACTCTCATCGGAATCCTATGTTCCTTTCGTCGAACGTGTTGTGTGCACACATGGTTTGAACAAATCGAACCATTTAAGACTATTCTATACAGCAGAAGCTCTGCTCGTACCTGATATTCTGGTATTTTCGTAGTGACATAGTCTTACTTTAGGTGATAGACGAGTTGTCAATTTTGATTTTGCAATGGAATGCCTGCTAGGTGATATTCTGTTTCCTAAAATAAAAACAAACAAATTAGACGATTTAAGGCTGTTATGCCCTGAGCTGTTTAATTATGATCATCGTCAGGAGTTTGTTCTGGGGGGCTCTGCTCCTACTCCATATATTGAGTATCTTCGTAGTGACACAGGCACAATTTAGGCGATATCTGAGGAGACACTCGTATTTAGGCGATATTTTGTGTACTTTAATCTAAATGTCCAGTTGTCAAATTGTATTTGCAATGGAATCCATGCTAGGTGATTATACCAACTGACAACAAACTCTGCAGAATATTCATGCAAAACTAATGCTGCTGGATAAGTGGTCGGAATCAGTAGTGGTGAATATCAAGGAAGAAGAAGAGATGGAAATGGGAGATGACCAGAACTGGGTGGGTGGCAACGGCGAGTGGCTGGTCCTTTTATCCCAGGATGGGAGTACTTGGACTCTAAAAAATTGATACAGATCGAAGAGACTTGCAGTGCCATCTTTGAAAGGTGTCGGCATTACTGCATTCAACAGCGGGTGGTCGCCGCCCATTTCTGAATTCGCTTACAGGTTCAACATGGCAGAACTTGAGCTCGTGAAGGTACAACTCCCACATAGACCGCGGGAGGGGGCGTGGAAAAACTGGGAGTACGACCTCTTAGCGGTGTTCGACAAGGCAATCACATTCATTAGATGTCAAGAAGACAAGGAATGGACAGTCTTGCGCGACGACTTCCTGCGGCTAGAGAAGTATGTCGACGCCATCTTCACCTACGGTTACTCTTCGTACAGACCGCAACGCATTTATGCGGTCACTGAACCTAGCGGCGACGTGCGTGTTTGGGAGCCGTCCATTTGGGGTGAGTCATGGTGTCATATAGCATGTAAAATCCCATTCAAAATTCTGCTTACTGACTGTTAGTAACACATAGGTACCCACGCAGCCCCGCGCATCATTCCAGCTCCGGTCATCGAACTTGGGACACATCGCTGGTTCCTGGCACCTCTCGGAGACAACACGGAACAGGATGATGAACTCTTGTGGATTCATATCAGGGGAGCACTAAACAGTGTTGGTGATACAATAGAACATATGGGGACACAACTTTCTTCATACCCATCGCTGCGGTGTCACGTTTTCTCGAGGTCCGGATGCCCATCTGAAGACCTAGTAGAGCAAGTCTAGAGCAGAGTCAACAATCTGAAGGGACAATCTGTGCTTCTTGGGATCAACTACCCTTTCTTTGTCGGAGCCCCTGGAGTTGTTGAACCTGTAATTGCTCAGGCAGCCCTGGCCCCTGATGCTGCTGCTGCTGGTGGTGTTGGTGGTGGTGGAGCTGACGAAGAACTAGCTGCCGCTCCTCCTGGTGAAGCTGACGAAATACTTGGTGATGCTGCTGGTGAAGCTGACGAAATACTTGCTAATGCTGCTGTTGGTGAAGCTGACGAAATACCTGCTGAGGCTACTGCCGGAGTCCAGGAAGAACATGCTGGTGTTGTTGCTGAGGTGCCAGCACTTCCAGTGTCGATAGCAGACTGTGTGTTTGCTGCACACTCACGCGCCTATCATGTTCACACTCCAGATCCAACCTAGAGCCAAATCCATGTCGGGGGGAGGGGGCCTACAATTGGCTCATCAGTGGGGTCGTACTATTTGAAGGAGAATGAAAGACGGCCAAACGCAGCATTCTGGTTCATTTTGACGATACCACCAGCTCCAGGGACCTAGTGCTCATACTGGCAGATCTGAACCATTTGTCTTTATCTTTATCATTAGTTACGCTTATGTGTGTAAAGACTAAGCTGTGCTTATTTGTGTAAGACTAAGTTAGGCCTAACTGCGTAATATTAAGTGAAGCCTAGCTTTTCTTTCCACGCCCATAACAACAGAATTGCAGCCTAGAACATACAAATGTAATGTGCATACCAGGCATTTTTGCTCAGGATAACAACCACTTCAAGCAAATGATACATCGTGTACGCATTTGAACACATCACTAGAATGTGCCACCTATTGATAATTGATGACATGGATCTAGCTTTTCTGCGCTTATTTGCATTGAATCGCTCATTGATTTGTTCACATATTTTTTGGCAATGGCTGATGAACTCCACTCTCTTGGTAACTTGCTTCGTCAACGAGCACTTGTTGATGCAATGCAAAGTACAGAACATGGTCGTCATCGTCATTCCATTTAGGTTCTCTATGTTTTATCATCACGGAGCTACTAATTTCAAATGAAAATCTAGTAAACAATATATGTGTACATTGTTAGAGTATGCTACGGCCACGGTACATACATGTTTTTCTACAATCACAAGAAGAAAACTTGATGCATTTTCACCTTGTTGGCGTTGTGCCGAACTAGGTGGATGTGGCTTTGGGGTTCGGAGAGGAAGGCGCCGTGGCTGGTGCGTGTGCGACCACGGCGACGGCGAGCTCGGATTCTGGAGGAGACCAACAGGACCGAGCATGGTCGGCATGGTGACAGATCACACCCGGGAATGAATTCCCGTCCCCGCGCCATGCCAATGGTGCAGTCATGGTGAGGGCGAGCTCTGATTCGGGATGGGGAGGAGAACGGGCTGAGCAGGTTTGTCCAAGTACTAGCTCCGCGCCATGCCCGTGACCACAGATTGCTGCCCCGGAGAAAGAAGCAGACGCGTAAAGGATGCATGCGCCAACGCTGCAAGCCTACATGGCAACCTACATGGCAGTGACGACGGCAACAACATAACGGCGAAAGCTGACATGGCCATTAGCCTGATTTTTTGTATTGAAACGTAAAGTTGAATTCGTGCCGAAAAGGGCCCTCTGAGTATTTGGCACGCCAACTATAGTCATCGCGGATGATATCAGGGAACTCGGGTACCGCGTTGCCTGGCCACCCCAACTTTCAGGCCGCAAAATGATATTCTCGCTTTGGATGTTGTTGATGTAGTGCGGTTGTGGTGAACGAGGGACACTTCCTGAACTTTATTATATCTGCATGTAAACTTTATCGTTCTTTCTGTTCTTTGCTTGAGACACCGTGAACAGTCGGGCGTTTGTCGACGATACAAGAAGAAGGGTTTAGTTCAGACGTGGGGACATGCAGGAAGGTCGTCAAGGTGCTCATAGCCTTGGGAATCCATGGAAGCTAATCGTGCCTCAGGACTAGCTTTGTACATAGTTATGTATTTGCTCATGGGCTCTTTGCAACTCACTAGGGTCCAAGAGGCGTACTGGAATGGCGAACCCTAGGTTTTGCCTTGATGTACTATACAAACTGCTCTCGATAGATTGCTAGAGCTAACACGCGTGCTTAGGTCAACGACAAATTAAACTTGTTAAGGAACCACCCAAAGCCCCTCTCTCCTTCCGCTCCCTCTCCACTCAAATTTGCCCTTAGGAAGTCGGGCTGACCCAAATCCCTGTCCATCTGGATTAGTCAAGGGAAAGGGACCAAAGTAATTGCTATGTGTAGATCTAAGGTTTACACTTGTGTCAACCAAGTGCACGGTTTACTAGCCCGTCCATGCTACTGCTACCTTCTTAATTCTCTTGCTCTAGCCAACCGTGGAGACAAAGGGAGGGGTGAGATGCTTCAAGGTGCTTGGCAGTGTAGGGTGGGGTGGGGGTTCTCTACTTTGATGCAGCGTCGCGGTATCAACCAATCGAGGACGGGGGGACCGCTCCGTGCCTTAGGTTCATGTGCAATGCTACTACAGTGGCACTTATGCAGAAAAGCACGGCTTCTGAGGCTACACTTTCTCCGGCAGGATACATAGCGTCGACTTCTGCCGTGGTCGTTGGTCATAAAGCCGGTCCATTTCCATCCTCCTTTGTACGGGACCTCCCTTGCGCCTAGGATAAGCAGCTCTTTGCCCCCAAGTGGTTCATCTCCGGGCATCGGGCTACTCCCAGGTAGTTCATCTCCGAGGGCGTCGAAATGACTGCCATCCGAGGCTCATCGCTGCTAGAGAAATGCCCTCGGGATCCTTTTTCAGTGCTCGGCGTAGTGCGTGTCTTGAAGTCGCCAACCCGTGACTGCAGAGAAGATGATCTAGAACCCAATCTTTTTTTGCATTTTGTCATAGTGTCTTTCTTGTATATTCCACGAGGTCTTTTCGAACATTAGGTTTTCCGTTTGGGTTCTACCAGTAGGTCATCTGTACCGGCCAGGGACCAGTTTTAGTTGTACCTACTAGCACTTTGCCCTTTTGCCATTCAATTTTTACCTTTTGGGCCGCTTCTGGCCCATTGTCACAAGCTAGCCTCGTTTAGAATGCAGATAACATATATTCATCAGAAACCACTGATGGGGGAGAGGTAGGGCAACGTGTCCACCTCGCTTATCGTCTCCTTCCTTTTAGATCGGAGGAGAGCTCGATCTATTCTTCCCAGGAGGCACGCATCCCCTTTCTCCCTTTCTTTGTTCCAGATGGATGTCCCTCCTCCCGTGCCCCCTCTCTAGCAACGATCCCAGGTGAACACACTGCCTACTTTTCTTACCATATGGGGACGCCTTTTGTGCCTTCGTCTGTAGATATGGATATAGGCATGATTCTCTTGCTGGACCGAATTTTATCTAGCGTTCTGTAGGTGCCGTACATTCCTGTTTCATATCTTCGTATTGGTCATGAGAGCCGGCGCATGCGTATCAGCGCATCGCGGGTATGGCAGCAATGGGATGGTCCTACCGATGACCAAATTCACGAACTAAGGATGGTTTTGGTGGATGATACGGTAAGCCCACATGCGCTTACCTTTGAAACACGCTCCTGTTAAAGCCCTTTGCCCCATTTTACTCTTCGATTTCCCTGCTCGCTTTCAACTGTTGGTATGCTCGTGTCTGCACATAATAGCCTAGGTTCTGCCTGTTGATTATAGACAACAACCTACTTTGCCTAATTACAGTTCTTAGTGCAGCTTCTACCCTTTTTCCAACCATATGTTTGTTATAGATGTTTATGACGGGCAGCTTAAATGCATATAGTTTATCTATCTATGTGGCCATGATTGTCACATTCATCTCACAAATTCTTCCTGCTCATAGTAGTGCGACCTTTCTGACAGGGCAATTCAATCTATGTTGTGGTACCACACCATCTTCTATGTTTCAGTGTTGATGTTATATACGAAAATGAGATATACGAACTAGCCATGTTTGAGGTGTCCGATCAACAATAGCATGTAAAACTAATTGAGAATCCTTACGTCATTAAACTAGAAGAGTTCATGGTTATTCATCCTATCCCGTTGGAGGCTTGGCCGAAGGTATTCCCACTGTGGACATACAGCCTAACACCAATTATTAGCCTGCCTGATCCAACCATCCATCCTACATAGTGCATAGGTGCGCATGTGTTGTACATGTTAATGATTTTGTAAGCATTTTACGTACATTCTACTATTTGCTTACAGTGTAGAAGCAGATGTCATGGGAGTTATCCGTGGCATCTCCGATGTTACCACTTTAGCCGTGCCTGGTAAAAATGTCCTCGCCGGTAGAAGGCATGTGCTCATTAATGATGGAAGGTATTGTTCTTGCTTGACATAGGTTACTCCTTACTTCTTCATTAGTACCACTTGCATTTTATTTACAGCGTATATTTTCCCAGCGATAACGAGGTTAGGATTACTTTGTGGGGTGAATCAGCCTTCTGGTTAAATGGACAAGGCATACGGTCTCTTAGCGAAGACTGCTCGATGGCTGCTATATTTGTTGGTCTGATTGTATCTATGGTTGAAGGCATGTCTTCTTGTGCTAACTAAAATTTCTCTAACCCATATCTGCATATTGTTTTCTTACCATTAACATGTCTAGGGTATCTTGTTACAAATAGGCTTAAAGGAATTATCAGGTTCATCCGCTTGTGGATGGTATATCGACAAAGATATAGAAAAAACTTATGTTTTATAGACTAGGTACATGGCAGAATATACCTAGATAGGTGTGTGTTAGCGTGGCATCTCTCCTAATTTTATGTTTTCTTGCTTCTATGCAGCCTTTTGTCCATGTTCTGGCCGATTGTACACCTGCCCCCGCTAAGGCAGATGACCCTCAGAGCAGCGCTTGATTTCCACCAGCCAGTCAAGGAACTCCCTGTGCTATTGAATACAGATGGCCTCCATCAGCAGGTATGCCCTGTCCTTTTATTAGTGGAAATCATACGGGTTCCAAATTCGAGTTGCGGTACTGCCATAGCCTTCCAGTTCCGCTGCATCGTGCGAATTTGGAGGCTCACTCCTGGACAAATATGGTGGTTTGCCTGTTGTATGGACTGTGGACGAAATGCCACACCTGCTGCTCCTTCACCAACTCAAGCGGGCAAGTATATATGCTCGGGTGCTAGGTGTCCCAGCACGGAAGCAACCCTATAGTAAGCACCATACGAAACTTCTCAGCCCATGTGCTATTGTAACCCAACTTTTGTAGCAATGATGCGGATGTTTTAGTAATGCTCTTTGTTATCCAGATACCGTGTGAGTTTTCTAGGCTCTGACAGCACGGGGGAGGCAGAATTCACTTTATATGGGAAGCTGGCCGAAAATTTGGTTGGTCTTTCAGCACGACAACTTATACTTAGTAACCTGAGAGCTGACATTGACCGCACCAATTTAGTCGTTGTGGCTGCAACTATTACGCATACGCCGCATGAGCTAGCTGGTATTGTCAAATGGAGATATAAGCTTGTTGTGTGTGTGTGATGCCCAACTGTTTTCAGAGAATTCTCTGGGAAAGTTATCATGTCTGCGATGTTGAAGACGCCTATCCCCCTGAGTGACATCAGATCATGCTCCAGGACATGCACTATATTTAGTCCAGCGGCTGGTTCACTACCCGTTAGCCTATGGTGAGTGTAAGCTGTGTATGGAACACTCTAGCTGGTTCACTGTCTGTTAGCCTATAGTGCATGTAAGCTATGTATGGAACACTCTAGCAGTTTCCTTCTTCTGGTAATATCCTAGGTGCCCTGCTTTTGCTTATATGCTTGGATACGGGCATCAGGTGTCTTATTACTATTAGAGATGTGCCAATGTAAATAGTCTGCTTCTGGTAGGTCCTAGCTTCACAACACTGTGTTTGCTGTTTGTTCGCACTTGGTATCTTCTCATGTAATGTAAACACCTGTGTTCTGCTACCAAATCGGTCTGTTTGTGTGGGCGCTGCTGCGAGTTCCTTATTTAGGCTATCCTACTGATAAAAACGGCCATGTGGTCACAACCACACCTTTAATCATTATGCCTTGTGACAGTATTTTGCTACGCCTGCAACTGTTGTTGAGCTGGATAGAACACCCATGTCAACTGTGTGATCTAATCTGTTTTTCTGTACTTCCTGATTGCTTGTTCAGATAGTTTGTTACACATCGCGGCTTGTTTGTTTCTCTGCATACGCGCAGTTACTACGTTCTCAAGTGCACGTTTAGAACAAGGGCTTAGTTTTGATAAATATGCTACTACCTAACTACTTAGAAATTCTTCTCTCTCTTAAATGGCCTGGGCCCATCCGGTTCTCGTGCAGCCTAGGTGCGGCCTCATAGGCCAGTTCTCATCTCGCTTTGTGCTATGGAGACGAAATAGATATTTACCACGGAGCTGGTCCACGCCTAGCCTTGGCTTCACTTTCCCTTTATGTTCGTTCTCTCCCCGCGATGGACCCAGGTGGATCGATCCTTGTGGCCGAAGAATCAACAGCTATTCTTTCAAAGCTGACTACGGTGGCCCCTGACCGCTCGGACGCCGTTCAAGTGAGCTCGCTTTCCTGCTACTTTGCCCTATTGTGTTGTAATTTGTATCTCGGTCAACGACTCGATTCAATTTTAAGCGTCGATGGATTAAGATGAAAATTGAGGCAAGTCCTGATGCTTGTTGTGCTCCACTTAGCCCGATGGAACCAATGGTAGATACCTAGAAAGTCGATTTGTTGTCTAGGGTAATACTCCTACTCTATGCTTGTAGGATTCAGGCAACTGTATATACATTTCCAGAGAAGGTCTCTTCGAGAAGGTGCTCCATGCCTTGGATCTTGAGGTTCATGAAGTGAAGTCATGCGCTATAGGCAACGGTCAAATGGTTGAATCTGTTTGTATCGATGTTCCAGCACATGGGCACCATCCAGCATTGTACTGGCAGGTTTTTTTGGGGACTATACTCTAACAGAGAAACAAGCTGTCAAATCAGGTAAGCTTGATGTTCTTGTCTACCTACAAAAGACAGACGTTATTCTTGTAGACGAAGTTAATCTCGGCAAGCTTGTGAAGTGTCAATCTGATCTTGCAAATTGTTAGCGCAAGTTGCTACCGCCTCGTCTTGGGCAAACCTATTTTAGGAACGGGTTAAAGGTTTGCAAAAGGAACCAACCATTGCGCATGCACAGATCACAAATCTTCTCAGCAAAGCAAAGGTGAAAAATTCTCTATCGTATACTTATAGATCGACTGCTTTCTGAATAGATAAAACCATGGAACCTGAATTCAGCTAAAGAAAACATAGCAATAGCGGAGCTATCCTATGAACTGAAAGTTCCCTTAGAAGCACGTAGTGAGTATTACCCAGCAGGATACCTGAAGAGTTAGGTGCAATTGGGCTGTACTAATTCACAAGCTAGGGATTCTATCAAAATAGAATCCGCCGGTGTCACACTAAGCAGTCTATTTACCCCCTAACTTCCATGTGACCAACTATCATGGTAAAGTTTATCTTATTATTTGCATATTTAAGGTACTCGGCAAAATAGTTTCGAACATGCATTCAAAATCTATATGTGTACAATTTCCCTTGCCAAATCATCGCTTTATGCCATGCGTTCAAGCCCTGCATTGTACGTTTTCCCTTCTTGTTCCTCTGTTTTTTCCTGCAGACATTCCATAGCCAAGAAGAGTTTAGAGACCCAGACTTGGCTGATTCATTGTATCCCTTCCTGTTCTGGTGTTTTTTCTTGCAGATGTTCCATACTAAGGAAGAGTCTAAAGATCCGGGCATGGCTGATCTCAAAACAAATGTGATTCCTCTTGTCGCACCTGCCATTGCGGAAGATACATCTACTCCACCAGAGGCTAAAGGTCGGCCTGGTAATAGGTAAACATGCTACTTTTTATGGACGCTGGTCCTGCACCTATGATGCTTGCTTCGGAGCCACATTATCTTCGCCTGCTATTTTACAGTACACTATGATGCAGAGACAACTGCAATCTAGGCGTCGCCACCACCACGAGAACCCTCTTCAAGAAATAGTTCTTGGCCACAAGTCTGTTTTCTCTCTTATATATAATGTAACCAATGCAACCAAAGCACCCGAGCTAACACACCATAGGTTAATTGTTTTCCATCAGGTTTGAAACATCGCGTGGCAAATCTACGCTGCTAGTGCTCGCCCCGCCTCCATATCTTCAAGTGTATTTTTGGTTCACATGCCTCAGGGTTCTTTTGTTTCTTGTTCCTGTCAGTTGTACACATGGATTTTAGATGGCTTTTGCCTGCTGTCAGCCGTGCTTTAGATGTAGCACATGGAACCTTTGTGCAGTACTCTGTGGTTCCTTTTAAGTCTAAGTTGGTTGACCTGTAATGTTACAATTAGTATTACATATTTTAACGCTTATGTAATGAAATTTGTTAGTTAACTGAAACCTTAGCAGCACACATCATTTCCTGTATAGAGATTTATCTCCGGAACCACACTAGCGCATCCTCTCCTGTGTTTATTTTCTGAACTGGAATCCACGATAGCTACTCCCCCGGGATGTTCATAGGAATACTGCATGCTAAGGATTAAAACTCATAACAAAACCATGGCCTTGTGCTCAGGCTGAACAAAGATACCTTCCCGCACAAACATGTGATAGGATGAACTATAAATGTCATATATACAATTGACAACACATAGGTTCAATCACATAGTATTACAGACCTAGTCTTATATTACACAATAAAAAGCATGCGCTGCTGCAGCCTAAACATATAGATTCAGTACACACTAAGAAGAGAATACACAAACTTCCTTATAGTTCAAGGACTAGCAGGACAATGCTTACATATCACGAGCCTACAACCAGATTACGCCGCTGATTAGCCTTGTTGTTCCATCATGGCTTAGGTGGCCAGTTCTCAGATAGGGGGAACACACGCCCAATCTTGTGAAAATTTCGAACACCCTGTACCCTTCTTTCAGATATATCCACCACGGCTATACCTGGATCACCCCCACAAATATAAGCACATACCGCCTGTCAAAAGATACAGATCGTACCTGGATATCATGCCACTCTGATGGCTGGAGTGAAAGCGCCTCCATAATGGTTTTATTCATCATATGCCCAAATGCAGCTACCAGGTAAAGACTTGCCTCTTGATTCCACTCTGCCATATCTCCTTGCCGAGTGAGTACCCACTTAACAAGCATTGCATTATCCACATAAACCACCACCAAATCACCTCGAGGATGCGATCCAACAGTGTATTGGAGGCAACCTTTAATCATCGTTCCCATTGTCCAGGGAGATCCACCACTCTGAATGTACCCTGTTTCACGTTAAAACAAACCATGAGACCTATCAGATACATCATGTAGATCCTAGAGCCAGCCTAGACACAATACAGGGACCTTTGGAACGTGCTTGATGATGAAAGAGCCATGGAATCAAATACATGTGGAACCCATCCTCTATTACTGAACACACAAACATGCACACGAACCCTTCCAGGAAGGTTAAATTTGACACCTTGGTAGTCTTGGTCGAACAATCTTGAAGGATCCTTGACAAAGAATGCACATAAAACATTTGTAGGCCCATTAGTAAGGGGTACTACAGCAAACTGCCCATACGTGTTGTCCTCAGGATTGTTCGACAGAGCAGGAACTAGACGCCCCACCGATGCAAATGCCCTCAGATTTAGAGAGTACGGGCAATTCATGTAAATCTTGCCCTGACGCTTGCCTTCCTCAATCCGACATATCACACGACCACCATAGGTGGCGAGAACATGCTTCTAGCAGAGGCTATCAGAATCAAATCTTCCTCGTATGGCCCGAGCAGAGTCATCGGTCGGAGTTACAGACAGGACTATCAGCCTTCTTTCAGGTTCATGTGCTCGTGAATTCTCGCACATGAAGCCAATGAAACAGGGGTTGTGATGGCTCACAAATCCAGAAAGATCAGCTAGAAGCCTAGCTATGTCCCGCCAAAAACTGCTAACAAAGCTAGCTCGAAGAAAACCTTTGCTTCCCTTAGTTCTCTTCAGTATCTCTCCCAAGAGGAATTTTGTCTGCAGCACTTCCTCACAGGAATTAGGTACATCTTCACCGGCTTATGATCTGTAGATTTTCAGCGATGATGAAATAAAGAAACAGATAAAATTAACACTACATCATCACCATACTTACATGTATAGAAAACATGTAGACTATTCTATGACCAAACATACATAAGTCAACAGCAGTTCGAAGCCATTAGACATAGCGGCGGAGGAGTAAAAACCTGGGCTCTACACTGGTGAGCAGAACCAACATTGTTTTTTCTCAGCATTGCTTTTTCTCGGCTGGCACTACCTATTGATCAGTGCAAACCTTACGAATGCACCAATACTTAGATCTTTACAGAGCACATTTGTAACACCCTCGAATCGGCCCTATAAAAGTTTTAGCGATTCCCGCCAAACCCGCATAGAAACGATTCAAAGATGCCCACCAGGCACTTGCGTGCAGGTGGAAAATGAATTAATATCATTACACAATAGTCCACGATGGAACCCACAAAACATATATATACAACAACGAATCCATGAGTCAAGATTACTGGTATACATTACAAAGATCCAAATCACCTTGAAAACGATACAACATCCGAGTACGAATAAGAAGCAAATTGGGCTAAGAGCCCTGAAGAATAACCAATGGCATCCATAACCCTGCCCAGGCCAAGCCAAAAGGGTAACCCTACTAATGACGTTGAACTTATACCTGTTACGTCAAAAAGGGGTGCCGACAAAGGGCAAAGGAAAAAGGGAGCGGTCAGTACTGAGACTACTACATAGTGAGTCTAGAATTCGGCGGCTCTCGCCTACACAGGTATGGTGGACTGAAGCGGTAGTGAAGCATGCAATAAACAACCTATAGAGACTCGATACAACCGTCGGCTATCGGAGAGGGATAAGAAAGACCTATTCGAAACCACCTGATACTAACACCAAACATACCCATCCTGGTATTTCCCCCTCGAGACCAATCGAGGAAGTCATGCCGAGGAAAGTCACACAATTGGCAGCTTCATTCCAGTATTAAGTTGCAAGCAACAGATTATTGCTTTACGAACTGCGTGTAAAGTAAACAATACGATTGTTCTATGAACAAAGGATTGTTGTTTTCTCCCTAGTAGCAACAACACATCTAGTACCTTAGAGATTTCTGTCACTTCCCCAGATTACCAGAGGCATGAACCCACTATCGAGCATAAATACTAACTCTTGGAGTTGCTAGCATCTACTTGGCCAAGGTAGCTACTAACAACGGAAAGCATGCAAGATCACAAAGAACAAAGACATGATAGAATCAATAATCAATATAAAATAGCATCTCAATATCCATCGGATCCCCGCAAACACAACATGCAGAATTACAAATAGATGATCTTGATCATGAACGGAGCTCACAAGATCTAAACATGAAAGCACAAAGGAGGAGAACCAGCCATCTAGCTACTACATGGATCCGTAGTCCAAGGATGAACTACTCACGCATCACACCGGCGGCTTGCATGGTGATGAAGAAGGCCTCTAGGGTGAATTCCCCTCTCCGACAGGGTGTCGGGAAGAGCTTCAGATCCCTCCCGATCTAGGGATGGAGATGACGGCGGCTACGAACTCTTTCGTGGATTTTTGATCGAGCCCATAGGGTTTTCGTCCTGAGGGCAATATATAGGCGAAAGGAGAGGCCGAGGGGGTGTCGGGAGCGGCCATACCACCCCCTGGCGCGGGCCAGGCCTGGCCACACGGCCAGGTGGTGTGGTGGCCCCCTGGCCCCTCTCCGTCTCGTATTCTGGCACTTGATGACTTCCAGAAAAATAGGCACTTTGGCTTTTGTCCCGTCCAATTCCGAGAATATTCATTTTTTGACTTTCCTGGAACCAAAAATAGCAGAAAACAGGCAGCTGGCACGGTGGCTCTTGTTAATAGGTTAGTCCAAGAAATCATATGAAAAGTACTCCAAAGTTGGAACAAAACACAAGAAAGTGGATAAAACCAAGCATGCAACATCAAAAATTATAGATACATTTGCAATGTATCACTTAACAAGGCAAAACATGACATCGGTTCCCGACACAAATTTAAATGGAGCCAAGATAAGACAAATAGCCCGCATATGGTCTTCATATTTTATTATTAGATGAATCGGCTAAAAGCCCTCAAACTACATGATAATATGTATGCAAGCGTGAATAGATTTAATATGCATCAAGGTATATAGCATTTATAAAATAGGGACTCAAAAAGGGGTCACACTTTAGGATATCGACGATCTTGGGGTTCCGAGGGTTCGGTTCGGTCTCGGCGGGATCGAGGTCTTGGGGTAGACAGTCTCTGGGTTCCGTGAAGGAGGTCTTCGAGTTCCGGGATCGGTCTTCGGCTCCGGGATTGGGGCCTTTGGGTCCGTGCGGCCTATCTTGGTGTTTGGGGATCTTCGGGCCTCAACCTTCGGATCCTTGAAGGGGTCATGGAGTTCACTCTTGAAGTCCACCGGGCTCATGTCCAAGCATCACTATTGCCGGCGCACGAGCTCGGGGTACTAAGGAACTCGGAGCAAGGCGGGTACATCTCCTCGAAGATCTTGTAGGTTTTGGTCCGCAATATGGCAACATGTACAAGTGCATGTCTAGCCGAGGTGCTCGCAGGAGCCCAACAGTACATGAGTCATACAAATACTGGTGGCACAGACGTCCTGCACGGGACAAGGGAGGAGCTATGCAGCCATCTACGCATGCGCACGAGGTGGAGACGGCATCTGCAGGAGGCAGTGGTGACCAAGGCACGACGAAGGTGCTCGGGTCCAGGGACATGGAAACATGGTGGATGTCGAGCTTGGTGGCCGAGACGCGCGCAAAAAGGCCTTGCGAGGAGGCGCTGGCCGAATCGACGAAGAGCTTGCCGACGTGGGAGAGGGGTTCCGTGGCAAAGGAGAGGCGCACACGGCCGGAGGTACTCGCGGGTGAGGTTGCTACAGCAGGGCAACGAGGAGGGGTGGATGTCAACGACATCGAGAGAGAGAGGGTGAGGGCAGGTCCGGTAGCGGCGAGCTCCGAGAGAGCACGTGCGGCAGAGGCTCGCGGGGCTTGAGGGCGGTGGCAAAGAGTAGGGACACCGCGCTGCATCGCGATGGGGAGATGGAGGCGACTCGCAGATAAGAGACCGAGGCGGCGGCGCAAGGCCACATGAGGCGGTGGGGAAGATGAGCTTGACAGGGGCACGGGCGGCGCTGCTCGTGGCTAGAGGCGAGGCAGGTCGACGGGAGGAGGCGGCGCGTATTTGGGGCTGGCGGCAGCGCTCGAAGCGAGAGGAGGAAGGAGGGAGTTTGTGAGGGGTTCGAGAGGAAGCGAGGGCCTCACATGTAGGGATTGAAGGGTGACGTGCGTCGCGTCGGCCGGGAAGGTACGAAGGAGCGGGGTCGGACCTTGGTGTACGCGGGGCTGGGATGTTGCGTGCATCGTGCGCCATTTTGCGTCGCAGCGGAGCAGCCGTGCATCGCGGTGGTTGCGTTGCGTGTGCATGTATGCTGCGGGGTAGGTGGCCATATGTGGTGCCCCACGTCAGTGCAGTGGCACGCTAGGCTAGGCAAGGGTCTAGGTTAGCGTTAGGGTTTGTAGTGGGGTGGTAGATGGCTGCCGGTTGGGCCTGGCCGATGGCTGCCTCCCTCACTAAAAAAATATTTCATAACTTTATTTAATCTCTTAAAATACTTTAGCAATTTTTTTTAGATAAATAAAAGATCCAAAAAAGATCGAGGTTTATAGTTTGAAATAAAGAAGGGGTGTTTAGAAAACAAATGTGAGTTTTTAAAAAAATAGTTTTTGGCAAAAAGATGCATGATGATATGATGATACTCAAATGCATTGTGGCATGATGATATGAGCATACGGTCATGATGATGCACAAAACAGAAATACCAAGCGATTTTCTAGCTACTGGTTTTACCACGATTCCTAAGATACTTTATGCTATTCATGGACTCAAAGACTTCCTAAGCAGTTAGTTTTCTGCCAGCCATATGCTTCTTGGAAATATTTGCTGGAAGCTTGTTCAGTATTTATTTTTTGGCTGTGATATTCAGCTGCTAATACGGATGTGCATTCTAGGCTTTCGGAGGTCTTCGGAACAGCGAGGAATGAAAGGAGGAGGATTAGGACTAGGCTGCGCATGAGATCAATGGCGCGGCGGCGACCTACCGGAAAGGAGGAAGACAATGCCAAATCGATTTAGGGTACGGAAGACTAATTCCTTTGGCAGGGAAACCAAGGGGAGAAAGGTGATGCGATTGGACACAGAGGAGAGGATGACGTTGCCTGCCAAATTTGAAGAAAGGGAAACCAAGGGGAGAAAGGTGATGCGATTGGACCGCTCGCTAACACGTGCCTGCATACCGCTACCCGGCCGTCTATCCATGGCCCCAGACGGTTCTCCGGGTACTGGCCTCCTTTTCCCCGACCCCTGTCTCTCCGTACCGTATCCAGCCTCCGGACGGTCCCCTTTTCCCTCTATTGTAGACTCGTCGCCTCGCCTTCGCGCCGCGTCGATTTAGCCTAGCTTCTCTTCAATCCGATGAAGGCGATGAGCTTCTCCACGGCTGCTCCTCCTGGTTGAGGTAGGACCCGTCACAAGCTTCAGCTACTCCTTCCGCGGTCCCTGTCTCCATTCAGTTCACCATTTCTTATTAGAAGTTCTCCGTCCTAATTTTTTCCTTCTAATTCACGCGCAGGTCACCTCGCCTGTACGTTACTCGGAAAAGCTATTGCCTCGCCTCGCTACTTCGGCATTGCGGTATGATTGGTCCGGACTACCGAAACCCATCTTTTCTGTGCTCGTGCTGTCCGCACGCCTAGATCTCCCTCGACTAGACGTCTTTTCCGAACCAATGTTCAGTAAATTATGTAGACCGGACTGGAGCAATTAGGTATTAGCCAATGACCGGGCTGGAAAACGGTTGTCCTATGCTTGCTAATTAACTTGTTTCAGAGAGTTTCTGGATACCTATTTATCTGCTCGCCTAAAAGCTTACAAAATTACCTGTGAACTTAGTAAATTAGGAGCTGGTTAGTCTATTCATGTCAAAAAGGAGCGAGTTAGTATATTGAAATACATCGCCGTGCTCAGATTGCCTGTCTTGTTCTTATTTATCTACAGGATCAGAGGCTCGGATGAGTAGCGAGAGCAATATTGATGGGTCGGTGGCCTCTGGTGTCCCAGCTGATGACCAGGTACCAAGTACTCGCGGATTTTACTCTGTGCCGTTTCATACTTGCTGGTCTGATCTTTTACTATACTCCCTCTGTCCCAAAATAAGTGACGTGGGTTTGTCTAGATTCCGATGTATCTAGACACATTTTAGCACATAGGTATATGCGAATTTAGACAAACTCAAATCATTTATTTTGGGACGGAGGGAGTACTACATATCTTGCATTCCCTTTTTTAAAACACTGGTGATATAATTGTGGAGTTTCCTTCAGAATACTCAGAAAGACATAACAGTCCGAGGCAGAGTGATTTTTATGACATGTTACAGCAACTTGTATTACCTCTGTAACTGTCGTCTTCTAGGCAAGGCCACTCCCTTGCAATTCAGGCTGGGCGTTCGGTTAAAATTATTAAATTGGTTCGGTTTATATGTTTTTTGATAAATACGATTTTAATACTTCGGTAATACGGTTTTGTACAAAAATACGGTTAGGTTTCGGTAATAACCATTTATATTCGGTTCGGTTTCGGTAATAACCAAACTAACCAAAATTGACGCTGTTATTTTAGCAACACAACACTCAATGGTAGTTTGTTTCCGTTTCTATACACTTTATTATTTTTTATCACCGAACAGAATAGGATGCAACTTGCAACTCTGAATAATACTCCACTTTGCAAGACTCAATTCCATTAGAGATGATTAGTTAGTAGTAGCTGGGCACATGAGATACTCCTGCACAACATAAATTCATACGACATACTAGTATTTAACTCTGACTCATACTACCAAATCGACCCGACATAGGATCCAAACTGAACTTTTTTGCAAGACACCTAACTGAATCTGCTGCAAGACTGAAACAAAGAAGTGGCTCGTGCCGTGGTCACAGAGCTGCAGAGTTCCAAAGGGGCAGAAATCCCGAAGGTAGGGGGTCGTCGGAGCCCTAAGATCTAGACGGCGCACCGTGTCGTCTCCGTTGAGTGGAGGTGGAGGCGTGGAGCTTCAGACTGGCAGATCAGCGGGGATGCGGAGGAAAGGATCCGTGACGGAGGCTGAAGGTGAGGACTTGCCGGAGCCCTGGGAGACGAACGTGGACAGCACGCCGCCGGTAGGATCTGGAGCAGTTTGGCGTTGTCCCCTGTTGGCTGTTGCTGCGTGGAGCGAGAGAGAGAGCCACGGGGATAGAGGCGCCGAAGCGAACCGTTCGACTTGCTCACGTGAACTCGGGCTAGGAATCTGGGACTAGGGAGCGGACGAGCGGTGGTCGTGGGCTCGTGGGCTCGTGGCCCACGGACTCGGGGGAAGGAGATGCGCTGGGCTGTTCGGTTTTCTTTTGGTTAACCGTGGTTTTTCGATTTTTAACTGAAAGAACCGAGGGCTATACGGTTAGATGTTTTGCTAACTGAAACCTAACCAAAAAACTGAAAAAACCTAAAATTCGGTTGCAAATAGGTTTTTCGATTTCGGTTTTCGGTTTCGGTTCGGTTATGCCCGGCCAGACTTGCAATGGTTCCCCTCTCGTTGCGAGAATAGATGGAATAAAGTCCTTTGATGCTGCTTTAGCAGAACACACTGCCACAGTGGAAGCTATAAGGTATATGGAAGATACCACCGGTGCAGTGGTAAAGGATTTGAACTACCACAACCTAAAGCATGCCAACAACGAGATAAGAGAGGTCCGGAGATAACTCGAAGTTGTGAAACTTCTGCTGAAAAAAGAAGCCATTAAGAGCAAGAAACTGGCCGGAGGTTGGTTTGGGCCGTTAGAAACATGTTTTTGTTCTCGTTCCAGTTTTAAAACGTAGCCGTCATTGGGAATTTTGGAGGGCAAGAGATTCTAAGTGATGATGTCAAAGAAACCTTTACATCTGTGTATGAGACCGCGGCAAAAATGAGATCTAAGAGCGTGCGCCTGGAATGCAAGCTTGAAGAGATAAAGGCGTTCATAGATCAAAGTCATTGCTTCCATTTGTGCTGCTCCTGCAAACCACTTCCTTTTGGTGCTACTAGCAAGGATTAATTCCTGCTGGTACACACTACATATTTTTACGCTCTGCCGTGCTTCCATTCACTATATGTTGCTTATGTCGTTATTACCTTCGGCCAGTACTATTTTTCTTGACAGGCTGCATGTATAATATGGATCATACTGCTAGAGCGCATAAACCCAGGTCCACCGGAACCCACAATCAAATAAGACATCTGGCCTAACTCAACCCAAAAGACTAGCCTTATAGGTGAGGTGTGCCCCGCCTTATAAGTTGGGTTCCCTCACATCAATCTTTCGATGTGGGACTAAACCTAACAATCTCCCCCGTCACACATCGGGGCAAAGGGGACTCCCCTATCATGGAGATGTTACAGGGTTTTTTGGACCATGGACACTGATGCCGACTACTTTCCAGCGACACGAAGTCCTCCCGTTACTAAGAGATCAGTTACGAGGCTCTGATACCACTTGTTAGAGCGAATAAGCCCAGGTCCATCGGAACCCACAATCAAATAAGACATCTGGCCTAACTCAACCCAAAAGATTAGCCTTATAGGTGAGGTTTGCCACGCCTTATAAGTTGGGTTCCCTCATATCAATCTTTCAATGTGGGACTAAACCTAACAATCTCCCCCGTCACACATCGGGGCAAACGGGACTCCCCCGTCATGGAGATGTTACAGGGTTTTTTGGACCACCTCCTTCTGGCGTTTCTAAGCCGCCATCCCCTGGGCCCGAGTTCCGCACGTAGAGCACCTCCTTCTGAGCTATTGAGCAGCGCACACGTACCACGTCTGGCTACAGCTTCTGGTGGACATCCTGGCGTGCTACTGTCTTCATCATGCAACGAGACATCTTCTCGATCCTAGACGTAGTGTCTTGCGATGTCGGTAGTCCGAATACTCTCCGGTTGAGTTTCTGAACTTGAGGTGAACTTCTCCTTCTCAGAACTTGATATACTCACGCCGACTTCTTCTGACACCTTGGTCGCCGTAATTGGCGTCGCCACACTTGACGAGCCAACCGGGGTCACTTTCGGTTCTACCAATGTCATCTCGCCGTTCAAGACAACCTACTGCTGCCCCACGTGAGCACTAGTGTCGTCGACACCTGCACATACCACCTTGATCGCTCCCCACACATCCTTCGCCGATTTCTTTCCGGCGAGGTGCTACAGCACGTCTGTCGGCACGACCGATTAGAGCGCCGTCAACGCTTGGAAATCTTCTCGGTACTTCGCACCTCCCTTGACGTACTCATCTCTGCCGGGATCGATGGCCTCCCAAATCTCCTGACCTTCGATGGCGCACTGCATCACAAGTTCCTATAGCCCGTAGTACTTGCGATCTAGACGCGGATACAAAGCCATGCCCACCGTCTCGAACACCGGTGTCGATTCCGAACTCTCGCCAAGCTTCACCATCGCCATGACCTCCTAGTACTTTTAGCAGATCACGAATGAGGACATTGGCTCTGATACCAATTGTTGGCCCAGACCCGATAATACTTTCGCCAGGACGGTACACGGGGAGTACTTTCCGGCGTTGGCGACGAAGATCCGACGAGACCCCCACGTACCAGAACGATCTGTCGAGACACTCACGTATAGCTGCTAGCCTGATCGGTACGATTGATTTCAGCTAGTACTACTTAGACTACACGTAGGTAAGAATCGATTTGATTGCAATACGCACATATCGTGCGTCTTCTTTCTTCTTCTGAGCACACGGTCACGGCGTGGTACCGATTAATCCCTGGGTACATGTATATATATGCTAAGACTAGTTACCGATTCGAACGGATACCGACTACTCGTATACATGCAAGCATACTAAACCAGGCAACAATTGCCGTGTACCACTTGGAGAGATGTACGTATACTACTCGTATACGCACACGGTGTCGTGCCGACATCGCCTTGGAGTGCTTATTCCTAACAATAACCCCCTAAGCACCACGTGCGCTTCTCCTCGACCTGGGTCCCAAATACGCCAGCTGCTCTTCGCGGGCGTCATCCACGGCATTCCTTTCGCCGCTCCCTTTCTCGGCACCCATGTCACCGAATTTGCTTTTGTCGGCTTCTCCATGGATTCACGTCGACCCTCCTCGTCCACGTCCTTCTCTTCCGCGTCCTCCTTGTCGATGTCGTCTATGATGTCCGCACCTTTAATCTTCATCGGTTTCTTGATGAACAACCAGTGCTTTTTGTAGTTCATCGTCACCGAATTATTAACCGTCCAAAATTTCTTCCTCGGATAGTACAGCACGCGCTTCATGCGTGCTCGTGTTGGTCGTAGTCTTCTCGACTCCAGTACAGTCAGAGGTGTCACAACATACTCTTCTGCGCCCGACACAACGCTTTAATTGTGGTCCTCCATTTACTGACACGGAGTGCTTATTCCTAACACATACGTTGACTGCCCATCTATCTATGTGATCACGTGCCTATATGACGATCGTTACAAAGCATCCTAATTAGATCCATCAAACCGGGTGCATCGGACTTTTCCGTCTAAACTAAAATTTACTCAGGTGTACCGTATCTTTGTTTTTTATCAGCAGAACATGTGCCTCATTTTCGCTCTCGCTGTCGTCGCTGCCGCCGGTGACACACCGCGTCATCTAGTAGTAATAAAGCCAAACAAATTTGAAATCATTGTCATGCCGCGGGTAACCCCATAGAACTCCCTCACGTGGATAATGCGATAGACAAAGAACATTAATCAAATACTCGGGACTTACTTGGACACAAGTGGATGGGATAAAAGTCAAATCTCAACTATTACCCGCTGATGCCTATTTATTAGTTATATATGTTCCCAACATTTCAACTAATAAGTTGTAAATAGAACCATGATTATCTCTATTAAGCATGTGACAACCTACCAACAACTATGAAACTTGACAACTCGAATCAACATCTAAGCAAGTGTAATAACCCAAGATTAGAGGACAATATTTAGATGCGTGCATCGCGCTCATACATAGAAAATATGGTAAATTTTCGCGCTAACTTGTAAGGTCACAAAGAGATTAGAGCTACTCTTTCTCCGATGCATTTAGGTTTAGACCATCTGAGTGAGTGTGATGAATTTTGACATGACCTTTATTGAATTCTTTGTTTTGGGGAAAGCTATTCAAAATTAAATATTCAAATGATGTATTTAAATATGAAAAGAACATGAAATTGAATTATAAGAATAATAATTGAATTTCATTCACAAATAAAGAATTGAATTATTATGAGTAAATAATAGCGCTAGATTGTTTCAGATCAAACTGTTATCTACGTCGTCCCGATTCTTTTAGGCCGTGGGATGAACATCGAGGAGGACACATGGTGATGTAGCAACGAAACCCTGCTATCCCGTGAGGCAGGTCCCGCTACGGGCCATGGCAAAAGATTTCTTACCACGGACAGGTGTACCACGCGCTATCGTACCCCACATTGCTAGACCGCACACATGACATTGGCCCACCATCAGTGTAGGCAGTTTCAAACACGCACAATGAAAGGCGTTCTCTACGCGACAATGCTCCACACCCGCCAGGTTGCGAGGCCCACCGAAAGCTGACGTGGTGCGTCGCAATGCATGGACAAAATCGGTTTCTAGCGGCGAAGAGCTGTCTTGGCAGTGGACCCTTTCCGGACGTGTTTTCTCGCGGTGGACAGCCCAGCTGGCACCGTATGCTATAGACATATACGGTCTCTCGCGGACACCTCGTGCACTCACCGTCCAACCCTTGGTCGCCATTTGGTGGACCGCGGTGCATCATGGCACGCCGTAGGTTGTAGACATACGTGGTTTCTCGTAGATGCCTCGCACGCTCGCCGTCCAACCGTTGGTCACCGTCTGGTGGACCACGTACGTGGCATGGACCCGCCGTCAGCGTACGAGGGTACAACTGCGGTTGGTGAGAATTGATGTGGCTCGATTTGGTGGCAGGGAAAATATTTCTATGGGTCAAATTGCTGCTACAATACTGCAGTCTGTTAGGCTTGGTAACGTGCGAATCCTCTAAAAAAATGCCTGGCATGCAAGTACTCGTGGCAGACCCCTATGACCCACACTAGTTCTAGACCGTTTGTGAAAATATGTGCCTCAGATTTATCCTCTCCTTACCTTATCTTTTTGATTCGACGAGGGTATGCCAGAACCAGATCATCCGTTCGATCCCCGTCTTGTACATGCCCGCGCACACTGTTGAGATCATGCTGTTCTGCTGCCTGTTGTTCTGTCCATGGCCTCTCTCCTTCATGTGGTCATAGTGTTGGGTCCGCAGCATAGAAAACAAAAAATTTCCTACGGTGTGAACTACACGCCAAGATCTATCTACTAGGTACAAAGCAACGGGTGGATATACATCCAACGAGAACTTACCCTTGAAGACAACAAGTTCTGTTAACGAGTAAGAACTCATGGTTGATGTAGTCGTACACTTGGCGATCTCAAGATCGTGAGGAAGTCCGAGCGCCGCAAATCAGCAGCGCATCCGCACTCGCACACACATTCAAGCCCCGGACAACCTCCACCTCCTCGCTCCAGCGATCCAGCGGAAGTAGCAACTCCTTTTAGACGAAATGCCACCAGGAACATGTATCTCGCTAATCTGAGACCATGGGGAAATAATTTTAGAGGGGGAGAGAGATCCTTCACAAGGAGGTGTGTGGATGAAGGAGGGAATGGGTGGCCTTTGATAGGAGGAGGGGGGTGCCCTCTCTCTCCATGGCCGGCGCATGGGGGGTGACCCCTCACCTCCCCCATTCATGTGGTGGTAACCCCTCCATATTAAAATGCTTCTTCACATTTCCTTTTAAAGTCTCCACTTTAAATGCATTAAAATTATCCAAGTTTAATGCTCTCTCATTTAATAAAACTCTTTTTATTAAATTTATTCAGAATTTTGTTAATTACTTTAATTAACAAACATTCACATATAGCCCCTTGCAATATTTCAATATCACATGCAGAATCACTTTCTGCAATTTCACCCGAAACATTTTCCGGTTTCTATTGAAACAATTCCTGCGCTTTGCAATTCTTTCGTCTGAAACATATGTGCTCCAAAATGGTGTCCGGTAACTCTTAAGTGTGCCACCCTACGGTTCGCGAATAATGTAGACATGATCGAGACCCTTCTCCGATCAATAATCAACAGCGGGACCTGGAGATCCGTACTGACTCCTACACATTCAACGATGACTTCTGTGATTGTGAGAACCTTTAACGCTTGTAACTAAATCCCTTTGTCTCTCGATATATTACATGCCCGAGATTCGATCATCGATATCTCCATACCTAGTTTGATCTCGTTACCGACATGCACTCTTTTCTCGTTCCCGTGATATAACATTCTAGTGATCACATCACTTGCTTGCAAGCTATCTCAATGTGATATCACCGAGAGGGCCCAAGTATATCTATCCATCATCGGGATTGAAAAATTCCACTCTTGATCCATGAGCCTCAACATAACACCTTCGTAGTACTGAACCCATCTTTATAGTCACCCTGTTACGGTGTGACGTTTGATGTTATCAAGATACTCTTCCGATGTTAGCAATTAACATGATCTCATGGTCTAAGGATAAAGATTACTTCGTATGATGTTATAGCAATATAAACATAATGACTTGATCGTAATGCTATACTTCGATGAATGTTCATCACATCATTCCACCAATGGTGTGACCTTGTTATTAACAACATCCAATGTCCATGATCAGGAAACCTTGATCATCTTGTTAATCAACAAGCTAGTCTACAAGAGAGGCATAACTAGGAACCCTTTTTGTTTATTAAACACACATGTATTGATGTTTCCGATCAATACAATTCTAGCATGTAAAATAAACATCTATCATATATAAGGAATACATAATAACAACTTTATTATTGCCTCTCAGGGCATATTTCCTTCAGTCTCCCACTTGCACTAGAGACAATAATCTAGTTCACATAGTGATAAATCTAACACCCATGGAGTTCTGGTGTTGATCATGTTTTGCCCTAGGCAGAACTTTAGTCAACGAATCTGCTACATTTAGGTCCGTGTGTACTTTACAAATCTTTATATCTCCATCCTTGACATGCTCGCGGATGGAGTGAAACCGGCGCTTAATATGCTTGGAATTCTTGTGAGACCTCGGTTCCTTTGCGTTGGCTATGGCTCCATTGTTGTCACAATAGATCACCATCGGGTCCAACGCACTGGGAACCGCACCTAGTTCCGTAATGAACTCTTTCATCCAAACCGCTTCCTGCGCCGCTTCTGAAGCAGCAACATATTCTGCCTCCGTCGTTGATCCAGCCACCACAGGTTGTTTGGAACTCCTCCAACTAACTACTGCTCCGTTCAAGAGAAATATGTATCCGGATTGAGACTTAGAGTCATCCGGATCGGTATCAAAGCTAGCATCGACATAACACTTAGCGACGAGCTCTTCTTCACCTCTGTATATAAGAAACATATCCTTAGTTCTTCTCAAGTACTTGAGGATGTTCTTTACCGCTATCCAGTGTTCCGAACCTGGATCAGATTGGTACCTACTAGTCAAACTAATAGCATGTGCCACATCCGGTCTTGTACATAGCATGACATACACAATAGAGCCTATGGCCGAGGCATAGGGTATCTTATCCATCATCTCTCTTTCTTCCGCCGTAGCCGGACTTTGAGTCTTACTCAATGTCTTGCCTTGCAACATAGGTAAGAACCCCTTCTTACTTTCGTCCATATTAAACTTCTTTAATATTTTATCAAGGTATGTACTCTGCGATAGCCCAATTAGGCGCCTTGATCTATCTCTATAGATTTTAATGCCTAATATATATGACGCTTCACCAAGGTCTTTCATCGAAAATTTGCTGTTTAGATAACTTTTAACACTATTTAAAAGATCTATATTACTTCCAATCAATAATATGTCATCCACATATAATATCAGAAATGCCACATTGCTCCCACTCACTTTCTTGTAAATACAAGCCTCTCCATAAGTTTGGACAAATCCAAACTCTTTGATCACCTGATCAAAGCGGAGATTCCAACTCCGGGATGCTTGCTTCAGTCCATAGATGGATCGCTAAAGTTTGCATACCTTATTAGCATCCTTAGGATCGACAAAACCCTTAGGTTGTATCATATACAACTCTTCTTCAATATTACCATTGAGGAACGCAGTTTTGACATCCATCTGCCATATTTCATAATCGAAATATGCAGCAATTGCTAACATAATCCTAACCGACTTAAGCATCGTAGTCAACTCCTTGAATTTGTCGAAACCCCTTTGCGACAAGTCGAGCCTTATAGATGGTCACATTACCATCAACATCAGTTTCTCTTTTGAAAATCCATTTATTCTCAACGGCCTTTCGATCGTGAGGTAAGTCTACTAATACATTGCAAATGTATCTATAATTTTTGATGCTCCATGCTTGGTTTTATCCACTTTCTTGTGTTTTGTCCACACTTTGGAGTACTTTTCATACGATTTCTTGGACTAACCTATTAACAAGAGCCACAGTGCCAGCTGCCTGTTTTCTGCTGTTTTTGGTTCCAGAAAAGTCAGAAAATGAATATTCTCAGACAAAAGCCAAAGTGCCTATTTTTCTAGAAGACTCACGGAGCCAGAATACGAGACGGAGGAGGGCCAAGGGCTGGCCACACCACCCCCAGGCGCGGGCTGGGCCTGGCCGTGTCAGGGCATGGTGTGGTGGCCCCAGGCACCCCCTCGGTCTCCCTCTTCGCCTATAAGAAGCCTTCTGACCTAAAAACTTCGGGGGGTTCGACGTTTTTTCAGAAGGAGTTCCGCTCCGCCGCCACCACCAGATTCCACGAAACAGTACCAGAAACTCCGTTCTAGCACCCTGCCGGGACGGGGAATTGGAGGAGATCATCGCCATCATCATCACCATCGCTTCTCCATCGACCATCCATGTTTCCCCCATCTATGAGTGAGTAATCCCCCGCTGTAGGCTATGGGGATGGTAGGGATTGGATGAGATCGTTCATGTAATGGCATCAGATTGTTAGGGCATGGTGCCTAGTATCTTTTATTAGTGCTTTATGACTTTGTTGCGACTTGTTGTGCTTAATGCTTGTCACTAGGCCCGAGTGCCATGATTTCAGATCTGAACTTATTATTGATTCATTATGATAGTATTGTTATTGGTCTTAACTGCAAGTTGTATACACACTTTGTTGTCCGGAACCTATGGCCCCGAAGTGACAGAAATCAGGATAACCGGAAGGGAAAGGCTTTGATGTGAGGATCACATGTGTTCATGGAGTGTTAATGCTTTGCTCCGGTGCTCTATTAAAAGGAGCACATTAATTGCCAGTAGTTCCCTAGAGGCCCCCTGCAAACGGGCTGGCAGGACAAAAGATGTTGTGCAAGTTCTCATTGCGAGCACGTATGACTATATAAGGAACACATGCCTAGGATTGTCTAGTACTTGGATACTTTATCTTATTTATCTGCAATTGCCCTATGTTCTGATTGCTATGTGAATTTTCTTGTCCATGCAACGCCCGTCCACCCATCCCTATGCCTACCGCACTCGAATCCCACTGTTTACTATTTTTATTACTACTGTCTTTGCTTTACTATGCTGTTACTTTACTATTGCTACTACAAAACTGTTGCTACTGATAAACTGCTGTGAAGATTGTTTCCAGGTGCAGCTGAATTGACAACTCACTTGTTAAGGCTGATAAATATTCTTTGGCTTCCCTTGTGTCGAATCAATAAATTGGGTTTCACTTCCCTCGAAAATACTGCGATACACCCCCTATACTTGTGGGTCATCAAGACTATTTTCTGGCGCCGTTGCCGGGGAGCATAGCTTTATTTATCAAGTTTACTTTGATTCACTATTGTTCAAGCTAAGTTTATTTTTCTCCTTGTTTGCTTGTTTCTTTATCAAAAATATAAAAAAATTAGTTCCTACTTTAGTTGTTATTTTCGTTGGTCTGTTATTGTCTTGCTTTATCATGCTTGTTGGCAATGGTTGGTTTCTTTGAAACTGAAGCTTATTGGCAAGGTGGGTTCATGGAAGATCAAAAATATTATTATAAGGAACACCGCTTGTCACAAAAAGGGAAACACTTATGAGAACAAATTGATAGATTGTATACCATTGCTAGGAACGTGTGCTCTACTTATAATGTTACTTATTGTTGTGATGAGTCTTGTTGCAGAAAGAGGTATAAACACCTCCCTTTTCAATGTGAGTATAGTGATAATGATACCATATCTTCCTATGCTAAACAAATTTATGACTTTTATGATGCAGAACAAATTGAAGAATTTATTGCTTGGAAGGGTGCTTTTGAACTTGCTAGTTTGCTTGAAATTGATGATTCACCTTACAAATATGAGGTGTTGGGTATACTTAAATTTTTCTTTGGTAATTACAAGGATGAAAATGGCTATATACTTGAATATTTTAATAGATGCTTTCCACAAATGGAAGAGACTAATGCCTTGCAGGATCCTATGGAAGAGGAAATTGATGAACCTAAAATCTCATTAGATGAAAAAGAGGAGGAGAGTGATGAACAAAAGGAGGAAGAATGGATTAGCTATCCATGCCTACCTTCTAATGAGAGTAACTCTTTATCCCTTACATTATTTGATTGTTCCCCTTGCTTACTAAAGGAGAATGAATGTTATGTTTCAGAGGTTTCTCTTGAAAATGTTTATAATAAAGCTCTAGTGTTTGTAGATCATGAAGAGCATGCTTTATGTGATAGTTATATTGTTGAGTTTCTTCATGAGGCTACTGAAAATTATTATGAGAGTGGAAAATATGGTTGTGGAAGTTTTCATGGTATTGAAACACCTCTCTATGTGCTGAAAGTTTTGGAGTTACTCTTGTTTTATCTTCCTATGCCTGTCACTTTGTTATTAGCTTACACGATTCCTATGCATAGGAAGTGGGTTAGACTTAAATGTGTTTTGGATTTGCTTCTTGATGCTCTCTTTTACTTCACTTCATATTTCTTATGAGAGCATCCTCTCAAACTTTTATGCCTGAAGATGATAATATGTCTATTATTTTTGGGAGACCTTTTCTTAAATACTGCAGGAGCTGTTATTAATTATAATCTAGGGAAGGTGACCTTCAATGTTAATGACAAGGAACACATTGTCTATTTACTCAAGAAGATTGAAAGGACTTATGGTTTGAATTCAATTGAACATGTTGAGGGCATTCAAGTTGGAGAAATATATTGTCCTATACCAAGGGGAAAAATTTGAAATTATTATGATTGGGACCATTGCTATCAAGGTTGAGGTAACATATATTAGTGGGATACAAAGTTTTGTCTCATATGCAATTATTTTGGTAGCATGACTTGATCAACCTTGTTAACAAAAGGATTTTATTGAACAAAACAATGTTTTCAGTATGATTATCTCTGCTTACTTCTATTCTATCCATTTAAGTTTTTGCTTATGCCTAACTTAAAGGCATTAAAGAAAAATACTTATTGGGAGATAACCCAAAAGTTTTAGATGAGTCTTGGAAGTTATTACCTCAGTAATTACCGCTCCTTATTCTTTTTATTTGTTTTTTGTGCCAAAAGTAACCTCTAATGAGAGAGAAGTAATGATTGGGAAATATGCTGTCCCGAAACAGATTTCTGTGCTTCACCGTAAAAATTCGTGTAAAATCTCTGAACGTCATTTTGAGGCGTGAATTTTTGTGCTTCTGCCCTAGGTTGTTATCTAAGTTTTGTTAGTTCAACACTTTTTGATTTGAGCAACAAAAGGTCTTCGAAAAAATTCGTCTTTACCTGCCAGTCTGTTTTGACAGATTTCTGCCATTTTCTGGATTTGCTTCTTGTTAGTTCCTTCTTGAGTTCTTTTGGGGAATTGAGCTTTTTGAGGTAAGTGATACAGTAGCTAGTGTTCTAATGGAGGTTTATTTGGTGTTAGAACTGAACCTTAAGACTTATTTATCTTAAGTGCACTAATGTTGCTAATAAAGATTGTGTGAAGTTTTATATGAAGGAAAAATTTCAGGTGTATGGAAGGAATGATTAATGAGATGAAGGATGGACTAAAGATCAAGCTTGGGGATGCCACGCGTGTCACCCCAATAAATATCCAAGAAGTACAAGCGTCAAAGCTTGGGGATGCCCAAGGCATCCCCTTTTTTATCAATAAAAATCACAGGTTTCTTCCAAACACTTCATTTTTATTGTTTCATGCATAATTGTGTTGTTCTTGGAACGGCTTTGTTTTAGTTTGCTTGGTTTTCTTAGTTTGCTGAATAAATTGGTTGGACCTCCTCTTTCATACATTGGTTTACAAATAGTTTGGTTTGGTTTGGAAAAGAGTAGGAAAGTTCATACTTATGTGGTAAAAAGAGCTCGTTTTTGACTATGGCCTATGTTCTGTCATGCCATGCTTGATATTGTTTTGGCTTTATTCTTAGTATTCTTTGCTGTAGCATGACTTGTTATAAACAATTGAGAATGCTTAATGTGCCTTGGATGAATCATGCGTTGTTTTAGCATATTAAAGCATAGTATAGTGGTATTCTCCTTTGATGCTTTATTTGGGTTGACTTGGCACATGCTCACACCATGTTATGACTATCTCAAGTCACCATAAGACTTTATGATCCTTTAGTTTTCAACTTGTAGTATCATTTTATGCTTTGATCAATGATGTTTTGTCGCTCTACATGATTATGGTCATTGTTGCTCTGTCGTTTGTCGCTCTCTTACTATTGCTAGCCTTCACTTCCACTGAGTATTTTACTCATGTTTCCAACTCCCTTAAACCAAATATTGCCAAAGTGTCCACCATACCTACCTATTAGCATCATTTGCTACTTCCGTGCATATTCAATATGCCTTGTTTTCTTCAGAATAAAATGTTTGCTTGTTTTGAGAAAGTTAGTTAGTAAAGCTCTCACGAACTTGATGGCACACTTTATTTCCTGCACTTAATAAACCTGAACCATTGTGAACTCTCCATGAAAGTTATATGCTTGCAAATTATAGGCTGGGGATTAGCAGAACCGTGCTTTCACGGGGAACGCTTTCAACACTTGTAAATATATACCCAGTCGATACCTTACTCTTTTGTTTGCGGATGTCGTCGGTGTGAAATAAAAGGGGAGTTTGTCAGTCCATGGAGTTATGTATGTGTGTTAGAGAAACGCCTGGGCCGCTGGTCTAATCCATGCTGACATGGTGGAAACCTGCAGCGTAACCATAATGATATCTATGAAGCATTGTTCTTATAAAAAAAGAGAGATATAGCTATAGAGAAAAAGAAAAAAAAAGAGTTTTATGAAAATAGGAAAGAGAGAAAAAAGCACCATTTTCCCATGGTAAATAAGAAGATTGCTGAGATACTCATTGTCTGCTTGCCTTGTCATTTTGATATGGGGATTCTTCCGTATCATCGGGCAAGGGGTACCCCGTTGGCGGTTCTCAATGATACGCACATACTTACGATGACAAGAACTTACCGGTAACTAAAGTTGAGTAGCATGAGGAGCGACCCGCGTACTCAAGGGACTTGGGATTTTCAGTTTATAGTCTGTCAAGCATATAACTCAGATTGGACCTCACTTCCACCTTAACCACTTTAAAAATACTTATGATAGGGGCAATGAGAGCTCAAAGCTAATGAGTACCATACTTTCAGCATTTGGAAGCCTTTCAAATTATGCAAAACCTTTTCATTTCCTTGTTGAGTCCCCACTTATTCTTTGAGCACTTTCTTGAGAGCATAGTGGCCATTCTTAGTTCTATGTGCATTGTCCCAAGACTTGTTGATTGATGCATACCTTGATATTGCTTGTTTTAAACTATTTGTATCTAGTCACTCTTGTGAACTTTGAAGTTGTCCTATGCATTTATATTTGCTACTCTACGAGGGACAAGCTGATGCCAATATGCTATGTTTTCTTTATGTGAAACAAACAAACGTCTTGCAAAGCATTATTATTCATGAATCTTTTGTTTGTGTCTTTTCATGTTGCATCATAGTTTCTTTGTCTTATTGCTAGAACTTTGTCTTTCATGTTATGATTGAAGTACTTTGATCCCAGTTTTGAATGTTTTACAAATACCTTGATCAAGTCTTTGATGGTGCATGTCACCTCAAAAATTATTCTTTATTTTTATCACTTACCTACTCGAGGACGAGCAGGAGTTAAGCTTGGGGATGTTGATACATTGCAAATGTATCTATAATTTTTGATGCTCCATGTTTGGTTTTATCCACTTTCTTGTGTTTTGTCTACACTTTGGAGTACTTTTCATATGATTTCTTGGACTAACCTATTAACAAGAGCCACAGTGCCAGCTGCCTGTTTTTTGCTGTTTTTGGTTCCAAGAAAGTCAGAAAATGAATATTCTCGGAATTGGACGGGACAAAAGCCAAAGTGCCTATTTTTTCAGAAGACTCACGGAGCCAGAATACGAGACGGAGGAGGGCCAAGGGCTGGCCACACCACCCCCAGGCGCGGGCTGGGCCTAGCCGCGACAGGGCATGGTGTGGTGGCCCCAGGCACCCCCTCGGTTTTCGTCTTCGCCCATAAGAAGCCTTCTGACCTAAAAACTTCAGGGGGTTCGACGTTTTTCCAGAAGGAGTTTCGCTCCGCCGCCACCACCAGATTCCACGAAACAGTACCAGAAACTCTGTTCTGGCACCCTGCCGGGACGGGGAATTGGAGGAGATCATCGCCATCATCATCACCATCGCTTCTCCATCGACCATCCATGTTTCCCCCATCTATGAGTGAGTAATCCCCTGCTGTAGGCTATGGGGATGGTAGGGATTGGATGAGATCGTTCATGTAATGGCATCAGATTGTTAGGGCATGGTGCCTAGTATCTTTTATTAGTGCTTTATGACTTGTTGCGACTTGTTGTGCTTAATGCTTGTCACTAGGGCCCGAGTGCCATGATTTCAGATCTGAACTTATTATTGATTCATTATGATAGTATTGTTATTGGTCTTATCTGCAAGTTGTATACACACGTTGTTGTCCGTAACCTATGGCCCTGAAGTGACAGAAATCGGGATAACCGGAAGAGAAAGGTTTTGATGTGAGGATCACATGTGTTCACGGAGTGTTAATGCTTTGCTCCGGTGCTCTATGAAAAGGAGCACCTTAATTGCCAGTAGTTCCCTAGAGGCCCTGCTGCAAACGGGCTGGCAGGACAAAAGATGTTGTGCAAGTTCTCATTGCGAGCACGTATGACTATATATGGAACACATGCCTAGGATTGTCTATTACTTGGATGCTTTATCTTATTTATCTGCAATTGCCCTATGTTCTGATTGCTATGTGAATTGTCTTGGCCATGCAACGCCCGTCCATCCATCCCTATGCCTGCCGCACTCGAATCCCACTGTTTACTGCTTTTGTTACTATTGTCTTTGCTTTACTACTGTTGTTACTTTACTATTCCTACTACAAAACTGTTGCTACTGATAAACTGCTGTGAGCAAGATTGTTTCCAGGTGCAGCTGAATTGACAACTCAGTTGTTAAGGCTGATAAATATTCTTTGGCTCCCCTTCATGCCCTGCATATTATAGTTCATCACGAAGCTCTTGTAGCTAGGTGGCAGAGATTGGAGAACACGATGTATGCCTAAGTCAATGGGAATCGTTATTCCCAAGGACACAAGCTTATCGGCGTACCCAGACATTTTGAGTACGTGCTCACTAACGGAGCTGTTTTCCTCCATCATGCAGCTAAAGAACTTTTCTGTAGCATTATAACTCTCTACGACAACATGGGTATCGAAAATCATTTTCAATTCTCCCATGGTATCAAAGGCATTGTCATTTTCGAAACACTTTCGAAGTTCTGGCTCTAGCCCATACAGTATGCCGCAATGAACTAAGTTGTGGTTCTCCTGACGAGTCACATAGACATTCTTTTCCTCGTCAGGGGCATCAGGAGCTGGTGGGGGGCCTAGCGGCGCATCTAGCACATATTTCTTTTGTGCAGCAGTGAGGAGAATCCTCAAATTCATAGCCCAGTTGGTGAAGTTGCTACCATTCGCAACAAGTTTTTCTTTCTCCATGAACACATTGAAATTAAAAACAGGTGGTGCCATCTACAACAGAATTTGTAAAGTTTACTTAGACTAAGTTTATGATAGAATGAGTTCAACTAATCCAAATTACTAATGAACTCCCACTCAAAAATGATATCTCTTGTGTCCTTTTGGTGATTACATGAACCAAATCCACTACACCAAGTCCGATCATCACGTGAGTTGATGTAGCTTCAAAGGCGAGCATCTATATGGGCATCATATCAACTATATGACTCATGCTTAACATTTTGGTCCGTGTTCCGAGGCCATGTCTGTACATGCTAGGCTCGCCAAGTAAGAACCTTAGTATTCGCGTGTGTAAAACTGTCTTACACCCGTTCCTATGAAAGCGTAGATTCGAGTACACCCGATCATCACGTGATGTCTCGAAACACGATCCACAGAACGGTGCATACTTAAGGAAGAACACATTTTTATCTTGATATCTAAATGGGGGATCATCTTACAATGCTACCAAAAGAGCCAAACTAGCAGTATAAGATGCTAACGTCTAATGTGTAAAGTGAGATGATATGGTCCATGCATTTGATCTCTATCACTTGCATCGTGGTATGATCTCTATCATTCCTTTGTGTGTAAGTCCAAGGTCTATGGAACTTAGACGTTGAGTGTGTTGTAAGAGTATCTATCATACATCTACTTACAACAATACCATATCAATACACTAGCCCAACAACTATCTAAACTAGACGCCTCTAATCAATTGCAAGTTTTACGTGGCTTAGGGCTTTCGGAGATATAACCGTTCTCACCTACGAACATGAACCACAACGAGGATAACTAAGTCATTAGCAACTTGTTGTAAATCAGATATTGACTATAGTAGGAGAGACAGACACCCGCCAGCCACTTATGCAAAACAAGTTGCATGTCAGTCGTGGAACCGGTCTCATGTACGATGACATGTAAGGTTGGTCCGGGCCGCTTCATCCCACTATGCCACCAATATCCAAAATACATAGAAGATGCAATAACATGATCATCATCGCCCACATATAAACATATGTGTTCTACCCGTGCAAAGCACCTACGCATAGATCAGGCTCTGATACCACTGTTGGGTCCGCAGCATAGAAAACAAAAAATTTCCTACGGTGTGAACTACACGCCAAGATCTATCTACTAGGTACAAAGCAACGGATGGACATACATCCAACGAGAACTTACCCTCGAAGACAAGGAGTTTTGTTAACGAGTAGGAACTCGTGGTTGATGTAGTCGTACACTTGCCGATCTCAAGATCGTGAGGAAGTCCGAGCACCGCAACTCAGCAGCGCATCCGCACTCGCACACACGTTCAAGCCATTGGACCACCTCCACCTCCTCGCTCCAGCGATCCAGCGGAAGCAGCAACTCCTTCCAGACGAAATGCCACCGGGAACATGTATCTCGCTAATCCGAGACCATGGGGGAATAATTCTAGAGGGGGAGAGAGATCCTTCACAAGGAGGTGTGTGGATGAAGGAGGGAATGGATGGCCTTTGCTAGGAGGAGGGGGGTGCCCCCTCTCTCCATGGCCGACGCATGGGAGGTGACCCCTCACCTCCCCCATTCATGTGGTGGTAACCCCTCCACATTAAAATGCCTCTTCGCATTCCCTTTTAAAGTCTCCACTTTAAATGCATTAAAATTCTCCAAGTTTAATGCTCTCTCATTTAATAAAACTCTTTTTATTAAATTTATTCAGAATTTTTTTAATTACTTTAATTAACAAACATTCACATATAGCCCCTTGCAATATTTCAATATCACATGCAGAACCACTTTCTGCAATTTCACCCGAAACAATTTCCGGTTTCTATTGAAACAATTCCTACGCTTTGCAATTCTTTCGTGTGAAACATATGTGCTCCAAAATGGTGTCCGGTAACTCTTAAGTGTGCCACCCTACGGTTCGCGAATAAAGCAGACATGATCGAGACCCTTCTCCGATCAATAATCAGCAGCGGGACCTGGAGATCCGTACTGACTCCTACACATTCAACGATGACTTTTGTGATCGTGAGAACCTTTAACGCTTGTAACTAAATCCCTTTGTCTCTCGATATATTACATGTCCGAGATTCGATCATCGGTATCTCCATACCTAGTTTGATCTCGTTACCGACATGTACTCTTTTCTCGTTCCCGTGATATAACATTCTAGTGATCACATCACTTGCTTGCAAGCTATCTCAATGTGATATCACCGAGAGGGCCTAGAATATATCTATCCATCATCGGGATTGACAAATTCCACTCTTGATCCATGAGCCTCAACATAACACCTTCGTAGTACTGAACCCATCTTTATAATCACCCTGTTACGGTGTGACGTTTGACGTTATCAAGATACTCTTCCGGTGTTAGCAATTAACATGATCTCATGGTCTAAGGATAAAGATTACTTCGTATGATGTTATAGCAATATAAACATAATGACTTGATCGTAATGCTATACTTCGGATGAATGTTCATCACATCATTCCACCAATGGTGTGACCTTGTTATTAACAACATCCAATGTCCATGATCAAGAAACCTTGATCATCTTGTTAATCAACAAGCTAGTCTATAAGAGAAGCATAACTAGGAACCCTTTTTGTTTATTAAACACACATGTATTGATGTTTCCGATCAATACAATTCTAGCATGTAAAATAAACATCTATCATATATAAGGAATACATAATAACAACTTTATTATTGCCTCTCAGGGCATATTTCCTTCACATAGGTTGTGGCTGGGCCTACTACCACAACCTTTTCCTTTGTACACCGACTATCCGACTGTCCAGTCCATGCAACGTCCATCTGACTCCTCAGGTGTTCTCTTGCGATGACTCTCTACTCTAGAGGCTGCACCAAGAACCCGCCTCCTTACGGCCGTACCAGTATTCATGCAGGTGAGGTCGCATCTTCCCGTAACCTATATCTCAACCCCTAACTGTGTCGCAGGTGAGGTCTACATGGAAGATCGCCACAACCATTCTCCTCGCACCGATGCTAGAAGCCTATTGGCTACGTGCCAATCAACGGTAGCAGCGTATAGTCGACCACAACCTCGACGAACAGGTAAATCTCGAGACATGGTGTACAATGCTCTCGATCCCTTGTTTTGGTTTTATCTAACACTCTATCTCATCCCATACCCATGTTGTAGGTGAGGTCTACACGGAAGATCGACAAAAATGTCATCCTCACGACGATAATAGACGTCTCCTAGCTACGGGCCAAGAAGCATTGACAGCATACAGTGGACAACGACCTCAACTAAGAGGTTAATACGGAGCCCCAACATACAACACTCTCAATCCACTTTTTTCGTTCTGCTTTTTTGGGATCTTACCCTTTCTCTTTCTGTTTTGCTCTCAGCTGAACAACAGAACCAGTCGACGGTGTACGCAGACTTCGCATCACAGGCGACACTAACTACATGAAGAGCCATGGTAGTGATGGACTAGACCCGACAACAGCGAAACTAGGCGGTGGTGTGCTCAACTACGTGCTCCTTTGTGGCTTCTCTCCTCCCCTAGTGAGCCGTCTCTCTTTATTGTATTTTTGCATGTCAGCAATGAGATAGTCCATGCAAGGAAGTGGAAGAGGATGTTGCTTCGTTCTCTTCCCCTACATCTTTAGCCCTTTTTTTCTTGATTTCTACAGCAAACAGTGTCAAGAACATGGAGAAAAATAGATGGAACTCACATACACTTGAAGAAAGCTGTATGAGGAACCCTAAACTCTTCTGATGTAGCCGTACTGATTTTTCTTTATTTCGTTATTTTAGTTTCTTACCTTCCTGTCATCTACTTGTTCAGTAGTTGAATATTTTGGTACTACTTCCTTGCCTGCTTCATTTTTTCGTTGTCCTCGACGGAAATATGCAAGGGGTGGGAACCGTGGGTAGTGGAACTTTGTTGTCTTACACAAATAGAGATGTAGGAACAAGGGTCTGGTTATGGTATGTCCTTCTCTCCACCTCTCAATTACGTTTTGAAGCCCTGACCATGGTCACGAGCGAGCAGTATCTTCTTTAGGCGAGATCAAATGGTTGTAGTAAGCCTCGAGCCACTACAGATGTTTTTATTGACATATCTCATTAGTTCGAAATAGTTTTGTATCATGCTACAAATGTATTAAGTGGAAACATTAATGCAACTACGGTATATAAACAAATTAGATCCCTAGTATCCTCTACACTAGTTCGTTGAGCAACTGATGATTGAGGTTTCCTGATCATGGACTTTACCTCATCAACTAACAATGAGGTCACTTCATTAGATGAATGAAGTGATGTACACACACCCAACTCTAGTATTGCAATGTGATATAGTCACAAAGTTCAACATTGTGATATCTAGCGAATCATAGTAACCCAGTACTTCGACTGTGAGATTATATTTAATCACTATCTCCTGCAGCTCCTTTGATCACATCAATAGTCATGACCGTAACTAGGTGACCATAAATGAGTATATTAGGTATTCCAAAGCAATAGGTTGAGGCATATGGATATCAGGATTTTCCCATCTGAGTGATTGATAGATATCCTAGGCCCACTCAGTGAGATTTACATCCATAAGTTCGCAAACATGTGATTAGATCACATGGACATAATATCACGGGAACGAGTAAATTGTTTTGTCAGTAATAAGATCAAACTAGGTATGTAGATACCAAATATCATATCTTGGAAAAACTAGGTATCGTAGAGAAAATGGAATGAGACTCGATGTTCAAGGTTCAAGCGATCAAGTTATTCGTGGAATGCATGGGGGCCATCATGAGATTCTAGACATCGTGTTGGTCATTGATCAGAGAGTGTCTCGATCATTTCTGTGTATTCCCAAACCGTAGGGTGTCTCACTTAAGGGTATATGATGCTTAGGGATTGATTTGAGATAGTAGAAGAAAAGAGAGTGAACTCCGGAATAATTCCAGGCTGATACTGGAATGGTTCCGGGGATATCCGATGATGATCAGAGAGGTCAAAAAGGTGTTTCAGAGTGATAGATTCTAAATAATATGTAATTAATATTAATTACGTCTACACTACCTTGAGATCAGCTACGTCATTCGACTACATCATCCGCGTTCCGCGTGAAACATTAACCTCTTTCGATCTTCAAAGGTATGAATACCGAATTACTCTCATTAACTTACATATGCATAGATAGATCTTGGCTAGGTGTGTTCTCACCGTAGGAATTATTTTGTTTTCTTCCACGGAACCTCTTCATGTATGCCACCGTTGAATCAACCACTTTGAATTGCTGCTCGATCTATCAAGTGCTACTAAATGTGAACTAGGGACCTGATGATACTTTTCTAGTCTTATTTTGTACTACCGGTGTCAGACTATTGGAACTAGGGGTTCTCGTCGAGTCGCCGGGCCCACCGGATATGCCCTCCCGAGGGCTCGTGAAGAGAGTGAGCCTCGAGAGGGGGAATGAAGCCCAGAGCCTCTACAAGTGCCCGAACCGGTCCTGGTGCGGTACCAGAGCCTCCTAGTGCGGCCTTAGGAGGGGAGCGTCACTGGCCCCAAGTATGCCCAGGAAGACGACGCGCCAATGGTCGGTCCAAGCGGCGACCGGTCCACTCGGGGAAACCAAAGCACAAAGGGGTAGGAGGATGACGCAGGGCAGAGATGGCGCCTGACACAGCCGTTTCAGTGCAAGGAGACCAGATTGACAACATAAAGCGGAAGGATGGCTGAGCACCATCCTGACACAGTAGCTGGCTGGCGCCGCATGAAGACAGGTTAGATTAGAGTCCATCGGGCGGGAATGTGGTAGCTCTTCCCGCCAATAATCAGGGGGAAGAGGCCCGACACCGCCCTATATAAGGCACCTTCTCTTACCTTGGAAGTGATCGATCCTTATGATCTAAAACCCTAGATGTTCATCCTCCATTGTACCCTCGCGAAGCACGCAAGCAATACAACAAAGCAGGAGTAGGGGCTTTACCTCCTCACGAGTGTCCCGAACCTGGGTAAAAAACCCGGTGTCACCTCTCTGTCATGCACTCGCTCCATCATCGCCACTGTTGCTGAGTTCCTTCAAAACCGCGTGTTCCGTCCTCTCACGAACCAAGGGATCGTTGAACCATAGTTCTTTCACGGGAAAAATCTCCGACATTTGGCGTGCCAGGTAGGGGGCTGAGGCACGACCCGGAGGACTTCGGCCAGCGGCACTTGCATGGTTGCTCGCAGCAAGCCTCGCGACAGCCGATCTCGGCGGGAGCAGGCAAAGAGCCTCAAAGGCTCGCACCGTGCTACCCCCACTCCCTCGCCCTGCTCCGGGGTTAGCGACGAGCTCCGCCGGTGCCCCTTCGCGGGGATGGGCAGAGAGAATTCTTCTTCAAGCACCTCACCGACACGGGCGTCCCGCTTGCCCCGAAAATGGTTTGCCTCATGGTGAAGGAGCTCCTCAGCCACTCGTCCACCGAGGAAGCGAGAGAGCAGTGGAAGGCATGCCTCGTGGCCCTCATGAACACCGACTGGGCAAACCCGCGACATGCGAAGCACAGCCAACCGACAAAGCCCACTACAAGAAAAGTTGGCTTTTACAACGGATGATTTTCGTGGTTGAAGGCCCGTTTTTCGTGGCTAAAAAGTCTTCTACGACAGATGGCCATCGTGGTAAAAGCCCTGTCACAAAAGAATCTACCATGGTTTTTTCCTAACCGTGGCGGATCGCAACCTTCAGCCGCGAAAACTTGTTCCGTCGTAGATCTGTTCGCCAGCCGCGTTGACTGCTGACATCATGCAAACTGCCACGTGGCAGCCGCTGTTAGCGGCCAGTTACTGCTGTTAATGGCCATAGAAACCGTGGAAGAAGTCAGGCCCAGCCAAGGCTTGCTAAATTCTAACTGGGCCCGCCCATTAGGGGAGCCCAATAAGAAGATGGCCCGTTACTGTTTTGTCCTGCACTATTTGAAATGGACCCAAAGATGCAGCCAACAGCGGCCCACGAACTTTTAGGCGTAATACTATTTCGGCCTAAAGAAGGCCCATGATGGTCCAACACTCTGCAGCCCATTAGCAGCCTGCGCCAAGTCCCTCCTGTACATTTAAGGCCTGTGGGCAGCTCATCACTATTTATCGCAGTCCATCGTGGGCGGCCTATCGACGACCCTTGTCTAAGATGGCCCGTTACTATTCATGCCCGTTACTGTTCTGGCCTTTCACTGTTTTGGGCTTTACCTATTCAGGCCCACAAGCGGCCCTTTACTGTTCTAGTCTGGTAAATGTGTCGACCTGTTACTGCCCTTGCCTGGAAATTTCTCGGGCAGTTACTATTCTGGCTTGTCACTATTCTGGCCTTTCATTGTTGCGGTCCTTTACTGTTGCGGCCGACTACTGTTTTGGGATTTCACGGTTTCTTGCCTATTACTGTGATGGGCTGTTTCTGTTACGGCCTGCTACTATTAAGGCCTGTTACTGTTAAGGCATGTTACTGTTATGGCCTATTACAGTTATGACATGTTACTCTTACAGCCTGTTACTGTTACGTCCAGTTACAACTTGTAGGTCGGCCCATTACGTTTGTGGCCTTTTATACTTTCGGTCTTTTCTGAAGCCCATGCTAATATCATAAAACGTTTATATAATCCTACATTTTTTACTATTCATTGTCGGTCGAATACACGACGGGCCAATAAAAAAGCACAATACTGTTCCCTAATCGACCCGTCTGGCGTAGTTACCGTAACAACTACCGCACATGTGGACGGCGTCAACTAAATGCATATATGGCCTATGCGAGTTATCTAGATATTACATCAGCTGCAAACTTCTTAAAATTATTACATATTATCAAATCAAGGGAAAGAAAAATCGATATTTCAGTTGACAATCAAGTTGATAGTAGAGTCCTCAATTGATCACCTGCATCTTCCTTTGAGTGTGACTGTTACATTGAAGGAGACATGATCTTGCAGCCCCCTCTTTGGTGGCGATAACAATAATTGCACCCTGAAACTAAGTAATAACAAGTTAATACATCAAACAAGACAAACTACTCATTTGACTAATATGACAGGAGCGATGATCCGCAGTTTATGACTGGTCAATGGTTCAATTATTGACCAACACGTCAAACAAATAGGACAAGCAAGCATGCATTAAAAAAGTGTGCCTACCGTGAAACGAGCAATCAAAAAATGTGTGTGTGTGGCTTAGAATTTCAGCAAAAATAAACTTTTCAACAAATATATGGAAGCAGTTTTATACCCTAAAATGCAAGAGACGTCGGGTGACTCGGAATTTGTGCTGAGACACAAAATGGCATGTAGTTACTGTCATAGCGAAGAATGAACCAAATAGAAATTATAACCGCATCATACGAGAACTTGTAGAGCAGGAATGCAAATCACGAATGAACTATATATTGTAGAGGATAGTTATGTCGTGAGTTAGGACGAACCAGACCCAGAACCAGATGCAATATATAATGGCATCGCTCGTGAACCTGTAGAGCGGGACAACCAAGAATTAGACAAGTGTGCCTAGAATGAAATGAGCAATCAAACAAAGTGTTTCTTAGAATTTCAGCAAATATAAACAAGCGAGGTCATTTCAGCAAATATATACGGAAGTAGTGGCATCTCCTGGAATGCATAGTCGTTGGGCGACTCAAAATTTGCGGTGAGCTACACAATGGCATGTAGTTACTGTCATAGCTAAGAATCAAGCAGATAGAAATTATAATGGCATCATAAGAGAATGTTTAGAGCAGGAATGCAAACCACGAGTGAACTACATAGTAGATGACAGTTATGCCATTGATTAGGACGAACCAGCACCAGATAAGAAAATAATGGCGTCGCTTGTGAACCTGTAGAAGAGGCTATGCAAACCATCATGTTCATTGTTCCATTCTAGGCTCTATGCAAGAAAAAGAAAATAGTTAGTGTTGCAGCTTTTGAAGAACCAGATGGCAACAACAAAATTATAATCAAATTAGTATGAAGAGTCAAAACGTGTACTACCGGACAGCATAACGATGCCAATAAGGAAACAATAACAACAACTTATCTCAAGACGAACCAGATAGATTCAGTAACCGTGGAGCAGGGAATCCAAACTAATATTTTTCACTAATTTTACATTTTGCAAGAACTACATGATAGCAGGCAATTACTGTTGTTCGGAGTAGCTAAGAACATGTGCATGACTTCAAAATTTGTAGAGCAGCGAATGCAAACCAACATGTCTCGTGACCTACTCCGTAGTATCTAGCACGGAGAACAGGCGTGCAGTTTGACTAGGTGTACAAAACGATTAGAAAAATGCAGTTCGCTACGACAGGCTTGAACCTGCTGTACTACTGACAAAAAAAAAAGAGTTGGTGATTTGGTTACCATGGTCGGATAGGCTTCTAATCATCATCCGTACCGGCGTGAGTGACATCCTTGTCACCCAGGGTGCTTCGGTTGCGCCGGTTGTTTGCATCGGGGAAGCAGATCTTGGGCGCTCGATGCCAGCTTGACCGCGGTGGACGAGGTTGAATCGGTGCACTGCACAATGGTTCAGGTAAGGTACGGGTGGGGAGGATGCCGTCGGTGTTGATGCAGATCTTGGGCAGTCGTTGAAGGATTCAACGCCGTGGAGGGGAAAGTGGGAAAAGGAAATCAGGTGCGGTGGACGACGATGGATCGATGACCAAGGTCAGGTGCGGTGGACGTTGGTGAAGCGGCAATGATGCTTTGGATGAGACGACATCTGATGCAGCTCCAATATACTGTTGGGTGAGGAGTGCATGGTGTCGAGTTCCGGCGGGCAAAGCTAGTCGCGGAGAAGTACTGTGGGAGGTTCTGGGCGCAAGAAATTTCGCAGTGTTTGAAATGGAGGGCGCGAGGGAGTGGAGACCACGTGATTTTGGTATCGTTTGAAACGGAGGGGATCCAGAAATTTCGTAGTGTTTGAAATGGAGGGGCGCGAGGGAGTGGGGACCACATGATTTTGGTATCGTTTGAAATGGAGGGCCGCCAGAAATTTCGCGGTGTTTGAAATGGAGGGGCGCGAGGGAGTGGAGACCATGTGATTTTAGTATCGTTTGAAACGGAGGGGCGCCAGAAATTTCACAGTGTTTGAAATGGAGGGGCGTGAGGGAGTGGGGACCACGTTATTTTGGCCGTCTAGCAATCTTGTCCGTCCATCCCAAATCAACGGGCCATAGGGGATACCTTTCCTTCAAAGGCTCTAGCGCGAACGCCTATGGAAGCAATCGCTGAGTGTCCCAGAGTAGACTATAGGGGTAGATGTGTAGGTTACTGTAGTAGCAGACCATTAATCGGGCTAGCTGACGCGATGTCATTTTGGCGCTCCACGAGTTCAAACTTTTACTTATGTGTTCAGGAGTGAATGCATGCAGCTCAAAAAAGGTACTGTACTTACGTGACTAGTAAACTGTACGTGCTTCGCACGAATATTTTATTGTGTGCACTCTAATAACTTACCTTATTAACGCATAATAATATTCTGCATAATTTAGAACTTTGGTGCAATACTTGGTCGACTTATTAGAACTAAACATCTCTCGGGTATTTTAGAAGTACTCCCAAACATGTTTTTAGCTTACCAAGATATCGTGTATTTTTTTGGATGCAGTACTATGGATAGTTTTAAATGATTGTCGACATGTTTAGTTTTGCATTGTTCACATTTGACGTCTAGACAGACAATGTTCATATACCTCTCCATGAACAACGATAAGTTTCGTCGTTTTTCCCTACTTTCTAAATATTACATTAAACTACCATCATTTCCAATGATGCATGGAACGACCAAAAAAGAGTTGTGACCTTTTTTTAGTATGTAAAAATATTTTCACTGTTAATAATTATTTTTTACCATTTTACAGAGCATTCCATAAAACAAAACAATGTTTTCACCATCAGGGGAAATGTTTCCATTACATGACAAAAAAATAATGTCTTTATCACCAAGAATATATAGCACAAGAAATGAATTCCAACACAATAACCATATGCAATGACCTGATGTGTATAAACATTAGTAACCATCTAATTTGTAATTAGAACTGTCAAGGAGGGACCATGCTAGATTCATTTATGGTGGCTAGGTGCACATTTTTAATTCAATAAATGTACTACATTCTTGTGGACACTCAGAAAGACAATTGACCTCTTGTCTTAGGAGACTTGTGATAAAACTATTACTAGTAGTTCGGAAATAAGTGACATGGAATTTATTTAGATTCGTATGTATCACTAAAATATGTCTATATACTCGTGAATATGATCTATATACTCGATCTATATATTCGTGAATCTAGACAAATCTAAGTTTCGTATTGAGGGAGTACGGCAATATTATAAATTTGCAATGTTGTTATGATAAATAATGATATTCGCTACACTCCATAAATGAAACCACTTCTTTTCTTCCGTCATAGTTTTACATTTTTGTACTGAAGTATTTTTACTATAAAATAACGCATGAAATTAGTTACACGTTAGTGATTAAGTACTTTCGCTAATTTATATATACATACAGAGCTAATACTACACACCCAATTAACATCATAAGTAATTTCTGTTTCTCTCTTTCTAGAGGAGTTTTCTAGGTTGTCAGTTTGAAGAATCATTTGTCAGATACGTAGAACTGAACACTTTAAATTATACAATAAGTGATTAGATGCATGGACAATTAGTGCATAGAGGCAGCCGAGTTGGTAAAATGCTCACATTTAATGGTAGATGTGAGCACAATTGATCGAGTGTCAAACCTCCCCCGTACGCTGATGACCCTCGCTAATCAATGCAGCTCACACATAAGTGTATATTTACATAGTAGTAGTAGAAACATCATCCAGGGAGACATAGTTCAGAGTCTAGCAATCTTGACCGTCCAATCCGAAATCAACGGGTCAAAGCGGATACCTTCCCTGCAAAGGCTCTAGCGGGAATGCCTAGGCAAGGAATCGTTCGCTGTCCGTGGGTAGACTATAGAGGTAGTTGTGCTCGTGACCCAAAGTACTCCAGAGTCTAGACAATAGATGGGTGTCCCCGACGCTGACGGTGCATTTTCTTTTCTAGACACCGGATCCGAATCCCTACACATCTGACAAAGTTGAAAGTATGAACAAATTTAAAGATCACGCATTGATGATTTAATTATTTTTGATTTATCAGACATACTCTCCCTCGAACCTAATTTTTATGAAAATGGCCTCCAACCTAATTAAAAAGGATGTCACATATTTGACTAAATTTGAATATAATATGTACACTAAACAGTGACTACTATACGGCAAGTATATCGTTACAAAAGCTCCACAGAACACATTCGAACACTAAAGAGTGCAATATAATTATGCGCAGACGGATGAGAAAAAACAACCCATGCACCCAAAAGAAAGAAAAAGGAGGGCCACGTAGGCAAGTCCTCCCCTTCCTAGTTCCTACTCCAAGATTCGGCGATTGCAACACTGTGGCCGCCCTATAGAGGTAGGGTCTCAACGACCTCCGAAATGGTCGTGACCTCGATAGCCAACATGAGATGGCTTCTCTCTTCCTACTTAGCGGGGCGTGACCTGGATGATCTCCGCAATGGTAGCTGCTGGCTGTGGAGCATCGTGACTTCTTTCTTAAAATTTTCACACTCAGTGCGAAGCGTGGAGGAGTCACGGTCGTAAGATCGTGCGAGCTTCATTTGAAAAGCCAAATCGGCTTGGAGGACATCACACTCTAGGTTGAGCTCGAAGTCTTTCTGAAGAATGTTGATGTTATGGCTGTAGATTTCATCTATTTTGGCCGAGATTCTCGCCCTGACTACCTACATGGAAAATGCATCATCAGTAAGAGAGCATGGAGTGCATGCAGAGAAGAACAAAAAATGTCAATACATGTATAGTGACTACAGTACCTCTCTTCTTTGACCGAGAGCGGGCATGAGGGCATCGTATGCGTTAGAGATATCCGTCGTGCTATCAACCCGTGGGATGGAAAATTCGACGCTCGAGCCGCCTACCCTGAAAGATGTACATAGACGGTTCAATAGTAGGAGCAGACAACCCAGGAATCAACGGAAGTACAAACCTACCCAGACTCTTGGTCCCCATGATAGCCGCTCTTCGGATACATGCGTGAAGACGACCCCTCGCCCCATGGCTGGTCTCCTTTCTCGGTCCGAGCCTGCAGGTCACCCTGCTGGTGGGATTTGTCCACGGCTCTAACAACCGCCATCTTGCTATTCTTCCGACGATATAGGATATTTTGTGACATCGGTGGATGAATAAGTAGAGAAGAAAGGGAGAAGTGGAAGAAAATGGTTTCTGTGAAGGTGGAGCGAGGTAGTACTAGTAGGAGGAGAGAGGAGAGTGAATAGTGGAAGCAAAACATCAAGTACTAGGTCTTGCTTGTTCAAAAAAAGTACTGGGTCTCATCGCCGGCCTTCGAGCAATCTCGTTGGTCCATCAAGCGATCGAGCTTACTAGCTGTAAATATTGTGCAGTGTGCTAAGGCTTGGGCATGAGCTAAGAAATAACTTAGACGTGAGTCTAGCAAAATCAAAACTGCTCCACCGTTTTGGTCTCTTGCGTGGGTCCCATGTAGCAGTTTTTTTACTTTTTCTCTCCAAACTACTAGTGCTCTGGCCAATGAAAATGCCTCAAAGTATTATGCCAAATATTTTAATCAACTAACCTCTGGGTCTTGTACTAGACACAAGTCCAAGAATATTTTAATCAAAACTGCTCCACCATGTAGGTATCTTGCTCGTAGTAGTAGTACTCCCTCCCATCCATATTTACTCGTCGCTGAATTGGACGTATCTAGCAATGAATCAGAGGGAGTAGTAGTATTAGTTCTCACATTGAATATACTTAGGGCTTGACGCATAAGCATCACAAACAATCGCCAAAAGATCGAACGATACACTTAAATATAACTTTGGGCTTCTTTGGATAACAAGATTTAAAAATACCAAAATTTGACTCGGTGACAAGTACAAAACAATGGATTGCAAAATAGAGGAAATAGCTTTCTTTAGATCACAGAATTTCAAAACATAGGATAACAGGGTCGGAGGTACAAATCTGCTGGCTTAAAGTCATTTCAATGAAACACATTAAACGCGAAGGAAAATTGCCTCAATCCTACGCGAATGAGTATAAAAAAGTGGATGTTGAAATTCCTATGGGATTGGGGTATAGAAATGCAATCTATATGAATTTTGGAGGTATGATTCCTTTCATCCAAAGAGATTCCTTATGAAAAAATACTATGGGTCGAATTCCTCCAAAATTCCTTTGAAAATCCTTCGATCCAAATTGGCACTTAAACAATATTGCATGCTCACGACAGACGAACACCTTCCGACAGGAGGTGATGTGGTCGTATATTTTCATCTTGAACCCATATGCGGTGACCTTGAACATAAGGCAGTCACCCTCCATCAACCCATGAAAAGTAGCAAAGGTAGCCCACTCTTTGTCCAGGACGATCTGGTCTTTGTTGCGGTTGGCATGGAGAACCCACTCGCATTCCTCGCATGCTTGGACCACCACTAGTTGTGGGTAGGGGCGTCCCTTCAAGTAAGGCTTGAAGTAAGTTAGGATGATAAGCATATACAAATCATGCTAGACTAACTGGATGTAGAAGCGCCTAGGACGATCCACCGTGGCATGGTGTCCAACCGACCTAGGGCGTCTTGTCGATTTGGCAGAACTAGCGACCGACCTGGCAGCACTTGCCCTTGCACAGGCCTCCACTCTCTTGCCCGATAGCTTCAACTGCCTTGGTATGATGGGGATAGCATCTTCATAGCCACCTGGAGCTGGAGCAGTCCGGTCAAGAATGTAGTCTAAGTTCGGCATTACAACTGGATCGTCCTACATGAAAATTACCATTGTGTCAGTCCTTTGGAATTACCAAAACAGCACAATGCATTGTATAAATTGACCAAAGATCACAATGAGTCATTGCACCACCAAAATTACCTAAACAACACAAGGTATCAGGTAAATTAAATTGCCTATATAGCACAATGCATCATCAAAATGACCTAACCCGATGGGTCCTCAAAATTATCTGAACAACTACTAGAAGGCATACCATTTAATTAGATTGATTAAATAGCACAATGCATATCCCCCGAAAAAACCCAGCACAATGCATAATCTGAATGGCTAAAACATCACAATGAATTATCTGGATAGACAAAACAGCATATATGCAGTGCATCATCAAAAATACCAAAATAACAAAAGGTATTATCTAGTTAAATTTGATAAACAGTGTCTACACAATGAAATAATCTAAACAGATAGAAGGCATATCATTTAATCCTAAACAGCAGAACACAGATCAAAATGGACGAAACAACACAGTGAGGAGACAGGACACAATGCATCAAAAAAAAAACCAAAACAGCACAACGCGTCATGGAAAATTTCTAAATAGCACAATGCATCATCTAAGTATCAAAAAAGAACCCTGCCTCATCGTCATCAAAAATATTCCATAACTAAGTAGAACAACACAAAAGACAAATATAGATACATTCAAATCTAGGAAAAGTCAAGTCAGTTATTTCTAGATGGAGGGAGTATAAAGAACAACACAAAAGACAATTATCAAGAATATGATATACAACTAAGCAGGTCAACAAAGGACCTGGAGTACATGTTGCAAAAATCTGACTAGATGCACGTCGGATTTTGGTTAAAGCCCCAATCCTCTAGATCTAACCTCGTTGCAGTTGGGGGGGGGGGGGGGGCGCGAACTTGCACATGGGTTGATGGGTTGAACAGATGAACAAGGCGCCACTGACGAAGAACCAGCCACATACACCGAAGAAGCACAGACAATCACTAATGAAGGGGTGCCATCGATAGGGGTCTCATCGCGTACACTCTGAAATTTGGCACATTGGGAATGAGAGTCCAACCTGTAGATGAAAAGGACGTGTCCGCCGCTGCATGAGCATTCGTTCCCAATGCAAGCGGACCAGAGGCTTGGACGACCGCTCGGCGGGCGACGAGAGTTTCGGCGCGACCGGTCAAAACCCTAAGGGCGACGGATGCCTCACCTTGGGCTCGACCTGCACACACGCGAAAGGCGAAGAATGCTTCAAAGAGTGCGCTGAGGCTGTCGAAATCGAACAAGCCACCTGCAGCTCCAAAGCAGAGCTTGATGAGGACCCCAACTCAGCCACATACAAAGGTTTTGGCATTAGTTTCGTCGAGGCAATGGCTGGGTTAATGACTTAGAGTGGTGAGGTGAGTACGCGAATGTGATAGCGAGAGAGGGAATGGTGGGGGAGGAGTTATTAGAGAATGGGAGTGGGTAACACTATCAGCTTTAGTAGTACCGTACTACAAAAACTACATTTCACATATCATCACTTTTTGATGAACTAGTTCATTTCTTTGAACCGACTAAAATAGTGGGTACCCTTTAGGTTTCAAACTTCCATCTGGTACCTGTTTTGCTAGTAGTAAGTACAATACAATACTTTGTATTACCCTCCGTCCCAAAATATAAGGCGCCTGAGGATTAGTCAAAAGTCAACATTTTTAAGTTTTACCATGATTATACACAAAAAATATAAAATTTATAATACTAAATTAATATCAATAAATTCACCATAAAGTATGTTTTCTTAATATGTCCATTCAATATTGTAGATGTAGATATTTCTTCTAAATATTTGGTAAAAGTTAGAAAGGTTTGACTTTTGACCAATTCTTAGATGCCTTATATTTTGGGACGGAGGAAGTAGTATAAAATATTTTTTAGATAGAGGAAATTGCGCGATCCACCATCTTTTCATCGCACTTTTGCATATAGCACTTGGTGGACGTCATTGTTGCACATTTTAACAGTTTTTTAAGCGTAATATGACAAATTTGACCAGTTAGTCCTGTAATGATCGATTTAACCTCATTGGTAGCAAGACTGACAAGTGGTCCCCGAACGCCATTACTCCCATTCACACACAAAGATTTGAATGATGCTAAAAACTAGATACTAACGATATTTATCACTCGTAATACTTTTTGGATGCATGTAGCTGGTATGTAAGAGATTTATTTCATATGAAACGTCAACGTTTACACAAAGGTACCAACGTAATAGTCCGTCGCATATTGATTTTGTGAAGGCTTTATTTGGTCGTATTAAACTTGTTTTTGAACATAACTTGTGTGTACATAAGATTTGACGTTTCATTCACATATCCAAATGTCCGTCGAAGAGTTTATTTTAAAGTGTAGGACTAATGATATATGTCTGTTTATTACACCTCACACAAAAAACATCCCGGTTGATCATGAACTTTAAGTAGATTATTATTTTTCCCGGGATTTATTTTTCTGAGAGCAAGCACGGTGAATATGCCTCGGAATGCCATAAGCCTAGTTTCCAGACAAAGTTTATACATGTTTCACTTACGATTATGAATTTTTTTGAGTTCTCAAGGTTTCCTAGTGAACTTCACATTATTAAACTAATTTATTCTGATTTATCAATGTTAGATAAAATTTGAACTATGAGTAAGTAGTAGATTGCTCTTAAAGTTATACAAGTATCTTTTGAAGGTACCCACACCCCGACTTTCAATATATCGGAAACCAATGAATTTGTTGGATTCAACTTCTTGCTAAGCCTTTGCATGTACAATTTTTTTCTTTTATTTGAAAACAATAAAAACATTGCACGGTGACCTCTGACTTGTCTTACTTGCTGTGAAAGATGATTATTATCAAGAGAGTTCACATATAAAAAACAGTGTAATTGAAAATATGGCCTGCCATGTATGAAGATATCCTTAGGCTTCAGGTCGAAAGACAAGCTAAATGGCCTTATATATATATGAACAACATACTTTATGGTAATGTTCCCATATTTGGTTGATGAGTGCATCTTGGCATGATGAACAATAATTCTATCAGTACTGGGAGTTTCCAAAATTTAGGAATAAAAAATCATTTTCAAATTTGAACTACAAGTAAACATGATAGAATTCTCTTAAAAAGTTACAAACAACCTTTAAATCTTTATGGTACCGAGGCGGTCAATACTTAAAAAACCAACGAGAGTTCTATAGGAATATTAAAATTCTTGCTACGAATATACATGTTGACAATTTGATCTTCACTAGCTATGAACAAAAATAATGAAAACCTAAAAATGCAGCCTTCTTCATGGCGTCCTCTTGCGTGTACTACTATTTGCACTGAAAATAATTAATAACCGTGAGTCATCATAAATTACGATAAAATAGTTACACAATATATATGGCCCACGGTGTATGAACACTCTTTGGTTTTAAGCTGAACGACAAAGGTAACAACCATATGCACATCGTATTGTATTGTAATGTTCCCATATTTGGTAGATGTGTGCATCTTGGCAAGGTGGAAAATAGTGGCAACCACAGGTTCCAACTTATAGGAACAATGAAACTGAAAGTGACAAGATTTTTTCTGTAAGCAAGTACGAAGAAAAATGGCTCAGAGTACCACAACAACAACACTAGTTTTCAGACAAAGCATGGACCTTGATACACTTACAATTTCTTACCAAGTTTTATGAGTTCAAAAGCTTCCCAACCAACTGTTTTCCTTGCTTAATTTTAGGGTGCTTCGTACTAAATGTATGGGCATCGATGTAATTTTACCTTTTTTAGGTTCTTGATGTAAAATTTGCTTCCACCGTCCGTGTAAAATTTGAACCTAGAAGCAAGTTGTATAATTTAAACGTATTTAAGATTATTAGTTGTTAATGAGTATGAACATTCGTGGAGTTTCAATTCGAACGACCAAGGTCATGGCCATATCAACATCACACTTTATGCTGATGATGATCCCATATCCAAGAATTTGCATGCCACCAAATTTGGCCATATATTTTGAAAACAAAAGAATAGGAAGTAGTAGTATGAAGAGTATGGCTTGATCAGGTGCTCTCTCAAGAATGAGCCAAACCCGACTGTTTTATTTCTTTGCTTAATTTTGGGGTAGTTCAAGCTAAATGTAATGATCTCGATGTAATTTCCCCCCTTTTAAGGTCCTTGATGTAAATTATACTCCCACCGTCCGTGTAAAATTCGAACCTAAAAGCAAGTGGTAAAATTTTAAACATATTTAAGATTATTAGATGTCGATGAGTATGAACATTCTTGGGTTTCAAGATGAACGACCAAGGTCATAGCCATATCTACATCATTCTTTATGTTGATGATTTGTGATCCCATATCCAAGAATTTGCATGCCACCAAATTTGGCCATATTTTGAAAACAAACAAACATGAAGTAGTATAAGATTATGGCTTGATCAGCTTCTCTCACGAGAAGGAGCAAAACATGACAGTTTCCCTGCTTAATTTTAGGGTGCTTCGTGCTAAATGTATGGACCTCGTTATAATTTTATCTTTTTTAAACGTTTTTAAGATTATTTTTGTCGATTGGTATGAACATTCTTGGATTTTAAGACGAACGACCAAGATCATGGCCATACCTACATCATACATTATGCTGATGATGATCACATATCCTAGAATTTTCATGCCGCCAAATTTGGCAATAATTTGAAAACAAACCAAGAGGAAGTAGTATGAAGAGTATGGTTCGATTAGCTTCTCTCTCGAGAAGGAGACAAACATGATTGTTTTCCCTGCTTAGTTTTAGAGTGCTTTATTTGTGCTAAAAGTATGGACCTCGATGTAATTTTACCCCTTTTTAGGTCCTTGCTATAAAATGTACTCCCACCGTCCCTGTAAATTTCAAAGATAAAAGAAAGTGGTAAAATTTAGCATTTTTTAAATAATACATTTTTTAGTAATTTCCACGAATAATACAAGAATTGAGAGATTTGCAATTCTAGCGTGGTATCGGTAGTTGAATAGCCGACCAATCCTTATCGACTTTCGAATAGCTGACTAGTCCATGTCTACTTTTGAAAAGCTGATAAGTCCGTGTCTTCTTTTGAAAAGCCGGCAGGTTATAGGGTAATGTGAAGAATAGGGGGACTAGTCACCTTTTCAAAAGTAGACGAGGACTAGTTAGCTTTTCAAAAACAGACAGGGCCTAGTCGGCTATTCAAAAGCAGATAACGAATGGTCTGCTTTTCAAGTACCGACACCGTGCTAGAATTGTAAATCTTTCAATTCATGTATTATTCATGAAAATTATTAAAGATGTATTATTTAAAAAAATAGCTAAAATTCAAACGTATTTAAGCTTAGTTGTGAATGAGTATGAACAATCTTGAACTTGAAGCCGAACGACCAAGGTCATGGCCATATCTATATCATACTTTATATCGATGATTCATGATCCCATATCAAAGAATTTGCATGCCGCCAAATTGAGCCATATTTGGAAAACTAACAAAGAGGGAGTAGCATGAAGAGTATGGCTCGATTAGCTTTTCTCTCGAGAAGGAGCAAAACATGACTTTTCCCTGTTTAATTTTAGGGTGCTTCATGCTAAATGTATGGACTTCAATGTAATTTTACCTTTTTAGGTCCTTGATGTAAAATGTACCTCCACCATCCGTACGTGTAAAATTTGTACATAAAAGCAAGTGGTAAAATTTAAACATATTTAAGCTTATTAATTGCCAATGAATATGAACATTGTTGCATTTCAAGCCGAATGACCAGGGTCATGGACATATCTACATCATACTTTATGCTAATGATTCATGATCCCATATCAAAGAATCTGCACGTCGCCAAATTTGGCCATATATTTCGAAAACAAATGAAGAGAAAGTAGTATGAAGAGTATGGCTCGATCAACTGCTCTCTCTAGAAGGAGCCGCACCCGACTATTTCCATTGTTTAATTTTAGGGGGCTTTGTGCTAAATGTAAGGAATTTTATATAATTATTTACATTTTTTAGGTCCATGATGTAAATTGTACTCCCACCATCCATGGTGGTCCCATATTTGGGTGCAAAATGGGTGTGAATCATGGCATGGTAACAATGTTGCCACTCGGAATTTCGAACCATGAGAAAAGGAAAAAAATCAATTTTCCAAGTGAGAGGAGTGTATTTTCTGTAAAACAAGTACTCTCTCCGACCCAAATTAATTGACTCAAGTTTATCAAGATTCGAATGTATCCAGTACTAAAATATGTCTAGATACATCCGAATCTAGACAAATCTGAGTCAATTAATTTGGGTCAGAGGGAGGAAGAATATGTATTTCTATAGAAAAGAAACAAAGAGACAGAAGAGAAACTTTGGGCACAGAGGAAGCAGCTCGAGAGAGCAGCGAAGAGGAGGAGTTGAAGATGGTGCGATATGAGAGCAAAGCCGTGATGGCTTCATGACACGAGGTACAGGGTACAATCACCTAATAGTACTAGTAGTACAGAACTAGTACTAGCAAATTTCAGGACATTTACTATATACTACTGTATACACGCAAAATAAATCATGTTTTCTCTCTCCTTTAGTGCCTCATCACCATCCCCACACCCCGGCTAGGTGATCTCTCCCTCGTCCAAAATGAGGCGCTGCGCACGTGTGTTGACCTGCCTTGTCATCGGCTCCGTGTCAATATCAGGCGTGCTCCGTAGAAGGAACCATTTTGGGGCTTGGCGACAAAAGGACACTACTCATATACATACTATTATTAGAGTCAGAGTTCAAATTTTCGTAGTTTCGAAATTTTCACTTCCTTCCCAAACATCCGGAGGGAAGGTTATTCAAAAGATTCAAAAGATATTGGTGCACAAGGGATTATTTATACTGTCTAGTGTCTGCAGTACATCTCATCGCATTCGATGCACTTCATTATGATCTGACCAGCTTTACCACTACTCTGTATTACTCCATTGTTGTTCCATTTCACACCCTGCAAAGAGGAAGCCACCAAGCACACCCACAACACACAGGATCGAAAGTACAGTAGCAGTACTACGAAGAGTATGGCTCGTCCGCTCGCTCGAGAAGGACCCGCACCCGACTGTTTTTCTTTGCTTCATTTTAGCACCCTTTGTGCTAAATGTATGGACCTCTATGCAATTTTCTATTTTTTGAGGTTTTCGATGTAAACTATACTCCCACCGACCTTCTCAAATTTTAACTAAACGTATGCTTGATAGGTTGCTCTTAAAATTTTCCAAAAATCTTTTGAAGCTAAGCTGGAATTCGATACATCGAAAAACCACCGAAAGTTCTGAAAAATTCATGTTCTTGCTATGCATCCGCATCCCGAAAAAGTTGACATGGTTTTCATAACATTTCAAAAAAATAATAAGAAGTATAATATTTTTTTGTGTCATCATGTTACGTGTATCCGGAAAAACGAGTTATAGAAGTATAATACGAACTTTATTAATTATTCTTTGGTTTCAATAATACTTTATGTTAATGAAATTAAGTCAAACTTGATCTACAAGTAATAAATTGTAGGCTGCTTTGAAAGTTTTATGAAAAAATCTTTTGGAGGTACCCATTGAGCGGTTAATTAATATATCATAAACCATAGAGAGTTTTGACAAGTGGTTCGACTTCTAGCTAAGATTTTGCATCATGAAAATTTTGAACATGTTTTGAAAACGATCACATGAAACAGGGAGCGAGGGGAAATGATTTTTATATTCTCTATGGGTAACCCACAAGCTTGAGATGCACCTTGTTAGGCTTAAAGATACAAACTCTATTTTCACCACAATGTATATGGTGAACCTTAGTGGATGCCACATACTAGGCGTTAAGGTGTGCTTTTGTACATATTGCTGATGCCCTTATTAGGGAAAAGCAAATAGTACTCCCTCTATCCAAATTAGTGTTCTCACATTTGTCTAGATTTGGATGTATCTAGTCATGTTTTAGCGCTAGATACATCCGAATCTAGACAAATCTGAGAACATTAATTTGGATCGGAGGGAGTAGTATATTAGTACTTTTTTGAGGAAAGTATATTAGTACTAGTACACTAGTATAGTACTAGTAATCATTTATTTGCTTAGACATATGCTCACCTCTGTCCACGCGTTGTACAGGCTGACCGAATAAAATGTAGGCAGGGTAAAAGAGGGCAGCAGCGAAGAGGAGTTGAAGGCGGTTCGATGTGAGAAGAAAGTTATGATGGGTTCCTGACACGAGGTACTCCTGTGGCCACTCTACTAGTAGTAAATTTCAGAACTATGCAGACATAACAAATTGTGTGTTTTCTCTCTCCTTCGCTGCCTCTCATCATCCATCCTCCCTCTCTCCTACCCTTTCCCCTCGCGCACCGGCCCGACTGATCTCTCGTTGGTCCACAGCGTGGTGCTATGCACGTGTGCCTTAGTACGGCCGCTCTATGTCTTTGGCGTGTTCGGTAGCCGTGTTGGCGTGGAGTAGGGACAAGGAGTACATAGGAAAGAAACCACTTTGGTCTTTGGCGGCAAAAAAAATCAAACTTTTCCGTTTTTCGAAATTTTCACTTTCTTCCCAAACATCGGGAGGGAAGGCTACTCAAAAGATCGGCCATTCGCAATACTTCATATCTTATATTTATCTTTTCTTATCTCTTACAATACCATACCATACCACTATATAGTGTACGGATAACTTCGAAGATTGACCGTTGGATCAAGACCAGCAAATCCAAACAGTGTCGTCGGTGTGGGAGGAAAGGTTACTCAAAAGATCGGCCATTCACAATACTTCATATCTTATATTTATCTTTTCTTATCTCTTACAATACCATACCATACCACTATATAGTGTACGGATAACTTCGAAGATTGACCGTTGGATCAAGACCAGCAAATCCAAACATTGTCATCGGTGTGATTTTCCAACTATATCAGGAAAGAACATTCAATTATTCTCAATTTTCTGAGTGGATGACGAGCGAGGTTGTGCTTTTCCGTTTAGGAATGTCCGAAGAATACTAGTCCGAATGCCAGAAGCCAAGTTTACCAACATGTTGTACCAACGATTCCCATGTTTTATTTATAAGTTTTCAAACTTCCTAGCTAACTCTGCCTATTTGACCGAATGACTTTATGTCGATTTATCAGAATTAGGTCAAATTTGAAACTACAAGTAAATTGTAGGTTGCTTTGAAAGTTTTACGAAAAATCTTTTGGAGGTGCCCATCGAGGGGTCACAATTAATATATCATCTTGGAAATTTGCTACAAGACACCGTTATTTTCTGTCATTTGCTGAAACACACTGTTCAATTATGTCTTTGCCAGATACCATTACAATTTTGCGGCACATTTACCAGAACACACCGCAAGACCAAAACGGGAAAGTTTGGCACATTTTTTTCAAACCTGGCCATAACATGGTCACCCATGCAAAAGTGGCAAAACTTCCTATTTTTGGCCATGTGGTGTGTTCTGGCAAATGTGCCACAAAATTATAATGGTACCTAGCAAAGTCATAATCGAATAGTGTGTTTCAGCAAATGACAGAAAATAATGGTGTTCTGTAGGAAATTTTCCCTATATCATAAAACACTGAGAGTTTTGACAATAGGTTCAACTTCTTACAAAGATTTTGCATCTTGACAATTTAACGAAATTAGGTCAAACTTGAGCTACAAGTAAGCGCGATAGATTGCTCTTGAATTAAATGTATTTTTTGAGGTAGATGGGTGCATCTCCTTGTAGTAAACAATGTCGTCAGTGTGAGTTTCCAACTATCAGGAAATAAAATTCTCAGTTTTCCGAGTGATGATGAGATGGTTCTTTTCCGTAAAGAAAGCTCAAAGAATATGGTTCTCAATGCGATAAGCCAAGCTTCTATACATATGAAGTGGACCAACGTGTTTTACTTACGATTCCCATATGTTTTTTGAGTTTTAAACTCCCTAGCTAATTATTTTGCCCACTTGAATGACTACATGCCAATTTATCGAAATTAGGTCAAACTTGAACTATAACTAAATTGTAGGTTGCTCTGAAAAGTTTTATGAAAAAGCTTTTTTGGAGGTACCGTACCGATCAGGGGGAGGTCACAATCAATATATGAGAAATAACCGAGAGTTTTGACAACAAGTTTGACTTCTTGCTAAGATTTTGCATCGCATGACACTATTTAACGAAATTGGGTCAAACTTGAGCTACAAGTAAGCGTGACAGGTTGCTGTTGAAATATATGAATTTTCAGAGAGGTAGATGGGTGCATTTTCTTGTAGTAAACAATGTCGTCGGTGTGATTTTCCAACTATATCAGGAAAGAACATTCAATTATTCTCAATTTTCTGAGTGCTCACGAGCGAGCTTGTTCTTTTCTGTAAAGAAATGTCCGAAGAATATGGGATCTAAATACCAGAAGCCAAGTTTACCGACATGTTGTACCAATGATTCCCCTGTTTTATTTATGAGTTTTCAAACTTCCTATCTAACTCTACCCATTTGACCGAATGACTTTATGTCGATTTATCGAAATTAGGTCAAATTTGAAACTACAAGTAAATTGTAGGTTGGTTTTAAAGTTTTATGAAAAATCTTTTGGAGGTACCCATCGAGGGGTCACAATTAATATATCATAAAACACCGAGAGTTTTGACGATAGGTTCAACTTCTTGCTAAGATTTCGCATCTTGACCATTTAACGAAATTAGGTCAAACTTGAGCTGCAAGTAAGCGTGATAGATTACTCTTGAATTAAATGTATTTTCAGAGGTAGATCAGTGCATCTTGTTGTAGTAAACAATACCGTCAATGTGAGTTTCCAACTATCAGGAAAGAACATTCAATTCTATATTTTCTGAATGAAGACGAGCGAGGTTAGTTGTTCTTTCATCTTCTATAAAGAGAAGTCCAAAGAATATTGGATATGGATACCACAAGCCAAGTTGACAGACATATATAGTGGATCAACAACATGTTGTACTTGCGATTCCCATGTTTTATGACTTTTCAAGCTTCCTAGCTAACCCCACCCATTTGAATGAGTTTATGTCAATATCTCGGAATTAGATCAAATTTGAAACTACAAGTAAATTATAGGTTTTGCTTTGATAGATTTACAAAAAAGCTTTTGGAGGTACCCATAGAGGAGTCAAAATTAATATATCAGAAACCAGCAAGAGTTTTGACAATAGGTTCAACTTCTTGCTAAGACTTTGCATCTTGACAATTTAATGAAATTAGGTCGAACTTGAGATAGCGACAAGTAAACGCCATAGATTGCTCTTGAATTAAATGTTTTTTCATAGGTAGATCATCAGTGCATCTTTTTGTAGTAGACAGTGTCGTCGGTGTGAGTTTCCAACTATCAAGAAAGAACATTCAATTCTACATTTTCCGAGTGAAGAATACAAGCAAGGTTGTTCTTTTTCCTAAAGAAAAGTATGAAGAATATTCGATCTGAATGCCCCCAGCCAAGTTTACATACAGATATATTGGACCAACATGTTGTACCAACGATTCCCATGGTTTATGAGTTTTCAAACTTCCCAGCTAAATCTGCCCATTAGAATAACTTTATGTCGATTTATCGACATTAGGTCAAATTTGAAACTAGAAGTACTAGTAAAGTGCATGTGCCCTGGACGTGAGACTCAGATTATAGACATCTGGTATACCTGAAGGGAATATGCCCGAGAGGCAATAATAAAGTGGTTATTATCTGATTCCATGTTTATGATAAATGTTTATTTTGCATGCTATAACTGTATTAATTGGAAACGTTAATACATGTGTGTTTAATAAACAAAATACAAAGTTCTTAGTAGTGCCTCTCATATAAACCAGCTCGTTGATTAACAAGATGATCAAGGTTTCCTGATCATGGACATTGGATGTTGTTAATAATGAGGTCACAACATTGGTAGAATGATGTGATGAACATTCATCCAAAGTATAGCATTATGATCAAAGTCATTATGTTTATATTGCTATAACATTAGACGAAGTAATCTTAGTCCTTAGACCATGATATCATGTTAATTGCTAACATCAAAAGAGTAACTTGATAACATCAAATGTCACACCGTAAAAGGGTGACTATAAAGGTGGGTTCAGATACTCCGAAGGTATTATGTTGAGGCTCATGGATCAAGAGTGGAATTTGTCAATCCCGATGACAGATAGATATACTTGATACGTCCAAAACGTATCTACTTTCCCGAACACTTTTGCTACAGTTTCTCCTCTAAACTTGTGTGATTTGGATGCAACTAACATGGACTGACGCTGTTTTCAGCAAAATTGCCTTGGTGTCTACTTTTTGTGCAGAAAATCAACTATCAGGAAAAATCCAGGAAAATATGCCAAAAATCCTATTTCACTAGAAGACTCCTGGAGCCAGAATACGAGACGGAGGGGGCTGGGCCCAGGCCACACCACCTAGCCGCGCGGGCTAGCCCAGGCCGCGCCAGGGTGTGGTCTAGCCGCCCCAGACACCCCCTCAGTCTCCCTCTTCGCCTATAAGAAGCCTTTTGACCTAAAAACTATGGGGGGTTCGACATTTTTCCAGAAGGAGTTCCGCTCAGCCGCCACCACCAGATTCCACGAAACAACACCAGAAACTCTGTTCTGGCACGCTGCTGGGACAGGGAATCGGAGGAGATCATCGCAATCATCATCACCATCGATTCTCCATCGACCATCCATGTTTCCCCATCTATGAGTGAGTAATACCCCGCTGTAGGCTATGGGGATGGTAGGGATTGGATGAGATTGTTCATGTAATGCCATCAGATTGTTAGGGCATGGTGTCTAGTATCTATTATTAGTGCTTTTTGACTTTGTTGCAACATGTTATGCTTAATGCTTGTTACCAGGGCCCGAGTGCCATGATTTCAGATCTGAACATGTTATTGATTCATTATGATAGTATTGTTTATGGTCTTACCTGCAAGTTGTATACACACGTTGTTGTCCGGAACCAATGGCCCCGAAGTGACAAAAATCAGGATAACCGGAGGGAATGGATTTGATGTGAGGATCACATGTGTTCACAGAGTGTTAATGCTTTGCTCCGGTGCTGTATTAAAAGGAGCACCTTAATTGCCAGTAGTTCCCTTGAGGCCCCGCTGCAAACGAGCTGGCAGGACAAAATATGTTGTGCAAGTTCTCATTGCGAGCACGTATGACTATATATGGAACATATGCCTAGGATTATCTAGTACATGGATGCTTTATCTTAATTATCTGCAATTGCCCTATGTTCCTAATTGCTATGTGAATTGTCTCGTCCATGCAACGCCCGTCCATCCATCCATATGCCTACCGCACTCGAATCCTACTGTTTACTGCTGTTGTTACTACTGTCCTTACTTTACTACTGCTGTTACTTTACTATTCCTAGTACAAAACTGTTGCTACTGATAAACTGCTGTGAGCAAGATTGTTTCTAGGTGTAGCTGAATTGACAGCTCAGTTGTTAAGGCTTATAAATATTCTTTGGCTCCCCTTGTGTCGAATCAATAAATTGGGTTTCACTTCCCTCGAAAATACTGCGATACACCCCCTATACTTGTGGGTCATCAATACTCTGGGCCCTCTCGGTGATATCACATTAAGATAGCTTGAAAGCAAGTGATGTGATCACTAGAATGTTATATCACAGGAACAAGAAAAGTGTGCATGTCGGTAACGAGATCAAACTAGGTATTTGGATGCTGGTAATCGAATGTCGGACATGTAATATATCATGAGACAAATGGATTTAGTTACGACGTTAAAGGTTCACACGATCACAAGAGTCATTGTTGAATATGTGGGAGTCAGTACGGATCTCCAGGTCCTGCTACTGATTATTGAAACTGGTTCTGCATGTGATATTGAAATGTTGTAGGGAGTTTTATGTGAATGTTTGTTAATTAAAGTAATTAACAAAATTCTGAATAAAATAAATAAAAGTGTTTTATTTAAAGAGAAAATGCATTTAATTTGGACATTAAATGCAAAGTGAGTGGAGTTCAAATTGATGTGAGTGGGCTTAGTGGAAGCTCCACCCACATGAATGAGGGAGAGGTGGGGGCACCCACCATGGCCGGACATCCATGTCCTTGGGGCTGCGCCCCTCCCCTATAAAAGGATCCCCACGGCTCTTCTCCTCTTGCCCCACCTCCTTGTGAAGGTTCTCTTCTCCCTCTAGTTATTCCCCATGGTCTCGGATTAGCGAGATACATGTTCCCAGTGGCTTTATCTGGAAAGGAGTTGTTGCTTCTGCTGCATCGCTGGAGCGAGGAGGTGGAGGTTGTCGGGGTACCGTACATGTGTGTGATCACGGATGCACCGCTGCGTTGTGGTGCTGGACTTGCTGGAGATGGATCCGATGGACATGCTGGAGCCGGACCTACTGGACTTTATCACGATCTTGAGATCGGCAAGTGTACGACTACATCATCCACGAGTTCCAACTCGTTAACAAAGCTTTGTTGTCTTCGAGGGTAAGTTCTCTATGGATGTATATCCACCCGTTGCTTGTATCTAGTAGATAGATCTTGGCGTATAATTCCCATCGTTGGATTTTTTTTGTTTTCTATGTTGCGAACCCAACAGTGGTATCAGAGCATGATCTATGCGTAGGTGCTTTGCGCGGGTAATACACATATGTTTATATGTGGGTGATGATGATCATGTTATATAATCTTCTATGTATTTTGGATATTGCTGGCATAGTGGGATGAAGCAACCCGGACTAACTTTACATGTCCTCGCACATGAGACCGGTTTCACGACTGACATGCAACTAGTTTTACATAAGTGGATAGCGGGTGTCTGTCTCTCCTACTATAGTCAACATCTGATTTACAACGAGTTGCTAATAACTTAGTTATAATCATTGTGGTTCCATGTTCGTAGGTAAGACCGGTTCTATCTCCGAAAGCCCTAAGCCACGTAAAACTTGCAATCGATAAATTAGAGGCGTCTAGTTTAGATCGTTGCTGGGTTAGTGTCATGATATGGTAATGTTGTAAGTTGATGTATGGTAGATACCCTTACAACACACCTAACATGTAAGTTCCATAGACCTTGGCCTTACACACAAAGGAATGATAGAGATCATACCATGATGCACATGATAGTGATGAAATGCATGGACCATATCATTCCACTTTACACAAATGATGTTTGCATATTATATTGCTAGTTTGGTGTTTTAGTAGCATTATAAGATGATCCCGCATTTGAATATCAAGATCAAATGTGTTCTTCCTTAAGTATGCACCGTTCTATGGATCGTGTTTCGAGACATCACGTGATGATCGGGTGTACTCGACTCTGCACTTTCATACAATAGGTGTAAGACAGTTTTACACACGCGAGTACTAAGGTTCTTACTTGGCGAGCCTAGCATGTATAGACATGGCCTCGGAACACGGACCGAAAGGTTAAGCATGAGTCATATAGTTGATGTGATGCCCATATTGATGCTCGCCTTTGAAGCTACACCGAATCACGTGATGATCGGACTTGGTGTAGTGGATTTGGTTCATGTAATCACCAAAAAGGCAAGAGGGATGTCATTTTTGAGTGGGAGTTCATTTCTAATTTGGATTAGTCGAACTCAATTTGTCATAAACTAAATCAAAGTGAATTTGCATAATTTGTTGTAGTCATTGGCATCTGTTCACTACCTTATGCTTAGTTTTAATTGAGATAATAGAACTATAGAATTCTGGATATTTACTTTACGAACTGGTATCGTATTGTTTTGAATGTCAACTTAAAGTTTAGAAGTCCTATTGCAAACTTTCAGCAAACTCTATTTACTCCATGAAGTTTAATAAGTAGTATTAAATCAAGAGTAAGAATTCCAATGTTAGTATCTAAAGTCTCATGTTTGCCTCCATGATTATTGATATTCAAAAGTTGTTTTAATATCAAGATTATCTAGGAGCTGAAAAATTGTTTCAGAAACCGTCATGTGTGGAAGATATTGTGATATCTGAAACAATGTTTTTGGTTGCATTATGATAGAGTATAATTTAGCAAAATACATGTTCTCATATTGTATGAGAATTTGTGAAGATTGGAGACGCTAGGCGTCCTAATCTACCAAAAAGGTTTTGGGAACTAACATTATACTCGCGATTCTTCCTTATAGGCTATAGTAGCTTGATCATGAAAGTTGTCCTGATAAGGATGAATAGAAGATGTAAGTAAAATGTTTACTACACTAATAGATTACTAAAGAATGTATTTTTGAAAGAACACCAAACATTTGATGATGGTGATCCACTTCAAAGTGCAAGTCCAAAGGTATTAGTATTTGACTATATACACTTTGTACTATGTGTCATGTGAATGACACCACTATTGATGTTGATGGATTCTTTTAAAAGAAAAGGAATTGTTGAAAGAGAATCTATAAAATATTTGGCAGAAAAGAAAAGGTTGGAGATGCCAAACTTAGGTATATATAAGATATACATGTTATGGATGTATTCCTTGCTTGTTAAACATTGTGGTTCTTAGGTATTGGATACCGAATTGGTTGGTATGAAGTGTCATACAAAACAACACAATTCATGAACTACAACGGCCTAAGTAACTAGCAAGAGAATAAGTGATGATGTTCATCGAAAACAAATAAAGTGTTACTGTGTTTTTGTTGTCGTCAAACCTAGCCTTCAAGATTTGTTTTAATAATTGTTATTTTGTTCCGGTATTACGAGAACAATGGTTGTTCAAATAATTACCGTATTCCATAAAGGATGGATGAACTTTTACAAGTCTAGTTGGAGAAATCACATCCATAAACATTATTGCTAAAATGTTGTAAGACAAATGATTGGAAGATCACTTATGAAGTGACATCGCTGTTTGAATTATATTGGAAAGAAAACATGAAGAAACTCCATGTTGATGGATTTTTGGAGTCTTTTGATTTTGATCAATTGACGCTTGTAAAACTTTCCTCGAGGTAATTGAAACTCCGTCCATAGGCCAAAGAGGAATGGATGACTAACTTATTGGATATTATGCATGTTGATGTATATAGTCCATTATGTGTAGCCATATGCAATGGATCTTTTTTGCTTCATATGCTTTCTCCAGAAATTTGAGTGAATATATCTATATATTTACTTAATAAGGAATAAGTATGAAACATTTGAAAATTGTTCAAAGACTTTCAAGATGAAGTGAAAAATCATTGTATCAAGAAAATAAGAGTTTATGATTTGATCATAAAGGAAGATATTTGAGTTACAGGTTTAGCAAAACACCTAAGATTTCAGGAATTGTTCCATGAATTTGCATTTCCCGATAAACCACAGGAGTATGGTATGTTCGAGAGATCAAATCAAACCTTGTTTGACATGGTAAGATCAAAGGTGTCATTTATAAAACTGCCATTATGTTTTAAGGATTAAAGCTTTAGAGACTACCACTTTTACACTGAAAAGAGCACCATCATGATCCGTTGAAATGACACCATATGAGGTATGGTTTGGGATAAAACCCGAATTGTCTTTTCTTAAATTTTGGTATGCTATGCATAAGTAAAATGTTTACAACCAAAGTCAGATAAGCACGTCTTTGTAGGTTATCCCAAAGAATTTGTTGGGAATTCCTCCATAACACCGAGGACAAAAGAGTTTGTCGCTTGGAACATCAAGTTTCTTGAGAAGGAATTTTTCGTGAAAAGTTAAGTGGGAGGACAATAGAACTTTGATAATGTTGTTGAACCTTAGATATATGTGCTAAGTAGCGCAGTGCCGGAAAGTGTCCCAGTGGCGGCCACAATGCTCATGGCTCCCGTGATTACAAAGGGTGTGATCTTGGAGATTAGAGTTCCTACTGAATGTGGGTCGGTAAGAATCAAATAGTAAGATTTGAAAAAGAAGTCGTTATTGTTTTGACAATGATGAACTGACTACATGCAAAGAAGAGATGATGGGCCCTGACTCCATAAAATGACTAGAAGCCATAGAATCCGTGATAGTATCCATACATGAGAAATCAAGTTTCTGAACTTGGAAGACCCTCCGGAAAGGTGTGAAGCCTATCGGTCGTGTTTGGATCTATAAAGAAATATACATGGATGTTTAACATCTATGAAATAGTCGACATGTCGGAAAGAAGTTTACGGCAATGTTCAAGGAATTGACTATGACAAGATTTGATCTTTCATAGCGATATTTAGTCTTGATGGATTAATGAAGCAACCACTACATATAATCTGGTATATGGTAGTTGAATAAACAAAACAAGGTTCTTCTAATAGAATGGTTACCTAGGACGTGTACATGACACGGTCCGAAGGGTTTTGTTAATTCAAAGGGCGCTAAAAGGGCATGCAAACTTCAATAGTTGAAGTGAGCATAGCGGAGTTGGAATCTTCACCATGATGAAAATGTTAAAGGAGTTTAATTTCATCGGGGATGATGAAGATGCTTGCATTTGCAAAAAAATAAGTGGGAGCGCTGAGACAAATTTCCAATACATTATGCAGAGTACATATTGTTGATTGGAAATGATGTATCTTTTATTGACACAAGTTAAGAATTTCATTAAAATAGGATTTCGATAAAAGACTTGGGCAAACCCGGAATATTTGGCATCAATGTCTATATGGATAGATTGAGGCGCAAATATGGTTATGCCAGACGTACATATATGAGATATTGAAAGGGTTCAATATAGAAACAACAAGAAAGGTTCTTGCTGCATGGAAAGGATTGTATCAAGATTCAAGTGTTTCAACACTTGGTGAGTAAAATCACATGAATATTTTGATCGATTATGCCGTGATTTGTATATATCCAGATATGTCCTATGCTCTAAATGTTATGAGCACATACCAGAATGATTCATAAGATGATCATTGGACGACAGTAAAGATATTCTTATGAGCTTTGGAAGAACTAAGAATATATCATGTATAAGTGACAAATATTTAAAGGTAGTTCATTGTAAAGTGTTACATTGATACTAGTTTTTTCACAAGATACAAATTAAATTTATCTCAATTTAGACTATGGATGGATAAATGTAATGGAAAGGATGTTCCATGATGGATTTGGATGAGTTCCAAAGTTGAGACATTGTGATGGATACTACAACAAAATGCTAAGTATCTGACTGCTATAGTAGCAGCAAAGGAGGGCATTTGTGTTAAATAGTTTGTTATCAAACTAGGTGTGGTTCAAAGTGGGATAATACTATGAAGATATATTGTATGACAATAATATCAACATATTTTAACCGGAACGAACTAAAGGTCTCACCAAAGGACCAAATTTATACAATGCCATCTCATTTGAGATTGAATGATGCTTAGAGACGCAAAGACATGAAAATAGACAAGGACCTGAAACCGTCAGATCCGGAGATTATGTTAACCACTAGCAATCGCGTATATACAACACCACAAAGCCATAGGTGTTCAATACACAAAGTTTTTCAGACTAGATTATTGACTCTAGTGGAAGTGGGAGACTGAAGGGAATATGCCCGAGATGCAATACTAAAGTGGTTATTATCTTATTCCATGTTTATGATAAATGTTTATTTTTCATGCTATAATTGTATTAATTAGAAACGTTAATACATGTGTGTTTTATAAACAAAATACAAAGTTCCTAGTAATGCCTCTCATATAAACTAGCTCGTTGATTAACAAGATGATCAAGGTTTCCAGAACATGGTCATTGGATGTTGTTAATAATGAGGTCATAACATTGGTAGAATGATGTGATGAACATTCATCCGAAGTATAGCATTACGATCAAAGTCATTATGTTTATATTTCTATAACATCATACGAAGTAATCTTAGTCCTTAGACCATGAGATCATGTTAATTGCTAACATCAGAAGAGTAACTTGATAACATCAAACGTCACACCATAAAAGGTTGACTATAAAGGTGGGTTCAGATACTCCGAAGGTGTTATGTTGAGGCTCATGGATCAAGAGTGGAATTTTTCAATCCCGATGACGGATAGATATACTCTGGGCCCTCTCGGTGATATCACATTAAGATAGCTTGCAAGCAAGTGATGTGATCACTAGAATGTTATATCACAGGAATGAGAAAAGAGTGCATGTCAGTAACGAGATCAAACTAGGTATTTGGATGCCGATGATTGAATCTAAGACATGTAATATATCGCGCGACAAAGGGATTTAGTTACGACGTTAAAGGTTCACACGATCAAAAGAGTCATCGTTGAATATGTGGGAGTCAGTACGGATCTCCAGGACCCGCTGCTGATTATTGGTCGGAAAGGGGTCTTGATCATGTCTGCATTATTCGCTAACCGTAGAGTGACACACTTAAGGGATACCGACACCATTTAGGATCAAATATGTTTCAGATAAAGATTAGGAAAGCACTGGAATCATTTCGATGGAAACCGAAATTGTTTCGGGCGAAATTGCTGAAACTGGTTCTGCATGTGATATTGAAATGTTGTAGGGAGTTTTATGTGAATGTTTGTTAATTAAAGTAATTAACAAAATTCTTAATAAAATAAATAAAAGTGTTTTATTTAAAGAGAAAATGCATTTAATTTGGTGGACATTAAATGCAAAGTGAGAGGAGTTGAAATTGATGTGAGTGGGCTTAGTGGAAGCTCCACCCACATGAATGAGGGAGAGGTGGGGGCACCCACCATGGCCGGCCAGCCATGGCCTTGGGGCTGCGCCCCTCCCCTATAAAAGGAGCCCCACGGCTCCTCTCTTCTTGCCCCACTTCCTCGTGAAGGTTCTCTTCTCCCTCTAGTTATTCCCCATGGTCTCGGATTAGCGAGATACATGTTTCCAGTGGCTTTATCTGGAAAGGAGTTGCTGCTTCTGCTGCATCGCTGGAGCGAGGAGGTGGAGGTTGTCGGGGTACCGGACGTGTGTGCGATCACGGATGCACCACTGCGTTGCGGTGCTGGACTTGGTGGTGCTGGACTTGCTGGAGCTGGATCCGATGGACATGCTGGAGCCAAACCTGCTGGACTTTATAACGATCTTGAGATCGGCAAGTGTACGACTACATCATCCACGAGTTCCAACTTTTTAACAAAGCTTTGTTGTCTTCAAGGGTAAGTTCTCTTTGGATGTATATCCACCCGTTGCTTGTATCTAGTAGATAGATCTTGGCGTATAGTTCCCATCGTAGGAAATTTTTGTTTTCCATGCTGCGAACCTAACAATACTATCACTATAGAAAATTATAATAGGTAAAGCGGAAAAAATATAATAGGTAAAATTTGAACTACTACAAATAAACTGTGTAGGTTGCTTTAAAAGTTTTATGAAAAATCTGTTAGAGGTACCCATCGGAGGGGGCGCGGGGGGGGGGGGGGGGGGGGGGGGGGGGACAGGGGGTCAATTAATATACTATCAGAAACCATAGAGAGTTCTGACGAGAGGTTCATCTTCTTTCTAAGATTTTGCGTCTTGATAGTTTAATGAAATTAGGTCAAACTTGAACTACAAGTAATAAATTGTAGGTCGCTTTGAAATTTTTATGAAAAAAGCTTTTGGAGGTACCCATTGAGCGGTTAATTAATATATCAGAAACCACAGAGATTTTTGACGAGTGGTTCGACTTCTAGCTAAGATTTTTCATCATGAAATTTTTGATCACCATTTGAAAACGATCACATGAAACAGGGAGAGAGGGGAAATGATTTTTTATTATCTAAGGTAAACCCACAAGCTTGAGGTGCTCCTTATTAGGATTAAAGATACAAACTATATTTTCTCCACAATGTATATGGTGAACCTTAGTGGATGCCACATACTAGGCCTGAAGATGTGCTTTTGTACAAATTTCTAATGCCCTTATTAGGGAAAAAGCAAATAGTACTCCCTCGATCCAAATTAGTGTTCTCACATTTGTTTAGATTCGGATGTATCTAGTCATGTTTTAGTGCTAGATACATCCGAATCTAGACAAATATGAGAACATTAATTTGGATCGGAGGGAGTAGTATATTAGTACTTTTTTGAGGAAACTATATTAGTACTAGTACACTAGTATAGTACGAGTACTCGTTTCTTTGCTTAGACATATGCTCACCTCTGTCCACGCGCTGTACACGCTGAGAGAATAAAACGTAGGCAGGGTAAAAGAGGGCAACATCGAAGAGGAGTTGAAGGCAGTTCGATGTCAGAGGAAAGTTATGATGGGTTCCTGACACGAGGTACTCCTGCGTCCACTCTACTATTAGTAAATTTCAGGACCTATGCACGCAAAACAAATTGTGTGTTTTCTCTCTCCTTCGCTGCCTCTCACCATCCATCTTCCCTCTCTCCTACCCTTTCTCCTCGTGCACCGGCCCGACTGATCTCTCCCTGGTCCACAGAGTGGTGCTACGCACGTGTGCCTTGGTACGGTAGCTTTGTGCCTCTGGCATGTTCGGCAGCCGTGTTGGCGTGGAGTAGGGACGACGAGTACATAGGAAGGAAACCACTTTGGTCCTTGGCGGTAAGAAAATTCAAACTTTTTCGGTTTTCAAAATTTTCACTTGCTTCCCAAACATCGGGAGGGAAGGTTACTCAAAAGATCAGCCATTCGCAGTACTTCTTATCTTATCTTTATCTTTTCTTATCTCTTACAATACCATACCATACCATACCACTATATAGTGTACGGATAACTTCGAACAATGACCGTTGGATCAAGACCGACAAATCCAAACAGTGTCCTTAGTGTGATTTTCCAACTATATCAAGAAAGAATATTCAATTATTCTCAATTTTCTGAGTGGATGACGAGCGAGGTTGTGCTTTTCCATTTAGGAATGTCCAAAGAATATTGGATGTGAATGCTAGAAGCTAAGTTTACCAACATGTTGTACCAACGATTCCCATGTTTTATTTATGAGTTTTCAAATTTCCTAGCAAACTCTGCCTATTTGACCAAATGACTTTATGTCGATTTATCGAAATTAGGTCAAATTTGAAACTACAAGTAAATTGTAGGTTGCTTTGAAAGTTTTACAAAAATCTTTTGGAGGTACCCATCGAGGGGTCACAATTAATATATCATAAAACACTGAGAGTTTTGACGATTGGTTCAACTTCTTGCAAAGATTTTTTATCTTGACAATTTAATGAAATTAGGTCAAACTTGAGCTACAAGTAAGCGCGATAGATTTCTATTGAATTAAATGTATTTCCAGAGGTAGATGGGTGCATCTTCATGTAGTAAACAATGTCCTCGGTGTTAGTTTCCAACTATCACGAAAGAACATTTAATTCTCAATTTTTCGAGTGATGACAAGATTGTTCTTTTACGTAAAGAAACACCGAATAATATGGATCTGAATACCACAAGACAAGTATTCAGACATAAATGTATGGACGTCGATGTAATTTTACCTTTTTTAGGTCCTTGATGTAAAATGTACTCGCACCGTCCTTGTAAATTTCAAACCTAAAAGCAAGTGGTAACATTTAAAATTAATTAAGATTATTAGTTGTCGATGAGTATGAACATTCTTGGATTTCAAGCCGAACGACCAGGGTCATGGCCATATCTACATCATACTTTATGCTGATGATGATCCCATGTCAACGAATTTTCATGCTGCCAACTCTGGCCATATATTTTGAAAACAAACAAAGAGAAAGTAGTATGAAGAGTATGGCTCGATGAGCTTCTCCCTCGAGAAGGACCCAAACATGACTGTTTTCCCTGCTTAATTTTAGGGTGCTTTGTGATAAATATATGGACCTCCATGTAATTTTACCCCTTTTTAGGTCCTTGATGTAAAATGTACTCCCACTGTCCCTGTAAAATTCGAACACAAAAGAAAGTGGTAAAATTTAAACGTATTTAAGCTTATTAGTTGTCAATGAGTATGAACATTCTTGCATTTCCAGCCGAACCACCAGGGTCATGGACATATGTACATCATACTTTATGTTGATGATTCATGATCCCATATCGAAGAATTTGCATGACGCATAATTTGGCCATGTATTTTAAAAACAAATGAAGAGGAAGTAGTACTACGAAGAGTATGGCTTGGTCAGGTTCTTTCTCGAGAAGGAGTCGAACCTGACTATTTTCCTTTGCTTAATTTTAAGGCATGCTTCGTGCTAAATTTTTGTACCTCGATGTAATTTCCCCTTTTAGGTCCTTGATGAAAACAAAGGAAGAGGAAGAAGTACTATGAAGAGTATGGCTCAATCAACTGTTTTCTCGAGAAGGAGCCAAACCGAACTGTTTTATTTGCTTAATTTTAGGGTACTTCATGCTAAATGAATGGACCTCGATGTCCCTTTTAGGTCCTTGCTGTAAAATGTACCCCTACCGTCCGTGTAAAATTCAAACCTACAAGTTAGTGGTAAAAGTTAAACGAATTTAAGGTTAGTTGTGAATGAGTATGAACAACCTTGGATTTCAAGCCGAACGGCCAAGGTCATGGCCATATCTACATTATACTTTACATCGATGATTCACGATCCATATCCAAGAATTGCATGCCGCCAAATTGGCCATATTTTGAAAACAAACGAAGAGGAAAGTAGTTCGAAGAGTATGGCTCGACCAGATGTTGTCTCGAGAAGGAGCCGAACCCAACTTTTTTCCCTACTTAATTTTAGGGTGCTTTGTGGTAATTAAATGTATATACCTCGATGTAATTTTACCTTTTTTAGTTCCTTACTGTAAAATGTACTCCCACCATCCGTGTAAAATTTGAACATAAAAGCAAGTGGTAAAATTTAAACATAATTAAGCTTATTAGTTGTTAATGAATATGAAAATTCTTGCAATTCAAGCCGAAAGACCAGGGTCATACATATTTACATCATATTTTATATGCTGATGATTCATGATGCCATAGCAAAGAATTTTCATGCCGCCAAATTTGGCCATATTTTGAAAACAAACGAACATGAAGTAATATGAAAAGTATGCTTGGCTCTGTCAGCTTCTCTCTCTAGATGGAGCAAAACATGACGGTTTTCCCTGCTTAATTTTAGGTTGCTTCATGCTAAATGTATGGACCTCGATGTAATTTTACCTTGTTTAGGTCCTTGATGTAAACTGTACTCCAACTATCCATGTAAAATTCGATCCTAAAAGCAAGTTGAAAAATTTAAACATGTTTAAGATTATTATATGTCGATGAGTATGAACATTCTTAGATTTCAAGACGAACGACCAAGGTCATGGCCATATCTACCTCGTACTTTATGCCAATGATTCGTGATCCCATATCCAAGAATTTGCATGCCCCCAAATTTGGCCATATTTTGAAAACAAACAAATAGAAAGTAGTATGAAGAGTATGGCTCGATCAGCTTCTCTCACGAGAAGGAGCAAAACATGACTATTTCCTTGCTTAATTTTAGGGCACTTCATGCTAAATGTATGGACCTCGATGTAATTTTACCTTTTTTAGGTCCCTGGTGTAAAATGTACTCCCACCGTCCGTACGTGTAAAATTCGAACCTAAAAGCAAGTGGTAAAATTTAAACATATTTAATATTATCAGTTATCGATGAGTATGAACATTCTTTGATTTCAAGACGAACGACCAAGGTCGTAGACATATCTACATCATACTTTATGCTGATGGTTCCTGATCCCATATCCAAGAATTTGCATGTGGCCTAATTTGGCCATATTTTGAAAAAAAATGAAGAGGAAGTAGTATGAATAGTATGGCTCGATCAGATTTTCCCTCGAGAAGGAGCAAAACATGACTATTTTCCCTGATTCATTTTAGGGTGCTTCGTGCTAAATGTATGGACCTCAATGTAATTTTACCTTTTTTAGGTCCTTGATGTAAAATGTACTGATGCAGCCCGTCCTACGGACGCTTCTACATCTACAACAAGTCCCCCAAGTGGACCCATGACTCGTCCCCGAGCCAAACTCCTCCAAGCTAAGGTGAACTCACTCCTCTCTTCGTGCCAATTTGATACCTCCTTGGATGGCGTGCTACTTCATACCACTACTTTGTGCATCATCAGGTACGAGCCCCTGCCGCGTCGACCCACGAGCCCTAAAGCTACACCTGAGCTGAAGCTACCAGAGCCGGAGTGTCCGCCCGACTCCAGCCGGAGTGTCTGACCCAGCCGGAGTGTCCGGCGCGACTCAGCCGGAGTGTCCGGCCTACCCCCGCCCCGTATGGACTCGGACATTCTGTTTGCTAGTTCGGACACTGCCCGGAGTGTCCGGCCACCCCGGACTATCCGGCTGTTCTGACCCGGACTGTCCTGCCTGAAGATGGGCCTGCGAGCCTAGCTGGGCCCTATGGCCCATGTACCCCTCTACTTCGCCCAGAACTCTACTTTAATGCCTGAATTACCCCTGAACTTGTGGTTGGCCTATATATAGACCCCCACCTCCATTGTAAACCCTAGGCTTGATATTGGAACTAGTGGAAACCCCTTTGTGGATCTATCTAATTCTTGCCTCATGCTCCTTGACTAAGGAGCACCAATATCCCCAAACCTCGTTGGAGTTTGCATCGTGCCTCCGCGTTGTACAAGGCCTAGGCATCGGTGTCCCTTTGCCTAGACGTCAAGATCTCACCGAGTCTCCCATCTGGCCGTGCCGGTTCGAGAGAGAGTCCTCCGCCCGATGCCGATCATAGGGATTGCGCCGGACCGGTCACCGCCGGCGTGAGCTATTGGTGTTTATCGTGGTTTTGCGTGTGTGTGTTCATCTTGTTCTTCGTGCGTGTGTTCGTCGTGTTCATCCTTCCCTCCTTCCCCCACACTCAACCCTCTATTTGAAAGGGAATCGTGAAAGATCGGGCCACCCTAGAGGTTTGCCCTCAGCATATTGGTATCAAGAGCTTCGTTGCTCACGATTTCCCCCACAATTTTTTCTTCTATCCACCAAAAATTCGAAAATCCCCACAAAAAACAGCCCATATTTGCCTTTGGATCGATGTCTTGATTTGGAGTGTTATTTGTGGTTTTGATCCAACCAAACCTTGTCTAAGGAGTTGGTCCTGCTTTATCCTGCGTTTCCCTAGCCCGATTTGGCCAGTTTTTCGCGGATTTGAGGCCCGAAGGCGAGGATTTCCGCTCAAGAACACGAGCAGGAAACTCGCGTCGGAGTGTCCGGCTCGTACCGACCGGAGTGTCCGGCCAAACCAGACCGGAGTGTACAACCATACCGGAGTGTCGGGCCCAGATATACCGGAGTGTCCGGCTGTAACGCCAGTTTTGACGGTTTTGCCTCATTTTTCGCATCGGCTAATCTCCTTTGTTTGCTCGTGTCCCGTGTGCGTGTCAGCAACTACCAGCAAGCTTCCGCATCATCAACTTCCGCGCTCATCGACACCACGGACCACGAACATCATCCCGCACCACCGACGCCAAGTTCATCATCAAAGAAGGTATAACTTGTGTAACCTTGTTAACCCCCATCTTCCTTTGTGTGTACCTATCCCATGAGAGTGGCTCATCTTGTGTTTGCTTGAGCATTGTGCATTTGTCCTTGGATAGTGAGAGTGCAAGAGCAATATCAAGTGTGACTAGGTAGCATCAAGGGAGAGCAAAAAAAACAGAAAAAGATACAAAGAAAAAGAAAAATAAACATAGTCTCCCATTGCAAAAGAGAGTCTCAAAGCTTGTAAGAAAGAGAGGAAGAAGAGCGCCCAAGGCAAGTGCACAAATCTGTTGCTCACTTTACCTCTTTGCAAACGAGCCAAAGTCTCTCCTTGCATTGGCACGAAAACGAGCTTAGTCTTTGTTAGGACATTTTGTTTGCTCATTTTCATAGTCGTGTCAATCCCAACTTTCTCCACGTGTGTGTATATAGTCATAGGTTCCCGTCACCCTTTCGAGTTGTTGACCTTCGCCTTTGACTTGAGTTTTGTTGGATTTTACCCACTTTTGACTATCCCTTTTCTTTTGGTTGGTTCTTTGGCTTTCCACAATCCTAACCTACCACCAACAAGCTTTTGAGAGTTAGTTCTTTCTTTAGTGTGAGTTTTATTTGCAATTCCACTTTGCACGCTTATAGCTCTCACTTGTGGTTTCTAGTTTGGTGCAATCCCCAAGGTGAGGTACAAGGCTAACACCACCATATTCCACTTCCATATACAATACTCGTGTGTTTTGCATGATGGATAGGCACGGTGAGGCGGGCCAACCACCTCCCCAAGAAGAAGATCAAGGTCCGTACATGACGCGCGCAAGTCACTTCATCGTTCGACACGAGTTCCATGAACGTTGCCAAGCACTTGAGATGCGACAAGATGATCAATTTGGCGAGACGCAAGCCGAGTTCAAGAACATCGACAACCGCTTCGATGGCCTCGAAAGGCAAATGCAAGCAATGCATCACAACTTCGGCCACCAAAATGAAGCGCTCCAACGCTCCGTCGCGGAAACAAATGACAATCTTCGACGCCTCATCGACGGAATGGCAAGACCACGTTCACGCGCGTCAAGCTCTTCAAGGTCTTCACATCGTCATGCACCTCTTCCACAAGATCTACATCAAAGTGCTCAAAGACGCAATCATGCCCCCGTGGTTGAAGATGGAACCTCTTCGAACTATGTACCTTCCCCACGGCACGCCGCAACGTCAAGCTATGATGGTGACCTCTCTTCAAGGCCGCGAGCAAGGCAAGAAGCACATCGTCATCACGCAAGGGCCCTAGTGATCCAACAAGAGCAACCACAAGGGGAACCGTAAGTGCAACTGCAAGTACAAACGCAAGTCTACCACCATCGACCGCGACACATACTTGATACAACAAGTGCCGACTCCAATTTGGAGAATCAAGCTCGTCATCGACGTGAAGATCTCCAAGATCCTCCTCCTCATCATCAACGTCATGAACGTCAACAACGACACCAATGTCATCACGCGGCGCCTCCTCCACATCAACAAAACTTGGAGCGTCAAGTGATACAAGTTGAGTGACGCCCACCACGTCAAGAGGCTCATGACCATGTTCTTTGCCGTGAGGCCCATGTGCCTAACAACCACCACCAACCGAGGAACGAGCCTCCTCTTCGTCATCAACCACGTCAAGAGGCTCCACACCCTCGCCACCTTGAGGCTCAAGCGCCTCAACCACGTCAACAACCGCGCCAAGAGAAAGAGCAAGCTCCTCCTCAACAACAATATCAAGAGGAAGCTCTGAAACAAGGACGCGAGAACCAAGTCCCACCTCCCCAACTACAAGATCATCAACAAGGTCACCAAGCTCGTCGCAATGACCGCAATGATGAAGAAACTTTTGGCAAGCTCAAGTTCACGATGCCCAAGTTCACCGGATCCAATGACCCCAAATAATACCTCTCGTGGGCACTCAAAGTCGACAAGATCTTCCGCATGCACAACTATAGCAACGAGAAGATGGTCGCCATGGCTTCGCTAGAGTTTGATGATTATGCCAACCTTTGGTGGGAACAAGTTCAAGTTGCTCGTGATGCAAGACAAGAGCCGCCAATCACAACTTGGCATGACATGAAGGCTCACATGAGATCCCGGTTTGTCCCCGCGCACTACACGTGTGACCTCTTCAAAAACCTTCAAGCTCTTCATCAAGGGACAAAGACCGTGGAAGAATACTTCAAGGAAATGGAACTCAACTTGATTCACGCCAACATTGATGAGCGCATGGAGCAAACAATGGCACGTTTCCTTATTGGCTTGAATCACCCAATCAATGGCACCGTCGAGTTCCAAACATACAACACCATGGTTGAGCTTGTGCACATCATAACAAAGGCTGAACGTCAAGTGCAAGAGGACATCAAGTACAACAAGCCCAAGACGTACTTCACCTACAAGCAAGCTTCAACCCCTACATCAACAACCTTCAATGGTAGCTCCTCAAGTACCTCCAAGCCTTCCTTCAAGCCCACACTTCCTCAAGGAAAACTGCCCCCAAGTGGCAAGCAAGCAAAGAGTGATACACCTTTCAACGGTGAATGCTACAAGTGTGGAGGTAAAGGACACAAGTCGGCCGAATGTGGAAACAAGAAAGTCTTGTTCATCCATGAAAATGGTGATGAAGAGTACTTGAGTGAAGATGAGTTTGATGGCCGTGTCAAGGAAGCAATGGCAAGGCAACGAGTGGAAGATGATCAAGAACTCCTCATGTGTGAGCATGACGCAAGTCCATCACTTGTCGTCACAAGGATCTTGACCACTCAAGCACAAGAGCATGAAGACCAACGCTCCAACATATTCCAAACACGAGCCGACATCAACAACAAATCTATCAAGGTGATCATTGACAGAGGGAGTTGTCACAACCTTGCTAGCACCGAGTTGTGTGAGAAGCTCAACCTCACCCTCCATCCACACAAGCACCCCTACCACGTGCAATGGCTAAGTGACCAAGGGTCCGTGAAGATCAAGCATACCATATCGGTCTCCTTCACTATTGGTCCTTACAAAGATACGGTGGAGTGTGATGTGGTTCCTATGACAGTTTGCCACATGTCGACCATGGCAATTTGACAAGGTTGCTCAACATGATGGTCGCACCAATATATACACCTTCAAATGGCTCAACAAAACATGTGTTTTGCAACCGATGACTCCTAGCCAAATAATTGCGGACAATGCAAAGGCATTAGTGAGGGCGCAAAGCACAACACCTACTTGTGAGAAGAGCGGTGAGAGAGAGAACAACCTCATAGTGAGTGAGAGCCACAAGCCAAATTCGAGTGGAAAAACTAAGAGTGTTCTTCTTGCCACCAAAAGTGAGATGAGAGATGTTCGGAACAACCCATCCATCTTGCACTATGTCCTCCTTTGCAAGGGACTAGCTTAAGGAACTAATGAATTAACCAATGTTCCTCCCTCTTTGATGAATGTTCTACAGGAATTCAAGGATGTATTCCCCGAAGAGCTTCCACATGGACTACCTCCTCTTCGCGGCATCGAACATCGAATTGACTTCATCCCCGGTGCACCACTTCCCAACCGCGCTGCTTACCGCACGAACCCGGAGGAGACGAAGGAGATCGAACGTCAAATCAACCAACTCGTCTCCAAAGGTTTGATCCAAGTTAGCACTAGTCCATGTGCCGTACCCGTGATTCTTGTTCCAAATACGGATGATACGTTACGGTTATGCATGGACTGCCATCCAATCAATGCTATCACCGTACGTTATCGACATCCCATACCACGTCTCGATGACATGCTTGATGAGTTGTGTGGAGCCACTATTTTTTCGAAAATTGATCTTCGTAGTGGTTACCATCAAATACGCATGGCTAAAGGTGATGAGTGGAAAACCGCCTTCAAGACCAAACTTTGTCTCTATGAATGGTTGGTTATGCCCTTTGGTTTATCAAATACCCCATCCACTTTCATGCGCCTTATGAATCACATCTTGCGTTCTCTCATTGGAAAAAGTGTTGTTGTCTATTTCGATGATATTCTTGTTTATAGCAAATCACTTGAGGACCATGTAACACATGTCAAGGAAGTTTTGCAAATCCTTCGACATGAAAAGCTTTATGCTAATCTTCCCAAGTGCACTTTTTGCTAAAGACAAGTTGATTTTTCTTGGATTTGTCGTTTCTTCGAAGGGAATTGAAGTTGATGTTTCCAAGGTAAAGGACATACGAGATTGGCCTATACCAACAAATGTGAGTGAACTCCAAAGTTTTCATGGGTTGGCCGGTTTCTATTGTCACTTTGTGAAAGACTTTTCAACCATTGCTTGTCCCCTAAATGAATTGACCAAAAAGAATGTCACCTTCGTGTTGGGCAAAGCATAGCAAAAAGCTTTTGATGAACTTAAAAAGAGGCTCACCAAAGCACCTCTTCTTGCTTTACCGGATTTCACAAAAACTTTTGAGATAGAGTGTGATGCTAGTGGTATTGGCATTGGAGGAGTCCTTATGCAAAACGGACGTCCTATAGCCTACCATAGCGAGAAACTTGATGGTGCTCGCCTTAACTATCCGATTTATGACAAAGAGCCTTTTGCCTTAGTTCGTGTCCTTCAAGTTTGGCAACACTACCTTTGGCCCAAGGAATTTATCATACATTCCGACCACGAGTGGTTGAAATATCTCAAAGGCCAAGCTAACTTGAGAAAGAGACACGTTAAGTGGGTTGAGTTCATGGAGTCTTTTCCGTACATTGTCAAGTATAAGAAGGGCAAAGATAATGTAGTTGCAGACGCATTGTCTCGCAAACATACAAGCCTTCTTACGAGACTTGAAATCAACGTGTTGGGTCTTGAGGAAATAAAATCTTTGTATGCTTCCGATCCGTTCTTTGAACCAATTTTCGCAAAGTGCTCCAATGACAAAGGAGTTGATGATTTCTATTTGCATAAGGGCTTTCTATTTAAACAAAACAAGCTATGCATCCTGAAGTCGTCGCTTCAACTTTTGCTTCTCCAAGAATCTCATGGTGGAGGCCTTATGGGTCACTTTGGTCGCGACAAGACATTAGACATGCTCTCCAATCACTACTTTTGGCCCAAGATGAAGCATGACGTGGAGCGCTACGTTCAACGATGCACGACATGTGTTCAAGCTAAGTCGCAAGCTAATCCCTATGGTCTTTATATGACATTGCCTATTCCTCATACACGTTGGTCCGACATTAGCATGGATTTCATGTTAGGATTGCCTAGATCTAAGCATGGTCATGATTCTATATTTGTTGTTGTGGATCGTTTTTCCAAAATGGCACACTTCATACCGTGCCATAAGACCGACAATGCTTCACATGTTGCAAATCCGTTTTTCAAGGAAATCGTCGGTCTTCACGGTGTGCCAAGGACAATCGTCTCCGACCGCGACGTCAAATTCATGAGCTACTTGTGGAAGACCCTCATGGCCAAGCTCGGCGTCAAGCTCCTCTTCTCATCCGCATCACATCCTCAAACTGATGGCCACACCGAAGTTTTCAACAGAAGCCTCGGAACTCTCCTTCGTGTGTTGATCAAGAAAAACCTGAAGGATTGTGAGGAATGCATTCCACATGCCGAGTTCGCCTACAATCGAGCCAAGCACTCAACAACCAAGAGGAGTCCATTCATGATCGTCTATGGTTTCGAGCCCCTCACCGCGCTCGACATCCTACCACTACCTCTCCATGAGCGCACAAACATGGACGTCGAGAAGCACGCACAAGCTATGAAGACACTTCATGAAGAAACAAGAGCTACTATCGAACAACAAGTCCTTCGCCAAGCTTCAAGGTTAAACAAGGACAAGAAGGAGATGATATTTGAAGAAGGTGACCTTGTGTGGATACACCTAAGCAAAGACCGCTTCCCCAAGGAATGTGCCTCCAAGCTCAAGCCAAGAGGAGATGGTCCCTTCAAGGTCCTCAAAAGAATCAACAACAACGCCTACATCATCGACATATCGACCTCCAAGTACCTTGAAAGCAATACATTCAATGTCAAGGATCTCTCACCCTACCATGGAGATGCTCAAGATGATATCCATGAAGAGTCGAGGACGACTCTTTCCCAAGGGGGGAGCTGATGCAGCCCGTCCTACAGACGCTTCTACATCTACAACAACATGTCCCCCAAGTGGACCCATGACTCGTGCCCGAGCCAAACTCCTCCAAGCTAAGGTGAACTCGCTCCTCTCTTCGTGCCAATTTGGTACCTCCTTGGATGGCGTGCTACTTCATACCACTACTTTGTGCATCATCAGGTACGAGCTCCTGCCGCGTCGACCCACGAGCCCTAAAGCTGCACCTGAGCTGAAGCTACCAGAGCTGGAGTGTCCGCCCGACTCCAGCCGGAGTGTCCGACCCAGCTGGAGTGTCCGGCGCGACTCAGCTGGAGTGTCCGGGCTACCCCCGCCCCGTATGGACTCGGACATTCTGTGTGCTAGTTCGGACACTGCCCGGAGTGTCCGACCACCCCGGACTGTCCGGCTGTTCCGACCCGGACTGTCCGGCCTGAAGATGGGCTTGCGAGCCTAGCTGGGCCCTATGGCCCATTACCCCTCTACTTCGCCCAGAACTCTACTTTAATGCCTTAATTACCCCTAAACTTGTGGTTGGCCTATATATAGACCCCCACCTCCATTGTAAACCCTAGGCTTGATATTGGAATTAGTGGAAACCCCTTTGTGGATCTATCTAATTCTTGCCTCATGCTCCTTGACTAAGGAGCACCAATATCCCCAAACCTCGTTGGAGTTTGCATCGTGCCTCCGCGTTGTACAAGGCCTAGGCATCGGTGTCCCTTTGCCTAGACGTCAAGATCTCACCGAGTCTCCCATCTCGGTGTGCCGGTTCGAGAGAGAGTCCTTTGCCCGACGTCGATCCTATGGATTGCGCCGGACCGGTCACCGCCGGTGTGAGCTATTGGTGTTTATCGTGGTTTTGCGTGTGTGTGTTCATCGCGTTCTTCGTGTGTGTGTTCGTCGTGTTCATCCTTCCCTCCTTCCCCCACACTCCACCCTCGATTTGAAAGGGAATCTTGAAAGATCAGGCCACCCTAGAGGTTTGCCCTCAACATGTACTCCCACCATCCGTACGTGTAAAATTCAAACATAAAAGCAACTGTAAAAATTTAAGCGTATTTAAGATTATTAGTTGTCGATAAGTATGAACATTCTTGGATTTCAAGAAGAATGACCAAGGTCATGGGCCTCATGGCCATATCTACATCATACTTTATGTTGATGATTCATGATCCCCTATCCAAGAATTTGCAAGCCGCTAAATTTGGCCATATGTTGAAAACAAACAAAGAGGAAGTAGTATGAAGAGTATGTCTCGATCAGCTTTTCTCTCGAGAAGGAGAAAAACATGACTGTTTCCCTGCTTAATTTCTGGGTGCTTCGTGCTAAATGTATTGACCTCGATAAAATTTTACCTTTTTAGGTCCTTGATTTAAAATGTAATACCTATGTCCTTACGTGTAAAATTCGAACCTAAAAGCAAGTGGTAAAATTTAAACGTATTTAATTTTATTAGTTGCCAATGAGTATGAACATTCTTAGATTTCAATGCGAACGACCAAGGTCATGGCCATATCTACATCATAGTTTATGCTGATGATGATCCCATGTCCAGGAATTTTCATGCCACCAAATTTGGCCATATATTTTGAAAACAAACAAAGAGAAAGTAGTATGAAGAGTATGGCTCTGCTCTCTTGAGAAGGAGCCGGACCTGACTATTTCCCTTGCTTATTTTTAGGGTGCTTCGTGCTAAATGTAAGGACCTATATAATTTTATCCATTTTTAGGTCCTTGATATAAATTGTACCCCCATCATCCATGATGTTCCCATATTTGGGAGTATATGGGTGAATCATGTCATGGTAACAATGTTGCCACTCGGAGTTTCCAACTATTAGATAAATCTAGCACGAAAACATGACTATATACATTCTAATCTAGATAAATTTGAGAACATTATATGGATCGGAGGGAGTAGTAGCATTGAAAACAAGTTGTGTTTGCTCTCTCCTTTAGTGCGGCATCACCATCCCCACACACAAAGCAAATTTGAGGACATTTCAAACTTTTTTCTTTGGCACGGTGTGATTTGCTGTGCCTAGCTACCTACCGGAAAACAGTAGCGCCTCAAACCAGGGGCCAGCGTTGCAGACTGGAGAATTTAAGAAATACTACTATATCTAATTTTGTGTTATTATTCCTTTTTTGCATAAGCGTCTATGTTAACATCCCGTGTTAGTTTTGCCCTAATATACCAGGTCGAAGTAGTCGATCCGACAACTGGAGGAGAACCTCCCCGCGCCCCACATCGTCTTCCTCTGCCGCTCCGACCGCTTGTGCACCATCGTAGCCCATTGCCACCCTTGCAGAAAGGTAGAAACCGCCAACCCATCCCGACTAATCTTCTATAGTACGCTTCCCCGGAACGACATATGGAGCGATGAAGCATAAGGTATCTGAGCGCTATAGCCAGGAAATTAGATTTGGGAACCTCCACTATGGACCGCTGAGCAACATCACCGGTCGCGCCGATCTTTTGAGCACCGCTCGCCTGGCTGGCGGCATGGTTGGCATGCGTCGAGGGATTGTGGAAGATCCTGGTCTCCCTTTTGGTTTGCCCGGGCTACTTCACTCTGACCCACAGACATGACCACTAGACCGTGACGAGCAGGTAAAAATCAGTTTTGCATGCTTTTTGTAGGACTCGAATCCTTACGCTGTGTTTGGATGTATCGATTGGGGCTCGGAATTGGGCTTTTGGAAATGGCCCGACCGAATTCCACAGTTTGGATGGCCTACGAATTGGACCGTGGAAATGTCCCACTGATTCCACGCTGGCCCGCACCGCTCATAATTTTTTTATCTCGTTTTCGAGCTCACCAGCTCGGAAAGGCTCGGAAACGCTCGCTCCACGCGGTACCCGTTTGTTCCTCTCCTCAACAGAAGGCGTCGCACGGGACCAGGCGAGCAGAGACAACGCGGCGACAGGAGGCAGCGTCGGTGGCCGCTCCGGTGTGTCTCCCATCCGTCTCCTCTTCCCAGCCCTAGTCCAGCCCCTTGGTTTGCATCCCGCCCCCGTAGAGCTTGCTGGCGGTGGCAATGGCGTCCGCCCCCCTCCACTTCCCCGGCCCAAACCCTAGATCGACCAAGGTAGCGGCGGCCAGAGGGGAAAGCGGAGGGAGGACAACGGCGGTGGTAGGACAACATCCATGGCGTTCAGCCCCCTCCACTTCCATTCCCTCTTGTTTTCCTCCCCAAGCTGAGCTGCTCCCCTAGTACTGTGGCTGTTTTTTGAAGTTCTTTGTGGCTGACGGGATGTTCTTCAAAAATTGCGGGACAAATTCGGTGTTGAGTTTGAAGACTGATAGGTTAAACATCAATTTCTGTCTCAATTTGAGTTTCCCGATTGAGCATTATACACATGTGTTGTTCATGTCAATGTTTGCATGTTACAAAATGGATACTAGAAATGGTAGATTGTTTGATTTAAATTGGCTATGCTCTGAATAATTAGAATTCATATATTGTTTGGATTGTAGCTTAATCATGTCTCAACAAGATATGGTTGATTATATTACCGAAGAGAACAAAAGAAGAAAAAGGAAAAGGATATTATTGACGAGAACAAAAGAAGGAAAAGGACAAGGATGCACGTGCCTACAAGAAAAAGGTAGTGAATAATTAGGATGAGATACAGACTATCTATTCAAAATACCATGCTACTGGCGGAGGTGCAAGGACAGCAGGTGAGTGTCATCAAGAACATGAGACACTGATTACTGAAGAATCACCTGAGGTGCCTCCAAAGAAGCAACGCCTTGGAGATGCTATCTTGTGCATGATGGGAGATATGAGGAAATCTTTTGATGAGGCTTTGAAGACAACCGAGCCACTTCCTATGCCAAAGGTGACTCCTCCAACTGAAGTTCTTGCTGCACTCAAGAAAGTAGATGGTTTGGGTGATTCCCGATATCATAACAGCTTATGCGAAGTTGACTGCGAATGAGCGCTCCTTCCAATTGTTCCTGACGCTCCCCAACGACATGAAGAAGGCATATTTGTTGGCCTTACCTTGATGGTTCCTATGATGCTTGGTTCTTGAGATAAACTACTATGTCATGTTCTTTGATTATGAAATGTTCTCTTGTGTAAGTGTGGCTGTAAGTGTGGCTACATGTAAGACATAAACTATCCACTTGTGTGCTATTTGTGAGAGACATGTTGTGATATTTTAATATTATTATGTGTTGAAAATTAACTATTTGTATACATGTAGACAAGTTCGTATTGCCAAAACTGATCAAAATTCTCAATTCCATGGCCTGCACATCCAAACAGGATTTAGAATTGGGTGCTAGCCTATGATTCTGAGCAAAATTTCCATATGCATCCAAACACCAGAAACGGAATTGTAGTCCATTTCCTTTCCAACTTGGATTTGGAATTTCTAGAACAATTCAATTCCGAGCTAAAATTCATACATCCAAACACAGTATTAAATTCTTTCCTATGGATTGAATTTGGATCAAAGGAATCGTGGTACGCAAATTCTTTTGAACTGCAACCCCCCACCCATGCTTAAATCCCGTAGGAATTGGAACATCTACTTGAGGCTCAACTCTCATTGTGCCAATCACGTAGGTAATTGTCCTACGTTTTATAATCGCCTGTTTTTCATCGGCAAACCTGTGAAATTCATGTGGTCTCAATCCTGAAATCGAAAGAGGCCCAAGACTTTTTCTTCAGTGTCCCCCCTCTCCTCCAAACATACTAATCTGAAAACACAAGAACGACCAGGATTGTTGATACCTGTAACCGAAGGTGTATTGGCCAATCAAGGTTGGCATTATATTTTAAGTTTCATGTGTTCTACAAACACAAGGTTTCTATAAAAAGTTAGCTCTTAGGTTTACATGAATACAAAAACATAGGATTACTTTAAAAACATGGTAAAATCAAAGTCAAACCTCACGGGAGAGTATATTTATGATGTTATCGTGTCTCTTGGGACCTCATTATTGTTCTTTGCGCATGTAGGAATTTGAAAATGAGGTCCAAGTTGGATATCAAGAATTGCATATGAGTTTTGGAGGATTCTAATCCATAGGATTTTGGAAGATATCAAATTCCTAGGGAGTCACTTCTTAGTTCCTATGCCCTCCATTCCATAAGAATCTAAACACGAGCTCCAACCTCATTCTAGTTTCTCCTTTGAGAAGTCCAATGCGCTTACACTATATTCCTACAAAACTCTTGTGTTTATTTCTTATTCACCATCCAAAGACACCTGTTACAAAATTCCTGCGTTTTTAATTCCTAATATGAAATTACTGTACCTACCATCTCAATCCTGTGTTTTTCCTATTCCTATGTTTTAAAAAAACCATTGATCAAAAGAGGCCCCTAATCTTGTTAATCAATTATAGGAAAATTGCCTGCGTTTTTTCTCTGGTCAATTCCTCTGAACAGTGCCAGCATAGGAAACTTAACTATTCCTACACTTTTTCTTTAATGCAAACAAGACCTTATTCCTTGGTGTGTTTTTCTGCATGCATCCATGATTTATTCAACACGTTTCTGCATCTTTCAGGTAGTAGTTTTTCCGCAAAGCTAGCTAGCACTACCCCCTTAGTCAAGCACCTTGCATACCCCTATATATGAAGAAAATATGTTATAGGGAATTGACGCGTTTCTGATGCCACTAGACAATCCAACAATAGAAGCATTTGTACTAGTTGATGATGACATACCCGGAACATGGGATGATGAAGGATCTGAAAACAAGGGTCGTTGGGTTGGTGCCAACAGAGAATGGATTGCGATTGCAAAGCACCCGGGGCGCTGGTACCTCCAAAATGTCTACAGTATGGCACACATCGAGTTGCCACATGTGCAGCGTTTTGATATTTATCCATCGGGTAACCAGTGTTTCCCCGGCCCCCCATGCTCTTACCTCTACAAGAACACGTATATCGAGCTGCTGAAGATACAAATAACAAAGAAACCGTACAGATTTGACAACCAATGGCACTACAACGCGATGGCGGTGTTTGACAAATTCATTGCTACCATAAATTTTCCTTGTGACAGGGAATGGATTATCCATCGAAACGACTATCTTGCACTAGCAACGTATGTCGATGCCATTGCCAAGTGTCTAATAAGTGGTTCTATTGATCGCTATACGCGGTGACAGAACCGCGAGGAGATGTTCTTGTGTGGGAACCAAACAAGTGGAGTGAGTCCCGTTATCTAAAAGTAAAATTTATAAATTACTTACAACTGCATTGTTTTTGATACTTTTGCTAACTGAAATGCACACACAGGTATACTTGCAGGCCCGATTGTAATACATGCTCCAGTAATTGAAGAGTCGGCAAACGTCCAAGCCGGTGACGATGCCGAGGATGAAGATATTGCATTACGCAGCTAGTACTTGGCAGAGCTTGGCTGGAATATCCTGTGGATTCACACCAGGTGTGCATGAACCAGCAGCCATGGTAATCCTTTATCATACATGGGTAGAGAACTCCTTACTTATCCCTCGCTCCGCTGCCACGTTTTACAAAGGGCCCTTAATTTGGATGACCCTGTAGCACCGGACTGGATCAGAAGGGATAATCTTGAAGGGAGGTCAGTGTTTGTGGGAATAAACCATCCATTCATCCTCGACCCCCCTACAAACTCCGAACCTGGTGCTGCCGATGTTGACGAAGCTCTTCCAGTGTTCAGAGGAGACTGTGTGTTTGCTACACACATGCGCTGCCAACATCACCCATAGGTAGTTCCAGATTGGAGCTGCATGCATGTCAATGGGGGATCTGCCATAGGTTCATCAGTAAACTACACTAGAGCGAAACATAGAGAGCAAATGTTTGAGGCACCAATGTGGTTCGTGCCAACCCTGCCTCGTTAGAACTATGTGAAGTTTGACCAAAATACTAAAAAGCTGATTATGAGCACTCGCAACATCATTTATGTAGCTAGTACTTGTCACCATGTAATGTACAATACTATGTACGTAGTACTTTCATACTCTATTGTAGTATCAGTACTTGCAACATCATTTCCACTATTTCTTATACTAGACACCATGTACGTAATAATATACTTTCATAGTATGTGTTTGATGTTTCCCTATTCAATCACTCAAGCTGCCGCGCTCAATTTTCTAGGAAATTAATTTTTGCATGACAATTAGTAGTACTGTATTGGTCCACCACATTCGTGTAACCTCGCCGCATTCATTCCCTCACCAGCGCCCGCCCTAGCCCCAACCCTCTCTCACACATCACACATTAATCGCCATTGCGCTTCCCTCCATTGACGACCACCACCGCCGCAACTTACTCGTCTTAGGAAGGTCGGCTGCGGGCGACGGGCCCTACAACCTCATCTATAGAGCCGTCGCATCCCTCAGACATCGTGGTGGCAGTGCAGTATGTACATAATTGTAACACCCCTAGTTTTAGTAATCCTTAATTAGGGTTATGTTTGTGCATTCATGAGCATCATCAACATTGCTAAAGAAAATTCATGAAAGAAATAATCACAAAACCCTAATTCGGCTCCTCTTATAAACCTCTCAAATGGTTTTGTATTTTGAAAACTACCAAAATTATGGAGCCCAAATAGATTATAAGGGCCCCTGATATATTTTATATACTTGGAAACCTTCTGGTATTTCTGAAACAATCCAAAGCAGGTTTGAAATTTAAATACAAACTCAAAGGTGAAACCATATTTGGAAAATGTTTTACATGAAAAAAAGAGCCAGCAGAGTCAGCGTAGCCGACCCACCTCCCCTCCTGCTGCCCAGCGCAGCTAGCAGCCCCCGCTGCTCTTGCTTCTCCGCGCCCCAGTTCGGCCCAAACCAGCCAGCCAGTGGCCCCTTACCCCTTCGTCCTCCTTTCGGTGTTGTCGTCTTCGACCGCGACGAGGAACCTCCCTGTGTCACTGCCTCCGTCGCCCGTCTGCATTATGATTCCGCCGGCGCCACAATGCCTGCTACCGACGCGCTGACGTCTACAAGATCCTCTGCCGCCACCACGGATGAACCCTAGCTCCCCTTTCTCTCGTTCCTTTTCGCGGCTCAAACCCTAACTCGTCAGATGTCGCTCTGCCCTGCCATCTCTGGTTGCCTAGGGCCAAGCTGAGGCCACCAACGTGACCGCCTTATCTCCCTCGACCTCCTCAGTGAAGCACTCAAGACAGGATAACCTCCTCTAGCCGGAATCGAGCTCGGCAATGTTGTCTTCCTGAAGTGCGGCCGCCATCGATTCTCCTCCGTCTGACTCTCCTCACCTCGTCGGCCCCCCCTCTGCGCTCCTGGTGAGCTCTAGAGCATGCTTGTGCTCCCCTCTGACTCCCTCTCGCCCTCCTCCATGCCCCTGTCATGCACATGCAGGTGCCGCTGCTTGGCCTTGCCGCCGGCCGAGCTCTGGCTACCAAATAACAGCGGCGCTGCCAGCGAATCGTTCATCGTGCTCCCGTGCGTTGAACGTCCCCGCTCTAGTAGCCCCGCGAGCCCCTAGTCACTCGATCCGAGCACCACCTAGGAGGCGCTCCATTGCTGATGTCATGCTGACATCAGCATGAGGCAATAATCCTCCTAGTTTTATTGTAAATGTTTTATATAATGATTTTCTGAATATATAAATAATTCTATGGGCCCCAGCTGTCAGGATTTTAATATTTTTGGAAATGTTTTTGGAAATGATTAAATATATGACATGTGGGTCCAGGTTGTAAATAATTTAATAAATTCCAAAAATGTTTAATTGTTTTAAAATGGATTAAAAATGGGAAAATCATAATTAATTCATTTTAAGTCAGAAAAATATGTTTAATATATCAAAATGTTCAGAAAAATGAGATATACACAGTAGAACAAAAATCATAAATTGTTCAACAACTTTAATTGCAAGTTTAATTAGAAGAACAATAGCAACCCCGTAGGTGACTCCGAGGTTCCCCCTATTTTAGGGTTTGTACCCCTCAGACCCTATTTGGATGGCCAAGCATGTCTTAGGGTGTCATTACAATTTAACTTATCATATCATCATCCATGCTTGAGCATTGCACATATGCCATGTGTTGATTGTTTCCCCCTTTCTTTCCGGTGTTTGCCTCCTCCCGGTAGAATACTATATCGATATTAAGATCAAAGACCGAGATCAACACCATCGCAGGTTATTGACGAACGATGCCAAGAAGATGAACTCCGAATATCTGTATATGAGTATCAATAGGCAAAGGCAAGCATAGCCCCACACATGATAAAATCCTATGCTTTCAAAGTATTTCATTCTTGCCATGTGCATACGATTCCAAAGTCTTTTATCGATAGATACAATAATCCTATCTGATGCATGTTACCTTTGTAGCCTATATTCCCTGATCCACTGCTCCTAGCATAACTAGGGTTTAGCTTATGAGCTTTGCTAGAGCTATTTATATCTGTTGTGCTTAGCCAAGCTTAGCTGTTACCACTGGTCCATCCGGTTGATGAATCAGAGCTGCGAATGAACCTAGTTGGACAGGATGACGTGGTATGATCAAAGATGAAAGTTAAACATGCTAAGGCTTGTATGGGAGGCCAAGTCGGGTTGTGGTTTTTGTAGCCTCATGCTCGCCACCACTAGGATCTGAGTTCTTGCCTCTTGAACCAACACGAGCGTACAACCACACGGGGTTTATGGGGACCCCTCCACTGATTAACTTGCATAGTAGATTCCATGAGTCACATAGTTCAGGCGTTCCACTCGACATATGCATTCTGGTCATTCTTGAAGGAGGTGGAGGAGGTGCATTCATATAGGTAGGTAAGCATGGTCGGGAGCAAGAGAGGCACGACTTCCATAATCTTGTTCCGTGCACACATCTCTAGGGACTGGCTTCAGGACTTGACCCGTTACGGCGATATCTCCTTAGGGCGTGACTCATGGTCTCGGCAAATGCAAGGTAAAGGTCGTGGCCAACCACCCTCTACCGGCCTTCCAATGAACAGGGATAATCTATAATGGCATTAAGAGTCGGTTGGTACGTGTGGGTAAAGTTGTGCACCCCTGCAGGGTAATAATCTTTTCGAAAAGCCGTGTCCATGGTTATGGATGACTTGGGAACAGATTCAAAGATCATAAAGAACTATAACCTAATCGTAAAACTTGGCAAGTTAAGTAATGTGTGCTTAAGGATGCTTCCTCTGGGTTCGAGGGGTGATCCTAGATGGTAGGTTCAGCTGATAAAGTTTTGGTGGATATCAAAGATGATCAAAGATAGATATATCGCTTTCTTATCCCCTTTTAAAAGGTTCTATTAGTCGAGCTTCTCCTCTCTCTCTCTTTTACAATGAAAGTTAGCTTTATGTAAAATAGCCCTACCAGCCATAAGTCTTGTAGAGTACACCATGTACTCAACCTTGCTTTGTTGATACATTTGCAGCAGGTAATTGTTACCACAGAAGGTGAGTTTGTTACAACATCAACATCGACGAGTAGATTGGGATTCCCGATTGGTAGCCTGGAATCTATGGATTGGGACGTCATCATTATGCTTCAGGCCTCTTAGGCCATTTGTTAAGTTTGCTATACTTACTAGCATAATTTGCCTTCCGTTGTGTGATGTTTGTGGTCAGTGACCTCTGCTTGTATTATTTTGGTTTTCTGCTTAGTTATGAGCTTGCTGTAATAACTTTTGTGTCATAGGGTCACTATAATGTTACCGATTCTTCCTCTGTATGCTTCCGAGATTTAGGTTAGGCTTATATCAGACGCTGGTCTGGGATTTGTCTAGCCTTAATCCCGAGGGTGTCACAGGTTTTGGTATCAGAGCAGTACCGATTATAGGAAAACCTTTCTACTAGTCGATGTTGAGTCTAGTGTTTGTGAAAACTATTTCAAAGATGAAAAGTATTTGCTAAAACTCTAGTATGCTTCTTTTTCTCCTTACCCAGTTTCGCTCTAATTCTATGTCATCTTAATTTGTGTTGATTTGGGAAAAGTTTTGCTATCTCATCTCGTCTTTCAAAGCTTAGGTGGCTTTTTGGCATGTCGTTTCTTAACAAGTTGACCTAGAGCTCAGTTCTCCAGAGTCTGTTGTGTGTGTTCCTTGTTTACCTTTGCTCTTATTCAGTTGAGAGATTCCTTTCCATCATGATCTCTCTATCTTATGGGCCCACAACATTGTGTTGATGGTTCCATAGTGTTCTGTTCTAGGCCTCGAGGTTTCCTTTCGTCTCGTGTGCCTCCTTTTCATTTGTTTGGGTACTTCAGAAGTTATTTCTTCACTTGGAAGCTACCTTGTGATTACTATCTTGTAATACCCTTTGTGCTACTAAGATGGTAGTTACTCCTTTCTCGGGTTTTAACCTTGGACTTGAACCAAAGATCCCTGATTGTGCTTGATTCTGGTGTTGTGAATCTTGCACATGAAGCTGACCTTTACCCCAAGATCCATTTTGTTGATCCCTGTTGTTAATGTCCAAGCATTACCTCAGGATGGCTAGTACCTTCTACTCTAGCCCTCAGGCTTGTGGTTATTGTCGTGATTAAATTATGAAAAACTAAGGACTTCCCCTACCACATGATATGGAAGATGTTCTATAATGGAACCAAATAGATCACGACAAGAGTACTCCTCGTGAGTCTCATTTCTATATTTGTGACTCTGCCACACTTCCCTCTTCTGCATCGGTCCTCGTAAGATTGTTGACTTATGCATCCACATCTCGGGATTCTATCCTGAGCATGTTCCTTTTCCCTTGTTGTTTCTGACCTTTGTCTACTAGTTGGTAGCCAAGTAGTAAATGTGCATTGGTGTCTTCCGATGCAAGATACTCTTGTGTTCCATCAAGACAAACCATTTTTGGGATGTCAGGAGAAACAAACTCCAGTACCTCGTCATATCTAGGACCAGGTCAAAGTGTTGTAATCCGCAGATCAATAAGCATTGATTAGCTTCTGATCTGTTCCCCCTTAAGGTATCACACTCCTTTATACTAAGAGGCCGCGCTCAGTTTCATGACTCCCTTAATGAAGTGATGCGCTTACACATATTTACCCACCCTTCCTCTAAGCTTTCGTGCTCATTAATGATGCGTGTGTGTAATAATGTGGCCATCTGAGATTCTTAGCAATCATTATTGCTTTGTACCTCAACAAGGACATTTGTGTCATTCTTAGCGTGATGGTTAACCCTAGCACTAAGTGAAGTTTGATTGTGCTACCACGTCCGTTATTCTGGTACACTCTCCTCGATCAAAGAGTTAGGCTTGTGCCAAAACTCTAAGACTATGTCTCTTGCCATACCAAGCAAGTTTCCTCTCAAACTAAGTGACATATCGGTGGTTCGTGATATTCTAGATGTCTCACTAGAAGTATCTCCATGTTGCCACATGCCCATGTTTTTCAAGTTCTTGAGCAAGCAAGTTCTTTGAACTTACCCTTTCTCTAAGGATCCGTACTGGATACCCCTGAACTAGTTGGTTGAGCTTAAACAACAACTTGGAGAGTTGTAAGACAAAAGTTCTATCAGGCTTGTTCCTCCTAAAGGGATGAATAGTTTTGCTAGAGCTGAAGAAAGATAGTGTTTCCTTCGTGGAAATTTTATCGTCACCACCTTTGATTGGATTCGGGCTATCGTCAAATCAAACTTAGTCCTAAGGACTATCCTGATGGTGTATCTATTCCTGATGTTTCACCTAGGTACATCTTCATGTTCTTTGGTCTGACCAATATCTACATCCCGTTCATACCACATGTGAGTCTATCTTCTTGGAGTGTCATAATAAGTTTGTTATTGAGATCATCAATGACATCCTTATCCTCCCCAAGCTAGACATGATTCATATGGAATAGTTGGCATTAATGTTGGAAACCTTTTGAGAACCGTCTTTGTGTCATCTCGAAGTATGTGTTCTGGATGTTAGAAGTAACTTTCTCCGGTTCACATGCAATAGTTGAAGTTGTCGCAGTGGATTTGAGAAGAGTTATCTTTGTTTCCTCAGGAATCATTTCAAGTCAGTCAAGCATGTGTGAAGTATTCTTGATATCGTACGTTGATACCTTTCCATCTCGAGAACATCCTCTAAGCACGCTAAGCCACTGAATGATTTTTCATGGAAGAGAAGAAGTTCTACAAACTTCAGTATCCCCCTAAATGTCTCCCAATAATAAGGATGCATTGTGTTTCATTGCAATCAATTCATGTAGGGGCAATTATCCCTTGATTACTTGCTAATACATGAGTTTTGCAACCTAGCTCATTCATTTGGAGCTTGACAATGTAATCCATGACTTGAGAATCTAGTAACTTTATCCTTGTGGTAATTGTTGCAAACTTTCTATTCGGACATGCTGAGTCTAAAGTATCATTCCACCGACCAAATCTTGATCTCAAGCAGATATGATGGTTGGTGTTCTTCAAGGAATTGACACAGGTTCCTTTGTAAACAACATTGATGTAGTGCTTGACACAATCAGTCGGAAGACCTCTTGTCACATTCTCTTGAATCAGCAATAACAACCACTCTTCATGAGGCATCTTCTACAACTTGTTGTAGAAGTTGTACTTATAGTTTGTTTTGTATCCGATGTCAGACCTCTACTTAATGTCCGCTTCTCTAACATCAAGGAGAACATTTAAAGTAGTGTTGCTAAATGTCTCTCGGTCGATCCTCCAGACCCTTTTATGTTGGCAAGCATCTTGTTGAGCTAAGTAATTGAAGTCTGAGAATGAAGTTTCTTTTTCCTCGTGTCATCAGGAATCTTCTTATGTATTCATCTTAGTGGTGTAAAGTGATATCATGATTGCTAGAAAATATTTTGATAAACCTGGATGATTAAGACTTTCCTTCGGTTCCTGTAACATGTTCAAAGAGTGACTATGATTTTGTTAGTCAAAAGTTCTTCTTGTTATATATTCCTTGTGAATCTTATGAGTCCTCTACACCAAAAAAACTTTCTGTCTTGACCTTATGCTGAACGAATGAGTGATCCTTCTGTATCAAAAGTAGTGCAACAGCTTGGTTATCCGTATCTTTGTACCTTGGAAGCTCTACCTAAGTTGTTTAGTAGAGGTTCCCCGTTCGAAGTCTATGGTCATGTTCTTTCCTTTGTAAACTTTCATTTTCAGAAGCTTAAACTCTTCTGAAGTTCCATGGTCTCAATCCTTATGACGACCAGCTATCTAACAACTTGAAACCTTCTCTTTTTGTTTCCTCCATTACCTTGACGAGTTACATGCTCGTTAGCTCCAGCTATGTTATGAAACATTTATCCACGAGTTGACCATGAGATACTCTGTTTGTGGTTTGTGTCTTTCCCTCTCTTCTCTAGTGTGTGTAGCTACCTTGAAGAAAATGAAGCGCTTCGTTCATTCAATAATGGTGGCATGGATCAACCTCTTCGAGAAGACCGTTGAAGTTTAGTGCAACCCTGTTCCTTCTATCTTCCTACCTAGGAATCTTAGGACAAGATGCTGTTAAGGGTGATAGAACTGTAAAACCCCTAGTTTTAGTAATCCTTAATTAGGGTTATGTTTGTGCATTCATGAGCATCATCATCTTTGCTAAATAAAATTCATGAAAGAAATAATCACAAAACCCTAATTTTGCCCCTCTTATAAACCTCTCAAATGGTTTTGTATTTTGAAAACTACCAAAATTACGGAGCCCAAATAGATTATAAGGGCCCCTGCTATATTTTATATACTTGGAAACCTTCTGGTATTTCTGAAACAATCCACAACATGTTTGAAATTTAAATACAAACTCAAAGGTGAAAACATATTTTGAAAATGTTTTACACGAAAAAAGAGCCAACGGAGTCAGCCTAGCTGGCCCACCTCCCCTCTCTCCTTCTTGCCGCCCAGCGCAGCTAGCATCACCCGCTGCTCTTGCTTCTCCACGGCCTAGTTCGGCCCAAACCAGCCTGCCAGCGGCCCCGTACCCCTTCGGCCTCCTTTCGGTGTCGTCGTCTTCGACCCCGACGTGGAATCTCCCTGTGTTGCTGCCTCCACCACCCATCCGCGCTACGATTCTCCTCGGCGCTGTGATGCCCGCTACCGACGCGCTGAGATCTACAAGATCCTCTGGCGCTGCCACGGATGAAACCAAGCTCCCCTTTGTCTCGTTACTTTCCGCGGCTCAAACCCTAGCTCGTCAGATGCTGCGCCGCCCCGCCATCTCCGATTGCCTGGGGCCAAGCCGAGGCCACCAACGTGACCGCCTCATCTCCCTCGACCTCCTCAATGAAGCGCGCAAGGCGGGATAACCTCCTCTGGCCGGAATCGAGCTCGGCGACGTTGTCTTCCCAAAGTGCGATCGCCGTCGATTCTCCTCCGTCCGAGCTCCCCTCGCGTCGCCGACCCCTCCTATGCATTCCTGGTGAGCTCTAGAGCACACTTGTTCTCTCCTCTAACTCCCTCTTGCCGTCCTCCGTGCCCCCGTCATGCACCTGCAGCTGCCGCTACTTGGCCTCGCCGCCAGCCGAGCTCTGGCTACCAATAACAGCGGCACCGCCAGCGAATCGTTCAGTGCGCTCCCGCGCATTGAACACCCCTGCTCCCGTAGCCCCGCGAGCCCCCAGTCACTCGATCCGAGCACCACTTGGGAGGCGCTCCATTGCTGATGTCATGCTGACATCAGCATGAGGCAATAATCCTCCTAGTTTTATTTTAAATGTTTTATATAATTATTTTCTAAATATATAAATAACTCTGTGGGCCCCAGCTATCAGGATTTTAATCTTTTTGGAAATGTTTTTGGAAATGATTAAATATATGACATGTGGGTCCAGGTTGTAAATAATTTAATAAATTCCAAAATTGTTTAATTGTTTTAAAATGATTTAAAATGGATTAAAAATGGGAAAAATCATAACTAATTCATTTTAAGTCAGAAAAATATGTATAATATATGAAAATGTTTAGAAAGATGAGATCTACACAATAGCATCAAAATCATGCATTGTTCAACAACTTTAATTGCAAGTTTAATTAGAAGAACAATAGCAACCCCGCAGGTGACTCCGAGGTTCCCCCTATTTTAGGGTTTGTACCCCTCGGACCCTATTTAAATGGCCAAGCATGTCTTAGGGTGTCATTTTAATACAATTTAACTTATAATATCATCATCCTTGCTTGAGCATTGCAAATATGCGATGTGTTGATTGTTTCCCCTTTCTTTGCGGTGTTTGCCTCCTACCGGTAGAATACGATATCAAGATCAAGATCAAAGACCAAGATCAATGTGGCGCCCCGCAAAAACCACGACTAGAAAATCGCGTTGTTTTTGTACATTGCATCATCATGACCGCATGCTCATGTCATCATGCCACATTGCATTTGAGCATCATCATGTCATCATGCATTTGTTTGTCTAAAACTATTTTCGAAAATCCTACTTTGTTTTCTAAATAGTCCCCGCCTTTATTTCAAATCAAAACCAGGGTCTCCGGAATATTTTGATTTGTCTAAATACGGTTTGCAAAAGCCCCGTTTTAATTAAATAAATTTTTCCAGTTGTTTTTAGGAGGCAGCCCGCCAGGCCCGAAAGCCCGGCCGGCCACCTCCAAAATTCCTAAACTACCCAACCCTATCCTACCTAGCCTACATCCACCTCACCCCATCCAATCCCCTCCCTCCACCTCACCAACCCCTTCCTTTTCCCTCCACCTCACCCCACGCACACAACACACACCATGCCGGCCACCTTCCCACCTGTCCAACCCCACCCTACGATTCCCAGCCCCAACCGACACGCACACGTCCCCACACACCTGGTCCACCCACCCACTCCCGGCCATGTCAGCCCCGCCTGCCCACCTGCCCGCTTTCCCCTCCCTCTCTCTCCTCCACTCGTCGTTCCCCACCAACCACGGACGCGCCGCCCCCACCTCGGCTCCCTCCCCGAACCCCCGTAACCTCTCCCTCTCCAGCCTCCCTCGTCGCCCTGGACGCGGCCCCCGCCGCCGACCAGCTCACACGCCACCCCTAGCCGCCGTTGCGCCGACCGCCGCCACCACATCGCCTCCAGCAACCGTCCCCTTCCCCACGCTTGTCTTCGGCGCTCCCGCGCCTCTGCCGGTGCCCGGCGTCGCCCCCCTCACCTCTGCGGCGTCTCTCTCCCCCGCCGTCGACCTCCCTAGGTCGTGTCGCCGCCCGAGGCCGCTCCCCTCTGCCCCTCGTCGCCTTTCTCCGCCGCTCGCCCTCGCCGCGTTCACCGTGACGTCTTCCTCTACGCTGCTCCTCCCAGGCACCGCCTCGCCCCTGAGCCTCCTCTGTCTTCGTCGATGGACCCCTCGCGCGACCACCTCATCCAGTGGCCCCGTCATCGTCATCCTCCGCCCCGTTCAGGAGCCCGCCCCGCGTCACCCTGAGCTCTTGCGCCATGGTCGCCGGCCTCGAGCATTCCCCTCTCCCAGCACAGTCGCCGGCTCGGCCTGTTCCTCCCTGAGCTCCCCCGCGACTGCTGCGGCTCCCGCTGCCTTGGGCACTTCGCGGTCGTTCTCTGCCGTGGAGCCCGGGCCCTCCTCAGCCACCAACCGCGTCAAGCCGACACAGTGCCTCCTTGCCGCTACTCCCGCCCTGCCGCAGCCCGGCATCCACACGCACGTCCTGCTAACCAGCGAAGCCGCTCGACCCAGTTGATGTCCTAGGTTCTCGTTCTTGTATGGGGCTATGGAGCCTCACATGGACGTTCGAGGTAGACCGTGCCGGTGTGCTTCACCAGATAACCAGGTGTCAAGATCCCCTCTGACAGCATGTCTAAACCCGAGAGAACAAGGTCGAGAACCCGCGGCACTCGAAGGCCACACTCGCACCGGACCGAGTACGACATCAACAACCGAAGCTAAAACTTAAGTCCACACCGAAGAGGATACGGACGACAAGGTCTCCTTCACGGACAAGATCTCCTTCCCGGACCCAATGAACGAAGATCATCTACACGGAACGTCAATTCTACTTCACGGATTCGAAGACCGATCCCGGAGGATCCCGGCCATGGACAACATGATTGTCGGTAGGGAACCGAAGAACACCGCCCCTCAAGACCTTCTTCCCGAGACCAGGATCGTCTTCCCGGATGCCATGACCGCCTACTCGGACACCGAGCCGCAAGACCTCCTTCCCGGATCATCAAGATCTTCCGGCGCCGAGACCCAAGACCGACACCGTCACTCGAGAGCTTCGACAAAGACGCTAAGATCTACTCCGTTGTCCGAGAACGCTCCTGCCGAGACCGATCCCCGTCGAATCCCGAACCCCCGTAACCCAAGACCATCAACCCCAGATGTGTGAACCTTTTCCGAGCCCCTATTTTATAAATGCTATATTTAAAACCTGTTACATAATAATTGTTCATCTCGCATGCATATCATAATCATGCCGGATCTTCTGCCGTTGTATTAAATATTGCATCCGGTGTTTCTTCTAGTGTTTGCTTCTTCGCGGACTAGGCCGATGAGTGGATGCGAGTACCGACAAGTTCTCCGGATATGAACCTTCGGCAGTGTCTCCCAGGCGAGCATCTCCCCCTTCTACCTATTTTGCATTTATAGTCTTTATTTCCTCCTGTTGATCTACTACTATCCGTGTTGCGATGCTTTAGTTTCCGTACACCAGTTATACCCCGTGCAGCCTCTATATTGCCTTGAACACCTCCTATTACCGGTGTTTGGTAGATAGCTGGCCTTGCGAGTCGTAGTTGCGTGCTCAGGTGCGATCTCGTGTCGTCAAGTACCAAAATTGTTGGTACACTGGCAGATGGTTATTGGTGGAGATGATCATGACTTTAAATACAACTATTAAATTGCTAGATATAATTAATGCAGAGGCATCAGTGGGCAATAGATGTTATTTGGTTCTTCCACGCTCACATGTGTCCCCTAGGACCCCGAGTACTTGATACATGTTCCTTGATTTTTCGCACTATCCACATCCGGGAGGCCTTATGGACCCCCCTGAGCTAGAGCTTGATTCATTTCTATTTCTTGGGGCCACAAAGTAGTTTGGGGCTTTATTACTATCCTATACTTATGCCCTGTTTACTGCTTTATTTACGATTGTGCGTGGAGCACCTGTACTATTTTGGATGCGGAGTGTTTTCGCGGTATCGACAAGCCCAGTCACACTTTTGGCTTCCCAGTCATTTACAGCCATTGACACAAACCCTGGGTCCGTTCCAGAGCCGGCTAACTTCCTTGCGGGTAGCTTAGTAGGGTGGCCCCCTGAAATATTTTACGAACCCTGTGATCGCTTTGTCGTGAATGCCTCGTTGGGTTTTGAGTTGGTTTTTCCGAGGTTGATCGAGTGTGTGTTGCTATTTGTGCACGCCTGCAGGATAAAACTTTCTGAAAGCCGTGTCCGCGGTTATGGACGACTTGGAGCACAGTATCTCGATCATAGACAAGCATAACTAAAGTAGTGCTATTAATTTGACTTAATATGTGACTAGTAATCAGCTCAAGTATAACGGAATGGATATTAAGAATGCCTACAACTGGTGGATCTGTGGTGATCTGTGTTATACTATACCTGCCTAGTAAGTATTGCAACTCCAATGGAATGTGATAAAAGTGCCAACAACTGCTGGGTTTGGGATTCCTCAGGACAAGTATATCTGACTAGTAAATGTTCCAACTCCAACGGAATGTTAACTAAAACTTCCCACTACTTATGATTCAGGATGACTCACGCTATATATCTGATTAGTAATTGCTGCAACTATAATGGAATGAGTAAAATTGCCAACTGTGTGAGTTCCTTGGTCCGACTTCCTCGGTTGGTCTCGAGGGGGAAATACCAGGATGGGTTTGTTTTATGTGATAGCTTTAGGTTGGATCCGAATAGGTCTTTCTTATCCCTCTCTGATAACCGCCAGTTGTATCGAGTCTCTATAGGTTGTTTAGTGCCGCTGCGCTGTCGCTTCAGCCCACCATACCTATGTAGGCGAGAGCCGCCGAATTCTAGCCTCGCCGTGTACTGGCCTCAGTACTGACGCTCCTCTTTTTCCTTTGCCCTTTGTCGGCACCCCTTTTGTTTTAGCAGGTCTGAGATCGACGTCGTTAGCAGGGTTACCCTTCCGGCTTGGCCTGGGAAGGGTTATGGACACCATTGGTTATTCTTCAGGGCTCTTAGCCCCATTTGCATCTTGTCCGTAGTCGGACGCTCTATTGTTTTCAAGGTGATTTGGATCTTTGTATTGTATATCTGTATTCTTGACTCGTTGAGTCGCTGTTGTATATATATCTGTTCTGTGGGTCCCATCGAGGACTGTTGTGTAATGGTATTACTTCGTTTTCCACCCGCACGAAAGTGCCTGGTGGGCGTCCTTGAATCGTCTCTATGCGGGTTTGGCAGAAAAGGGCTAAAACTTGCGTAGGGTCGATTTGAGGGTGTTACAGAGTGGTATCAGAGCTCAGCAGTTGCGATTCCCCACAAGTCCAGCCTGTAGGATAACCTAGCTAACGGCCGAAGTAGAGTGTCAAAACTATTTTTGCAAAATCGGTTGGATAGATCTGATTAGGTCTGTTTTACTCCTTACCCCTCTGCTGCTCTCCTCTCACCTCTGCGTGTTTTGAATCTGCTCCCTTATCTTTTCTTCGAGTCCAGGAATTCTCGTGGTTGGGTTTCCGTCGTACCTTCAGGGTTTCACCTCCTCCTTTGGCAACGGTGTTTCTACATCCGGTCTTCATGCTATCTGAGTGATCCTTTATCTGTGGTACCATTCTTTGTTCCTTGTTTGTGCCTTCCGGTGTTTTCCGACGCGACGACATCAGCTACGCCAGATCCGATGCAGAGCCTGCATCACTCCTTTGTTCCGAACCTTGATTGTCGAGATCTTCAGTCTGATTCCGAGAATAGATGCGCGCTTTTCTACTGATTGTGCGGAGTAATAGTTTGGGTGCGTGATGGATTGGCCCCCATGCCAACTACTCAATCTATTTGCTCTTGAACATTGAAGTGGATAAGAATGCATCGATTCTCTCTTTCTATCGAAGTTAGAGGTGGCTTAGTTTGTTGATACCTCCACCTTCGCCCTTTGTCCCTGGAGTGTTCTCTCGACGAACGTGAGCAACGACCCCTTGTTGGTGGTGTCGCCGATTCAAGACGAAGAAGGAACCTTTGTTAGTGGTGTCGCGAGGATCTACACGAAGCGAGAAGATTCAGATCGCCGTCCTTCTTTCCGGTACCATGAGGCGGATCTCGAGGGCGAGATCCATTGTTAGTGGTGTCGAATTGTGGCGCCCCGCAAAAACCACTACTGGAAAATCGCGTTGTTTTTGTACATTGCATCATCATGACCGCATGCTCATGTCATCATGCCACATTGCATTTGAGCATCGTCATGTCATCATGCATTTGTTTGTCTAAAACTATTTTCAAAAAGCCTACTTTGTTTTCTAAATATTCCCCGCCTTTATTTCAAATCAAAACCAGGGTCTCCGGAATATTTTGGTTTGTCTAAATACGGTTTGCAAAAGCCCCGTTTTAATTAAATAAATTTTTCTAGTTGCTTTTAGGAGGCAGCCCGCCAGGCCCGAAAGCCCGGCCGGCCACCTCCAAAATCCCTAAACTACCCAACCCTATCCTACCTAGCCTACATCCACCTCACCCCATCCAATCCCCTCCCTCCACCTCACCAACCCCTTCCTTTTCCCTCCACCTCACCCCACGCACACAACACACACCACGCCGGCCACCTTCCCACCTGTCCAACCCCACCCTGGGATTCCCAGCCCCAACCGACACGCACACGTCCCCACACACCTGGTCCGCCCACCCACTCCCGGCCATGTCAGCCCCGCCTGCCCACCTGCCCGCTTTCCCCTCCCTCTCTCTCCTCCGCTCGTCATTCCCCACCAACCCACGACGTGCCGCCCCCACCTCGGCTCCCTCCCCGAACCCCCGTAACCTCTCCCTCTCCGGCCTCCCTCGCCGCCCTGGACGCGTCCCCCGTCGCCGACCAGCTCGCACGCCACCTCTAGCCACCTTTGCGCCGACCGCCGCCACCACATCGCCTCCGGCAACCGTCCCCTTCCCCACGCTCGTCTCCGGCGCTCCCGCGCCTCTGCCGGTGCCCGGCGTCGCCCCCTCACCTCTGCGGCGTCTCTCTCCCCCGCCGTCGACCTCCCAGGTCGCGTCGCCGCTCCCCTCTGCCCCTCGTCGCCTTCCTCTGCCGCTCGCCCTCGCCGGGTTCACCGCGACGTCTCCCTCTACGTCGCCTCCTCCCAGGCACCGCCTTGCCTCTGAGCCTCCTCTGTCTCCGTCGACGGACCCCGCGCGCAACCACCTCGTCCAGCGCCCCCGTCATCGTCGTCCTCCGCCCCGTGCAGGAGCCCGCCCCGCGTCAACTTGAGCTCTTGCGCCGTGGTCGCCGGCCTCGAGCACTCCCCTCTCCCAGCACAGTCGCCGGCCTCTTCCTCCTTGAGCTCCCCTGCGACTGCCACGGCTCCCGCTGCCTTGGGCACTTCGCGGTCGTTCTCTGCCGTGGAGCCCGGGCCCCGCTCGGCCACCAACCACGTCAAGCCGACGCAGTGCCTCCCCGCCGCTACTCTCACCCTACCGTAGCCCAGCCTCCACACGCACGTCCTGCTAACCAGCGAAGCCGCTCGACCCAGTTGATGTCCCAGGTTGTCGTTCCTGTATGGGGCTGTGGAGCCTCACATGGACGTTCGAGGTAGACCGTGCCGGTGTGCTTCACCAGATAACCAGGTGTCAAGATCCCCTCTGACAGCATGTCTAAACCCGAGAGAACAAGGTCGAGAACCCGCAGAACTCGAAGGCCACACTGGCACCGGACCGAGTACGACATCAACAACCGAAGCTAAAACTTAAGTCCACACCGAAGAGGATACGGACGACAAGGTCTCCTTCACGGACAATATCTCCTTCCCGGACCCAATGAACAAATATCATCTACACGGAACGTCACGTTCTACTTCACGGATTCGAAGACTGATCCCGGAGGATCCCCGCCATGGACAACAAGATCGTCGGCAGGGAACCGAAGAACGCCGCCCCTCAAGACCTTCTTCCCGAGACCAGGATCGTCTTCCTGGATGCCATGACCGCCTAATCGGACACGGAGCCGCAAGACCTCCTTCCCGGATCATCAAGATCTTCCGGCGCCGAGACCCAAGACCGACACCGTCACTCGAGAGCTTCGACAAGGACGCCAAGATCTACTCTGTTGTCTGAGAACACTCCTGCCGAGACCGATCCCCGTCAAACCCCGAACCCCCGTAACCCAAGACCTTCGACCCCAGATGTGTGAACCTTTTCCGAGCCCCTATTTTATAAATGCTATATTTAAAACCTGTTACATAATAATTGTTCATCTCGCATGCATATCATAATCATGCCAATCTACTGCCGTAGTATTAAATATTGCATCCGGTGTTTCTTCTAGTGTTTGCTTCTTCGCGGACTAGGCCGATGAGTGGATGTGAGTACCGACAAGTTCTCCGGATATGAACCTTCGGCAGTGTTTCCCAGGCGAGCATCTCCCCCCTTCTACCTATTTTGCATTTATAGTCTTTATTTCCTCCTGTTGATCTACTGCTATCCGTGTTGCGATGCTTTAGTTTCCGTACACCAGTTATACCCCGTCCAGCCTCTATATTGCCTTGGACACCTCCTATTACCGGTGTTTGGTAGATAGATGACCTTGCGAGTCGTAGTTGCGTGCTCAGGTGCGATCTCGTGTCGTCAAGTACCACAGTTGTTGGTACACTAGCAGATGGTTATTGGTGGAGATGCTTATTGGTGGAGATGATCATGACTTTAAATACAACTATTAAATTGCTAGATATAATTAATGCAGAGGCATCAGTGGGCAATAGATGTTATTTGGTTCTTCCACGCTCACTTGTGTCCCGTAGGACCCCGAGTACTTGATACATGTTCCTTGATTTTTCGCACTATCCACATCCGGGAGGCCTTATGGACCCCCCTGAGCCAGAGCTTGATTCATTTCTATTTCTTGGGGCCACAAAGTAGTTTGGGGCTTTATTACTATCCTGTACTTATGCCAGGTTTACTGCTTTATTTACGATTGTGCGTGGAGCACCTGTACTGTTTTGGATGCAGAGTGTTTTCGCGGTATCGACAAGCCCAGTCACACTTTCGGGTTCCCAGTCGTTTACAGCCATTGACGCAAACCCTAGGTCGGTTCCAGAGCCGGCCAACTTCGTTGCGGGTAGCTTAGTGGGGTGGCCCCCTAAAATATTTTATGAATCCTATGATCGCTTTGTCGTGAATGCCTCGTTGGGTTTTGAGTTGGTTTTTCCGAGGTTGATCGAGTGTGTGTTGCTATTTGTGCACCCCTGCAGGGTAAAACTTTCTGAAAGCCGTGTCCGCGGTTATGGACGACTTGGAGCACAGTATCTCGATCATAGACAAGCATAACTAAAGTAGTGCTATAAATTTGACTTAATATGTGACTAGTAAGCAGCTCAAGTATAACAGAATGGATATTAAGAATGCCTACAACTGGTGGATCTGTGGTGATCTGTGTTATAATATACCTGCCTAGTAAGTATTGCAACTCCAATGGAATGTGATAAAAGTGCCAGGATGGGTTTGTTTGGTGATAGCTTTAGGTTGGATCCGAATAGGTCTTTCTTATCCCTCTCTGATAACCGCCAGTTGTATCGAGTCTCTATAGGTTGTTTAGTGCCGTTGCGCTGCCGCTTCAACCCATCATACCTATGTAGGCGAGAGCCGCCGAATTCTAGCCTCGCCGTGTACTGGCCTCAGTACTGACGCTCCTCTTTTTTCCTTTGCCCTTTGTCGGCACCCCTTTTGTTTTAGCAGGTCTGAGATCGACGTCGTTAGCAGGGTTACCCTTCTGGCTTGGCCTGGGCAGGTTTATGGACGCCATTGGTTATTCTTCAGGGCTCTTAGCCCCATTTGCATCTTGTCTGTAGTCGGACGCTTTATCGTTTTCAAGGTGATTTGGATCTTTGTATTGTATATCTGTATTCTTGACTCGTTGAGTCGCTGTTGTATATATATATGTTCTGTGGGTCCCATCGAGGACTGTTGTGTAATGGTATTACTTCGTTTTCCACCCGCACGAAAGTGCCTGGTGGGCTTCCTTAAATCGTCTCTATGCGGGTTTGGCGGAAAAGGGCTAAAACTTGCATAGGGCCAATTTGAGGGTGTTACAATCAACACCATCGAAGGTTATTGAAAAACGATGCCAAGAAGATGAACCCCGAAGATCTATATCTGAGTATCAACAGGCAGAGGCAAGCATAGCCCCACACATGATAAAATCTATGCTTTCAAAGTATTTCATTCTTGCCAGGTGCATACGATTCCAAAGTCTTTTATTGGCATATACAATAATCCTATCCTATCTAATGCATGTTACCTTTGTAGCCTATATTCCCTGATCCACTTCTCCTAGCATAACTAGGGTTTGGCTTATGAGCTTCGCTAGAGCTGTTTATATCTGTTGTGCTTAGCCAAGCTTAGGTCTTACCGCTGGTCCATCCGATTGATGAATCAGAGCTGCAAATGAACCTAGTTGGACAGGGTGACGTGGTATGATCAAAGATGAAAGTTAAACATGCTAAGGCTTGTATGGGAGGCCACATCGGATTGTGGTTTTTGCAGCCCCATGCTCGCCACCACTAGGATCTGAGTTCTTGCCTCTTGAACCAAGACGAGCGTACAACCACACGGGGTTTATGGGGACCCCTCCATTGATTAACTTGCCTAGTAGATTCCATGAGTCACATATTTCGGACGTTCCATTTGACATATACATTCTGGTCGTTCTTTAAGGAGGTGGAGGAGGTGCATTCAGGTAGGTAAGCGTGGCCGGGAGCAAGAGAGGCACGACCTCCGTAATCTTGTTCCGCGCACACATCTCTAGGGACCAGCTTCGAGACTTGACCCCTTACGGTGACATATCCTTAGGGCGTGACTCATGGTCTCGGCGAACGCAAGGTAAAGGTCATAGCTAACCACCCTCCGCCGGCCTTCCAAGGAAGAGGGCTAATCTATAGTGGCATTAAGAGTCGGTTGGTATGTGTGGGTAAAGTTGTGCACCCCTACAGGGTAATAATCTTTTCGAAAAGCCGTGTCCACGGTTATGGACGACTTGGGAACGGATTCAAAGATCATAGAGAAGTATAACCTAATCGTAAAACTTGGCAAGTTAAGTAAAGTGTGCTTAAGGATGCTTCCTCTGGGATCGAGGGGGTGATCCTAGATGGTAGGTTTAGCTGATAAAGTTTTGGTGAATATCAAAGATGATCAAAGCTAGAGATATCGCTTCCTTATCCCCTTTTAAAAGGTTCTATTAGTCGAGCTTCTCCTCTATCTCTTTTACAAAGAATGTTAGCTTTATGCAAAATAACCCCACCAGCCATAAGTCTTGCAGAGTACACCCTGTACTCAGCCTTGCTTTGTCGATACTTTTGCAGCAGGTAAGTGTTACCACATAAAGTGAGTTTGTTACAACATCGACATCGATGAGTAGCTTGGGATTCCCGGTTGGCAGCCTGAAATCTATGGATTGGGACATCATCGTTATGCTTCAGGCCTCTTAGGCCATTTGTTAAGTTTGCTGTCCTTAATAGCATAATTTGCCTTTCGTTGTTTGATGTTTGTGGTTAGTGACCTCCGCTTGTAATATTTTGGTTCTCTGCTAAGTTATGAGCTTGCTGTAATAACTTTTGTGTCGTATGGTCACTGTAATGTTACCGATTATTTCTCTATACGCTTCCGAGATTTAGGTTAGGCTTAAATCAGACGCTGGTTTGGGATTTGTCTAGCCTTAATCCCGGGGGTGTCACAATAATCCCCGGAACCCTTGATCTTGATGATGAGATGCGGTCAATCTTTTATTAGCGCTTGGTTAATATTAGGTTGGTGTTGAGTATAGTTCTCATCTAGTGCATTTAACCCGTCTGTATACTACAGTTCATTTTTACGCATGCAAGCTAGTTCCGGGGCTAGATCTACGGTGAACTGTAATAATAAGTTCAAAATTTGTATTGATTGATCCATGGCTGATGATGATTTGGGAGGCCACTTGGTATGTTTTTCTTTAGATTTATCTTAGGGCGGAGGTCCCTTTAATTTGGGCAAGTTAGGGCGGCTGCTGCCCTACCCTGATTTTTACCAAAATTTCAAGTATATGTATGCATCTCTAGCATCGACAGCAGATAGAGCTCACCCCGTTCGTTCGTTCGTCTGTTCCTGGGTGTTCGATATCTGTACTACTCGATAAAGAACTGCACTAATGTGATGCCTAGACCTTGGAAGTAGTACTAATATAACCGGTGTTCATGCTAGCTAGAGTTATGAATTTAATTTGTGTACTTTGATAACAAAATTGCTCCACTTTACTTTCTTAATTGATCTTGTATTGTACTCTAGCAGCTAATACTGTACTATTTCACAATTATTGACAGCTGGTAGAGACATTATCTGTCCATGGGATTTTATTGCAGTGTTCGGGCAATAAGAGCTTGGATAGACTCATCATCGAAGAAGACAACAGAGTCCTGTGCAATTTGGATGGAGGGGCTAGCCAGGAACACCCACGTGGAGAACACCTGTGACGAGTTCTGCAAGATGCTGTTAATACCGGGAGGGTTAGACGTGCAGAGCATACCCATCTCCTTTTTGCTAACGTTTGGCGGTGAGTATCCAGAGGCCATCAAGATGAAGATATGCAAAGCCTGCAGCTGGGACGTCGAGCTGAAGCAGCAAGATGGCAAGGTAATCCTTGACGAAGGATGGCTAGATTTTGTCAAAGCACATGACTTGAAGGTAGGATACTTTCTAGTATTCAAGAAGCTTTCCACCACTTCCTTTAAGGTGATAGTATTTGATCATGATAACTACGAGAAGGTGATTAGATATGCAGGTTATCACTCATCATTTGATGGACAATTTACTATGTCATAGGTGTATTAATGTAGTGACTGTTCGCTTCTAATTATAACTATTCTGTAAAGAGGTGCTTGAACACCTTTCGTTATCATGCATCATGTTGGAACACCGTGGTACTTAATCACGCTAGGCTCCAATGTGGAGGTATTTATTTTACTATGTTTGCAGCAAAACTGCAAAACAAACATCTAGTGTACTACTAGTAGTATTGTACTACCTCCTGTTCCAAAGTATTAGGACTGGAAATAAAACTCGAAACTCAACGAGTTTAATGAGCACTTGTTTGCTCGGCTCGTTCAAAATCGACTCATTTCTTTAACGATTTTGGCTGAGCTGCAATTTTTGCTCGATATCCTTAACGATCTAAACGTCGAGTTAACGATGTTCGTGAGCTACTCGTTAAGCTCGGTAACAACCAAGGTAAGGCCCACTTATGTTGCTACATGTCTAATCTGGCAGCCCATCTAAGGCAAACACCTAGCCCATTGAGTAAGACTGATCAATCCAGGAGCGAGGGCGACCGACCAAAAACCTTACCCTAGACTCTCCCGATCGATTCAGAATATTTCTCATGTATCTTGTCAACTCACCAAATCCCACTGAATACCCCATCTCCATCTTCTCGATCTGGATCTGCTGACCGTGACACTGATCGAACCCTGCTGACTGTCGTTTTTAATTATCGGTATGCCTCTGTCTGAGGGTGATACATTTTAATAACGAGAAGCTTGTGAGCGCTCGTTAACATCCAATGAACCGAGTTGAGCTTTTGCTCGATATCCTTAACGATCTAAACGTCGAGTTAACGATGTTCGTGAGCTACTCGTTAAGCTCGGTAACAACCAAGGTAAGGCCCACTTATGTTGCTACATGTCTAATCTGGCAGCCCATCTAAGGCAAACACCTAGCCCATTGAGTAAGACTGATCAATCTAGGAGCGAGAGCGACCGACCAAAAACCTTACCCTAGACTCTCCCGATCGATTCAGAATATTTCTCATGTATCTTGTCAACTCATCAAATCCCACTGAATACCCCATCTCCATCTTCTCGATCTGGATCTGCTGACCGTGACACTGATCGAACCCTGCTGACTGTCGTTTTTAATTATCGGTATGCCTCTGTCTGAGGGTGATACATTTTAATAACGAGAAGCTTGTGAGCGCTCGTTAACATCTAATGAACCGAGTTGAGCTCTACTTTTTCCTCGTTATCCTTAACGAGTTTAATGATCTGAGCCTTAATGAGCATGAGCCTTAACAAGACAGATCCTTAACGAGTCGAGCTGCTCAATAGTCCAGCCCTACAGTATAATCCTTTTTAATAAACTAAACAATCATCATCTGGTAAAACATGACAACAGTAGTAACTCTAGTCAGCGTACACGGTAGCGTGACAGCCTAGCTGTAATGGACCAGGTTGTGACATGGTTAATTTAGGGCACAGCAGCGTGCCGGCCTAGCTATTGTCACAGACCGTTTTTTCGGAGTTTTCAAAAACTTTTATCCAAAAACGAGAACTAGAATTTTTTTTAAATAATTAAACCTTAATTGGAAATTTTATACACAAAACGGCTTTAACATGAATTAATACGAACGTGAATCTTTTTATTTGGTTTTCATGTTGGTTTTTTTTCTTGGCTTTCGCATATTAAAAATATGCTTCTCTGAATTTATTTTGATTCTAGTGCTCATTCAATATTTTTGCGCTTTATTTTATTTTCTGGATTTTATTTTAAAATAGAAAATGAATTTCTTTTTTATCCTTAAGTATAAGCCGTATTTCTAAATCCTTGTTCGTCACTCTTGTTTTTCTTTTTTAATCCTTCCCTCACGTGATGCACTAAGACTATCTTTTCTTTCGCTTCCTTCCTTATGTGGATGAAGCCCAACGTATTCCACAGTTCAGCGTAATTTTTTTCTTACATTCTTTTAAGCCCACGCAAGCTACACTGTCTGTTCGACTGGAACGAGCACTAGCAGGAAGGGCACTGGCCGCCGCTGCTCGGTTCTTGGTGTGCGTGCATCGAAGAAGCCGCGGCTCCACCCCTAGAAATACAGCACCTCATCCCCTCCTTTTCCTCTTCTGACCCCCACCCGACACGCGATGCCCCATCTAGCTTAGAAACCCAACAATCGCATTAGTTCGTAGCAACGTCACCATCATCGAATCCAATCAACCGAGCCACCTTAGCACAAACAGTTGCGCGAATAGAATCTCCTTGATACTAGGATCTCATTCGAACGATTTGTTCTTCGATCCATCAGCCACAGCTCCTCAATTTTGCCATCTACCATAGTTTGATCTAGAAGTTCATCGGACGAATTCATCGCGCATGGTAAGAATCGCAGAAATTCCTTTGAACCATAATCTCATCGCATCTATGTCTACCTCCTAGATAAGGTGTCTGTCCATAATTTTCCAATCGACCACGGGGCCGGTGAGCCGAATGCTACTCGATGGCATCAGTCTTGTAGTATAGTTTGTACGCATCGGATCAACTCGAGCGCAACCTAGAAAACATGCCAAAGACATCTAGGAATCCACCTGTGTAGTTAGATGCGAATATCTTCAATGTTTATCAATCTATTTTGAATTTATGGATGAATTGCGTTCGTCAATGTGACATTTGGTAATGTATGTGTGTAGATGTTTTTGTCTAGTATACTGCTGCTACTTATAATTGTATCCACGATTGTCTAGTTCAGCTCTAGCAATTTCATTGGAATTTACGGGTTTAGCTATACGTGTATTTGCTAGAATTAATCGATGTTTTTTTACATTTTAATTAGTTTGGTTACTGCCTGTATGTACGATTTATCAGCTTATTTGTAACCTTCATTAGTAATACTTGATCATCATATATGTAGACTAGAATAATCGTAGGATATATATTGTTGCCTATTTCTCATCGTGTTAGATATTTAACATATAAATATTTTGTTAGCAAAACATGTTTTACTTGGTTCATATTCGTGGAAGTGTAGATGTACTAGTTATTGCATGTACAACATTTATGCTAAACCTAGATATTGTGTGTATGCACGTGTATGTCTAGTTTGTATGTAAAATGTTCTTGTATTTTATATATACAAGGCTATGCCATCCATATAATTCTTCTACGTATGATTTTCTAAGATATTTTGTTAGTTAAAATGGAACGATTCCCATGCCATATGCATTAGTTTACCGAACTCCCATCCAAGCCTTCTCGGTCTCTTTTCTATTTTACTCTATAGACATCGGAGGCCGACACACATTTTCGATATAGTTTTTTTGTGATATGTTAGATAGTTGTTTGTATTAAAATATCTTTTCGCTATTGTTTACTTGATATATAGAATGGCCTGTGTTACTTTGTGATCATGAATTAGTGTGGTATTCACCCTCGTGGTAGTATTGGTGTGATATTGATACATGCTTAGTCATTTATCTCATGCATTACTCGTTACTAGTACTTGTTTAAATAATACATGTTTAGATCCTAGTTTTGGTTAGTACTTTATAAGATTATGACGTCCTTTTATTGAACTGGTTTGCTTAGTAGCTCATGCATTAATTCGTGTATTCATACTATAAGTAGCTCAACGTGTAATGGCATGTTTGATGTTTGTCTAATTTATATTCATGCTTAATTATGCATCTTTGTATATATCTTGTGTGTCATTGTTATGTCTTGCATGTATGCATGTGGTTATATATGATCATGTTTCATGTCGTATTCCGTTGCTTAGTTCTTTTCTTTATATGCATAGATGGTAGTGCTTTATATTGATGTGTCTTTTAGTATGCTAGCATACATTTACTCGTTGACTAGATAATGATAATGTTGAGTGCTTGCATGATTGCATATGCTTATGATCTCTCATACAAGTATGTTATCTTTTCGAGTGTTTGATACATTGCTTAGTAGACCATCACATGCTTAGATATGTTGTTTCTCATGTTAGTAGTGTATGATACTACCATATCCTTGAAGATGCTTGTGAATATAGGTCTTCTTTTCATGTATACGATAGAATGACATGAGTGTTACCTATGTAGTATATGCTTGTATGATTTGTTATCAGATGATGGTAATGATAAGCTTGACAGTTATTTTGTACCATGTTATTGTATCTCTCAAATGTATATGCTTACATACTTCACGACTAAGTCATATAGTTTCATGTTATGATCTTGTTTAGTATACATCATGCTCTATTACTTTATACATGTGATAGCACTAATTTTGATATATTGTTATGACATGCTTTGAATGTTCGATATCCTGTCACGCCAATATTGACTTATGATCATTAAAGCATACTTATGGAAGTAGTTGTTTGCTGTATGTGGTTACCGTACTATGTGATGTGGTGTACATCTATGGTTTGCTAGTGTGATGGATGTTTTCATAGTATCATCTTTAGCTTGTCTTTCCTGTTGTTTTTATGATGGATGTTTATCTCAAACCTTGTATCACTTAGATGTTGGTTTAGCATGCTAGATAATCCTTGCTACTATTTATATCACTAGTATGATATGTATCTTTGATGATTGCAAGCTTGTATGATATGATTTATTGTTGTCTTGTTTACAAGTTTTCTCATTATTTAGTTATGTTTTACTATGCTGTATAGTTTACTATGTACACAGTTATGACCAACTATACCGTAACCCTTAGATCATGGCTATGTTATTAGGTAGTTATAACAAGCCCTCTGCTGATATGTTATCATAAATCTTTATCCCGACAACCTATCCAAGCATCCAAGCTTCCATTTTATTTTCTCCACATTCGAGTTACTACAACTCACTTCCTCGATCCTTACCAAATTGTCCTATGTCCTATTCTACACCAAGTCATCATTCGTTTTGATTTGTATTTCATTTGGTATTTATTGCCTCGGTATTTATTTGGTTTTCATTTGCTAGCGTTACAACGAGTAGGGAGTGACGAGTTTGGTCGTGGACATAATCAGCTTATTAAAGAAGAAGGATTCATCAACGAAGGCATGCCCCTTTCATAATTATCCCATGTTTTACAAGTGCATGTTATTATTTTTTTACAAATATTACTGCTATTTTGGTTACCCACATACCTTGATACACCTGTCGCCATACACAACCCTGAGTAGAGATTATATATTAATCATGTAGAGTAGAATTGCTTAGCCATGCTAAATAATATTTAGGATCCTTGATCTCCCCTCTTCGGAGGAATTGGGTGACCCTCGGGTCACATATATACTTTTGAAACTTGTTGAGCTCGCTGAGCTAGCCGTTGTTGCTTCCTCTACTCTATTCTACTCTGGGTGAAACTTACCATCTAAACACTGGCGCGAGCGACAGCTAGATCAAAGGAAGGAGCGATTAGCTGCCCTTCACTAGTTGGAGGGAGCAATCCGTCATCCGTGTCGCATGAGGGCCTAATAAATCTTGGATTTGAAGATTGTGACCACCGTACAACCACATGCTATAATGGGCACTAGCTTGGTCAAGTAGGTTAGTCAGCCTTAGGTGTCGATGTCGCCGTACCGCTGATGAGGTGTCTGCTTGCGGGGGAACCTTCGACACAGATGGGGGGACCGGTTTGGGGACGTATTCTCAGTTCCGTGCGCCATACCCGGTGGGCTCATCACATCTTTGGGGGATCTAGCTAAAAGACCTTGTCACAATCCCTCTGCCGGTACACCAACATGTGTGTACTAAACCAGCGGCCACTAGTGGGCAGCAAGACGGGATTGTGTCGGGTGGGAAAAGTGTACAACCTCTGCAGAGTGTAAACCTATTCGAATAGCCGTGTCCACGGTCATGGACGACACGTGAATCTTTCTCGACATACGGGAACCTGTCTTGCTACTTTCCTCTTTGCCCCTATCCTTATCTCGGATTCTATGAACTGTGTGAGTTATTATGGACAATCATACTATTGAGAATACCACATTGATCATGTTTTCATCTGAAACCGCTTTTATCAAAACTACTATCAATTGCAAATAAAATTGGTTTTTATGCAAAAGAACCCTATGACCTCCAAATAAAGCCACATATAGATACATCAGGTTTTGGATAAGAGGTATGTTGAGTACGTCATGTACTCATGGCAAAACTTTTGTTGAATTCAGAATACTATGAAGGGGAGGACTACAACTACTATGACGACGCTGATGAGTGAGGCCTCGTGGACTACATCGACTGCCTGTGGCTGAGATGGAGTCACTACGCGTTTTATATTTTTGCTGTGCTTTCTGGATGTAATAAATGTCAGTAGACATTTTACTATGTTGTTATCCAGACTTTGTAATAACTTACTTTTGTACGTCTGCAATGATATACATTTCGCTGTGTCATCAACATTGATCTTGGGATTGACGAATAAACACAAGGGGGTCTGGAAGTTAAATTCCGGTCCTCACAAAAGTGGTATCAGAGACGATGTCGACCTAGTCACGTGGCCTTAGTTAGAAATGGAAAGCCTTAGAGACTATTTGCAAAAAGTAAAAACTATTTTTGAAAATCTAGTAGTCTAATTCTTGACTATTCAAGTTTCTTGTATTCTCTTATTTTACATTGTGTTCAAATTCTTCTTACCTAAACACTTCCATAGTATACCATATCCTATCCATGAGAAGACTTTTCAATAACTCCAGGAGTCAAGAGTCATCAACCACACTCCGCATTCTTCAATGTTGAAGATCAACACGAAGACTTGATGTGACCAGACAACCATATAGGTAAGATTGGATAGATCCATGGTAGCTATATAGTTTATAATGTTCGAAAAAGGTTTTTGCTTGAGAAAGGTCTGCATATTTTTGGCCTTTGGCACCTTTGCCTATGCAGTCATGCTAAAACCTCTACAATTTCAAAGAAATGATTAGTTCTTCTGAATTCTTATTGCGTAGGCTTTTGAATTTTCTCGTGTTTTATTCTTGGATACCCCTCAAAGAAAGGTTCTATAACACATCTTATGTTATTCCCTCTTACCTATGGACCCTTGGAAAAAAGTGGACTTTGGTGATGGTACTATGTACTGAAGCTCTCATGGTCGTAGAGGAGGAAAAGAATCACATGTTACCTACACCGAAGATTATTGCTCTCACATTCCATACTAATCAAGGAGGATTAATTATGCATGAAAACTTTCAGATGATATTGGAAACACTTCCCAAGGACACCAAGAAAGTTGCCCTAACAACGATGGAAGCCATCCTCTTGGAGAATGCCTACACCTAGAGTCGGATTGGTTTTTTTGTAAATGAACATAGCATTACCATAGACCATGCTCATTTAACTCTATGGTGCAATGTGAGATCGAGCAATGCAATGAAGACATGCTAGTCGACCTTAAGAATATGATTGAAGAATCTAAAGCAATGCCGCTTGTTTTAGCTACTATCGTATGCTGATCAAAGTCGAGCCAAGAAAGTAGAAGCTCACAAGTACAAGAAGATATTAGGAGATTAGTCGAGCAAACTGATGACCCACAAGTATAGGGGGTGTATCGCAGTATTTTCGATAAGTAAGAGTGTCGAACCCAACGAGGAGCAAAAGGTGCTGGCTAGTGGTATGGATCAGGAATTCTCTGCAAATACTTAGCAAACGGCTTTTTAGGGGTTTTCGATAAAGCAAGTAAACAAAGTACGAGTAAATAAAAGACAGTAAGAATGAATGCAGCAAGTGGCCCAATCCTTTATGCAGCAAAGGACACGCCGGTTGTATTTCTATAGATGACCAAACGTTCTCGAGGACACATGGGAAGACTGTCAAGTGCCTTCGCTTTATATAGTCGATTAATCTTCTTTAGCTTGCTAAGTATTGTGTGGGTGAACCTGTGCTAATGTACCGCCCCATCCAAGACTAATACATACTTGTGATTATACCCCTTGCAAACATCCGTAAGTACAAGAAAGTAATTAAGGTAGAAAACTAACCAAAGCTTTAAACTCTAAGACCCTTACGTCCCTTGTGCAATGGTTTCCTAACGGGGGTTCAGGTTTCTGTCATTCCGAAAACCCCTACGATTAGTAGCCAAATACACAATGCATTCACCTAGGCCCATATAGGTGAAGTGTCATGTAGTCGACGTTCACATGACACCACTAGAAGAAGTACACCACAACTTAAATAACAATCTATTGAATCTTTCTCAACGCAACTCCACTACTAACAACAAGACTTCTCCCATGTCCTCAAGAACAAAACAAACTACTCACAAGACATCATATGGATCATGATCAGAGATGGAATAATGATGTATAACAATCTGAACATAAACAATAATTCAGTGGTTCACTCAATAACATCAACTACAAAGAGTAATCAACACCGGGAAAGTTTCCCCTATGAACTATGCAAGATTCAACGCAATTGTTACAGCAATATGGAGATGGTGATGAGGGTGCTGATGGTGATGATGGTGGTGATGATGGTGATGATGATCCCGATGAAGTCTAGCTTGATGTTGGTGTTGATGGCGATGATCTTCCCTCTCCGGGAAATAATTCCCACGGCAGAAATCTGTCTACCGGAGAGATCTTTCTCTCTCGGTGTTTTTCCGCCCCACAGAGGCGGCGGAATCTTTCTGTGGTTACTCTCCAAGCCTTAGGGTTTCGTGGGGATGATATACGCCAGAGGAGAGAGGCTTGAGTGGGCCAGGGCGGCCACACCACTCCTAGGCGCGGCCTAGGCCTGCCCACGCCATGGGATGGCGTGGGCCCCCTGTGGCCCACCTCCACTCCATCTTCTGGCATCCTCAGTCTTCTGGAAAAATAGAATTTTTCGTATATTTTCTCGGATTTTCTGATCTTCGCGAATTTTGCCTCCAAACAGCACCTTTTCCATCAGAATCCTGACTCCAGCGGTCCATGCTCCAAAAGTCATCAACCATACAAAAATAGATGAAATAACATAAGTATCACCTCTCAATACGAAATATATCAATGAATAATAGTGAATTAAGACATAGAATAGTGATGCAAAATGGACGTATCAACTCCCCCAAGCTTAGACTTTGCTTGTCCCCAAGCGAAACTGAGCTCAATAAACATGGCCTTGGGTTTATGGAGTGAAGAGTCGATAAAATAATACGGACAAGAAGCATCACATTCATCAAATACATAGATCATAATAGAAGACAACTCACTATTATATAACTCAACTTGCAATGAGTAAAGGAAGCACAATAAGGATACATAAAGTGAATCATAATTGGTAATGGCAAACTTAGCTCTTGGTCGAAGAATAGTTGATAATTTTCTGGAGTTCACAAATAGCTGGTTTTCAATGAAAGCTTTCAAAGTAGTAAACTTTCAAGATAAGAGCAATGTGCAAAACAAGGAACATAAGAAACATGAATGCATAAATCATCATATGAATGAATGAAACACATCAACTCAAAATACTTGCTGAGATAGAAGGGAATAGGTTTACTGACTCAACTGCAAAGTAAAAGAAAGGCCCTTCGCAGAGGGAAGCAGGGATTGCAAGTCTCATAAAGAGCTCCCAAAAATTATGATACTTACTAGCTTTCAGCTCTTAATGCCGCTATCATAGGTATCTTTTGGTGATTAAGGTTAAAGTGACACAACTAAGAGGATATGCTTGACAAGTTATAAATAGAAATATCAAGCCCCTTACTTATGAGTACCGATCCTCATGCTACTCAACTTCAGTCACGAGCAAGCTCTTGTCATTGTAAATACATGCGTATCATTGAGAACCGCCAACGGGGTACCCCTTGCACATGACACAGGAGTTATCCCATAATCAAAATTGACAAGGCAAGCAGACAGTGAGCATCTCAGCGATCTTTTTATATGTTATTTGCATAGGTTTTTATTGAGGATGCTTCATAGAATGCTCACTATAGTTATGCTGCAAGTTTCCACCATGATTAGGCATGGCTTAGGCTAGCGGCCTAGGCGTTTCTCTAACACACATATAAACTCCATGATCTTACAAGTTCCACTTTTATTTCACACCGCCGGGATCCATAAGCAAAAGAACATGCTATCAACTAGGTACAAAGTACCCAATGAAGTGTTGAAAGCGGTCCCCATGATACATGGTTCGGCTAACTTCAACTCATAAAGTGCAAGCATATACGCAACAAAGAAGGACCCAATGGTTCAAGTTTATTAAATGCAAGAAAGTAAAGTGTGCCATAAAGTTTGTGAGAGCTTTAATCACTAATTTTCTCATAACAAGTTTAATTTGGGAGGTAGATAAAACAAGAATTTACTTGGAATAGAAATAATGCTACTAGGTAGGTATGGTGCACACAAATGCCATGGGTTTTGGTTTAAAGGAGATGGATGCACGAGAAGAATACCCTCTCAGTACAGGTTTTTGGCTAGCAAGGCTGGGTAGCAAGTACAAGAGTTGAGGGAAACAACCAAACATACAAGTGATAAAGACAAACATGCAATCTTCCTTGGAAGCACAAAAGATCTTAACTAGAGAATACTAAACTTATGAGCAAATCAAGAAAGAAAGATGATGAAATAATTTTTCTCTAGAGTACTACTATCTTTTTCTTTTCAACTCTCAAAAAGGTGTTGCTACTGACCGAGCCAGGTTTGCCAAACCCAACTAAATTAACTCAATGATCCCACAGTGATACCAATACTAACAACAAGATCAATCATATAACCACGAATTGAAAACTAACATAAGCTATGCAAAAGAGTGAATGATAGAACTTCCCATTAATATTCCATAACGGAAACTCACACCAAGGGATACATATCTAACGAGAGAGGGGACACTTTCATAATGCAAACCATATTACATAATAACTCCTCTATTCATGATATGACTCTTCTAAAAAGGTAAAAAGATAGAAGATAGTGATATGATACCGCGGCACTCCCCCAAGCCTGGAACAAACCAAGGGGATGCCAAACCTGATGACGAATTACTCCTTCGGTGGTGGTGGTATCCTCTCATCTTCGTCCGTCTTCCAGGGCAAAGGCTTCCCATCAACAAAGGACATCGTGGTTTCCAACATCCTGAAACTTGCAGCAGCACTTATGCGTTTAATTCTAGCCTCATACTCACAGTTTTGATTTTGAACGTCATAAAACTGTGCTTGTAGTTTATTGCTTGTTTGGCGGAGTGAAAGGACTTCGTCTTTGAGTTTAGCAGTCTCCTTTTGGTGCTCGGCGATGAGTTCAGAACAAATCTTGTGGATGATGTCCACTTCGCGCTCCGCCATCTTCCTGTACCTAAAGACTTATCGCTCCAGTGCTTCCATCCTGTCCTCCAGACTTCCTTCACCTTTAGGGCCTTGAACCTCCTTAATCCAGACCTCCCCACCTTCGAGCAACAACTTCTTGGGATGAATCTTCAATTCTCTCATGTATGGGTTGATGATATCCTCTAAAGAATCTCCCTTGGATGATCTAGAGGAAGACATTGTGGTTCCAAATCTGTGATTCTACCTGGCAGAAATAGATCGAAACAAAAACATGACGAAAACACGATATACGGACCTCGGGGGATCCGGGGGGTTATATATTACAAAGTTTCATATCAAAAGGAAGGTACTGGGAGAAAACGAGTCGGAGGCGGAGTCCTGGGTGGCCTCACCACCTGGTGGCGCGACTAGGGGTGGGACCGCGCCATGGGGTGGTGTGAGACACCCCGGCTCTGGTTCCGTCCCTTTTTCGCTTCGTAGCTTTCCATATTGGCTAAAAACTGCAAAAATATAGTTGGATTGTATTTTCGCGGAACTTTTCTTACCAAAACTGTTACCAAGTTGGAAACGGACTCTGCAGGTCTCTGAATTTGGTATCTAGTAGATTCTTCCGGAGTCACCACTTGAATCATCAATATCTTCATCTTCATACACTTATTACTTGAGTCATAAAACCTTTCTCTTCCTTATTACACCATTGTCTCCACTTCCTAGAAATTTCTTTCACACAAAACTTCACACAGTTCTTATTAGCAACATTAGTATAAGTGAAGTGATAAAACCTTTTGAGTCCAACTTCAATTGAAAACCATCAAAACATAAGCTACTATAGCAACTCCTTCCGAAAACCTAAAAAGAATTCAAAAAGGAAATCGAATAAAGAAGCAAATGCAAGAGTGGCAAAATCTGTCAAAACAGACCAGCAGGTAAAGATTAATTTTTTAGAAAATCTTCTGTTGCTCAAATCGAAAAGTGAAAAACTAATGAAAGTTAAATCACAACCTGGGGCAGAAGTACAAAATATTACAGCTCAATCCGACAGACAGAGATCTCTCACGAATTTTTGCGGTGAAGCACAAAAATCTGTTTCGGGACAGCAACTTCCCCAAATCTTACTTCTCTCTCATTAGAGGTTGATCTTGACATAAAAACCAAAAAAAACGGATAAGGCGCGGTTATTACTAAAGTAATAACTTCCAGGACTCAAAGAAACAAAAACAAACTAAAAGCAAAAACAAATTTGGTTATCTCCCATAAAGCTCTTTCTTTATAGCCATTAAGCTGGGCATGATAATTTTGAAGAAGCTCTCACAGGGATATGAATTGAAGTGAAAGAGAGCATTAAGAAGCAAAAACACACACATTTAAGTCTAACCCACTTCCTATGCAAGGGGATTTTCTAAACAAACAAGTTATTGAAACCAAAGACAACTTGCATAAGAAAGCAAAAGAAGTGCAACGTAAAAACTTTTAGCATAAAACGAGGAAACTTGATATTATTGAGATACATAAGAACACTTTTCCCTCTCTCATAGTAACTTTCAGTATCAAGCATAAACTTAACAATACAGCTATCACAAGTACCATCATAGCGATGATCACTTATTCTAACAGAAAACACAGGAATACTAGCTCTCATAACAATACTATGTGAAACAATATTAGAGGTATCCTTACAAAGGATAGTGTGTCCCTCTTTTTCATATATAGTAACAAAGTATTTCACATTTGCTACTATAGGTTCATCAACCATTTTTTTATCATGTTCAACAACTTTTTTCATACTTTCATTAACCATACTAGCTATCATAGAATGTTCCCTTACCTTAACTGGGAAAGGCATTTTCTCAATATAAGGTTCAGGTAAAACATGATTAGCAGTATAAACTTCAGTATTTCTTGGAAGAACAATCTTAGCAATATCTTTATAAGGTTCATGATACTTATTCCACTTCTTTTTAGGCACTTCAATGTAGGAAGCAAAGGCCTTAAAATAAGAAGCAATAGCTTGAGAGTCTAGACCGTAAGCATTTTTAATATTTTGAAAGTCATCAGTTCCCATAAAAGATTCAATGCATTCATAATCATAATTTATACCTGAATTTCTACCTTTGTCATTCTCCTAAGCTTCAGCATTGTCTTGAATACGATCTAGAAGGTCCCATTTAGCTTCTTCTTCCATGCGAGTGAATGATCCAGCACAAGAAGCATCCAATAAATCCTTGTCATGTAGAGGGAGCTTTGCATAAAAGTTGTTGATAATAATATTGTTGGAGAGCTCATGAATGGGACATTTGAGCATTAGTAACTTCAATCTCCCCCAAGCTTGAGCTGTACTCTCTCCATCAATAGGCCAAAAGTTGTATATTTGATTCTGATCTTTATGAATCTCACTAGGAGAATAAAACTTTGAATAAAAGAGAAGACACTATTTCCTCCCATTCCAGAGCTTGACCATTCTTCAGCAGCTTATACCATTCCTCAGCTCTTCCTTTTAGTGATAATGAGAATAACTTCTTCTTAACTTGATCTGTAGTAATACCTGCACACTTGAAGTGAAAGAGAGCAGTGGTAGTAGCATTACCAAATAAGAAACTCAGCGAATTATCCATAACAAAAATAAAGCAACTAGCAGAAGTAAACAATACTCACAGTAGAAGTTTCCTTTACCAGTTCCACTCTCCAATAGCGCTTCACTCCCTGGCAACAACGCCAGAAAATAGTCTTGATGACCCACAAGTATAGGGGGTGTATCGCAGTATTTTCGATAAGTAAGAGTGTCGAACCCAACGAGGAGTAGAAGGTGCTGGCTAGTGGTATGCATCAGGAATTCTCTGCAAATACTTAGCAAACATTTTTTAGGGGTTTTTGATAAAGCAAGTAAACAAAGTACGAGTAAATAAAAGACAGTACGAATGAATGCAGCAAGTGGCCTAATCCTTTATGCAGCAAAGGACAAGCCGGTTGTATTTCTATAGATGAACAAACGTTCTCGAGGACACATGGGAAGACTGTCAAGTGCTTTCGCTTCATATAGTCGATTAATCTTCTTTAGCTTGCTAAGTGTTGTGTGGGTGAACCTGTGCTAATGTACCGCCCCATCCAAGACTAATACATACTTGTGATTATACCCCTTGCAAACATCCGTAAGTACAAGAAAGTAATTAAGGTAGAAACCTAACCACAACTTTAAACTCGACCCTTACGTCCCTTGTGTAATGGTTTCCTAACGGGGGTTCAGGTTTCTCTCACTCCGGCAACCCCTACGATTAGTAGCCAAATACACAATGCATTCCCCTAGGCCCATATAGGTGAAGTGTCATGTAGTCGACGTTCACATGACACCACTAGAAGAAGTACACCACAACTTAAATAACAATCGATTGAATCTTTCTCAACGCAACTCCACTACTAACAACAAGACTTCTCCCATATCCTCAAGAACAAAACGAACTACTCACAAGACATCATATGGATCATGATCAGAGATGGAATAATGATGTATAACAATCTGAACATAAACAATAATTCAATGGTTCACTTAATAGCATTAACTACAAAGAGTAATCAACACCGGGAAAGTTTCCTCTATGAACTATGCAAGATTCGACGCAATTGTTATAGAAATATGGAGATGGTGATGAGGGTGCTGATGGTAATTATGGTGGTGATGATATTGATGGTGATCCCAATGAAGTCCAGCTTGATGGTGGTGTTGATGGCAACGATCTTCCCTCCCCGGGAAGGATTTCCCCCGGTAGAAATCTGTCTGCCGGAGAGATCTTTCTCTCTCGGTGTTTTTCCGCCCCGTAGAGGCGGCGGAATCTTTCTGTGGTTACTCTCCAAGCCTTAGGGTTTTGTGGGGATGATATACGCCAGAGGAGAGAGGCTGGAGTGGGCCAGGGCGGCCACACCACTCCCAGGCGCGCCCTAGGCCTGCCCGCGCCATGGGGTGGTGTGGGCCCCTTGTGGCCCACCTCCACTCCATCTTCTGGCATCCAGAGTCTTCTTGAAAAATAGAATTTTCCGTATATTTTCCCGGATTTTCTGATCTTCGCGAATTTTTCCTCCAAACAACACCTTTTCCATCAGAATCCTGACTGCAGCGGTCCATGCTCCAAAAGTTATCAACCATGCAAAAATAGATGAAATAACATAAGTATTACCTCTGAATACAAAATATATCAATGAATAATAGTAAATTAAGACATAGAATAATGATACATCACAAACCATCAACCCATTAGTCATCAGCCTATGAGCCACCCAGAACCCATTCTGTAGTGAGCCCGAATCTCGGGAACGAGATTCTGTTAAGGGGGATAGATTTTTCACTAACCGATTTTTCGGAGTTTTCAAAAAGTTTTATCTAAAAACGAGAACTAGAAAATTTCGTTTAAATAATTAAACCTTAATTGGAAATTTTATACACAAAACGCTTTAACATGAATTAATACGAACGTGAATCTTTTGATTTGGTTTTCATGTTGGTTATTTTTCTTGGCTTTCACATATTAAAAATATGCTTCTGTGAATTTATTCTGATTCTAGTGCTCATTCAATATTTTTGCGCTTTATTTTATTTTCCAGATTTTATTCTAAAATAGAAAATGAATTTCTTTTCTATCCTTAAGTTTAAGCCGTATTTCTAAATCCTTGGTGTGACTCTTCTTTTACTTTTTTAATCCTTCCCTCACGTGATGGACTAAGACTATCTTTTCTTTGGCTTCCTTCCTTATGTGGATGAGGCCCAACGTATTCCACAGTTCATCCTAATTTATTTCTTCTATTCTTCTGAGCCCACGCAAGCCGTTTCAACTACACTGTCTGTTCGACTGGAACGAGCACTAGCAGGAAGGGCACTGGCCGCTGATACGTTCACTTTGCATCACTATTCTATGTCTTAATTCAGTATTATTCATTAATATATTTCGTATTGAGAGGTGATACTTATGTTATTTCATCTGTTTTTTGCATGGTTGATGACTTTTGGAGCATGGACCGCTGCAGTCAGGATTCTGATGGAAAAGGTGCTGTTTGGAGGCAAAACTCGTGAAGATCAGAAAATCCGGGAAAATATACGGAAAATTCTATTTTTCCAGAAGACTCAAGATGCCAGAAGATGGAGTGGAGGTGGGCCACAGGGGGCCCACACCACCCTATGGCGCGGGCAAGCCCAGGCCGCGCCAGGGAGTGGTGTGGCCGCCCTGGCCCACTCCAGCCTTTCCCCTCTGGCGTATATCTTCCTCCCGAAACCCTAAGACTCGGGGAGCGACCACAGAAAGATTCCGTCGCCTCTGCAGGGCGGAAAACACCGATAGAGAAAGATCTCTCCGGTAGACATATTTCTGCTAGGGGATTTCCATCCCGGAGAAGGGAGATCGTCGCCATCAACACCACCATCAAGCTGGACTTCATCGGGATCATCATCATCACCACCATCATCACCATCAGCACCCTCATCACCATCTCCATATTGCTGTAACAATTGAGTTGAATCTTGCATTAGTTCATAGGGGACACTTTCCTGGTGTTGATTACTCTTTGTAGTTGATGCTATTGATTGAACAATTGAATTATTGTTTATGTTTAGATTGTTATACATCATTATTCCATCTCTGATCATGATCCATATGATGTCTTGTGAGTAGTTCGTTTTTTTCTTGAGGACATGGGAGAAGTCTTGTTGTTAGTAGTGGAGTTGCGTTGAGAAAGATTCAATAGATTGTTATTTAAGTTGTGGTGTACTTCTTCTAGTGGTTTCATGTGAACGTCGACTACATGACATTCACCTATATGGGCCTAGGGGAATGCATTGTGTATTTGGCTACTAATCGTAGAGGTTGCCGGAGTGACAGAAACCTGAACCCCTGTTAGGAAACCATTGCAAAAGGGACGTAAGGGTCTTAGAGTTTAAAGTTGTGGTTAGGTTTCTACCTTAATTACTTTCTTGTACTTACGGATGTTTACAAGGGGGTTTAATCACAAGTATGTATTATGTCTTGGATGGGACGGTACATTAGCACAGGTTCACTCACACAACACTTAGCAAGCTAGAGAAGATTAATCGACTATATGAAGCGAGAGCACTTGACAGTCTTCCCATGTGTCCTCGAGAACGTTTGGTCATCTATAGAAATACAACCGGCTTGTCCTTTGCTGCATAAAGGATTGGGCCACTTGCTGCATTCATTCTTACTGTCTTTTATTTACTCGTACTTTGTTTACTTGCTTTATCGAAAACCCCTAAAAATCCGTTAGCTAAGTATTTGTAGAGAATTCCTGATCCATACCATTAGCCAGCACCTTCTGCTCCTCGTTGGGTTCGACACTCTTACTTATCAAAAATACTGCGATACACCCCCTATACTTTTGGGTCATCAGCCGCCGCTGCTCGGTTCTTGGCGTGCGTGCGTCGAAGAAACCGCGGCTCCACCCCTACAAATACAGCACCTCATCCCCTTCTTTTCCTCTGCTGACCCCCGCCCGACATGCGACACCCCATCTAGCTCAGCTACCCTACAGCCGCATTAGTTCGTAGCAACGTCACCATCATCGAATCCAATCAACTGAGCCGCCTTAGCACAAACCCTTGCGCGAATAGAATCTCCTTGATACCAGGACCTCATTTAGATGATTTGTTCTTCGATCCGTCAGCCACAACTCCTCAATTTTTCCATCTACCATAGTTTGATCTAGAAGTTCATCGGACGAATTTGTCGCGCATGGTAAGAATCGCAGAAATTCCTTTGAACCATAATCTCATCGCATCTATGTCTACCTCCTAGACATGGTGACTATCCATAATTTTCCAATCGACCATGGGGCTGAACCGAATGCCACTTGATCGCATCAGCCTTGTAGTATAGTTTGTACGCATCGGATCAACTCGAGCGCAACCTAGAAAACATGCCAAAGACATCTAGGAACCCACCTGTGTAGTTAGATGCGAATATCTTCAATGCTTATCAATCTATTTTGAATTTATAGATGAATTGTGTTCGTTAATGTGACATACGGTAATGCATGTATGAAGATGTTTTTATCTAGTATACTGCTGCTACTTATAATTGTATCCACGATTGTCTAGTTCAGCTCTAGCAATTTCATTAGAATTCACAGGTTTAGCTATACGTGTATTTGCTAGAATTAATCGATGTTTTTCTTTTACATTTTAATTAGTTTGGTTACTGTCTGTACGTACGATTTATCAGCTTATTTGTAACCTTCATTAGTAATACTTGATCATCATATATGTAGACTAGAATAATTGTAGGATATATATTGTTGCCTATTTCTCATCGTGTTAGATATTTAGCATGTAAATATTTTATGAGCATAACATGTTTTACTTGGTTCATATTCGTGCAAGTGCAGATGTACTTGTTATTGCATGTACAACATTTATACTAAACCTAGATATTGTATGTATACACGTGTATGTCTAGTTTGTATGTAAAATTTACTTGTATTTCATATATACAAGGCTATGCCATCCATATAATTCTGCTACGTATGATTTTCTAAGATATTTTGTTAGTCAAAATTGAACGGTTCCCATGCCATACGCATTAGTTTACCGAACTCCCATCCAAGCCTTCCCGGTCTCTTTTCTGTTTTACTCTATGGACATTGGAGGCCGACACACATTTTCGATATATATTTTTTTGAGATATGTTAAATAGTTGTTTGTATTCAAATATATTGTCGCTATAGTTTACTTGATATATAGAATGGCCTGTGTTACTTTGTGATCATTAATTAGTGTGGTATTCACCCTCGTGATAGTAATGGTGTGATATTGATACGTGCTTAGTCATTTATCTCATGCAATTACTCGTTACTAGTACTTGTTTAAATAATACATGTTTAGATCCTAGTTTTCTTTAGTACTTTATAAGATTACGACGTCCTTTGATTGAACTGGTTTGCTTAGTAGCTCATGCATTAATTCGTGTATTCATACTATAAGTAGCTCAATGTGTAATGGCATTTTTGATGTTTGTCTAATTTATATTCATGCTTAATTATGCATCTTTGTATATATCTACTGTATTATTGTGATGTCTTTCATGTATGCATGTGGTTATATATGATCATGTTTCATGTCGTATTCCGTTGCTTAGTTCTTTTCTTTATATGCATATATGGTAGATTATTATCATGTCCCTATTACATGCTTTATATTGATGTGTCTTTTAGTATGCTAGCATACATTTACTCGTTGACTAGATAATGATAATGTTGAGTGCTTGCTTGAGTGCATATTCTTATGATCTCTCATACATGTATGTTATCTTTTTGAGTGTTTGATACATTTCTTAGTAGACCATCACATGCTTAGATAGGTTGTTTCTCATGTTAGTAGTGTATGATAGTACCATATCCTTGAAGATGCTTGTGAATATAGGTCTTCTTTTCATGTGTACGATAGAATGACATGAGTGTTACCTATGTAGTATATGCTTGTATGATTTGTTATCACATGATGGTAATGATAAGCTTGACAGTTATTTTTTACCATGTTATTGTATGTCTCAAATGTATATGCTTATATACTTCACGACTAAGTCATATCGTTTCATGTTATGACCTTGTTTAGTATACATCATGCTCTATTACTTTATACATGTGATAGCACTAATTTTGATATATTGTTATGACATGCTTTGTCACGCCAATATTGCCTTATGATCATTAAAGCATACTTATGGAAGTAGTTGTTTGCTGTCTGTGTTTACCGTACTATGTGATGTGGTGTACATCTATGGTTTGCTAGTGTGATGCATGTTTTCATAGTATCATCTTTAGCTTGTCTTTCCTGTTGTTTTTATGATGGATGTTTATCTCAAACTTTGTATCACTTAGATGTTGGTGTTAGCATGCTAGATAATCCTTGCTACTATTTATATCACTAGTATGATATGTATCTTTGATGATTGCAAGCTTGTATGATATGATTTATTGTTGTCTTGTTTACAAGTTTGCTCATTATTTAGTTATGTTTTACTATGTTGTATAGTTTACTATGTACACGGTTATGACCAACTATACCATAACCCTTAGATCATGGCTATGTTATTAGGTAGTTATAACAAGCCCTCTGTTGATATCTTATCATAAATCTTTATCCCGACAATCTATCCAAGCATCCAAGCTTCCATTGTATTTTCTCCACATTCGAGTTACTACAACTCACTTCCTCGATCCTTACCAAATTGTCCTATGTCCTATTCTACACCAACCCATCATTCATTTTGATTTGTATTTCATTTGGTTTTTATTGCCTCGGTATTTATTTGGTTTTCATTTGCTAGTATTACAACGAGTAGGGAGTGACGAGTTTGGTCGTGGACATAATCAGCTTATTGAAGAAGAAGGATTCATCAACGAAGGCATGCCCCTTTCATAATTATCCCATGTTTTACAAGTGCATGTTATTATTGTTTTACAAATATTACTTCTATTTTGGTTACCCACATACCTTGATACACCTGTCTCCATACACAACCCTAAGTAGAGATTATATATTAATCATGTAGAGTAGAATTGCTTAGCCATGCTAAATAATATTTAGGATCCTTGATCTCCCCTCTTCAGAGGAATTGGGTGACCCTCGGGTCACATATATACTTTTGAAACTTGTTGAGCTCGTTGAGCTAGCCGTTGTTGCTTCCTCTACTCTATTCTACTCTGGGTGAAACTTACCATCTAAACACTAGCACGGGCGACAGTTGGATCAAAGGAAGGAGCGATTGGCTTCCCTTCACTAGTTGGAGGGAGCAATCCGTCGTCCGTGCCGCATGAGGGCCTAATAAATCTTGGATTTGAAGATTGTGACCACCGTACAATCACATGCTATAATAGGCACTGGCTTGGTCTAGTAGGTTAGTTAGCCTTAGGTGTCAATGTCGCCGTACCGCTGATGAGGTGTCTGCCTACGGGGGAACCTTCGACACAGATGGGGGTACCGGTTTGGGGAGGTCCTCTCAGTTTTGTGCGCCATACCCGGTGGGCTCGTCACATCTTTGGGGGATCTAGCTAAAAGACCTCGTCACAATCCCTCTGCCAGTACACCAACATGTGTGTACTAAACCAGCGGCCACTGGTGGGCAACAAGACGGGATTGTGTTGTGTGGGAAAAGTGTACAACCTCTGCAGAGTGTAAACCTATTCGAATAGCCGTGTCCACGGTCATGGACGACACATGAATCTTTCTTGACATACGGGAACCTGTCTTGCTACTTTCCTCTTTGCCCCTATCCTTATCCTGGATTCTATGAACTATGTGAGTTATCGTGGACAATCACACTATTGAGAAATACCACATTGATGATAAACATGTTTTCGTCTGAAACCTCTTTTATCAAAACTACTATCAATTGCAAATAAAATTGGCTTTTATGCAAAAGAACCCTATGACCTCCACATAAAGCCACATGTAGATACATCAGGTTTTGCATAAGGGGTATGTTGAGTACGTCATGTACTCATGGCAATACTTTTGTTGAATTCAGAATACTATGAAGGGGAGGACTATGACTACTATGATGACGCTGATGAGTGAGGCCTCGTGGACTACATCGACTGCATGTGGCTGAGATGGAGTCACTACGCGTTTTATATTTCCGCTGTGCTTCCTGGATGTAATAAATGTCAGTAGCCATTTTACTATGTTGTTATCAGACTTTGTAATAAATTACTTTTGTACGTCTGCAATGATATACATTTCGTTGTGTCGTCAACATTGATCTTGGGATTGACGAATAAATACAGGGGGGTATGGAAGTTAAATTCCGGTCCTCACAGCTATAAAATGCGCCAGGATTTCAGATGGTTAATTTAGTGCACTGTAGCATGCAAGCCAAGCTAATCAGCGTCCTAGATGCAGCTCTAGAGTCCTTGCAAAAAAAACTCGTTCAAAGGGCCATCCTATCTTCCCCATCTCGGATGTTTTTATCCCCACTCGCCAACACAGCCTAGCCCCGCATTTGGGATCATTCTCCAGTGCATGCTTCACACATTTACCTCGCCATCTCGCCCGCTGCATCGGATCTTGCAGTCCACACGCCACCCCTCTCCAAAAGTCCCCCGATAGTCATATTCTGCTCCAGCCTCTTCCCCCCAGTCCATCCCGATGTCGCAATCGACGCACAACCCATTGCACAACGTCTGGAGCAAGGTCGACGACGACGTTTTCAACAAAAGTGCTATGCGTATGGACACTACCAGTGCCGCCCGGCTGGCCGCATGCTCCAAGGAGTTGTACCACCAAGTCGTGGGCGGAAAAGGTAGCAGATGCCCCAACCACCACTGCGGGACATTCGTCCCCTACAACAACGTCTGCGACCACATAATCTGGTGCTTTCACGGCCAAGAAGTCTGCACGGAGCCTGGATGCGAGTTCATCACCTTGTCGATAGAGCTAACACCTATGGTAGAGCTCGTCCGCCACCTCAGAGTTGCCTAGTTGAGGTCTGCGTCCATAATGCCCTATAGACATAAACACTGGGAGCCGTCTAAGCCGGTGCCCACAAGGGGCTCACGGAGAGCGGATATCATCGGCATCGAGAAAGAGGGCACCATGTTCATCGCCCAAATTGATGGCCACACCACGGACATCATCATATCCCCCAGATTCGTCAGTTCAGGGGCGTGCGAATCGCCGCGGTACAAGGTGAAGCTTTGGTCACTATCTCTGTGGCATGAGCTCCATGAGGTCGAAATGGTGGCGACATCTAAGCTGTCGAGCAGCACATCGTCGGCCGAAGTCGCACTGGAAGGGCTCAAGTCGTACCTGTCGTAGCCGCCGTGTTCCCTGGAAGCTTCTGAACCATTCGTCAGAATTCCTTGTGGATTAGGAGTATCGCATCAACAAGTTTCAAAAGTGAGATAAAACATCTAGATATTCTTTGTGATGGTCCCAATGTTAAGATATGTAACTTCGTACTAATTAATTGCTAGTTTATGTTGGTGACAGATTCAATTTGTATGGGGAGAGGTGGAACAAGTTTGCGGCAATGTATACCTATTTCCAATGTACGCTGCTGACATAGTGGGCCCACAGGCGACAATGTGACAAGGAAAGGGTAACATGCAGGAAAGGAAGTGCTACCCGGCCAACACTTGACACGCTGTTGTGTTATGCCGAGTATTTTGTATGGAGGTCTTAACTTGCTACTGCTAATCTATTTTGTAGTATACGTATGTAGTGGTACTTGTTCAGATCGACCGATCGAGTGCTGAATATGGACTCTCTTTCCTTATGAGTCATGGCCTTGATACAACTATTGAATTTCAATGTCTTTATTGCTGAATCTATCATTTCTTTTGGCCATTGTTTGTACTGCTGAATCGGTCACTTTGAAATGCCGTTGAATCTGTCAAGTGGTGCTGAATGTGAACTAGGAATCTGTAGATATTTTTTCTGTCTTATTCTATACTGCTCAAGCTTCAAATGCTACTCAATCTGTCAAGTGTTATGTCGTTACTATTACTAAGGTATTTTCTAGAACTAATATTGATGTAATGGTACTTGTTTAGATCAAGTGCAGTAGATGGTCTTGCTTTCCTTTTTAAACATGGCTTTGTCACAATCTAGATGAGGCTTGGGCATATTGGGATGCATATATATGGGGGTCACACTAGTATTAATGTGAAGAGGAGGTATGCACACAAAAGCATACTTGATCATTAGTTATGCTTGCTCCAATGATCGAGTGTGTTTGGAGAAAAGGGCAAACTGATCGTGCGACAAGGTTTTTAGAGCTAAAACATGAACGGGTTCTCTCTGTACTGCTATTGAGTTTTAGTGTCTGTATAGCTGAAACAGTCACTTTGGAATGCTGTAGAATTGGTCAGGTGCTTCTGAATATGAACTAGGAATATGTCGATATTCTTTCTGTCTTATTTTCTACTACTGGATCTTTCAAATGCTACTGAATTTGTAAAAAAGTTATGTCACTGCTGCTGGGCTGCTTGCACTATAGCTTTTTCCTGTGTGTCATCGGAACTGTTGGATGTGTTTTGGACAGAAATGAGAGGGTACCAAGTGAAGTAATTCGATACCTGTCCAGTTTTGGCACACGCAGTCTGTGTCCCTTGGTCTTTAGATATTTTTACATGAATATATGTCAAAAGAATTTTCGTTTCTTTTTCCCTCCAGTAGTGAGGTATGTGTTCCGAATCCAGCCGAACCATGCAAATTTTACTAAAGAGGATGTAAAATCTAGCCCATTCGACCCCTCTTTAGCCTAGAACAATTTAATTCGGCCTTGTAGGGGTCTAGGGACTTGATGACGACAACCCATTTAAATATTTATGAAGGAGCCCATGGAGAATAGCGCATGGAGTATAGCCCATTGAGTATACTAGATGAAGAATAGCCCAAAATGTTTAATTTAGACTTTTTGGAATTGCCCTTTAAAACAAAAGCAAAAAACCCGCCTACCCATGTTTTTCAGAAACTACTCCATTATCTGGCAGTTAATAAATTGAGATGCCCACGATTCTTCTAATGTGAGGCTGACATAAGGGACCCACCAGCCTGAATAAACTGCTGATGCAGAGAGTAAAGCTATCAAGTTCGGAACATGAAGGTGCGACAGAGGGTAAATAATCCATCATACACAACTTTCTTCTAATGAGAGGATAACATGTGGGGCCCAGCAGCGTGATTAAACGGTAGATGCATCCAACATCGCTATCAAGTTCGGAACAGGGTAGCGCGAGCGAAGGAAAAAAATCCATCATACACACGTTTCTTCTAATGAGAGGATGAAATGTGGGGCATAGGAGGTTGGTTAAACGGTAGATGAATCGAGCAGCGCTATCATCTTCGAACGGGGTAGCGCCAACGAAGGAAAAAATTCCATCGTACACACGTTTCTTCTAATGAGAGGATGACATGTGGGTCTCAGGAGGTTGACTAGACGGTAGATGGATTGAGCAGCATTATCAACTTCGGAACAGGGTAGCGCAAGCGAAGGAAAAAAATTCCATCATACACACGATCCTTCTAATGAGAGGCTGACATGTGGGACCTAGCAGGCTGACTAAATGGTAGACGCCTCGAGCTACGTTATCGAGTTCAAATAAGGGAGGCACGACCGAAAAGTATGGTTCGCTAGAGACACTGACCTCTAGGACCCACACGCCTCAAAATACTTCGGCGAGTCAACATCACGCGAGGAAACAAAAATCTTGCTTCAGCCACGCGTCAGCTGAGCTTCCTCCATGTTTTTAGCAGATACGTCATAGTAGAGGGCCATCAAACCAGAAAAAAAGTTTTCCATCGGCCACGACCGAGATGAGAATTTTGTCGCAGAAGACGCACCTTCTACGACGACCGTCGAGCCAATTCATTGTAGAAGGAAACTTTTCTTATAGTGGCCTATGGAGCACCTCCACCCCCTCCTCTTCACGGCGGGCCTGGGGGCTCACATGATGGAAAACCAACAAGCACGGCGTACCCCGGGAAGATCCAAGGCTGGGCGGAGGCCGTCCGTTCAGCGGAGGATGCGTAGGTGACCTTGGCAAGGCACCGGGGTGGCGAGACCCAGACACTCCAGTCCATCTCGGCTCCGGGCCTGCAGAACTGAGTGACACTCGCTGGTGGCATGGAGACCGGCAGCGCCGGCTGCCCCACCCTCACTAAGCACCTCCGCCGGGTGGTGTGGCCGCCCAAGTTCAAGCCGGAGATGCCGCCACGGTACGATGGCACCACCAACCACATGGATTTCTTGTATCTCTACACCCGGGGCATAGAGGCGGCCGGGGGATACAACGACGTCCTCTCCAACTGGTTCCCCATGAGCCTGGGGACAGAGGCGTGCACATGGCTCCTGAACCTACCTAAGTTGTCCATTGGCTCATGGTCCGAGGTCTGCGGCTTCTTCGTTCCAAATTTTGGAGATGCGGATGAGCCCACGTGGACATGTGAGGACCTCAGGAGGGTGCGTCAAGGGCCTGGAGAGACCCTGCACAAGTACATACATCGTTTCGGCCAAAGCATCATCAGAGTCAGCGGGGCCACCTCAGGAGGATGCAAAAGTCATCGCGGCTTTCGATGAGGGTGTCTCCGATGCTCATATGCTTGATAGGATCATCCACCATGGATAGAACCTATCCACGGTGGCCGAGCTCATCGTGATGGCCGACCGCTGTGCCAAAGCGGAAGACGGGGATCTGTTTGTCCACGGCGAGATTGGGCCTACGAACCCGGCCGCGAAGGACGAGGCAAGCCCTGCTAGGCGCCCGGGGAAGGATGCTAAGCGGAGCCCTCTATAGAGGGAAGTGGCCAGCTCGACCGGCTCGCATCTGTATTACGCTTTCCACTAGAGGCAAGGCCACTACACAGACGAGTGTGTCAAGCTAAGGGAGGTAAGGGAAGAGTATGGCAGAAAGAAGAAGCATGAACAGAGCCACAAGCGCAACAGGCCCCGGCGCCCTAGAGTCCTAGACCCGTAGCTTCAGCGAAAGGCCCGGGGGCTGGACAGACGGCGGCGCCGGGAGCCTGGTCTCTCGGGGGAAACTGTGGAACTAGAGGCGTCCCTACATCCTAAGGCTCGTGCGACACCAACCGGCTCAGCCTCCTCAAGGTGACTTTTAGCTATCGCTCCTCTTCCCCTGGGTGACACTTTTGTGCCCCCACCAGGGCATGTGCTCGGGAAGGTAAACAACTGCAGTTGTTGATGATTTATGTCTCCTTTTTGGTGAATTCTTCGTTCTTTGGGTTTTCTTTCTTCCCACGTGCTGCCACGTTCTCGTATATCCATCATACAAGCGGGGGCTGTCATGTCCCTATCGCCTGATCGCTCCCTTCAACACGAGGGGGCTGGAGGGTGGAGCTCTAAACTTCTGGACTAGCTGTGGTGATAAGTCACCTCACTTATGGTCCCCGGTGCTCAAGACCCTTGTATGGTGTATTAATGGAATGAGGTAGCACTGGGAACGCGACCCGACTAGGACATACTCGTCCTCAGCCGAGACCGGCACAACGTGCGATACCTACGATATCCTCCTCGAGAAGATCACGGGCTAGCATGGGCCCTACGGTTCTCCCTCGAGAGGCTTACGGGGTGGCTCATGAGGCACTTCCCTCCAGCGGCCCAAATCTACAGGACCTAAAGTGCCGAGCTCTAACCTTACGGCCTATTCGGCAACAAGTTACCTCACCCACGGTTCCTACTGGCTCGTGAGGCACTTCCCTCTAGAGGCCTAAATCTCTAGGACCTAAAGTGTCGAGCTTTAAAATTATGGTCCGTTCCTCGCCATAAGTTACCTCACCCATGGTTCCTGCCAGCTCATGAGGCACTTCCCTCCAGCGGCCCAAAATTCCAGGACCTAAAGCATCGAGCTCTGAACTTGCGACCTATTGCTCGGCCGCAAGTTACCTCACCCATAGTTCCTGGCCCAAAAATACATCGCAATGATGGCTCGCAAGGCACTGCCCCTCCACGGCCCGAGATCCATAGGGCCTAAAGTGTCGAGCTCTAAACTTACGGACCATTACTCAGTCGCAAGTCACCTCACCCACGGTTCCTAACAAAAATAATTAAAATACACATGTGCATACATCACCGTAACGGCTCGTTAGGCACTGCCCCTCCGTGACCCGAGCTCTCCAGGACCTAAAGTGTCGAGATCTAAACCTGCGGCCCATTCCTCGGCCGTAAGTCACCTCACCCACGGTTCTTGGCCTTGAAAAGACCAAAAATCCCCATGCTCATGGGACGACTTCTCCTTGATAAGATTGCAGGACGATTCATGAGGCACTTACCCCTCTGGCAGCCAAGAAGCTACAGGGCATAGCAGGCGGAGGTCTAAACTTACCGCCCGACCACAACAGTAAGTCACCTCACCTGTAGGTCCTGACGCCTACAAATCGCCACAAGAGCTCATTACATGCCTTTCTCGGCGCACATAGCGTCCCCTCGGTCATCTCCCCGAGAGACCTAAGGGGAAGACAAGACCATGAGGCCATAAAGGAGACATCAGTTCCAAAACAAGGCCATTGTACCAGAGTACATTGAACAGATTATAGTCAAAAGGGCCCCTCAGGCTGACGGCTACGAAGCGCCGTCTTACGGAGATGACCCGCCACTCCCCTCGCCTCCAGGCGAGCCTTGCGGGGAACCTCCGTCTTCACCTCCAGAGGCCCTGGCGGCCTTAGAGTCCTCGCCCTCTTCAGTCCTCATCGACGTGTTCCTCCACAAGCTGGTGGAATCGGGCGACCTCGCTGGGTGGGATCCCCGTGGGGTGCGTCACGCTCTCCAGGAGCACCCTCCAGGGGAAGTTAGCATCATGCTGATAGAGAACGGTGAAAACATGCGTTGCCACGAGCCGCATCATCCTTCAACACTCGTCGAGATGGTACCCGTGGTAAAGCTCCGCTCCCCTCCAGTGCCACCGTAATCCGGTCGAAGAGCGCTCGGAAAGCACCATCCGTGCTGACATCGGCAAGGGGTCCGGTGTAGAATTCGGTCACCCCAAAGTCCTAGAGGATGGCGGCCTCGCGCTTGGAAAGCGCCCGGTACATCTTGCACCTCTCTTTGTCCAACATCTGGAGGCCCTGCTCCACCTTGTCACGGAGATTCTAGCACTTCTGGAGCTCATGATGAGCGGCCTGTAGCTGCTTCTAGGCGCCTAGATCGACGAGATCTTGGGCTAGGCGTTCCTCATCCTCGCGGAGGGAGGCCTCAAGCTTTTCCCTCTTCTCCAAAAAGCGCGCCTCTTGGGTCTTGGCTTTCCCACACCACTCCTCCCGAAGGGTCTGGTGAAGCTGCAAGAGTACCACATCGTTGTGTTTCTTCATCTACTCTTGCTCCCCGGCAACATTGGCGTAGTAGCGGCGAAGGCGCTCGTCGGTATTTGCACTGCAGTGATCGACATCGAGCATGACCTCCTCAAGATGTTGGTGCGCTGTCCCCAACTGAACCTCAAGCGCTTCCAGGCGGCTCCTCTCAAGCTGAGCCTCATTCTCGTGAAGCCGGACTGCCTCCTCATGGAGGGCCACATCCCACTCCCTCTGAGTGACCCTCCGGCGGTCTTATTCGACCTCCCGCTCGGATAAGGTGAGTGCATGGTGGTGCACGGAAAGGTCCTAGGAAACACCGGCCAGGTCCCCTAAAGAGGCCCGGGGGGTGGAACACGGATCCCTGCTGAAGCGGAAGTTCCCGTTTCCCAAGGTGACTCCACGAGATCCCGGTCACCTCCGGAGCTCCTTGCCTCGCCAAGGGCTCCCCACTGTTCCTGGTCCTGGTCGAGAGAAGCCCGCTTCAAGTGAATATGATGCCACGCTCTATCCAGGTGGTGCTCCTCCGTGGCGATATCATCGAGGAACTAATAGAGCCCAGTGCGGGCGGTTGCCACGATGCCATGCAGGCACCTAGACCTGCCAAGGGAGGCGCCCTCGGTGGGCAGCAATGCCAACACACTTGGCCTCGCACCCTCTGGGGCTCAGGGGCTTCCCATGGCAGGTTCCTCCTAGTCGCCATGGTCTGGCGATGGGGTCATGACCTGCGGACCCACGAGTCTTCAAGTAGAAGGACATCGTCACCTTAGAGTCGGGCTGCCCTCGTCAGCAAAGCTATCCCTCACCGTGTCCCGCTCCCAGGGAGGCGGGAAAGAGATCCCAGGGTGCACTCCAAACCGAAGGGAGGCAGGACTACCCACGGCACGCCCTACCGCTCCTCTCGGACCAAGCTTCATCTCCTTTGTCTTCCTCCTCTTCTAGCACCGGCATCGACAAGGCAAAATGACAGAACGAAGAGAGGGGTCATGGAAAAAGAAGAGGCCTTGCGAGGATGTCTCACCTCCTTTCTTCCCCTCCCACCAAGGACCAGCTGGCCCTCCTCGCACCCGGGGGAAGAAAGGCGCCACCGTCGCCTGTCCTACGGCGTGCTCCCCGCCAAAAGCTCTACTGGAGGGATCACTAGCCTCGACACTTGGGAGGTCTTCGGCGTCCTCCTCCGAAGACGACACAATGTTGATCATCCTCCCGTGTCGCAGGGGCTGGGAGGGTTTTGGGGCATCACTTGGCTCCTCATCCTCGTCGTCCAACTTGACCAAGGGGCACACCCCCTGGCGTCAAAAGTAGGGACACCCGCGTGAGCGGCGCACACGTGGCCCCCCGAGTACAGGGGACACGCGCCAAGGGTAAGCTCCACCGCCGCATCCGCGCCCAGGAGCTGTTGCAGGAGCACGGACACCGTGTCCTTAGTGCGAGGCCCCTAGCAAAAGCTGATTGTGCTCCCTCTAGGTGCCATGGTCTAGACAGGCCTCTTATGCTCCTAGAGGGGAGCCATTTGCTGCCTCAAGAATTCCCCCACCATTATCTCGCCGGTCAAGCCCTGGCCCCTCAAGTACGCCATGCGAGGGGCCCGAGACCCATACAGACGGCCGTCTCGTGGGCCTAGCCTAGATTCTCCACTACTGCCCCTGCGGGACCACAAAGACGAGGCTAGGCCCGGCTGGCGTCTACTAGGACCCAGTTGCGGCGAAATTCTGAAGTTGTGCCAATGATAGAGATGGACAGTAAATCCCCATCCTCCTCAACAAAGAAAGTGACGACGCTGAGGACATCCCTCGGGTAAGGACGTGGAGGCTATAGAAGTGTAGGAACAATGCCAAGGACAACATCACCCCGACAAAGGCCGCGCACCAGAACGCGAATTGCAATTGTTTTTCAGGGCAAGTACAATGCAATTTTTACTAAAGAGGAGAAGAAAGCTAGCCCATTCGACCCCTCTTTATCCCAAAACATTTAATTCGGCTTTTTTATGGTTAGGCGACTGCTGCCACAGTCCAGTGAAATTCGAGAAAGGAGCTCATGGAGTACAGCCCAAAATATTTTAATTCAGAATTTTTGTGCATCCCCCTACCACCTTAAAAAAAATCTCCACCTACCTATGTTTTTAAGAAACTACTCCATTACATGGCATTTAAAAAAATGCGATGCCAAGAGAACTGACCTTTTATTTTAAGAGAGATGAACATGGACACAAAAAATCTTCTTAAAAATACTAATACATAGGTTATAGTTACTATAATTTTTTTAATTGTATATTTTCATATATTGTTTTGGCAACGCACTCAGTTTACATGTATTGAATCTCGAGTTAGCATATTATGTGCATACATATATTTAGTAATTTTGGGATTTAATTTTCATTGTAGAAATGTGTTGCTTTATGGAGAGGCTGACATCACAGGACCCACCACCCGGTAGCGTCGAACGAGTTAAACATGCAAGTTTGAAAAAAATAACAATTAAAGTACATGTCCATAGAGGCTAGCATTGGCACCCACCTACTAGACCATACACGGCTGCATCGAGATATGTTAAGAAAGCCAAAAAAACGAACGTGACTGAAATAAAAAGTCTAAGATAGACATGTTTCTTGTACAGAGAGGTTGACACTAGGGACCCATTAGCCAGAACATCGGGCAATGTTTACAAGGTCAAAACGGTGGACACAACCGAAAAAAATTCCAACATACACATGTTTACTATACAGAGAACGCTGACATGGGGAGCCATCTGCCAGACCAAATGGCTGATGCGTAGAAGAAACATAGAGGCACGAGCAAAGAAAAAAATTATATCATACACACGATTTTTGTAATGAGAGTTTGACATGCGTGACCAAGCAGCCTGACTAAATGGCAGATGCATCAAGGAACATGATCAAGTTCGAATCAAGGAAGCACGAGCAAAGAAATTAAATCCATCATACACATGTTTCTTTTAATGAGTGGCTAGCATAGGGGACCCAACAACCTGAATAAACGACTGATGCAAAGTGAAAAATTATCAAGTTTGGAACACGGAGGTTCGAGCAAAAAAATCCATCATACACATGATGTTTCTACTGGGAGGCCGACATGTGGGATCCAATAGCTTGAATAAACGATATATGCATCGAGAAATGCTATTAAGTTCGGAACATGGAAGCGTGAATGAAGAAAAAAATTCCATCAGACATAGGATTCTTCGAATGAGAGGCTTACATGAGGGACATAGCAGTCTGACTAAACGGCAGATGCATCGAGCAACGTTATCGAGATCAGATCAGGGAGGCGTGTCCGAAAATTATGGTCCGCTAGAGACACTAACATACGGGAACCACACTCCTCAAAAGATTTCTATGAGTCAACATCGTGCGAGGAACCAAAAATCTTACTTTGCCACGTGCCAGCCGAGCTTTGTCCATGTTTTTAGTGATTTCTTCGTAGTAGAGGGTCGTGAAAACGGAAAAAAGTTTTCCATCAGCCATGATCAAGCGAACAAAATCATCATGGAAGATGCACCTTCTAAGACCCTCGATGGATCAAACCATTGCGGATGGAGACATTTATTGTATTGTCAGTTGTGGCTCACTAGGATGGATCCCGTGGACCCGTGGTCCATAGATAGGACACACTCAACTTATCTTGTCACAATATCTCTACCATCTCAATTGTCCTCTCAGGAAAATCCTCTTTCAAAACCGCCTCTCTCGGCAATGTCTTTCTATGACGGTTCTAGTAGCGATGCCTCTAGTGGCGACCAAGCAGGGCCAGCGTCAGGGTCCATGCATCCCCCCTGCCAGGGTCTAGAATGCCGAGCCTGGTGCACTCGGCCATGTAAACAATGACCAGCACAAGAATGACAACACCATCGCCTCTAAGGACGATGGCACTAGAGGAAACATGAATGTCGGTGTCGAGTAATCAAGTGAGAGCGCCGGCTTTGAAGACTCTAGCAAGAGTAGAGATGTCATATGGAGGAGGCTAAAGGATGAGGAACAGGCAGACAAACGATGTGATAAGCGCAGGGAGGCACATATGGCGACGTGGGAGGAGGCGTAGGAGGAGGCACGTGAGGAGGGCAAGCTAAAAAGGTTTCGGCACGAGGACCTGCTCGGTTATACCGAGGATGAAGAAGAGGAGTACGAGGACTACGAGGGTGCTTGATACTGAGGGGCAAGACTACGACAAGGAAGTCGATTTTGAGAAGGAGTATGAGAAGGTGGAGAGTGAGGACGAGGAAGAATACGAAGACAAGGACTCTCCACTGAGCAGCGAGCAGTACTACTTTCAAATGGTGGCGGTTCCATGACCAGCAGGATCCATTGCCATGACGATGGCGAGGTAGGGAATTCCAAGAGCGAGAAGAAGGAGTAGTGTATTTTTTAGATTGTAGTATATTACTTCCTTGTTTATTTTGCTAAGGCATTGTAAATGTTGCTCGGAACTTGGCAGAAGAAGTGTGAAGTAAGGAGTTATTTCGTATCTTATGTATGGACTTTACGTTTCTTTAAATGTTTTGTGGTCATTTCAAATGTTGTTTTTTGACGTTTTTGGAAAAAACACTGTACACATGGCATCTGCCGTAGAACATCTCGATTGTAGGTTCAGCTTCTCAATGTCTTCTCTTTTTCCCATGAACGTGGCTTCTTTTTTTCAGAATAGTACGATATTGGTCTTTATGACACAATACTGTAGAGCACACAACATGAAAATCAAATATTTTTGTTCCGTACGATAGGATGCTAGATTTTCTAGAAAAAGACGGGTTTAATCACTCTATTTGCACCTATTTTGGGCCGATTAAAATTACAACAGTAGAAGCCAGAGAAGGTGAGCAACAGATGGACGCATTTTGCGGATTTACCAAGATCCAGCTATAAGCCCAATAATGATAGTCGGCTGAAAGTGAGTTATTAAGAGATGGCCCAAAACATATTACATTGGCAGAGGCCTGTAAGAGAGATGATTCTGGAAGCCGATCGATTTACGCCCGAGACAACGACTTAGCTGGTAAGACAGCTTGAAGACCAACATGACTATGCCAATACAGAAGGAAAGAGACTGCAAAGAGTTTGCCGGACGGTTAGAGACCATATATAGTAGTAAGGAGTCCAAAATATACTCGTGTAATAGTCTCCTAGACTTGCACGGAAATACCATCTGCCCCATATATATTGTGAGGGGTGACAGTCGATTCACCTTAAGCACACAATCAACAAATCAATACAATCTACTTTTCACACTACTTATCTACATTACTTTCGACTACCTCACCCATGTCCCTGCTTCCGTTTCTTCTATGACTTTATGTTGTGTAGGATCGACAATCGAGTTAGGGCGATCATGCCAACTAACTCAGCCAATAGTCGCTGGAATTTCACATGGGGTCCCTCCCAAGAAAACGGGGCTTCTTGTTCAAAGTACGCCGACTTACTGTCTTACGTATCGTGTTGTAAGATCGACATCCTGGGAACGCATTGAGGTGCATAACCCCTGCTCTCCTAGGCACCCAAGTAATACCTTATATGTTATCTTTTCAAACATATTGGCGAATATATTTATCTGTCTAACTGGATCCGTTGTGCGATTGTGGGCCCCGTTTAAAGAACAACACACTTTTTGGTGATTTTCCTCGGGACAGCATAGATCCTGCAACAGTAATCATTCCTACTATCCCTCAGCCAAGCTAGATTGATACGGCTAACATCATATGGCCTGCCTATGATGAATTGTTAGATGGCCAACACAAAACCTTCGATGCCATGATAACTCAACATATTGAGCAGATCGGAGAGCTTTGGAAAAATAATTAGAAGGAACTCTTCGATGAAATCCAACAACTCCAAGAGAAGAAGAAAGAGGAAGATTGGGAGGCTTTCCTGGGGACCTTCAAGTAGGATCGCTTGGGCAACATCATATCAGCCGACACCGCCTGATTCACCCTCTCGTTGATGACTCAACTGTAACTATTAAAGTTTTATCAGATGATTAGTTAGCCCTTTTAGATATACACATTAGTGAGTCAAATTAGCACATCCTTAAAGATGCGTTAGAGTATGCAGATGCCACAAAAAAACCACCAACGCATCGAGCTCAAACCCTAGGTTATCGGTTTATCCGATAAGTCTGAATCCAAGCCCTAGTCAGCCATGGGTTTACACCCCAGAACCAATAGCAACTATACCTTACTCAACTAGACCCAACACACCTAATAATCCTCCAATGCCGAGTACTATCCCGATATACAACCCTATTGTTACACCAAGACTTTCTATTCCAGCTCCCCCATAGAAGTCTTCATCAGACTTTGTTCCGGGATTTGTGAATGTAGTATGGATATACATAAGTTGTTGTACGAGAAATTTGGTGTTGAACCTAAACATACTAATGTCCTTTACCAAAGAACTTACTGAAGGAAATATGCCCTGAGAGGCAATAATAAAATTGTTATTATGTATTCCTTATATATGATAGATGTTTATTTTACATGCTAGAATTGTATTGATCGGAATCATCAATACATGTGTGTTTAATAAAAAAAGGGTTCCTAGTTATGCCTCTCTTATAGACTAGCTTGTTGATTAACAAGATGATCAAGGTTTCCTGATCATGGACATTGGATGTTGTTAATAACAAGGTCACACCATTGGTGGAATGATGTGATGAACATTCATCCGAAGTATAGCATTAAGATCAAGTCATTATGTTTATATTTCTATAACATCATACGAAGTAATCTTTATCCTTGGACCATGAGATCATGTTAATTGCTAACATCGGAAGAGTATCTTGATAACATCAAACGTCACACCGTAATAGGGTGACTATAAAGATGGGTTCAGTACTACGAACGTATTATGTTGAGGCTCATGGATCAAGAGTGGAAGTTGCCAATCCCGATGATGGATAGATATACTCTGGGCCCTCTCGGTGATATCACATTGAGATAGCTTGCAAGCAAGTGATGTGATCACTAGAATGTTATATCACGGGAACGAGAAAAGAGTGCATGTGGGTAACGAGATCAAACTAGGTATGGAGATACCGATGATCGAATCTCGGACATGTAATATATCGAGAGACAAAGGGATTTAGTTACAAGCGTTAAAGGTTCTCACGATCATAGAAGTCATCCTTGAATGTGTAGGAGTCAGTATGGATCTCCAGGTCCCGTTGTTGATTACTGATCGGAGAAGGGTCTCGATCATGTCTGCATTATTCGCCAACCATAGGGTGGCACACTTACGAGTTACCGGACACCATTTTGGAGCACATATGTTTCAGACGAAAGAATTGCAAAGCGCAGGAATTGTTTCAATAGAAACCAGAAATTGTTTCGGGTGAAATTGCAGAAAGTGGTTCTGCATGTGATATTGAAATATTGCACGGGGCAATAAGTGAATGTTTGTTAATTAAAGCAATTATCAAAATTCTGAATAAATTTAATAAAAAGAGTTTTATTAAATGAGGGAGCATTAAACTTGGAGAATTTTAATGCATTTAAAGTGGAGACATTAAAAGGGAATGTGAAGAGGCATTTTAATGTGGAGGGGTTACCACCACCTGAATGGGGGAGCTGAGGGGTCACCTCCCATGCGCCGGCCATGGAGAGAGGGGGCACCCCCTCCTCCTATAAAAGGCCACCCATTCCCTCCTTCATCCACACACCTCCTTATGAAGGATCTCTCTCCCCCTCTAGAATTATTCCCCCATGGTCTCGGATTAGCGAGATACATGTTCCCGGTGGCATTTCGTCTGGAAGGAGTTGCTGCTTCTGCTGGATCGCTAGAGCGAGGAGGTGGAGGTTGTCCAGTGGCTTGAACGTGTGTGCGAGTGCGGATGCGCTGCTGAGTTGCTGTTGGGTCCGCAACATAGAAAACAAAAAATTTCCTACGGTGTGAACTACACGCCAAGATCTATCTACTAGGTACAAAGCAACGGGTGGACATACATCCAACGAGAACTTACCCTCAAAGACAACAAGTTTTGTTAACGAGTAGGAACTCGTGGTTGATGTAGTCATACACTTGCCGATCTCAAGATCGTGAGGAAGTCCGAGCATATTTCCTCTCAGGGCATATTATTGCCTCTCAGGGCATATTTCCTTTAGTTGCGGCGCTCGGACTTCCTCACGATCTTGAGATCGGCAAGTGTACGACTACATCAACCACGAGTTTCTACTCGTTAACAAAACTCGTTGTCTTCGAGGGTAAGTTCTCGTTGGATGTATGTCCACCCGTTTCTTTGTACCTAGTAGATAGATCTTGGCGTGTAGTTCACACCGTATGAAATTTTTTGTTTTATATGATGCGGACCCAACAGTGGTATCAGAGCCTGATCTATGCGTAGGTGCTTTGCACGGGTAGAACACATATGTTTATATGTGGGCGATGATGATCATGTTATTGCATCTTCTATGTATTTTGGATATTGGTGGCATAGTGGGATTAAGCGGCCTGGACCAACCTTACATGTCATCGTACATGAGACCGGTTCCATGACTGACATGCAACTTGTTTTGCGTAAGTGGCTGGCGGGTGTCTGTCTCTCCTACTATAGTCAATATCTGATTTACAACGAGTTGCTAATAACTTAGTTATCCTTGTTGTGGTTCATGTTCCTAGGTGAGAACGGTTCTATCTCCGAAAGACCTAAGCCACGTAAAACTTGCAATTGATAAATTAGAGGCGTCTAGTTTAGATCGTTGCTGGGCTAGTGTATTTATATGGTATTGTTGTAAGTAGATGTATGATAGATACTCTTACAACACACTCAACGTGTAAGTTCCATAGACCTTGGCCTTACACACAAAGGAATGATAGAAATCATACCACGATGCAAGTGATAGAGATCAAATGCATGGACCATATCATCTCACTTTACACATTAGATGTTAGCATCTTATACTGCTAGTTTGGCGCTTTTGGTAGCATTGTAAGATGATCCCTCATTTAGATATCAAGATAAAAATGTGTTCTTCCTTAAGTATGCACCGTTCTGTGGATCGTGTTTCGAGACATCACGTGATGATTGGGTGTACTCGAATCTACGCTTTCATAGGAACGGGTGTAAGACAGTTTTACACACGTGAATACTAAGGTTCTTACTTGGCGAGCCTAGCATGTACAGACATGGCCTCGGAACACGGACTGAAAGGTTAAGCATGAGTCATATAGTTGATATGATGCCCATATAGATGCTCGCCTTTGAAGCTACATCAACTCACGTGATGATCAGACTTAGTGTAGTGGATTTGGTTCATGTAATCACCAAAAGGACACGAGGGATGTCGTTTTTGAGTGGGAGATGTTGGAGATATGACTAAGAGGCAATAATAAAGCGGTTATTATTATATCTTTATGTTTATGATAAAAGTTTACATCCCATGCTATAATTGTATTATTAGGAAACACTAATACATGTGTGTTTTGTAAACATAAAAGAGTCCCTAGTAAGCCTCTTGTTAAACTAGCTTGTTGATTAATGGATGATCATGGTTTCCTGATCATGGACATTGGATGTGATTAATAACAAGGTTATATCATTAGGAGAATGATATGATGGACACACACCCATAGTAAGCGTAGCATAAGATCAAGTCATTTTAGTTCGTATTGCTATAAGCTTTCAAATGCATAGTAACCAAATCCTTCGACCATGAGGTTATGTTAATCACCATCACCGGATGGATACTTTGATGACATCAAACACCGCTTCGTAACTGGGTGGTCATAAAGGTGTCATTCGGTATTCTGAAAGTATCTGTTGAAGCACATGAACCAATATTGGGATTTGTCCATCCATATGACGGATAGATATGCTCTGGGCCCTCTCGGTGGAATTTCATCTAGTTAGCTTGCAAGCATGTGACTAGATCACAAGGGATGACATATCACGGAACGAGTAAAGAGTACTTGTCAGTAACGAGGTAGAACTAGGTATGGAGATACCGACGATCAAACCTCGGATAAGTATAGTATCGTGTGACAAAGGGAATTGGTTTCGTATGTAAATGGTTCAATCGATCACGAAGTCATCGATGAGTATGTGGGAGCCATTATGGATCTCCAGGGCCCGCTGATGGTTATTGATAGGAGATGTGTCTCTGTCATGTCTACATATTCACGAACCGTAGGGTGACACACTTAAGGTTCGAAGTTGTTTTTAGTAGATATGGAATGTGCGTTGGAGACCGAATGTTGTTCGGAGTCTCGGATTGGATTCGGGACATCACGAGGAGATCCGAAATGGTCCAGAGAATAAGATTCATATATTGGGGATCACTTTCTGAGTTAGGAAATGTTCCGGAGTATTTGTATGAGGGTTCTAGAAGGTTTCGGAAGGTTCTGGAAGGTTTCTTGGAGTTTGCTTGAAAACCAAGGAAGGGATCAAGGAGTCCTGGTGGGTCAAGACTAGGAGTCGTGGGGGAGGAGGACTCCTCCCCCACTCCCCAATCCGCCGGCCTAGAGGGAAGGGGAGTCCTACAAGGACTCTCCCTCCCATGGCGCCTCACCCCCCTTAAATAGAGGGGCAGGGGTGCCCCCTCCACCCCTGCTCCCATAACACCCAATCTCTGCCGCCTCTCTCCTCCACCTTTCTTCTGCACAGGCATAGGCGAAGCCCTGCATAATTGTCTACTCCACCACCACCACCACGCCATCGTGGTGCTGGGATTCCGTGGAGAAGATCTACTACCTCCGCTGCTCGCTGGAACAGGGAGAGGAAGGTCTGCTTCAACTCCGCACATGTGACCGACTGCAGAAGCGCTGCCGAATCGCGGCGCCGGAAGGATCGTCCACTTGATCGACTGCGGAAGCGCTGCTGGAACGCGACGCCGGAAGGATCGTCCACACGATCTTGAGATTAGCAAGTGATCGACTACATCAACCACGAGATCTAATCTCGTTAACGCTTTTGGATCTACGAGGGTTAGTTCCTTTCTATCTCGTTGCACATGTCTAATAGATTAGATCTTGGCTTTTATCTAGATTAGATCTGGGTTTTGTTCGTTCTTGCGGTAGAAATTTTTTGTTTTCCATGCTACGAACCCATCAGTGGTATCAGAGCCGTATCTATGCGTAGATCTGTTGCACGAGTAGAACACAATGTTTTTGTGGGCGTTGATGCTTTTGTTGTCGGTGTATTAGCGTGTACTTTGCATCTTGTGGCATGGTGGCATGAAGCGGCTCGGGCTAACATTACATGTCATCGCACATGAGACTTGCTCCACGCTTGACGTGCAACTTGCTTTGCACAAGTGGCTTTGCGGGTGTCTGTCTCTCCCACCATAGTTAAGATTCAATTTACAATGAGCATCTGACAACACTTGTATCAACGTTGTGATTCTTGTTCGTAGGTAAGATCGGTCTTATGCTAAAGCCCCAAACCACGTAAAACATGCAAAGAAAATTAGAGGCGTCTAACTTGTTTTTGTAGGGGTTTTGTGATGTGATATGGCCATCATGTGATTATGATTATATTTAATGTATGCAATGATCCTTGTTGTAATATGGCAACCGGCAGGAGCCTAATGGTTGTCTTTTAATTCTGTTAAGACCTGCGTGTCTATTCATCTTGTAATAGCTTTATTCCAAGTAGTTGTAATAGTTACTAGTGATGATGGACAAACATGAAGCGGCGCCACTGACCTTGACGCAATGTTGGTGATGATGGAGATCATGTTCGTGCTTTGGAGATGGAGATCAAAGGCGCAAGAAGAAAGGGCCATATCATATCACACTTATTATGAATTGCCTGTGATGTTAATCCTTTATGCATATTGTATTGCTTAGATCGCGACGGTAGCATTATAAGATGATCCCTCTCACTAAATATCAAGTAATAAAGTGTTCATCCTTAGTTGGCACCGTTGCTAAGACTCGTCGTTTCGAAGCATCTCGTGATGATCGGGTGTGATAGACTCTACGTGTGCATACAACGGGTGCAAGCCAGATTTGCACATGTGGAAACTAAGGTTAACCTTGACGAGATTGTTCGCCTTTAAAGCTACATCATCTCACGTGATGATCGGACTTGGTGTAGTGGATTTGGTTCGTGTAATCACTAAAACAACTCGAGGGATGTTGTTTTGAGTGGGAGTTCATTTGTAATTTGGATTAGTCGAACTCAATTTATCATAAACACAATCAAAGTGAATTTGCATAGTTTGTTGTAGTCATTGGCATCCGTTCACCACCTTACGCTTAGTTATAGTTGAGATAGTGGAACTATAGAAATTCTGGATATTTACTTTACGAACTGGTATCGTATTGTTTTGAATGTCAATTTAAAGTTTATAAGTCCTATTGCAAACTTTCAGAACTCTATTTACTCCATAAAATTTAATAAGTAGTATTAAATATAGAGTAAGAATTCCAATGTTAGTATCTAAAGTATCATGTTTGCCTCCATGATTCTTGATACTCAAAAGATTGTTTTTAATATCAAGTTTATCTAAGAGCTGAAAGCAATGTTTCAGAAACCATCATATGTGAAAGGTATTGCGATATCTAAAACAATATGTTGGTTACAACATGATAGAGTATATGTCCTCATATTTGATGAGAATTTGTGAAGGTTGGAGACGCTAGTCGTCCTAATCCTCCAAAGGTTTTGAAAAAGAAACATTATACTCACAATTCACCTTTATAAGCTATAGCAGCTTGATCATGAAAGTTGTCATGATAAGGATGAATAGAAGATGTAAGTAAAATGTTTACTACACTAAAAGATTACTAAAGAATGGATTTTTGAAAGAACACCAAACATTTGATGATGGTGATCCACCTCAAAGTGCAAGTCCAAAGGTATTAGTAGTTGACTATATACGCTTTGTACCATGTGTCATGTTGATGGCACCACTGTTGATGTTGATAAATTCTTTTAAAAGAAAAGGAATTGCTGAAAGAAAATCTATAAAATATTTGGCAGAAATTATAAGATTGGAGATGTCCAACGTGGGAATATAGAAGATATACATGTTATGGTTGTATTCCTTGCTTGTTAAACAATGTGGTTCTTAGGTATTGGATACCGAATTGGTTGGTATAAAGTGTCATACAGGATAACACAATTCATGAACTGCAATGGCCTAAGTAACTAGCAAGAGAATGTGTGATGATGTTCATCAAAAACAAACAAAGGGTTGTTGTATTGCTCGTTAACATCAAAGCTTGTCTTCAAGATTTGTTTCAATAATTGTTATTTTGATCAGGTATTATGACGACAAAAGGTTGTTCAAATAATTACCGTATTCATAATAGATGGATGAAATACAAGTATGGTTGGAGAAATAACGACCATAAAACTAATGATAAAATGTCACAAGACAAATGATTGAAAGATCACTTGCGAAGTGACATCGCCGTTTAAATTATATTTGAAAGAAAACATGAAGAAACTCCATGTTGATGGAATTTTTGGAGTCTTTGATTTGGATCAAATGACGCTTGTGATACTTTCCTGGAGATAATTAAAACTCCGTTCGTAGGCCAAAAGAGGAACGGACGACTAACTGATTGGAATTTATACATATTGATGTATATAGTCCATTATGTGTAGTTGTGGGCGATGGATTTCAACTTCATATGCTTTCTCCAAAGATTTGAGCGAGTATATGTATGTACTTACTCAATAAGGAAGAAGTATGAAACATTTGAAAAAATGTTCAAAGACTTTCAAGATGAAGTGGAAAATCATTGTAACAAGAAAATAAAAGAGTTTATGATTGGATCATAAAGAAAGATGTTTGAGTTACAAGTTTAGCAAAACACCTAAGATTTGAGGAATCGTTCTATGGATTTGCATTTCCCGATAAACCATAGGAGTATGGCATATCCGAGAGATGAAATCAAACCATGTTTGAGATGGTAAGATCAAGGGTGTCATTTTTTAAAACTGCCATTATGTTTTTAAAGATTAAAGCTTTAGCGACTACCGCTTTTACACTAAAAAAAAGAGCTCCATCGTGATCCGTTGAAATGACACCATATAAGTCATGGTTTGGGATAAAACCCGAATTGTCTTTTCTTAAATTTTGGTATGTTATGTATAAGTAAAATGTTTACAACCAAAGTTGGATAAGCACGTCTTTGTAGGTTATCCCAAAGAATTTGTTGGGAATTTCTCCATAACACTGAGGACAAAAGAGTTTGTTACTTGGAACGTCAAGTTTCTTGAGAAGGAATTTTTCGTGAAAAGTTAAGTGGGATGACAATAGAACTTTGATAAGGCTGTTGAACCTTAGCTATATGTGCTAAGTAGCGCAGCGCCGGAAAGTGTCCCGGTGACGGCCACAATGCTCATGGCTCTCATGATTATAAAAGGTGTGATCTTGGAGATTAGAGTTCCTATAGAACCGTGTGGGTCGGTAAGAATCAAATAGTAAGATTTGATAAGCAAGTCGTTATTGTTTTGACAATGATGAACCGACTACATGCAAAGAAGCGATGATGGGCCCTGACTCCATAAAATGACTAGAAGTCATGGAATCCGTAATAGTATCCATACACGAGAAATCAAGTTTCTGAACTTCGAAGACCCTCCGGAAAGGCGTGAAGCCCATCGGTCGTGTTTGGATCTATACAGAAATAGACATGGATGTTTCAAATCTATGAAATAGTCGACATGTCGGAAAGAGTTTACGACAATGTTCAAGGAATTGACTATGATAAGATTTGATCTTTCATAGCGATATTTAGTCTGGACGGATTAATGTAGCAACCACTACATATATTTTGGTATATGGTAGTTGAACAAACAAAACAAGTTCTTTTAATAGAATGGTCACCTAGGACGTGTAAATGACACGATCCAAAGGGTTTTGTTAATTCAAAGGATGCTAAAAGAGTATGCAAAACTTCAATGGTTGAAGTAAGCATAGCGGAGTTGGAATCTTCACCATGATGAAACTGTTAAAAGAGTTTAAATTCATCGGAGATGATGAAGATGCTTGCATTTGCAAGAAATTAAGTGGGAGCGCTGAGACATATTTCTAATACATTATGTAGAGGACATATTGTTGATTTGAAATGATGTATCTTGTATTGACACAGGTTAAGAATTTCATTTCGATGAAAGACTTAGGCATAACTCAAGAATTAGGCATCAATGTCTATATGGATAGATTGAGGCGCTAATATGGTTTTGCCAAATGTACATAGATAAGATGTTGAATGAGTTCAATATGGAAACAACAAGAAAGGTTCTTGACGCACGGAAAGGACTGAATCAAGATTCGTGTGTGTGGACACGAGATTCAAGTGTTTTGACACTTGGTGAAATCGCAAGAATATTTTGATCAATCATTCTTTAAGATGTACACATCCAGATATGTCCTATGCTCTAAATGTTATGAGCATATACCAGAATGATTCATAAGATGATCATTGGACAATAGTAAAGATATTCTTATGATCTTTGGAAGAACTAAGAATATATCATGTATAAGTGACAAATAGTTAAAGGTAGTTCATTGTAAAGTGTTACATTGATACTAGTTTTTGTCACAAGATACAAATTAAATTTATCTCAATTTAGACTATGGGTAGCACAATATAATGGAAAGGATGTTCCATAATGGATTTCGATGAGTTCCAAAGTTGAGATATTGTGACGGATACTACAACAAAAGGCTAAGTATATAACTGCTATAGTAGCAGCAAAGAAGGGCACTTGTGTTAAGTAGTTTGTCAAACTAGGTGTGGTTCAAAGTGGGCTAATACTATGAAGATATATTGTGTGACAATAATATCAACATATTTTGAGCCGAAGGAACTAAAGGTCTCACTAAAGGACCAAATTATACAATGCCATCTCATTGGAGAATGAGTAACGCGTAGAGACGCAAGGACATGCAAATACACACGGACCTGGAAGTGTCAGATCCGAAGATCATGTTTACCACTAGCAATAGTGTCTATACAACACCAGAAAGCCATAGGTGTTGAATGCACAAGTTTTTAACTAGATTATTGACTCTGGTGCAAGTGGGAGACTGTTGGAGATATGCCCAAGAGGCAATAATAAAGCGGTTATTATTATATCTTTATGTTTATGATAAAAGTTTACATCCCATGCTATAATTGTATTATTAGGAAACACTAATACATGTGTGTTTTGTAAACATAAAAGAGTCCCTAGCAAGCCTCTTGTTAAACTAGCTTGTTGATTAATGGATGATCATGGTTTCCTGATCATGGACATTGGATGTGATTAATAACAAGGTTATATCATTAGGAGAATGATATGATGGACACACACCCATAGTAAGCGTAGCATAATATCAAGTCATTTAGTTCGTATTGCTATAAGCTTTCAAATGCATAGTAACCTAATCCTTCGACCATGAGGTTATGTTAATCACCATCACCGGATGGATACTTTGATGACATCAAACACCGCTTCGTAACTGGGTGGTCATAAAGGTGTCATTGGGTATTCTGAAAGTATGTGTTGAAGCACATGAACCAATATTGGGATTTGTCCATCCATATGACCGATAGATATGCTCTGGGCCCTCTTGGTGGAATGTCATCTAGTTAGCTTGCAAGCATCTGACTAGATCACAAGGGATGACATATCACGGAACGAGTAAAGAGTACTTGTCAGTAACGAGGTAGAACTAGGTATGGAGATACCGACGATCAAACCTGGGATAAGTATAGTATCGTGTGACAAAGGGAATTGGTTTCGTATGTAAATGGTTCAATCGATCAGGAAGTCATCGTTGAGTATGTGGGAGCCATTATGGATCTCCAGGTCTCACTGATGGTTATTGATAGGAGATGTGTCTCTGTCATGTCTACATATTCACGAACCGTAGGGTGACACACTTAAGGTTCGAAGTTGTTTTAAGTAGATATGGAATGTGCGTTGGAGACCGAATGTTGTTCGGAGTCTTGGATTGGATTCGGGACATCACGAGGAGATCCGGAATGGTCCGGAGAATAAGATTCATATATTGGGGATCATTTTCTGAGTTAGGAAATGTTCCGGAGTATTTGTATGAGGGTTCTAGAAGGTTTTGGAATGTTCCGGAAGGTTCTGGAAGGTTTCTTGGAGTTTTCTTGAAAACCAAGGAAGGGATCAAGGAGTCCTGGTGGGTCAAGACTAGGAGTCGTGGGGGAGGAGGACTCCTCCCCCCACTCCCCAATCCGCCGGCCTAGAGGGAAGGGGAGTCCTACAAGGACTCCCCCTCCCATGGCGCCTCACCCCCCTTAAATAGAGGGGCAGGGGCGCCCCCTCCACCCCTGCTCCCATAACACCCAATCTCTGCCGCCTCTCTCCTCCACCTTTCTTCTGCACAGGCATAGGTGAAGCCCTGCAGAATTCTCTACTCCACCACCACCACCACGCCGTCGTGCTGCTGGGATTCCGTGGAGAAGATCTACTACCTCCGCTGCTCGCTGGAACGGGGAGAGGAAGGTCTGCTTCAACTCCGCACGTGTGACCGACTGCGGAAGCGCTGCCGAATCGCGGCGCCGGAAGGATCGTCCACTTGACCGACTGCAGAAGCGCTGCTGGAACGCGACGCCGGAAGGATCGTCCACACGATCTTGAGATTGGCAAGTGATCGACTACATCAACCACGAGATCTAATCTCGTTAACCCTTTTGGATATACGAGGGTTAGTTCCTTTCTATCTCGTTGCACATGTCTAATAGATTACATCTTGGCTTTTATCTAGATTAGATCTGGGTTTTGTTCGTTCTTGCGGTAGAAATTTTTTGTTTTCCATGCTACGAACCCATCAGGAGATCATTAGTAATTTGGATTAGTTGAACTCAATCTATCATAAACTTAGTCTAAGTAAACTTTACAAATTCTGTTGTAGATGGCACCACCTGCTTTTAATATCATTATGTTCATCGAGAAAGAGAAACTTGCTACGAATGGTAGCAACTTCACCAACTGGGCTATGAATTTGAGGATTCTCCTCACTACTGCACAAAAGAAATATGTGCTAGATGCGCCGCTAGGCCCCCCACCAGCTCCTGATGCCCCTGACGAGGAAAAGAATGTCTATGTGACTCATCAGGAGGACCACAACTTAGTTCATTGCGGCATACTGTATGGGATGGAGCCAAAACTTCGAAAGCGTTTCGAAAATGGCAATGCTTTTGATACCATGGGAGAATTGAAAATGATTTTCGATACCCATGCTGCCGTAGAGAGTTATAATGCTACATAAAAGTTCTTTAGCTGCATGATGGAGGAAAACAGCTCTGTTAGTGAGCACATACTCAAAATGTCTAGGTACGCCGATAAGCTTGTGTCCTTGGGAATAACGATTCCCATTGACTTAGGCGTACATCATGTTCTCCAATCTCTGCCACCTAGCTACAAGAGCTTCACGATGAACTATAATATGCAGGGCATGAAGAAGTACCTTCCCGAGCTTCTGTCAATGCTTAAGACTGCAGAAGTGGAGATTAGGAAAGAACATCAAGTGTTGATGATCAATAGGACCACCGGTTTCAAGAAAGACAAGAAAGGCAAGCACAAGGGAAAGAAGGGTGGCAAGTCTGTTGCCACGCCTGAAAAGAAACCCCGAGCTGGCCCTAAGTCTGACACCGAGTGCTACTATTGTAAGGGGACTAGCCATTGGAAGCGCAACTGCCCCAAGTATTTGGCGGACAAGAAGTCCGGCAAGGCAAACAAAGGTATATGTGATATACATGTTATTGATGTGTACTTGACTAGTACTTGCAGTAGCACCTGGGTATTTGATACGGGATCGGTTGCTAATATATATAACTCGGTTCAGGGGCTACGGAACAAGCGACAACTAGCAAGGGATGAGGTCAGGATGCAGGTCGACAATGGATCAAAAGTTGATGTGATCGCCGTCGGGACGCTACCTCTCCATTTACCATCGGGATTAGTTATAAACCTAAATAATTGTTATTTGGTGCCTGGACTGAGCATGAACATTGTATCCGGATCGTGTTTGATGCAAAGTGGTCATTCATTTAAATCTGAAAACAATGGTTGTTCGATTTATAAGAATGATATCTTTTATGGTCATGCACCTATGTTGAATGGTTTATTTCTGATAGATCTCGATAGTAATATTACGCACATTCATAATGTTAATGCTAAAAAGATTAAACTTGATATTGATATATCTGCATATATGTGGCACTGCCGTCTAGGTCATATTGGCGTTAAACGCATGAAGAAACTCCATTCTGATGGACTTTTGGAATCACTTGATTTTGAATCATTTGATACATGTGAGCCATGCCTTATGGGCAAGATGACTAGAACGCCGTTTTCCGGTTCAATGGAACGGGCGAAAGATCTAATGGAAATCATACATACTGATGTGTGGACCAATGAGTGTGTCGGCGCGAGGTGGATATCGTTATTTTGTTACTTTCACGGATGATTTGAGTAGATATGGGTATATCTATTTGAGGAAACACAAGTCTGAAACTTTTGAAAAGTTCAAGGAGTTTCTGAATGAAGTGGAAAATCATCGTAATAGAAAGATCAAATTTCTACGGTCTGACCGTGGAGGAGAGTATCTAAGTTACGAGTTTAGCACACACATGAAAGAGTGTGGAATAGTTTCACAACTCACGCCTGCCGGAACACCACAGCGTAATGGTGTGTCGGAACGTCGTAATCGTACCTTATTGGATATGGTTTGATCTATGATGTCTCTGACTGACTTGCCACTGTCATTTTGGGGTTATGCACTGGAAATAGTTGCATTCACTTTAAATCGGGCACCATCTAAATCCGTTGAAACGACACCGTATGAATTATGGTTTGGAAACAAACCTAAGCTGTCATTTCTTAAAGTTTGGGGATGCGATGTTTATGTGAAGAAACTTCCACCAGATAAACTCGAACCCAAAGCGGAAAATGCATCTTCATAGGATACCCTAAGGAAACGATTGGGTATACCTTCTATCACAGATCCGAGGGCAAGGATTTTGTTGCCAAGAATGGATCCTTTCTTGAGAAGGAGTTTCTCGCGAAAGGTGTGAGTAGTCGGAAGGTAGAACTCGAAGAGGTTATTGAACCTTCTCTTCATGGAATGGTGAGTGGCGCATCACCGGAAGTTGTTTCGGAGTTGACTTCACCTGATGAAGAGAGAGCTAATGATAATGATCATGAAACTCCGAAAGAGGACACTACCGAACCGCGCAGGTCAAGCAGGACACGTGCAGCTCCTGATTGTACGGCAATCCTGTTGTGAATTTCATGGTTGATGAAATGGATGACCCTGCGACGTATGAAGAAGCGATGATGAGCCCGGATTCCAACAAATGGCTTGAAGCCATGAAATCCGAGATGGAATCCATGTACGAGAACCAAGTTTGGAACTTGGTGGACTTACCTCACGATCGAAAGGTCGTTGAGAATAAATGGATTTTCAAAAGAAAAACTGATGTTGATGGTAATGTGACCATCTATAAGGCTCGACTTGTCGCAAATGGGTTTCGACAAATTCAAGGAGTTGACTATGATGAGACATTCTCTCCCGTAGCGATGCTTAAGTCGGTTAGGATTATGTTAGCAATTGCTGCATATTTCGATTATGAAATATGGCAGAAGGATGGCAAAACTGCGTTCCTCAATGGTAATATTGAAAAAGAGTATTATATGATACAACCTAAAGGTTTTGTTGATCCTAAGGATTCTAATAAGGTATGCAAACTTCATCGATCCATCTATGAACTGAAGCAAGCATCCCGGAGTTGGAATCTCTGCTTTGATGAGGTGATCAAAGAGTTTGGATTTGTCCAAACTTATGGAGAGGCTTGTATTTACAAGCAAGTGAGCGGGAGCAATGTGGCATTTCTGATATTATATGTAGATGACATATTATTGATTGAAAATGATATAGATCTTTTAAATAGTGTTAAAAGTTATCTAAATAGCAAATTTTCGATGAAAGACCTTGGTGAAGCATCATATATATTAGGCATTAAAATCTATAGAGATAGATCAAGGCGCCTAATTGGGATATCGCAGAGTACATACCTTGATAAGACATTAAATAAGTTTAATATGGACGAAAGTAAGAAGGGGTTCTTACCTGTGTTGCAAGGCAAGACATTGAGTAAGACTCAAAGTCCGGCTACGGCGGAAGAAAGAGAGATGATGGATAAGATCCCCTATGCCTCGGCCATAGGCTCTATTATGTATGCCATGCTATGTACAAGACCGGATGTGGTACATGCTGTTAGTTTGACTAGTAGGTACCAATCTGATCCAGGTTCGGAACACTGGATAGCGGCAAAGAACATCCTCAAGTACTTGAGAAGAACTAAGGATATGTTTCTTATATACGGAGGTGAAGAAGAGCTAGTCACTAAGTGTTATGTGGATGCTTGCTTTGACACCGATCTGGATGACTCTAAGTCTCAATCCGGATACGTATTTCTCTTGAATGGAGCAGCAGTTAGTTGGAGGAGTTCCAAACAACCTGTGGTGGCTGGATCAACGACGGAGGCGGAATATGTCGCTGCTTCAGAAGCGGCGCAGGAAGCGGTTTGGATGAACGAGTTCATTACGGAACTAGGTGTGGTTCCCAGTGCGTTGGACCCGATGGTGATCTATTTTGACAACAATGGAGGCATAGCCAACGCAAAGGAACCGAGGTCTCATAAGAATTCCAAGCATATTAAGCACCGGTTTCACTCCATCTGCGACAATGTCAAGGATGGAGATATAAAGATTTGTAAAGTATACACGGACCTAAATGTAGCAGATCCATTGACTAAAGTTCTCCCTAGGGCAAAACATCATCAACACCAGAACTCCATGGGTGTTAGATTTATCACTATGTGAACTAGATTATTGTCTCTAGTGCAAGTGGGAGACTGAAGGAAATATGCCCTGAGAGGCAATAATAAAATTGTTATTATGTATTCTTTATATATGATAGATGTTTATTTTACATGCTAGAATTGTATTGATCGGAAACATCAATACATGTGTGTTTAATAAACAAAAAGGGTTCCTAGTTATGCCTCTCTTATAGACTAGCTTGTTGATTAACAAGATGATCAAAGTTTCCTGATCATGGACATTGGATGTTGTTAATAACAAGGTCACACCATTGGTGGAATGATGTGATGAACATTCATCCGAAGTATAGCATTACGATCAAGTCATTATGTTTATATTGCTATAACATCATACGAAGTAATCTTTATCCTTAGACCATCAGATCATGTTAATTGCTAACACCGGAAGAGTATCTTGATAACATCAAACGTCACACTGTAACAGGGTGACTATAAAGATGGGTTCAGTACTACGAAGATGTTATGTTGAGGCTCATGGATCAAGAGTGGAATTTTTCAATCCCGATGAAGGATAGATATACTCTGGGCCCTCTCGGTGATATCACATTGAGATAGCTTGCAAGCAAGTGATGTGATCACTAGAATGTTATATCACGGGAACGAGAAAAGAGTGCATGTCGGTAACGAGATCAAACTAGGTATGGAGATACCGATGATCGAATCTCGGACATGTAATATATCGAGAGACAAAGGGATTTAGTTACAAGCGTTAAAGGTTCTCACGATCACAAAAGTCATCGTTGAATGTGTAGGAGTCAGTACGGATCTCCAGGTCCCGCTGCTGATCATTGATCGGAGAAGGGTCTCGATCATGTTTGCATTATTCGCGAACCGTAGGGTGGCACACTTAAGAGTTACTGGACACCATTTTTGAGCACATATGTTTCAGACGAAAGAATTGCAAAGCGCGGGAATTATTTCAATAGAAACCGAAAATTGTTTCGGGTGAAATTGCAGAAAGTGGTTCTGCATGTGATATTGAAATATTGCAAGGGGCTATATGTGAATGTTTGTTAATTAAAGCAATTAACAAAATTCTGAATAAATTTAATAAAAAGAGTTTTATTAAATGAGAGAGCATTAAACTTGGAGAATTTTAATGCATTTAAAGTGGAGACTTTAAAAGGGAATGTGAAAAGGCATTTTAATGTGGAGGGGTTACCACAACATGAATGGGGGAGGTGAGGGGTCACCCCCCATGCGCCGGCCATGGAGAGAGGGGGCACCCCCCTCCTCCTATAAAAGGCCACCCATTCCCTCCTTCATCCAGACACCTCCTTGTGAAGGATCTCTCTCCCCCTCTAGAATTATTCCCCCATGGTCTCGGATTAGCGAGATACATGTTCCCGGTGGCATTTCATATGGAAGGAGTTGCTGCTTCTGCTGGATCGCTGGAGCGAGGAGGTGGAGGTTGTCCGGTGTCTTGAACGTGTGTGCGAGTGCGGATGTGCTGCTGAGTTGTGGCGCTCGGACTTCCTCATGATCTTGAGATCGGCAAGTGTACGACTACATCAACCACGAGTTCCTACTTGTTAACAAAACTTGTTGTCTTCGAGGGTAAGTTCTCGTTGGATGTATGTCCACCTGTTGCTTTGTACCTAGTAGATAGATCTTGGCGTGTAGTTCACACCGTAGGAATTTTTTGTTTTCTATGCTGCGGACCCAACACTTACTTGGATTACTTTCAAAACATAACATACCCTATTGGTTTTAGAGCTCCCGAGTTTATCATGTTTAGTGAAATACACGACAAAACTACCTGGAAGCACATTAGCCAATATATAGCCTAGATGAGAGAAGCTAGCAATAGCGATGACCTTAAATTCCATTTGTTCCTGTTATCATTAATCGACACTGCATTTTCCTGGTTTTCATTGTTGGGTCTGGGTACTCTACTCACTTGGTATCACCTAGAAAATAAATTCCATGAACACTTCTTTACGGGTCAAAGTGAGTTGACATTGTTACACCTTACATTGGTTAAGCAAAAACATGACGAGTTGGTATCCGACTATGTCAACAGGTTTGGCAATACTGTCGTGGAAATGGCCATGGCAGTCGCCGGCATAGGCGGCGATTGAGAGTTTCGTGAGGAAGAGTTGGCGGCCATCTGCGGTGCGAGATGGGGGCAGGTGCACAAGGGATTACCCAGGTTCGGCCCCCCGGAGGGTAAAGACCTACTCCTGCTAGGTTAGATTATGAGATAGCAAGTTACAAGGGTGGCGAGCTCGGCGGCTGGGCGGCGAGTCGCTTGAGGGGGTGTATGATGGAACGTAAGTCTCTACGATACCCTAGGGAGGTTTATATATGAAGCACCTCCCCGGGTTTACATGTTGCCTCCGAACAAGATAAGGATCCGGGAGCCTTTGACCTAATCCGACTGGGCTTCTGCTACGCTCCTGGGCTTCCAGTCGCCAGTCGATGGGCCTCTTCCTTCCTCGAAGTCCAGTCGCTGTCCTTTAGGCATACTCGCGGGCCTTCCGGCCCACTCAAAACCTACTGCTGAGCATACCCCCTTAGGCATATCCCCATTAGTAGTCCCCGAGGCCATTGTTGATGTAGGCGTAGGCGTTCTTTGGTGCTTGAAGTAGGCGAGCCCAATTTGGGCGCCCAGTCGAATCGGCGATGGACTCTATTAATGCCGAGGAGAATTTTTCCACAGCTCCACTCGTCACTTTAATGAACATCATTGTTGCCCAGTCGTCATTTCGGCAAGAAGAGAGATTGGCGGGTAGCGAGTGGATCACCGAAGTGGGACCATCAACCTTAGTCAAACTACCCGTTGGAGCCTCCAACGGTAACTACGGCGCAATTACCGTGGGTAATGGCTATCCCGATTTTGGCGGGTGACCTTTCCCATATAAGGGGAGTGACGGATCTGCTTCACAATCCTGCTTCGCAATCTTCATCCTTCCTCATTTGCTCTTCTTGCTGGCCGCCGACCTATTCTCCTCACATCGCGCGATTCCGCTTCCCACTCAATGGCGCCTCCCAAAGGTTCGTGGGGAAAATCCAAGTGCTCCACGGCCAGATGAAATCCTTCGAGGACGCCAGGGTGCTTCGCAAGGGGAATTGGCGAGTTCCCCCTTCTTCTGAGACCGAGCCGAAACCGTGGCCCGGCGAATTCATCTGTTTCACCAGCCATCTCGAGAGGGGCTTAGGGTTCCCCACTTCTCTCTTCTTCCGCTGCTTCTGCGCGTACTACGCGATCAAGCCCTCGGATCTTGGTCCACATAGCATCGAGCAGCTGGCGATCTTCGTCGCCTTCTGCGAGTGTTATCTCGGCTGCAGGCCTTACTTCCCACTATGGCTGGAGCTCTTCCATGGCCGCATCGGGCGCGAGGCGTCCAGCGGCTTGATGCTGGCCGCAGGCGGGGTCACCTTCCAGTTGAAGCCGAAGGCCAACTTCGTCAAGCTTCTCCTGCTGAAGAAGGCCGCCAGCGAGTGGAAGAAAAGCTAGTTCTACGTCAAGGAAGCCACTCCCTCCTGCTAGGTTTCCCTCCCTGAATTCGTTGCCGAGAGGAGCGAGCCCCGCCGAATGGCGCCAAAGAAGCTCCCTGAAGATCAGTGGATGGCCGTCATGGAGATGATGGACCAGATCCAAAAGCTGAAGGACCAAGGGTTGATTCCGATCAACCTCTACAATTGCTGGCTTGGGCGGCGCCTGGTTCCGCTGGCGGCTCGTCCACGCTGGATGTACGAGTACAGCGGGAAGCTTGATCCATCTCGCACCAGCACAGAGTCGTGGGAAGCCGAAGACTACAAGGCTTCCCTGAAGAAGATCACCGACGCAGAGTTCACGGGCGCGGCGGTCGGAGTGGCCCCGTATACTCCCGTGAAGAATGAAGCCCCTATAGTAAGTCTTCTTTCCAATCGCTCCGTTCGTATTCCAATTTCATTCTTTTCGCTCGTCGTGTTTCTGACTCGCAATGGTTCTCAGCTTTTTCAGGTATTAGAGGGTTGGCTCCCTCCACTCGATGAAGAAGTCCCCCAGGAGCTGGAGGAATATTCCGAGGGGAATCCTTCCGATAGCGACGGGGAAGACGAAGAGGTCGCTCCCCTAGCGCATGTGGCTCGCAAGACCCGAATGTAGAAGCAGCGAGAGGTCGAAGCGAGCCGCAGCCTGGACGAGTTCGAAGAAGGCGACGAGGTCGCATAGGAGCAGACGTCCCGACGCACCGCCACGCCTTCGAAGCCCCCACGCCGGCCCAGGTCACCGGCGAAGAGGCCCGCGTCGCCAGTCAGGTCGTCAGTGGTGTTCGGGTCGGAAGACGACTCTGACGGCGAAGGGTCTCCTGAAGTCTCGCACAAGGTCCCGTGGGCTGCAATCCCGACGAAGGGGTTGCAGGGCGTGGACATGGAGGTTGTGGTAGAGGCGCCCTTGGCTTCGATCGCGCCGTCGACCTCGGGGTTCCCAAGCCAAGAAGCCACCGACATGGTGCCGCCCAAGTCGCCATTGTCGTCGGAGGCAGCGGCGTCGGAGCCGGAGATCCCGGCGACTGCGGCTTTGTGGTCGAGGAAGCCATTGGTTTCGTGGGCTTCAGACGTATTCGAGTGGGGGCTTAGTCGCAAGGTTGGTCCCGAGTTGGACAAGCCTGCCCATATCAGTACCGGTCTTCGCGTTCTTCCAGTCGCCAAGTAAGTTTACACTTCCCTGTCCCACTTTGCTTTGCATCTTTCGTGTCGTGGTTGTGCTAATTAGAAGGGTTCGTGCAGGTCGGGGCTAAGAAGATTGGGCGCCCTTCGGTGGCCAAGATTCCCCCGGCCACTATCGCGGGAGAAAGTGATCTCCTTAGGAAGAGGAAGGCCTCCGAGGATGTCGTGACTACTGAAGTCGCGAAGAAACAGAAGGGCGGTACTGACGCCGCCGCGACTAGGGGGAGCGCCACGGGGCCAGTTGCCGCGCCGCTCGTCGAAGAGGGGGTGGCAACGCGATCGGAGCCAGCCCCGGCTGCATCCGCGCCGGAGGTGCCGGCCCCGGCGGCCAGCACCCCTGCCAGGGCGTCGGCGTCACTCCCTCGCTTTATGGCGAGGGGGTTTCCAGGCGGTGCGGACGCGCAATCTCTGCAGTTCCCGAAAATTGTGGACGTGGAGATTGAGGCCCGCCGCGGGCACACCTCCTTCACGGTCCTGTCGACTAATGCTGCTGAACTTCACAAGATGCTCGGCACTGCCATTCAGGTATGTCTAGTCCCCGAATTGCTAGTCGCTGAATTTCAGCGGTTGGGCATTGTCTTTATCTTCATGTATTCTCCAGTCCACGAGCTCCTAGTCGCTGAATCGCAGCGACTGGGAACTGTTCTTTGTTTTTCCTTCCTTCTCCAGTCCCCGAGTTCCTAGTCGCTGAATTTCAGCGACTGGGAACTGGTCTTGTTTTTTCTTCGTTCGCTAGTCCCTGAGTTCCTAGTCGCTGAATCACAGCAACTGGGAACTGGTCTTGTTTTTTTTCCTTCTCCAGTCCCCGAGTTCCTGGTCGCTGAATTTCAGCGACTTGGAACTGGTGATAATTTTCCTCCCGATGCTTAGCTAGTCTTGTTGTTTTGCAGGGGTTGCAGCGGGAGTCGACTGATCGGCAGGCTGCGCGGGAGCGCCTGGAGCGTGACTTGCGCGAGGCGCAGGAGGTTAACCGGCAGCTTCAGGAGAGGATCGGTGAGTGTTTGGAGTTTGTTCTTCTTTGCTTGTTGTGAGCTGATTTTTATGCGATACTTTAACATCTCCACTTGCAGACGCTTTCCCGGCTGAGGTCTCCAAGGCCCGTGAGGGGTATGTCCCACTCGCGGAGCTGGACGCGGCGAATGAGCGAGTGGCCTTCTTGGTCAAGGAGTTGGAGGATGCTAAGGCGGCCTCAGTTTCTTCGGAAGAACGGGCGAAGGCTGTCGTCACTGCCGCTGAAGAGGAATGCAAAGCCACGGACTCCATCATCGTGGGACTGCATAACGACCAGGACGCCTTGGAGAAGCACATCAAGGAGAGTTGCCGTAAGCTGCTTGGTGAGTTTCTATCATTGCTTTAGCCTTTTGTCCGGTCCCTGCTTTGGGGGTTTCATTGTTTCGCTAATACCTGACTTTGCAACTATGGCAGGCCAAAGCGACCCAGTGGTGCAGACTTATACTGCTTCGTAGTGCGTAACTGCCGTGGTGAATGCGGCCACAGCCTCGGCGTTGTGTGTCCAGGCGGCTCTCCAAGGCATGTCTCCCACTGAAGTCATCCCTGGGGGGCTCACGGAGGTGTGGCGCTATCTGGAGGAGGTGCCCGCGGTTGTGGACTGGATGACGCGCTCGGCGTTCAGACGTGGGGCCGCCACAGCGTTGAGCTTGGGTCTTGTGCATTTCCCCGACGACTTCGACCTTGGCGATGTCACGAGTGGCTATCCCTCGGCGATCGGCACGGTGGAGATGTCGGAGGTGCTGAAGCTGACCGCGAAGGCCGCTCCTTATGCTGATCGTGTCTTGGCGATGGGGGATCTGCTGCCGTACCAGGAGACGGTGTTGGCGCCTGGCGACCCCGAGCCGGAGCACCGCGACATGAAGTCGGAGCAGCCCTTCCAGTCGTCATTGGTGAAGTCGCTGACCACGTATCCGACGAACCCGTGGTAGCCCTTTGTGCACATCAAAGGTGGTGGTGCTTCTTCGTCGTCAGGGCCTGTGTAATGAGCAAATGTAGAAGTTGTAATAGATGCCAGGTGGCGAACAGTTGTATCATTTTTGTGACCCGTGCCGCCGGGACTTGGTCGTCCTGTGTTTTATTAAAGCAGTGTTTTGTTCAACAATTTGAGCGAGTCCCCGAGCGCGTCCGCCCTTTAATGGGGTATAACTCGACTATGTATTTCTATGTGTTTGCCTTGTTTTTGCGTTTGTTTTTGCCCCTCACGTCTCCTGAACGGCGAGTCCCCGAGTGCGGGTGAGGTTCGTTTGTGAACGAGTCCCCGAGCACTGTGCTAGACCGTATTGGTCGTCATCCTGTTGCAGGTTACGAATGCGTTGTTTGTAACGCGTCTCCTCCCCTGGCCCGGAGAGCCAGTCGCTTGGCGAGCCCTAGGCAGCTCTCTTACTAGGTGTGTTCCCGAGCCGCGTGGGGTCCCCGTTTTGCGGAGTCCCCGTGCATGGTACTTAACCGTTCGAGTCCCTTTGCGCGAGGGTGGGGGGGAAGCGTGTGTCGGATGTCTTGGCCCGGTGGGCCAGTCGGGCTAGGCGACTCCAATGGCGGCTCCGGGTTGGCATTTTTCATGGAAGACCCAAGGCCCGGATTTTTCCGGTGCCCTTGTGCCGCACTACTTGGCCATGCCGGTCGCTCGACCAAAGGTTGACTTCCGTAGGTAGCGTATTGCTAGTATGTACGAGTGCGAGTGGCACAAGGATATGGCGAGTGGACACAATTTGTGCGATCCAAATGAATTTCATTATATATGCCGATGGAGTACAGTGTGAGGTTCTAAGTATAGAACTTTCTGAGGAGGTTTATATTCCATGGCCTCCCGACCTCCAGTTGGCCGTTACCCCATATGTCGATGAGGTAGTAAGCGTCGTTGCCAAGGACTCGGCCTATGGCGAATGGCCCCTCCCATGGGGGGGATAGCTTGTGCATGCCCTTTTTATCTTGGACCAGTCGTAGGACCAGGTCGCCTTCCTGGAAGGTGCGAGTGCGCACTCGGCGGCTGTGATAGCGGCGAAGTCCCTGCTGGTATATGGCGGTGCGGGAGCGAGCCAGGTCGCGTGCTTCGTCGAGTTGATCAATGCTGTCTTGGCGGGCGGTTTCGTTGGCCGCCTCGACGTAGTTGGCGACTCGAGGGGAGTCGTGCTCCAGGTCTGTTGGCATTACGGCTTCAGCGCCGTACACCATGAAGAAAGGCGTGAATCCTGTTGATCGGTTGACGGAGGTGCGGATCCCCCATATCACAGAGGGGAGCTCGTCGACCCAACATCCTGGGGTGCGCTCGAGGGGCACCTGTAGTCGCGGCTTGCGACCATGGAGGACGCTCTAGTTGGCGCGTTCAGCTTGGCCGTTTGACTCCAGGTGGGCGATTGATGCGAGGTCAAGTCGTATGCCGTGCTCCTCGCAGAATTCCGCCATGGCCCCCTTGGTGAAGTTGGTGCCGTTATCTGTGATGATGCTGTGTGGGTAGCCGTACCGGTAGATGAGTTCGCGGAGGAACTTGTTAGCCGTCTTGCCGTCGCACTTCTTGATTGGCTTGGCCTCCACCCATTTGGTGAACTTGTCGACTGCGACCAAGAGGTGAGTGAAGCCCGATGGGGCCTTCTTGAATGGGCCGGCCATGTCCATGCCCCATACGGCGAATGGCCACGTGATGGGGATTGTCTTGAGTGCCGAACCAGGAAGGTGCGTCTGGTTGGCGTACTTCTGGCAGCCGACGCATCTTTGGACAACGTTGGTGGCGTCGGCGTGTGCGGTGAGTCAGTAGAAGCCATGCCGCATGGCCTTGGCGACTAGCGACTTGGCGCCGGCGTGATGGCCGCAGTCGCCAGCGTGGATGTCCTGGAGGATCTTGCGGCCTTCCTCTGGCTGTACACAGCACTGGAACACGCCGGTCACGCTGCGCTTGTGGAGCTCGCCGTTGATGATGATGAAGGATTTGCAGCGGCGTACGATCATTCGCGCCTCTGTCTCATTGCTCGGTAGGAGTTTGTGTTCCAGGAAGGCAACGTATGGCGCTGTCCAGTCGCTAGGTTCTTCAACCATGGCGACTAAGGCCGGTTCTGGTTGTAGTGGAATCCCAACGTCGATCTCCTTTGGTGGGCTAATGGAGGGCTTGTGGATGACGTCGAGGAAGACGCCTACTGGTGGCGTCTGTCGAGCCGACCTGATGCGGGAGAGTGCGTCCGCCTCCTCATTTTTACGCCTGTCGATCCACTCGACGGAGTAGCCATCGAAGTGTCCTCCCAATTGGTCGACAGCCTGGCGGTATGCTATCATTGTTGGGGAAACAGTGTCACATGTCCCGGCCACTTGGCCGGCGACTAGGTCGGAGTCGCCGTAGCATCGTAGGCGATTGATGTTCATCTCCTTGGCGGCTCTCATGCCGTGGAGGAGGGCCTCGTATTCCGCCACGTTGTTGGTGCAGGGTGTGAAGTTGAGGTGGAGCACGTAGCAGAGCTTGTCTCCTTTGGGGAGGTCAGTATGACCCTAGCCCCCGCGCCGTCGGCGTTCTTGGAGCCGTCGAAGTGGAGTGACCAGTAGTGGAGGTATGGGAGCTTCTCTGGTTGTTGTGCCTCTTCCCAGTCGGCGAGGAAATCGGCCAGGGCTTGTGACTTGATCGCTTTTGGGGGCTCGTATTTGATGTTGTGGACGTCGATCTCGACGGCCCACTTGGCGACTCGCCCAGTCGCATCGCGATTGCGTATGATGTCTTGCAGGGGCGCAGAGGATACCATCGTTATTGGGTGCTCCTGGAAGTAGTGTGGGAGTTGCCACTGTGCCCGGAATATCGCGTACACCAGTTTTTCGTATTGCGGGTAGCGCTGTCGTGAGTCTGTTAAGACTTCGCTGATGTAGTATACTGGGCGCTGTATGGGGCGCTCCTTGCCCTCTTCTGGTCGTTCGACGACCATCATTGTGCTGACGACCCGATTTGAGGCCGCGACGTAGACGAGCATTGGCTCTCTATCGAGTGGCGCGGCGAGTAGTGGTGCCGCGAGTAGCACTTCTTTGAGTGCTTTCAGTGCATTGTCAGCCTCCGCGTCCCATTGGAACGTTGGGTTCTGGCGCATCAGGCGGTATAGGGGCATTGCCTTCTCGCCTAGTCGAGGGATGAAGCGACTGAGAGCCGCGACTCGCCCTGCCAACTTTTGGACGTCGCGCAGGCACTCGGGTTTCCCGAGTCGCGCGATGGTGTCGATCTTGGTGAGGTTGGCCTCAATGCCTCTCTTGGAGACTACGTACCCCAGAAGTTGTCAAGTGGGTACGCCAAAGGTGCATTTTCCGGGGTTCAGCTTGATGTTGTACCTCCGTAGATGTGCGAAGGTTTCTGCTAGGTCGGCGAGCAGATCGTCCTGGCGGGTGGATTTTACCACCACGTCGCCGATGTAGACATGGATGTTGCGGCCAATTTGGCTCGCTAGACACTCCTGCATGCACCTCTGATATGTGGCGCCTGCGTTCTTGAGGCCAAATGTCATGGCCGTGTAGCAGAACGCGCCGAATGGCGTGATGAACGTCGTCTTCTCTTCGTCTTCGACTGCCATCTTGATCTAGTTGTAACCAGAGTAAGCGTCGAGAAAACACAACGACTCTGATCCCGTGGTTGAGTCGATGATCTGATCGATGCGCGGTAGGACAAACTCCTCCTTCGGGCAGGCGCTGTTAAGGTTGGTGTAGTCTATACACATTCTCCAGGTGTTGTTCTTTTTGAGAACTAGGACTGGGTTTGCCAGCCACTTGGAGTACTTAATTGGCCAGATGAAGCCTGCGGCTAGCAGGCGCTGGACCTCCTCGGCGATTGCTCGACGGCGTTCTTCATTGAAGGGCCATAGCGACTGTTTTATTGGTCGCACCTTGGGGTCGGCATTGAGTTTGTGCTCAGCGAGTTCCCTCGGGACACCTGGCATGTTAGATGGCTTCCATGCGAAGATGTCGCAGTTCTCACGGAGGAACCCGATGAGCGCGCTTTCCTATGCGGGGCTCATATGCGCCCCGATGGTGACCGTCTGGCTAGAGTCGCCTGGGACGAGCTCGACGGTGCGGGTGTGCGTGGTCGCCTCGAACATGGAGTTCGCGGCAATTGGTTTCTTTAGGATGGTGGGATCGTCCTTGTTGATGCTGCCCGCGTATTTCACGAGCTCCTTCGCGTGGTCAGTCTCCACGGTGATGACGGCGTCGGTGAGCTCGGCGCCCTTTTCCTCGCATTCCACGGCCATATCAGGGTCGCCATGGACGATGATGATGCCGCTTGGCCCGGGGAGCTTCATCATGTTGTAGGCGTAGTGTGGGGTCGCCATGAACTTTGCGAATGCCTGGCGGCCCAGGACGCAGTGGTAGGGGCTGCGGAAGTTTACTAGTTCGAAGACGATCCTCTCCGTGCGGTAGTTTGCCGGGGTGCGGAAGGTGATTGGCAGCGTCACCTTCCCGATCAGGTACGCCTTCCGACCGGGGACGATGCCGTGGAAGGTCGTTAGTGCTGTTTCTGGGAGCTGGAGCCTTTTGAAGGTGTCGAGGTATAGGATGTTGATGGAGGTCCCACCGTCCATCATTGTCTTGGGTAGCCAGTAGTTGGCCACCTTTGGCCTGACCACCAGGGCGACTCGCCCTGGATACTCGATTCTTGGCTCGTGGTCGTGTCGACTCCAGGTGATGCTATGCTCGGACCAGTTTAGGAAGTGGGGGTTGTCGACTTGCGTCACCACATTGACGGAAACCGCGCGGGTGAGTACCTTCTTCTCACGCTTGGTGCCGAGCCCGGTGAAGGTATGAAGCAATCCAACAGCGGTTCCGAAGCCAGTGCCGTTCCTGTTGTCCCGCGGTTGGTTGTTGTTGGGGTCCTCCCTTGCATGTCTTGCCTTCTCGATCTCTTTGAGAGAGTGGCAGTCGGCGGTGGTGTGGGTGGCTAGTTTTCCCTCCCTGCTGTGGTAGATGCAGGGCTGATTAAGCAGGGCAGCGGGGTCGAATTTCGGCCTTGTTGCGTTGTTGGCGTCGTAGTTTCCGCTGTCGCGGTAGTTTCCTCCGTCACGGCGGTAGTTCTTGGAGTCGCGTTGGCCGTAGCCGGCGTTGGTGACGAAGTCGACTCGCCCATCAGTCCAGCGCTTGCCGGTGATGCGGGTGTTGCTATAGCGCATGTCGCGTAGTCACCCGCTGTCATGGATGCTGGTGCGCCGTCTTCCTCCCGACACGTCGTTGGAGTCTTGGTTGGGATCTTCCTCCGCGTAGCGCTCGGCAATCTCGAGGAGGTCGGGGATGTTGTCGAGCGTCCGGTAGACCCTCTTGATCTTGGTGACTAGAGGTTCGTACCAGCACGCGTTTTTGAAGCAGTGTATCGCTGTGTCTGGGTGGATGCCGGAGGCATTTATCCACAGCTCTTGCCACCTTTGGATCCACCGGCGGGTCGACTCGCGTTGTCCCTGGATGCATCGCTCGAGGTCCTCGATGGTGGTGGCATGGGTGTAGGAACCCTCGAAGTGCCTGACGAAGGCGTCCCGCATTTCTTCCCAGCAGTCGATGTTGTCGGCGGGTAGCGTATTGATCCATTGCCGGGTCGCGCCCTCCATCATCAAGGGGAGGTAACGAGCGGCGAGCAGGTCGGTGTGGCCTGCGATCCCCATTGCCATGAGGTATGTGTCCAGCCAAACGGCGGGGTCGTACGTCGGGTCGTATTTCTCGATCTCCTTGGGGGCCTTGAAGTTGGCGGGGTATTTTTCCCCGCGGATCATGGGTCCAAAGCATTGTGGCCCGACTTGAATGAGGGAGCCTCTTGGTTCCGGGTCGCCGCGGTTGGTGAGGGTGTGTCGCAAGTCGTAGGGCTGGCGCGACCGCCACGCCTGATTGTTGATGATGTGTGTTCGGGCATCGAGTGGTTGCCCGTTTGCGGTGATGGTGTTGTTCGCAGGTCGCGGCTCGTTGGTCGACAACGCGGGGTTGGCGGCTCGCGGTTGGTTTTCCAGTGGTTGGGGTGGTGGGAAAACTATCGCGTTGGCCACGGTTGGGTGGCCGCTCGATGCCGCCCTGCTTGCTGACGAGCGGGAATACATCCGCCCACGCGGATCTACTCCCGTGGCTTGCTGCTCGACGGCCCTGACAAGTAGGGCTTTGGCGTACTGGATCTGGAGCCCTTCGTTGCCTTGGACATCGAGGTTGGCGATCGCGGCGTCGGACGCGACGACGTTGTCCATCAGGGTGGAGTACAGTGGTAGCCCGTTTGCCTCCCCCGCTTGAGGCGAGATGATGATGCGTGGTTGGTCAGGTGGGGGCGCATGGCCCATGGGTGGTGGAGGGGCCCCATTCGCTGGTGCTCCACGTGATGGTCTTGCGGGGTTGCCTCCTCCTGGCGGCGCGTTCTCGCCATGTTCGCGCTCAGCGGCGCGTGTGCGGTCGCCCTCGTCGTTGAAGTTCAGGACACGGCCCTGAACATCGGGGTTCAGGCGGGTCCTGATGCGGCGCTGGTGATAGAGTGACAACTCCTTCGCCGTCTCTCGTTCGAGGCGGTATTTCTCGCGCTCGGCGAGTTCGTTGCGCTGCGCCTCCTGGAGCCGCAGGCGGGCTTGTTCCACCTTCGTGGCCGTCGCGGTCGGCGGAATCGGCATGGAGAACGGATCTGGTGGGGCAGCCGCGCTTCCCGCCATGTAAATCGCGTTGAAGCGATTGGATCTGGCGTGAAGATCCTCGGGGGATTCCGAGCCGTAGTCAGAGTCGTAGATCCCAAGTATGGAGGGATCCTCGAATTCTTTGGGGTTGGAGACTCGCGTGATGGAGTCCTCCCGCGACGCGGCGGTGATGGCTCCGTTGGCTGATGCGGGGGTCGCGGAGTCGGCGTCGTCGTTCAAGGCGTCGTCGTTGGTGGCGACGTTGGTCTCGACCGCGTCGCTAGCGGCCGAGTCGTACTCGGTGACGAGGCCCCTGATGGAACAGACCTACTCCTTTGAGAGCAGATCGCGGTCTAGAGGCGATCCACCGACGATCGTGGTCGCGGCTGGGTCGACCGCGCCGGTAAAGCCGACGAAGAGGTTGATGGAGCCGATCGGCATCACCACGGCGTGTGTGATCGGGCGCGACGCCGGGATGTAGCTGTTGGGCAGGATCTGCAAGATCCCGCCGAAGGCGATCATGCGGCCGGTGGCGAGCGGCCGCTCGATCGGTGAGTAGGGTCTCGCCGCAGAACTCAGGCTAATCCCACTATGCCCCACGGTGGGCACCACTGTTGTGGAAATGGCCACGGCAGTCGCCGCCATAGGCGGCGATTGAGAGTTTCGTGAGGAAGAGTTGGCGGCCATCTGCGGTGCGAGATGGGTGCAGGTGCACAAGGGTTTACCCAGGTTCGGCCCCCCAGAGGGTAAAGACCTACTCCTGCTAGGTTAGATTATGATAGAGCGAGTTACAAGGGTGGCGAGCTCGGCGGCTGGGCATCGAGTCGCTTGAGGGGGTGTATTATGGAACGTAAGTCTCTACGATACCCTAGGGAGGTTTATATATGAAGCACCTCCCCGGGTTTACAAGTTTCCTCCAAACAAGATAAGGATCCGGGAGCCTTTGATCTAATCCGACTGGGCTTCTGCTACGCTCCTGGGCTCAAGTCGCCAGTCGATGGGCCTCTTCCTTCCTCGAAGTCCAGTCACTATCCTTCAGGCGTACTCGCGGGCCTTCCAGCCCACTCGAAACCTACTGCTGAGCATACCCCCTTAGGCATATCCCCATCAAATACAAAAAACCGTTGCTATAAGCCAGTGACAACTGATAGAGATATGGTTGATCTAGCCATGATCAAGCTCACGACATGTATTTAAACCTAAGGCACGGGTAAGATGTTGTAAGGTGTGTTCATTGCATTTCAGGGCGTGTAGAACTCCACCAGCGGGAGACGTCATTAGAAAGCATGGGGCGCAGGTCCGACAAGGGGACCCTCACCAGGAATCGCAAAAGTGAACCAAGTAGTTCCAACTTGGATGCGAGAATGGTAACATCACCCGAGATCGTGAGCTACTATCGCTCTAGCGAACTGGATGGATCCGACGATGGGTCAAAGCGGTACAAGAAGTGGAAGAGAAAGCCAACCTCCAAGAATGGTGAGAAAGAGCCAGCACGTTGAACTCTAACTAGCGTAAGGCGAAGGAATTGGCAAAAGTCACACGAGAGCAATCATAAACGAAAGGTAAAATTTCATTTTAAGAAGCTCATCAACATTACATTCGGGAATGCTAAATGCAGGACAAGCCTAGAGAGGGCGGCTAACGGCAGGTCGGATGCGAAAGGCTATGGGAGTGAAAGGGTGCAGAGGGTGGCTACACTCCCTCTTGGCAAACTCTGCGCACAACCGCGTCGCCCACAGGACTCCGCTTGCATGTGGCTTGAAAGAGAATACTCCTCCGGCCTCTGGTCGCTCTAGAGTGGGGGGTAGAATCTTTGGCAGCACATGGTGTCGTCAAAGACTTTGACCACGAGGCGGCCCTTGCCACGGTAGCGGATCTTCAGGACGTGGCTGACACGCAGTCTATAGAATGCTGCAAAATTGGGCTAGCCTAGAAACAAGCAACCTTCATCATCAGTCAGTGTATCCACGTCCCAGATGGGCTGCTCGCTGCTGGATTCGCGCACCTTGTACCTCCTGGAAGTGGTGCCCCCACAGCTCACTAGCAAATAGGTCCAGCAGTTTGAGCCACCGCCAAAAGCCTGCTGGGAGGAAGATGAGGAACTCGAAGCCGACAAGCTCAGCCATTGGATCTTCCTCTAACCAAGAGGGAGAGGAAGGCGGGTCATGGTTCCTTGGGGATTTGGGGGCACGACGCTGTCCACGGCCTGGACCACGCCAGCGCCGGGAAGCATGCGAGTCCCTCTCCTAAGACCCACCGTTTCCTCGGTCCCGGCCGCAATAGGCAGGGGCACCGTTGGGAAGGGGTGCCAGATCTCCTTCGCTCCGTATTGATCTACAAGGGGACCAGTGGCCGCAGTGATGCCTACATCGTGGGGCATCCGAGGACGCGGGATCTACCTCTCCCTCAGCAGGAGGAGGGTTGTGACTAAAGCGGTGGCAGCCATCGGCGCTTTCGTACGACATCTCTAGCAAGCTCAAGCAAGCGGGAGTGTGTGGAGGATATGGTGTGGAAATTATGCCTAAGACCATTGCCCCTTAGACTTTTTATAGATTCGGAGCGGCTGGTAACTCCCCCTGAAGGTGCGGGGGAAGCCAGTGCCGCCTCCCCTCCATAATTATGAATCTTTTTCAGGAATCAAAGCAACCACAGTCAATGTGGCCAAACTACGAAAGTCGAGATGGGACTTGACATGACATATTGTTTCCGCAGCTAGTTGAGTGCACGCGCGTGCGCACACTAGCACGAGGTAGCCCGGAACGTGCTGAGTGGTCACGCCGCATGCAGGTTTCGACGAGTTGGGCACACATGCTGTTGTAGGGAGAATCACAGCAACAGTGTCTAGGCCATCCCATGCAACTCACAGGAACAAGAAGGAAGAGCGGGATCATCGTCGGGCATCGCCTAGGGGCTTTTGTCGGTACAATAGGAAAGTGGGACAAACCCCCCGACAAGGTCATTAGTACATGCCCGGGAGCTGGGGCATGAAAGATATAGGTAACATTGGTGGGTACGCTTACTCGCTTGTCCACGATGTCATCATGGGAGGACTGCTCTTGGGCCAGGCGTTACCTGGGAACACAAGTCAACAAGGACCAAGTCGATGGCAGTGCGTGACACAGCATGGGAGACAAGTGTTGACACTACCCCTGCGCCTGCATAGAGCATTAAAGGGAGTGGGGTGTTGCCGTCCCAATGTGACATCACATGCCATGTGTTGTCCCCTCACCATCAATTGGTGCATAGCACCGCCCGCGGCCATGTAGTGGCCAACGGCGCCACCGACAACAAGGAGTGTCCAGCAGCACCACCCATCTGCCGCCAGGCTACATGTCATGACATAAGTGGATCCTGGGAACAATAGGAAGTCACATGCATATCGGCCACTATGGTACCCCCTTGCGGTATAAAAGGAGGGCCTTGGCCACGGTTTGGAGGGGAGAGAGAAAGTAGAAGTGACGAGGGTTTAACTCATCAATGCCCATTATTATGGACTTGGGTTTTGGAGAAGGAGGGAGCGCTGGAAGCATCAATCGGCTAGCAAACAAGCACATAGGGGACTCGAAGATTTACCCAGGTTCAGGCCTTGTAGAGGCCCCTACTCTTGCTTGTCTACTCGTGGAATTAACAGAGGAATCGAAGATTACAATGGTGCGCAGATGCAATCTGACGAGGGTTGTGGAAACTAGGGTTGCGTGTGTCCTCTGCGCCGCCCCCTCCTAGCCTTTATATAGATAGGCTAGGTCTCAAGTAGCAGGTCAAGTCGGTTATAGGTTAGGGTTTTCCCTTTGAACTTTCTATCTTTAGCTTCTTCTTGTTCCACAGGCAATCGAGAGTCCGTAGGTTACTCAAGTTATCCATTTGGGCCTGGACAACTCCGTGGGCCTCCGCTGTATTCAGTCCGTATATACCAAGCTCGAGTACCTGTAGGGTATACCCATGTCATTAGCCCCCGAGTGTCCAGTAGAATCGCAGATTCGACTAGGGACTTTATGAAGCCTTTCAAGTGCATGAATGAGTATATTTTCGACTGCTCTGTTTGTTTCATAGGGATTGTTGATGTGCGTGCCTGATTTAACCGATGTATCGGTATCAGTTAACTACCTTAGGGTAAAACAACGTAATCTACTCGAACTCGAGTCCCCGGACTCGAATTCAGAAAAGTGCTGGCGTATTTCACTCAAGCCACAGAGGTCTTACAGGAGTCAAATTCCAGTATATGGGTGTGAGCGCTCGATGTGTCCGTCAAGGCATGTTCATTGTACCTGTAGGCACAGATACATTTCTGGTAGTGCGCAGCAGATGCATTGCCAGGCCTTATTCAGGTCTTATCTCATGCTACAAGCGCGGGATCCAAAATTTGTCATCACGGAGATGATTCGGGTGACCAAGGAGACGCAATCTCTTTGTAGGGAAAAATCTTGAGGCGGTGTCGCCATAGACTTTGAGAGTGGATGTTATCGACACAAAGTACGATGTACAAATAATCACAGGGTGCACGAACAGCGCTCCCTATGTGACTAGCCCCCGAGTGCCTGGTTGAGTCGAAGACTCAAGCAGGGACCAAAGAACTTTTGCGACTACTGTCGTCTTTTGTTTGCTTGTTTTAGTCGAATTTGTTTCCAGCGCTCCCTATGGGAGTAACCCATGTCCATAATTGAATCACGGATTCGAGTGATTGGGTATGCTTGAGTGTCCATGTTCCTATAGAAGAGAGAAAACGAAACATTGTAGGGTGCACGACAGTGCTCCCTATGGGAGTAGCCCCCGAGTGCTTGGTGGAGTCGAAGACTTGAGCAAGGACTCAAGTAGTCGAAGTCTTCTGCTACTCAATTTTTATGACATCAGTGCTGACAATGTGATGATCTCATTTGCCTGCATGAGCGGTTTTGACGGGACGTGACAAGCGGTGGGTCCCATTTTCTGACCCTGACTTGACCAGGCGTGCGTAATCTTTGTTTTAACTGCGCCTCCTCGATTTCCCCATGTAATGGGTGTAGTGGGGGACGGTTCGTGCTTTAGGTCCTCCACATGTCGATCACGATGAACACTGCTCGTCTGATAGGGTTTTTACTAGCCGTTGGATTACATCTTCCAAGTGGTTAAGTAGCAGTGTTGCGACGGTAATTTTCCCATCTACTCTTTTTCTCTGCCTTTGCCTCTGTCGCCATTGCTGCTTTCCCTCTACTTCCTAGAGTTCATCTTTCTCGTAGCACTGGACCAGCTCCGCGTATTCCCTAGTTACGTCCTCCGGTCGCATCGCCACCGCGGGATGGGGAAGAAGAAGGGAGGTGTTGCGGCTGAATCCGCCGCCGCCACTGTTGCTGCCAAGAAGAAGGGCAGCTCCGCCGCTGCGGGCAGCAGCGCCGCCATCGTCGGGAATAAGAAGGGCACGCGCACTCGCGTCACCAATGGCACGTGGTGTGCGTCTACCATCAAGTCTTCTGAGCTCCGTCTCCTGTGCCAAGACGGAGTTCTATCTTCTGTAGTTGCTGACGTGCGTGTCCCCGGTGGTGAGGTAATCCCCTCTCCTCCTGCCGATTTTCGGGTGATATTCCTAGCGTTCATCATCCGTGGTCTCTCGCTGCCCCTGCATCCATTCTTCAGGGGCCTTCTTTGCTTCTATGGGCTCCAGCAGCACCAGCTGTCCCCCAACTCCATCCTCCATGTAGCTTGCTACATTAGTCTTTGCGAGTGCTGGCTCGGAATCGAGCCACACTTCGGTCTCTTCAAACGTCTCTTCAAGCTGAAGCGCCAGTCGGCGTTTGGCTCCGTAGTCTATGATGTAGGCGGCTGCGGTATCCACGTCGACTCTTCCGTCACGTACTTCGACATCAAGCTCACAGCGTCCATCCAAGGGTGGAGGGACAAGTGGTTCTACATTTGCGACCAGAAGGCCGATGGAGACCACTTTGGACTCGCGCCCTTCGATCCCGCGACGCCGTGCAAGAGAAGGCGCTCCTGGAAGAACGTAGTGATGTCTGACGAGTCCGCAGAGACAGATCTATAGTACGAGCGTGTCTGTGACCTCGAGAGTCGCATGGGTAAAGAGGAGGGAGGCTGCGCCCTCATTCGCACGTGGCTGCGCCCTCAAACCAGTCGTGCCTCCATTCGATGCTGCTAATCCTCCTCCTAAGGTACGGTTGTGATACGAAGTAGCTTTATTTGTCGAATGCTTCCCTTTTCTTGACTTGTGCTAATTTGTTTTCTGTATGCAGGATTGGAGGGTGTCACCCTGTATGCCCCCTCTTCCTGAGGGGGTTATCACTCGCGAAGCCTTAGAAGAGGACGAGTCGGAGTCGACCATCCCATCTGAGGGGGAGGAGGAAGCCCCCGAGTCGAGTAGTCCGGACACTCGCAAGCGTTCGTGTAGCGAGGATTCGGATGCATCTTCTCCTTCGACTCTGGAAGGTGCGACTGTTGGTACTGAGTCGCCGATACCTGCCGTTCCTGTGAGCGTCGTGGCGCCATCTTCCCGCAAGAAGATGCGGCTGCCGAGGGAGTCGTCATCGGAGTCAGGGGATCAAACCTTTGATTTTGATAAGTTTGATTGGTAAGTATATGAATCTTCCTTTTGGTTCTTCTTTGGAGTTGCGTTTTCTTAATGTTGGTTTTGTTCTGCAGTCAACCGGCGTCGTCATCTTCTGGCGACGTCCAATTTTTGAAGTAATCTGGAGTCGCGACCTCCAAAGCCAAGAAAGTGGCTGAGCGCGCCCCTTCTCCTCCATTGGCGGCCCACTCCAGGCATAATTCATCAAGTTCTCCACACGATGTGGAGCACCAGATGGTTATCCGGATGTCTGTGTGTCAATCGACTTCGGAGTCATTGGAGGATCATGTATGTGTAGTATTTTTTTCTTCTGATGTTGCAGTCGAATTTTTCATCAATACCATCTGCTGATCTTTTGTTGTTTCTTTTTTCGCAGCTTATTGTGAAGGAAGCCGCTCGCCTGGCGAAGCAGGTGCTTGCGATGGGTCGCCAACATGCAATGCTGGACAATCGCCATCGCGTGGTTGAAAGTGAGTGTTTTTGGCTTCTTCTTCGCCATATTTGTGATATATTCGACTGACGGTCTGCCTTTGCACTTCTTCGCGACGCCGCTTCCCTGGAAAAGGCGCTCGCCGCGGCAGTGAAGAGTCGCGATAAGGCAATCGCAACATGTGAAGAATCACAAAAACGTGAAGGGGATCTGCGCGCCTCTATCTTATCTAGGGAGAAGTTGTTCGAAGAATAGCTTTTCTTGATTGCCAAGGCTCTCTCAGGTATTTCCTTGTCTGGATTTTTTCTGTGTCATTTCTTTCGAATTTGTTGCTGTTCTGACTTTTGTGCCAATGCTTGATTCTTGTGTAGATGCCAGCGGTCTGAGCTTCGACCCCTAGGCACTCCATCTTGATGATGCCCTGGCAGGTGCCGTCTAGGCAGTCGAAGATCGTAGTGCTGCTGTTCAGGGGATGCTCACTAAGGCCAAGGGCGTGCTTAGTCGCCTTCATGAAGAGCTGGTGCCCAAGGCTGAGTTAATTGAGAATATGGACGATCTGGTGGAGTCCCTTGCCGGAGGCATTCCTGCAAGCTTCAAGAACTCACTCCGTGCGGCTGGCGCATCGATGTCACTCGCAATGGTTCAAGCCCATGGAGTCGAGATTGATCCTGCAGCGATCTCCAAGGCGATGCCTGTCAACGCGGATGGCCAACAGGTAGTCTTTTCTCCTTTCGTGGCTTCCTATGGCAAGTACGGGCCGCAGCTGATCAATACATTTGCAAAGTATTCTGAAGAACTACAGTGAGCCAAGAAGGCGGCGAAGGTTGCAGCGTTAGGGGTCGGCAGGAAGTCTATCGTGTCTAATACCTCCATAGACTCAATGAGGCCCCCAAAACCGAAGTCTAAGTCAAAGAAACTAGTTGCTCCTCAGTAGCCGTGTCTGTAATAGTTAAATAGCCTATCTCTTTTGGCTAGAACATGCTTTTGGCAAGTGTATCTGATGATACTTTATTATGCTAGAATGCACTTGAGTCTTTTGTCTATTCACCGCCTTAGTCTTCTTATTGTATTTTGCTTGGCTTGTGATAGGGCACATCGAGTGGTCCTTCCAGTGAACCTCAGAATATGCCATCCGCCGATGATACTTTGGCGCAGTCGCGCTCGAGGGTAGATGAATTGTCTCTGCTCTCGCGACTTCGTGACCGTGTGAAGCAGCTGGAGCGCGAACTGCCTGTGCTCCGTGGTAACGCGGATGTGTGGAAGTCGAGGGCGGAGAAGGCCGTCGCCCGAGAGCAATATTTGCTAGGGGAGGTGACGCAGCTGGGCGACCAATTCAAGTGTTAGCTTTCTTCTTCCTTATCTTTTTCTTGTAGTCACCCGCAATAGTTCATTGTCCTCATACTTTTGTCCTTGCTTGGTATAGTTGTCAGTGCACACCATCCACAGGATGAGAAGGATAGGATTGCCATTCGTATGAATGATCTGACCCAAGAGCAGCTTCAAGCGAGTGGATACTTCTGGGTCGATCATGATTGCGCAATCGCACTTGCGACCCTGTAGGATCATGCATCGCGAGTGCTTCACTTCCTGAAGAAGTCGCAATCATGCTTGAAGAATATTTACCAGACGATGTTCCTGTTGGACGTCGTTCCATCGAGCCTGCTGGCCCTTCTTACCAAGTTCCTGGGCTTGAGTGTGGTCTGCGAGTGTGTGCGGCAATAGTTAGTGGCTGGTGCCAAGGCCGCTCTGTCGCTGGTGCGACTGCACAGGCCTGACGTAGATGTGGCAGCAATTGCGGCCGGACCACCAGCGCCGCCAGTAGGTTCGACATGGAACATGGTTCCTTACTACCAGGCGGTGGATCGCCCAGCGGAGGAAATTGTCGACTTCTTCGAGGAGCAGACCAACGTTCCTTTGTTACAACAGTAGTTTAATTTGTATCCTGCACATAGTTGCACCACTGTTGTAAAGTTCATATATACATGCTGTGTATAATTGATTGACATTGATATATATAAAGAGCTTGTTAGCGTGTATGTTTTGCAAGTGCGTTGCACTATGCGATTCCTTTAGGTTAACCTGATTGTCAGGTGCGTTGCAACTAGGTTGGTGTTTGTCTAGGGTTTCGATTGCTGCGTCAGCTACTTAGGGTATCGCGTTAGTTTGTAGAACATATGTGTGTAGGGTGGCGCAGCCCCCGAGTGGATAATTTGCAAAAATAAGAGGAACACAGAGTTTTAGGGCACTTAGCTTTATTTATTCACAGGATAGTACGTGGTACAATGTGTGGCTAAGTAGCCTTGGCTGAGTAGCCTTATTTGTAATGTAAAAACAAAATACCACTAAGGGTAGAAGCTCCGCAGCTGCGCGATGTTCCAGGGGTTGGAGTATGCGACTCCTATCTCTAAATCTTTAAGGCGATAGGCGCCACCTGGGATTACTTCTGTAATCACGTATGGTCCCTCCCAGGGGGACTCGAGCTTGAGATGCCCTTGTTGTTTCAGTCGCAGGACCAGGTCTCCTTCGACGAAGGATCTAGGGCATAGCCTTCTGTTGTGGTAGTTGCGCAGGTTTTGCTGGTAGATCATTGATCTTTCTGTGGCGATTTCCCGTGCTTCGTCAAGGAGGTCGACGGAATCTTCAAGTGCAAGAGTTGACTCCTGTTAGCTGTAAGCGACTACTCGTGGTGCTTTGTATCGTACCTCTGGGAGTAGTACCGCTTCAGCACCGTGCACCATGAAGAACGGGGTGTACCCCGTGGCACTGTTTCCAGTTGTGCGTAGGCTCCAGAGTACCGATTGCAGCTTGTCTGGCCAGCAGCCCGCGGCCTGTTCGAGTGACCTGAGGAGTCGCTTCTTGATGCCGCCGCAGACGAGCCCGTTGGCTTTTTTGACCTAACCGTTGGTCTGTGGATGTGCCACAGAGGCATAGCTGATGTTGATTCCCAGATTCTTGCAGAATTCTTGGAACACCGTGGATGTGATGTTCGTCCCGTTGTTTGTGATGATGCTGTGTGGTACTCCGAAGCGATAGACGATGGACTCAAAGAACTTTACTGCGTTGTATCATGACTGGTTAGTCACCGGCATGGCCTCAATCCACTTTGTGAATTTTTCAACTGCGACCAGGAGGTAGACGTAGCCTCCTCGTGAGGACTATGGGAGCTTGCCGACCATGTCGAGTCCCCATTGCGTGAAGGTCTAGGCCAATGTAATTGGCCGGAGCTTCGCGCCAGGTGCATGTGGTTTGTCCGCGAATCGCTGGCAAGCGTTGCATTTTTGGACGATGTCCTTGGCGTCACGCATGGCTGTAGGCCAGTAAAATCCAGCTCATAGAGCTTTGGTGACGAGGGCTCGACTGCCAGCGTGGTGCCCGCAAGTCCCCTCAGGGATGTCGAGGACAACATCCCTTCCATCGGCGTTGGAGACGCATCGTTGGAGTACTCCTGTAATGCTGCGCGTGTACAGTTCGTCGTTGATAACAACGAATTCCTTGGATCACCGCGCAATGTGCCGTGCATCAGTCAGGTCGTCCGGTAGCCTTTTGCTGAGAAGGTACGTGATGTACGGTTGAGTCCAGGATGACTGGATCATCATGACGCTCATCGGTCCTTCGAGTCATGTGTCAAGCTCCAAGTCGTCGAGTGCCATTGGCTCATTGGACGACGCAGCCACTGAGTCCATTGCTGCACTTGTTTTCTTCTCTGTGGCCTTTGGCTTGATGGAGCATTCGCAGATGCGCTCGAGAAATACCCCAGGTGGTATGGGGGTGCAAGTAGAGCCAATGTTGGCGAGTGCGTCCGCCTCTTCATTGCTTTCGCGGCCTATGTGCCGCGGCTTGCAACCGTCGAAGTCCCATTCGAGTGTGTCGTAGAGGTCGCGGTAGGCGGTCATATTGTCGTTTAGTGCGTCGCACTCGTGCATTGTCTGGTTGACGACCAGCTTGGAGTCGCCATATATTATGAGCCTCTTGGCACTGCAGGCTTTTGCCATCCTCATCCCGTGCAGCAGGGCCTCGTATTCAGCTTCATTGTTGGAGGCGGTGAACTGCATTCGTAAAATATATTTTAGCTTGTCTCCCTGGGGCGATGTCAGTATGACGCATGCGCCAGCTCTATCCTTTCGCTTGGATCCGTCGAAGTGCATTGTCCAGAGGTAGGACATGTCTAGTTTTCTAGGGAGCTGGTTCTGCATCCAGTGCACGAGGAAGTCAGGGAGAACTTGCGACTAGATTGCATCGCGTTTTTCATATGTGATCTCTCGTGGAGACAGTTCGATCCCCCAAAGCGCGACTCGCCCAGTGGCGTCGAGATTGTTGAGGATATGCCCAAGTGGGGCGTCGTTGACTACCACAATTGGGTGTTCCTGGAAGTAGTGGCACAGTCGCCGGGCTGTCATGAAGACGCCGTACACCAACTTCTGGTAGTGCGGGTACTGCTGCATTGTTGGCGTGAGTACCTCGCTGAGGTAGTAGACTGGGCGATGTACCCCGTGGACCTTGTTTTCCTCAGCTCGTTCTACCACGAGCACCATGCTGACCACCTGGTTGGTGGCAGAGATGTACAACAGCAATTGTTCCCTTTCGCGTGGGGTCACTAGTACGGGCAAAGTGGACAGTAGGCGCTTGAGGTCTTCGAATGCTTCCTGTGCTTCATTGGTCCACTCGAACTTGTCAGCTTTGCGGAGAAGTTGGTAGAAAGGCGGAGAAGTTGGTTCTTGAGGCAAGCCAAGTGCTTTTTTGGTACTAGCACCGTGTTGGCGAGCCAAGTGCTTTCTTTGATCTCGCGTATGAATTTGGCATCGAGGAGTCTGTTGATCTCCATTCCGACTGCTTTTTCCCTTGGCTCAGACAGCCGCCTAATTGTCTGTTTGACTGGCCTTGCATCTAGGTTGACATTGAGTGCATGCTCGGTGAATTCCCTAGGAACTCTTGGCATGTCTGCTGGACACCAGGCGAAGATTTCCTAGTGCTCACGAAGGAATTCGACGAGCGCCGAGACTGAAGTTGTTGGCGATGAGGGCCGTCTTGGCGTGATCCGATGGGTGGACCTAGACTTTCTTCATGTGCACCGATGAGTCGAAGGATAGATCGGGTGAACTTGGCCGGCTCAGGGGAGGCAGACTGTTGTCTGTCGATTCCTTTAGTCTTGCGAGCTCTTCCTGCATGCCAAAGGACTGGGAAATTCTATTGAACACCCTGTCGCAACTGTCGGACCTCTCGAAGCTCCTGTTGATTGTGATGACGCCATTAGGACCTGGCATTTTCATCTGCAGGTAGGCGTAGTACGACACTTCTATGAACCTAGCGAACGTGATACGTCCAAGGATACAGTGGTACTTTGAGGGCCAGTCGACGACTTCAAAGTCGATGCGTTCACGCCGAAAGTTTTTTGGCATGCCAAAGATGTCGTTGAGGTTGATTTTGCCAAGGGGGTATACACCCTTGCCTGGGACGATGTCGTGGAATGTTGTATCCGACGCCTCTAGGCAGGTCAGAGGGATCCTCATTTCTCGCAAGGTACTTGCGAACATAAGGTTGATGCCGCTTCCGCCGTCCATGAAGACGTGGCTCATGTCGAAACCTCTAATTTGTGCCTCGAGTACGAGGGGATAGTGGCCTGGACGAGGTACTTAGCGCGGATGGTCGCGCTTGTCGAAGGTGATGCAGGAGTCACTGCCACTGAGGTACTCAGTGGTGGATGGTGATGAGTTTGTCGCTAGATTCACTTAGCGAGTGATGGCCTTTTGCACCCGATTAGAAGGGCGTCCCTTTTGGATCATCATGGTGCCCATGGCCCGTGCGTACGGCTCGCCTCCGTGGTGCTGGTCCGGCGTAGCTGCGTTTGGCGGTGGTCCTAGTGGTGGTGGGGGAGCCCCATGTGCCACAGCACCTGGGGCGGCTCCGTAGCCCTTGTTGACCGCGTCGCGATTCATCCGAGCCAGTCCCTCATGGAGTTTGAGAATCTCGCGACAGTCTTTGAGGAGGTGGCTGGATTTCTTTTTGCCGTCGTCCTTGTCGATGTAGAAGTGCACAATGCATGGTCCGTAGAGCTTGTCTTCAATGGATGATGCGGGTGCCTCGTCGCGAGTGCGGCGCTGCCATACTTGCGTGGTTTTCCCGGAGTCGCGGTATCCACCGCTACGGTAGCTGCTATTGCGGTTGTTGTCGCGTCTGTCAGCGTAGCCGGTTGCGACCATGTTGATGTCGTTGTGGTCATCGTAGATGCACATTCGACGTTTGCTTCAGCGATCGCGTCTGCGTTCGAGCTCTGCCTCCTCGTCTGAGTGAACGCGATTTTTCACTGAATCTTCTCCATCTGCCCACCAATTCGCGATTTCCCTTAGGTGGTCAATGTTTTTGGGCTTTGAGCGGCCTAGCTCCTCCCTGAGCTCTATGCGGCTAACGCCACCATTGAATGCGTTGATTGCACGATCCTCCGAGATATTTTATGCGGAGTTCTTGATGATGGACCACCTCTGGATGTACGAGCATAGCGATTCACCCCGACCTTTGCTGGTAGCACCCCAGCTCTTCGATTGATGCGGGCCTTTTGTAGGTGCCCTTGAAGTGGCGCACGAAGCTGTAGACCAGCTCTTCCCAACTGCGAATGGATCCGCGTGGGAGATTGTTGAGCCATGCTCGGGCGGCGCCCTGTAGCTGTAGCTGCAGGCATTGCATAGCCGTGCTTCGACTACTGCCTTGGAGCCTGACGGAGGAGATGTGGTACTCCAACCAGATTTTCGGGTCCTTCAGACCGTCAAACTATGGGTTCTCTGATGGGAGCTTAAACCCCTTGGGCATTCGCTTTTGCCTGATGGCCTAGCTAAAGCATCTAGCGCCATAGAGCTCCACATCTTCGTGTTCTGAGTGAGTCAATCGGGCACATCGCGCCCTTGCCTTGTCGATCTTGCGCTGTGTGATGTCGTCACGCGCGTCGTATTCGTGGTCGTGTCGCCGTGAGTGGCGACGTCGAGACAGATCATGACTATCATCGCTGGAGGAGGGCAAGGAATAGCATTTTGCTAGAGCCTTGCCTTTCTTCGGCTTCGGTGTTGGCTCCTTGTCGAGGGCGGCCTCGATTAACCCCAAGCCTGTGATCGTAGATCGGTGCATGGCGACCCGAGGATATCCAGCCGGCAGTTGGCTGTTGAGGAGGTATATGGTGGCCGTCGTTACCGCAGCTTGCGGCGTTTTTGGTAGCACGTTGCCACGCGTATCCACTGTCATGGAGCCGAAGTCGAGGACCTTTGCGACTTCTACACGCTCTTGCTCAGTGAGGTGGGACAGTCGAGATCGCCTCTTGTTAGAGATGTACTCGTTGCACTTGGAGGAGGATCCTCCGTGGGAGGAGAGCCTAGCTCGTCGGAGGCTCGACTCGTCTGCCACCTTTTTGCGTTCCTTGAGTTGCGCGATTTTTTTGCAGTTGGCGCTTGTATTCCTCCTTCAGTAGCCAACAGTAGCCCATCCGCAGTTCTTGCGGGGAGCCGAAAGGTAGAGGGTTGCCCTGTAGGGCCTCACGGCAGCGAGCCCACTCGAGGTCATTGAGCCTGATCACGACGCGTTCGCCAGTCTGCTCATTTATTATAGTTGGAGGTTCGACTGCCCCTCCATTGTTGACGGGGGCGCTGTTGGTGGGGCCGCCGTTTGGTGGTCCGCCATTGGGTATGCCACCGTTTGGCGGGTCGGTTGCATTGCCACTGTTGCCCGTGTTGTCGTGATTGGTGGAGGAATCGCCCGCGCTGATGACGGTGCACATGAAGTGGTTGGGGAAGCTACTGCTCCCGCAACTTTCAGATCCGGAGCCGTAGGCTCCATCTTCAGTTGCTAGATCGCCCAGATCGGATTCGCAACTGTTGTCGCTATCTGTATTCTCGACTGTTGTCTAGGCACTGAGCTCACTGAGGGTGCCGATCGGCGGAGGGAACCACGATGCTGGAGAAACCAATGGTATTGTCGGCTGATTAGGCATGCGAAGGCTGCCCATTTGCCCAACTTGAAAGCAAAAGCTCCCGATCGCCAGGCTAATTCCGTCGCCTACGGATTCGAAAGCCGGGCGGGTGGACGGCGGGTGGACGGTGAAGTCGAATGCGCCAAAGAGCTAGCGAATCTCTGCTGTTGCGGAGTTGTAGATCGTAGTTGATGGGGCTGAAGAAGCTGCGACATCAGCGCTCCCAATTCCCACAGACGGCGCCAATTGACGAGGGTTTAACTCATCAATTCCCATTGTTATGGACTTGGGTTTTGGAGAAGGAGGGAGTGCTGGAAGCATCAATCGGCTAGCAAACAAGCACACAAAGGAACTCGAAGATTTACCTAGGTTCAGGCCTCGTAGAGGTCCCTACTCCTGCTTGTCTGCTCGTGGAATTAACAGAGGAATCGAAGATTACAATGGTGCACAGATGCAATTTGGCGAGGGTTGTGGAAACTAGGGTTGCGTGTGTCCTCCTCGCCGCCCCCTCCTAGCCCTTATATAGATAGGCTAGGTCTCAAGTAGCAGGTCGAGTCGGTTACAGGTTAGGGTTTTCCCTTTGAACTTTCTATCTTTAGCTTCTTCTTGTTCCGCAAGCAATCGAGAGTCCGTAGGTTACTCGAGTTATCCATTTGGACCTTGATGATGCCGTGGGCCTCCGTTGTATTCAGGCCGTATATACCAAGCTCGAGTACCTGTAGGGTATACCCATGTCAAGAAGTGATTCAGAATAAGGTTTCCTGGATATAGCTTTTGGAGAGGAGAGTTTAGAGAAGAGAGAGAGTAAGAGAGAAGGTTGATATAGGGACAGTTGGTACATCTAGCAGTGTCGATAGAGAGTTAGAGACTAGTTGAGAAAGATTGAGAGAGAAGAACTAGATGCAGCTAGAGCTAAGATACTCCCATGGAGATTATGTGAGATACAAAAAAGAGGAACACCGAGGAGTGTAGAACCTAGCTGAAAGAGATTCCCTGACACTATATTTTTGATCTTGTTGTAATATATCCAAAGATAATCCACCAAAGCAGGATGTAGGGTTGTTATCCGAAGGGTGGCCTAAACCTGGGTAAACACATCATGTGTGATATGTGTGATGTGTGTATGAGATGAGGCCGTATTACCTTAGTGCCCACCACCAAACCAAAAGGACGTGTGAGACATCCTCGGTGTCTGCATTCCGACACACGACAAGGAGTAATACTATAATAGAGACGTTTCAGATAAATACCCTTGTAGTCCGAAAGAGGTTAACATTCTAAGGGGAATCTGGATGACATATTCATACTCATAGCCTACCTCAAGGTCGCGAAGCTCCTCGCAAGTCACCCCTTGCTCTATCATACAACAGTTCAGATCACAACATCCAAGGTGCCACTAATGACAGCACCCTCGTGATTTCGCACACATACGGTGTACGATGACAACCTCTTGTTTTTTTATCCCTACCGGCAGTGCGTAAGTAGATCTTCGAGCTGGAATGACTGCCAAGAGCGCAGAAGTAGATCTTCTAGCTGGAATCCCTGCAAGGCAACAACGTGATGTAGGTGCATCATATCTTGTGTGTGTGCATTCCTTCCAGGGACCGTTCCATCACAAGAAAGCAACGAGAGAGAGAGATTTATTCTCCAAGGAAAATGTCTTAGAGAATTATTGGTGTTGTTGTGTTTATTCCCACTCTTATGCCCTCTTTATATAGGAAAAGTTGGGCACATCCTACCCTAAAGTCTCAAGGTGGGACTAAACAAGGAGGAGGTGGGAGGAGGCGCCATAGGGGAATGGACCAGCCGTCCGGGGCTAGGTGGGCCCACCCTGCTCATAGCCCTAGGCTGGCCGAGTGGGCCTCCCTCGGGCAGCGGGTGGGCCTCTCTCCTTTGGGTGGCTTCCCTAATGGGCCCTTTTCCCTCCGGAATTTGGCCCATTAGTGGAAGTTTCCCTCCAAATTCAGTTTAAAATATATGTTTAATATTAATCCCATTAATTAATATAAATACATATTATCAAATCTCATTTGACTTGAAACACCTTTCGATTTACTTCAAACATCTTCGAATCCTTTCAGAATGATTTCGATTCTCTCACGGAACACTTCTTATTTTCTCTTCTCTCTCATCCTGTGATTCCGATGATTCGATAATGATCTCCAAGAATTATCGTACCATTAAGCGTGTTACCCCAATGACCCCTGTGCATTCCACAATGTTTAATGTCGTTTTAACCTTAAACGTCGAGTCCAATTCCCTTTGTTACTTTGATACTGAATTGTTCGGGATCTCATCGGTATCACTATACCTGGTTTAATCTCACCGAGTTGGCCTTTTGTATCTTCCCATCACGCAGGTGAACAAATCCCGCTCTTGATACATAGGCCTCAACTATTCCTCTAGAATACCCAACATACACTGTTATAGTCACCCAGTTACAGTGATGACATTTGATGCAGTCAAAGCAGCCTCAGGTGATAGTGATTAATATGATCTCATGATGAAAGGAGACGGATACTATGTTTCTAACTATTGCAACGATGAACTATGTGACTTGATCGTGTCGCAATACTTATATTGGGTAATGTCCATCATATCATTCTCCAATGAAATGAATCCGTTGTCAACTAGCATGAATGCTCCATTACTAGGAATGATCATCGGTTGCGCAACGAACAAGTGTAAATAGAGGCTACTAGGGACTTGGTCTGTATCATACCACACCTATATGAATGTTTCCACTTGGTACAGTTATAGCATGATATGAAACTATTAAGAACTAATCGAGATATGATAATAAAGTCCATTTCTTATTTGCCTCTAGGGCACATCTCCTTCAGTGTCCCACTTGAACTTGAGTAAAAATAATGTAGCTTTCATTTTCTAGTAATCATAAACCATATCATATATGCGTTTATTGATCATGCTTTCTTATGGAAAACATCATGTCCATGATCTATTTTACTAGATCCATTTGTCTTTTGCAAATCGATAATGTCTTCCTAACTTTGACATTTACACCATTATCTCATAATGTGTCGAAGTATTCGTTTGGCGACAGAGTGAGACTTTGTTTCTACTGTTTGTCATGATGGTCGATCAGTCAATTAGACTTTCACTGTTGTCATGTAAACACACAAACACACATAGAATAAGTCAAACTTCTTTGGCCAAATAACTATACTATCAACTTCAGAAGTAGCCATATACTTCTATATCTATGTAGATCCTTATCAGCAGTGCATAACATGCAACTATGATGCCTAATCTTGCTTCTTGCAATTTAAGCATAAAATTAACATAGAAATCACTTCCAGACATGTTATTATAACTAAGAACTTCTTCTTCTAACCAAAACCTTGGGTCACATTATGCTGAGTATACAACGTGGTTATACGGAAGAACCTATGCCTAAGGCATAGGAGATACAACACATCTCTTTTGTTTATTTGAACCCGTGGTTGTAATACTGATATTAACTCAATATTTCATCTGGATATACAGGTAAGAACTTCTTTCTTACATTGTTCTTCTTCAGAATATTATATAGGATAGTCTAAACATCTCTAGATTAAAAAACAGAAAGTATTTCGACACTAATGTATATTAAACATTTTAATCTATCTTGCTAGATTTCAATGTTTAATAACTTATTCAACTTCATTCATATAATATTTACTAACTTAAATATCATTAATACCAATTACATCATTCATTATATGTCATTCTCATATCTATGAATGTTGTCACGCTCCCATTCAAATATGCATCCATATATGAGATCTAGGGATTTATTGATCTCCCACTCAAAATATGTCGTCTATATATTAAGATTTAGCCAAGCTATTTAGCTCCCACTCAAATGCAGGTCTTCTCGATACTTTGGCACTTCAAAAATTCTTTGATCATTCATCAAATTGAGAATTTCTAGCTATGTAGCACCCCGGGTAAAACCACTACTAGAAAACCGCGTGTTGTTTTAATTTTTGTGCATCATCATTACCGCATGCTCACGCCATCATGCCACATTGCATTTGAGCATCGTCATCATCCTGCATAAGTACGTCTAATACTGTTTTGCAAAAGCCTATTTTTGTTTTCTAGATATCCCCATGTTTTAATTTCAAATCAAACCCCGGCCTTGTTCGGATATTTTGGTTTGTCTAAAAACTATTTATGAAAGGCTTTTAAAATGAAATAGCAATCTATTAAAATAAAATGTTTGTTTGGGAAGGTAGCTGACTGGGCCAGCCCAGCCAGCCACCTACTACCCAGAACCAGTCTAAACCCTAATCCTATCTAATCCTAACCCTAATCCCTACACTCATCACCACCACCCACCTAGGACATGCTACACACACGCACTAGCACGCACGCTGCAGACATCGACCAACACGGTGCAACAACCCACCTACCGAACGTGCTCACCTGGTCCCACCACATCCACCTGGCTTGTTCGATTCCCATCCCCGACGCGGACCCTGTCTCCTTCCCTGTGGAGCCACGAACCCCATCGACATTTGTCGCCATCGCCCTCTCTACGTCCCTCTGTGCGCTGACACCCTCCTCTCTGGTTTTGAGTGGCGCCGCCATCGGCCGCGCGTCCCCAGCACCACCGCCCGTGAAGCTGCCACCATGATCCTCTCCTCATCTAAGCTCGTCCGCCTGAGAGCTCCCTCGTCACCGCGTGGGCCCTTCCCGCGCCTCCCTGTTGTCGAGCGCGGGCCGTCAGCATGCTCCGCCGCACCCGCGACCTCCTCCCCGAGGCGGAGCCCCGTCCCGTGCTCCTCGTCGCCCCGTCGCAAGCTCAGTCACCGCCGTGGCCTGCGAGACCCCACACGGGCCATTCGGCCTTGAAGGACGTTGACCGCCTCGCTAGCTCAGCTCGAGCTCTGACCTCCTCTTCTCGGCCAAGCCCGGAAAATCGCCGCCGACAACAACACCTTCCTCTACCGCCATCAGCCGTCATGCCTCATCATCCCACCCACTGCACCCCGTGCAAGTACCGTTCGTCTCCATCCTCTGCCTCCTTCCCCTATCGACCGGTCCTGTTCCAGGAGCCTCCCCATCCTCTGTTCTGCGACCGCCGCCTCGCGTCATGGTCGCCCCTAATTGACGTACCTTGCAGGTGGTTTCCGTATTTGCCCTTACAGTCAATGCCCGGGCTCCTAGAAGGTTTTTGAGAAAATGTCTATTCAGGACATGTTCACTCACAGCATTTTATCTTTGTGTCTTGCACTCGCGTTTTGATGGTGTGTTGTACCGAAGATGGCTCAGCGGTCCTCCAAGATGTGTCCGGATGATGTACGCGTATGGTGTGGCGGTGTGAATGATGACCGTGTTAAGTTGCGCGATGCCACCCGAAGAGTACCGAAGCGCGTGAAGATCTTTTTTCCCAATTTTTGCCAAGATCCTCCGAAGACTACCGACACCGGAACTAAGTACACCTTCTCTAATTGCATTTGGAAACCTCCAAGGTCTTCTTCCCAGAACCATCAAGAACTCCTGCATGGATCGAAGACCAAACACGAAGATCGATCCCGGACTGAAGACCGAACCCCTCGGAGACCAAGATCTACAATACGAGATGTGTAACCCCTTCCTGAGCCACTATTTTTATAAATGAAATACAATCTTGTTGCAAATTAGATTGTCCATGACTACATCCATGTTTGGTGGTTTGGGGGTATTTGGTCCGCTTACCTAATAATTAAATATGAAGACCATATGCAGGCAGATCTAGCCTTATACTGCCTTCATTTAAATTGTGTAGCTAATTGGTGACATATTTTTCCTTGCTAAGACAACATTTAAATTGCGGGGTAGTTAAACAACATGAACCTCCTAATTAAATGTTGGGACTCCGGTTCCGTTTAATATTGCCTAATTGCATCACATCTTTGCCATGTCATGCATCATATCATGAACATGCCTGATCTTCTACCGTAGTATTAAATAGTGCATTTGGTGTTTCTTTTAGTGCTTTCGTCTTCACGGATTAGGCCAAAAAATTGATGCAAGTGTCAATAAGTTCTTCGGATAATGTATCTCCGACAGTGTTTCCCAGGCGAGCATTCTCCCTCTTTCTACCTATTTTGCGTTTATAGTCTTTAATTCCTCCTATTGATCTATTGCTATCCTTGTTACGATGCTTTAGTTTCCGTTCACCATTTATATTCCCTGCAGCCTCTATATTGCCTTGGACACATCCTATTGCCTGTTGTTTGATAGACAGTCGGCCTTGCGAGTCGTAGTTGCTTCCTCAGGTGTTGCTTTGTGTTGTCGATGATCCATCGTTGTTGGGAGGTTGGCACATGTTTAATGTTGGAGATGATCATGATTTTAATTTCAACCTGATAATTAAAATGCTGGGAATAGATATAACTCGTGTAGAGGCACGAGTGGGCAATAGCTAATATTTGGTTTTTAACCGCTCACTTGTGTCCCGTAAGCCCCGACTACTTGATACCTATTCCTTGACCATCGCACTATACGCATGTGGAACCATGAATCCCCTTAGCCAGAGCTTGATTCATTTCTTATTTCCAGGGGCCACAAACTAGTTTGGGGCTTTATTACTATCCTGTACTTATGCCATGCTTTATTGCTTTATTTATGATTGTGCGTGGAGCACCTATACTATTTAGGAAATGTGGAGTGTTTTCGCGGTATCGACAAGCCCAGTCACACTTTTGGGTTCCCAGTCGTTTTCATCCATTGGCGCAAACCTTGGGTCTGTCTCGGAGCCGGCCAACTTCGTTACGGGTAGCTTAATGGGGTGGCCCCTGAAATATTTTATGAATCTTGTGATTGCTTTGTCGTGAAAGCCTCGTTGGGTTCTTATTTGGTTTTTCTGAGGTTGATCGTGCGTGTGTTGCTATTTGTGCACCCATGCAGGGTAAATCTTTCTAAAAGCCATGTCCACAGTTATGGACGACTTGGAGCATAGTATCTCGATCATAGACAACTATAACTAAAGTAATGCTATAAATGGGATTTTGACATGTCTAGTAATCAGTTCCACTACAATGGAATGAGTAAATAAAAGTGCCAAGAACTGCTAGCTTTGGGATATCTCCACCAAATTGTATCTGACTAGTTAGTACTGCAACTACACCATAATAGTTAACTAAAACTGCCTACTGCTTATGATATCAAGATGACTCATGCTATCTATATCTGACTAGTAAGTGATGCAACTATAATGGAATGAATAAAATTTCCAACTGTGTGAGTTTCCTCGGTATGACTTTTTTGTTTGGTCAAGAAGGGAAATACCAGGATGGGTATGTTTCATGTTAGTATCAGGTTGGTCCCGCATAGGACTTTCTTACCTCTCTCTAATAGCCGACAGTTGTATCGAGTCTCTATAGGTTGTTTAGTGCATGCTTTGCTGCCACTTCAGCCCACCATAGCTATGTAGGCGAGAGCCGCCGAATTCTAGACTCGTCGTGTACTGGCCTTAGTACTGACCACTCCCTTGTTTTCCTTTGCCCTTTGTCTGCACTCCTTTTGTTTGATAGGTATAAGTTCGACGTCATTAGCAGGGTTACCCTTCTGGCTTGGCCTGGGTAGGGTTATGGTCGTCATTGGTTATTCTTCAGGGCTCTTAGCCCCATTTGCATTCTATCCGTACTCGGATGTTGTATCGTTTTCAGGGTGATTTGGGTCTTTGTACTGTATATTTGTATTCTTGACTACTAGAGTCGTTGTTGTATATATATGTTTTTGTGGGTTCCATCGTGGACTATTGTGTAATGTTATTCCTTCGTTTTCCACCCGCACGCAAGTGCTTGGTGGGCATCTTTGGATCGTTTCTATGCGGGTTTGGCGGGAATCGCTAAAAACTACATAGGGCCAATTTGAGGGTGTTACAAAGTGGTATCAGAGCTCAGAAGTTGCGATACCCCACTAGTCCAGCCTGTAGGATAACCTAGCTAACGAAGGAAATAGAGTGTCAAAACTATTTTGCAAAATTTGTTGGATAGATCCGAGTAGGTCTGTTTTTACTCCTTACCCCTATGCTATTCTCCTCTTACCTTGGCATGGTTTGAATCCACCCTTATCTTTTCTTTGAGTCAAGAAATTATCGTGGTTGGGTTCCTGTTGTACCTTTAGGGTTTCGCTTCCTTCCTCTTGTAACGGCGCTTCTACATCCGGTATTCATGCTATCTGGTGAATCTTTCATCTGTTGTACCTTTCAGTGGACCAAAATTCACTAAATTATGTCTTTGTATCTTCTGGTGTTTTTCCGACATGAAGATAGCTTCTACGACATATCCGATGAAAAGACTGCATCACTCCTTTGTTTTCCAAGTGCTGTTTGTCAAGATCTTCAGTCTGAATTACGAGAGTTGGTTGCATGATTCTTCTATTCGTTTATAGAGTAATGCTTTGAGTGCGGGATGGAGTCACAACCATACCACTACTCTTATCATTCACTTTTGTACATTGATTGGTGGATCGATGAAATTTCACTCGTTCCACGGAAGTTAGAGGTGGCCTTACCTTTTGAGACCTTTACCTTCGTCATTTGTTTCCCCATAGTGCTCTCTCAACGAACGTGAGCAATGACCATTGTTGATGGTGTAGCCCAATTCAAGATAGAGGAACAATCTTTGTTAGTGGTGTCGCAAGGATCTACACAAAGCGAGAAGATTCAAATCATCGGCCTTCTTCCCCGTACCATGAGGAGGATCTCGAGGGTGAGATCCATTGTTAGTGGTGTTGAATTGTAGCACCCCGGGTAAAACCACTACTAGAAAATCGCGTGTTGTTTTAATTTTTGTGCATCATCATGACCGCATGCTCATGTCATAAGGCTACAGTGCATTTGAGCATCGTCACCATCCTGCATATGTTTGTCTAAAACTGTTCTGCAAAAGCCTATTTTTATTTTCTAGGTATCCCCATGTTTTAATTTCAAATCAAACCCCAACCTTGTTCGGATATTTTGTTTTGTCTAAAAACTATTTACGAAAGGATTTTAAAATGAAATAACAATATAATAAAATAAAATGTTTGTTTAGGGAGGCAGCTGACTAGGCCCACCCAGCCAGCCACCTACTACCCAGAACCAGTCTAAACCCTAATCCTATCTAGTCCTAACCCTAATCCATACACCCGTTGTCGCCACCCATCTGGGACACGCTACACGCACACACTAGCACACACGCTGCAACAACCAACCAACACGGTGTAGCAACCCACCTACCGCACGGGCTCACCCGGTCCCACCATGTCCACCTCGCATGTTCGATCCCCATCCCCGACACGGACCCTGTCTCCTTCCCCGTGGAGCCACCAACCCCATTGACCTCTATTGCCCTCGCCTTCTCTGCCTCCCTCTGTGCACCGGCACCCTCCTCTCTAGCCCCGATTGGCACCGCCACCGGCTGCGCGTCCCCAGCGCCGCCGCCACGACCCTCTCCTCATCCAAGCTCGTCCGCCTCAGATCTCCCTCGTCGCAGCGCTGGTCCTCGCCGCACCTCCCTATCATCGACCGCCAGCCATCAGCACACTTCGTCGCACCCATGACCTCCTCCCCGAGGCGGAGCCCCGTCGTGGGCTCCTCATCTCCCTCTCGCAAGATCAGTCACCGCCGCGGCCTGCGAGACCGCACCTGAGCCATTCGGCCTTGAAGGACATTGAATGCCTCGCCGGCTCAACTCGATCTCCGACCTCCTCTTCTCTGCCAAGCCCGGCACATCGCCGCCGGCAGCACCACCTTCCTCTGCCGCCATCGGCGGCACGCCCCATCGCCCCGCCCGCTAGACCCTGCGCAAGTACCGGTCGTCTCCATCCTCTGTCTCCGTCCCCCATCGACCGGTCCTGTTCCAGGAGCCTCCCTGTCCTTTGTTCTGCGACCGCCGCCTCCCTTCGTGGTCGCCCCTAATTGACGTACCTTGCAGATGGTTTCCGTCTTTGCCCTTGCAGTCAACGCCCGGGATCCCAGAAGGTTTTTGAGAAAATGCCTATTCAGGACTTGGTCACTCACAACATTTTATCTCTATGTCTCGCACTCGCGTTTTGATTGTGTGTTGTAACGAAGATGGCTTAGTGGTCCTCCAAGGTGTGTCTCAGATGATGTACGCGTGTGGTGTGGCATGAACGACGACCGTGTGAAGTTGTGTGATGCCACCCGAAGAGTACCGAAGCGCGCGAAGATCTTTGTTCCCAATTTTCGCCAAGATCCTCTGAAGACTACTGACACCAGAACTAAGTACACCTTCTCTAATTGAAGTCAGAAACCTCCAAGGTCTTCTTCCCGGAACCGTCAAGCACTCCTACACAGATTGAAGACAAAACATGAAGACCGAACCCCTCGAAGACTAAGATCTGCGATCCGAGATGTGTGACCCCTTCCTGAGCCCCTATTTTTATAAATGAAATACAAACTTGTTGCATATTTAAGTGTTCATGACTGCATCCATGTTTGGTGGTTTGGGGGTATTTGGTCTGCTCTTAAATATGGAGACCATATGTGGGCAGATCTGGCCTTATATTGCCTTCATTTAAAATTGTGTAGCGAATCAGTGACATATTTTGCCTTGTTAATACAAAATTTAAATTGCGGGGTAGTTAAACAACATGAACCTCCTAATTAATTGTCAGGACTCCGGTTCCGTTTAATATTGCCTAATTGCATCGCATCTTTGCCATGTCATGCATCATATCATGAACATGCCCGATCTTCTGCCGTAGTATTAAATAGTGCATTTGGTGTTTCTTTTAGTCCTTTGCTTCTTCACGGACTAGGCCAATGAGTTGATGTGAGTGTACAAGTTCTTCGGATAATGTATCTCCGGCAGTGTTTCCCAGGCGAGCATTCTCCCTCTTTCTACCTATTTTGCATTTACAGTCTTTACTTCCTCCTGTTGATCTATTGCTATCCTTGTTACGATGCTTTAGTTTCTGTGCACCATTTATATTCCCTACAACCTCTATATTGCCTTGGACACATCCTATTGTTTGTTGTTTGATAGATAGTTGGCCTTGCAAGTCATATTTGCTTGCTCAGGTGCTAGTTTGTGTCATTGATGATTCATCGTTGTTGCAACGTTGGCACATGTTTAGTGTTGGAGATGATCATGACTTTAATTTCACCCAGATAATCAAAATGCTAGGAATAGATATAACTCATACAGAGGCACGAGTGGGCAATAGCTAATATTTGGTTTTTAACCGCTCACTTGTGTCCCGTAGGCCCCGAGTACTTGATTCATGTTCCTTGACTATTGCACTATCCGCATGTGGGACCATGAATCCCCTTAGCCAGAGCTTGATTCATTCCTTATTTCTAGGGGCCACAAACTAGTTTGGGGATTTATTACTATCATGTACTTATGCCATGCTTTATTGCTTTATTTACGATTGGGCGTGGAGCACCTGTACTATTTAGGAATTGTGGAGTGTTTTCGCGATATCGATAAGCCCAATCACACTTTCCGGTTCCCAATCGTTTACATCCATTGGCGCAAACCTTGGGTCCGTCTCGGAGCCGGCCAACTTCGTTGCGGGTAGCTTAATGGGGTGGCCCCTGAAATATTTTATGAATCTTGTGATTGCTTTGTCATGAAAGCCTTGTTGGATTTTTATTTGGTTTTTCCGAGGTTGATCGTGCGTGTGTTGCTATTTGTGCACCCCTGTATGGTAAATCTTTCTGAAAGCAATTTTCGCGGTTATGGACAACTTGGATCACAGTATCTTGATCATAGACAACTATAACTAAAGTAATGCTATAAATGGGATTTTGACATGTCTAGTAATCAGTTTCACTACAATGAAATGAGTAAATAAAAGTGTCAACAACTGCTGGATTTGGGATATCTCCGGCTAATTGCATCTGACTAGTAAGTACTAGAACTATAATGGAATGGTTAACTAAAACTGCCCACTGCTTATGATATCAGGATGACTCATGCTATCTATATCTGACTAGTAAGTGCTGCAACTATAATGGAATGAATAAAATTGCCAACTATGTGAGTTTCCTCGGTATGACTTCTTCGTTTGGTAACGAGGGGAATACCAGGATGGGTATGTTTGGTGTTAGTATCAGGTTGGTGTCGCATAGGTCTTTCTTACCTCTCTGTAATAGCCGATAGTTGTATCGAGTCTCTATACGTTGTTTAGTGCATGCTTTGCTGCCGCTTCAGTCCACCATACATGTGTAGGCGAGAGCCACCGAATTCTAGACTCACCTTGTACTGGCCTCAGTACTGACCGCTCCCTTTTTTCCTTTGCCATTTGTCAGCACCCCTTTTGTTTGACAGGTATAAGTCGACGTCGTTAGTAGGCTTACCCTTCTGGCTTGGCCTGGGCAGGGTTATGGACGCCATTGGTTATTCTTCAGGGCTCTTAACCCCATCTGCATCTTATTCATACTCGAATGTTGTATCGTTTTCAGGATGATTTGGATCTTTGTACTGTATATCTGCATTCTTGACTCCTGGAGTTGTTGTTGTATATATATGTTTCTGTGGGTTCCATCATGGACTATTGTGTAATGTTATTACTTTGTTTTCCAGCTGCACGCAAGTGCTTGGTGGGCATCTTTGAATCATTTCTATGCGGGTTTGGTGGGAATCGCTAAAACTTCCATAGGGCCTATTCGAGGGTGTTACAAGCTACGAGGTAGTAGCATCCATATGGTTTGGCAAAACCTACTTCTTGTATCAATAAAAATCGAATCTTCAATCTTATCATTGAAGAACACATAGTTTCGACAACCTTCTACCACCAATTATCAAATCGGAGTAATTGTTGGTGCAAATCCAATAGTCTTAAAGAATCTCTACACATTGTAGTTAATCCTTTGAATTTGTCCAAACATACTTTGTGACAAATCGAGCTTTTCAAGTCTTTTTTTAAGTTTCATTTCTTCCTTATGACTTTGCAATCATTTGGAATGATTAAATAAACATCTTTACTTAATAGGATCAAGTAACATGTTGCTTTTCAATCTTAAATGTAACTTAATATAGGATTTTTTAACTCCTAGTCATTTATCGTACTTAGGTTCATCACGCTTCTTAGACTGTGTAGGTATGTCTTGTTCCATTAGCATGATAAGTGAATCAATAATATAATTTCGTAAACTTGCAAAATATTTTCTTGAATCCTACTTTCTTTAGTAAAAGTATTAGCTGAAACGTCATGATCATTATCATTAGTTTCTCCTCTGTTTGTAGAGTTTGCTCTCCAGAATAAATTCTGCCACGTCACTCGACAATTTGGATGTAAGGTCAAATACCTTGTGTTGGACTTTCACTTTATTCCACCATCATCTTCATCAAGAAACTGCTTCTTGAGAGAATACAATACCTCGGACAACAGGAGGTTTGCCCTTTTGGTTCTAGTTGTGGAAGATGTCTTCATAGTTGCCTAGGAATACACTACAAAGATTTATTTATTCACCATGACTTTGAATTATCGAAATCTCTAGAAACTTGAACATGCCATAACTCTTATGGTGTTGTTTTCACGAATCTTTAGATGTTCCTTATATTTGAAATTGATATTTTCTATTTTATCTTTAACTTAAACGATAATTGTAAATTGGTAAGATATAATTTGGGACCATATGTATCTAATACAATATGATTATGATGTTTAGAAATTTCAATACACTTTGAACTGTCCAATCATCATAATTTGTGGAACATATTCACAAGTCCTTCATGTGAACATTTAACTTAAATACTTAGTCATAACGATCAAAATCATATAGACTTTTTATTCCTATTAATTTATTACCCTTCTTGATTCTGAAAACATTTGAACAAGTCAAATAGTTTCAGACTTATGCTTCATTAAGTAAATACACATATTCACTTAAACCCACAATGAAGTTTATGAAATAATAATTTCCACTATTTTTAATGAAATGAAATACATCATTATGTATGGTATTCAACAGTTCTTTGCATATAATCGTTTTACCAGAATGAAGAGTTTTAGTCAGTTTGCGCAATAAGGCATGGTTTTACACAAGTTAAAAGATCAAATATCTAAATACTTTATTTTCATCAGAATGAAAAAATTACATGCATTGGAAACAAACATGACTTAAACAATAGTGTCATTCAAAATGATGTCATTATTAAACTTTGGATATCGTTCAACATTCTAATTCTTTATAAATGCTTAAACTATAATGATTAAGATAATGATGAGAATAACTCATTCAAAATCGTAATGTGACCATAAAAGATATTATTCATAATAGTGGTACAACTGGATTGTCTCTCACTTATATGAATAACAACCTCGCAAGATGCAAGGAACACTATTAATGTCACAAAATACAACGAATACATACTTTATTCAAATCCACTAATCCAAATGACAAATATTGAGGGAAGGAGTGATGTTGGCCATCAATTATTTTGATTTACATCATCATACCATGTCCCTTCAGTTCTTTTGGAAATTCTCAAGAAGATAATCCTTCTTTTTCATAAAACAGGACAAGTATGAAATACTTGTAAACTGCAACGAGTATTTGCAACAATAACATTTATAATTTGTATATCCAATATATACTTTCTTCATCCATGACATCTACCGCGATCAAGCCTATTTAGAGTTCTCAACTCTGCCAAAACTCATGAACGGTGACCGATTCATCTCTCATCATATATCCCCTGATGACGTCTTTGTAGCTGGGAGGAAGCGAGTGCTACACCTCAATCTATCGCAAATTGTATGTGGAGCGTTCATGATGCTCACGCATGATCACTAGGTGATTCTCCATGCTTCGTTTTTATTCCATCTTGTTTGGAAGGAAACTCATACAACGACTCATACTTAATGAGCCTGACTTGCGATGGGTTCCTTCTTCATCGACCAAGTGTTAGTGTAAAAGAAACATTGTCGCAACCTATCCTTCATTGAATGCAGAGCGGCTTCATTAGACGGTAATGGAGAAACCACAAAACTTTGCGGAGTCACTGGAATATATCCTAATGTTTCTTGTATAAAGAAGATAAGATCATCTATTTTGAGGATATCCCTTAGGCGTGGGTATCAATCTATGAAGTTTCACCCTTCTAAAATTTAACATCAAGCAAGAAAATCCCCATGGTTGCAAAGAACCCCAATGGGATAGGCCAAGATCTACAAGGACATTTGCAAAGATATATAGACTAAGTTCATAATACAAGTTCAATCAAATTGAGTTCCCACTAAAATTTTCATCCCTTGGACGATTTTAGTGATCACACGATGCCTTTACACTATATCATCCCCAATCATCATGGCCTGACTCGTGATCGATCTTTTGATCTCTTTTGTTCTAAGGCCATGTCTTTACATGCTAGGCTCGCCAATTCAACCTTAGTACATTGAGAGTGCATACATGGATTACACCCACTATATGACAACTCCAAGATGTCTAGCACCCAATCGACATGGCCTGCTTCATAACGACGAACTTCCTTGTTGGGTGATGACCCACAAGTATAGGGGGTGTATCACAGTATTTTCGAGGGAAGTGAAACCCAATTTATTGATTCGACACAAGGGGAGCCAAAGAATATTTCTCAGCCTTAACAACTGAGTTGTCAATTCAGCTGCACCTGGAAACAATCTTGCTCACAGTAGTTTATCAGTAGCAACAGTTTTGTAGTAGGAATAGTAAAGTAACAGCAGTAGCAAAGCAAAGACAGTAGTAACAAAAGTAGTAAACAATGGGATTCGAGTGCGGTAGGCATAGGGATGGATGGACAGGCATTGAATGGACAAGACAATTCACATAGCAATCTGAACATAGGGCAATTGCAGATAAATAAGATAAAGCACCCAAGTACTAGACAATCCTAGGCATGTGTTCCATATATAGTCATACGAGCTCGCAATGAGAACTTGCACAACATCTTTTGTCCTGCTAGCCCGTTTGCAGCGGGGCCTCTAAGGAACTCCTGACAATTAAGGTGCTCCTTTTAATAGAGCACCAGAGCAAAGCATTAATACTCCGTGAACACATGTGATCCTCACATCAAAGCCTTTCCCTTCCGGTTATCCTGATTTCTGTCACTTCAGGGCCATAGGTTCCGGACAACAACGTGTGTAAACAACTTGTAGATAAGACCAGAAACAATACCATCATAATGAATCAATAATAAGTTCAGATCTGACATCTTGGCACTCGGGCCCTAGTGACAAGCTTTAAGCACAACAAGTTGCAACAAAGTCATAAAGCGATATAAAAGATACTAGGCACCATGCCCTCACAATCTGATGCCATTACATGAACAATGTTATCCAATCCCTACCATCCCCATAGCCTACAACGGGGGATTACTCACTCATAGATGGGGGACACATTGATGGTCGATGGAGATGATGGTGGAGGTCGATGGAGATGGCTCCGGGGGCACTTCCCCGTCCCGACAGGGTGCCGAAACAGAGACTTTCTATCTCCCGAATCTCCCCTTCGGTGCCAGCGGTGCAGCGGAACTTTTCGTGGAAAAACATCGAACCCCCCGAAGCTTTTAGGTCAGAAGGCTTCTTATAGGTGAAGAGGGAGACCGAGGGGGTGCCTGGGGCCATCGCACCATGCCCTGGCGTGGCTAGGCCCAGCCCGCGCCTCGGGGTGGTGTGGCCAGCCCTTGCCCCTCCTCCGTCTCGTATTCTGGCTCCATGAGTCTTCTGCAAAAATAGGCACTTTGGCTTTTGTCCCGTCCAATTCTGAGAATATTCATTTTCTGACTTTCCTGGAACCAAAAACAGCAGAAAACAGGCAGCTGGCACTGTGGCTCTTGTTAATAGGTTAGTCCAAGAAATAATATGAAAAGTACTCCAAAGTGTGAACAAAACACAAGAAAGTGGATAAAACCAAGCATGGAGCATCAACAATTATAGATACATTTGCAATGTATCAACATCCCCAAGCTTAACTCCTGCTCGTCCTCGAGTAGGTAAGTGATAAAAAGAAAGAATAATTTTTGAGGTGACATGCACCATCAAAGACAAAGCTGGGATCATAGTACTTCAATCATAACATGAAGACAAAGTTCTAGCAATAAGCAAAGAAACTATGATGAAACATGAAAAGGCACAAACAAAAGATTCATGAATATCAATGCTTTGCAAGTTTGTTTCACATAAAGAAAACATAGCATAATAGTATTCAGCTTGTCCCTCATGGAGTAGCAAACATAAATGCATAGGGCACCTTTAAAGTTTACAAGAGTGACTAGATACAAATAGTTTAAAACAAGAAATATCAAGGTATGCATCAATCAACAAGTCTTGGGACAATGCACATAGAACAAAGAATGGCCACTATGCTCTCAAGTAAGTGCTCATAGAATGTGTGGAGACTCAACAAGGAAATGAAAAGGTTTTGAATAGTTTGAAAGGCTTCCAAATGCTGAAAGTATGGTACTCATTAGCTTTGAGCTCTCATTGCCCCTATCATAAGCATATTTAATGTGGTTAAGGTGAAAGTGAGGTCCAATCTGAGTTATATGCTTGATAGACTATAAACTGAAAATCCCAAGTCCCTTGAGTACGAGGGCCACTCCTCATGCTACTCAACTTTAGTTACCGGTAAGTTCTTGTCATCGTAAGTATGTGTGTATCATTGAGAACCGCCAACGGGGTACCCCTTGCCCGATGATACGGAAGAATCCCCATATCAAAATGACAAGGCAAGCAGACAATGAGTATCCCAGCAATCTTCTTATTTATCATGGTAAAATGTTGCTTTTTCTCTCTTTCCTCTTTTCATAAAACTCTTTTTTTCTTTTTCTCAATAGCTATCTCTCTCTTTTTTTATAAGAAGAATGCTTCATAGATATCATTATGGTTACGCTATAGGTTTCCACCATGTCAGCATGGATTAGACCAGCGGCCCAGGCGTTTCTCTAACACACATACATAACTCTATGGACTTACAAGCTCCCCTTTTATTTCACACCGACGACATCCGCAAAGAAAAGAGCAAGGTATCAACTGGGTATATATTTACAAGTGTTGAAAGCGTTCCCCGTGACAGCACGGTTTTGCTAATCCCCAGCCTATAATTAGCAAGCATATAACTTTCATGGAGAGTTCACAATGGTTCAGGTTTATTAAGTGCAGGAAATAAAGTGTACCATCAAGTTCGTGAGAGCTTTACTAACTAAGTTTCTCATAACAACCAAACATTTTATTCGGAAGAAAACAAGGCATATTGAATATGCACGGAAGTAGCAAATTATGCTAATAGGTAGGTATGGTGGACACTTTGGCAATATTTGGTTTAAGGGAGTTGGAAACATGAGTAAAACACTCAGTGGAAGTGAAGGCTAGCAATAGTAAGGGAGCAACAAACGAGAGAGCAATAGCTATCATTATCATGCTTGCAACAAAACAGGACTACTTATGGCATGAAAGTGATTCAGGATCCTCAAGGCAAAATAATTCATCAAGGCTTAACTGATTATTACAGTCATGAGCATGCGTGAGCATGTGCCAAGTCAATCAAATGAAACATTCAGAGAAGGATACCACGGTGTCATACCAATTTATGGATAGAGTAATGCAAGCAAACATTCATGAGACATGCTACAAACTATTAGCGAGCTGGAGCTAATCAAAAGAAAGCAAGATCTATTAAGCATCCAAAGAAAACATACACTCTACACGAACGGACTAAGCATGCCCATAGTGATGAGTATATGTACAAAAATGAAAACAAATAGAGTTTGTTACCAGCCTCTTACCACGCCTCAAATTGTCATTAATCCTCATTATTGCTCTTCACTTGTGTGGCTTGAATAATATTATGAAACCAATATTCCACTGAGAACTGCCGAACCCTGTAGCAAACTCGCAAAAACCAAAGAAGAACGACAAATATTTTTGGTGTTTTCGATTTTTAAACAAGAACTAAAAAGGGAAAAAAGCAAAATCCTTTTGGATTTTTAGAATAGTTCAAACAAAGCAAAAAGAAGAGGCTAACCAAAGAGAAAAAACAAAAATATTTTTGGTCTTATTGTGTTTTTAGAAAGCAAAAGCAAAGAAGAACGAAGACTAAAAAGAAAAGGAAAACATGAATATACAAAGTACCGACGCAACATGATATGGAGATGAGTGCGGTGTCGGCGTACCTCCCCCCAAGCTTAGGCTTTTGGCCTAAGTGGGTATCAATCCCAAGCTAGCCAGGATGAAGTGTCACCGGGGTATGACGAGGAGGTACCCTCGTCCTGGTGCGAGCTCGAGTACGCCCCTCTGTAATGTGCGGAGTAATCATAGGAGGGCACATCCTCCTAGTGCTGCTCGTGGAAACCCAACAAGCGAAGCTGCTCGTCCACCTCCTCCTTGGAGCACGACCACGGTCTCCTGTCAACACTAAACAAAGCAGGCTGTGGCAAAAGGATCTCCCTTTCATCCCCGTCAGTGAAAAGCATCCTATATACTGGATTGTTCAAATCAGAGGTAGTAGTGACAAAGTGATGAGTTTTCATGGCAACAAGGTCAAGCCTCTGTGGTGCTAGCATAGCATCATCGGGATCCACTGAAACACCTAATGCATTGACTACACGCTAGGCAATGATGCCCCCATAGATAGGCCCCCTAGCAGCTAGGCGGCGACCAATAAGCGAGCCAAGATTGTACCGAGTATCATTGTTAAGCGCAGCAGCAAGGAATGCTAAATGATAGTTGGAGATGTTACTAGTGTTCTCCCTACCCAAAACACTAGTGGCAAGATAATATGCAAAGTATCTAAGAGCAGGGAGTTGCATATTTCTTATCTTTCCTGCTGCGCCACGCGGTCATCATCATTGTACACCCCTCGGTATAGCTCTAGCAAATCAGCGGGTCGCCCTTGAATTTTCTTCACGGTCCCTGTCATACGTACACCTACAGTACTACAAAATCTCTCCAAAGGCATGGTGAAAGGCATGTCATAGATTTTAAAAGAGACAGTAGAATGATAGGGTGTGTTAGTAAATGAGAAGCTCTCCACAAAAGTTTTGGTGAGCATAGCGTATTGTGCACTCTCATCTTGCATATAAGAGGTCAAACCAACCCTCTCAATCAGTAGCAAGAAATCATCAAGAATACCTGCAGCTTGCAAGAAAGTAAAACAAGGAAAAGAGGACGGGTGAGCATCTCCATCATCCCTTTCACTGCCAATGCGTGTTGCAATGAGGTCTTCATTGTATGATGGCCTAGCTTGAGAGGCTGTTCTTGAGGGCCTCGACCTCCTAGGTGCATCACTCTCAAATATCTCTCCAAAAGTATGATTGTTCATGCTTGGTATTCTGAAATTTAAACACATATTAAACAAGTGATTGCAAAGTAAATCTGATGAAGCATTCTACTCATAGGGACTTGCAAGAGGCCTAAACATGCATCAAAGCTATATCTCTAAGCATCAAACAAGCTTACAAGCTCTCATAACCAGTCACCTACAGCAGCAAAATACTCAACATATAATCCATTAAACACAAATCTACTTGGACAAGGGGAGGAGTCACATACCAAGGAACAATTGCTCCAAATTTCAGCAAGAAAGATGGGCTGAGCAAAGAGATCGAAGAAATCGAGAGCAGGCACAGAAAGAAGAAAATTTTGAGCTATGAACTGGAGCTTACTCGGGAGAGAGAAGAAAGTGGCAGGTGAGAGAAGTAGTGGGGGGCCAGGGGTGGCCCACACTAGGGCATGGCGCCACCCAGTGAAGGACGCGCTACCACATGGTGTGCCTTCCTGGTGGGCCCCCCTGGTACCTACCAGGTACCCCCTCTGTCCCTTTTTTCACGTAAAAATTTAATATGAATTTTCTGGAATTTTTCGAGACACTTTATTTTTGGGCATTTTTCAGAAATAGAAGAATGATTTTTTTGACAGACAGAATTGTTTTTTCTTTTTGAAACATGATGCAACGACAAAACAAGGCTAGAACTACAGAAGTTCTAACATGCAAGCAACTAACAACACAAAGAAAACTAAATGAAAGCAAGAACTAAAATGCAAAGGATAGAAATAAACGGAGATAATCATAATGAAAACATTGTTTTGTTCAATGGAATCCTTTTGTTAGCAAGGTTGATCAAGTCTTGCTACCAAAACAATTGCATATGAGACAAAAATTTGTACTCCACTAATGATTATGTTACCTTAACCTTGATAGCAATGGTCCCAATCATAATAGTTTCAAATTTTTCTCTTGGTATGGGACAATATATTTCTCCAACTTGAATGCCTTCAACATGTTCAATTGAATTCAAGCCATAAGTCCTTTCAATCTTCTTGGAGAAATAGATAGTATGCTCCTTGTCATTAACATTGAAGGTCACCTTTCCTTGATTACAATTAATAACAGCTCCTGCAGTATTAAGAAAAGGTCTCCCAAGAATAATAGACATATTATCATCTTCAGGCATTTCAAGCACAACAAAATCAGTTAATATCAAGAAATTATGAGCCACCTGAACAGGTACATCCTCACATATACCCACAGGAATAGTGGTAGATTTATCAGCCATTTGCAAAGATATATCAGTTGGTATCAATTTTTCAAGTTTAAGCCTCTTATAGAGAGAAAAAGGCATAACACTAACTCCAGCTCCCAAATCACACAAAGTAGTTCTAACATAACTGTTCTTAATAGAGCAAGGGATAGTTGGAATCCCTAGGTCTCCATGTTTCTTAGGAACCTTACCATTCAAAGAATAATTAGCAAGCAAAGTAGATATTTCTTCATTAGGGATCTTCCTTTTATTCCAAACAATATCCTTCATATACTTTGAGTAAGGAGGAAATTTAATAGCACCAGTCAAAGGAATTTGCAAGAATAAAGGCTTCATCCACTCACAAAACTTATTATAGTGTTCATCTTCCTTTGGCTTGTGTTTCTTATCAGGGAAAGGCATAGGTTTTTGGACCCAAGGTTCTCTTTAACTACCATGTTTCTTAGCAATAAAATCTTCTTTAGTGTATTTAGTAGTCTTAGTGTGGTTTTCAGGTTCTTCTTCAAATTTTTCTTCATTAGGCACTTCATTTTCTTCATTACCACTTTCAGTTTCAGCATCAGAGATAGATATACTATTAGGATCTATAGCAGGTTCAGAGGGTTCTACAACAGTTTTATGTTTCTTTTTCCTTTTCTTACGAGTAGAACCACTATTTTCAGCTTGTTGAGAATCCTGCTCAATTATTTTGGGATGCCCCTCAGGATATAGAGGATCCTGGGTGGCAGCACCACTTCTAGTTCTAATTTCATAAGCATGTTTTTCTTTAGCAGCATTAACTAGCAAGTCGTTTTGCACTTTAACGAGTTGATCTATTTGAGTTTGAACCATTTGAAAGTGTTTAACAATCATTTTAACATCATTGGAGGTTCTTTCCACAATATCATTCAACTCAACAATAGCTCTAGTGTTTTCCATAAGATGATTTTGCACCCTTTTATTAAAGTTATCTTGCTTAACAATAAAGATATCAAATTCTTCTAAGCATTGATCAGGAGGTTTCAAATAAGGGATATCACCTTCATCAAAGTGTTGGATAGAGTGTACCTCAATAGTGGATGAGTAGGGAATAGGCTTACATATTCTTCTATAGGAGGTAAATTCTTAACATCTGCAGCTTTAATTCCCTTCTCCTTAAGACATTTCTTAGCTTCCTTCATCACTTCATCATTTAATTCAATAACTCCCCACTTCTTTGATGTTGGAATAGGCACAGGAATAACTAGTTCAGGTACAATTACTTTAGGTGTAACTTGTTTAGGAGGAGTCCAATCTTCATAATTCTTGCTTATTTTGGCCATTAATTCCTCAGCTTCCTTTGGAGTCCTATTCCTGAAAACACAATCAGCACAACTATCTAGGTATGTCCTAGATTCCTTGGTTACTCCATTATAAAATATATCAAGAAGCTCATTCTTCGGTAATGGACTTCCAGCCTGTGCATGAATCAAAGCGCAAAACCTTGCCCAAGATTCGGGCAATACCTCTTTTTCTCCCTGTTTAAAATCAAAACGTTCCTGCAAAATAGCTTGTCTAGCACTAGGAGGAAAATATTTCTGCAAAAAAGTACTAATCAAGCACTCAGGGCTATCAATAGATCTAGGAGGTAAATTACTAAACCAAGTTTTAGCTTCTCCTTTCAATGAAAAAGGAAAAATCTTAGCAACAGCGTAAGTATGCATCTTAATATCATCAGAAAACAAGCCACTCATAGTAGAAAGTTCATTCATATGTGCTACCGCACTTTCATTCTTAGTCCCACAAAAGGTTCTTTCTCGACAATAGCTATGTAAGTTAGATCGAGAGAGAAATCATAATATTCATCTATAATGTTTATGGGAGAAGCAGCAAATTTAGCATCAAGAGATAATTTGGGTCTAATAGTATGCCTCTCAAGGAGACTCTTAGCAGCGCTCCTATCATGGGTGTTCCTACATTCTTCAATAAACTCATCAGTCATCTCAACATAATCTTCTTCAGCATCATAACTCTTACTAGACTCAGGTGAGCTAACAGGTATGGAAGTGCCTTCATTAGGAGTTTCGGTATTTCCAGCTATAGTTCTAGCAATCATAGCATCTAGGAAAGGACCTAATGAACCACTTTTATCAAGTACAGTAGAAGTAGCATCATAAGTATCAGAAGTTTCAGATTCAGCAGTAGTAGTAGTGTTTGTAGCATGTGTATGTGGTGGTGTAAGGAACTTACTCAAAACAGACGGTGAATCAAGAGCAGTAGAGGTGTTCAGAATCGTACCTCTTCTTGTAGTGGATGGTAAAATAGGAACCTTCCCATCACGAGACTTACCCATGATGGATGAGTAGCAGCGAACAATAGAGAATCCAAGTGAACTTGATAAATTAAGCTATGCTGCCCGGCAACGGCGCCGGAAAATAGTCTTGATGACCCACAAGTATAGGGGGTGTATCGTAGTATTTTCGAGGGAAGTGAAACTCAATTTATTGATTCAACAGAAGGGGAGCCAAAGAATATTTATCAGCCTTAACAACTGAGTTGTCAATTCAGCTGCACCTGGAAACAATCTTGCTAACAGCAGTTTATCAGTAGCAACAGTTTTGTAGTAGGAATAGTAAAGTAACAGTAGTAGCAAAGCAAAGACAGAAGTAACAAAAGCAGTAAAAAATGGGATTCGAGTGCGGTAGGCATAGGGATGGATGGACGGGCGTTGCATGGACAAGACAATTCACATAGAAATCTGCACATTGGGCAATTGGAGATAAATAAGATAAAGCACCCAAGTACTAGACAATTCTAGGCATGTGTTCCATATATAATCATACGTGCTCGCAATGAGAACTTGCACAACATCTTTTGTCCTGCCAGCCCATTTGCAGCGGGCCCTCTAGGGAACTACTGGAAATTAAGGTGCTCCTTTTAATAGAGCACCGGAGCAAAGCATTAACACTCCGTGAACACATGTGATCCTCACATCAAAGCCTTTCCCTTCCGGTTATCCCGATTTCTGTCACTTCAGGGCCATAGGTTCCGGACAACAACGTGTGTAAACAACTTGTAGATAAGACCAGAAACAATACCATCATAATGAATCAATAATAAGTTCAGATCTAAAAATCATGGCACTCGGGCCCTAGTGACAAGCATTAAGCACAACAAGTTGCAACAAAGTCAAAAAGCACTATAAAAGATACTAGGCACCATGCCCTAATAATCTGATGCCACTACATGAACGATCTCATCCAATCCCTACCATCCCCATAGCCTACAGCGGGGGATTACTCACTCATAGATGGGGGAAACATGGATGGTCGATGGAGATGATGGTGGAGGTCGATGGAGATGGCTCCAGGGGCACTTCCCCGTCCCGACAGGGTGCTGGAACAGAGACTTTCTGTCCCTCGAATTTCCCCTTCGGTGGTGGCGGCGCAACGGAACTTTTCGTGGAAAAACATCGAACTCCCCGAAGCTTTTATGTTAGAAGGCTTCTTATAGGCGAAGAGGGAGACAGAGGGGGTGCCTGGGGCCACCACACCATGCCCTGGCGCGGCCAGGCCCAGCCCACGCCTGGGGGTGGTGTGGCCAGCCCTTGGCCCTCCTCCGTCTCGTATTCTGGCTCCGTGAGTCTTCTGGAAAAATAGGCACTTTGGCTTTTGTCCCGTCCAATTCCGAGAATATTCATTTTCTGATTTTCTTGGAACCAAAAACAGCAGAAAACAGGCAGCTAGCACTATGGCTGTTGTTAATAGGTTAGTCCAAGAAATCATATGAAAAGTACTCCAAAGTGTGAACAAAACACAAGAAAGTGGATAAAACCAAGCATGGAGCATCAAAAATTATAGATACATTTGCAATGTATCATTGGGGAACACTAACGGGGAACACTTATTGGTATTAATAGGGATCATCTTATATAATGCTACCGTTGTGTATTTGATACTAGCAAACATGTCGGGGGGATGACCCTTGGGTAGGCCAAGCCAGGCTCAGCTGGCTGGCTCCAGGGAGGCCTGGTTGGATGGCGGCAAGACAAAGAGCTACAGTCGGGTGGATGGCTCCACCCGGTCCACCTCGAGAATCCCCGGCTGGCCCGTCTAGCTGGGTGACCAGGATAGCCGGCTGGGTGGCCACCTGTACTCGGCCTCCCTAGATCCGTTGGCCAAAGGTACGGGGAAGGGTGACGCTCCTTGCTGAGCACACCCTTGACCGAACAGGATAGCACGGTGCCCTGCCGGAACTACAAGACAAGGATGCCAAAGCGCCAAGGCTGGAGGCTGATGAGTAAAGCACCAGCTGACGGATAAAGGTCTGGTTGATGGGTAAAGCAACAAGCTGATGAACAAAGCCCTGGGTGATGCCCAAAGCAGCGGCGCCGGGACACTATGACACTATCCCCACCTATACGGGAGCTTGACCGGGTCCTGGCCCACCAGCTAGATCCGGCCAGTCGGCCTGCTTTGTAAACCCAAAGCCCAAATAGTAAACCCTAGAGCCCAGTTTGTAACCTACCTCGCCCGACCAGTATATAAGGGGGGTGTAGTGCTAGGGTTTTAGGTGGAGACATTTTACAAGCGACAAGTTCAGTAGTTCATCTTCTTGTAGCTCTCGATAGTAGCTAAGGAAACAACTCAAGGAGCACTTGTACTGAGTGTTTGCTCCCCATTTAGTAGATCCATGCAGGATTAGGACTGTTACCTCATCCAGAGGGCTCTGAACCTGGGTACATCTTTGCGTTTGCAGTATATGTGCCCAACCTATTGCGAGTAGCCACCGATAGCATCCTGATTGTCCCATTCATACCATCACCAATGGTACTGCCATGTTCCACACTATGATAGTTGGCGCCCACCGTGGGGCAGAGCGCTTTGCCTGGGGTCATATTTCGCACGGGACTTCCACTCATCACCGGTGAGCGAGTCGCACCTGGACTCGTACTCACCTTCGGCTCCTTTGACTGTGGCCTCGACAATGCATCCTGCTAAAATGGGGAAACCTTCCCAAGTGACGGCTCCGTCATGCACTTCGGCCAGCACCACATCTAGGTCGCCACCATCGCCGAGGATTTCCCTCCCAAGGTCATCACCGTCTCTAGCGCGCCACCCGTCTTCTCCGCCCTTCTTCTTGCATGCGGCAGCGTCAAGGTCATGATGGTTGGCGAAGGCGAAGTCCCCCGTCCACTTCTAGAGCGTGGCACAGGAACCAACGACGCTGCTCCACGAGAGCAAGACGCGGACCCCCTGGCGGCCTCCATCAAGAACCTCCAAATCCCCATCGCCCCTGAGGTGGACCAAGCAGCAGCCGCAGCTGCGCTGGAAGCCACGCGCCAGAACCTCCTCGAGGAAGGCAGCAAGGTCGCCGCCTGCCAATGCCGCCTAGACGCAACCATGCGCAAGTACAACATCACGCACGGCTTCTCCCGCTTACCCGCTGCCACCCGGCAGGTACCGCCCCAGGGCCGTAACTTTGGTTAAGAACTGGACCGTGCTGCTGACTCGGGTGTCCTCGTTTCTCAGCCGGTTTATAGTACTCCGGCCAAGAACATGAGGTCCGCAGAAGTTGTCGCTAGCAGGCGCGCGTCCAGCTCCTCGTTGCTACCGCCAACAAGCAGCAGGCTAAGGCAGGCGCAAGCCTTGGAGGGAACAGCAAAAGCCAGCAGCCTCGCCGGGTGGGCGATCCGGCTATAGGTGGAAGCAAGGCCTCCTCTCCGAACGCTACAAAGTAGAACAACCGTCCACACAGTGGATCAACCTACCTTGGAAAAAATCCACGCGAATCCGCAGCTGTCCATAGCAGAAACCGTGATCCGGCTGACAAAGCCAGAAGAACCAACGGGCCACCCAAGTCTCGCCTTTCAGGAAGGCTTGGCCCACTCGAGATGGAGGAGCCGCAGGATGCGCATGCATGCATCGATCTGTTGGTCTTGTCACGCGTGCTCGAGGAAGAAAATCCGGCTAGCCCAAGGTGTTTCGGACCGCACATCTAGAATGAACCATTTCCAATGGGATTATCGCTCTCAAGGGATATGCCAAAGTATAACGGCATGGTCAAGCCAGGGGACTGGCTGGTGGACTACACAACCGTGGTAGGCATCGCAAATGGCAACCGCTGGGTAGCCATGCGCTACGTCCCCCTCATGCTCCTCTACTCAGCCATGACATGGCTTAATAGTCTTCCCGACAAAAGCATCAATGCTTGGATTGACTTTGATCAGGCGTTTGTCCGCAACTTCATGGACACCTACAAGCGCCTAGATCGCCACAGCAAGCTCTCCCTTTGCATTTAGGGAAAGTACGAGACGGACTGCTCCTACATTACCCAGTGGACAAGCATGCACAACTCCTGTGAGGGGGTGTGCGAGAACCAAGCAGTCCACTTCTTCATCAACGACTGCAGAGACAACACTATGCTCAAGCACAAGCTTCACTAGGTGGAGCCCGACACCATGGCCAAGACCATGGAGATCGTGGACAATTATGCCACCACGGACACGGCAATGAAAAGGTCCATCCGGCTGGACGACCAGGGGCAGATCATCGTGGAGGTCGCCACGGACCGACACTAGCCGAAAGGGAGCAACCACAAGTCTAGGCGGCATGACAATCTCCACGGCAAGAGGAAAGACGACTAGCCAGATAAAAAATAAGGTTCTAGGCATGTGGCAGTCGTCCAAGAGGACCCGACTGCATGTGGCAGCCGGAGACAGAAGCCCGATGACCGGCCACCTCGGCCCAAGTACACCATCGAATCAATGCTTGATGGCCGATGCTAGTTCCACAGTGGAGGCAACAAGGTGTCTACGCATACAACCTGCCAGTGCACCTAGACAAACAAGATGACCAAGGTTTATGGGTTACCACTGCCACCCCCGCATCCGTCTGTCGGAAGCTAGCAGGACAACCGCGAGCACCAGGACCGCCAGGATGAAGATGGAGGAGACTACCCTAGCTGGGTGGGGAATTACCACATCTTCACCACCATCTACAGGAAAAGGCGCCGTGAGGCAGAGGTGAACGCAATCGTTCCTCCTGTCTCTCAGTTCCTGAACTAGCCTGAGCAAGAGGTCAAGTGGAGCCGGAAGGACCAGCCGGACATGCTGCCGCATTTGGGCACATACGACATGGTCCTGGACCCCATCATCATCTCCAAGAAGAACTCGTGCAGGTTCTCTCGCATCTTGGTTGATGGAGGAAGCAGCATCAACCTCCTGTACCGCAACTCTCTTGACCGGTTTGGCATTAGCAAGTCCCATCTGGAGCCATCCAACACCTCCTTCTACGAAGCCGTTTCGGGTCCATCACATTCACCCATTAGTAGGATCCGGCTGGACATCATCTTCGGCACAGAGGACAACTTCCGCCGCGAGCCTATCTGGTTCGAGCTGGTGAACCTCTGCAGCGCTTACCACGCCATCCTGGGATGCCCTACGCTCACCAAGTTCATGGAGGTGCCACACTAGGCGAACCTCAAAATGAAGCTCCCCAGGCCAAAAGGAGTAATTACCATCGCTGGCGACTTCAGGCGGTCGGTGGAGTGCGCCATTGATGGCTCCAAGATAGCCGAAGCCATGATCATCGCGGAAGAGAAACGTAGCATCATACAGAACGTGGTGGCTCTGTTCGCAGACATGCCGGCAGGCGATCCAAAGCCAACCGGAGAAGCATAGTTCAAGCCATCAAAGGGCACCAAGAAGATCCTGCTCAGTGAGGCCGAGCTGGAGAAGTTCGTCCTGGTTGGAGACGGCCTTGACAACAAATAGGAAAGAGCACTCATTTACTTCCTCCATGAGAATCGGGATATCTTATCATTGTCCCCCAAGGACATGCCTTGTGTTCTGAGGGAGCTCACCGAGCACTCTTTACATGTCAGGCCGGATGCAAAGCCGGTAAAGCAATCACTACGCTGCTTCATAAAAGAGAAGAGAAGGACCACTGGTGAAGAAATCACCCGGAAATTGGATTCATCATGGAGGTTTTCCACCCAGAATGGCTGGCAAACCCGGTGCTGGTGCTGAAAAAGAACAAAACTTTGTGCATGTGTGTTGACTACACCAGCCTCAACAAGGCATGCCCCAAGGATCCATTCCCCTGCCAAGGACAGACTAAGTGATCGAGTTCACGACCGGCTGCAAGCTGTTGTTGTTTCTGGACTCGTAGTCCAGCTACTACCAGGTCCGACTAAATCCTACTGATCATATAAAGAAAACATCCATCACCCCGTACGGGGCCTACTGCTACACCACCATGCCATTTGGACTAAAAAACACAGGCGCCACATACCAACGCTGCATGCAGAAATGCCTGCAAACACATATCGGTAGAAACGTGCATGCCTACATCGATGATGTGGTGTTCAAGACAAAGGAGAAGCGGACACTCCTCGAAGACCTGAAGGAAACATTCGCTAAACCTCCGCTGGTTCTAGATGAAGCTGAACCTGGAGAAGTGCGTGTCTTGGCGTCCCAGCCGGCCAGCTCCTTGGTTTCCTTGTCTTAGAATGCGGAATCGAGGCCAACCCAGAGAAGATCGGCGCAATCGAGCGCATGCAGCCACCGCATAACATGTGTGATGTGCAGAAGTTCACTTGATGCCTAGCCTCCCTCAGTCGGTTCGTCAGCCGGCTGGGCGAGAAGACACTCCCCCTATACCAACTCATAGACGGTGCAGGCGAACGAGGCCTTCCGCGACCTCAAGCACATGATATCCTCTCCACCAATACTGGCGGCCCCCACTACAAAAGAGCCAATGCTAATGTACATTGCAGCTACAAACCGGGTCGTTAGCGTCGTCCTGGTGGTTGAAAGGACAGAAGAAGGAAAGGCGCAACCGGTCTAGCGCCGAGTATATTACCTGAGTGAGGTGCTCTCGCTATCAAAGCAGAACTACCGTCACTATCAGAAGCTGGTGTATGGCGTATACATGGCTGCCAAGAAGCTGAAGCACTACTTCCAATAGCACTCCATTCGGGTATTAATGCTAGCCCCCCTCTTGGAGATCATCGGCAATAGAGATGCCATCGGCCGGGTGGCGAAGTGGTTATTAGAGCTCGCCGCACGCTGCATCCAGTACGAGCCAAGAATGGCAATCAAGTCCCAAGCTTTGGAGGAACTCCTCATCGACTGGGCGGAGACGCAGTACTTGCCTCCATGCCTTGATTCCACACACTTGAAGCTACACTTCGATGACTCAAAGATGTACGGCGGACTCAGAGCCGGGGTCGTGATTACCTCTCCAAAGGGAGACCAGCTGGAATACATGCTACAGATCCACTTTCGCGCTTCCAACAATGTTACCGAGTACGAAGCGCTCGTCCACGGCCTGAAGATGGCAAAAGAAATAGGCATCAGGCGCATCCTATGCTTCGGCAATTCGGACCTAGTGGTACAGCAGGTATCAGGCGATTGGGATGCCAAGGACGCAAACATGGCACTATACCGCTTCTTCGTACAACAGTTATGCACTTGCTTCGAAGGATGCGAGTTTCAACACGTGCCTCGAGTAAACAATGAAGATGCGGATGCACTCGCCCGTGTCGGGTCAACAAGAGCAGCAATTCTACCTAGGGTCACCCTCGAACACTTGCGCTAGCCCTCTATCACGCCATCTTCGGAATCCGACTCCATCATGCTGGATGCGGACCCAAGGACTGCCGGCTCCAAGCAACCAGAAGCTATGGCCAAAGTCGTGGGGACTGTTGCGCCGCAACCTGGGAGTCCACACCGCACCCGAGGACTGCTGCACTTCACCCAGGGACTACCACGCCGCACTCGGGTACTGCAGCCTCCATCCCAGGGACTACTAGGCCAAAGGCCGCAACACTCCTAGCCGACTCCAGCAGCCTAGGGACTGCCAGCTCTGGCCTCCCACCCGGCAGGCCACTCGACGAGCCCAGGCTGGCTAGGAGCAAGGAAGTCAAGCTGATCATGGAGATCGTGTGCACCATCCTGGAAACACCTTCATGGGGCAAGCCATTCATGAACTTCCTAGCTAAGGTGGAGCTGCTTCATGAAGAGGTCGAGGCAAGGCAAATAAAGCGCATGGCGAGCACGTACACCATCATCAACAACGAGTTGTACAAGCGCAGTGTTTCAGGCATCTTCTAGCGATGTGTGAGCCAAGAAGAAGGAATGTGGCTGTTGGTAGACATTCACCAAGGCGACTGCGGTCACCACGCATCGTCGTGTGCCATAGTGGCAAAGGAAATCCGCCATGGGTTCTACTGGCACACGGCACTATAAGATGCCAAATAGCTGGTAAAGGCATGCAATGGATGCCAACAATTTGCCAGCAAAAACATACTTCGTCTGCGGCACACAAGATAATCCCCATCACCTAGCCGTTTGCTGTCTGGGGCCTAGACATGGTGGGCCCCTTCAAAACAGCGTGATCCGACATGACGCACCTGCTAGTGGTCGTGGACAAGGTCACCAAGTGGATCGAGGTAAATCCAATCAAGAAGCTAGATGGGCCGACAGTGGTCAAGTTTTTCACCGACATAATCACACGTTTTGGCTACCCCAATAGCATCATCACTAACAACGATGTGGACTTCGCCAAAGGGGCCTTCACGCGTTTCTGTGGATACAAAGGCATCCGCCTGGACATGGCCTCCGCCGTGCACCCCCAATCCAATGGTTAGTGTGAGCGAGCAAATGGTCTGGTCTTAGCCGGAATCAAGCGACGGCTGATCGAACCACTGATGAGATCCCCTGGATGCTAGATAGAAGAGATGCTAGCTATGCTGTGGAGCCTGCGCACCATACTAAACCACTCCACCGGCTACACACCATTCTTCCTCATCTACGGAGCATAGGTAGTCCTGCCAATTGACATCGAGTTCGATGCACCCCGCAAGCTACTATACACGGAGGAGCAAGCCAAGGAAGCACGTGAGGACAGCATCGATCCCCTAAATGAGGCGCGAGAGCTGGCCTTATCTAGGTGCACCATCCACCAGCAAAACCTGTGTCGCTACCATGCCAGCCGGATCCACAATGTCTCATTCCAAGAGGGCGACCTAGTTCTACGACTGATACAAGACACCAAGGGGATGCACAAGCATTCTCCACCCTGGGAGGTGCCATTCATAATCAGCAACGCGCTGTAGAGCAACTCATACTACCTCATCGATGCCCTCCAGCCCGCAAAGAACAAGCTAGACCGCTCCGGCGAAGAAACTGAGTTCCCGTGGAACGCGGACATGCTTCTCCAATTTTACACCTGAACAAAGGGCGCATGTATCTTACTTTTATGTAATGAAAAAGTTGAGGAGCCTTGACACAGTGTCGAGGACTCCGTAATCATTTGGCATTTTCTACTGCATAATTTGATATTTTCCGGCTGCATCATTTCTAACCCGGATCCGTCAGTCTCTCTCGAGGACTCGCCCGGTAGGCCAGACAGCCGTGGATTCCAAAAATCGAAGTACTGTTTGTGGATCTAAGGGCTTCCTCTTTGATTCTGGCTGTAGACCGCAAGCCGGCTGATAGATAGACAAGAGCAGCAAACTCAATGACCCATACAGGAAAAGTCCCAAGGAAAACAAAAATGTCTCGGCGATCCGGTTGCGCTTGCTCGCTCGAGACCAGTAGCCACAATCCGAAGTATTGTGAACTACGCCAACTAAGCCACCCCTTCGTTTCCGGCTAACGGCTGGCAAGGGCAGAGCTCGAACGGACAATGCTCAATAGGAAAAGGACTCAGTTACCTGTCTTGCGTGAAACAGCAACATTTTTAGCCAAATGAACAAATTGCAGATTATCTAGCCTATGCACATCTAACGCACAAATGATCACCTGTGTTTCATCTTTGCATGAGCCAAAGTACTAGAGCCGGACGCTAACCACCTACCAGGCGGCAGAAGAGCAGGCAAGGAGCTTCGGCCCGGCTGAATTCTCCAGCCGGCCCGAACCTCAGGGACTACACCCTGTGGGTGCGCTCGCCTGCCCCCACACAGAAACCTGCAACCAGCAGCAGTACAAAGGAGCTTCAACCCGGCTGAATTTTCCAGCCAGCCCAAACCTCGAGGACTACACCATGTGGATTCGCTCGCGCGGCCGTGATACATTGCAAATGTATCTATAATTTTTGATGCTCCATGCTTGGTTTTATATACTTTCTTGTGTTTTGTTCCAACTTTGGAGTACTTTTCATATGATTTCTTGGACTAACCTATTAACAAGATGCCATAGTGCTAGTTGCCTGTTTTCTGCTGTTTTTGGTTCCAGGAAATCAGAAATTGAATATTCTCGGAATTGGACGGGACAAAAGCCAAAGTTACTATTTTCCCGGAAGACTCACGGAGCCAGAAGGAGAGTCGGAGAGGGGCCACAGGGTGGCCACACCCCTCCTTGGCGCGGGCTAGCCTAGGCCACGCCAGGGCATGGTGTGGCCCCCCTGGCCGCCCACCGACCTTGCCCTCTGGCCTATAAGAGCCTCCTGATGCATAAACCCTAGAGAGTCAAGCCTCCAGCCACGAAAAGTTCTGCTGCGCCGCCACCACCGAAGGGGAGATTCAGGGGACAGATAGTCTCTGTTCTGGCACCCTGCCGGGACGGGGAAGTTCCCCCGAAGCCATCTCCATCAATCTCCACCACCATCTCGATCACCATTGCTGATTCCCATGATGAGGAGGGAGTAGTTCTCTCTTGAGGCTAAGGGTTCTGCCGGTAGCTATGTGTTCATTGTTCTCTCTATGCATGATCATGTTGTGATCATGAGCTTTGTAATCAAGTAGATCTACCTTCCTACTCAAGTGCTTTATTAGATCTCTGCTCTCCCCATGTGTGTGAAAGTGACAGCATGCACACCATGGTGGCACTTAGGCTAGAGATTACAAATACTTGTTATGAGTTATATTTGGAGTTGGATGTCTTTATGAAATTGTGGTGTTTGTTGGACCTATCTAGTACTCAAGGTGATAGTGTGGGTTATCTAGATGGGAAATGCTTACTTTGAGGTGTGCTATTATAGCCCTACCACCGATTAGAGTGTTCAATCGGAGAGTAGTTCAGCGTAGTATCATGAAGATGATATATTTCTATGAGAGTGTTAACTAGTGAAAGTATGATCCCTAGGCCTTGTTTCTAAGCATTGAAACACCGTTTGCGATTAGATCTGTTACATGTTTGTTTGCTTCCATCTTTATTTCAGTTTTACTTTAGTCTTTTCCATGCCATCAAGTTATTTTCTATCACCATTACCACTTGTAATTATCTATACCACTTGTATTTCACTATCTCTTCGTCGAACTAGTGCACCTATACACCTGACAAGTCTATTGGGTGTGTTGGGGACACAAGAGACTTCTTGTATCTTGATTGCAGGGTTGCTTGAGAGGGAATACCTTTGACCACTTCCTCCCTGAGTTTGATAAACCTTGGGTGATCCACTTAATGGAAAACTTGCTGCTGTTCTACAAACCTATGCACTTGGAGGCCCAACAACTGTCTACAAGAATAGAAGTGCGTAGACATCAGGCCCCACACAGCAAGTGCAACACATAGCAAGTGCAAGCAAGACAAGCATACAGTAAGCACAAGATAACAACACCAAAAGAAGGAGAAGCTCCCAACAGAGTTAGATAGAAACCAACAGAAAGTTGTTCACACCAACAAACGGAAGGACAAGTTTTCACCAAATACAAATACTCCTGGCATCCCGGGGATCAAGCTTAAGGATCTGCATAAGGACCAGTGGCACTGGCTGGAGCGGGGTTGCTGGAGGTCACAGCGGCAGAGGCAGTGGCTGGCGTAGCCAGTACGTTGGCATCCACTGGATCTCTGAGCGGGCTGTAGTGGTACACCTCCGAGACGGCCGGGTCGCTGATGACCCGGTCCAGCTGGACAAAGCTCCCAATCTTGACACCGCAGGAGCGGATGTCAGGAACTTCAGCGCAAAGCTGGTTGTAACTGGTCCCCTAATAAAACCCTCTAGAGAGACTCCAAAAGTCCACATCGGGATACCAGGACTTCAGTAGCGCCAGCACCATCTCCGTGCCGCGACGCGATGCCCAGTCCAATGCAACATCCATCAAGTCCGGAGCTAAGGAGAGCTTCTTAGCAAAGGCACCCATCACAGTGGGATGGTCGGTGTCGGGCCAAATGTAGTCGTAAGATTCAAGGGCATCATCGTGTAGCTGTTTGGCCTCCTCGCTGATGACCGCCACTAGCTCCACTAGATGGATGCGGGCCAGAGCTTGATCGGTCACCCCAGGATATTGGGCTGCACCCAAAAAATGAGCAGTTGTTACACGCCGGCTACAATAAGCAAGGTGCAAGTTTGGTTGGGGAAGAGTCAGTTACTGACAATGATCTCAGCAATCTAGGCTAGCTCCCCAGAGCCACCATGTCCTGGGCCTGAGCAGTTTTCAGCGTCTCGGCTTGCTAGGCATAGAGCTTCTCAACATTCTTGAGCGCCTTAGTTCGGGTGTCCGCAACCTTCTTGGCCTAGCCAGCCTTAATATCCATCTGCATCTGATGCTCCACAAACAGACTGATCTGGGCCTGGCGAGGCTGGTTGGATTCCTCTAGCTGGGTCACCTCCGCCTTCAGCCTCTCCACCTCCTGGTCCCTGTCCACTGGCAGAGCTACAGGAGGGTACCCAATGGTTAACAAGAAATGCGAAAATTCGCATAACTAGGAGGATATGATAGATCAAGGAATCTTACGCCCCAGGTCCTGCAAGGTCTTGAGGGCTTCAGCAAAAGCTTTCTGCAAAGAAGACGAAGTGAAAAAGAGCACAAGAAGGATAGCAGAAAAGAAAGGCAGCAAAAAGGGCAGAGAAGACATTTACCTCAAGGGACGCCCCTAGCGCCTTGGTCTCGCCAAGCCCCTCCTTCATCAACTCCACCAGGTGGCGGGCCTGGTCAAGGGCAATGGGCGCCGATTCGGAGAGTTGTGCCAAGATAGAGTCTGGCAGCGGCGCGACCGGGACTGCTCACCAGCCGGTAAGCTGGAGGTCATCGTCGCTGCCAGAGGTTGCGCGTGACGCCTCTGAAGCCATGGTGCCTGAGCTAGGGGCCACCTCCTATCCACCGTCTCCAACAGCCAGCTGTGCGAAAGCTTCATGTACCTCCTCCACGGTCTCCTCCACCTGATAGGCGGTAGAACTTGTCTAAACTAGGCCTGAAGCCGACTGCATCCCTTCCATCAGCTGGAGGGGAGGCACGTCCCTGCCACCGCACCCGGCCAAGAACACCTCGGCGAGCCTAGAGGCGGCACAGGCCCGATGCACGGTCATGGGTGCAGTCGGCACCACCGTCTCAGCCGCAGCCGTGGAAGCCTCAACCAGCTTGGCACCAGATGATGCAGCCTCATCCGGCTTGGTAGCAGAGACTGCAGCCAACGCAGTAGGTCCCTTCACTCCAGCCAGGAGATGGACGAATGCGGTTGCGATGGTCATGGAGCCAGCCAAGGACATCGCCTAACTACACGCAAGATGAGAAGAGCATGATGAGTAAAGGGAAAGCCGGCAGCCATGAGAATAAAAAGGAGCAAGGGCCCGTACCCAGCGACTCTTGGCGTGGCAGTTGCGCCCTCGGCCGGCGAGCCCTCTTCGAGCCCCCTCCGTCTGGGGCGGTGCTAGATGAGGCAGGTCGCTTCCCTCTAGCCCGCAAGGTGGTGACCTCCGCCGAATCCGCATCCATGTCGTGTGTGGCTGCTATAGGGTATAGGCGGAGCGTCAAGCATAAGGCTAAAGAAGAGAAAAACGAGTAATGATAGAAATGCATCCTCACTGGGTGGGAACTCGCACCTCTCATCAGCCCGGTTGGGGAAGCGCTTCAGCTCCTACGGAGGGAACTTCTGCGGCTTGAAGTTAGCTGAGAAGGATGGGAGGTCATCGTCCCCCATGCCGTCCTCCGCTAGTTATTCCATAAAGAGCTACTCAACAAGGGAAAACAAGAAACAAGAAAAGATCTCTGGGAAAAATTCACCAGGAGAAGAAGAAAGGAGGCTAACCTTCGGTGGTAGCCGGCCAATAGGAGAAGGTCCAGTCCTCCGCTAGCGTCGCCTTCGAGATGGTGCCGAGCCACTCTCAAAGGGCCCCGAACGACACCTCCACCTGGGACACGCACGCGTGGTCCAGGACACCAAAAAAGTGGCACATCTTGTGCGAATGCTGCTGTAGTGGAAGCACACGGCTCGTCATCCAAGACAACAGGATGTCCCGCGCAGTGAGCCGCTCTCTCCACTAGCACCGCCATGCGGGCAGCCATCTGGTGGATGACCGCCTGGGTGCCCAAGTTTTGGATTGTCCATGCCTTCCGGGTGGAGGGGACATTGGCGAACACCAGCACCTTGATGTAGTCAACATCAGTGTGGTTGCGCACATAGAAGTACGAGCGCTGTCACAGCTTGACGGTGTTGGGGATCTCCAGCCGCGGCATCGTCGATGACGTCCGCGGGTAGATGGCACAGCAATCTGTCTCAGTCAGGGGACCGCCATTCCCCACGACCTAGACCTTGAAGTTTAAAAATTTTCAAGAAGCTCGCCGCGTCCGGGCAAACCCCCAGGAAGGCTTTGCAGGAGGTAGCATGGTGCGATAGATGCACGATGGCGTTGGCACCCAGGTGGTGGAGTTGGAGGTCGAAGGTCGCGAGGAGTTCAAGGACGAACCTGCTCAGTGGTAGGCCGAACCCATGAGCGAAGTGGGCAAGGAAAATGATGGCTTCCCCGGGCCATGAGTTAGGCACCCGCTCCCCCTCCGATGCAAGGAGATGCTACACCAAGCGGTCCGACAGGATGAATCTCCCCTGCCGGTACTTCTAGACAAGCTCGTCGGAGACCTACGAGCCGCACCAGCTACTGGCCTGCTCAGGAAGCATCATGACGGGAGCGGCGGTCGTGTTGGGGAAGCGGTGTCCCGTTGTCGTGGCGGAAGACAGGTGGCACTGACGACCAAGAATCGGAGGCGTAGAGAAGCAGAGAGGAGGCAGAGCGCAGAGGGCAGAAGCAACAAGCATAGGAAGAAGATGAAGTGGGGAAATAACTCTCCCTTGTGCCCCTATTTATCGAGAAAGAGTAACCGTGCACCCTGCAATCCCCTCCGCCATGTGGTAAGAAACCGATCTAGTCACCTCACTATGCTTTAGTTCTAGATCGCGTGCGCTGGAGTAACTCCCGCAAAATATCCTGCAGGCATTACTACGAAGGCCAAGCACGTGCACGATCCCCAATAAACCGCTATGATGAAGGTGTGTGCTTAGTTACCAAAACTGCCATGACAGGCCAAGAGGTCAAACTATCACGACGCACGCCAGAGGTGGCACACGTGGCTAATGGAAGCAATGACATCATTGAAAAAGCGATTCACCTCCTCCGCCGGTTGCGGAAGCTAGTAGATTCAATCGCCACTCACACCCTATGGGTGGGCCACCGGTCTATAGCCGATAAATTCTAGCCAGAAAATAACAGGCATCTCAAGTCAGGAAGCGACAAGCACTACTCGGCAAGCACTACCGGACAAGAAGCACGAGACAAGGTCACGACCAGTTCTTCGCCAGCAATCATTTGAACTCATGAGCATGCAAGTACTTCTCGACAAGGCGAAGTCCCAACGCGCTCGGGGACTAGTGTCGGGGGGATGACCCCTGGGTAGGCCAAGCCAGGACCAACTGGCCGGCTTTAGGGAGTCCTGGCTGTAAGGCCGCAATACAAAGAGCCATAGCCGGGTGGAATGCTCCACCCGGTCCGCCTCGAGATTCCCAGGCTGGCCTGTCTAGCCAGGTAACCAGGAGAGCCGGCTGGGTGGCCACCTCTACTCGGCCTCCTCGGATCCGTTGGCCAAAGGTACGGGGGAGGGTGATGCTCCTTACTGAGTGCACCCTTGACTGGACAGGCTGGCACGCCACCCTGTCGGCACTACAAGACGAGGATGCCAAAGCGCCAAGGCTAGAGGCTAACAAGTAAAGCACCGGCTGACGGGTAAAGCGCCACGCTGATGAATAAAGCGTCAAGAGACGCCCAAAGTAGTGGCACTGGGACACTGTGACACTGTCCCCACCTGTACGGGATTGACCGGGTCCTGGCCCACCAGCTGGATCTGGCCAGCCGGCCCGCTTTGTAAACCCAAATCCCAAACAGTAAACCCTAGAACCCACTTTGTAACCTGCCTCTCTCGACCAGTATATAAGGGGGTAGTGCTAGTGTTCTAGGTGGAGACATTTTACAAGAGACAAGTTCAATAGTTCATCTTCTTCTAGATCTCGATAGTAGCTAAGGAAACTGCTCAAGGAGGGCTCTGAACCTGGGTACGTGACTGTGTTTGCAGTATTTGTGCCCGACACGTTGCGAGTAGCCACCGATAGCATCCTGATTGTCCCCGTCATACCATCCCCGATCTTACTGTTTTGTTCCACACCATGACAAAACAATAAGATGTAAAGGTATCAACATCACATGTATATTAGTGATATGATAATGTCCTTCTTCTCCCACCATGGTCTCCATAGAGCGCTCCGCCATGATCTCCATCTTGACATCGGTTTGGCGCTAAGTCCACAATGTCTCCAGTTAGTCTTCCATCAATATGATGACTATTGCTATACTACTTAGTAAAATAAAAGTAAACTACATTACCTTTCCTATGACCATGGCCATATTAAATCACATGCTCTAATACAAAATAAATTTAGACACATCTACTTTATCTTTTGTAAGTTGTATGTGGCTGGTAATGGATTTCGTCATAGAACCATTTCCTATCTATGAACTTGCCAACCACAACATGGATCAAATAGTTGCCTCTATTACACCTCTTTCGGGGCCCTCTGTTGTAAGTGCTATATCAACTTTCGAATGAGAGACAAACACCCTCTAGCCACTTAAACGGTACAAGCCGTATGTTGAGCGTGTGAAAGGGCATGTATTCTTACATGTGTGGCTTTGGTAATTAATGATAATCTCTATGGACTAATGTGTGAATTCAGTTTCACTTATAGGTTTGGTCCATTGGCATCGCTGGGTCCATGTGTTGGTTTCAAGGTTGAAAAATGAAGAAGGAGCAAAGTCCAAGGGCTTCGTGCCTATTGTAATAATGTAGAAGAAGAAGAAGATCAATATTGTCTTGAAAAAGAAGATGGAGTTCCTCATGGCTATCTTCAAGACATCATCAAGAAATGAAGTGCAAGCTCAAGATGCGCCATCTCTAAAAGATCTCATGCTTGAAGCTTGCCATTCTCGGTGATCATGGTGTGAAAGAAGATGTTTCCCCAAGGAGTATGGGGGAGCGATTCGCAAGTCTTCATCAAGTGAGAACATGCAAATGCAATCAAGAAGGTTGTTCCATCTTTCAGAAGACAAGGTCGTGTACATCATCCCAAGTGGAATGCTCAAAGAAAAGGTATGATGTTTATAGGTTCTCCATTTTACCGGCCTCTTGTAGTTATTGGGAGACCGGGTTTAGGATATATAGCCATACTATCAAGAGGGGCTCTCGAGTGGGTAGCTTGATCAAACCTTTGCATACATAACATCTTGTTTCTTGGTTTTTTATGTATATTGTCCGTGTGAGGATCTAGAGCTCATGGTTATCTTCATAATATGGTCTAGTTCATCAAAAACAGATTTCCCTTGAACATCCTTTTGTGTTTTTATCTTGCAGGTTTTCCGGCTCCACACCTTGGGAGATGTATCACATATATATTCATGATATTTTCTCCCCAGGTGGTATCCAATATTTATGGATTCTACACATCGTTATCTTTCCAACAAAGTTGGTTTCATATCGTTTGGCCGTTTTGGTTCTAGAGTTTCCCTGACCGGAACTACTGCTGCTTCATCAGAAGTACCGCTAGGCCACTTTTGGCACCGATAGTACTAGTGGAAGTACTTGTCTAGTTCCGATGAGAATGGGAATTCCCCTAGCACCCTTCTGTTTTGATGCATATTTGTCGGTACTTGGGCCAGTAGTTGACGAAAAGTACCGCTCGGGCACATTCTGCCACCAGTAGTACCAGAGGAAATTCTGGCCCACTTCCGCCCTGATCGTGACACCCTGGATTAATCTCTTTGTTTGGACATGTTGTATTTGTAGGTACTTGGCCAGTAATGGACTAGTAGTACCGGACGGAAGTTCTGGCCCGGGTCTGGTGGAACTTCTGGCCTGTACAACCAGGTCATTTCAACAGTTTTTGAGCAGTTGGAATTAGGCTGGCCAGAACTTTGGGTGGCTCACCGGTACTATCAGCCAGGCACGATTTGACAAAAATGGTCAAATTTAGGAGCCCTTTAAAAGGGGCTCCTCGTCCCCATTGTGGGAACTAATTCTTTTGGTCTATTTTTCTCTCTCTCTCCTCCATTATTGACCTTGAAGATCTTGTCCTCTCCCCTTCTCCCTCCTATGATTCTTACATCTTTTTGAGGGTCCTGAGAGAGGAGATCTAGATCTACAACCCAACCAAACCAAATCCCGTCTTTGTGAAGGAATCCTTGGGATCTAGATATTGGAGAGTTTTGTGTTCTCCTCTTGTGTTCTTCCTCTCTTATTCCCACACTATTTTTTGTAGATTTGGCGGAGCTTGAGAGTGAAGGACTTGCCTCTTGCATTTGTTGCATAGGTTTGAGTTCTCCATGGAGATTTTGTGAGTTCAGATCTTGGGCTTGTTACTCTTGGGTTCTTGGAACCCTAGACAGTTCTGTGGTAGTGGTGTGATACCCTTGGGGTCTCCAATTGATTTGTGGAGATTCCTCAAGGTTGAGGCCTTTGTGCTGATTCTTGGGAGCCCTCCAATTGAGTTGCAGAGTTTGACCCAAGTTTATACGGGTTCGGTGACCACCTCCAAGTGTCCCATCGTGGATCGAGTGCCCACCCTTGTGGTACGCACTCTAAATAGTAGGGTGAGCCTATTGTGGCATCGGTGAGTTGCGTTCCTTCGCATCTTGGGGCGATGCCTTGTGTGGTGTTGGGTGAGCATCGAGCCACCAGACCTCAAGGTGAGCCATTTGTGGCATTCGGAGTGCATTTGACATTGCACCTCTCCAACAAAGACGTAGCTTCTTTGGAAGTGAACATCGGTATACAAATCATCGTCTATGTGTCCATCTGTTATCTCTCAACTAAGTCCTTTACTTACGCAATTAACATTGTGATAGCCATTGTTCTTGAAGTATTATATATTGTTATCACCTTGTTGCTTGTCTTGCTTAGCATAGGTTGTTGGTGCACTTAGTGAACCTAGTTGTTTTAGGTTTTGTGCTATGATAAATTAAACGGTAGTTTTATTCTACATTTATTAGAGCCTAAACCATAATTATTTTAAAAGCCTACTCACCCCACATCTAGGTAACATCCTTTGTCCTTTCAGCATGGAAACAGTCTCACATAAGATTACACGTAAGGTCGGTCTGGGCCGCTTCATCAAACAATGCCGTGATATAAGAAAGTACACATTAGAGGGAAACAACTATGGGATCAATGCCCGCACAATGTACGTGCTCTGATACCACTAAAGGGGTTCGCGACATAAAACACAAAATTTTCCTATGCAAACAGACCTAATTTCTAGGATCTTTCTATTAGTAATACTATAATGGAGTGGTTTCGGATACATAGACTTATAGTCTGAAAGCGATTAACATTTTGAGGGGAATGTGGATAACTTAGTCATACTTGTATCCAACCTCAAGGTCACAAAGCTCCTCGCATGTCACTCCTTGATCCATCGTATAGTAGTCTGGCTCTGAACATCCAAGGTGACACTAATGGTAGCACCCTCATGGTTTCACACACATACGGTGTATCACGACAACCTTCGATGCTCTAATCCCTGCCGGGAGTGCAGAAGTAGTCTTCTGGCTGGAATCCCTGCCGAGAGTGCAGAAGTAGATCTTTTGGCTAGAATCCCTGCAGCGCAACTCCGTTCTATAGGTGCGTCATCTCTTGCGTGTGTAGTCCTTTCAGAGACCGCGCCATCACAAGAAGGCAACGAGAGACAAAGAGATTTATTCCCTTAAGAAAATACCTCAGATAATTATTGGTGTTGTTGTGTTTATTCCCACCCTATGCCCCCCTTTATATAGGAAAAAGTTGGGCACATCCTCCTATAAAGTATTGGGGTGGGACTAAACAAGGAGGACGTGGGAGGAGGCGCCATAGGGGAATGGGCCAGCCGACCGGGGCTAGGTGTGCCCCATCTCACGCATAGCCCTAGGGTGGCCGGGTGGGCTTCCCTTCGGCGGCTGTGCCTCCCTCCTTTGGGTGGCTTCCCTCATGGGCCCTTTTCCCTCGAGAATTTGGCCCATTAGTGGAAATTGCCCTCCAAATTAAATTTTAAATATATTTAAAATTAATTCCATTAATTAATATAAAATACATATAATAAAATCCTATTTGACCGGAAACACCTTTCGGTTCACTCCGAATATCTTCGAATCCTCCCATAACGATTCCGGATCTCTCAGGGAACACTTCCGGTTTTCTCTTATCCGTCATCTTGTGATTCCGATGATTCCATAATGACCTTCAAGCATTATCATACCCTTAAGCATGTTATCCCAATGGCTTGGGAAGATCATAGACATGATCGAGACACCTCTCATATCAATGATCATTAGCGTGACCGGGATACCCATAATGACCCTTGTGCATTCCATGATGTTTAATGTCGTCTGAACCATAAACATCAAGTATAATTCTCTTTGTTAATTTGATACTGACTTGTCCAAGATCTGATCATTGGTATCACTATACCTAGTTCAATCTTGTTATTGACAAGTTATGTTTTACTCGTTCCTGTGAAATTCCATCTCCGTGACCTAGTAACATGTTGCAACAGTATAGATGTAATATCACTGATGTGGCCTTGTGTACCTTCCTGTCACGCGGGTGAAAAAATCCTTCTCCTTATACCCAGGCCTCAAATATTCCTCTGGAATACCCAACATACACCGTTATAGTCACCCATTTACGATCATGACGTTTGATGCAATTAAAGCATCCTCATGGGATAGTGATTAATATGATCTCACGGTCAAAGGATAAGAATACTATGTCTCTAGCTATTGCAGTGGTGAAGTATGTGACTTGAATGTGTCGCAATACTTATATTGGGTAATGTCCATCATATCATTCTCCAATGATATGACTCTCTTGTCAACTATCATGAATCCTCCATGATCAGGAAACCTTAATCATAGGTTGCCCAACAAACTAGTATAAATAGAGGCTACCAGGGACTTGGGTTGTTTCATACCACGCATGTATCAATGTTTCCACATGACACATTATAGCACAATATGAAACAATTATGAACTATTTGATATATGATAATAAAATCCATTTATTTTTGCCTCAAGGGCATATGTCCTTCATAAAGTAGTACCTCGTATGTTGATGATAGAGAGAGCATCACAGCCGTGTCCACGGATGTTGACGATGGAGAGAGCACAAAAGAAGAACACACTAGTAGAAAAAGGGCCTTTGGTTCGGGCCACTAGTCCTGGCTGTGGCTGGGGCCGGGACTAATGGTCCGAACTAGACGGCCCGAGGTCGTCGAATTCTGTGTCCTGGTCCGTAAGAGGCCATTAGTCCCGGTTTGAGACACAAACCGGGACTAGTGGGTCTGGGCATGCCCGCGTGGTCCTAGCAGAACCATTAGTCCCGGCTTGTGTCTCAAACCGGGACTAATGGTCTGGCCATATATATATGCACCCAGCCCTCCACTCTCTCCTGTTTTTTTCCTATGTGAGGTGGGTATAACTTTGTGCTAACTTTTTTTCTTCATATGCACTAGAGGTGTTCGGTGAAATGCCTGTTAGAGCGATGCCACTTGAGTTCACACAAGACAAAACATGATATGAGGTGCCAGAGCGACACTTAAGGTTTCTTCTCTTTGTTTTGAAGTGTCCTGAAAGGTTAGCAACTATTTTCTCGTTTTGACCGTGCGGTACTAATTTATGAATCGTGATTGCGTTTCATATATATATGCCTGGTTGTATGATGCAGATGAGCCACCCATGGATGTACGGTGACCGATGCTCTGACGCTTACAGAGAAGGCGTGTGTTCTTTTCGCCTTGTGGCCGAGGCGAACAAGCGGCGGGATGGTTTTATGTGTTGTCCATGTGTTGAATGTCGGAATGAGCAGGCTCACACTTCCTCAAGAGTCATTCAGAGCCACCTGCTTCAGTCCGGTTTCATGTCTGGCTATAATGTTTGGACCAAGCACGGAGAAATAGGGGTTATGATGGAAGACATCGATGAAGAAGAGAACGATGATGACAACTACCGATCTATGTTCCCTGAATACGATGATACCGCAGTTGAAGATAATGAAGAAGAAGGGGGTGAAGAATGGGAACCAGATGAGCCCGTTGATGATTTTGGTCGGGTCATTAGTGATGCAAGGCGAGACTGCGACACAGAAAAGGAGAGGTTGCAGTTCGAGCAGATGTTACAGGACCACAATAAATTGTTGTGCCCAACTTGTGAAGATGGCCAGAAGAAGCTGGGTAGCACACTGGAATTGTTGAAGTGGAAGGCAGAGACCGGTATGACTGACTCAGTACGTACGAAGTAAAGAAACTGCTGGTAATAATGAAGAAGCTGCTTCCAAGAAATAACCAATTGCCCTCCAGTACGTACGAAGTAAAGAAACTTGTGTGCCCTCTAGGATTAGACGTGTAGAAGATACATGCATCCCCTAATGACTACATCCTCTACTGCGGTGAGAAGTACGAGAATATGGATAAATGCCCGGTATGCACTGCATTGCGGTATAAGATCAGAAAAGATGACCCTGGTGATGTTGAGGGCGAGCCACCCCGGAAGAGTGTTCCTGCCAAGGTGATGTGGTATGCTCCTATAATACCACGGTTGAAACGTTTGTTCAGAAATAAAGAGCATGCCAAGTTGTTGCGATGGCACATGGAAGACAGTAAGAAAGATGGGATGTTGAGGCACCCTGCTGATGGTCGGTAGTGGAGAAAAATCAAGAGACACTTCCCGGACTTTGCTGGTGACGCAAGGAACTTATGGTTTGGTCTATGTACCGATGGCATGAATCCTTTTGGGGAGCAAAACTTCAGTCATAGCACCTGGCCCGTGACTCTATGTATCTACAACCTTCCTCCTTCGTTGTTCATGAAGCGGAAGTTCATTATGATGCCAGTGCTCATCCAAGGCCCGAAGCAACCCGACAACAACATTGATGTGTACCTAAGGCCATTAGTTGATGAACTTCTACAGTTGTGGGCCAAACCAGGTGTACGTGTGTGGGATGAGAACAAACAGCAGGAATTTGACCTACAAGCGTTGCTGTTTGTAACCTCAATGATTGGCCTGCTCTTAGTAACATTTCAGGACAGACGAACAAAGGATACAATGCATGCACGGATTGTTTAGGTGAGATTGAAAGTATATATCTGGATAAATGTAGAAAGAATGTGTACCCATACAATCGTCGTTTTCTTCCGCCCAGTCATCCCTTAAAGAAGAAAGGCAGGAATTTCAATGGCAAGGCAGAAACCTGGATGAAGCCTGTCCCCCGTAGTGGTGCTGATGTATTTGGTATGGTCAAGGATTTGGATGTAATCTTTGGAAAGGGTCCTGGAGGACAACCTGTTCCGAAAGACCCCATTACCGGACACACACCCATGTGGAAAAATAAATCTATATTTTGGGAGCTACCCTATTGGAAAGTGCATGAGGTCCGCTCTGCAATCGACGTGATGCACCTGATGAAGAATCTTTGCGTGAATATTCTAGGATTCCTGGGCTTTTTTGGAAAGTCAAAAGATACCCCGGTAGCACGGGAGGACCAGCAACATCATGAAGGACGAGACGACAAGCATCTAGGGCAGTTTCAAGGGCTTGCCAGCTACGCTCTTACCAAAGAAGAGAAGGAAATCTTTTTTGAAGTCCTTTTCAGTATCAAGGTCCCGTTTGGCTTCTCGTCAAATATAAAGGGAATAGTAAATATGAAAGATAAAAAATTTCAAAACCTAAAGTCTCATGACTACCACGTGCTTATGACGCAATTGCTTCTGGTTGCATTGAGGGGAATTCTACCAGAAAATATTCGACTAGCCATTGTGAAGGTATGTGCATTCCTCAATGCAATTTCTCAGAAGGTAATCGATCGAGAAAGTCTATCAGGGTTACAGATTGATGTGGTCCAATGTCTGGTCAGCTTCGAGTTGTTTTTCCCACCATCCTTCTTCAATATTATTACGCACCTCCTAGTTCACCTAGTCGAAGAGATTAGAAGTCTCGATCCTGTGTTTCTACACAATATGTTCCCCTTCGAGAGGTTCAGGGGAGTCTTAAAGAAATATGTTCATAACCGTGCTAGGCCAGAAGGAAGCATCTCCAAGGGCTATGGAACAGAGGAGGTCATTGAGTTTTGTGTTGACTTTCTTCCTGACCTTAAGCCGATTGGTGTTCCTGAATCTCGGTATGAGGGGAGGATCACTAGAAAAGGCACACTAGGAAGAAAATCAATGGTATGTAGGGACGTGCATTCTTTCACTCAAGCATACTAAACAGTTCTACACAATTCCACCGTGGTGGCTCCATATATCGAGAAACACAAGAATATTCTACGCTCCGAAAACCCGGGGAAGCCTGAAACCTTGATTAAAGGGGAACACGAGAAGAATTTTTGCAGTTGGTTGCAGACACATCTCATGAATAACACCACTATTGGAGATGAGTTATACTCGTTGGCCAGGTTACCATCTTCGACAATATGTACTTTCCAAGGGTACGAGATAAATGGGAATACATTTTACACGATCGCCCAAGATAAAAAGAGCACCAACCAAAACAGTGGTGTCCGCTTTGATGCAACAGATGACAATGGGCAGAAGGACACATATTATGGGTACATAGAGGAGATATGGGAATTTGACTATGGACCTACTTTTAAGGTCCCTTTGTTTCGGTGCAAATGGGTCAAGCTGACAGGAGGCGGGGTACATGTAGACCAAAAGTACGGCATGACAACACTGGATCTCAACAATGTTGCGTACATGGATGAACCATTCGTCCTAGCCAACGATGTGGCTCAGGTTTTCTATGTGAAGGACATGTCTACCAAACCGAGAAAAAGGAAAGATAAGCAAAAGAATACAGAATATGATGAGCCAAAGAGCCACATAGTTCTTTCAGGGAAAAGAAACATCGTGGGAGTGGATGACAAGACAGACATGTCAGAATATTGCAATAAGTTTCATGAAATTCCGCCCTTCAAAGTGAAACCTGACCCAAGCATCCTGTTAAATGATGAAGATTCTCCATGGCTATGGTACAGAAGAAAACCACAACACTAGATGTTGGTGATGTGTAATAATGTATTAAACCTTTTATTTGAGACATAAATCTATGTAATGTATTAAACCTTTTATTAGAGACATAAAGGTCCCCTTTCATGTAATACATCTTGCTCAATCAAACTAGACGTTGACGACCGGGTTCTGAGCCGCGGGAGGTGATCACCCAAAGAGAAGGAACCATCACAAGAGAAGGAACCCACAAACACTAAGGATACATAGCACAACTGAAAATTAAGATACATAGCACAACTGAAAATTAAGAAACATGCCTAATGTTGGAGTGATTCAGTCATGCTCCTCCCTAGCCCTGTAATACGCGCCATTGTAGTCGTCGTAGTCTCCGGCGCCGTCGTTGCTGTCGTCGTCGGGGTCGCCGTAGTCGAACCATGAAGGTTGGGCACGCGTGTGCTGGATTTGAGGGTACCGCAGGCGGGGGTTATTGTCGGTCGTGTTGTAGGCCATGACACTCCGGAGAGTCCAGCCGCGCCACCACAGCCAACGGCCGGCCTCATTGAAGTTCGAAGGAGGTGGGCCATCCTCCTCGTTCCTGGCGAGCGCCGTCTCATGCTGATTGATGAAGAAGGCTTCCCTAGTCGGGATGCCAGTTCGGATTCCTCCGCTGCTCTGGCATGAGCTCGAGGTAGTAGTGGTTCGTGATGGCCATCCGGCGCTCCACACCTAGAGGGACAGGAGGGACCGGCACGCCTCCGGCGCTCAGCATCCAGCCAGGGGGGACGCGGTAGCCCGGTGGGTAGGGGTAGTTCATAGCGCAAAGCGCCTCTGCCTCTCTGGGGGTTAGAGGTATGGTGGAAGCCATGGGAGAGAGTGGAGAGAGGCGGCAGATATGAGTCTAGATGTGCTATGGAAACGACCAAGCCTACATATATATAGTGAGAAATGGCGAGAAGTTAGAGGAGGGAAGCGGTGGAAAAGGCGGGAAGAAAACGGACGGGAAAAAATAAGGCGGGAAAAAATAAGGCGAGAAGAAACAGACCTTTAGTACCGGTTTCGCGTGAATTTTTATCAACCGGGACTAAAGGGGCTACCCTCGCACGGAGAAAGCTGTACGGGTAGATGACCCGGGGCCCCCGGTCTAGGGTTTCGCCGGGGGAAGACCACCGGAGCGTCGGAATCACATGAAAATGGCAAAATGGTTAATAGTTTGATTAGTTAGAATAATTATTTTATAAAACAGAAAATGCTACACACCGGGACTAAGGTGCTAAACCCTAAATATAATAGTTAAACCTGAAATCCTGGATCTGTACGTGGAAACTCCCGCCGCGGGACAACCGAGGAATAGAATGTAGCAAAGTTGGCCCAACATTTGGTCTCCATGTACATATATCCTAAACAAACTAAAACATATAGAAAGGTCCACCACGCTACCCTCATACGGAGAAAGCCATAGGGGTAGACGATCTGGGCCCCCGGTCTAGGGTTTCGCCGGAGGAAGACCACCGGAGCGTAGGAATCACATGAAAACTTGCATGTGCCCCTAGGATATGTGTGTGAGAGTGGTGCAAGGTTTTTAGGTGCCATGTGTAGGCCCCAGGTGTGACCCCCTTCCCGGACATGCGTTAACACTTAGTGAAATCCTGGATCTGTACGTGAAAACTCCCGCCACGGGACAACCGGAGCTTAGAATGTGGCAAAGTTGGCCCAACATTTGCTCTCCATGTACATATGTCCTAAACAAACCAAAACAAATAGAAAGGTCCACCGCGCTATCCTCGTACGGAGAAAGCTATAGGGGTAGACGATCCGGGGCCCCCAGTCTAGGGTTTCGCCGGAGGAAGACCACCAGAGCGTCGAAATCACATGAAAGCTTGCATGTAACCCTAGGATATGTGTGTGAGAGTGGTGCAAGGTTGGTAGGTGCCATGACCCCCTTCCTGGACATGCGTTGGAATCACATGAAAATGGCTAAATGGTTAATAGTTTGACTAGTTAGAATAATTATTTTATAAAAATGAAACTGGATTTGAATCGCTTATTAAAATTCAAGCACTTTTTATGTTAAAAATTTAGTGAGATTCAAAAATATGCAAAATATAATAGTTAATGCATTTTTAAATTGAAAATGGCAAAATGGTTATTAGTTTCACTAGTTAGAATAATTATTTTATAAAACAGAAAATAGATTTGGATTACTTATTCAAATTCAAGAACTTTTCATGTTGAAAATTTTCTCAAATTCATAAGTATGCAAAAACTGTATATAATTCAAATGTTTAAAAAATATGCTAATTGAATTTTTTTAAACAGGCGCGTCCCTGGGATGAAAAAATTGAAAAAAGGACCTTTAGTCCTGGTGCGTGCTACACACCGGGACTAAATGTGTGGTGTTGGCGCACGCGCGTTGGGGGGTGCCGAAAACTCTTTAGTCCCGGTGGGTGGCACGCATCGGGGCTAAAGGGGGGACCTTTAGTCCCGGTCCATATAACGCACCGGGACTAAAGCGGGACTAATGGTCCTTCCCCTTATATCACGCGCCCCTTCACTCTCCCACCATCTCCACTCACTGCAGGGAAAATCGCGCGCGAGGATGACGAATGACGCCGGCAGGTTGCCAAAATTTTCTCCGGGCCGTCTGTGGCGCCGCCGTCTCACCGACTAACGCCGCCGCACCACCGCCTCTGCAGCCGCCGTGCGCGTGCATCCCCGTCGGCCAGGTAATAAACCTCCGCGACCGTCCGTGCCGCTGCCGTGCGTCTAAACCCCCGCGTGCGATGCCCTCCGCTTTCCGGCCCTACGCCGCCGCACGCCGCCATCATCCGAACGCTGCTGTGCACGCTGGCGGTGGCGCCGACCACAGCAGGCAAGCAGGCTGGTGCAGCGCCTCCTGGCCACTTCTATTTATTTTTTTTATTTTTTTCTTAGTGTAGTATATAGTATATATGTTATTATTTTTTCTTAGTGTAGTATAGTATATAGTGTAGTATACTGTATATATGTTATTTTTTATTTTTTATTTTGTAGTGTATATAGTTGTAATATTATTTTGTAGTGTAATAGTAGTGTAATATTATTATAGTATATAGTAGTGTAATATTATTTAGTAGTGTAATATTATTTAGTAGTATATATAGTAGTATAATATTATTTAGTAGTATATATAGTAGTATATTGCATTATAGTAGTATATTGTAATATTATAGTATTATATATATAGTAGTATATTGCATATATTGATGAATATTATATATATAGTAGTATATTGCATATATAGTAGTGCTAAATAAAGATAAGGTGAACATGGCGGCAAAATTTGCATCTTGTTTTTTCTTGCCTTTTGTTCATCAAGCAAATGATCTGTGTCTGAGTCCACAATCCCTATCACAAAAACCAGCTAGTAACGATCCCTAAAAATAGCTGAAGAAATTACTACCCTAAGTCCCTTTAGTCCCAGTGCTCGCGGGCCGCCCGGCGATAGGGTTAGGGTGGTGGTGCTCGCGGGCCCCTGGACTTAGGGTTAGATTGGTGGTGTATGCGGGCCACCGAAGATAGGGTTAGGGTGGTGGTGCTCGCGGGCCCCCGGACTTAGGGTTAGAGTGGTGGTGCTCGTGGGCCCCGGAGATAGGGTTAGGGTGGTGGTGCTTGCGGGCCGCCCGGACTTAGGGTTAGGGCATCACTAGAATTTTGCTATTGTTTAGTATTATTGTAGCAAATTGTGTGTTCATACTATTGTTTAGTATTATTTTCTGCAGCAATATTGAATGAAAAATGTTATTGTGTGCATTTTGTAGAAAACTATGGATTCAATCCAGAGGGACCTAGCACAGGAAGAAATTCTCGAGGATATGATCAACGACACCCCCCATGTTGATCCCCCGAATCTTCGTCGATTTATCTGAACCCCTCTGGTGAGGGAGAGGAGGCCGACCGAAATGATCAAGGAGAAGCCGACGGCTCCGGTGGTGGAGAAGCCGATGGCTTGGGTGGACCCTTAACGAAATCCGGCGAGGTATATATATGAAGTCTGGTGATCAGTAGATGCATTAATTGAGTTGTATATATATAAACTGACGAATGTTTCTTCTCTTAGGCCTCCACATCGAGCAAAAAATATTCCAAACGAGGCCCGGCCAAAAAGTTGGACGCATCTACGCGTTATACAATTATGGTGGTATCACCACGGGGTGAACCGTTGGAACCCGAAAAGGCTAAATCTGTATTTAAACAACAATGCGGAGTTATGGTTAGGGATCGCATCCCGATCACCATTTGAGAGTGGAATAAGACCAAAGGGGCGAAAGAGGGTGAGTATGTCGCTGACAGGTACAAAGAGGGTCTTTGGAATGACCTCATGACACATTTCACCCTGCCAGAATATGAGGAGGATGCCGACACAGCTGCATTGAGGAAGAAAGTCAAGCAGTGGACTCTTATGAAGATGGCCGAACAATTCAAGAACTGGAAGAAAGCATTATGGCAAAAGTATCAGAAGACAAAGACTCCTCCTAAATTTGAATGCTATCTAACTAAGCAGCAGGCTAACTGGGATGCATTTGTGAAGTACAAGGAGTCAGAACCTGCCATGGAAAAGTAAAAAAACAAGAAAAATGCCGCGATGAAAAAATATCACCATCACCTGGGGCCAAGGGGCTACGCGGCTGCCATGCCAAAGTGGGATGCTAAAGAGAATGAGCTGCTTGCTAAAGGGATCACTCCAGAACCAATACGCGAAGAATGGGATCTGAGGGTAAGGAATTGGTTCCTTGGGCATGGGAGTGAGTATGACGAAAGTATAGGGGACCTTATTTGTAGTGACGGGATTGGGATACCCCAGGATACATGGCAGAAAGTGGTGAAGGAGATTAAAGCGGGGACAACAAAGTTCCGTCCCGATAGAGAGAAATACTTGCTGACGAATGTGGAGGATGTGTATGAGGCCTTGGCCCTAGTTATACGTGGGCGATGGGGTTTCCCAAAGACAGAGATACTTATAGGAGCCGAGAGAGAGCAAAGAGGCGACAACAGGAGGAGGAGGGAGACAGGTTCACCGAGTTGCTAGGAACACTTCGAATGCATCAGCAACAGATTGACGAACTTCGAGGAGCAGCGCGCTTGCAAGATCTTGTACTCGATATTACCGCTGCCCCATCTCAGCGGAGAAGCAGCAAGGCTGAATCGGAGGTCCCTTCTGATGATGCACATATGGTAGATGGCGGTCCCGGCTACCCCGTGGATGGAATCAAGGAGCAGGCATCTTGTGAGATCCATTAGAAGGTGAAGAACCTATCCATCAAGGTGGCGGTCGGATGTGCTTTACCTTGTCCACCTGGCGCACGCTGGCATGGCCGTGAGATTCCAACTGGCTACGCTAAAGTTGATGTGGATGAAATCGCAATGCAGTGGGAATCAATAGAGCTTGACATCCCTGGACCTGAAAGTGAGAGGACACTCGGAGAAGTACTGGGTGGTATCATTCTATGGGACAAGAACAACATCAAGCTTCTAGGCTGGACGCCAAAGCCAACACCGCCTCCGAGTCGTCGCATGTCACCGTCACCTCCATCACCTTCAAGAAGCCAACCCCATGACTACGACCACCACATCCCGAGTCCATCTCGATCTCTGCCGCAGCCTCCGATTAGTACTAAACGACACAGCAGCCCAAAATGACAAATGTCGCCCCTCCCAAGAGTATCTCATAAGAATCTTCCCATCAGACCTTACGATCGTACTGACAAGGAAACAGACATGATCGTAAAGGCCGAATGTGTTGCGCAGCTTCAAAAGAAGAAACCCGAGCCCGCCCCGGTATACACCGAGAAGCAAAAAGCATATGCACTTTCTTTTCTGAACACAAAATCGCAATATGAATTGCACCATAAGCCAGATGACCATTGACGCACACTTCAGAAGGATGTGAAGAAGAGAAAATCAAGTAGAAGTGCAAGCGGGAGCAAATCATCAGGTCAAAGTGCAACCGGGAAAACAATGGACGTCCCCCAGCTCAGGAAACAGGCCAAAAAATCGATCCCACCCCTCCAGGTGTTATCCTATGACACTCCCCAGCAGGATATGGAAGAAGCTAAGAAGCTTGCGGCCGCTATGAATGTCACTGTTGAGGAATTTCTAGGTGCCCAGGACGACAAGTTACCCAAGGCTCAGGTAGTACCTACATATGTCCCAGGGAAGCCTCTGGTCAGCTTTGAGCAGTTCCAAGAACTGCCAACACAAATGCGGAGTTTACATAACTGGTACTTGAAAGCCGTAAAGCAGGAAGATAATCACAAAACTGAAACGTCTAATAGATTAGCTGCCAAAAATTTAGTGACCCATCATATCACTATAGATGACAACTCGACTGTTTACAAAAGATCCAGAGAACATTCTAGGTTAAAGAGGAAGAAAAAGACTTCTTACAAACAAGAACCAAAAATAATGCCTCAAAACTATCATACTAATAAGGCTAGCATATAAACTATTTGGCTTGCCATTGCTGCTATAACAATGCTCTACAAAAGTAGGTTTTATGGCTAGAGAATAGACTCCTATCTAATCAGCAACTTTGTCTTCACTTTAGTTGATGTATAAGTTGACTCCATTGACTTTATTGAAGAACTTGAGGTTTTATTAACGATTCCTTGAGCATAAGTTGGTGTTGATGTCGCCCTTATGGGCTTCAGAATCTAGAAAGGGTTAAGAAGGTACGGTTGAGTACGAGCGTACTCAACTAGACCACTAAAAAGGATTGTATGATGCACTATCTACTGCCATAGACCATAGGTTGTAGGCAATGCAGGATTTCGTAAATTTTTCTTCAAAGGTTGCTTTTATTCTGAAAAACTATGTTCGTCAGCCTTCATAGGTTTTCTAGAACTTCCGTGGAGTTCCTTTCCTCCGGTCGTAGCTCCTTCCCAGAATAGTGAGTAACATGTCACCATTCTTACACTCTACAGAGGTGTGTTTCTTTACCCATGGGAGAACAAATCATTGTTGCACCGGGCAATCTTTCCCATCCACAATTCCTTGGTGTGGGGCAAAGTAGATGATCCAAGCCAATCACTACCCTTCTCCACGACCCCGCATGAAGACATGACCCCCAAGCAGGAATACCTCCGTTAACACTCATATAGGAAGATATAACCCTGGTAACCCCTCAGAGATTCCAGTGAGTAGATCATGTCTGTGGCAACCACTACCGTAGTGGCAGATATACCTCTGACATCCCCTCACAGATAATCTTGACACCAATATCGTGGGGAACTAAGGGGTCCCACCCATGTGCTGGATTCTCAACGAGAAATCAATAGCCTCACGATAAGGTGATCCGTCCATGTGAAAAGAAGAAGATCTAGCTGACTTTTTCGTCTCATTCCAAATCTCATGGTTAACGCGTAATATACGGTGCTAGAATCACTGGCAACATTGGTTGTTGAGTCCTAGATGATATATTCCTGGACAATGGTATTGAAATTGCCAGACTTAATAGATTAGCTGATCAACTTGGATCAGTAACCAATAGTTTACATTATTATCAAAAATAGTGTTTTCTAACATTTTTGAAATGCAGCTAATCTTGCAACAGTTTGAAATACTTGGTAGAAAATAATCAAAGGACATGAGCAAGTGTGAACTTACCTTTTGTGATTACAAGATTATGCAATCACGGTCTTCAGAACAATAGAAGATCCAATATCTGAAATGAAGCATCATTGGTCCGATAAGGACTAATGTTTAAAGAAGCAATATGATGATGCATAAGTAATGTAATGCATTTTGTAAAATCCTGAGATAACTCCCCAATAACGTGAATGAGTTAAATTTAGGTGATGCTTTTAAGATTTAGTTATTTCTAATGTTTACTTCATAAGTAAACATATATATAAAGCATTTAATTGTTTAACATGCAAAGTATATGAGTGAAGCATAATAACATTCTAAGACTATGGTGAATTATTGTCTAGTAATTATGATAGAAGTTAATACATTAGGTTGTTAAGAGTTTAAATGATTTGTTATAAGGTTGTTGTTTGAAGTAGCAAAACGAATAACTTTTGAAGAAAATATTGTTTATAAGAAGTGTATCAATCTTGAAGAATTCTGGCATGAAGGTAATGGTTTCTTATAGTTACCATTGATGGCGAGTTATCATAATTTTGGGTTGGTTTTATCAAAGTAAAGATGAATTCTTAAACCTTGATGTTTAAGGCAGTTCAGGCTAAAATTAACTATAAAAGTAGTAATACTTTAAGGTATAACGGTATAGATTATTACCATGTTTTAATGTTTTTATGAGTATGATTAAGAGTGTGATCATTCACTTTCAATTTTAGTGAATGATGAGTTTTAACATGATTTGTTATTACGAAAATAATTTAACTTCTTAAGAAAAGCAAATTGAGATGATCTTATTAAATTGTTAGAGTTTAAAATCATGTTAAACATGGTTAAGAGTTGAAGAGCATTCACTTTTATCATAAGTGAATGATGTTTAAAATTTACTTAAAATTGTTGGTTTAATTTGGATTTATGCTTTTAAAAGTGTTTTACAAAGTTAATAAGTTACACTTAAGTTTTATTGTAAACTTAAGTAATGGTTTTGGAATTAGTATTTAGATGTAAAGGATTTAAGGTTTTATATAGAACTGTGATTATTTCTCACTTAAGAAATGTTTTTAAAAGAATTTACAAAATAGGTATTTTATAAAATAGATAAGGATTTATTACTTTAAAATCTTAAAAACCTTTCTAATAGTATATTTAATATTTTTCTAGTAAAATATATTTATTAAAGATCTTAAAAATGATTTTAGTTATTTTTAAGTATTATTCTTATGTTTATAAAATTCCACAAACTAATAAATGTCTTTGAATATTTGCTTCAATTTTTATTTGTAAAAATTAAGTTAATATTTTTATAAAATAGTAGATTTATTTTTATATGCAAAGATGATTTTTATTCATTTTTAGGACTTCGCAAAATTTTATTAAATTTCTATTAGGGTTTTAGGGTCCTAATATTTTGTAACATCCCAAAACTTTAATCCAAGTGATCAAGATCAAATCTACCCAATTTAGGGTTAACAAAACCTTTTTCCATTTTAAAATCGTTAAGCATTCATATGTGTGTGCATTTAAATAGGCATTGTTTTGAATTGCCATCATTGAGTGATCTATTAGTTGTAAAATGATTCTAAGGTGAACGACACATCATCTAGATCATCCCCAAGCAAATCCCAAAGAAAAAGAAATAAAAAGAATTAAATAAGGAAATGTCACTTTTGCCATTTTAATCACCAAGCCCACTTTGGCTATTCCTAACACTCGAATTCAAACAGAAACAATTGTGGATCTTTGCACCCCTTGCTAGTACAAGTAGTGATGTGCCAAGGCCCACTTTGTGATCTGCCAAAAACATTCGAACCCTAATTTTAAATGGCATTTGAAAATTGAATCTAGTGTATGTATCTAGATCACACTTTTAAAAAAAACCACTCAAATGAACTCCATTTCAAAATCCCAAGAAAACCTAGATGCTCAAGCATGAGACCAACAACTCCACAAAAAATCTTTCAAAAATTCAAAAGTTTCTCTCATGCGGCCATTTGATCGAACACCTTGTGAGCAGAATCAAAATGGCCTAACTAATACTGTCTTTGAGCAAGTCATGTCGAGCCATTAAGCCACATTTAATCATCTTGGTATCCCCTAGACCCAACCAAGCCTAAAGTAACCCACCCCCTAGCTCCTGGCGCCAGTGCAACGCCGTCCCGACGCCATGCTCGCAAGTCGACCATGCACAGCTCGCAGCAGGCCGCCAACCCAGCTCCGCCGCTCCAGGAAGCAATGCGCCACCTCACCACCGCCCACGGTCCACCCCACGGCCCCTTCTATCCACTATACCACCCCAGAGCAGCGCCGCCCTTTCTCTCTGTGTGTAGCCAGAGCGTGCCAGAGCGCCCTCGTCGCCAGCATGCCACAGACCGCGCCTCGACACCAACCCGCGCACGCCACTCCGCCTCGACCCCCTCACCCTGCCAGACAGGGCCGTGCACCGCCGCGCGACCCACAGTCGCCGGGAGCCGCGTCGAGCACCGCCTCTGTCCCTCAGAGCGCGGGAAGCTCCCGGCCAATTGCCACTGTCCTAGCCACGCCATTACGCCGTAGAGGACCACCAACAGACCCCCCACCGTCCGCCTACCTCGCCCACGCCGGTAGCCCTCTATATCATCGTCACCGACGAGCTCCACCCATGCCGCACTACCGCTTCGCCCAGCTATAAATAGAGCGCCTCCCAGTACCAATTGGTCACACCATTCTCCTCCACTCCCCCTCAGAACACTCCTAGAGCCCCACCGGAGCAAGCCGTAGCCCGCAATGCCGGAATTTCGCCGGAGTTTGCCGCGGAAGGAGGAGAAGGGAGCCGTTGATCCAGGCCATCTCCAGGGACGCCGCCAGTACCAGGAGAACCGCTATCGTCGACTTGTTCGTTTGCCCGCCTCGCCGCACTAGCTGGAGCCCCGATACGTCCCCATTGCACCCCCACCGACTTCTTTGTTTGTCCATCGTCGACGACGACCATAAGCCGTTAGATCCATTCTAATCCTACGGTCCAGCTTGCCCCGCACAGCTTCGGCAACCACTGTCCCACTGACAGGTGGGGCCCTCACATAAAACCAGCCTGGGTGCTGTGTGGAGTAAACTAGGCCGGCCCATTTATTTCCCGCGCGACCCACTGAATTCAAATATTTCTTTTTCTATTTTAGATGAAACTTAATTCTATCCCTTAGTTTAAAAAACAATTCAGAGAGTATTACAAATCCAAATAGAGTGATTCCAATTTTTTTGGAAAGCTACTTTAAATCTATATCTAAGGCCGTTGGATTTAAATCATTTAAAGTTAGAGATCTCTCCTAGTAAAAATAACAAGACAAAATCTGTTTCACATTCAAACATTTTTCTAAGATCAACCATAATAGATTTTGAGTTGATTCCAACTCTCAAAAATCACATTTAACCATACCTATATGAATATGTAATAATATTAAGGTTTATATGCAGTGACTTTGGACTAGTACCAAAACAATGCTATATAGGCATTTCTAGTCACTTTAAATCATTAATTATTAAATTTGAACTTATTACAATATGATCCAACCTTTAAATCACATTCCCATATATTAGAATATGTGGTGATGACATGTGTCCACATGATCCCATATTTTAAATGGAGAATACTAAATCTTAGTTATTTTCAATGAGTAGAAATTACTTTTCTCAAAGAAAAAGAATGAAGCTAGTTAATTAAACCTTGTGATGCTTGTGATGATAATAGATCATCAAATGTGTGCCTTAGTGTGCTAAGTAGACTAGTTAAGCATTGTTTGGTGATTGTGTATCCCGTATGTATTTATAGACGATAGTACCGACCAAGCTTTCGAGGAGGAGGAGTTCTACCAAGAGGAGGAGGAAGAAAACTTCAACCACTACACTACACAAGGCAAGCCATCATTAGCAATGCAAGATAACCCATGCAAGATAGATAACCTTAGAAAAGGCATTAGGCATGCTTTGGTTATACCCTTTGACTTTTATCTACTCCAAGTTTTATCTACAAGCTTTACCTTCTTTACTCTACCAAAGTCCTTTACTTGTTTAAAGGTACCATAAAAAGTATAAAACTTGACCTATCTAGTTAGACTTAGATGTCATTCTATGGCATGAGATTGAGATTAGCATCCCACATTAGTGAACAATCCTAACTTAGTAGTTTAGAGCTAAACCAAAACTTGATTCACTTTAGATGGGAGTACGTGGTGAAAATAACTTGTGAAAACCTTGGAATGATGAGTCATTCTATTGAGATGTTTTGACATGTGTTGAGAAACACAAATGGTTTATAATGATGAAAATGTTGAGGCATGAGCCTTAGATCTTATACAAAACTGATGGTTAGGTTCGGATGCGATACCATTCCAATTTTACCGTACAACCACAATACTTGAATTGGGTAAGGCTTAGCCAGAAGTTTATATGCATCAGTATTAGTTCCTTCGCGGGAGAGGTTTGAGCCGAGGCTACCTCTCAATGTTGTCCACCTATGTAGTCCCTAGGATGATAGATGGTTATGGCTGGGAGGCCATGCTCATAGGAGAGGTACTTATACTAGGGTGTGTAAAGGAAAGGTTATGTTTGATTATCTCCATACTAAGTATGATGATTTAGGGTTATCCCTAACAGATGTATCGAATCTTGTGGTGAAAGTGTACCACCTCTGAAGAGTGTCAAACTATTCGAATAGACGCGACCGCGGTTATGGACAGTTCGAGTGGCCATACTGTTTCGTTGTCAGATGTTTTCAAAACCACTTATGAAATGAATTGTGACATGACTTGACCACAACAGAGTTGTGACTTGGACAATTAAGTTCCCACTTAGGTGATTTCAAGCTTTATTTTATCTTTCTTTGTTTCTGAACTCAGCTTAGGTTTCAAACTGAACTTTACAAATAGACTTAGAACTTAGCATTCCCACTAGAACTATCTTACTTGTTAGTGGTAGTTTGCGAGTAGTTAAAAAGTACTCATGGCTTTTGTCCCTGGCTATTCTTGTGGCCAGACTATGAGGAGGACTACCCTGAAGGAGGACAGCATGACAGCTACGACAGCTAGGATCATCTCCCATCGCCGGCATTGCCTGTGACCCTGATGATGGACCCCACCGCTACGCTTATTATTTATTCCACTGCTTGTTGTACTAATACTGGATCATGAGATCCTTTATTTGTGTAAGACCTTATTATGTTTTGTAATGGATTATGTACTGTGATATCCAATCTGTTATGTCTCGCCAAAATGGTAATCCTGGGATTGCGAGATATGGCATAATAGGCATCTGGGATTAAACATCCGGGTGTTGACAAGTTGGTATCAGAGCCATCCTGACCATAGGAGACCCTAGTTAGAATGGACATCCGAACAAAAACTTAGTTTCAAACACACAAGTGTGTATTAATGAAAACTATTTCCTCTCTTACCCTTGGGAATTCTTTCTCTCAAAAAAAATCATGTTCCTTCAAATTCTTACATTACTACATAAAATTTGACACACTTGATCATTTCACTAACTTTATCATCCTTAATTCTTATAGATGGAAACTCAGTTCAACAAGTTCTACCAGTTAGGCAACGGAGGCTAGCTGATGTTCGAGAGGGATCTTGATGCACTATCAGAGTACTTGGGACTCCCGCATCCGGAATTTCTGGGAGCTCAACTTCATGGACCCCCAGGAGGAGACTTACAATGGCTAGTCACCACTGATCTTCGAGGCAAGATAGAAGCACCAACGTTCGGGAGGATCCAGTTCTCCGTGAGAGAGAACAACTCGCTAGATGGATTAGCCAGGGCAATGCATGAAGCTCTCGCACGTCTGGGTGCCATGAGTGTCAACCAAATCCAAGGAACCCGCTTTGCTCACTATGCAAGGCGTGATTTTATGGGAATGCCCATGGAGATGCCAAGTCACCAGGAGTTGAAGCGTCAAGTGGAGAACCTTGACTTCCTGCTGTACGATAGACATAAGGAATTGGACAATGCTAGAGAGTTCGCCAACCACAACCTCGCCCTTGCCGCCCAGAAGGCCTAGACTTTCTCACTGCTCGTCCAGGATTGTCAGTCTCTTAGCTGTCAACGCGCAAAGAGGGATCACACCATCGACCGTCTTTGCAAGATGGTGGCCAACCTCGAAAAGACCATCAAGGAGCAAGAAGCTCAGCTTGTGTCAAAAGAAGAAGAAGAGGAAGGTGAAGACATCTAGGGAGATATGGACTATTACCTCAGCAATGATGACGACTATCTCGAGGAGGATGCTGTGGACTTCTACACCGACGATGATGACTCCGACTTCATCGATGATGAGTAGATGCACTAGAGCACTATCATAGAGTGAGGAGTATCGGTCCCATTGTATCGTAGCTTGCAGAATGGTTCTTAAAACCATCTGTTTTCCTTTGATGTTGTGGTGTGTGTGTGTGTTTGTATCGTGTGCTTTGCTTGAATGAATGAAAAGAAGTTAGTTGCAAAACCTAAGTCAAACTCAAAGTTTAGCTTTTGAAAACAAAACCATGAACCATAGAACTTTCCCTCTTACCCCTTTATCTACCTCAATCTTCAGATGACTCAGAGAAACCCGGAGGGAGCAGCTCATCGCAGGACCCGATGCTGTAGATTATGCAAATGCTAGTTGCCAACTGTGAAGCTAGCAGGGCAGAGCGCCAAGCCAACCTAGCAACTCTGCAGCAGATCGCTCAAATGGCCCAAAACAACCAAGGCCATGGAAATCAGGATCATCAAGGATCCAAGATGAAGAACTTTCAGAATACCAATCCCCCAATCTTTAGCACCTCGGAGAACCCACTAGATGCAGATGATTGGTTGTAGACAATGGAGAACAACTTAGAAGTAGCCAGAGTGGATGACAACGAGAAGGTTCTTTTTGCCACCCACTATTTGGCAGGAGATGCAAGAGCATGGTGGAACAACACCCGCACAATGAACCATGGTCAAGTGATGACATGGGAAGCCTTCAAAATCAAGTTCAGCCGCACCCATGTGTCGCAGGGTCTAGTCACCCGAATGAGGGATGAATTCAGAGAGCTGAAGCAAGGCAGAATGACTGTAGTGGAGTACCGTGACAGATTCTTGTCCCTTGCCAGGTATGCACTTGATGAGATCAACACGGAGGCCTAGAAGGAGAGGTTCCTCAACGGACTGCATGATGAGATGCAGATGGTTCTTGTCAACATCCGTTTCGAGGATCTCGAAGAGCTAGTCGACTCTCCCATTTAGATGGAAGGGAAGATTAATCAAGCAAATGACAACTGCAAACGTCGCATGATGCACCAAGTTGGATCCAGCAGTCACCAGAAGTACCGTCCCAACCCTTTTAAAGGATATGCCCCACGGAACAATCGACCCCCAATGTCTCGCCCAAGCTACCCCAACTGTAGCGGAGGAAATGTGAAGTCCGGAGGAAACAACAATCACCCTGGCAACGCCAGCAATTTCAACCGTGCATCTCCCAAGAGCAACAACAACAACAACACTCCACCCAGAACTGGAAGCAATGTTGTACCCGTGGTAGCAAAAGCCAAGTCTCAGATCACTTGTTTTGAGTGTGGAATGAAGGGTCACTATTCCAATGAGTGTCCCAAGAAGATTGCCGCCACTGCCAATGTGAATGCCCTAGCTCAACAGCAGCGTCGTGTTCAACCAGGAACAAGATTCGCCCCAGGGAACCCTCGCAACCGCAATGGCCGTATATTCCACATGAACGCCAAAGAAGCGCTAGGTGTCGTGTTGGGTATGTTTTCTGTCAACTCAGTTTTAGCAAGAGTGTTGTTTGATTCTGGAGCATCACACTCATTTGTCACCGAAGTATTTGCATGCACTAGTAAGATTCACCGAACCAATTTGAAGCATGTCATGATAGTTCAAATCCCCGGTTCAACTACAAAAGCTAGAAAAATTTGCAAAGTTGTGCCTATCAGAATACATGGGATAGATTTTTATGCCAATCTAATAGTACTTGGAACCAATGGTTTGGAAGTAGTACTAGGCATGGATTGGATGTCAAAGCATAAAGGACTGATAGACTGTGCTAAGAAATCCATCACCATGACCAGTAGCTCTAGAGTAACAGTAGAGCATGTATCTGAAACCTTACCCCGTCAATTCAAGTGCAACAAGTGTCTATCCCTACCCACCATAGACCAAGTCAGAGTAGTATGTGAATACCCCGACGTATTCCCAGATGAATTGCCTAGTATGCCCTTGGATAGGGATATTGAGTTCATTATTGAACTAATCCCCGGAACCGGACCCATAGCCCAGAGACCCTATAGCATCAACCCATTAGAGTTAGTGGAACTGAAGAAGCAACTGGATGCTATGTTAGCCACAAGCTTGATTCAACCAAGCGCATCGCCATGGAGATCACCAGTTTTGTTTGTCGACAAGAAAGATGGAGGCAACCGTTTGTGCACAGATTACAGGAAGTTGAATGACGTCACAATCAAGAACAAGTACCCTTTGCCAAAGATAGAGGATCTATTTGATCAGTTTACTGGAGAAAATGTGTTCTCTAAGATTGATCTTAGGACTGGTTATCACCACCTTAAGATTCATGCAACGGATATTCCAAAAACCGCCTTTACTACTCGTTATGTTTTATATGAGTATATGGTCCTGTCTTTTGGATTAACCAATGCCCCTGCATATTTCATGAATCTCATGAATAAGATCTTTATGAATTTTCTAGACAAGTTTGTTGTTGTGCTTATCGACGATATCCTTATCTACTCCAAATCAGAAGAAGAGCATGAGCAACATCTGAGAATCATCCTTGAAACCCTTAGAGAGCATCGGTTGTATGCCAAGTTTAGCAATTGTGAGTTTTGGCTAAAAGAAGTAGGATTCCTAGGACATATTGTGTCTGCCGGAGGAATAGCTGTTGATCCCACCAAGATCAGAGATGTCGAAGAATGGGAAGCCCCAACCACTCAAACCCAAGTCCGTGCATTTCTCGGATTAGCGGGATACTACCGCAAGTTTGTAGAAGGATTCTCGAGCATCACCAGACCCATGACCCAATTGTTGAAGAAGGACGAGAAGTTTGAATGGACTGACAAGTGTGAAGCAAGTTTCCAAGAGCTAAAGAAGAGATTGATTTCAGTCCCAATATTAATCATGCCAGATATTAAGAAGTCGATTGATGTGTATTGTGATGCATCCAAGATTGGTCTCGGATGTGTATTGATGCAAGAAGGGAAAGTCATCACTTATCTGTCTCGACAACTAAAGCAGCATGAGTAGAACTATCCGACCCATGATCTTGAGTTAGCAGCCGTAGTTTTGGCATTGAATACATGGCATCATTATCTTAGGGGTAATCGCTGTGAGATTTACTCGGATCACAAAAGCTTGAAGTATATTTTCACGCAGAAGGAGCTAAATATGAGGCAAAGAAGATGGATAGAGTTAATCAAGGAGTATGACCTTGACATTCACTATCACCCCGGGAAAGCCAATGTGGTAGCGGATGCTCTTAGCAGATTGCCGTGTTGGCTAAACACCATGATCAAGGAGAAGCAACCAAGTTTGTATGAGGAGTTGGAGCAATTTAGAACTGAGTTAATTAGCAAAGGATTTTTAGCTAGCATTGAACTTCAACCCACTTTGATTAGCCAAATCAAGGAAGCCCAGAAGGGAAATAAAAGTATCGACGAAATCAAACATCGTATTGGTACAGGAAAGGTACCTGGATTCACCGAAGACGAAGGAGTCCTGTGGTACAAAGGACGTATCTGTGTGCCAGCAGATTTGGAACTGAAGCAAGTTATCATGCAAGAAGGAACCAAGATGTATCTAGAAGCTCATGATACTCTTTATTCTATCCACCTCGGAGGAACCAAGATGTATCAAGATTTGAAAGAGCAATTTTGGTGGCACAAGATGAAGAGAGAAATCGGAAGCTACATCGCCAAGTGTGATATCTATCAGAGAGTCAAAGCGGAACATCAGAGACCCGTAGGACTGTTGCAACCATTTGCAGATTCCGGAATGGAAATTGGATTCCGTCGGAATGGACTTTACCACTGGTTTGCCTACTTCTAGTAGGGGAAATGACTCAATCTGGGTCATCGTTGATAGACTGTCCAAGGTAGCTCATTTTATACCTGTCAAGACAACCTACCAGAGTTCGAAGCTAGCTGAGTTGGTTAGTCTGCATGGAACACCCAAGACCATAGTATCAGATCGAGGAACCCAATTTACCTCGAGGTTTTGGCAGAAAGTCCAAGAAGGATTAGGAACCAAGTTGAATTTCAGCACAACATATCACCCGTGAGAGAGTCAACCAAATCTTAGAAGATATGTTAAGAGCTTGTGTGTTAGAGTATGGATCAAAATGGGAAGATTGTCTACCTTTCGCAGAATTCTCATATAACAATAGTTATCAAGCCAGTTTGCAAATGGCACCATTTGAGTTCCTATACGGCAGAAAGTGTCGCACCCCTTTGAATTGGTCGCAAGTAGGAGAGAGTCAGATTTTTGGACCCTACATTCTCTGAGAAGCCGAAGAGAAGGTTCACAAAGTCCGTGAGCACCTCAAGACCACCCAATCCAGACATAAGAGTTATGCTGACAAGAGAAGGAGAGACCTGACTTTCAATGTCGGAGATTTTGTAAATCTCAAGGTTTCGCCATTGAAGGGAATGCAACGTTTTAGTCTCAAAGGAAAGTTAGCCCCTAGATATATTGGACCCTTCAAGATTCTGAATCACTGAGGAGAAGTATCGTATCAACTAGAACTGCCAGAGGAGATGTCAGCCATCCACAATGTGTTCCATATCTCGGTACTTCGCAAAGCCTAGAAGTGCCGGAGAAGACCGAAGTGTTCAAAAACATCGATCATCGAGCTATTGATATCAATAAGGATCTGACGTATTGTGAAGTGCACATCCATATCTTAGAGGAACCTTACAGAACCACCAGGACCTGGAGTATCAAATTTCTCAAGATCCAATGTAGCAACCATACCAAAGAAGAAGCCACTTGGGAGCGAGAAGATTACATTAGGACTGAGTTCCCAGATCTCTTTAGTTCCTAGTTTTCTTTCTTAAATCTCAGGACGAGATTTTTTTTAAGGGGGAAGGTTTGTAACATCCCAAAACTTTAATCCAAGTGATCAAGATCAAATCTACCCAATTTAGGGTTAACAAAAACATTTTCCATTTAAAAATCTTTAAGCATTCATATGTGTGTGCATTTAAATATGAATTGTTTTGAATTGCCATCATTGAGTGATCTATTAGTTGTAAAATGACTCTAAGGTGAATTACACATCATCTAGATCATCCCCAAGCAAATCCCAATGAAAAAGAAATCAAAAAGAATTTAATAAGGAAATGGTCACTTTTGCCATTTTAATCACCTAGCCCACTTTGGCTATTACTAGCACTCAAATTCAAAAAGAAACAATTGTGGATCTTTGCACCCCTTGCTAGTACAAGTAGTGATGTGCCAAGGGCCACTTTGTGATCTCCCAAAAATATTCAAACCGTAATTTTAAATGACATTTGAAAATTGAATCTAGTGTATGTATCTAGATCACTCTTTTTCAAAAACCACACAAATGAACTCCATTTCAAAATCCCAAGCAAACCTAGATGCTCAAGCATAAGACCAACAACTCCACCAAAAATCTTTCAAAAATTCAAAAGTTTCTCTCATGCGGCCATTTGATCGAACACCTTGTGAGCAGAATCAAAATGGCCTAACTAATACTGTTTTTGAGCAAATCTTGTCGAGCCATTAAGCCACATTTAATCATCTTGGTCTCCCTAGACCCAACCAAGCCTAAACTAACCCATCCCCTAGCCCCTGGCGCCAGTGCAACGCCGCCCCGATGCGATGCTCGCTAGTCGAGCATGCGCAGCTCGTAGCAGACCACCAGCCCTGCTCCGCCGCTCCAGGAAGCAATGCGCCAACTCACCACCACCCACGGTCCACCCCACGGCCCCTGCTAGCCACTAGACCACCACAAAGCAGCGCCACCCATTCTCTCTGCGTGCAGCCAGAGCGCGCTAGAGCGCCCTCGTCGCCACCACACCACAGACCGCGCCTCGACACCAAACCGTGCACGCCGCTCCACCTCGACCCCCTCACCCCGCCAGACACGGTCGTGCACCGCCGCGCGACCCACAGTCGCCGGGAGCCGCGTCGAGCACCGCCTCTGTCCCTCAGAGCGCGGGAAGCCCCCGACCAATTGCCACCGCCCCTAGCCACGTCATTACGCCGTAGAGGACCGCCATCAGACTGCCCACCGTCCGCCTACCTCACCCACGCCGGTAGCCCTCTGTATCATCGTCACCGACGAGCTCCGACCATGCCGCACTGCCACTTCACCCAGCTATAAATAGAGCGCCTCCTAGCACCAATTGGTCACACCATTCTCCTCCACTCCCCCTCAGAGCACTCCTAGAGCCCCAACAAAGCAAGCCGTAGCCCACAGCACTAGAATTTCGCCGGAGTCTACCGCGGAAGGAGGAGAAGGGAGCCGTTGATCCAGGCCATCGTCGAATTGTTCGTTTGCCTGCCTTGCCGCACTAGCTGGAGCCCCGGTACGTCCCCATTGCACCCCCACCGACCGTGCTAGGGTTCAGTCTCGCCGGCGACGTGTCTGTCGTCGACGACGACCGTGAACCGTTAGATCAATTCTAATCCTACGGTCCATCTCGCCCCGTACGGCGTCGGCAACCACTATCCCACTGACAGGTGGGGCCCTCACTTAAAACCAGCCCGGGCGCTGTGTGGAGTAAACTGGGCCGGCCTATTTATTTCCCGCGCGACCTACTGAATTCAAATATATGTTTTTCTATTTTAGATGAAACTTAACTCTATCCCTTAGTTTAAAAATCAATTCAGAGAGTTTTACAAATCCAAATTAAGTGATTCCAATTTTGTTGGAAAGCTACTTTAAATCTCTATCGAAGCCTGTTGGATTTAAATCGTTTAGAGTTAGAGATCTCTCCTAGTAAAAATAACAAGACAGAAGCTGTTTCACATTCATTTTTTTTAAATCAACCATAATAGATTTTGAGTTTATTCCAACTCTCAAAAATCACATTTAACCATACCTATCTGAATATCTAATCATATTAAGGTTTACATGCAGTGACTTTGGACTAGAACCAAAACAATGCTATATAGGCATTTCTAGTCACTTTAAATCATTAATTATTAAATTTGAACTTATTACAATATGATCCAACCTTTAAATCACATTCCCATATATTAGAATATGTGGTGATGACATGTGTCCACATGATCCCATATTTTAAATGGAGAATACTAAATCTTAGTTATTTTCAATGAGTAGAAATTACTTTTCTCAAAGAAAAAGAATGAAGCTAGTTAATTAAACCTTGTGATGCTTGTGATGATAATAGATCATCAAATGTGTGCCTTAGTGTGCTAAGTAGACTAGTTAAGCATTGTTTGGTGATTGTGTATCTCGTATGTATTTATAGACGATAGTACCGACCAAGCTTTCGAGGAGGAGGAGTTCTACCAAGAGGAGGAGGAAGAAAACTTCAACCACTACACTACACAAGGCAAGCCATCATTAGCAATGCAAGCTAACCCATGCAAGATAGATAACCTTAGAAAAGGCATTAGGCATGCTTTGGTTATACCCTTTGACTTTTATCTACTCCAAGTTTTATCTACAAGCTTTACCTTCTTTACTCTACCAAAGTCCTTTACTTGTTTAAAGGTACCATAAAAAGTATAAAACTTGACCTATCTAGTTAGACTTAGATGTCATTCTATGGCATGAGATTGAGATTAGCATCCCACATTAGTGAACACTCCTAACTTAGTAGTTTAGAGCTAAACCAAAACTTGATTCACTTTAGATCGGAGTACTTGGTGAAAATGACTTGTGAAAACCTTGGAATGATGAGTCATTCTATTGAGATGTTTTGACATGTGTTGAGAAACGCAAATGGTTTATGATGATGATGAAAATGTTGAGGCATGAGCCTTAGCTCTTTTACAAAACTGATGGTTGGGTTCGGATGCGATACCATTCCAATTTTACCGTACAACCACAATACTTGAATTGGGTAAGGCTTAGCCAGAAGTTTGTATGCATTAGTATTAGTTCCCTCGCGGGAGAGGTTTGAGCTGAGGCTACCTCTCAATGTTGTCCACCTATGTAGTGCCCAGGATGACAGATGGTCAGGGCTGGGAGGCCATACTCATAGGAGAGGTGCTTATACTAGGGTGTGTAAAGGAAAGGTTATGTTTGATTATCTACATACTAAGTATGATGATTCAGGGTTATCCCTAACAGATGTATCGAATCTTGTGGTGAAAGTGTACCACGTCTGTAGAGTGTCAAACTATTAGAATAGCCGCGTCCGCGGTTATGGACAGTTGGAGTGGCCATACTGTTTTGTTGTCAGATGTTTTCAGAACCACTTATGAAATGAATTGTGACATGACTTGACGACAACAAAGTTGTGACTATGACAATTAAGTTCCCACTTAGGTGATTTCAAGGTTTATTTTATCTTTCTTTGTTTCTGAACTCAGCTTAGGTTTCAAACTGAACTTTCCAAATAGACTTAGAACTTAGCATTCCCACTAGAACTATCTTACTTGTTAGTGGTAGTTTGCGAGTACTTAAAGAGTACTCATGGCTTTTGTCCCTGGCTATTCCCGTGGCCAGACTATGAGGAGGACTACCCTGAAGGACAGCTACGACAACTAGGATCATCTCCCATCGTCAGCATTGCCTGTGACCCTGAAGATGGACCCCACCGCTACGCTTATTATTTATTCCACTGCTTGTTGTACTAAGACTAGATCATGAGATCCTTTATCTGTGTAAGAACTTATTATGGTTTGTAATGGATGATGTACTATGATATCCAATCTGTTATGTCTCGCAAAAATGGTAATCCTGGGATTGCGAGGTATGGCACAACAGGCATCTGGGATTAAAAATCCGGGTGTTGACATATTTATCTATGTTTTACTTAACTTAAACATACAAATTTGTATTTTCATCTAGTTGGGATTATTTTTGTGATCATTTTGATATATTATATGTATTTTTAGGATTTTTCTATATTTCTCTAGGGTTAAATAGTTTCTAGGGGTATTTTAGTGTTTTACTAAATTTAAATTCAGTTCTTTTTCTTTTAAAACTAGGGCCTAGCCCACAGGCTAGCTCAGCCCGACTGGGTCCAACTGGGTTGGGTCAAACCCTCCTTAGTGCACCACTAGACCGGCCCATCAGCCCAGTATGCACCACACCCTCTCGTTCTCGACCTCATCCTCTTGTCTCACTCTCTCACTCAGGCGACGTTGTGGTGTTGCCACCGTTGCCCTCTGATTCCGGCCGGCTCTGACCTACCTGGTCACCACCATGATGCACGATGAAACAGTCGACGCTGCTCTGTCGACTAATCCAATTTTATTTGGCGCTCGAGCTCTCCTCTGACCATGTCGTCTCCTTCCCGATGCCTAGGGTTCAGGTTCCGCCAGTAATTCGATGCTCCATCGCTCCCTTGGTGTTGTCCTGGTTCTTGGGTGGCTAATTGGTGTCGCCCTCTCCCTTTGGAGCCTCCACGACCACGGCTTGGTGCGGGTTGCAGTGTCCCTGCTTGGGTGCTCCCCATGCCGCCGTGTCATGGCCACCGGCTCCATTGCCACGCTAGGCTATGCTCCCTCTTCTTGCTAAGCGAGGCCCGCCAGGTAATCTCTTTTCTCCCCTCTCTGGTGCTACTCCCTTCTTCTTCTTTCTAGCCAACCTTGATTAGGGTTTCATCCTCCCCTTGATGTTTCATGGTTCCCAGGGGTTTTCTTAGTGAAGGTTTTTTACCAAGTGAACTCTAGTTTAGATCTAGTGATGTTGGTGGTAAGGTTGTGTAGCTATAGATGTATAGATATGTGATTAAAACAAGCTTTTGTCTATTTGACCTACTCATTCCAATCTTGATTGGACTTGCATATAATATAATGCTTATCTATGAAACAATGCCTTAACATGGATGGCCTGTTTGTCTTGGGCATGAATGGTTTCCTGTGCTGCTATCTCTGACCAAATTATCTTGATGGTGTGGTTAACTGAACCTTACTTGTTAAATCTAAAATTGAAGTTAACTACTAGATATGAGAGTACCTAGCTTATAATGTGTTTCTATAATGTTGGTCAGATCATAGTAAATGAGCTGGTGGTTGATGCTTTAACTTGTGATAATAGATTTAGCTATTTGGATCATGGAAACTTGATTGGACAGTTTTATACTATAGTATATGATTCCTAGTTAACTTTTCTAGGGAGATGATTATTATGGTTTAAACCTTTGGCTTGACTAGGGTGTAGCAACATACAAATTTGAATGGTGATGTGTCTTAACAGAAATGTATTCAGTACTAATGTTTGAAACCAATTTTCAATGATGATTCTACACATGTAATGACAATTAGTCTGCTAGAATTATAATGATTCCTAGAAGAAAGATTCTAGGAAAATGATTTGCCAAACATTTATGGTGGTTTTCACATTATGTGGAAATATTAAATTAAGTCGAAAATGATGTAGCTAGATCAAGTACTGGCTTCGGTTTGCTTTAGAACCCTATTGTGGTGCCTCCAAAGAGCGTGCACAATAGTGGTTCCAAGTGACATGAAGCTACTGAAACTTTATTGCTTACTAGAGATCATCTTTTAGATGATTTGTTGCTATAGATTCTCTGGGAATACCCCTAGCCTGTGATGCAAAGGCTGAGGCCCTAATGGTTTTGTGTTAAACAACTTAGTGGCTACTACTATTGAATCTATTGTAGTGGTGCCTCTCAGGTGGACTATGCACAAGAGTAGATTTAAATGGTATGGTTTACTGTTAAGCTATCTATCCCTGCTAAAGATGCATAGGCTGAAGCCATAGTATGGATAAGACATATACTGTGTTGGTCTCAAGATTTCTGTGATGATCTTGCAAAGAACTCTTTGCAAAGCTGAGAAATCTGTCCCTTAAAACTCTTTTCTTTGGATGCTTATGCGTATGTGAAAAGATATGTGTACTCTGATTATATTCTAGAGTTTCCACTACTCTACCTTAGCTTCCAAGAGATTGTTCTTGTGTTGGATCTTGATCAGTTGTTACTGGCTCCTTCTTGTACTCCAGACCTACACCCCCTATTGATGCAGCCTAATACTATAATTGCCATTACTGGTTGATTCTTGATCCATTTTTGTAACTGGTTAAATGATCTTGTTAGATGTTGTATTTCACTTGTCCTTGATCTACTCCTGGAGAGATTCTCTAATCAACCAGGTGTTGAGTGATGGTGGTGAGATTATCTGGTGTTCTTGACTGGTTTGTGGATGATGATAAGATGAAAGTTGTGTCTCAAGATGTTTTGCTACGGCTGTGCTCTAGTTTTATACTGTTGTGTTGAGATGGACAACACATCACTTGTATGTGAGTAAGTTTCTTACAGCAGGGCCCCATATGGTGCAAGTTTCCATCCCTAGGGACTTGTGCATATGGATGAGCTCTTCTTTGGAAGATATTTAGTATGGATGTGCTTGGGGATGGATTGGTATTATCTTGGCTTGATCCTTACTATTGTACTTCCAACTAATTATTTAATGGTGAAACTTTCCCCTCCCAGGCCAATGATGCATTCGTCTGAGGCAAATATTCTGATTAGAACAGATTATGCACTTGGCCTTTATCTTTAATACTCAGTGATGAATTTAGCATATCACTTGTATGCACAACCTGAGAGTAATCTAAGTCCCAAACTAGCCCTTTCATTCACCATCACTTTGTCTGTTGCATCTGTTTTGTTTTATAGGGATAAAAGTGAAGAAGAAAAGAGAATACAAGAAATAGATAGGAAATTCAGCTTCTGGTTTTCTTGTTATTCTGTTGCAATTTTACTTTTATTTGAGCTGTGTAATATGTTGTAACACTTTTATTTTTGTAAAATACTTGTCTTCATTTAAATTCTTGTAAAGACAATGTAATATTGTTCAATATTAATAAAGTTGTATTTCTCTCTTTTAAAAGTTTTAATCCTGTAAACATTTTATATGTTATTTCCAAATAAGGATTCAATTCTTATTTACTGTTGTAATTCTTTGTTCATCATTCTTTTGTAATTAACTCATTCATTTATCTATAAAAACAATGTAATATAATTATTCTTGTAATTAAGAACTCCTTTAATTGTAAAAGAACAATGTGATCCTCTTTGTGCATAAATAATTCTTTTATATTGATATTGTAATCATCTCATTTCAAATTATTTTTGAATTCAAATCTATAAGCTGAATATTCAAATTTGAATTGCTTTCCCCTCAAACACAAAGATACAGTAGAGATCTTGTCGAAATCAATCGCATTTTCCTGGATGCTTCCACCAGAACAAGAGAGATCTCTATCCTTCTATAGCTTCTTTAGTTTTGCACGAAAATTCCCCTGATTTTCCTATGCATGAATGCAACACACACACATGTGACCTCTCTATTTCTAGGTGCTAATCATGGGTTGTTACAGTCTCTCTCCCTTAAACCAAACTTCATCCCTAAAGTTCGTACTCTCTTACATTTCTGAAGGTAGGACTGACTTCTTCAGACCACAAGAGTTCTCTAAATCCATGATGAAGATAATTGGTGTATCTTCATTCAAACATTTTCCTTAATCCGCATCTGATTTGAAATGAGCCAACTGCTAAGCCCATTTGGTATAGGTTACTTTGAATTCAATTCACCTGCCTAATCAGATTCTTTTTGAGTGGCTTCAGATTAGGACATCTATTCGAGAGGCGTCTAGGTTTTTAGAAAGTCTCACGAAGGTAAAATTTTGATTTTGATCCTTTCTAACAATAACCTTGGCTATAGTATTAACCTATTTATGGTATGGTTAGTCCTTTATGGCTACTAAGAATGTTTTGGATTCATATAGTCCAAACCATTCATAGTTTCCTATTCCTCATTTATAGGTATGTTTTGGTACCTTATATGCAAACTTCATTTCTAAGTCTAAACTGAAGATTTATCTCTACTTCCTTGAGATCTAAATCTCAATTTCCATAATTTCATCTCATTAACCTTCTGAAAATAGGGTTTTATCGGAATCATAGTTTAGGATTCCTCTTTAACCTTACTCTAGATATCGGATTTCGATATTTCCTCATTGTTTACTCTCCCCCTTAGGGTGTTCTAATACTCTCCAACTCCTAAATATACCACCATATGTTTGCATGGTTAGGACAATGGTCTATTTGTAAGCCCGACTTTGCGAAGTATCTCGGAAGACGATCACTTTAATTTTATACTTCTTTAGATAAACTTAGATTAGGCCAAGTTTTATGCTCTTTAAATCATACCACGATGACCTGGTTAACTAAACCAATAGGATACCAACTGTGGATCATCCTAGAGTGTATGGTCTATGAATTAGCCTATAAGCTTTTAAATTGCTACTGGTATTCTCTCTAAGATTCTAGAGCTAGAGTGCCATTATTATTCCAATTCTTCTTCTTTGCACCATTTCATGATACTTCCATGACCTAATTATTGCTACTCCTTTAGATTTTAGCAATATCACCTACATTGGGTGAACTTAAGTTCATTACTTTACGTTGCTCCATACCCTTTTCTACGTTACTTTTCGCCCTTATGACCAACTACTAATGACTTGGAATTTAGCTATCCTTCAAAATAGGGTTGATACTCCTTATCACTGGCTTCACTCTTCCAATAATTCTTCATCTTGGTCTTTAGAACTCATCACTCCCTTACACGAATTCCATTATCTATCTAGGTCTATAACATCAAGCAATAACTTGATAATGCAACATGCATTTGCACACCAAGTCAAACTTCTTGCATAGATCTAGACAATCAAGAAGATCCAATAAAATCCAATGAAACCAAATAATACTCAAACATATACCATGTACTGAACATAGATCTTCTAACTATTACAACTCCCAACTATGACAATACACTCACTTTGTACACTACCTCTTTATATTACAAGAGCTCTCTTGTCCATGTGAGCATGTTCTCACTTATTTCAGCAAGCCTTTTAAGCACTACAATATGCATTACCCAATATGTACATTATTCAAGCACTTGTATTTATGGATCACTTGTCATTCTTACTTTTATCTCCTTCTTCAGTGTTTCTTGGAATTCTGTCCATGATGGATCGAAGTCCAACGACTGCCTTCTGGTGCATAAGAACATCTAGTAGGTGCGTAATCTTGATTTGAAGTACCAAGCTTGAGATTAGCCATTAAAAAATGAATAACATACGCGTGATCTTCTTTAGGATTCTTCTGTCTACCTTCAAGCGCATCTTCAAAGTAAGAAGTATTCTTCGCCTTTTCCTTAATCCAGTCATACATATTGGTGTAGTAACTACCGGGACATTCTTCCAGATCAATGGGATTGTTACTACCCCCATATGGACCATATGGCTCCATAACATTGTAACTAGACTCTACACCTTTACCGAAATCACAAGGAATAGGTTTTCCCCAAGGTTCCATAATTAGTATGATATTCCCATCCACTATCATCCCTAATGGCATTACTTGGATTAGGTGCATTCCAAGCATTGTGGTATGCCTCATATTTAGTCCATGGATCCATTGGTTTCTGGGGTTCAACCTGATAATAGGGATAGACTTCGGATTGTGGATCATCAAACTCCGTTTCTTCACCTGCCCTGAGAAGACTGTTTTAGGTGCCTAGCTTCCTTATCTAACTTCTTTTGCCGTTCCATTGCTTTAATAGGATCTGTGAAATCCTTAATGACAATGTCCAACTCTTGGACTAGCACTTGATGAGTGTTATGGGATGTATTCAGTAAAGACCTGTAACAATCCATGTACTCTATTGCCATAGTAGGTTTAGCTCTTTCCAGGGCGGAATGGTCTAACTCAGGCTCAGAACTAAGGATTTCATAAGGTAGAGCAGTATAGGTACTACCTACTAATGCCTTGGATTTTTGTTCCCTTATCATGGTTATGGCTGCTACTACTACAATCTAATAGGCTGCTGCCATACATCTTGCCTCCCCTGATGGCATTTCTCTACTCATCCCTAACTTCTTAGGTAACATGATCATGACACGGTATTTAGCTAATACCTTCCCATCATAGAAACTGTGAACCTTGATGAGAAGTCAAGATTTCCAATCCAATCCCCTGTAACTACCTCGGTGAATTACGCTCTTAGTTACATGCCTGGATGAACGAAAGTGGTTAAAATAGTACGGTGGGGCCCAGGGCCACTCACGGTAGACCTTTCGGCCGTCCTAACCACTTTTAGACATCAGGACAAGAATGAGCGGCCTAATGGGCAGGCGAAGGGATCAACTACATACACAAATGAGTATGTATGCAAGCCACATACAACAGTCCTCAGAGCCATTCCATCTAAAAGAAATAGAAATATTGCAACGCCATACGGCAAGATTCAAATGTCCTTGATAGATATAATAATTTAGGATAGCTCCTCATACATCACACATCAGAGTATCAGGCGGAAGCGGAAAGCAAGATCCGAGTACGGATAAGAAGCAAATCGGCATAAGATGCCCCATAAATAAACACATCCCGCCCACAGATCTCATGGATCCCCGTTCCCGGAATCTCTACACCGAATGATCGTTGCCAATATCATCTGTCTGTTCCACCTAGTATCCATCTTGCGGGTACGCCTGTTCATCTGAATCAAACAATTTATCATGTGAGACCCTAGGGGTACTTAGCAAGTCTTTATGCCGCTAAAGGGGACACAACCTGGGGTAACGCAATTGCAGCAAAAGATAATACCTAACAATTCTATAGATACTTGCTAACCTTCCGCCTAATCAATGATAGACGGAAGTCCGTGAATTAAGAACAACAGTGATAACAGTATAATTAACAGATCCATCCTCCTCCTCGCTTACCAACGATGAAGCGGACGAACAACCCCCATCATCCGTTGGTAGTTTTATTAACCATTCCATGAGTATTGCACTATTTACTAGTCAGGTACTTAGTCAAATTAAAAGCGGTACTTTAGTTATACTTGTCTATGATCGAGAAACTGTGCTCCAAGTCGTCCATAACCGCGGACACGGCTTTCAGAAAGATTTACCCTGCAGGGGTGCACGAATAGCAACACACACTCGATCAACCTCGGAAAATCCAAATCAAAACCCAACGAGGCATTCACGACAAAGCAATCACAGGATTCAGAAATATTTCAGGGGGCCACCCCATTAAGCTACCCGCAACGAAGTTGGCCGGTTCCGAGATGGACCCAAGGTTTGTGTCAATGGCTGTAAACGACTGGGAACCCGAAAATGTGACTGGGCTTGTCGATACCGCAAAAACATTCCACGATCCGAAACAGTACAGGTGCTCCACGCACAATCTTAATAAAGAAGTAACATGGCATAAGTATAGGATAGTAATAAAGCCCCAAACTACTTTGTGGCCCCAAGAAATAAGAATGAATCAAGCTCTGGCTCAGGGGGGTCCATAAGGCCTCCCGGATGTGGATAGTGCGAATAGTCAAAGAACAGGAATCAAGTACTCGGGGTCCTACGGGACACAAGTGAGCAGGAAAAACCAAATAGGAGATATTGCTCACCGGTGCCTCTTTCATTAGTTATCCCATTACTACTCAGGTTAAGTTGTTTAGGTACCTCGTTATTCAGTAGACACTCACATACCCTACACATGCTTTTCTATGACTCGCATGGCTCAAACAACTCCTGTAGTAATGGCTCATGGGATGGAGGAACAAGCTTTGGTGGGGTTTACAAGTAAAGGCTATGCAGTACTTGGGATTCAATTTAATGCAATCGCGACTCAATGATGCAAGAATAAGATAGAGGCAATAGGTACTGTATGTATGCAAGCATGTGGTAGTGCTTGCCTGGCAGCTCAGTTGAAGCGAGAGATGGATCTGGGTAGTACTCCTGTGATTCCTGGTAATTCTCCTGCTGGGCGTCTATTCGAAGAAGAACCAAACAAACAAGGGCCAACATAAATAAAGTGCACAAGCATATGAATTAAAATGCGACAAGCAAACAAGCATGCCATGATGAATGATGCACAATTTGCATGGCATTAAAGTAGCATGGCAAAGGTGAGGTGTGGATACAAGAAATAAAGCATTTTATTATTTATTTAACCAAGTTTTATTGTCATAAACAGTTCAGATTTTCAATAACAACATGATGCATGCTTCCATTCAGAACAAGGACTGCATAAATAGAACGGGCTCGTCACGCTGATCGATTTAGACATATTATTTGCTAAATTTGGAGTTGTAGAATTAAAGTTATTAATTAATTAAGGAAAAGGGCATTTTATTGTAATTTAAAACATCTCGAAAATTTAAAGTGTTCAAAACATATTTTGAATGGCATATTTGAATTCCTCACATTTTTCTGATTCAAAAACATATATTACTTGTATTATTTGGATTTGTATTTTGAAAATTATTTAAATCTGATTTGAATTTGAATTTAAATCAATTTGGAAAAGGTTTAATTAAAAACAGACACAGGAAAATACTTTTGTCACCCCGGCGAATCTAGCCACAGCTGCTGACGGTGGGCCAGCTGCTGACTAGGCGAGACCCGCGCGCGAAAACCCTTTTACACCGCGGCTCTGCCTAGCCACAGAGGGTGACAGATGGGGCCGTCGGCTACGGGCCCACGCGGCAGTGGAGTTACACCTAGAGGCTGACAGGTGGGGCGTGGCTGGAGCGCGGGTTACGACCTGAGAAAGCAGAGGGGCTTTCTGCAATAATACCCGAGCGGCTGATAGCTGGGGTCTCTAGGAGCGCGGGTTAAGAGCAAAATAAAAAGGGGGGCTTAATGTAATATGTCCACCGCCCGGTACTGTTCTTCGTGTTCTTCGGTCTGAGGGGAAATCAGCGCGCAGCGCCGAGCGGGGAATCGAACTCGGGTCGCGAGCGTCCGCGCTGAGGGGGCTAGCCAGGGCGGCTGGCTCGGGGAGTTGTTAGGAGGGGGCTTGGGGCCTAGCTAAGGTTTTGCGCGGTGCGGGGAGGTTGCAGACGACAGCGAGCGGCGCGCACTGAGACCGTTCGACGGTTTGAGCGGCGGCGCTAGACGTCGACGGCGAGGCGGAGCATGTCAGGGAGGGAGTACTGCTCACCACGGAGGGGACGATGGAGTTGGATCGGGTGGGGAAGCACCGGAGCGGCGAGGACGCAGGCGTACTGGCGGCTAGGGTTTGGCGTCGGGTGGCGGCGGTACCGGCGCTCCTGGGGCTTCTCTTCCTTGTCGACGCGTGCAGGGAGTGGCAAGGAGATCCCCTCGGTCTCCCAGGCCACCTCCACGACGTGCACGCCGGCCGGAACGAAGAGGGACAGGGGGTGCTGGCGGCGACCGGCGGCAGGTCTGGCGACGGTGGGGGAGAAAGGAAGGAGAGGAAGGCAGGCTCGGGCAGATCTGGGCGAGCCAGAAGTCATGTGGGAGGAGGAAAAAGGAGGAGCAGCCGTGGCAGGGGGTAGATAAAAAGGGTGGTCTCGGGTGCCACCTTTTTCCATCTTCCTCACGTGGTCGAGCTAGGGCTCGACCTGGGGGCTACAGGTGGGGCTTGGCCGGGAGAGACAGGCAGGTGGGGCTGGCTCGGCCGGTAGAGAAAGAAAGAGAGGAGAGGGGGTAGCTCGGGCTAGGGTAGATATGGGCTAGGGTTAGGGTTTTGTGTAGGGTTTGAGAGAGGGGTAGGATTAGCTAGGTGTGGGCCAGGGAGAGGGTGGCCAGGTGTGAGGGAGGAGTTAAGAGGGAGATGGTAGAGGTTAGGGCTTTTAGATTAGATGTAGGTTTAGAGAGAAAAGAAGAAGAACTAAGGTTAGAGATTTAATTAGTTTTTAGTTTTAAAAACTTGTTTAAAATCTCACCCAATAGGACAAATGATGAGTGCTTTGAATTAACATGAGATGAGGTGGAAGAGAAAATCCAAGAAAAAGAAAAGAAGAGGAACATGGGAGAAGGCCTTATTTGCAACATGCATGGAGAAAATAAAAATAAAAGAAATAGATATGGATGAGAGTATGTGGATGGTGGAATGGAAGGGGAAGATCCACAAAGAAAAGACCCACTAAAACAAAAGAAAAACCCATGAGAGAAAAGGTGGTGAAGAAGGTTGCATGGCCCATGCAAAATAATAATGCCATGATTTATTTTGTGAAAACAATAATAATATGATGGCATTATTCTTATGCATTTCCCATAAGTGGAATAAAAGCCAAGCAAAGGATAAGTAGGATTAGATCCACCCCACCACATGAGCTAGGATAACATCAAAAGAAAAAGAATTGCAAGCTCATGGACTAGTAGGATGGTGGAATTATAAAGTGGTGAAAAGAAAAGATAATGGAGGTGAATAAAAGATATGCCCCCAACTCAACTTGGGCATTTAGACAATATATCAATAACCAAATACAATATCAAGAGGCAAATACAATTTATAATGCATATGAGAGAAGAACCAAAAGAAAAGGGGTTTTATATGATGCTCAAATGCAAGGTGGCATGATGACATGAGCTTGATATAATTATGATGCAACAATTATAGATAGGAAGTAGCCATTATCTTACTAGACCAAGGAGCATTACAATTGTTAGACAATTGGGATGCTACAACTCCCCCCCACTAAACAGGAATCTCACCCCGAGATTCTAGGAAGAAGAAGACTCAAAGAGGGTAGGGTACTTGGCACGGAGCTCATCTTCACGTTCCCAGGTGGCTTCATCAACGGAATGGTGCGACCACTGCACCTTGCAAAACTTGATGGACTTGTTGCGAGTCCTTCTTTCTGCGACTTCAAGAATTTTTGTGGGGTGTTCTTGATAAGACAGATCTTCTTGGAGATTGATGAGTTCATGGTCCACGGTCCTGCCGGGATCCTTCTTGAGTTGAGAGATGTGGAAAACATCATGGACTTTGAGTTGTTCAGGGAGCTCAAGAGCATAAGCAACTTCTCCTCTTTTTCCATGAATCTTGAAAGGACTGATGTATCTAGGAGCCAGCTTTCCTTTGATACCAAAGCGGTGCGTACCTCTCATGGGAGTGACACGAAGATAAACGAGATCACCAGGGACATACTCCATGTCCGTGTGCTTTCTGTCATAATTGCTCTTCTGGCGACTTTGAGCAATCTTCAGATTTTCAAGAATGATGTGAACTTTCTCCTCCGCTTGAGTTACAATGTCGGGGCCAAACAATATTCTTTCACCTGCGCCCGACCAACCAACCGGAGTTCTGCATTTGCGACCATAGAGAGCCTCAAATGGTGCCATCTTTAGACTTTTCTGGAAGCTGTTGTTGTAAGAGAATTCAGCATAAGGAAGACATTCTTCCCACTTCATGCTGAAAGAGATAACGCAAGCACGGAGCATATCTTCCAGAATCTGATTGATCCTTTCAACTTGTCCTTGCGACTGAGGGTGGTAAGCTGTGCTGAAGTTTAGTTTTGTCCCCAAAGCATTTTGGAAACTTCCCCAGAACTTGGAAGTGAAGATACTTCCACAGTCTGAACTAATCTCAAGAGGAACTCCATACAGAGAGACAATTCTGTTGATATAGAGTTCAGCCAACTGAATTGCAGAAATTGTTTCCTTGACTGGAAAGAAGTGAGCTACTTTGGAAAGCCTGTCAATGACAACACAGATTGCATTGTTGCCCTTCTGCGACCTTGGAAAACCAGTGATGAAGTCCATCTCTACTTTCTCCCATTTCCATTCCGGAGGCTTCAATGGCTGTAGAAGACCGGAAGGTTTCTGATGGACAGCTTTAACTCTGCGACAAACAGCATACTCCGAGACATACTTGGCACAATATCATTTCAAACCAGGCCGCCAATATTGTGTTTTCAAGTCCATGTACATCTTAGTGCTTCCAGGGTGGATAGAAAGAATAGAATCATGTGCCTCCTTGAGAACTTGCTCTCTTAAACCCGGGTAGTTCAGAACAAACATCCGGTGTTCAAAGAAAAGAGTGCCTTGGTCATCAATGTGGAAAGACTCATACTTCGAAAGTTGAATGTTGGAGATGATCTTTTTAGTGTAAGGATCCCCAAGATGAATGGAACGGACCTTTTCTTCCAAGAGAGGTGTTGCTAGAAGGTTTAGAAGATACCCTTGATCCACAATTTCAAGGTTGAGCTTGCGGAAATCCTCGCACAAGAGAGGCTGTTGTTCTTCCACCATGAGGTTGTTGACATAAGCTTTTCGGCTGAGAGCATCTGCCATGATATTGTCTTTGCCCAGAGTGTAGTTGATGGTCAAATCGAAATCATTTATTGTTTCGATCCACCTCCTCTGACGAAGGTTGAGATCAGGCTGTGTGAAGATATACTTCAGACTCTTGTGATCAGAAAAGATCTCACAACGGTTGCCCAGCAAGTAATGCCTCCATACTTTCAAAGCAAAGACAACTGCTGCGAGTTCGAGGTCATGTGTAGGATAGTTGATCTCATGCGTCTTCAACTGACGAGATGCATAAGCAACAACTTGCTTTTCTTGCATAAGGACCGCACCCAATCCTTGCAATGAAGTATCACAGAAAATCTGGAAAGGCTTTGATGTATCTGGAGGAACCAAGACTGGTGTGGAAGTGAGCTTCTCTTTGATTGTTTCGAAGCTTGCTTGACATGCAGGAGTCCAATGGTATTTCTTGCCTTTCTTGAGAAGATCGGTAAGAGGCTTCGCAATCTTTGAGAAATTTTGACCGAAGCGACGGCAGTAACTGGCGAAACCAAGGAAACTTTGGACTTCTTTGACATTTATGGGTGGAAGCCAGTCTTGTCTTGATAGTTTCTAGGTTGACGGCAATGCCCTTGGCAGAGATGACGTGACCAAGGTAGGTGACTTGAGGCAGCCAAAACTCACACTTGGAGAACTTTGCATACAGGCGGTTCTCACGAAGCTTGTTTAGGACACACCGAAGGTGTTCTTCATGTTCTTCCTTAGACTTAGAATAGACTAGAATGTCATCTAGATAGACCACAACGAACTTATCAAGATATTCCATGAAAACCGAGTTCATAAGCCTCGAGAAGGTGGCAGGTGCATTGGTGAGACCGAAAGACATGACCGTGTACTCATACAGGCCATAGCGGGTTGTGAAAGCTGTTTTGGGAACATCTTCCTTGCGAATCTTGATTTGATGATAACCACTTCTCAAATCAAGCTTAGAGAATACCACAGCTCCAGCTAGCTGATCGAAGAGATCATTAATCCGTGGAAGGGGATATTTATTCTTGATGGTTTTAGCATTGAGTGCCCGATAGTCAACACAAAGTCTGTCTGTCTTGTCTCGCTTCTTCACAAAGATGGTTGGACGACCCCAAGAAGAAGTATTGTGCTGAATGAAACCCAACTTCTCTTGTTCATCCAACTGACGTTTGAGTTCAGCCAACTCAGCAGGACCCATTTTATAAGGCCGCTTGGAGATAGGAGTGGTACCAGGTTCAAGTTCAATGACAAACTCAACCTCACGATCCGGAGGCATACCTGGCAACTCTTCAGGAAAAACATCTGGAAACTCACAGACTACAGGAACACTCTGAATACCTTCCATATCATCATCATTTAGAGCCGCCAAAGAATAAAGCTGAATTGCAGGAGTCAGACTTGGAGAATAGACTATATGTCCTTCAGGAATTTTCAGAGAAACCGAACGTTCAGCACTATCAATCACAGCTGCATTTGCTGTCAACCAATCCATGCCCAAGATAACATCAATATCAGAATTGCCCAGAACAATTAAGGAAGCTGGAAATGAAGAGCCACCAATCTCAATTTGATTGCCATGGCTGATCTTGGTAGATAACAATCTTGCCCCGGGAGAAAGAACCATTAACTTTTTATCCAGCTGGTCTATAACAAGCTCATGCTCATTTGCAAATTTGTGAGAAACGAAAGAATGTGAAGCACCAGAATCAAACAAAACTCGTGCAGGAACTGAGTTAACAGGAAGCATACCCATGACAACTCTAGGTGCATGCTCAGCTTGAGCGGCGTTGACATAGTTGGCACGAGCAACCGTAGACCCCGGCTTAGTGTTGATGTTGAGAGCCCGAGGTGGAGGTGCACGAATCATAGGAGAACTTGCCGTAGGTCTTGGAGGTGGTGGTGGAAGAGCTTTGTTGTTCATAGGGAAATTCTAGTGCTGATGCCCAGTGTTTCCACAAGTATAGCAAGCACCAGGTGGACGTGGAGCAACGTAGCCAGGGACTCCGCCAGGCGCTCCAGGGTAGTTGTGGTTGTAGCCCCTGGGAGCCGCAGTGAAGGAGTTTGGTGGCCTTGGTGCGTAGCTTGAAGGTCTTGGTGGAGCAGGGAGCGACAGTGGGGTGTTAGGAACCCATACACGACGCTTAGAAGAAGTTGTCATAGGAGAAGAGCTTGCTGTATCGCGGCTGTGTTTCTTTGACTCCTCAAACACTTGCCTACTTGCTTCTTCCTGCAGAGTTGTGTGTTGAAGTTCCAGAAAAGATGCCGGCCTTGCATGAGTGATTGCATATTTGATGGAAGCATTGAGGCCTTGCCGAAACCTCTTTTGCTTCTTCTTGTCATCAGAGATCTCATCGCCACCATAACGAGACAGATTCATGAAGTTTCTAATGTAGGTGTTGACATTGTCAGTGCCCTGCTTGAGGTTGAGAAACACTTCCTTCATCCTTTCCATGACAATTTCTGACAGATATTGCTCTTTGAAAGCAGTAGTGAACCGCTCCCAAGTAGGCTGAAAACCAGAAAGATCTGCCTTGAGGTAATTTTCCCACCACAGAGCTGCATCTCCCTTCAGAAGGTGAGTAGCACACTTAACCCATTCTTGCTCGGGAACATCCGCAGTCATCAGCAACCTTGACACTTCATGAAGCCAGTCATCCGCATTAAGTGGCTGATCAGACACCTCAAATTGGCGTGGGTTGAACTTGAGAAAACTCTTGATGTCTCCTCGCTTGGGAGGTGGAGGTAGCGGAACAAACTCATTCCTCCTCACGCTTTCCTCGAAGCGCTGCTGGTTCTGCTGCATAGTGCCCAAAGCATTTGCAATACTTGCCAAAGCAGCCCCGAGTTCAGGTGGTATGTCCTCCTCAGAACGGCGTGGTGGTGCCATCCTGTGATTGATATAAAACACAAGTCAGTACTATAATGGAGAATGATAATAATCCAAAATAGTACCAAAATGGAATTAATCAAGATTAAAGAATGCAATTCACTGAGATGATATTAAAATATCAACAAAGTTCAAGGCAACTAGAAGATATTAAGCATAACGCACACGACTGAACAAGGAGTGTGGTACACAACTAACAAAGAAAAAATTTCCACAAATTTCGGCATTAAAATACCACTCTATGCGCAAAACCACTTAACGAATCAAGATTAGTAACTCTACTAGTTCAATATACAAAATCAAATGATAACAGTAGTGGTATGGTCGTGACTCCATCCCGCACTCAAATCATTACTCCGCACATGAATCAGTAAAACACATATCCCAACACCTTCTTCTTAAGATGAACCTAAAGATTGGTAACTACGGAAACGAACACCCCAACAAGATAACATCGGATAACAAAGAGTAAGATAGATCGCATCGGTGTACAACGAATCAGAATAGATCGCGTCGGTTTACAAAGGCCTGTCGGTATGGAATGTACCAACAATTGATAACTAAAAGGCAGATAGTGATAACATTTGGATGCAACAGATAGACAAGGAATTCACACACACACACGCACACACACACAACCTTTGGTACTACGGAACCCAGAACACGTGAATCCTAGTTTGAATTTTTAGAAGAGAATTGAAAACGTTACACTTCCTTACCAGAAAAGGGTGGGTGGGTGGGTAAGAAGAAAAATGGAAGCAGTCCTACTCTCACGCTTTGTTTTTCCCTAGTATACATAACTACCAAAATATTTTCTAGACTGACAACGACCATTTGGCTGAGACCCTGAAGGGCGGGATGGCTCTGATACCAATTGTAACTACCTCAGTGAATTACGCTCTTAGTTACATGCCTGGATGAACGAAAGTGATTAAAATAGTACGGTGGGGCCGAGGGCCACTCACGGTAGACCTTTTGGCCGTCCTAACCACTTTCAGACATCGGGACAAGAACGAGCGGCGTAATCGGCAGGCGAAGGGATGAACTACATACACAAATGAGTATGTATGCAAGCCACATACAACAGTCCTCAGAGCCATTCCATCTAAAAGAAATAGAAATATTGCAACGCCATACGGCAAGATTCAAATGTCCTAGATAGATATAATAATTTAGGATAGCTCCTCATACATCACACATCAGAGTATCAGGCGGAAGCGGAAAGCAAGATCCGAGTACGGATAAGAAGCAAATCGGCATAAGATGCCCCATAAATAAACACATCCCGCCCATAGATCTCATGGATCCCCGTTCCCGGAATCTCTACACCGAATGATCGTTGCCAATATCATCTGTCTGTTCCACCTAGTATCCATCTTGCGGGTACGCCTGTTCATCTGAATCAAACAATTTATCATGTGAGACCCTAGGGGTACTTAGCAAGTCTTTATGCCGCTAAAGGGGACACAACCTGGGGTAACGCAATTGCAGCAAAAGATAATACCTAACAATTCTACAGATACTTGCTAACCTTCCGCCTAACCAATGATAGACGGAAGTCCGTGAATTAAGAACAACAGTGATAACAGTATAATTAACAGATCCATCCTCCTCCTCGCTTACCAACGAGGAAGCGGACGAACAACCCCATCATCCGTTGGCAGTTTTATTAACCATTCCATGAGTATTGCACTATTTACTAGTCAGGTACTTAGTCAAATTAAAAGCGGTACTAGTCAGGTACTTTCATTAGTCAAATTAAAAGCGGGGTCCTACGAGACACAAGTGAGCAGGAAAAACCAAATGGCAGATATTGCTCACCGGTGCCTCTTTCATTAGTTATCCCATTACTACTCAGGTTAAGTTGTTTAGGTACCTCGTTATTCATCAGACACTCGCATACCCTACACATGCTTTTCGACGACTCGCATGGCTCAAACAACTCCTGTAGTAATGGCTCATGGGATGGAGGAACAAGCTTCTGTGGGGTTTAAAAGTAAAGGCTATGCAGTACTTGGGATTCGATTTAATGCAATCGCGACTCAATGATGCAAGAATAAGATAGATGCAATAGGTACTGTATGTATGCAAGCATGTGGTAGTGCTTGCCTGGCAGCTCAGTTGAAGCGAGAGATGGATCTGGGTAGTACTCCTGTGATTCCTGCTAATTCTCCTACTGGGCGTCTATTCGAAGAAAAACCAAACAAACAAGGGCCAACATAAATAAAGTGCACAAGCATATGAATTAAAATGCGACAAGCAAACAAGCATGCCATGATGAATGATGCACAATTTGCATGGCATTAAAGTAGCATGGCAAAGGTGAGGTGTGGATACAAGAAATAAAGCATTTTATTATTTATTTAACCAAGTTTTATTGTCATAAACAGTTCAGATTTTTAATAACAACATGATGCATGCTTCCATCCAGAACAAGGACTACATAAATAGAACGGGCTCGTCGCGCTGATCGATTTAGACATATTATTTGCTAAATTTGGAGTTGTAGAATTAAAGTTATAAATTAATTAAGGAAAAGGGCATTTTATCGTAATTTAAAACATCTCGAAAATTTAAAGTGTTCAAAACATATTTTGAATGGCATATTTGAATTCCTCACATTTTTCTGATTCAAAAACATATATTACTTGTATTATTTGGATTTGTATTTTGAAAATTATTTAAATCTGATTTGAATTAGAATTTAAATCAATTTGGAAAAGGTTTAATTAAAAACAGACACAGGAAAATACTTTTGTCACCCAGGCGAATCTAGCCACAGCCGCTGACGGTGGGCCCGCTGCTGACTGGGCGAGACCCGCGCGTGAACACCCTTTTACACCGCGGCTTTGCCTAGCCACAGGGGGTGACAGATGGGGCCGTCGGCTACGGGCCCACGCGGCAGTGGAGTTACACCTAGAGGCTGACAGGTGGGGCGTGGCTGGAGCGCGGGTTGCGGCCTGAGAAAGCAGAGGGGCTTTCTACAATAATACCCGAGCGGCTGACAGGTGGGGTCTCTAGGAGCGCGGGTTAAGAGCGAAATAAAAAGGGGGGCTTAATGTAATATGTCCAAGGCCCGGTACTGTTCTTCGTGTTCTTCGGTCTGAGGGGAAATCAGCGCGCAGCGCCGAGCGGGGAATCGAACTCAGGTCGCGGGCGTCCGCGCTGTGGGGGCTAGCCAGGGCGGCTGGCTCGGGGAGTTGTTAGGAGGGGGCTTGGGGCCTAGCTATGGTTCTGCGCGGCGCGGGGAGGTTGCAGACGGCAGCGAGCGGCGCGCACTGAGACCGTTCGACGGTTTGAGCGGCAGCGCTAGACGTCGACGGCGAGGCGGAGCATGTCAGGGAGGGAGTACTGCTCACCTCGGAGGGGACGATGGAGTTGGATCGGGCGGGGAAGCACCGGAGCGGCGAGGACGCAGGCGTACTGGCGGCTAGGGTTTAGGTGGCGGCGGTACCCGGCGCTGCTGGGGCTTCTCTTCCTGGTCGACGCATGCAGGGAGCGGCAGGGAGATCCCCTCGGTCTTCCAGGCCACCTCCACGACATGCACGCCGGCTGGAACGAAGAGGGACAGGGGGTGCTGGCGGCGACCGGCGGCAGGTCTGGCGATGGTGGGGGAGAAAGGAAGGAGAGGAAGGCAGGCTCGGGCGGATCTGGGCGAGCCAGAAGTCGTGTGGGAGGAGGAAAAATGAGGGAGAGGGAGGAGGAGCAGCCGTGGCAGGGGGTAGATAAAAAGGGTGGTCTCGTGTGCCACCTTTTGCCATCTTCCTCACGTGGTCGAGCTGGGGCTCGACCTGGGGGCTGCAGGTTGGGCTTGGCCGGGAGAGAGGGACAGGCAGGTCGGGCTGGCTCGGCCGGTAGAGAAAGAAAGAGAGGAGAGGAGGGTAGCTCGGGCTAGGGTAGACATGGGCTAGGGTTAGGGTTTTGTGTAGGGTTTGAGAGAGGGGTAGGATTAGCTAGGTGTGGGCCAGGGAGAGGGTGGCCAGGTGTGAGGGAGGAGTTGAGAGGGAGATGGTAGAGGTTAGGGTTTTTAGATTAGATGTAGGTTTAGAGAGAAAAGAAGAAGAACTAAGGTTAGAGATTTAATTAGTTTTTAGTTCTAAAAACTTGTTTAAAAGCTCACCCAAGAGGACAAATGATGAGTGCTTTGAATTAACATGAGATGAGGTGGAAGAGAAAATCCAAGAAAAGAGAAAGAAGAGGAACATGGGTGATGGCCTTATTTGCAACATGCATGGAGAAAATAAAAATAAAAGAAATATATATGGATGAGAGTATGGGGATGGTGGAATGGAAGGGGAAGATCCACAAAGAAAAGACCCACTAAAACAAAAGAAAAACGCATGAGAGAAAAGGTGGTGAAGAAGGTTGCATGGCCCATGCAAAATAATAATGCCATGATTAATTTTGTGAAAACAATAATAATATGATGGCATTATTCTTATGCATTTCCCATAAGTGGAATAAAAGCCAAGCAAAGGATAAGTAGGATTAGATCCACCCCACCACATGAGCTAGGATAACGTCAAAAGAAAAAGAATTGCAAGCTCATGGACTAGTAGGATGGTGGAATTATAAAGTGGTGAAAAGAAAAGATAATGGAGGTGAATAAAAGATATGCCCCCAACTCAACTTGGGCATTTAGACAATATATCAATAACCAAATACAATATCAAGAGGAAAATACAATTTATAATGCATATGAGAGAAGAACCAAAAGAAAAGGGGTTTTATATGATGCTCAAATGCAAGGTGGCATGATGACATGAGCATGATATAATTATGATGCAACAATTATATATAGGAAGTAGCCATTATCTTACTAGACCATGTAGCATTACAATTGTTAGACAATTGGGATGCTACATCCCCCTAGATGTTGTCTCGGAGTAATGGTCCACTCTCCTTCATAGTCATCTAAAGTCTTGTTCAACACTTGAACATTCCGATGTGGATACTTAGGTGCCATCGTACACTGTAGATAAGAAATAATCATCAATTAGATTGAGTTACAGCTCGTTTCTTAACACTGAAGGATACATCATAATAAAGAATTATCGCACTAGCAACATGACGAGATGATTCTGAATACTCATCATATTTCTAGAGAACTCTTTATTCCTCCAAACATTCTTCCTACAGGTTCTACCCATTTACTAGGTTTCCAACGTAAGGTCAAATCATATGCTCTAATACTAGCTACGGTGATCCAACATACCACTGCATGATGTAGTACAGTATAGTCATTGAGATAACACCAATGAAACACCGTTCACTAGTATTACATCCCTCAGAGTGGTACAACAGAAACACAGCAGGTCCAAGACATGACTATAGATTACGAATTGACTCTTTACTAAAGATCTAGAGAACATTCTAGGTTAAAGAGGAAGAAAAATACTTCTTACAATGAAGAACCAAAAATAACGCCTGAGAACTATCATACTAATAAGGCTAGCATATAAATTATTTGGCTTGCCATTGCTTCTATAGAAATTCTCTACAGAAGTAGGTTTTATGGCTAGAGAATAGACTCCTATCTAATCAGCAACTTTGTCTTCACTTTAGTTGATGTATAAGTTGACTCCATTAACTTTGTTGAAGAACTTGAACTTTTAGTGATGATTCCTTGAGCATAAGTTGGTGTTGACATCGTCCTTATTGGATTCAGAATCTAGCAAGGGTTAAGAAGGTATGGTTGAGTACGAGTGTACTCAGCAAGTTCACTAAAAAGGAGTGTATGATGCACTATCTACGGTCACAGACCATAGGTCATAGGCAATACAGGTTTTTGTAAACATTTCTTCAAAGGTTGCTTTTATTTTGAAAAGCTATGTCTGTCAGCCTTCATAGGTTTACTAGAACTTTTGTGGAGTTCCTTTCCTACCTCGTTCGTAGCTCCTTCCCGGAACAAGGAGTAACATGTCACAATTCTTACACTCTGTAGAGGTGCGATGCTTTACCCATGAGAGATAAAATCCTTGTTGCACAACCAGGCGATCTTTCCCATCCACACTTCCTTGGTGTGGGTCCTAGTAGATGATCCAAGCCAATCACTGCCCTTCTCCGCGACCCTGCATGAAGACATGACCCCGCAAGCAGGAATACCTCTATTAACCCCCATATAAGCCGATATAACCCTGGTAACCCCTGAGAGACTCCAATGAGCAGATCATGTCTCTAGCAACCCCCACCGCAGTGGCAGATATACCTCCGTCAGCCCCTCACGGATAATCTCGACACCAATATCGCGTGGAACTGAGGGGTCCCATCCATGTGCTAGATTTCTCAACAAGAAATCAACAACCTCACGATAAGGTCATCCGTCCATGCGAAATGAAGAAGATCTAGCTGACTTCTCCATCCCATTCCAAATCTCATGGTTAAGGAATAATATACGACGCTAGAATCACTAGAGACATTGGTTGTTAAGTCCTAGATGATATATTCCTGGATAATGGTATTCCAATTGCTAGACTTAATATATTAGCTGATCACCCGGGATCAGAAATAGTTTACATTATAATCAAAAGTAGTGTTTTCTGACCTTTTTGAAATGCAGGTGATGACACAACTATTTGCAAACACTTGATATAAAATAATCAAAAGACATGAGAAAGTGTGAAACTACCTTTTGTGATTAGAAGATTATGCAATCATGGTATTCAGAAAAATAGAAGATCCAATATTTGAAATCGGCATCATTGGTTTGGTAAGGACTAATGTTTAAAGAAGCAATATGCTGATGCATAAGTAATGTAATGCATTTTGTAAAATCTTGAGATAATTCCCCAATAACGTGAATGAGTTAAATTTAGGTGATGCTTTTAAGATTTAGTAATTTCTAATGTTTACTTTGTAAGTAAATATATCTATAAAGCATTTAAGTGTTTAACATGCAAAGTATATAATTGAAGCATAATAACATTCTAAGACTGAGGTGAATTATTGTCTAGAAATTATGAAGTTAATGTGTTATGTTGTTAAGAGTTTAAAGGATTTGTTATAAGGTTGTTGTTTGAAGTAGCAAAATAAATAAATTTTGAAGAAAATATTGTTTATAAGAAGTGTATCAATCTTGAAGAATTCTGGTACTAAGGTTATGATTTCTTATAGTTACCATTGATGGTGAGTTATCATACTTTTAGGTTGGTTTTATCTTACTCCCACTACAAGAAAAGTTTCCTTCCACAATGAATTGGCCCGATGGTCATCGTAGAAGGCGCGTCTCCCACGACAAAATTCTTGGCTCGGTCGTGGCTGATGGAAAACTTTTTTTCCAGTTTCGCGACCCTCTACTACGACTGATCTTCTAAAAACATGGAGGAAGCTCGACCATCGCATGGAAGAAGCAAGATTTTCATTTCCGCGCGATGTTGACTCGCCAAAGTCTTTTGAGGCGTGTGGGTCCCGGACGTCAGTGTCTCTAGCGGACCATACTTTTCAGTCGCGCTTCATAAATTTTAACTTGATAATGTAGCTCAAGGCGTCTTCCATTTAGTCAGGCTGCTAGGTCCCACATATCAGCCTCTCGTTAGAAGGATCGTTTGTATGATGGAATTTTTTTGCTTCGCTCGCGCTACCCTGTTCCGAAGTTGATAGCGCTGCTTGATGCATCTACCGTCTAATCAACCTCCTCGGACCCACATGCCATCCTCTCATTAGAAGAAACGTGTGTATGGTGGAATTTTTTCCTTCACTGGCGTTACCCCATTTCGAGTTGATAGCGCTGCTCGATGCATCTACCATTTAACCAACCTCCTAAGCCCCACATGTCATCCTCCCATTAGAAGAAACATGTGTATGATGGATTTTTTTCTTTGGCTCGCGCTACCCTGTTCCGAACTTGATAGCGTTGTTTGATGCATCTACCATTTAATCACGATGTTGGGACGCACATGTCATTCTCTTATTAGAAGAAACGTGTGTATGATGGATTTTTTCCTTCGCTGGCGCTATCCCGTTCCGAGTTGATAGCGCTGCTCGACGCATCTACCGTTTAACAATGCTCCTGAGCCCCACATGTCATCCTCTCATTATAAGAAACGTGTGTATGATTGATTTTTTTCCTTCGCTCGCGCTACCCTATTCCGAACATGATAGCGTTGTTAGATGCATCTAACGTTTAATCACGCTTTTGGGCCCCACATGCCATCATCTCATTAGAAGAAACGTGTGTATGATGGATTTTTTCCTACGCTAGCGCTACCCCCGTTCCGAGTTGATAGTGCTGCTCGACGCATCTACCGTTTAACCAACCTCCTGAGCCCCACATGTCATCCTCTCACTAGAAGAAACATGTGTATGATGAATTTTTTTCCTTCGCTCATGCTAGCCTATTCCGAACTTGATAGCGCTGTTCGATGCATCTACCATTTAATCACGCTGCTAGCCCCACATGTCATCCTCTCATTAGAAGAAAGGTGTGTATGATGGATTTTTTACCCTCTGTCGCGCCTTCATGTTTCGAACTTGATAGCTTCGCTCTCTGCATCAGCTGTTTATTCAGGCTGGTGGGACCCTTATGTCAGCCTCACATGAGAAGAATCGTGGGCATCTCAATTTATTAAAGCCAGATAATGGAGTAGTTTCTTCAAAACATGGGTAGGCGGGTTTTTTGTTTTTGTTTTAAAGGGAAATTCCAAAAAGGCCGAATTAAACATTTTGGGCTATTCTTCATCTACTATACTCAATGGGCTATACTCCATGCACTATTCTCCATGGGCTCCTTGATAAATATTTAAATGGGCTGTCGTTAGCAAGTCCCCTGACCCTACAAGGCCGAATTAAATTGGTCTAGGCTAAAGAGGGGTCAAATGAGCTAGATTTTACCCCCTCTTTAGTAAAATTTGCATGGCTCGGCTGGATTTGGAAAACAGCCCTCACTACCGGAGGGAAAAAGAAACGATAATTCTTTTGACATATATTCGTGTAAAAATATCTAAAGAACAAGGGACACAGACCGTGTGCGCCAAAACTGGACAGGTATCCAATGACTTCACTTGGTACCCTCTCATTTTTGTCCAAAACACATCCAACGGTTCTGATGACACATAGGCAAAAGATCTAGGCAAGCAGCCCAGCAGCAGCTACATAACTTTTTTACAAATTCAGTAGCATTTGAAAGATCCAGTAGTACAGAATAAGACAGAAAAAATATCGACATATTCCTAGTTCATATTCAGCAGCACTTTACCGATTCTGCAACATTCCAAAGTGACTGTTTCAGCTATACAGACACTAAAACTCAATAGCAGTACAGAGAGAACCCGTTCATGTTTCAGCTCTAAAAACCTTGTCGCATGATTAGTTTGCCCTTTTCTCCAAGCACACTCGATCATTCGAGCAAGCATAACTGACGATCAAGTATGCTTTTGTGTGCATACCTCCTCTTCACATTAATACCAGTGTGACCCCCATATATATGCATCCAAAAATGCCCAAGCCTCATCTAGATTGTGACAAAGCCAAGTTTAAAAAGGAAAGCAAGACCATCTACAACACTTGATCTAAACAAGTACTAGTGCATCAATATTAGTTCTAGAACATACCTTAATAATAGTAACGACATAACACTTGACAAATTGAGTAGCGTTTGAAGCTTGAGCAGTACAGAATAAGACGGAAAAATATCTACAGATTCCCAGTTCATATTCAGCACCACTTGATAGATTCAACAGCATTTCAAAGTACCAATTCAGCAGTACAGACAATGGCCAAAAGAAATGACAGATTCGGCAATGAAGACATTGAAATTCAATAGTTGTAGCAAGGCCGTGCCTCCTAAGGAAAGAGAGTCCATATTTAGCACTCGATCGGTCAATCTGAACAAGTACCGCTACATATGTATACTACAAAATAGATTAGCAGCAGCAAGTTAAGACCTCCATACAAAATACTCGGCATAACGCAACAACGTTTCAAGTGCTGGCCGGGTAGCACTTTCTTTCATGCCTGTTACCCTTTCCTTGTCACACCATCGCTTGTGGGCCCAATGTCAGCAGCGTACATTGAAAATAGGTATACATTGCTGCAAACTTGTTCCACCTCTCCCCATACAAATTGAATCTATCACCAACATAAAGTCATCATTTGTATATCTCAATCAATGTAATCCTTAGTCCTGAGGTTATTGCACAATCCAAGTTGAGGATCACCAACTTAGGTTCTGTCAAACGCTATTCCATCACTAGGCAGTTATAAAGGCAGAGTTCGGGTCGACTAAGAATCAAGCTGCGTGCTGTGAATAACCGAGATGGGATTTTGCCCCTCCGTCTGGAGAGATATTCTTTGGGCCCTCACGGAAGATATGATTCGGAAAGCATGGCCATGCGTGACTCGGTTAAGTGTTAACCGAGGCGACCGACTAAGAGTTAGTCAGATGAATCAGTTATCTCAAATCAAGAAAGGGAGTCGAACTATTTAAGGGATGACGATTAATCGCCTATAGTTCGACAAGGTATATCGTGAGGCAAAAGGGACTCAGACGAAAGTCGCATTGGAAGGTATGTCGTCATGACTCTTTAGTACTTGGGAGTTGGCACGTTCTGCTAGGAGCCGCTACCAACTGATCGGTCACGAGTGAGACTCGGATCGTGTCCGGGTCACCATGAGCATGTCGGGTCACACACTTAAGAGCAGGAGCATATTTGGGTTGGACCCAAAAAGGAAAACAGACACAGTCAGTGAGTTGGACTCACAGTGACTAATATAGGCTTTTTAGTGAATGGGCCACAAGTGAGCGGAGCCCACTTTCACTCCCTATATAAGTTGGGGTGCAGGTGCTTAGAGCACAAGGTTAGGTCACTCCATGTGTTGGAAACTCTAGCCCCATTCCGTCCTGTCGCCGCCGTACCAGACCTAGCAGTCCACTACCGGTGCTCCTCCTCGTACGTGTGGATACTGGCAGAGGTGTTGTACATTGAGCACTTCGACGATCGTGGAACTGGAACGGATCGTGAGACGTGGAACAGGAACGGATAGTGAGGACTGCACTACATCAAGTGACGTGCTTCATCGATTCTGCAACTGTGCGTCTAGTGGTAATCCTCGTGGCCTTCTACCTGAGCTGGATCTTGGGATCACCGCGTAGGGAAAAAGTTTTGTTTATTTCGGCGTGGCCCAACAATCATCACAAAGAATATTTAGATGGTTTATCTCACTTTTGAAACTTGTTGATGCAATACTCCTGATCCATAGGGAATTCCGATGAACGGTTCCGAAGCTTCCAAGTAACACCGCGGCTGCGACAGGTACGACCTGATCCCTTCTACGGCGACTTTGGCCGACGATGGCCTGCTCGTCAGCTCAGATTTTGCCACCATTTTGACCGCATGGAGCTCATGCCACAGAGACAGCGACCCAAGCTTCACCTTGTACCGTGGCGATTCGCACGCCCCTGAACTGACGAACCTGGGGGATATGCCGATGTCCGTGGTGTGGCCATCAATTTGGGCAACAAACACGGTGCCCTCTTTCCTGATGCGGATGATATCTGCTCACTGCGAGCCCCCTGTGGGCACCGGCTTAGACGGATCCTAGTGTTTGTGCCTATAGGGCATTATGGGCACAGTCCTCGAGTGGGCAACTCTGAGGTGGCGGACGAGCTCTACCATAGGTGTTAGCTCTACCGACAAGGTGATGAACTCGCTTCCAGTCTGCGTGCAGACTTGTTGGCCATGAAAGCACCAGATTATGTGGTCGTAGATGTCGTTGTAGGGCACGAATGTCCCGCAGTGGTCGTTGGGGCATCTGCTACCTTTTCCGCCCACGACTTGGCGGTACAGCACCTTGGACCATGCGGCCAGTCGGGTGGCGCTGGTAGTGTCTAGACGCAGAGCGATTTCATTGATAACGTCGTCACCGACCTTGCTCCAGACGCTGTGCAGTGGGTTGTGCGTCGATTGCGACATCGGGGTGGGTTGGGGGGAAGAGGTCGAACAAGAGTATGGCTATCAGGGGACTTTTGGAGAGGGGTGGTGTGCGCCTGCAAGATCCGATGCAACGGACGAGATGGCGAGGAAAATGTGCGAAGCATCGACTAGAGACGATCCCAAATGTGGGGCCAAGCGGCGTTCGCGAGTGGGGATAAAAATAGCCGATATGGGGAAGATGGGATGGCTCTTTGAACGAGTTTTTTTTGCAAGGCCTCTGGAGGTACATCCAGGACGCCGATTAGCTTGGCTTGCATGCTACAGTGCACTAAATTAACCATCTGAAATCCTGGCACATTTTATAGCTAGGCCAACATGTTGACATGCCCTAAATTAACCATGTCACAACCTAGGCCATTATAGCTAGGCCGGCACACTACGGTGTACGCCGACTAGAGTTACTACTATTGTCATGTTTGACCAGATGATGCTTGTTTTGGTTCCTAAAAATGATTATACTGTAGGCCTGGACTATCAAGCAGCTCGACCCGCTAAGGCTCGGCTCGTTAAGGCTCATGCTCATTAAGGCTCAGATCATTAAACCCGTTAAGGATAACGAGCAAAAACTAAAGCTTAGCTCGGTTCATTAGATGTTAACGAGCTGCTCGTTATGAAAATGTATTAGCCTTAGACAGAGGCATACCGATAATTAAAAACGACAGTCGGTAGGGTTCGGTCAGTGACGCGGTTAGCAGATCCAGATCGAGAAGATGGAGATGGGGTATGCAGTGGGAGATGACGAGTTGACGAGAAACATGAGAAATATTTTGAATCGATCGGGAGAGTCTAGGGTAAGGTCTTTGGTCGGTTGCTCTCGCTCCTAGATTGACCCGTCTTACTCAATGGGCTAGATGTTTTCCTTAGATGGGATGCCAGATTAGACATGTAGCAACATAAGTGGGCCTTACCTTGGTTGTTACCGAGCTTAACGAGTAGCTCACGAACATCGTTAACTTGATCGTTTAGCTCATTAAGGGAACCGAGCAAAAATTGCAGCTCAACCAAGATCATTAAGGAAACGAGTCAATTTTGAACGAGCCGAGCAAACGAGTGCTCATTAAACTTGTCGAGTTTCGAGTTTTATGTCTAGCCCTAATACTTTGGAACAGGAGGTAGTACAATTCTAGCAATAGTACACTAGATGTTTGTTTTGTAGTTTTGCTGCAAACATAGTACAATAAATACCTACACATTGGAGCCTAGCGTGATTAAGTACCACTGTGTTCCAACAGGATGCATGATAACGAAAGGTGTTCAAGCACCTCTTTACAAAATAGTTATAATTAGAAGCGAACAGTCACTACATTAATACACCTAGGATATAGTAAATTGTCCATCAAATGATGGGTGATAACCTACACATCTGATCACCTTCTCGCAGCTATCGTGATCAAATACTATCACCTTAAAGGAAGTGGTGGAAAGCTTCTTGAATACCAGAAAGTATCCTACCTTCAAGTCATGTGCTTTGACAAAATCTAGCCATCCTTCATCAAGGATTACCTTGCCATCTTGCTTCTTCAGATCGACGTCCCAGCTACAGGCTTTGCATATCTTCAGCTTCATGGCCTCTGGATATTCACCGCCAAACGTTAGCAAAAATGAGTTGGGTATGCTCTGCACGTCTAACCCTCCCGGTATTAGCAGCATCTTGCAGAACTCGTCACAGCTATTCTCCACGTGGGTGTTCCTGGCTAGCCCCTCCATCCATACTGCACATGACTCTCTTGTCTTCTTCGATGATGAGTCTATCCAAGCTCTTATTTCTTGAACACTACAAAAAAAATCCCATGGATAGATAATGTTTCTGCCAGTTGTCAATAATTGTGAAATAGTACAGTATTAGGTGATAGAGTACAATACAAGATCAGCTAAGAAAGTAAAGTGGAGCAATTTTCTTATCGAAGTACACAAATTAAAGTCATAACACTAGCTAGCATGAACGCCGGTTATATTAGTACTACTTCCAAGGTCTAGGCATCACATTAGTGCAGTTATTTATCGAGCAGTACAGATACCTAACAACCAGGAACATACGAACGGATGAACATGATGAGCTCTATCTGCTTCCGATGCTAGAGATGCATACATATACTCGAAATTTTGGCAATAATCAGGGTAGGGCAGCAGCCGCCCTCACTTGCCCAAATTAAAAGGACCTCCGCCCCTGAGACAAATCTAAAGCAAAACATACCGAATGGCCTCCCAAATCATCATTAGCCATGGATCAGTCAATACAAAATTTGAACTTATTATTACAGTTCACCGTAGATCTAGCCCCGAAACTAGCTTGCATGCGTAAAACTGAACTGTAGTATACAGTCGGCTTAAATGCACTAGATGAGAACTATACTCAACACCAACCCAATGTTAACCAAGCGCTAATAAAAATTTGACCGCATCTCATCATCAAGATCAAGGGTTTCAGGTATTATGTACATACTGCATTGCCACTGCGATGTCTGAGGGATGCGATGCACCTATAGATGACGTTTCAGGGCCCGCCGCAGGCAGCCGACCCGCCTAAGACGAGTAAGTTGTAGTGGTGGTGGTCGTCAATGGAGGGAAGCGCAATGGCGATTAAGGAGTGCTTTGTGAGAGAGGGTTGGGGCTGGGGCAGGGGCTGGTGAGGGAATAAATGCGGCGAGGTTACACGAATGATGTGGACAAAGAAAAGCTTGCCACCAATAGAGTACTACTAATTGTCATGCCAAAATTAATTGCCTAAAAAATTGGGCACGACAGCTTAAGTGCTTGAATAGGGAAACATCAAACGCATACTATGAAAGTATATTATAATGTACATGGTGCCTAGTACAAGCAATGGTGGACATGATGTTGCAAGTACTGATACTACAATACAGTATGAAAGTACTATGTACATAGTACTATACATTACATGGTGACTAGTACTAGCTACAAAAATGATGTTGTGAGTGCTCATAATCAGCTTTTCGGTATTTTGGTCAAACTTCACATAGTTCTAACGAGGCAGGGTTGGCACGAACCACATTGGCGCCTCAAACATTTTCTCTCTATGTTCCGCTCCAGTGTAGTTAAGTGATGAACCTATGGTAGCTCCCCCATTGACGTGCATGCAGCTCCAATCTAGAACTGGCTATGGGCGATGTTTGCAGCGCACGTGTGTAGCAAACACCCAGTCTCCTATGAACACTGGCAAAGCTTCGTCAACATCGGAAACACCAGGTTTGGAGTTTGTAGGGGGGTCGAGGATGAATGGATGGTTGATTCCCACAAACACTGACCTCCCTTCAAGATTATCCCTTCTGATCTAGTCTAATGCTAGAGGGTCATCCAAATTAAGGGCCCTCGAGAAAACATGGCAGTGGAGTGAGGGATAAGTGAGCAGTTCTCTACCCATGTATGATACAGGATTACCATGCCTGCTGGTTCATGCACCCCTGGTGTGAATCCATAGGATATTCCAGCCAAGCTCTGCCAAGTACGAATTGTGTAATGCAATATCTTCAGCCTCAGCATTGTCACCAGCTTCGACGTTTGCCGGATCTTCAATTACTAGAGCATGTATAACACGCGGGCCTGCAAGTATACCTGTGTGTGCATTTCAGTTAGCAAAAGTATCACGAACAATGCAGTTGTAAGTAATTTATAAATTTTACTTTTAAATAACGGGACTCACTCCACTTGTTTGGTTCCTAGACAAGAACATATCCTCGCGGCTTTGTCACCCCGTATATGCGATCAATAGAACCACTGATTAGACACTTGTCAATGGCATCGACATATGTTGTTGGTGCAAGATAGTCGTTTCGAAGGATAATCTAGTTCCTGTCATAAGGAAAATCTATGGTAGCAATGAATTTGTCAAACACCACCATTTCGATGTAGTGCCATTGGTTGTCAAATCTGTACGGTTTCTTTGCTTTTTGTATCTTCAGTAGCTCGATTTGCGTGTTCTTGTATAGGTAAGTGCATGGGGGGCAGGGGAAACACTGGTTACCCGATGGATAAATATCAACACGCTGCACACCTGGCAGCTCGATACGTGCCATATTGTTGATGTTTTGGAGGTACCAGCGCCCCGGGTGCTTTGCAATCACAATCCATTCTCTGTTGGCACCAACCCAGCGACCCTTGTTTTCAAATCCTTCATCATCCAATGTTTCGGGTATGTCATCATCAACTGGTACTAATGCTTCTACTGTTGGATTGTCTAGTGGCATCAACAACACGTCAATGCCCTGCAACAGATTTTCTTCATATATAGGGGCATGCAAGGTGTTTGACTAAGGGGTAGTTGTAACACCCCGTCCACTGGGCCCAGGAGTGTCACTCTAGGTAGCTTAACAGGATATCTAGACTGGCCCCGCAGACCAAGAATAGTTTTTTCTACGCACTTTGTCCTCACTCGTGCATATTCGGTAGCCACTTCCCGGTCGGTCACCCATCCTAGAATTGCTCTAGGCCAAGCATGCTTAACCTTAGAGTTCTTTTCGAATGATTTTCCGGAAAAGAAATTGCAACTTGTTGGTATGAGTATTCTATCAATTCTATTAAGCCATGCGCCTGGTCTCACATACACCCACCCTTTAGAAGATCGATGCCCTCATCGATCAAGCACACCCCAAGAACGTTCCCTCTTGGCACGCGTCTGTGTGTCCAGTGCCGGCACATGTCCCATGCCGTGTCCACTCTGGGCCACACGCGCCATGCTCCACATGTGCCGCCACTGACCAACACACACCCGTGTAATCGCAACAGTCGGCTCTGATACCACTTTTAACACCCCGTCCACTCCTAGGCCCGGGGGGTGTCACTCCTGGTAGCTTAATAGGATATCTAGACTGGCCCCACAGACCAACACTAGTCTTTTCTGTGCATTTTGTCCTCACTCGTGCACACCCGGTACCTAGTTCCCAGTCAGTAACCCATCCTATAATTCCTCTAGACCAAGCACGCTTAACCTTAGAGTTCTTTTCAAATGAGTTTCCGGAAAAGAAGTTGCAACTTGTTGGTATGAGTATTCTATCAATCCTATTAAGCCATGTACCTGGTCTCAAAGTAGTGCTAGCTAGCTTTGCGGAAAAACTACTATCTGAAAGATTCAGAAATGTGTTGAATAAATCATGAATGCATGCAGACAAACACACTAAGGAATAAGGTCTTGTTTGTATTAAAGAAAAATTGTAGGAATAGTTAAGTTTCCTATGCTCGCACTGTTCAGAGGAATGGACTAGAGGAATAAACGCAGGCAATTTTCGTATGATTGATTAACAAGATTAGGGGCCTCTTTCAATCAATGGTTTTTAAAAAACGTAGGAATAGGAAAAACACAGGATTGACATGGTAGGTACAGTAAATTCATATTAGGAATTAAAAATACAGGAATTTTGTAACAGGTGTGTTTGGATGGTGAATAGGAAATAAACACAAGAGTTTTGCAGGAATATAGTGTAAGAGCATTGGACTTCTCAAAGGAGAAATAGAATGAGGTTGGAGCTCGTGTTTAGATTCTTATGGAATGGAGGGCATAGGAACTAAGAAGTGACTACATAGGAATTTGATCTCTTCCAAAATCCTATGGGTTAGAATCCTCCAAAACTCATATGCAATTCTTCATATCCAACTTGGACCTCATTTTCAAATTCCTACGCGCGCAAAGAACAAGAATGCGGCCCTAAGAGACACGATAACATCATAAATATAGTCTCCCGTGAGGTCTGACTTTGATTTTACCATGTTTTAAAGTAATCCTATGTTTTTCTATTCATGTAAACTAAAGATCCAACTTTTTACAGAAATATTGTGTTTGTAAAACACATGAAACTTAAAATATAATGCCAGCCTTGATTGTCCAATATATCTTCCATTACATGTATAAACAATCATGGTCGTTCTTGTGTTTTCAGATTAGTATGTTTGGAGGAGAGGGGGACACTAAAGCAAAAGTCTTGGGCCTCTTTCCATCGCAGGATTGAGACCACGAGAAATTTCACAGGTTTGTTGGTGAAAAATAGGCAATTATAAAACGTAGGAAAACTACCTACGTGATTGGCACGATGAGAGTTGAGCCTCAAGTAGATGTTCCAATTCCTACTGGATTTACGCATGGGTGCGGGTTGCAGTTCAAAAGAATTTGTGTACCACGATTCCTTTGATCCAAATTCAATCCATAAGAAAGAATCTAAGGATTCGAGTCCTACAAAAATCATGCAAAACTGATTTTACCTGCTCGTCACTTTCTAGTGGCCATGTCTGTGGGTCAGAGTGAAGTAGGCAGGGCAAACCAAACAGGAGACCAGGATCTTCTGCAATCCCTCGACGCATGCCAACCATGCCGCTAGCCAGGCGAGCGGTGCTCAGAAGATCGGCGTGACCGGTGATGTTGCTCAGTGGTCTGTAGTGGAGGTTGCCAAATCCGATTGCCAAGGTGTAGCGCTCAGATATCTTACGCTTCATCGCTCCAGACGTCGGTCCACCTTTCTACAAGGGTGAGAGGGGCTACGATGGTGCACAAGCGGCCGGAGCGGTAGAGAAAGACGATGAGGGGCGCGGGGCGGTTCTCCTCTGGTTGTCGGATTGACTACTTCGACCTGGTATATTAGGACAAAACTAACACGGGACCTCAATATAGACGCTTATGCAAAAAAGGAATAATAACAGAAAATTAGATATAGCAGTATTTCTTAAATGCTCCACCCCGCAACGCTGGCCCCTAGTTTGAGGCGCTATTATTTTTTCCGGTAGATAGCTAGGGACAGCAAATCACATCGTGCCAAAGAAAAAAGTTTGAAATGTCCTCAAATTTGCTTTGCGTGTGGGGATGGTGAAGCCACACAGAAGGCGAGAGCAAACACATTTTTTTGGAATGCATATATACACTCCCTTCGATCCATATAATGTTCTAAGATTTATCTAGATTAGAATGTCTATAGTGATGTTTTCATGCTAGATTTATTTAATGGTTGGAAACTCCAAGTGGCAACATTATTACCATGACATGATTCACCCATTTACTCCCAACTATGGGAACATCATGGACAATGGGAGTACAATTTATATCAAGGACCTAAAACTAGATAAAATTACATAGAGGTCCTTACATTTAGCACGAAGCACCCTAAAAATAAGCAAGGGAAATAGTAGGGTCCGACTCCTTCTCGAGAGAGCAGAGCCATACTCTTCATACTAGTTTCTCTTTGTTTTTTTTCAAAATATATGTCCAAATTTGGTGGCATGAAAATTCCTGGATATGGGATCATCATTAGCATAAAGTATGATGTAGATATGGCCATGACCTTGGTCGTTCGGCTTGAAATCCAAGAATGTTCATACTTATCAGCAAATAATAAAATTAAATACATTTAATTTTGCCACTTGCTTTTAGGTTCGAATTTTACACATAAGGACGTAGAGATTACATTTTAAATCAAGGACCTAAAAAGTTAAAATTTTATCGAGGTCCATACATTTAGCACGAAGCACCCTGAAATTAAAAAGGGAAATCAGTCATGTTTTTCTCCTTCTCGAGAGAAAAGCTGATCGAGACATACTCTTCATACTACTTCCTCTTCGTTTGTTTTCAAAATATGGCCAAATTTGGCGGCTTGCAAATTCTTGGATAGGGGATCATGAATCATCAACATAACGTATGATGTAGATATGGCCATGAAGCCCATGACCTTGGTCATTCTTCTTGAAATCCAAGAATGTTCATACTTATGGACAACTAATAATCTTAAATACGCTTAAATTTTTACAGTTCCTTTTAGGTTTGAATTTTACACATACGGATGGTGGGAGTAAATTTTACATCAAAGACCTAAAAAACTAAAATTACATCGAGATCCATACATTTAGCATGAAGCACCCTAAAATTAATCAGGGAAAACAATCATGTTTTGCTCCTTCTCGAGAGAAAATCTAATCGAGCCATACTATTCGTACTACTTCCTCTTCATTTGTTTTCAAAATATGGCCAAATTTGGCCGCATGCAAATTCTTGGATATTGGATCAGGAACCATCAGCATAAAGTATGATGTAGATATGTCCATGACCTTGGTCGTTCGTCTTGAAATCCAAGAATGTTCATACTCATCGATAACTGATAATCTTAAATACGTTTAAATTTTACCACTTGCTTTTAGGTTCGAATTTTACACGTACGGACTATGGGAGTACATTTTACACCAAGGACCTAAAAAAGGTAAAATTACATCGAGGTCCATACATTTAGCACGAAGTGCCCTAAAATTAAGAAGGGAAAATAGTCATGGTTTGCTCCTTCTCGTGAGAGAAGCTGATCGAGCCATACTCTTCATACTACTTCCTCTTTTTTTGTTTTCAAAATATGGCCAAATTTGGGGGCATGCAAATTCTTCGATATTGGATCACGAATCATCAGCATAAAGTATGATGTAGATATGGCCATGACCTTGGTCGTTGATCTTGAAATCCAAGAATGTTCATACTCATCAACATATAATAATTTTAAACATGTTTAAATTTTACAACTTGATTTTAGGATCGAATTTTACACGGACATTCGGAGTACATTTTACATCAAGAACCTAAACAAGGTAAAATTACATCGAGGTCCATACATTTATCACGAAGCACCCTAAAATTAAGCAGGGAAAACTATCATGTTTTGCTACTTCTAGAGAGAGAAGTTGACCGAGCCATGCATACTCTTCATACTACTTCCTGTTCGTTTGTTTTCAAAATATGGCCAAATTTGGTGGCATGAAAATTCTTCGCTATGGGATCATGAATCATCAGCATATAAGGTATGATGTAAATATGTATGGCCCTGGTCTTTCGGCTTGAAATGCAAGAATTTTCATATTCATTGACAACTAATAAGCTTAATTACATTTAAATTTTACCACTTGCTTTTATGTTCAAATTTTACATGGACAGTGGGAGTACATTTTACAGTAAGGACCTAAAAAAGGTAAAATTACATCAGGGTCTATACATTTAATTACCACGAAGCATCCTAAAATTAAGAAGGGAAAACAGTCGGGTTCGGCTCCTTCCCGAGACAGCAGCTGGTCGAGCCATACTCTTCGTACTACTTCCCTCTTCGTTTGTTTTCAAAATAGGGCCAATTTGGCGGCATGAAATTCTTGGATATGGGATCGTGAATCATCGATGTAAAGTATCATGTAGATATGGCCATGACCTTGGCCGTTCGGCTTGAAATCCAAGAATGTTCATACTCATTCACAACTAACCTTAAATTTTTTTAACTTTTACCACTAACTTGTATGTTTGAATTTTACACGGACGGTAGGAGTACATTTTACATGAAGGACCTAAAAAGGGTAAATTACATCGAGGTCCATTAATTTAGCATGAAGTACCCTAAAATTAAGCAAATAAAACAGTTTGGTTCAGCTCCTTCTCGAGAGAACAGTTGATCGAGCCATACTCTTCATAGTACTTCTTCGTCTTCGTTTGTTTTCATCAAGGACCTAAAAATTTAGCATGAAGCACGCCTTAAAATTAAGCAAAGGAAAATAGTCAGGTTCGGCTCCTTCTCGAGAAAGGACCTAACCAAGCCATACTCCTTGATATGGGATCATGAATCATCAGCATAAAGTATGATGTACATATGTCCATGACCCTGGTGGTTTGGCTTGAAATGCAAGAATGTACATACTCATTGACAACTAATAAGCTTAAATACATTTAAATTTTGCCACTTGCTTTTGTGTCCGAATTTTACAGGGACAGTGAGAGTACATTTTACTGCAAGGACTACATCGAGGTCCATACATTTATCACGAAGCACCCTAAAATTAAGCAGGGAAAACAGTCATGTTTGGGTCCTTCTCGACAGAGAGGCTCATCGAGCCATACTCTTCATACTACTTTCTCTTTGTTTGTTTTCAAATATATGGTCGGAGTTGGCAGCATGAAAATTCATTGACATGGGATCATCATCAGCATAAAGTATGATGTAGATATGGCCATGACCTTGGTCGTTTGGCTTGAAATCAGAGAACGTTCATACTCATCGACAACTAATAATCTTAAATACTTTTAAATGTTACCACTTGCTTTTAGGTTTGAATTTTACAAGGACGGTGCGAGTACATTTTACATCAAGGACCGAAAAAGGTAAAATTACATCGACGTCCACACATTTATGTCTGAAAACTTGTCTTGTGGTATTCAAATCCATATTATTCGGTGTTTCTTTACGTAAAAGAACAATCTTGTCATCACTTGAAAAATTGAGAATTAAATGTTCTTTCATGATAATTAGAAACTAACACCGAGGACATTGTTTACTACATGAAGATGCACCCATCTACCTTTGGGAATACATTTAATTCAATAGCAGTCTATCGCGCTTACTTGTAGCTCAAGTTTGACCAAATTTCTTTAAATTGTCAAGACGCAAAATCTTAGCAGGAAGTTAAACCTATCGGCAAAACACTCAGTGTTTTATGATATATGAATTGTGACCCCTCGATGGTTACCTCCAAAAGATTTTTTGTAAAACTTTCAAAGCAACCTACAATTTACTTGTAGTTTCAAATTTGACCTAATTTTGATAAATCGAGATAAAGTCATTCGGTCAAATAGGAAGAGTTATCTAGGAAGTTTGAAAACTCATAAATAAAACATGGGAATCATTGGTACAACATGTTGGTAAACTTGGCTTCTGGCATTCAGATCCAATATTCTTCGGACATTCCTAAACAGAAAAGCACAACCTCGCTCGTCATCCACTTGGAAAATTGAGAATAAGTGAATGTTCTTTCTTGATATAGTTGGAAAATCACACCAACGACACAACTTCGAAGGAGAGAGAATACACACAATTTGTTTTGCGTGCATAGGTCCTGAAATTTACTACTAGTAGAGTGGCCACAAGAGAACCTCGTGTCAGGAACCCATAATAACTTTCCTCTGACATTGAACCGCCTTCAACTCCTTTTCGTTGTTGCCCTCTTTTACCCTGCCTATGTTTTTTCTCTCAGCGTGTACATCACGTGGACAGAGGTGAGCATATGTCTAAGCAAACAAATGAGTACTACTATACTAGTGTGCTAGTACTAATATACTTTCCTCAAAAAAGTACTAATATACTACTCCCTCTGATCCAAATTAATATTCTCAGATTTGTCTAGATTCGGATGTATGTAGCAGTAAAACAAGACTAGATACATCCGAATCTAGACAAATGTGCGAACACTAATTTGGATCGAGGGAGTACTATTTTATTTTTCCCTAATAAGGGCATCAGTAACGTGTACAAAAGCACACCTTAAGTCCTAGTATGTGGCATCCACTAAGGTTCACCATATACATTATGGAGAAAATAGAGTTTGTATCTTTAAGCCTAATAAGGTGCACCTCAAGCTTGTGGGTTACCCATAGAGAATAGAAAAATCATTTCCCCTCTCTCCCTGTTTCATGTGATCGTTTTCAAAAGGTGTTAAAAAATTTCATGATGCAAAATCTTAGCTAGAAATCGAACCACTCGTCAAAACTCTTTGTGGTTTATGATATATTAATTAACCACTCGATGGGTACCTCCAAAAGCTTTTTTCATAAAACTTTCAAAGCAACCTACAATTTATTACTTGTAGTTCAAGTTTGACCTAATTTTATTAAATTCAAGAGCAATATATCGCACTTAGTTGTAGCTCAAGTTTGACTTAATTTCGTTAAACTGTCAAGATGCAAAATCTTAGAAAGAAGATGAACACCTCGTCAGAACTCTCTATTGTTTCTGATAGTATATTAATTGACACCCTGATACGTCCAAAACGTATCTACTTTTCCGAACACTTTTGCTATTGTTTCTCCTCTAAACTTGTGTGATTTGGATGCAACTAACGCGGAATGACGCTGTTTTCAGCAGAATTGACTTGGTGTCTACTTTTTGTCCAGAAAATCAACTATCAGGAAAAATCCCGGAAAATAAGCCAAAAATCCGATTTCACCAGAAGACTCCCGGAGCCAGAATACGAGACGGAGGTGGCTGGGCCCAGGCCATACCACCTGGCCGCGCGGGCTAGCCCAAGCCGCGCTAGGGGTGGTCTGGCCGCCCCAGACTCCCCCTCGGTCTCCCTCTTCGCCTATAAGTTGCCTTCTGACCTAAAAAGTCAGGGGGGTCGACGTTTTTCCAGAAGGAGTTTCGCTCCGCCACGACCACCATATTACATGAAACAACACCAGAAACTCCATTCTGGCACCCTGCCGGGATGGGAATTGGAGGAGATCATTGCCATCATCATCACCATCACTTCTCCATCGACCATCCATGTTTCCCCCATCTATGAGTGAGTAATGCCCCACTATAGGCTATGGGGATGGTAGGGATTGGATGAGATCATTCATGTAATGGCATCAGATTATTAGGGTATGGTGCCTAGTATCTTTTATTAGTGCTTTATGACTTTGTTGCGACTTGTTATGCTCAATGCTTGTCACTAGGGCCTGAGTGCCGTGATTTTCAGATCTGACCATGTTATTGATTCATTATGATAGTATTCTATATGGTCTTATCTGCAAGTTGGATACACACGTTGTTGTCTGGCACCGATGGCCCCGAAGTGACAGAAATCGGGATAACCGGAGGGAATGGCTTTGATGTGAGGATCACATGTGTTCACGGAGTGTTAATGCTTTGCTCCGGTGCTCTATTAAAAGGAGCACCTTAATTTCCAGTAGTTCCCTAGAGGCCCCGCTGCAAATGGGCTGGCAGGACAAAAGATGTTGTGCAAGTTCTCATTGTGAGCACGTATGACTATATATGGAACACATGCCTAGGATTATCTAGTACTTGGATGCTTTATCTTATTTATCTGCAATTGCCCTATGTTCTGATTGCTATATGAATTGTCTTTTCCATGCAACGCCCATCCATCCATCCCTATGCCTACAGCACTCGAATCCCACTGTTTACTGCTATTGTTACTGTTGTCTTTACTTTGCTACTGCTACTACTTTACTATTCCTACTACAAAACTGTTGCTACTGATAAACTGTTGTGAGCAAGATTGTTTCCAGGTGCAGCTGAATTGACAACTCAGTTATTAAGGCTTATAAATATTCTTTGGATCCCCTTGTGTCGAATCAATAAATTGGGTTTCACTTCCCTTGAAAATACTGCGATACACCCCCTATACTTGTGGGTCATCAAGACTATTTTCTGACGTCGTTGCCGGGGAGCATAGCTTTATTTATCAAGCTAACTTGGATTCTCTATTGTTTGCTGCTATCCATCCATCATGGGTAAGTCTCATGATGGCAAGGTTCCTATTTTACCATCCACTACAAGAAGAGGTACGGTTCTGAACACCTCTGCTGCTCTTGATTCACCATTTGTTATAAGTAAGCCCGTTACACCACCACATACACATGCTACACACACGGCTACTACTTCTAAATCTGAAACTTCTGACGCTTATGATGCTGCTTCTACTGCGCTTGATAAGAGTGGTTCATCAGGTCCTTTCCTAGATGCTACGATTGCTAGAACTATAGCTGGAAATACTGAAACTCCTAATGAAGACACTACTACACCTGTTAGTTCACCTGAGTCTAGTGAGAGTTATGACATTGAAGATGGATATGTTGAGATGACCGATGAATTTATTAAAGAATGTAAAAACACCCATGATAGGAGCGCTGCTAAGAGTCTCCTTGAGAGGCGTACTATTAGACCCAAATTGTCTCATGTTGCTAAGTTTGCTGCTTCTCCCATAAACATTATAGATGAAGATTATGATTTCTCTCTCGATCTATCTTACATAGCTATTGTCGAGAAATAACCTTTTTGTGGGACTAAGAATGAAAGTGCAGTAGCACATATGAATGAACTTTCTACCATGAGTGGCTTGTTTTCTGATGATATTAAGATGTGTACTTACTTTGTTGCTAAGATTTTCCCCTTTTCACTAAAAGGAGAAGCTAAAACTTGGTTTAGTACTTTACCTCCTGGATCTATTGATAGCCCTGATTGCTTGATTAGTACTTTCCCGCAGAAATATTTTCCTCCTAGTGCTAGACATGCTATTTTGCAGGAACTTTTTGATTTTAAACAGGGAGAAAAAGAGGTATTGCCTAAATCTTGGGCAAGGTTTTGTGCTTTGATTAATGCACAGGCTAGAAGTCCATTACCTAAGAATGAGCTTCTTGATATATTTTATAATGGACTAACCAAAGAATCTAGGACATACCTAGATAGTTGTGTTGATTGTGTTTTCAGGAGTAGGAATCCAAAGGAAGCTGAGGAATTAATGGCTAAATTAAGTAAGAACTATGAAGATTGGACTCCTCCTAAACAAGCTATACCTGAAGTAATTGAACATGAACCTACTATTCTAGTGCCTATTCCAATATCAAAGAAGAGGGGAGTTATTGAATTAAATGATGAAGTGATGAAGGAAGCTAAGAAATGTCTTAAGGAGAAGGGAATTAAAGTTGCAGATGTCAAGAATTTACCTCCTATAGAAGAATTATGTAAGCCTATTCCCTACTCACCCACTATTGCGGTACACTCTCTCCAACACTTTGATGAAGGTGATATCCCTTACTCTAAATCTCCTGATCGATGCTTAGAAGAATTTGATATCTTTATTGTTAAGCAAGATAATTTTAATAAAAAGGTGCAAAATCATCTAATGGCGAACACTAGAGCTATTGTTGAGTTGAAAGATATTGTGGAAAGAACCTCTAATGATGTTAAAATGATTGTTAAACACTTTCAAATGGTTCAAACTCAAATAGATCAACTGATTAAAGTGCAAAAAAGACTTGTTAGTTAATGCTGCTAAAGAAAAATATGCTTATGAAATTAGAACTAGAAGTGGTGCTGCTACCAAGGATCCTCTTTATCCTGAGGGGCATCCCAAAAGAATTGAGCAGGATTCTGAACAAGCTGAAAATAGTGGCTCTACTCGTAAGAAAAGGAAAAATAAACATAAAACTGTTGTAGAACCCTCCGAACCTGCTATAGATCCTAATAGTATATCTATCTCTGATGCTGAAACTGAAAGTGGAAATGAAGAAAATGAAGTTCCTAATGAAGAAAAAGTTGAAGAAGAACCTGAAAACCACACCAAGAATACTAAATACACTAAAGAAGATTTTATTGCTAAGAAACATGGTAGTGAAAGAGAGCCTTGGGTCCAAAAACATATGTCATTCCCTGATAAGAAACACAAGTCAAAGGAAGATGAACACTATAATAAGTTTTGTGAGTGGATGAAACCTTTATTCCTGCAAATTCCTTTGACTGATGCTATTAAATTGCCTCCTTACTCAAAGTATATGACGGATACTGTCTCGAATAAAAGGAAGATCCCTAATGAAGAAATTTCTACTTTGCTTGCTAATTATTCCTTTAATGGTAAGGTTCCTAAGAAACTTGGAGACCCAGGGATTCCAACTATCCCTTGCACTATTAAGAACAATTATGTTAGAACTGCTTTGTGTGATTTGGGAGCTGGAGTTAGTGTTATGCCTTTCTCGCTCTATAAGAGGCTTCAACTAGAAAAATTAATACCAACTGATATATCTTTGCAAATGGCTGATAAATCTACCACCGTTCCTGTTGGTATATGTGAGGATGTACCTATTCAAGTGGCTCATAATTGATTGATATTAACTGATTTTGTTGTGCTTGAAATGCCTGAAGATGATAATATGTCCATTATTCGTGGGAGACCTTTTCTTAATACTGCAGGAGCTGTTATTAATTGTAATCAAGGAAAGGTGACTTTCAATGTTAATGACAAGGAACATACTGTCTATTTACCCAAGAAGATTGAAAGGACTTATGGTTTGAATTCAATTGAACATGTTGAGGGCATTCAAGTTGGAGAAATATATTGTCCCATACCAAGAGAAAAATTTGAAACTATTATGATTGAGACCATTGCTATCAAGGTTGAGGTAACATGATCATTCGTGGAATACAAAGTTTTGTCTCAGATGAAATTGGTTTGGTAACGAGACCTGATCAACCTTGTTAACAAAAGGATTTCATTGAACAAAACAATGTTTTCACTATGATTATCTCCGTGTACTTCGATTCTATCCATTTTAGTTTTAGTTTTTGTTTAGTTTTCTTTGTTGTTAGTTGCTTGCATGTTAGAGTGTCTTACAACTTCTGTAGTTCTAGCTTTGTTTTGTCCTTGCATCATTTTCCAAAAAAATCTGTCTGTCAGAAAATCATTCTTCTATTTCTGAAAAAAACCCAAAAATAAAGTGTCTCGAAAAATTCCAGAAAATTCATATTAAATTTTTACGTGAAAAAGGGGCAGAGGAGTGCCTGAGAGGTACCAGGGGGACCCACCAGGCAGGCACACCCCCTGGTGGCGCAGCCTAACCTAGGTGGCGCCATGCCCTAGTGTGGGCAACCCCTGGCCCCCCACTAACTCTCTCACCTGCCACTTTCTTCTCTCTCCCGAGTAAGCTCCAGTTCATTTCTCAAAATCACGTTCTTGCTGTGCTTGCTCTCGATTTTTTCGATCTCCTTGCTCAGCCCATCTTTCTTGCTGAAATTTGGAGCATTTGTTCCCTGGTATGTGACTCCTCTCCTTGTCCAAGTAGATTTGTGTTTGGTGGATTATATCTTGAGTATTTTGCTGCTGTAGGTGACAGGTTATGAGAGCTTGTAAGCTTGTTTGATGCTTAGAGATATAGTTTTGATGCATGTTTCGGGCCTCTTACAAGTCCCTATGACTAGAATTCTTCATTATATTTACTTTGCAATCACTTGTTTAATAGGTGTTTAAATTTGACAATACCAAGCATGAACAACCATACCTTTGGAGAGATATTTGAGAGCGATGCACCTAGGAGGTCGTGGCCCTTAGGATCAGCCTCTCAGTTTAGGCCATCAATCAACAAAGATGTCATTGCAACTCGTATTGGTAATGAAAGGATTGATGTGGATGCTCACACATCCACTTTTCCTTGTTTTACTTTCTTACAAGCTGCAGGTATTCTTGATGATTTCTTGCTACTGATTGAGAGGGTTGGTTTGACCTCATATATGCAAGATGAGAGTGAGCAATATGCTATGCTCAGCAAAACCTTTGTTGAGAGCTTCACGTTTACTGACACATCCTATCAGTCGACTATGTCTTTCAAAATTTATAATCTGCCCTTCACCATGCCTTTGGAGAGATTTTGCAGTATTATAGGTGTAAGCATGACAGGGACCATGAAGAAAATTCAAGGGTGACCCACTGATTTGCTGGAGCTTTACCGAGGGGTGACCAATGATGATGACCACGTGGCAACAATGCGGAAAGATAAGAAATATCCAGCTCCCTGCTCTTAGATACTTTGCATATTCTCTTGCTACTAGCATACTGGGTAGGGAGAACACAAGTAATATCTCCAACTATCATTTAGCATTCCTTGCTGCTGCTCTTAACAATGATACCCTGTACAACCTTTGCTCTCTTATTGCTCGCCGCCTAGCTGCTAGGGGCCTATCTACGGGGGCATCATTGCCTCGCGTATGGTCAATGCATTAGGCATTTTAGTGGACCCCAATGATACTATACTGGCACCACAGAGGCTTGACCTTGTTGCTATGAAAACTCATCACTTTGTCACTTCTACTTCCGATTTGAACAGTCTAGTATATAGGATGCTTTTCACTGACGGGGATGAAAGGGAGATCCCTTTGCCATAGCCTTCTTTGTTTAGTGTTCACAGGAGACCGTGCTCGCGCTCCAAGGAGGAGGTGGACGAGCAGCTTCGCTTGCTGCGCTTTCACGAGCAGAACCAGGAGGATGTGCCCTCCTACGATCACTCCGCTCACTATGGACGTACTCGAGCTCGCACCAGGACGAGGGGACCTCCTCGTCATACTACGATGATACATCATCCTGGCCGGCTTGGGATTGATACCCACTTAGGCCAAAAGCCTAAGCTTGGGGGGAGGTACGCCAACACCGCACTCATATCCTTATCATGTTGCGTCTGTACTTTGTATATTCATGTTTCGTTCTTTCTTTGCTTTTGCTTTATAAAACACAAAAAGACCAAAAATATTTCTATTGTTTCTCTTTGGTTTGCTTCTTTTCTTTTTGCCTTGGTTTTTTTCCCTTCTTGCTTTGTTTGAACTATTCGAAAAACCCAAAAATATTTTGCTTTTCTTGTTTTTTCCTCTTTGGCTCTTGTTTGAAAAAACCGAAAACACCGAAAATATTTTTTGTTCTTCTTTGGTTTTGTGAGTTTGCTACAGGGTTCAGCAATTCTCAGTGGGATTCGGTCTCATATTATTATTCAAGCCAGACAAGTGAAGAGCAATAATGAGGATTAATGACAACTTGAGGGGTGGTAAGAGGCTGGTAACGAACTCTATTTGTTTTCATTTTTGTACAAATACTCATCACTGTGGGCATGCTTAGTCTGTTCGTGTAGGGTGTATGTTATCTTTGGATGCTTAGTAGTTCTTGCTTTCGTATGTTTAGTTCCAGCCTGCTAATAGTTTGTAGCATGTCTCATGAATGTTTGCTTGCATTACTCTATTCATAAACTTGGTATGACACCGTGGTATCCTCCTCTGAATGTTTCATTTGAATTAACTTGGCACATGCTCACGCATGCACAAGACTGTAATAATCAGTTAAGCCTCGATGAATTATTTTTCCTTGAGGATCTTGAATCACTTCATGCCATGATTAGTCCTGTTTTGTTGCAAGCATGATTATGACAGCTATTTCTCTCTCGTTTGTCGCTCCCTTACTATTGCTAGCCTTCACTTTCACTGAGTATGTTTTACTGATGTTTCCAACTCCCTAAAACCAAATATTGCCAAAGTGTCCACCATACCTACCTATTAGCATCATTTGCTACTTCCCTGTATATTCAATATGCATTGTTTTCTTCCGAATAAAATGTTTGCTTGTTATGAGAAAGTTAGTTAGTAAAGCTCTCACAAACTTGATGGCACACTTTATTTTCTTGCATTTAATAAACCTCAACCATTGCGTTCTTCTTTGTTGCATATATGCTTGCGCTTTATAAGTTGAAGTTAGCAGAACCATGTTTTCATGGGGAACGTTTTCAACATTTCCTTGGTACTTAGTACCTCGTTGATATCATGTTCTTTTACTTACGAATCCCGGCGGTGTGACATAAAAGTGGAACTTGTAAGATCATGGAGTTTGTATGTATGTTAGAGAAAACGCCTGGGCCGCTAGCCTAAGCCATGCCTAATCATGATGGAAACTTGCAACATAACCGTAATGAGCATTCTATGAAGCATCCTCAATAAAAATCTATGCACATAGTAAATAAAAAGATCGCTGAGATGCTCATTGTCTGCTTGCCTTGTCATTTTGATTATGGGATAGCTCATGTGTCATGTGCAAGGGGTACCCCGTTGGCGGTTCTCTATGATACGTATATATTTACAATGACAAGAGCTTACTTGTGACAGAAGTTGAGTAGCATGAGGATCAGTCTTCGTAAGTAAGGGGCATGAGGCTTCGATTTATAACTTGTCAAGCATATCCTCTTAGTTGTGTCACTTTCACCTTAAGCACATTAAAGATGCTTATGATAGGGGCAATGATAGCTCAAAGATAACGAGTACCATACTTTCAGCATTTGGAAGCCTTTCAAACTATTTGAAACCTTTTATTTTACTTGTTGAGTCTCCACACATTCTTCGAGCACCTTCTTGAGAGCATAGTTGTCATTCTTTGTGCTTGTCTCATTACTTGATTATATGTGTTATGACTTTGATGCCTGTATCTTTGATATCTTTACTTCTAGTCATCACTAGAACTTCAGAGGTGCCTTCGCATTCATAATCAAAGGCAAGCGAGATACCACTCTATCATACCTTTTTATGAGCATTGTAATGTTGCTTATGTTTTTGCTTCATGCTACTTATTATTTTTGAGTTGGAATCTTTTCATAGCTTGCAATGCCTATTAAGTAAACTTAGTTGCATACTCCTTATTATGAATTGTCTAAGTAGTTGATCACATGCTGAGAATATATACATCATATGAAGCAAATGTGTTCGTGAAAGTTCTTTTATCGCACTAAGTTTTCAACTGAATTGCTTGAGGACAAGCAATAAGCTAAGCTTGGGGGGAGTTGATACGTCCAAAACGTATCCACTTTCCCGAACACTTTTGCTATGGTTTCTCCTCTAAACTTGTGTGATGCAACTAACGCGGACTAATGCTGGTTTCAGCAGAATTGCCTTGGTGTCTACTTTTTGTGCAGAAAATCAACTATCAGGAAAAATCCCGGAAAATATGCCAAAAATCATATTTCACCAGAAGACTCCCGAAGCTAGAATACGAGACGGAGGGGGGCTGGGCCCAGGCCACACCACCTGGCCGCGCCAGGGGGTGGTCTGGCCGCCCCATACTCCCCCTCGGTCTCCCTCTTCGCCTATAAGTTGCCTTCTGACCTAAAAACTCAGGAGTTCCGCTCCGCCGCCACCTACCAGATTCCACAAAACAGCACCAGAAACTTCGTTCTGGCACCCTGCTAGGATGGGGAATTGGAGGAGATCATCGCCATTATCATCACCATCGCTTCTCCATCGACCATCCATGTTTCCTCCATCTATGAGTGAGTAATCCCCGCTGTAGGCTATGGGGATGGTAGGGATTGGATGAGATTGTTCATGTAATGGCATCAGATTGTTAGGGCATGGTGCCTAGTATCTTTTATTAGTGTTTTATGACTTTGTTGCGACTTGTTATGCTTAATGCTTGTCACTAGGGCTCGAGTGCCATGATTTCAGATCTGAACATGTTATTGATTCATTATGATAGTATTGTTTATGGTCTTATCTGCAAGTTGTATACACACGTTGTTATCAGGAACCGATGGCCCTGAACTGACAGAAATCGGGATAACCGGAGGGAATGGCTTTGATGTGAGGATCACATGTGTTCATGGAGTGTTAATGCTTTGCTTCGGTGCTCTATTAAAAGGAGCACCTTAATTGTCAGTAGTTCCCTTGAGGCCCCGCTGCAAACGGGCTGGCAGGACAAAAGATGTTGTGCAAGTTCTCATTGCGAGCACGTATGACTATATATGGAACACATGCCTAGGATTATCTAGTACCTGGATGCTTTATCTTATTTATCTGCAATTGCCCTATGTTCTGATTGCTATATGAATTGTCTTGTCCATGCAACGCCCGTCCATCCATCCCTATACCTACCGCACTCGAATCCCACTGTTTACTACTATTGTTACTGTTTTGTTTACTTTACTACTACTGCTACTTTACTATTCCTACTACAAAACTGTTGCTACTGATAAACTGTTGTGAGCAAGATTGTTTCCAGGTGTAGCTGAATTTACAACTTAGTTGTTAAGGCTTATAAATATTCTTTGGCTCCCCTTGTGTTGAATCAATAAATTGGGTTTCACTTCCCTCGAAAATACCGCGATACACCCCCTATACTTTTGGGTCATCACACCCTGCCCCCCCACCCGTGCCGCCTCCGATGGGTACCTCTAAGAGCTTTTTCGTAAAACTTTCAAAGCAACCTACACAGTTTACTTGTAGTAGTTCAAATTTTACCTATTATATTTTTCTGCTTTACCTATTATAATTTTATATAGTGATGGTATGCCAGATGTCTATTATCTCAGTCTCATGTCTAGGGTACGTGCACTTTACTAGTACTTGTAGTTTCAAATTTGACCTAATCTCGATAAATCGACATAAAGTCATTCTAATGGGAAGAGTTAGCTGGGAAGTTTGAAAACTCATAAAACATGGGAATCGTTGGTACAACTTGTTGGTCCAATATATCTGTATGTAAACTTGGCTGGTGGAATTCAGATACAATATTCTCCGTACTTTTCTTTAGGAAAAAGAACAACCTCGCTCGTATTTTTCACTCGTAAAATGTAGAATTGAATGTTCTTTCTTGATGTTTAGAAACTCACACCAAAGACAATTTTTACTACAAAAAGATGCACCAATGATCTACCTATGAAAAAACATTTAATTCAAAAGCAATCTATGGCGTTTACTTGTAGCTAGCTCAAGTTTGACCTAATTTGGTTAAATAGTCAAGATGCAAAGTCTTAGCAAGAAGTTGAACCTATCGTCGAAACTCTCGCTGGTTTCTGATATATTAATTTTGACTCCTCGATGGGTAACTCCAAAAGCTTTTTCGTAAATCTATCAAAGAAAACCTTACAATTTACTTGTAGTTTCAAATTTGACCTAATTATGAGATATCGATATAAAGTCATTCGGGCGGGGTTAGCTAGGAATCTTGAAAACTCATAAAACATGGGAATCGCAAGTACAACATGTTTTCGATCCACTATATATGTATGTCAACTTGGCTTGTGGTATCCACATCCAATAATCTTTGGACTTCTCTTTATAGAAAATTAAAGAACAAGTAACCTCGCTCGTCTTCACGCAGAAAATGTAGAATTGAATGTTATCTCCTGATAGTTGGAAACTCGCACTGACGGTATTGTTTACTATAACAAGATTCACCGATCTACCTCTGAAAATACATTTAATTCAAGAGCAATCTATCGCGCTTACTTGCAGCTCAAGTTTGACCTAATTTCGTTAAATTGTCAAGATGCAAAATCTTAGCAAGAAGTTGAACCTATCGTCAAAACTCTCGGTGTTTTATGATATATTAATTGTGACCCCTCGATGGGTACCTCCAAAAGATTTTTCATAAAACTTTAAAACCTACCTACAATTTACTTGTAGTTTCAAATTTGACCTAATTTCGATAAATCGACATAAAATCATTCGGTCAAATGGGTAGAGTTAGCTAGGAAGTTTGAAAACTCATAAATAAAACAGGGGAATCGTTGGTACAACATGTTTGTAAACTTGGCTTCTGGCATTTAGATCCAATATTCTTCGGACATTTCTTGTAAAATTGAGAATAATTGAATGTTCTTTCCTGATATAGTTGGGAAATCACACCGACGAAACTATTTACTAGAAGAAAATTCACCCATCTACCTCTCTGAAAAGTCATATATTTCAACAGCAACCTGTCGCGCTTACTTGTAGCTCAAGTTTGACCCAATTTCGTTAAATAGTGTCATGCGATGCAAAATCTTAGCAAGAAGTCAAACATGTTGTCAAAACTCTTGGTTGTTTCTCATATATTGATTGTGACCTCCCTCCCGATCGGTACAGTACCTCCAAAAGATTTTTCGATAACTTTCAGAGCAACCTACAATTTAGTTATAGTTCAAGTTTGACATAATTTCGATAAATCGGCATGTAGTTATTCAAGTGGGCAGAATAATTAGCTAGGGAGTTTCAAAACTCAAAAAACATATGGGAATCATAAGTAAAACACGTTGGTCCACTTAATATGTCTAGAATCTTGGCTTATGGCATTGAGATCCATATTCTTCGAGCTTTCTTTACGGAAAAGAACCATCTCGTCATCACTCGGAAAACTGAGAATGTTCTTTCGTGATAGGTGGAAACTCACACTAACGACATTGTTTACTACAAGGAGATGCACCCATATACCTCTGACAATACATTTAATTCATTAGCAATCTATCGTGCTTACTTGTAGCTCAAGTTTGACCTAATTTTGTTAAATTGTCAAGATGCAAAATCTTAGCAAGAAGTTGAACCTATCGTCAAAACTCTCAGTGTTTTATGATATATTAATTGTGAACCCTCGATGGGTACCTCCAATAGATTTTTGTAGAACTTTCAAAGCAACCTACAATTTACTTGTAGTTTCGGTCAAATAGGCAGAGTTAGCTAGGAAGTTTGAAAACTTATAAATAAAACATGGGAATCGTTGGTACAACATGTTGGTAAACTTGGCTTCTGGCATTCAGATCCAATATTCTTCAGACATTCCTAAACGAAAAAGCACAACCTCGCTTGTCATCCACTCAGAAAATTGAGAAAAATTGAATGTTCTTTCCTGATATAGTTGGAAAATCACACCGACGACACTGTTTGGATTTGCCGATCTTGATCCAACGGTCAATGTTTGAAGTTATCCTTGCACTATATAGTGATATGGTATGGTACTGTAAGAGATAAGAAAAGATAAAGATACGATAAGAAGTATTGCGAATGGCCGGTCTTTTGAGTAACCTTCCCTCCCGATGTTTGGGAAGCAAGTGAAAATTTCGAAAACCGGAAAAGTTTGAATTTTTTTGCCGCCAACGACCAAAGTGGTTTCCTTCCTATGTACTCCTCGTCCCTACTCCACGCCAACGCGGCTGCCGAACACGCCAAAGACACATAGCCACCGTACCAACGCACATGTGCGTAGCACCACGCTGTGGACCAGGGAGAGATCAGTTGGGCCGGTGTGCGAGGGAAAAGGGTAGGAGAGAGGGAGGATGGATGGTGAGAGGCAGCGAAGGAGAGAGAAATCACACAATTTGTTTTGCATGCATAGGTCCTGAAATTTACTACTAGTAGAGTCGCCGCAGGAGTACCTCGTGTCAGGAACCCATCATAACTTTCCTCTAACATCAAACTGTCTTCAACTCCTCTTTGCTACCCTCTTTTACCTTGCCTACGTTTTATTCTCTCAGCGTGTACAACGAGTGGACAGAGGTGAGCATATGTCTAAGCAAAGAAATGAGTGATAGTACTATAACTAGTGTACTAGTACTAATATACTTTCCTCAAAAAAGTACTAATATACTACTCCCTCCGATCCAAATTAATGTTCTCAGATTTGTCTAGATTCGGATGTATCTAGCACTCAAATATGAATAGACACATCCGAATCTAGACAAATGTGAGAACACTAATTTGGATCGAGGGAGTACTATTGCCTTAATCCCTAATACGGGCATCAACAATGTGTACAAAAGCACACCTTAAGGCCTAGTTGGTGGCATCCACTAAGGTTCACCATATACATTGTGGAGAAAATAGAGTTTGTATCTTTAAGCCTAATAAGGTGCACCTCAAGCTTGTGGGTTTCCCATAAAGAATAGAAAAATCATTTCCCCTCTCTCCCTGATTCATGTGATCGTTTTCAAAAGGTGTTCAAAATTTTCATGATGCAAAATCCTAGCTAGAAGTCGAACTACTCGTCAAAACTCTCTGTGGTTTATGATATATTAATTAACTGCTCGATGGATACCTCCAAAAGCTTTTTGCATAAAACTTTCAAAAAAACCTACAGTTTATTACTTGTAGTTCAAGTTTGACCTAAGTTCATTAACATAAAGTATTATCAACCAAAGAATAATTAATAATGTTCGTATTATACTTTTATAACTCGTTTTTCCGGATACGCGTAACATGATGACACAAAAAAAAATATTATACTTCTTATTCTTTTTTTGAAATGTTATGAAAACCGTGTCAACTTTTTCTGGATGCGGATGCGTAGAAAGAACATGATTTTTTCAGAACTTTCGGTGGTTTTTCGATGTACCAAATTCCTTCTTAGCTTCAAAAGATTTTTTGGAAAATTTTCAGAGCACTCTATATCGCTTACGTTTAGTTAAAATTTGAGAAGGTCGGTGGGAGTACAGTTTACATCGAAGACCTCAAAAATAGAAAATTGCATAGAGGTCCATACATTTAGCACAAAGGGCACTAAAATGAAGAAATGAAAAACAGTCGGGTGCGGGTCCTTCTCGAGCGAGCAGCCGAGCCATACCCTTCGTACTACTGCTAGTGTACTTTCGATCCAGCGTGTTGTGGGTGTGCTTGGTGGCTTCCTCTTTGCAGGGTGTGAAATGGAATGATAATGGAGTACTAGGGATTAGTGGTAAAGCTGGTCAGATCATAATGAATCCATCAAATGCGATGGGACGTACTGCATACACCAGACAGTATAAACAATCCCTTGTGCACCACTATCTTTTGAATCTTTTGAATAACCTTCCCTCCGGATGTTTGTCAAGGAAGTGAAAATTTTGAAACTGTGGAAGTTTGAACTCCGACTCTAATAATAGTATGAGTACTATTCCTTTTGTCGCCAAGCCACAAAATGGTTCCTTCTACGCAGCACGCTTGATACTGAAACGGAGCCGACGACAAGGCAGGTCGACACACGTGCGCAGCGCCACGTTTTGGACGAGGGAGAGATCACCTAGCCGGGGTGTGGGGATGATGATGAGGCACTGAAGGAGAGAGGAAACACAATTTGTTTTGTGTGCATACAGTAGTACTATATAGTAAAGGTCCTGAAATTTACTAGTACTAGTTTCGTACTACTAGTACTACTAGGTGAGTGTACCATATACCTCGTGTTAGGAAGCCACCACAGCTTTGCACTCATATCGCACCGCCTTCAACTCCTCCTCTTCGCTGCTCTCTCGAGCTGCTTCCTCTGTGCCCAAAGTTTCTCTTCTGTCTCTTTGTTTCTTTTCTACAGAAATACATATTCTTCCTCCCTCCGACCCAAATTAATTGACTCAGATTTGTCTAGATTCGAATGTATCTAGACATATTTTAGTACTAGATACCTCCGAATCTACATAAACTTGAGTCAATTAATTTGGGTCGGAGGGAGTACTTGCTTTACAGAAAATACACTCCTCTCACTTGGAAAATTGATTTTTTTCCTTTCCTCATGGTTGGAAACTCCGAGTGGCAACATTGTTACCATGCCATGATTCACACCCATTTTATGCCCAAATATGGGACCACCACAGACAATGGGAGTACAATTTACATCAAGGACCTAAAAATGTAAATAATTATATAAAGGTCCTTACATTTAGCACGAATCTCCCTAAAATTAAGCATTGGAAATAGTCGAGAGCAGTTGATCGAGCCATACTCTTCATACTACTTTCTCTTTATTTGTTTTCGAAATATATGGCCAAATTTGGTGGCATGCAAATTCTTCGATATGTGATCATCAATCATTAGCATAAAGTATGATGTAGCTATGTCCATGACCCTGGTCGTTCGGCTTGAAATGCGAGAATGTTCATATTCATTGGCAACTAATAAGGTTAAATATGTTTAAATTTTACCACTTGCTTCTGCGTACGAATTTTATACGTACGGATGGTTGAGGTACATTTTACATCAAGGACCTAAAAAAGGTAAAATTGCATTGATGTCCATACATTTAGCATGAACCACCCTAAAATTAATTAGGGAAAACTCTTCTTTTGCTCCTTCTCGAGAGAAAACCTAATCGAGCCATACTATTCATACTACTCCGTCTATGTTTGTTTTCCAAATATGGACCAATTTGGCGGCATGCAAATTCTTGGATATGGGATCATGATTCATCGATATAAAGTATGATATAGATATGGCCATGACCTTGGTCGTTTGGCTTGAAATCCAAGATTGTTCATACTCATTCACAACTAAGCTGAAATACGTTTGAATTTTAGCTATTTTTTAAATAATATATTTTTTAAATAAATTTCATGAATAATACACGAATTGAAAGATTTACAATTCTAGCGCTGTGTCCGCATTTGAAAAGCCGACCAGTCCTTATCGGCTTTTGAGCCGACAAGGCCTTGTCTGTTTTTGAAAAGCTGACTAGTCATTGTCTACTTTTGAAAAGCTGACTAGTCCCCCTATTCTTCACATTGCCCTATAACCTGTCGGCTTTTCAAAAGCATACAAAGACTTATCATCTTTTCAAAAGCAGACAGGGACTAGTCGGCTATTCAAAAGCCGATAAGGACTGGTCGGCTATTCAACTGCCGATACCACGCTACAATTGCGAATCTTTCGATTCTTGTATTATTCATGGAAATTATTAAAAAATGTAGTATTTAAAAAAATAGCTGAATTTTACCACTTGATTTTATCTTTGAAATTTACACAGACGGTGGAAGTACATTTTACAGCAAGGACCTAAAAAGGGGTAAAATGACATCGAGGTCCATACTTTTAGCATGAAGCACCCTAAAAATTAAGTAGGGAAAACAATCATGTTTGGCTCCTTCTTGAGAGAGAAGCTGATCGAGCTATAGTCTTCAGACTACTTCCTCTTCGTTTTTTTCAAAAAATGGCCAAATTTGGCGGCATGGAAATTCTTGGATATGTGATCATCATCAGCATAAAGTATGATGTAGATATGGCCATGACCTTGGTCATTCGTCTTGAAATCCAAGAATGTTCATACTCATCAACAAATAATCTTAAATACGTTTAAAAAATGTAAAATTACATCGAGGTCCATACTTTTCGCATGAAGCACCCTAAAATTAAGCAGGGAAAATAGTCGGTTCGGCTCCTTCTCGAGAGAGAGCAGCTGGTCGAGCCATACTCCTCATACTACTTCCTCTTCGTTTGTTTTCAAAATATGGCCCAATTTGGCGGCATGCAAATTCTTGGATATGGGTTCATGAATCATCGATATAAAGTATGGTGTAGATGGATATGGCCATGACCTTGGTCGTTCGGCTTTGAATCCATACTTTTTCATACTCATTCACACAACTAAGCCGAAATACATTTAAATTTTACCACTTGCTTTTATCTTCGAATTTTCCATGGACGGTGGGAGTACATTTTACAGCAAGGACCTAAAAAGGGGTAAAATTACATTGAGGTCCATACTTTTAGCATGAATAAAGCACTCTGAATCTAAGCAGGGAAAACAATCATGTTTGGCTTCTTCTCGAGAGAGAAGCTAATCGAGCCATACTCTTCATAATATTTCCTCTTGGTTTGTTTTAAAATATGGCCAAATTTGGCGGCATGAATATTCTAGGATATGTGCTCATCATCAGCATAATGTATGATGTAGATATAGCCATGACCTTGGTCGTTCATTTTGAAATCCAAGAATGTTCATACCAATCGACAACAAATAATCTTAAATACGTTTTAAAAAGGTAAAATTACAACAAGGTCCATACATTTAGCATGAAGCACCCTAAAATTAAGCAGGGAAACAGTCATGTTTTGCTCCTTCTCGTGAGAGAAGCTGATTAAGCCATAATCTTCATACTACTTCATGTTTGTTTGTTTTCAAAATATGGCCAAATTTGGCGGCATGCAAATTCTTGGATATGGGATCACGAATCATCAACATAAAGTATGATGTAGATATGTCCATGACCTTGGTTGTTCGTCTTGAAACCCAAGAATGTTCATACTCATCGACAACTAATAATATTAAATATGTTTAAAAATTTATCACTTGCTTTTAGGTTAGAATTTTACATAGACAGTGGGAGTATAATTTACATCAAGGACCTTAAAAGGGGGAAAATTACATCGAGATCATTACATTTAGCACGAACTACCCCAAAATTAAGCAAAGAAATAAAACAGTCGGGTTCGGCTCATTCTTGAGAGAGCACCTGATCGAGCCATACTCTTCATACCGCTACTTCCTATTCATTTGTTTTCAAAATATATGGCCAAATTTGGTGGCATGCAAATTCTTGGATATGGGATCATCATCAGAATAAAGTGTGATGTTGATATGGCCATGACCTTGGTCATTCGGCTTGAAACTCCAAGAATGTTCATACTCATTAACAACTAATAATCTTAAATACGTTTAAATTTTACCACTTGCTTCTAGGTTCGAATTGTACATGGACGGTGGAAGCACATTTTACATCTAGGACCTAAAAAGGTAAAATTACATCGATGTCCATACATTTAGCATGAAGCACCCTAAATTAAGGAAGGAAAACAGTTGGCTGGGAAGCTTTTAAACTCATAAAACGCTTTGTCTGAAAACTGGGGTTGTTATTGTGGTACCCTGAGCCATTTTTCTTCGTTCTTGCTTACAGAAAAAATCTTGTCGCCTTCATTTTCATTGTTCCTATAAGTCGGAACCTGTGGTTGCCACTATTTTTCACCTTGCCAAGATGCACACATCTACCAAATATGGGAACATTACAATACAATACGATGTGCATATGGTTGTTCCCTTTGTCGTTCGGCAAGAAACCCAAGAGTGTTCATACACCGTGGGCCATATATATTGTATAACTATTTTTTTGTAATTTATGATGACTCACGATTATTAATTATTTTTAGTGCAAATAGTAGTACACGCAAGAGGACGCCATGAAGAAAGCTTCATTTTTAGGTTTTCATTATTTTTGTTCATAGCTAGTGAGGATCAAATTGTCAACATGCATATTCGTAGCAAGAATTTTAATATTCCTATAGAACTCTCGTTGATTTTTGAAGTATTGACCGCCTCGGTACCATAAAGACTCAAAGGATGTTTGTAACTTTTTAAGAGCATTCTATCATGTTTACTTGTAGTTCAAAGAATAAAATGATATTTCATTCCTAAATTTTGGAAACTCCCAGTACTGGTAGCATTATTGTTTATCATGCCAAGATGCACTCATCTACCAAATATAGGAACATTACCATAAAGTATGTTGTACATATATATAAGGTCATTTAGCTTGTCTTTCAGCCTGAAGCCTACAAATATGTTCAACATGGCAGACCATATTTTGAATTACAGTGTTTTTTATATGCGAACTCTCTTGATAATAATCATTTTTCACAGCAAGTAGGACAAGTCAGAGGTCACCGTGCAATGTTTTTTATTGTTTTCAAATAAAAGATAAATTTTGTACATGCAAATGCTTAGCAAGAAGTTGAATCCAACAAATCCATTGGTTTCCGATATATTGACAGTCTGGGTGTGGGTACCTTCAAAAGATACTTGTATAACTTTAAGAGCAATCTACTACTTACACATAGTTCAAATTTTATCTAACATTCATAAATCAGCTTAAATTAGTTTAATAATGTGAAGTTCACTAGAAAACCTTGAGAACTCAAACAATTTCGTAATCGTAAGTGAAATATGTATAAACTTTGTCCAGAAATTAGGCTTATGGAACTCCGAGGCATATTCACCGTGCTTGCTCTCAGGAAAATATATCCCGAAAAAATAATAAGCTGCTTAAAGTTTATGATTCATCGGGGTGTTGTTCTGTGTGAGGTGTAATAAACAGACATATATCATTAGTCCAACACTTTAAAAGAAACTATTCGATGGACATTTGGATATGTGAATGAAACGTCAAATCTTATGAACAAACAAGTTATGTTCAAAAACAAGTTTATTATGACCAAATAAAGTCTTCACAAATTCAATGTGCGACGGACTGTTATGTTGGTACCTTTGTCTAAACATTGATGTTTCATATAAAATAAGTCTCTTACATACCAGCTACATGCATCCAAAAAGTATTGTGGGTGATAAATATTGTTAGTATCTAGTTTTTAGCATCATTTAAATCTTTGTGTGTGAATGGAAATGGCATTCGAGGACCACTTGTCAGTCTTGCTACCAATGAGGTTAAATCGGTCATTACAGGACTAAATGGCCAAATTTGTGCATATTACACTAAAAAAATATTAAAATGTGCAAAAATGACGTCCACCAAGTGCTTTGTGCAAAAGTGCAATAAAAGGTTGTGGATCGTGCAATTTCCTCTATCTAAAAAAATGTTTTATACTACTTCCTCCGTCCCAAAATATAAGGCATCCATGGATTGGTCAAAAGTGAAACTTTGCTAACTTTGACCAAATATTTAGAAAAAAATATCTACAATATTGAATGGACATATTAAGAAAATATACTTTATGGTGAATCTATTAATATTAATTTAGTATTATAAATTTTATATTTTGTGTGTATAATCATGGTCAAACTTAAAAAATGTTGACTTTTGACTAATCCTCAGGCGCCTTATATTTTGGGATGGAGGGTAATACAAAGTATCATACTATACTTACTACTAGAAAAATAGGTACCAGATGGATGTTTGAAATCTATAGGTTACCCACTATTTTAGTCGGTTCAAAGAAATGGACTAGTTTATCAAAAAATGATGATATGTGAAATGTAGTTTTTTTTGAAGTATGGTACTACTAAAGCTGATAGAGGGTTACCCGCTCCCATTCTCTAATAACTCCTCCCCCACCATTCTCTCTCTCGCTATCACATTCCCGCACTAACCTCACGACTCTCAGTCGTTAACCCAACGATTGCCTCGATGAAACTAATGCCAAAACCTTTGTTTGTGGTTGAGCCGGGGACCTCATCATGCTCTGCTTCGGAGCTACATGTGGCTTGTTCAATTCCAACGGCCTCAGCACCCTCTCTAAAGCGTCCTTTACCTTTCGCGTATGTGTAGGTCATGCCCAAGGTGAGGCATCCGTCGCCCTTAGGGTTTCGGCCGGTCGTGCCGAAACCCTCGTTGCCCGCGGAGCGGTCATCCAAGCCTCCGGCGCCGCGTGCGGGAACGAATGCTCGTGTGGCGGCAGACGCATCCTTTTCGTCTGCAGATTGGACTCTCATTCCCAATGTGCCAAATTTCAGAGTGTACACGGTGAAACCCCTATCGGCGGCGCCCCCTTCATTAGCGATTGTCTATGCTTCTTCGGTGTATGTGGCTGGTTCTTCGTTAGTGGCGCCTTGTTCATCTTCTCAACCCATCTACCCTTGTGCAAGTTCATGCCCCCCAACTGCAGCGAGGTTAGATCTGGAGGATTGGGGCTTTAACCCAAATTCGACGTGCATCTAGTCACAACGTGTACTGCAGGTCCTTTGTTGAACTGCTTAGTTGTATGTCATATTCTTGATAATTTTCTTTTGTGTTGTTCTTTATACTCCCTCTGTCCAGAAATAACTTACTTGACTTTGCCTAGATTAGAATGTAACTATATTTGTCTTTTGTGTTGTTCTGCTTAGTTATGGAATATTCTTGATGACGATGATGCAGGGTTCTGTTTTGGTACTTAGATGATGCATTGTTCTGTGTTGTGATGTTTTGGTATTTTTTTGTATGATGCATTGTGTCCTGTCTCCTTATTGATCTGCATTCTGTTGTTTAGGATTAAATGATATGCCTTCTATATGTTCTGATTATTTCAATGACCCATCAGTTTAGGTAATTTTGATTGTGCTGACACTGTTTATTAAATTTAATTACATAATACCTTTTGCTGTTTTGGTATTTTTGATGATGCACTGCATATATGCTGTTTTGTCTATCCAGATAATGCATTGTGCTGTTTTAGCCATTCAGATTATGCATTGTGCTGTTTTTTTGTGGGGATATGCAATGTGTTGTTTAATCAATCTAATTAAATCTTATGCTCTCAAGTACCTTTTCAGATAATTTTGAGGACCCATCGGGTTAGGTCATTCTGATGATGCATTGTGCTATGTAGGCAATTTAATTTACCTGATACCTTGTGCTGTTTAGGTAATTTTGATGGTGCAATGACTCATTGTGATCTTTAGTCAATTTATACAATGCATTGTGCTGTTTTGGTAATTCCAAAGGACTGACGCAATGGTAATTTTCATGTAGGACGACGTAGTTGTAATGCCGAACTTAGACTACATTCTTGACCGGACTACTCCAGCTCCAAGTGGATATGAAGATGCTCTCCCCATCATACCAAGGTAGTTGAAGCTACCGAGCAGGAGAGTGGAGGCCTTTGCAAGGGCAAGTGCTGCCAGGTCGGTCGCTAGTTCTTCCAAACCGAGAAGATGCCCTAGGTCGGTTGGACAACATGCCACCACGGAACGTCCTAGGCGCTTCTACATCCAGTTAGTCCATCATGACTTGTATATGCTTATCATCCCCACTTACTTCATGCCTTACTTGAAGGGATGCCCCTACCCAGAACTAGTGGTGGTCCAAGCATGCAAGGAATGCGAGTGGGTTGTCCATGCCAACCGCAACAAAACCAGATCGTCCTGGACAAAGAGTGAGCTACCTTTGCTGCTTTCCATGGGTTGACGGAGGGTGACTGCCTTATGTTCAAGGTCACCGCAGACGAGTTCAAGATGAAAATCTACGACTTCATCACCTCCTACAAGAAGGTGTTCATCTATCGTGAGCACGCACATCTTGTTTAAGTGCCAATTTGGATCGAAGGATTCTCAAAGGAATTTTGGAGGAATTCGACCCATAGTATTTTTTTCATAAGGAAGCCCTTTGGATGAAAGGAATCATACCTCCAACATTCATATAGATTGCATTTCTACACCACAATCCCATAGGAATTTCAACATCCACTCTTTTACACTCATTCACGTAGGATTGAGGCAATTTTCCTCCACGTTTACTGTGTTTCATTGAAATGACTTTAAGCTAGTAGATTTGTACGTCCGACCCTATTATCCTGTGTTTTGAAATTCTGTGATCCAAAGAAAGCTATTTCCTCTATTTTGCAATCCGTTGTTTTGTACCTGTGACCGAGTCAAATTCCGGTGTTTTTAAATCTTGTTATCTAGAGAAGCCCAAAGTTATCTTTAAGTTTGCCATTCGATATTTTGGTGACCGTTTTTGATGATTATGCGTAAAGCCCTAAGTATATTCAATGTGACTACTACTACTACTCCCTCCGATTCATTGCTATATACTACCTATTTTTGGGATTATTAGTCCTAAGGGCCAAGTTGCTAATACCAAGACACTCCATAACTCTCTCACATTAATATATGCATGCACCAATAGTTTTACATGCATTGTCGCGGAAATGGCAATGGCAGTCGCTTCCACTGGCAGCGATTGAGTGTTTCGTGAGGAAGAGTTGGCGGCCATCTGCGGTGCGAGATGGGGGCGCATGCATATGGATTTACCCAGGTTCGCCCCCCCCGGAGGGTAAAGACCTACTCCTGCTAGATTAGATTATGAGAGAGCGAGTTACAGGGGTGGCGAGCTCGGCGGCTAGGCGGCGAGTCGCTTAAGAGGGTGTATGATGGAACGTCAGGGTCCAGGATACCCTAGGGAGGTTTATATATGAGGCACCTCGCTAGGGTTTACAAGCTGTCCCCGCACAAGATAGGGATCCGGAGACTTTTGACCTAATCCGACTGGGCTTCTGCTACGCTTCTGGGCTTCCAGTCGCCAGTCGATGGGCCTTTCCTTTCTTCATAGTTCAGTCGCTGTCTTTCAGACGCACTTGCAGGCCTTTCGGCCCACTCGGAACGTTCTGCTGGGCATACCCCCTTTGGCATATCCCCATCATGCATGAGAGAAGTGAGAGAAAAAGGAGAACATGCATTGGACGAGAGAGACTAATAAATGAGATAGTCCTTATAATCTGAAACAAGATAAAAAATCTCTTAGGACTAATAATCCCAAACAGAGGTAGTACGTCCAATTCCGCGACGAGTAAATATGGATAGGAGGAAGTACTACTAATACGAGCAAGAGACCTAAATGGTGGAGCAATTTTGATTAAAATATTCTTGGACTTGTGTCTAGTACAATACCCAGAGGCTAGTTGATTAAAATATTTGGCATAATACTTTGAGGCATTTTCACTGGTCAGAGCACTAGTAGTTTGGAGAGAAAAAGTGAAAAAAAAGCTGCTACATGGGACCCATGCAAGAGACCTAAATGGTGGAGCAGTTTTCATTTTGCTAGACTCACGTCTACATTATTTTCTTAGCTCATGCTCAAGCCTTAGCACACTGTACAATATTTGCAGCTAGTAACCTCGATCGCTTGATGGACCAACGAGATTGCTCGAAGGCCCGCGACGAGACCCAGTACTTTTTTTTGAACAAGCAAGACCCAGTATTTGACGTTTTGCTTCCACTATTCACTCTCCTCACTCCTCCTACTAGTACTACATCGCTCCTCCTTCGTAGAAACCATTTTCTTCCACTGCTCCTCCCTTTCTTCTCTACTTCTTCATCCAGCGATGTCACAAAATATCCTATCTCGTCGGAAGAATAGCAAGATGGCGGTGGTTAGAGCCGTGGATAAATACCGCCGGCAGGGTGACCTGCAGGCTCGGACCGAGAAAGGAGACCAGCCATGGGGCGAGGGCTCGTCTTCGTGCATGTATCCAAAGAGCGGCTATCATGAGGTCCAATAGTCCGGGTAGGTTTGTACTTCCGTTGATTCCTGGGTTGTCTGCTCCTACTATTGAACCATCTATGTACATCTTCTAGGGCAGGCGGCACGAGCGTTGCATTTTCCACCCCACGGCTAGATAGCACGACGGATATCTCTGGCGCGTACGATGCTCTCATGCCCGCTCTCGGTCAAAGAAGGGAGGTACTGTAGTCATTATACATGTATTTACATTTTTTGTTCTTCTCTGCATGGACTCCATGCTCTCTTACTGATGATGCACTTTCCATGCAGGAAGTCAGGGCGAGAATCTCGGCCAAATTAGATGAAATCTACAGCCATAACATCAACATTCTTTAGAAAAACTTTGAGCTCAACCTAGAGTGTGATCGCCTCGAAGACGATTTGGCTTTTCAAATGAAGCTCGGACGATCTTATGAGCGTAACTCCTTGACGCTTCGCGCTGAGTGTGAAAATTTGAAGAAAGAAGTCACGGTGCTCTACAGCTAGCAAGGGGGAGGACTTGCCTTCGTGGCCCTCCTTTTTCTTCCTTTTGGGTGCATGGATATTTTTATCTCATCTGTCTACGCATAATTATATTGCACTCTTTAGCGTTCGAATGCGCTCTATGGAGCTTTTGTAACAATATACTTGACGTATAGTAGTCATTGTTTAGTGTCAATATTACATTCAAATGTAGTCAAATATGTGACATCCTTTTTAATTAGGTTGGAGGGTATTTTCAGAAAAATTAGGCTGGAGGGAGAGTATGTCTGATAAATCAAAAATAATTAAATCCTCAATGAGTGATCTTTAAATTTGGTCATACTTTTTACTTTGTCATATGTGTAGGGATCTGGATCCAGTGTCTAGACAAGAAAATGTACCGTCAGCATCGTGGACACCCAACTATTGTCTGGACTCTGGAGTACTTTGGGTCACAAGCACAACTACCCCTATAGTCTATCCACGAATAGCCAACGATTCCTTGCATAGGCATTCCACCCAGAGCCTTCGTAGGGAAGGTATCCACTTTGACCCGTTGATTTCGGACTAGACGGTCAAGAGACGCTGAACTCTATCACCCTGGATGATGTTTCTACTACTACTACTACTACTACTACTACTACTACTACTACTACGTAAAATACACTTATGTGTGAGCTGCGTTGATTAGCGAGGGTCATTAGCGTACGGGGGCCTCGACCACACAAAAAAAGGTTTGCCATTCAATCAATTGTGCTCACATCTACCACTAAATGTGAGCATTTTACCAGCTCGACTACCTCTATGCACTAATCTTCTATCCATCTAATCACTCGCTGTATAATTTAAAGTATTCAATTCTATGCATCTGACAAATGATTCTTTAAACTGACAACCTAGAAAACTCCTCTAGAAAGAGAGAAGAGAAATTATTTATGATGTTAATTGGGTGTGTAGTATTACCTCTATATGTAAATAAAAATTAGCGGAAGTACTTAATCACTAACGTGTAACTAATTTCGTGCATTATTTTATAGTGAAATACTTCAGTACAAAAATGTAAAACTGTGACGGAAGAAAAGAAGTGGTTTCGTTTATGGAGTGTAGCGAATATCATTATTTATCATGACAATATTGCAAAATTATAATATTGCCGTACTCCCTCAATACGAAACTTAGATTTGTCTAGATTCACAAGTATATAGATCGAGTATATAGATCATATTCACGAGTATATAGACGTATTTTAGTGATACATACGAATCTAGATAAATTCCAAGTCACTTATTTCCGAACTACTAGTAATAGTTTTATCACAAGTCTCCTAAGACAAGAGGTCAATTGTCTTTGTGAGTGTCCACAAGAATGTAGTACATTTATTGAATTACAAATTTGCACCTAGCCACCACAAATGAATCTAGAATCTCCCTCCTTGACACTTCTAATTACAAATTAGACGGTCACTAAGGTTTATAGACAATAGGTCATTGCATATGGTTATTGTGTTAGAATTTATTTCTTGTGCTATATATTCTTGGTGATAAAGATATTATTTTTTGTCATGTAATGGAAAGATTACCCCTGATGGTGAAAACATTGTTTTGTTTTATGAAATGCTCTGTAAAATGGTAAAAAATAATTATTAACAATGAAAATATTTTTAGATATTAAAAAAGGCCACAACTCTTTTTTGGTCATTTCATGCATCATTAGAAATGATGGTAGTTTAATGTAACATTTAGAAAGTAGGGGAAAACGACGAAACTTACAAGTAACATTGAGTGTAGACTCCAATCGTTGTTCATGGAGAGGTATATGTACATTGTCTGCCTGGACGTCAAATGTGAACAATGCAAAATCAAAATTGTGCATGTCGACAGTCATGCAAAACCATCCATAGTACTCCATCCGTTAAAAAATACACAATATCTTGGTAAGCTAGAAACATGTTTGGGAGTACTTCTAAAATACCCGAGAGATGTTTAGTTCTAATAAATCGACCAAGTATTGCACCAAAGTTCTAAATTATGCAGGATATTATTATGCTTTCATAAGGTAAGTTATTGCAGTGCACGTAATAAAATAGTCATGCGAAGCACATACAGTTTACTAGGCACGTAAGTAAAATACCTTTTTTTTAGCTGTACGCATTCACTCCTGAACACCATAAGCAAAAGTTTGAACTCGTGGAGCGCCAAAATGACATCGCGCCAGCTAGCCGGATTAATGGTCTGCTACTATAGTAACCTACACACCTACCCCTATAGTCTACTCTAGGACACCCAGGGATTGCTTGCATAGGCGTCCGCGCCAGAGCCTTCGAAGTGAAAGTATCCCCTATGGCCTGTTGATCTGGAATGGACGGACAAGATTGCTAAGCCAAAATCACGTGGTCCCACTCCCTCGCGCCCCTCCATTTCAAACACTGCGAAATTTCTAGCGCGCCTCCATTTCAAACGATACCAAAATCACGTGGTCCCCACTCCCTCGCGCCCCTCCATTTCAAACACTGTGAACTTTCAGGCGCCCCCTCCGTTTAAAATGGTACCAAAATCACGTGGTCCCCATTCCCTCACACCCCTCCATTTCAAACACTGCGAAATTTCTAGCACCCCTCCATTTCAAACGAAACCAAAATCACGTGGTCCCCACTCCCTCGTGCCCCTCCATTCAAACGCTATGAAATTTCTCGCGCCCGGAACCTCCCTTAGAACTTCTCCGCGGCTGGCTTTGCCCACCGGAACTCGAAACCATGCACTCCTCAGCCAATAGTATACCGGAGCTACATCAGATGCGTTCTCATCCAAAGAATCATTGCCGCTTCACCTACATCCACCGCACCCGATCTTGGTCACCGAGTGCATCGTCGTCCACCGCACCTGATTTCTTTTTCCCACATTCCCCTCCATGGCGCTGAATCCGTCAACGACTGCCCAAGATTTGCATCAACGCCGGCAGCATCCTCCCCACCCATACCTTATCTGAACCGATGTGCAGTGCACCAATTCAACCTCGTCCACCGCGGTCAAGCCGGCATCGAGCGCCCAAGATCTTCTTCCCTGACGCAAACAGCCGGCGCAACCGAAGCACCCTGGGTGACAAGGATGTCACTCATGGAGGTACGGATGATGATTAGAAGCCTATCCGACCATGGTAGCCAAATCACCAACTGTTTTGTTGTTTTGTCAGTAGTACAGCAAGTTCAAGCCTGTCGCAGTCAACTGCATTTTTCTAATAGTTCTGTACACCCTGTCAAAGCGCACGCCTGTTCTTCGTGCTAGATACTACGGAGTAGGTCACTAAAAATGTTGGTTTGCATTCGCTGCTCTACAAATTTTGAAGTCATGCACATGGCCTTAGCTACTCCGAACAACAGTAATTTCTTACTATCGTGTAGCTCTTACAAAATGTAAAATCTGTGGAAAATATTAGTTTGGATTCCCTGCTCCACAGTTACTGAATCTATCTGTCTCATCCTGAGATAAGTTCCTGCTATTGTTTCCTCCTTAGCATTGTTATGTTGTCCGGTAGTTCTAGTTTTGACTCTTCATACGAATTCAATTATAATTTTTTTGTTGCCATATGGTTCTTCAAAAGCTGCAACACTAACTATTTTCTATTTCTTGCATAGAGCCCAGAATGGAACAATGAACTTGATGGTTTGCATAGCCTCTTCTACAGGTTCACAAGAGACGCCATTATTTCCTTATCTAGTGCTGGTTCGTCCTAATCAATGGCATAACTGTCTTCTACTATGTAGTTCACTCGTGGTTTGCATTCATGCTCTAGATGTTCTCTTATGATGCCATTATAATTTCTATCTGTTTGATTCTTAGCTATGACAGTAACTACATGCCATTGTGTAGCTCACCGCAAATTCTGAGTCACCCAACGACTATGCATTCCAGGAGATGCCACTGCTTCCATATATATTTGCTGAAATGCCCTCGCTTGGTTATATTTGCTGAAATTCTAAGAAAACTTTGTTTGATTGCTCATTTCATTCTAGGCACACTTGTCTAATGCTTTTTTTGTCCTGCTCTACAGGTTCACGAGCGACGCTATTATATCTTGCATCTAGTTCTGGGTTTGTTTTGTCCTAAGGCACGACATAACTATCCTCTATAATATATAGTTCATTCGTGGTTTGCATTCCTGCTCTACAAGTTCTCGTATGATGCCATTATAATTTCTATCTAGTTCATTCTTCACTATGAAAGTAACGGCATGCCATTTTGTGTCTCAGAGAAAATTCCGAGTCACCCGACGTCTCTTGCATTTTAGGGTATAGAACTGCTTCCATATATATTTGTTGAAATGACCTGGCTAGTCTATTTTTGCTGAAATTCTAAGCCACACACACACATTTTTTGATTGCTCGTTTCACGGTAGGCACACTTGTTTAATGCATGCTTTCTTGTCCTGTTTGTTTGATGTGTTGGTCAATAATTGAACCATTGACCAGTTGTAAACTCCAGATCATAGCTCCTGTCATATCAGTCAAATGAGTAGTTTGTCTTGTTTGATGTATTATCTTGTTATTACTTAGTTTCAGGGTGCAATTATTGCTATCACCACCAAAGAGGGGGCTGCAAGATCATGTCTCCTCCAATGTAGTTGTCACACTCAAAGGAAGATGCAGGTGATTAATTGAGGACTCTGCTGTCAACATGATTGTCAACTGAAATGCTGATTTTTATTTCCCTTGATTTGATAATATGCAATAATTTTTAGAAGTTTGCAGCTGATGTAATATCTAGATAACTCGCGTAGGCCATGTATGCATTTAGTTGACGCCGTCCACATATGCGGTAGTCGTTATGGTAACTACGCCAAGCAGGTCGATCAGGGAACAATACCGTGCTTTTTATTGGCCCGTCGTGTATTCGGCCGTCGATGAACAGTAAAAAATGCTGGATTATATAAACATTTTATGATATTGGCATGGGCTTCAGAAAAGGCGAAACTATAAAAGGCCATAAAAGTAATGGGCCGACCTACAAGTTGTAATTGGACGTAACAGTAACAGGCCGTAATGGTAACATGCCGTAAGAGTAACATGCCATAATAGTAACAGGAAATAACAGTAACATGCCTTAACAGTAACATGCCTTAACATAAATATCCCATCGCAGTAACAGGCAAGAAACTGTGAAATCCTAGAATAGTAAAAGGAAAAAACAGTAGCCAACCGCAATAGTAAAGGGCCGCAACAGTGAAAGGCCAGAATAGTGACAAGCCAGAACAGTAACGGCCCAAGAATTTTTTAGGCGAGGGCAGTAATAGGCCGACACATTTACCAGACTTGAATAGTAAAGGGAGGCTTGTCGGCCTTAATAGGTAAAGCCCGGAACAGTGAATGGCCAGGACAGTAACAGGCCTGAATAGTAACAGGCCATCTCAGACAAGGGCCGTTAGTTGGCCGCCCACGATGGGCTGTGGTAAACAGTGATGGGCCGCCCGTAGGCCTTAAATGTACAGGAGCGAGTTGGCGCAGGCTGCTAATGGGCCGCAGATTGTTGGACCATCATGGGCCTTCTTTAGGCCGAAAAAGTGTTGGGCCTCAAAGTTTGCAGGCCACTGTCGGCTCCAACTTTGGGCCTATTTCAAACAGTGCAGGATAAAATAGTAACGGGCCATCTTCTTATTGGGCTCTCCTAATGGGCCGACCTAGTTAGAATTTAGCAGGCCTTGGCTAGGCATGGCTTCTTCCACGATTTTTGTGGCCGTTAACGGCGGCTGCCACGTGGTAGTTTGCATGATGTCAGCAGTCCACGCAGCTGGCAAACAGATCTACGACAGAAAACATTTTTGTGGCTAAAGGTTGCGATCTGCCACGGTCAAGAAAAAAACCGTGGTAGATCATTTTGTGACGGGGCTTTTACCACGATGGACATCCGTCAGAGAAGACTTTTTAGCCACAAAAAACGGGCCTTCAACTACGAAAATCATCCGTTGTAAAAGACAACTTTTCTTGTAGTGGCCAGAGTTAACTATAATAGTATAGATGAATTCTTAAACCTTGATGCTTAAGACATTCTAGGCTAAAATTAACTATAAAAGTATAAATACTTTAAGGTGTAATGGTATAGATTATTACCATGTTTTAAAGTTTTGATGAGTATGATTAAGAGTGTGAGATTGTTCACTTTCAATTTAAGTGAATGATGAGTTTTAAGATGATTTGTTATTTCAAAAATAATTTAACTTATTAAGGAAAGCAAATTGAGATGATCTTATTAAATTGTTAGAGTTTAAAATCATGTTAAACATAGTTAAGAGTTAAAGAGCATTCACTTTTATCATAAAATCATGCTCGATCTCATCCTCTCATCTCACTCTCTCGTTCCAGCGACGTTGTGGCGTTGCCGCCATCCCCCTCTAATTACGGTTGGCTCTAGCCTCCCTGTTCACCTCCATGATGCACCGTGAAACAATTGATGCCGCTCTATCGACTGGTCCAGTTCTATTCGGCACTCGATCTCTCCCCCGACCAAACCGTCTCCTTCCTGATGCCTAGGGTTTAGGTTCCACCGGTAATTCGATGATCCATCACTCCCTTGATGCTGCCCAGGTTCTTGGGTGGCTAATTGATGTCGCCCTCTCCCTCTGGAGCCTCCACGACCGCGTCTTGGTGCGGGTTGTAGTGCCCTTTGGGTGCTCCCCATGCTGCCATGTCGTGGCCACCGACTCCTTTGCCACGTCGAGCTCTGCTCCCTCTTCTTGCTAAGCAAGGCAGCCGGGTAAGCTCTCTTCTCCCCTCTCTGGTGCTCCTCCCTTCTTCTTCTTAGACATCACTGATTAGGGTTTCATCCTCCCCTTGCTGTTTGATGATTCCCAGGGGTTTGCTGTGAAGGTTTTTGAGCAAGTGATCTCTAGCTTAGTTCTCCCCTTGATGATTAGGGTTTCATCCTCCCCTTGATGTTTGATGATTCCCAGATGTTTGTGTAGCTACAGATGTATAGATACATGATAAAAAATGCTTCTGTCTATTTTACCTACTCATTCCAATCTTGATTGGATTTGCGTATAATATAATGCTTATATGTGAAATAATGGCTTAACGTGGATGGCATGCTTGTCTTGGGCATGAATTGTTTCCTATGCTGCTATCTCTGACCAAATTATCTTCATTGTGTGGTTAACTGAATCTTACTTGTTAAATCTAAAATTGAAGTTAACTACTGGATATGAGAGTACCTAGCTTATTAGTGTGTTTCTGTATTGTTGGTCAGATCATAGTAAATGAACTGGTGGTTGATGCTTTAACTTGTGATAACAGCTTTTGCTACTTGGATCGTGGAAACTTGATTGAACAGTTTTATACTATAGTATATGATTCCTAGTTAACTTTTCTAAGGAGATGATTATTTGGGTTCAAACCTTTGGCTTGACTGGGGTGCCGCACCATACCAATTTGAATGGTGATGTGGCTTTACTGAATTTTATTCAGTACTAGTTTCAGAAACCAATTTTGAATGATGATTCTAAACATGTACTGGCAATTACTATGCTATAATTATTATGATTCCTTGAACAAATATTTTAGGGAAATAATTTGCCAAACATTTATGGTGGCTTGCACAGTATGTGGAAATATTATATTAAGTGGAAAATGATGTAGCTAGATCAAATGATGGCTTCGGTTTTCTTTAGAACCCTATTGTGGTGCCTCCAAAGAGTGTGCACAATATTGGTTCCCATTGACACGAAGCTACTGAAACTTGATTGCTTACTAGAGATCATATTTTAGATGATTTGTTGCTAAAGATTCTTTGCGAATACCCCTAGCCTATGATGCAAAGGCTGAGGCCCTGATGGTTTTGTGTTAAACAACTTAGTGGCTACTGCTATTGAATCTACTATAGTGGTGCCTCCTAGGTGGAGTATGCACAACAATATATTTAAATGGTATGATGTGATGTTAAGCTATCCTTCCCAGCTAAAGATGCACATGCTGTTGAGATAGTATGGATAAGACATATACTGTGTTGGTCTCAAGATACTCACTAGTGATCTTGCAAAGCACTCTTTCCAAAGCTGAGAAATCTTTCCCTTAAAACTCTTTTCTATGGATGCTTATGCTTATATGAAAAGATATGTGTACTCTAATTATATTGTAGAGTTTCTACTACTCTACCTTGGCTTCCTGGAACTTGTTATTGTGGTGGATCTTGATCAGCTGTTACTGACTCCTTCTTGCACTCAAGACATGCACCCCCTATTGATGCAGCCTGATACTCCAATTGCCGCTGCTGGTTGATTCTTGATCCATTTTAGTAACTGGCTAAATGATCTTGTTAGCTGTTGTATTTCACTTATCCTTGATCTACTTCTGGAGAGATTATCTAATCAACCAGGTGTTGAGTGATGGTGGTGAGATTATCTAGTGTTCTTGACTGGTTTGTGGATGATGATAAGATGAAAGTTGTGTCTCAAGATGTTTTGCTACGGCTGTGCTCTAGTTTTATACTATTGTGTTGAGATGGACAACACATCTCTTGTATGTGAGTAAGTTGCTTACAGCAGGGCCCCATACGGTGCAAGTTTCCATCCCTGGGGACTTGTGCCTATGGATGAGCTCTGATTTGGAAGATATTTACTATGGGTGTGCTTGGGGCTTGATTGGTATTATCTTGGCTTGATCCTTACTTCTGTGCTGCCAAGTGATTATTTAATGGTGAAACTTGCCCCTCTTAGGCCAATGATGCACTAGTCCGAGGCAAATATTTTGATAAGTACAATTACGCACTTGTCCTTTATCTTAAATATTCGGTGATGAATTTAGCATATCACTTGTATGCACAAGAGAGTAATCTAATTCCAAAACTGACCCTTTCTTTCACCATTAGTTTGTTTGTTGCATCTGTTTTGTTTTACAGGATTAAAGTGAAGAAGAAAAGGGCATAAAAGAAATAGATAGGAAATTCAGCTTAGGATTTTCATGTTATTCTATTGCAATTTTATTTCTATTTGACATATGTAATATGTTGTAACACTTTTATTTCAGTAAAATGCTTGTCTTCATTTAAATTCTTGTAAAGCAATGTAATATTGTTCAATATTAATAAAGTTGTATTTCCCTCTTTTAAAATTTGTAATCCTGTAAACATTTTATATCTCATTTCCAGATAATGATTCAATTCTTATTTACTGTTGCAATTCTTTGTTCATCATTCTTTTGTAACTACTTCATTCATTTATCTATAAAAAATGTATTATAATTATTCTTGTAATTAAGAATTCCTTTAATAGTAAAAGAACAATGTGATCCTCTTTGTGCATAAAGAATTCTTTTATATTGATATTGTAATCATCCCATTTCAAATTCTTTTTAATTCAAATCTATAAACTAAATATTCAAATTTGAATTTCTTTCCCCTCAAACACAAAGATACAGTAGAGATCATGTTGAAATCTATCGCACTTGCCTTGCTTCTGTCAGAACAAGAGAGATCTCGATCCTTCTATAGATTCTTTAGTTTTGCCTGAAAAATCCCCTGATTTTCTTATGCATGAATGCAATGCACACACATGTGTCCTCTCTGTTTCTAGGTGCTAATCCTGGGATGTTACAGTCTCTCCCCCTTAAATCAAACTTCATCCTTGAAGTTCATACTCTCTTACATTTCTGAAGGAAGGACTGACTTCTTCAGACCATAGGAGTTCTCTAAATCCATGATGAAGATAATTGGTGTATCTTCCTTCAAACCTTTTTCCTTAATCCTCATCTGATTTGAAATGAGCCAACTGCTAATCCCATTTGGTATAGGTTCCTTTGAATTCAATTCTCTTGCCTGATCAGATTCTTTCTCAGTGTCTTCAGATTAGGACATCTATTCGAGAGGCATCTAGGTTTTTAGAAAGTCTCACTAAGGTAAAATTTTGATTTATATCCTTGCTAACAATAACCTTGGCTATAATATTATCCTATTTATGGTATGCTTGGTCCTTTATGGATACTAAGAATGTTTTGGATTCATATAGTCCAAACAATTCATAGTTTCCTATTCCTCATTTATAGATATGTTTTGGTACCTTATATCCAAACTTCCTTTCTAACTCTAAACTGAAGATTTATCTCTACTGCCTTGAGGTCTAAATCTCAATTTCTATAACTTCATCTCATTAACCTTCTGAAAATAGGGTTTTATCGGAATCATAGTTTAGGATTCCTCTTTAACCTAACTCCAGATATCGGATTTCAATATTTCCTCATTGTTTACTCTCCCCCTTAGGGTGATCTAATACTCTCCAACTCCTAAATATATCACTATATGTTTGCATGGTTAGGACATTGGTCTATTTGTATGCCCGACTTCGCAAAGTATCTCGGAAGACGATTGCTTTAATTTTATACTTCTTTAGATAAACTTAGATTAGGACAAGTTTTATGCTCTTTAAATCAAACCATGATGACCTGGTTGACTAAACCAATAGGATACCAGTTGTGGATCATCCTAGAGTGTATGGTCTATGAATTGGCCTATAAGCTTTTAAATTGCTACTGGTATTCTCTCTAAGATTCTAGAGCGAGAGTGCCATTATTATTCCAATTCTTCCTCTTTTCACCATTTCATGATACTTCAATGACCTAATTATTGCTACTCCTTTAGATTTTAGCAATATCACCTACATTGGGTGAACTGAAGTTCATTATATAGGTTGCTCCATACCCTTTTCTATGTTACTTTCCCCCTTATGACCAACTACTAATGACTTGGAATTTATCTGTCCTTCAAAATTGGGTTGATACTCCTTATGACTAGCTTCACTCTTCTAATAATTCTTCATCTTGGTCTCTAGAACTCTTCACTCCCTTAAACGAATTCCCTTATCTATCTAGGTCTATAACATCAAGCAATAACTTGATAATGCAACATGCATTTGCACATAAGGTCAAACTTCGTGCACAGATCTATCCAATCAAGAAGATCCAATAAAAACCAATGAAACCAAATAATACTCAAACATATATCATGTACTGAACATAGATCTTCTAACTATTACAACTCCCAACTACGTCAATACACTCACTTTGTACACTACCTCTTTATATTACAAGAGCTCTCTTGTCCATGTGCGCATGTTCTCACTTATTTCAGCAAGCCTTTTAAGAACTACAATACGCATTACCCAGTATGTACATTATTCAAGCACTTTATGGATCACTTCTCATTCTTACTTTTATCTCCTTCTTTAGTGCTTCTTGGATTTTTTTCCATGATGGATCAAAGTCCAACGACTTCCTTCTAGTGCATAAGAAAATCCAGTAGGTGTGTAATCTTGATTAGAAGTACCAAGGTTGAGATTAGCCATTAAAAAATGACTAACATATGCGTGATCTTCTTCAGGACTCTTCTATCCCCCTTCAAGCGCATCTTCAAAGTAAGAAGTATTCTTCGCCATTTCCTTAATCGAGTCATACATATTGGTATAGTAACTACCAGGACATTCTTCCACATCAATGGGATTGTTACTACCCCATATTGACCATACGGCTCCATAACATTGTAACTAGACTCTACACCTTTACCAAAATCACAAGGAATAGGTTTTCCCAAGGTTCCATAATTAGTATTATCGTCCCACCCACTATCATCCCTAATGGCATTACTTGGATTAGGTGCATTCCAAGCGTTATGTGATGCCTCATATTTAGTCCATGGATCCACTGGTTTCTGGGGTTCAACTTGATAATAGGCATAGACTTCGGATTGTGGACCATCAAACTCCGTTTCTTCAAACACCTCCCCTGAGAAGACTATTTTAGGGTGCCTAGCTTCCTTATCTAACCTCTTTCTCGATTCCATTGCTTTAATAGGATCAGTGAAATCATCAGTGACAATGTCCAACTCTTGGACTAGCACTTGATGAGTGTTATGGAATGTATTCAGTAAAGACCTATAACAATCCATGTACTCTATTGCCATAGTAGGTTTAGCTCTTTCCAGGGTAGAATGGTCTAACTCAGGCGCAGAACTAAGGATTTCATAAGGTAGAGCAGTATAGGTACTACCTACCAGTGCCTTGGATTTTTGTTCCCTTATCATGGTTATGGCTGCTACTACTGCACTCTGATTAGCTGCTGACAAACATCTTGCCTCCCCTGATGGCCTTTCTCCACTCATCCCTAACTTCTTAGGTAACATGATCATGACATGGTATTTAGCTAATACCTGCCCGTCATAGAAACTGTAAACCTTGAAGAGATGTCGATATTTCCAATCCAATCCCCATAGATGTTGTCTCGGTGTTGGGGGTATGCTATATGGGTATCCTCATAGCATGTCACCAATCTTCCTAACCCGGGTGGCCCATAGTTAGTAGCAAGGCCTATGGCCTACTGGGCGGCCTAGTTAGATGGATCCTGAAGGGAGGCCCATGACGTATTAAGTGATAGGGTGAAGGTGCCCGATCTTTCGATGAGACGATATCTATCGATTATGGTGGAGGTCGACGTTGACGATCCGACTACAAACATGCAAGACGTTGCGCCTTAGCAATCGATACACCAACTTCCGAGGCTATTGATCACGCCGGAGCTAGATCAACCTGATCGCTAGGATCAATCCCTGCAAACAATCGAAGAACCAACAAGAATTATAGATGCAATCAAGATATTGCGAATATAGATGAAAGCTTTATTGAAGAGATGGGATTCTGTTTGTGCGTAGTACAAAAGGTCGGTTTGACACTTGTGCCTATGGCGAAGAGTAGCTCGTGGCTAAGTCTTTTACTAAACAAAATCCGAGTCTAAACGATGACCTAATGGGAGTATATATGGAGGAACAGAAGGGAATTTCGGCCAGCCTTGGGGAGGAGGTCGAAATCCATCTCCAGGACGGTTTCCTCCACTATACGGACTCTAAATGTTCAGCCCCTTTATTTGGACGAAAATTACATTGGCCTGGCCCATATTTAAAGGTGACGCAGCACCATCTAATCACATGGACGAAAATTTGAAGTGTGTAGCTCTCTAGTTCGTCCATGTCTTGATCTTTTCATTATGGTGGATTCAAAGTTCTGAAATCTTCACTTGCAGCATCATCCTGGATCCTCACACGATTGCTACCATCATCTCCACACATGATCATGATCCAATGCTTGTCCCTCTCATCCATGCTAGGCCCATCATTCCTAAGTAACATACACACATCTGATTTAGGCAGCATAATATTCTCATGAATATTAGGAATAGTTCCTAGAAACGAAAGTACCTGATAATTTAGTTGGAATGCACGAGCTCTTGTGAGAGGTCCTTGGAATTGTGGAATGTGAGGAAGTGTGGCTGTAGGTGCAACGGTTGTATCAACCATAGGGATGTCCTCATCATCCTCCCCTTCTTGAATTGAAGTCGTCCTCGATGCAATCTCATCTTCTTCTCCAAAGTATGGTTTCGAATATGCAATGTTAAATGAGGGACTTACCATGCCCATCTCTGCAGGAAGCTCAAGTTTATATGCATTATCATTCATTTTCTCTAACACTTTAAAAGGACCAGCAGCACGTGGCATTAATTTAGACCTGCGGAAATCAGGAAAACGATCTTTGCGCAAATGCAACCAAACTAAATCTCCCACATCAAACACAATATGCTTGCGTACTTTATCACCAGCACCTTTATATTTAGCATTCATATGTTCTATATTTTCCTTAGTAATCCTATGCAACGTAAGAATCTGTTCAACACGTTGTGTAGCGTCAAAATTATGTTGCACCGAAGATGGAATAGGTAATAAATCAATAGGTGCACGAGGATCAAAACCATACACAATCTCAAATGGGCATACCTTAGTTGTAGAATGCATAGAACGATTGTAAGAAAATTCAATATGAGGTAAACAATCTTCCCACATTTTGAAGTTCCTCTTTAAAACAGCCTGTAACATCGTAGACAAAGTTCTATTAACTACTTCAGTTTGTCCATCAGTTTGGGCATGACATGTTGTACTAAACAGCAACCTAGTCCCCAACTTAGCCCATAAACATTTCCAAAAATGGCTAAGAAATTTAGTATCACGATCTGAAACAATAGTATTAGGCACACCATGCAAGCGAACAACATCGTGAAAGAATAATTCAGCAACATCAGCATCATCATCACTCTTATGACAAGGAATAAAGTGTGCCATCTTAGAAAATCTATCCACAACCACAAAAATACTATCCCTCCCCTTCTGTGTTCGAGGTAATCCTAAAACAAAGTCCATAGAAATATTCTCCCAAGGTACACTAGGAACATGAAGAGGCATATATAAACCATGTGGATTAAGGCGTGACTTAGCTTTTTGACATGTTGTGCAGGGAGCAATAAACCTCTCAACATCCCTTCGCATGCGTGGCCAAAAGAAGTGTGTAGCAAGTACGTCTTCTGTCTTCTTTACTCCAAAGTGACCCATCAATCCTGCTCCATGCGCCTCCTGCAACAACAAAAGACGAACGGAACCTTCTGGAATGCATAGTTTGTTAGCACGGAACACAAACCCATCATTGAGGACGAATTTGTTCCAAGTTCTACCCTCTAGACAATGCTGCAAAACATCTTTAAAATATGCATCTTTCATATATTGTTCTTTAATAGTTTCCAATCCAAAGATTTTGAAGTCAAGTTGAGATAACATGGTATAACGACGTGACAAAGCATCAGCAATAATATTATCTTTACCCTTTTGTGTTTAATAACATAAGGAAAAGATTCAATGAATTCAACCCACTTTGCATGACGTTTATTCAACTTAGCTTGACTACGAATATGCTTCAAAGATTCATGATTAGAATGTATAACAAATTCTTTAGGCCATAAATAATGTTGCCAAGTTTGTAATGTCCGAACAAGAGCATATAATTCCTTATCATAAGTAGAATAGTTCAAACTAGCTCCACTCAATTTCTCACTGAAATAGGCAACAGGTTTTCCCTCTTGTAACAACACTCCTCCCAAACCAATTCCACTAGGATCACATTCCAACTCAAAGGTCTTATTAAAATCAGGAAGTTGGATTAAAGGAGCATGTGTAATCTTATCTTTGAGTAGCATGAAGGCTTATTGTTGTGCATCGCCACAAACAAAGGGCACATATTTCTTAGTAAGCTCGTTCAACGGCGCTGCAATGGAACCAAAATCTTTGACAAAGCGCCTATAAAATCCAGCGAGGTTAAGGAAGCTCCTCACTTGTGTGACTGTTTTGGGTTGTGGCCAACTCGAAATTGCTTCAATCTTGGTGGGGTCAACTTCAATATCCTGTGTTGTAACAACATAGCCAAGAAAAGCTACTCTATCCGTGCAAAAGGTACACTTCGCAATGTTACCAAACAAACATGCAGCACGTAAAGCATCAAAAACAGCACGTAAATGTTCCAAATGTTCTTCTACAGATTTGCTATATATCAATATATCATCAAAAAAGACCACCACAAAATGTCCAATAAAAGCACGTAAAACTTCATTCATTAATCTCATGAAAGTGCTGGGAGCATTAGTTAAACCAAAGGGCATCACTAACCACTCATATAGGCCAAATTTCGTTTTAAATGCAGTTTTCCATTCATCTTCTAACTTCATACGAATATGGTGGTAACCACTACGCAAATCAACCTTAGAGAACATGGTAGAGCCACTCAATTCATCAAGCATGTCATCTAAACGAGGAATAGGACGATGATATCGAATAGTAATATTATTGATTGCTCTATAATCAGTACACATGCGCGAAGAACCATCTTTCTTTGGTACCAAAATAATAGGAATAGCACATGGACTAAGAGACTCACGAATATGACCCTTGTCAAGAAGTTCTTCAATTTGTCGCTAAATCTCTTTCGTCTCCTCCGGATTGGTACGATATGGCGCACGGTTGGGCAAAGATGCTCCAGGAATCAAATCAATTTGGTGCTCAATTCCACGAATAGGTGGCAGTCCTGGAGGTACATCTTGGGGGAAAACATCCTCATACTCCTGCAAAATGTTAGCAATAGCAGGTGGCAACAAAGGAGGAATCTCCTCAGCCGAAAATAACATTTCTTTGCAAATGATAGCATAAAATGCAGTAGTACTCATATCAATTTTAGAAATATCAGATTTGCTAGCTAGCAAACAAGTACTTTTCAAACGAATTTCATTACCATGTTTTGGATCAGATTTAGAAGTACTTGGAGAAGGTATAAGTTCCTTAGCAACAATCTGATTTTTGCGCATTGTTTTCCCCTCAGTATGTGCTCTACTAGCTTTAGCAAGATCATCTTTTAAAATACTTTCAGGAGACATGGGAAGTAACACAATTTTCTTATCATTATGAACAAGAGAATACTGATTTGTGCTACCATAGTGTATAGAATTTGTATCAAATTTCCATTGTCTACCAAGTAAAAGAGCACACGCTTGCATAGGAACAACATCACACTCAACATAATCGGCATATGCAGCAATAGTAAAATGCACACGAACTGTACGTGTTACCTTAACCTTGCCACTGTTATTAAACCATTGAATGTGATATGGACGAGGATGGGGTCGTGTCGTGAGAGAAAGCTTTTCAACCATCTGCATGCTCGCCAAGTTGTTGCAGCTCCCTCCATCAATAATAATGCGAATACAACGATCCTTAACCACACCCTTGGTATGGAACAAATTATGGCGCTGGTCAGGCTCGGCCTTGGTAATTTGTGCACTCAAGAGTCGCTGTGCAATTAAAATCGGGTATTTCTCCGCATGTTCCGCAGCCATATATATTCAGAATCTTGCTCCGTGGGTGCTGCAGCACATTGCTCATCATATGCAATAAGAGCCAAAGTATCTTCATCATAATCACTGGCGGAATTGTATCCACCATCCTCAAGAGCAATCATCACACGAGAGGAGGCACAGTCACGTGCAAAGTGACCAAGTCCACGACATTTGCAGCACTGAATTTGGCTGGACTTGTCGTAGATGCCTTGGAGGATGCAGCAATCAGGGTTGGTCCCATAGTAGTCTTCCGTGCAGCAAACGGAGGTGGTGTAGATGCTGCAAATCACGTGGATGTGGTCACAGGAGGTGTAGGTGCAGCAGCCCGTGATGCCGAATTCGGTGATCCCCAAGTAGAACGTCCTGCAGAATAATTAGTTCGTATCGCCTTGTGTCGATCCTGCACTTCACATTCAGCATTGCAAGCAAGATGGAACAAATGGGTAATAGTGTGATAAGATTTATATCGAAGAATGGTCTGAATTTTCTTATTTAACCCACCTACAAATCATGCCATTAATGCTTCATTATCCTCCTCTATACCACAACGTAGTATGCCAGTTTGCAACTCCTGATAGTAATCCTCTACAGAATTTTTGCCTTGATCTAGATGTGCTAATTTGGTAAGCATGGAACACTGATAATATGGTGGAACAAAACGAATACGCATAGCATGTTTTAAAGCATCCCACGTAGTGATTGGATTAGCATGATTAGCACGACAATATTCAGACCACCATACGGAAGCAAAACTAGTGAACTCACAAGTAGCAGCACTAACACGTCTATCCTCGGGACAATTTAAGCATGCAAAACGTTGGTCTAATTCTAATTCCCAAGAGAGGTATGCATCAGGATTATAGCAACCATTAAACGTAGGAACATTTAATTTCAGTTTAGCAACATGGTCATCATCACGTACCAACGGAAAAGGAGGTGGACGGCGAATGTGGGGATTGTATTGCCTAAGACGACCAGCTGGTTGATCAAATCTGAAGTCATCCGCGTACTCGCCCTCATCCTCATCTTCCCCGTAATAATCATCCAACTGAGCATCATGGGCCTGTGTGACTCCCGTAGCTCCTGCAACGCCAGCAGCAGTAGTGCCCGCGGCAACAGCAGCACCCGCAGCCGGAGTTTGTGCCGGATGTTTGAGAATGCGCTGTGCATGTCCCAACAAGTGCGGTGTAGGAGCCCCACGAGTTGGCTGTGGAGGAGGCGCTTGCGCTGTCGGTGGTGGAGGTAAGCGTGCTAGCACCTCTTGGAATTTAGCGTCGAGTTTGGTGGTGAAGGCGGTCTCGAGTCCCTCTAGTTGCTCCATCGTGTCAGTAAAACGCTTGTCCACATCCTGCATATGGTCAGCCAAAAGTGTGGTGACGTGAGGCTGCAAGGCTTCCCCTCCAGTGGTTGTGCCTCGGTGTGTTCTCGTGACATGATTAGTACGCAAAAAACACAGGTATATAATAGAGATACAACAGGAACAGTGGTGGAAAGCGCTTAATCTGTCAAGCAAACCAAGATTCTTACCTGTTCTTACGCTATAGCAGGTGGTGAGCACCAACCGTCGTGATCAAGCTTCAGGAAGATTGAATAGAGCGATTGCCAGGTGGTGTCAACGCACTGTGTAGGAATATGTGGAGTTCTGGGTGGCTGCAATATCTGTAGACACAATTTCAAAACAGCAATGCAAGGGTGAATAACAGCTCAACAATGGTACTGTGCTGGTCCTAGACTATCCCAAGCTAGAGACGCGAGCCTAGAACACTACGAGGCACGCCGCGACACCGAAAAGCAACAAGCACCAGTGCTCTGAACAACGCACGAATGAGGCGCAAATCACTAGTATAGAAAGTGTCTCAAAACGATCAGCAAAGTGGAATATCAGGATAGGCTCAAGATTTTTTTTGAAATGTCCGAAAACTGCACGAAACTGCTCTGGAAAGCATGCAGGCGCCAATTTTTTTTTATAGCTCAAAACTATCCCAGAATCCTAAAAACAGTATAGGCCGAAAAAAATTTGAAGGAGTTTCCAGAATTTTTTTGCTCTCCCCTCCTCTTCCCTTCTTGCCAAAACTTTGTGGAACTCGGATCAAGTTACAATGCGGATCGGATCTATAATGATGGAAAGCAAGTACAGGAAAACAAATAACCAACCTAACTGGACTAGAACAAGGATATGTGGTGGCGGAGGCGGTATGTGGATGTAGGGTTGTAGCAAGTGAATGGCGGTGGTGATAGCGGAATCGGTGGTGATGGCGGAATCGGTGGTGGCGGTGGTGATGACTGTGACCAGAACTCGAAACTCTAAAGATCTAGATCTAAAACCAGCACTGGACACGATCATGCAGACTAGAACTCAACAAAGCAAATACTGAAAAGAAACGATGCAATAGGCCTGAAAGTGTTTCTAGGATACGGATCTAACCCTAATTTGTTGCCTTTTTATGGTTTATAGGAAGAATAACAGATGCAATCTAAACTACGAAAACTGTAAGATCTCACCGAGAAATCCGACATCTGATACCACTTGATAGGGTAAAGGTGCCCGATCTTTCGATGAGATGATATCTGTCGATTATGGTGGAGGTCGACGTTGACGATCTGACTACAAACGTGCGAGACGTTGCGCCTTAGCAATCGATACACCAACTTCCGAGGCTATTGATCACGCCGGAGCTAGATCAACATGATCACTAGGATCAATCCTTGCAAGCAATCGAAGAACCAGCAAGAATTATAGATGCAATCAAGATATTGCGAATATAGATGAAAGCTTTATTGAAGAGATGGGATTCTGTTTGTGCGTAGTACAAAAGGTCGGTTTGACACTTGTGCCTATGGCGAAGAGTAGCTCGTGGCTAAGTCTTTTGCTAAACAAAATCCGAGTCTAAACGATGACCTAATCGGAGTATATATGGAGGAACATAAGGGAATTTCGGCCAGCCTTGGGGAGGAGGTCGAAATCCATCTCTAGGCCGGTTTCCTCCACTATACGGACTCTAAAAGTTCAGCCCCTTTATTTGGACGAAAATTACATGGGGTTGGCCCATATTTAAAGGTGACGCAGCACCATCTAATCAGATGGACGAAAATTTGAAGTGTGTAGCTCTCTAGTTTGTCCATGTCTTCCTCTTTTCATTATGGTGGCTTCAAAGTTCTGAAATTTTCACTTACAGCGTCATCCTGGATCCTCACACGATTGCTGCCATCATCTCCATGCATGATCATGCTCCAATGCTTGTCCCTCTCATCCATGCTAGGACCATCGTTCCTAAGTAGCATACACACATCTGATTTAGGCATCATCATATTCTCATGAATATTAGGAATAGTTCCTAGAAACGAAAGTACCTGATAATTTAGTTGGAGTGCACGAGATCTTGTGAGAGGTCCTTGGAATTGTGGAACGTGAGGAAGTGTGGCTGTAGGTGCAACAGTTGTATCAACCGTAGGCATGTCCTCATCATTAAGGAAGGCTACGCTGGAGTCACCGACATACTCGGAGCCTTGGAGTACTGATGGCTCAGTGTCGGCGCCAGGAAAATGCTGGTGCGATGTTGATGTAGAGCTTGTTGGGAACCCCAAGAGGAAGGTATGATGAGCACAGCAGCAAGTTTCCCTCAGTTATGAAACCAAGGTTTAATCGAACCAGTAGGAGCAAGGAAACACCCCAAAGGTGTTGCTAGCTAAGCCTTGGCAGGGCGCACTACCGGTGCTAGTAGCAACGTGGAGACCTGCACAACACAACCACAGAACTTTGTCCCCAACTTGCGATGAGGTTGTCAGTCTCACCATGTTTTGCTGAAAACAAAGGATTAAACGTATCGAATGGAAGGAAGTAATAGTTTGCAGAAAGTAAACACAAAGCAGTAACAGTTTGTAGATTGTATGTAAAAGACAAGGACCGGGATCCATAGTTCACTAGAGGTGGCTCTCCTTAAGATAGATAACATGCTGGGTGAACAAATTACAGCGAGGCAATTGACAAAAATAGAGAAAGAAATACATGCATATACTAATCATGTTGACTCCTTTGGAACTTGATTGGGCATTACAACATTATACATAGACCGCCATCCAACTACATCTATGACTAATAATCCACCTTCAGGTTATCATCTGAACCCCCTCTAGTATTAAGTTGCAAGCAACATATTATTGCTTTACGAACTGCGTGTAATGTAAACAATACGATTGTTCTATGAACAAAGGATTGTTGTTTTCTCCCTAGTAGCAACAACACATCTAGTACCTTAGAGATTTCTGTCACTTCCCCAGATTACCAGAGGCATGAACCCACTATCGAGCATAAATACTAACTCTTGGAGTTGCTAGCATCTACTTGGCCAAGATAGCTACTAACAACGGAAAGCATGCAAGATCACAAATAACAAAGACATGATAGAATCAATAATCAATCTGAAATAGCATCTCAATATCCATCAGATCGCCGCAAACACAACATGCATAATTACAAATAGATGATCTTGATCATGAACGGAGCTCACAAGATCTAGACATGAAAGCACAAAGGAGGAGAACCAGCCATCTAGCTACTACATGGATCCGTAGTCCAAGGATGAACTATTCACGCATCACACCGGAGGCTTACATGGTGATGAAGAAGGCCTCTAGGGTGAATTCCCCTCTCCGGCAGGGTGCCGGGAAGAGCTTCAGATCCCTTCCGATCTAGGGATGGAGATGAAATCGGCTACAGACTCTTTCGTGGAATTTTGATCGGGGACTTAGGGTTTTCGTCCCGAGGGCAATATATAGGCGGAAGGAGAGGCCGAGGGGGTGCTAGAGGTGGCCAGACCACCGCCTGGCGCGGGCCAGGCCTAGCAGCGCGGCCAGGTGGTGTGGTTGGCCCCTAGCCCTTCTCCGTCTTATATTCTGGCATCTGATGACTTCCGGAAAAATAGGCACTTTGGCTTTTGTCCCGTCCAATTCCGAGAATATTCATTTTCTGACTTTCCTGGAACCAAAAACAACAGACAAAAGGCCGCTGGCACTGTGGCTCTTGTTAATAGGTTAGTCTAAGAAATCATATGAAAGTACTCCAAAGTGTGGACAAAGCACAAGAAAGTGGATAAAACCAAGCATGAAACGTCAAAAATTATAGATACATTTGCAATGTATCAAGTACAAGAGACGGAAGACTAGCGTATTAGTCTAGGACTCTTTACCTTGTCCGACAAGGACCTTTCCCTATAAACCCTAGGTCTTGGAGCCTTTATAAGCCGGCATGTGGGAGCCTTTAGGGCAGACAACTTCTCAGATTGCTGCGTACAACACGCAACACTTCGCATAGTGAACCTATCTCTGTAACTCGGTGTATTGCCATTATAGTGATTTATAGCAGGAGTAGAGTTCCGCCACCATTGTGGGACTTGAACCTGGGTAAGCTATGTTACCTCATACCAGCCAACTCTCCGCCTTACCCCACGCTTCTAAACATGCACTGTGAGGACCCCTCCATGGTGTACTCGTCGGTAATACCACGACAGTTTGCGCCCACCGTGGGGCAAGAGGCGCTTCGAGCTCTACACCGGGCGAGGTCCAATCTCTTCGCGAGAATCGGTGATACCATAGCCATCAGTCGCGTTCTCTTCTCCGACAACGTACTGATTGGCCCTCTAGATGAGTTTTGGGTGCCAGCAAAGACGAACCCCACGCGCTGCTCCATCATCCCCTTCGGAGACATCCACATTTTCATCAGCGAAACTGACTCGGGTCCTAGCTCCCAGGAAGTTGGAAACTCGTCAAGCCCCACACGGACCTCCTATGGGAAGGACACGTTCGCGGAAGGATCTAGGCCATACCTCTCTTTGGAGTATGGTGGCTCAGATCAAGAAATTTCAAGGCCCACACAAACCGCCCCTGTGTAGGATATAAAGGTGGAAGGACCCCGCAAATCCGCTTGGCTTCCCCGAGCGTTAGAAATGCACATCTCACACTTTGTCGGTGTCGTCACCATCTTCGATCTAGCCAGATGCGTTCAAAGGGATAGAGAACCTCCCGGATAATACCTCGCCAGATGGATGAGGGTGAGAGAAACCCTAGAGAGCGACCGTGCCGACTAGCTCGTGTACCACTTTGTGGAAGGGCTCAAGCCTGGAACACTCCTCCAGCATACCCTCTGAAGGCGGCAGGCCGTAGGCCCTCACACCCTTGGTGAGATGGTTACCATCGATAATGAATACGTGGATGCCAACGAAGAGGCCATGGAGGCAGTTACCTTCATAGCCGGAGGAGAAAGCAACAACAACGCCCCGCCTCCATCATCCCCCACATCTGCCATCACCAACACCGAAGCCAACTCCGATTCCATCCTCAACACGCTTTACGCCGACATCAGTATGGATGTCGGTGGCTCCGACGCTAACTCGAAGGAATATGACGCTGTTATGAGGGAGATCGAGTAAGAGATCAAGAAGGAGGAGCGCGCTGAGAAGACCAACACTTCCCACTAGGTGCTAGTCGTCATTGGGAGCGTGATGGAAGAAGACAGACAGGAACGGGAACATGAGAGAGCTCCGCCCACACCAATGGTCACCAGTGCAGCAACAATTCAAAAAGTCACCGAGCCTCCGGCTCCGGCCAAGGCTCTGCCTCCTTCGGTTACCCGCCCACCACCGGCGCAGGAACATACCATGTCCCCTAATACGGCCCGGCAATCGAATCAGCCGCCAATATCACCGTCAACGTCTGCGGCCGGCAACCCACTGGCCACCCCCGCCGACAAAGCAATCTACGACGCATTTCTTGTTGAACCAATCATCATCGCACATATACGGAGTGTTATGGAGCTTGATGAGAAGCGTGCGGAAATCTTGGCGGAGGCCAAGTGTATAGCGGAGCAAGGCGCTAAGCTGGATGAAGACATGGCTAAGGCGCAACAATCCATCAAGGCGAAAGAGCTATGGAGGCCGAATACACGAAATTGTTGTTAAAGCATAAAACAAAGAAGGTACCAACTCACGTCATCGAAGATCCTGGCGTTCGGCGAGGTTTGGGATTTAACAGGTCTAAGCCGACCAAAGCCACCCCTTATATAGATTCAGAGGGGAGGCAGGTCATGCCAACACCCGCTCTCAACATCGTCGTCGCCAAGACCCTCCTGGAGTAGGACAGGTCGCCAGAGCAGTTGCTCAGGTGTACGATCTTGTCGCTAAGGCATGCAAGCAACAAGAAAAGGCAACCTCACAGAGGCTTGAGTCGAACCCGGAGCTTTGCCTATCAACCCTGAATATCCATAGAAGGCCGAAATCTCCCCGTGACGAGGGATCGCATACAGGCTCCACAGAGCGAAGGCGGAGAGAGGCACACAATAGGACTGACGCTATCCCCATATCCTCCGAGCACGGAGAAAGGGCTCGTCCCCACCAGTCGCAACCTCCACCACCATCTCGACGTCATGAGGAACCAGAGTCGTGCGATGGCAAAAGCATGCCACCTCCAAGGTGGTCCCCGCTCGGCGTCGTTATACATGATTAGGGCAAACAGCCTCGGCATGCTGGAGAGCGCAGCGGCCATGACGGACACAGAATCGGGTCCCACAAGGAACCGCCATGTCCAATAAGCAACTGCGACAGGCGGGAGGAATCGCAGGAGGGGCACAGCAAGAGAGCTAACCCACCGTCTCCATCGCCGCCATTGCCACTTAGCAGCTATCATGGCGGAGGACACGGTGGATCTCATAGATCATGCCACAATTCCCCTCCTCATGACGGAAAAGGGAAGCAGCCAAAGCCATACGATGCACGTTCACGGCTGGACACGATCCAAGAAGCTCGGGAGCTCCCATACCTTGGGCCACTTCTTTTGGACCAGTCATACATGCCCCAACCTACCCCAATGGCCTCCGAATAGACAATACCCTCAAGAAATACAACGGCACCGCCTGGCCAGCAACGTGGTTGCAGGACTACAGCGAAGCGATTCACATCGCAGGGGGAAACCCCAATGTTGCCGTCAAGTACCTCCCACTTATGTTGACCGGCACCGCCCGGCAATGGATCAACAACTTACAGGAGAAATCAATATGCAATTGGTTGGACATGCATGAAGCGTTCACCAAGAATTTCGAGGGTATGTACAAATGTTCATGCACTGTCGGAGACCTACAGCGGTGTGTGCAGGAAAAGGATGAAACCTCCTGTGCCTACCTCTCTCGCTAGCTGGATATGAAAAATTCTTGTGCACGAACAGACCGCTATGGCCACCTTCATTGATGGTCTGGAAAAAGGTATTTTGCTCCGGCATACGTTGAAGTGCAAGCAAGACAACAATGATCTCGACATCAACACAATGATTGCCATGGCTAGCAAGTTCTCCGCTGCTGATGACGACGCGCGTGGATCATTGCCGGCGATAGAAATCCCTACCTAGGCTAGGAAGAACAACAATTACAAGCGGAAGAATCCGTACGAAGAGAAGCAAGTAGCCGACATGGTCATCGCAATGTTCACTGGCAGAGGCAATGGTGGATAGCGTGGACGTGGTCGGGGGCTAGAAGTGGCCAGAAGAGGAGTGACATTACACCCTAGCGCCCCGCATTCCCTAAACGTACGAAGAGTACCACGATATGCCGTGTTTCGTCCATCTCGATGCCAATGGCAAATCCACCCACACCAATCGCCAGTGCAAGTTTGTCAATGATCTCAAAGAGGACGCTGAGTCTAGCTTCAAGCAAAGTCAGAAAAATAGACCCCGTGGAAAAGGCAAAGGGAAGAAGAAGGAGGAAGAACCCAAGGAATCAAGTGATATGGATGAGGACGTGGACCCAAAATCTTCGGAAAAAGGAGAGGATAAAGGGAAAAATCCATTCTAAAAGAAGGCCTCATGTTATCACACCTTCCTTGGCACCCCAACCGTCCGAGCCTAGAAAACTTCTATGAGGATACGTATGGCTGCCCTCCCTCCGGTTCCCCAGTACGTCAGGTGGTCAAAAGTTCCAATTACTTGGGATAGGAAAGATCACCCAGAACTCATCCCAACAGAGATCCAGTATGCCATGGTCATCAACCATTTGCTTCACAGCACGGAGTTCACCAAGTGCCTCGTGGATAGTGGAAGCAGCATCAACATCAGGTACCTAGATACACTGCACAAGATGAACTTGACGGAGACCCAGCTAAGGAAGAGCAACACCGTGTTCCATGGAGTTATCCCTGGCCGACAAGCAAATTCCCTGGGTTCCATCATCCTTCCGGTCGTTTTTGGCGATGTAAACAATTACCGACAAGAACGCATGACCTTTGAAGTGGTTCCTTTCAAGAGCGTGTACCACGTCATCTTTGGACGCGATATCTTCCACTCCTTCCTCGCAAGGCCATGCTTTGTCTACAACAATCTCAAGGGACCAAATGGTGTCATCATCATTGACGGAAGCTTCACCAAGTCATGGGAGTGCAAGCTCAACGAAGCCGCCTTTGCCTAAGTAGTCCTCTACGGTGAGGATTTCAAGGAGATCCAGAACCAGGTCGATGCCTCAGAGATGTCGGCTTTGAAGAAGCAGATCACTGCTGCTGAACCCGCCTTCAAGGCCGCCATCAAGACCAAGCAGGTGGAGCTTGTTGAAGGTGATTCCTCTAAGACCACCGCCATTGGAACGGACCTAGATCCCAAATAGGAAAGCACGCTCGTCGAGTTCCTCCGTGAGAATAGGGACATCTTTGCCTGGCAACCTGCCGACATGAAAGGTGTACCTAGGGAACTTGCCGAGCACAGCTTGAATATTGATCCTAATGCCAAACCGGTGAAACAACCTCTACGATGCTTTGGTGATGAAAGACGAAGGTCTATAGGCAAAGAAATGGCTAAGTTACTTAAGGATGGCTTTATCCGAGAAGTTATTCACACCCGATGGGTGGAAAATCCTGTACTTCTCCCCAAAAAGGGAACCAATGAATTAAGAATGTGTGTTGATTACACCGGCTTGAACAAAGCGTGTCTGAAGGATCTGTTTGCTTTGCCTCGCATTGAAGAAGTCATTGTTACGACGACTGGCTCAGAACTTCTGTGTTTTCTCGATGCTTATTCAGGATACCACTAGATCGGGATGCGAAAGTCAGACCAATGGACCACTTTGTTCAACACACCCTACGACACATATTGCTATGTCACGATGCCCTCAGGGTTGAAAAACGCTGGTGCTACCTACCAACGGATGATGCAACATTGCCTGCACGACCAAATAGGTTGCAAAATACACACTTACATGGACGACATCGCGGTAATGTCAAAGAAATCAAATGATCTTATCGCTGACTTGCAGGAAACCTTCGACAATCATTAGAAATACAACATGATGCCGAACCCAAAGAAGTGCGTCTTCGGGGTACCATCCGGCAAACTGTTGGGCTTCATCGTTTCACATCGCGGAATCGAGGTGAACCCGAGGAAAATCAAGGCCATCCTCAACATCAAACGCCCGGCATGCCTGAAGGACATAGAAAGGCTCATAGTCTGCATTGCAGCAGTAAGCCGATTCATCAGCTAACTTGGTGAGAAGACTATGCCGCTCGAGAAGTTGCTCAAGAAGGCGGACAAATTCACATGAACGGACGAAGCTGACGCAGGACTTCAAGAGTTGAAGAGAATACTCTCCTCCCCACCTATACTTGCAACACCGGTACCAAGGGAGCCTATGTTAGTGTACATGGCGGCAACCAACCGAGTAATCAGCATCGTCATCATGGTGGAGCGCAAGGAACGAACGCACGAATACAAAGTTCAGCGGCCCGTTTAGTATGTAAGTGAGGTCTTGACGGAATCCAAGAAGCATTACCCGCACTACCAGAAGATACCTTATGGAGTTTTCCTTGCTTCACGTAAGCTAAGGCATTATTTCCAAGAGCACCCTATCACAGTAGTGAGCAAAGCTCCACTGTCCGACGTCATCAACAACTGGACGCTACAGGGAGAGTGGCAAAGTGGGGCATTGAACCTGTCGCCTTCGACATCACCTACAAGCGGCGCGATGCTATCAAGTCACAAGCATTGGCGGATTTTCTTGCAGATTGGATAGAACTGCCAGAAGACACTCCTGTACTAGAGCCAGAGTATTGGGTCATGAACTTTGATGGATCGAAGTTACTCAATGGCTCGGGGACTGGTGTATTATTGCAATCACCAACAGGAGAGAATTTGCAATACGTCCTACAGATCCACTTCAATGCTTCAAATAACATGGCGGAGTATGAGGCCCTCATTCACGGACTTTGTGTAGCCAAGGATATTCACATCAAGCACATAGTTTGTTGTGTAGATTCCGACTTGGTTTCCCAGCAAGTAGCTAGCACCTGGAACACGTGGAACCCTATGATAGTGGCATATCGAGGCGAAGTAGACGAAATAGCCAAGTACTTCGATGGCTACAAAGTCAAGTACGTCAAAAGGGAGGATAACGAGGCGGCAGATCTGCTACCAAAGCTTGGATCAGCCCATCGACCAATTCCACCAGGCGTTTTCCTGGAGCATTTACAGACTCCGTCCGTGAAAGGAGCAGACCCCGACAACCCGGATAGAGTGGACACATTTGTTAACAGTGACAGTGACCTCTCCGGCTTGGACAAAGACGTTCATGGATTATCTACAAGATGGAACTTTGCCCGCCGACAAAGTCGAAAGCCAACAAATAGTACACAGAGTAAAAGGCTACGTCATCATTGACGGCCAGCTATACAAAAGAAGTACCACAGGAGTCTTTCTATAGTGTGTCTCCTAGTAGCAAGGTATTGAAATCCTTAGAGAAATACATCTCGGAGATTGCGGGCATCATGCCGCTCCCCGATCATTGGCGGCCAAGGCCTTCCGACAAGGATTCTACTAGATAACTGCCAAGGAAGACGCCGACAAGTTGGTACAAACATGCCTTTGGTGTCAGTTTTATGCAAGACAACCAAGTGTTCCAGCTGAAGAATTGCGAACAATAGCAATAACTTGGACGTTTGTAGTCTAGGGGCTGGACGTGGTAGGACCTTTGCAAATAGCACCCTGTGGATAAAGACACTTGCTAGTAGCAGTGGACAAATTCACGAAATGGATTAAAGCTAAACCCATTAAAAAGCTGGACGGGGCAACAACCATAAAGTTTGTCTGAGATCTAGTAGTCAGATTTGGCCTCCCACACAGCATCATCGCCGACAATGGCAGAAATTTATCTCTCGGTGAAGTTGAGGAGTACTGTCATGAGAAAGGCATCCGCCCTGACCTAGCATATGTGGAACATCCATAGTCAAATGGGCAAGTTGAAAGGGCCAATGGACTAATTCTGCACGGAATCAAGCCACGCTTAGAGGCAGCGTTGCGTAGAGCAGCTGGAGCCTAGGCGGAGGAACTACCATCTGTCTTGTGGAGTTTACGAACAACACCCAACAGATCCACAGGATTGACTCCTTTCTTCATGGTTTATGGAGAAGAAGCAGTGCTCCCATCCGACATCCTTCACGATGCACCAAGAGTTTCCGCCTACCAGGAGGATGACGCTGAAGAATCAAAACGACTATCTGTGGACCTACTTGAAGAAGAGAACGTGCTAGCATGCCAGAGATCTGTCGTCTACCAGCAGAAGCTGCGTGGCTACCATAGTCGCTATGTAAAGCATCGCTCATTTAAAGAGGGATATCTGGTGCTACGACTCAAGTAGGAGAAATCACACAAACTATCCCCGCCTTGGGAAGGACCATTCATCATAAGAAAAGCATTGCTCAATGGTTCCTATTACCTCGTCGATATTCGCGAGTTGAAAGATAGGCCAAAAAATCGCAAGCGCAAGCAACGTGACTTCGATGATTATTACCCGGAGATAGATCGGCCATGGAACATAGCACAGCTACGTCCCTTTTACACTTAGTACATTTATATTATGTAATAAGTTTCTTATATGATCAATGAAACAAAGCATTTGGTTCACTCATATTTTCTAAGTCCTTTACCTCCATTAGTTGTTCATTTTTGGATCATATAAACCCTTTGTGCGCAAGGTTGCATTTGCCCTTGTGAAAAATCTGCCTACGGGCATTATCTTAAGTTTTCTGGTCCACACGTTTTCTGAAGTTTTTATGTGGATTATGGAGTAGTGACTTTTTCGCACTCAAAGCCGGCAATTTTGTTCTTAGGTTCTTGACGGTGCTATTAAGCATCATCGCCTGGGAGCATAGTTCTGTGATGCGAGTCTTCTGTCTCACGAAAGGTCAAGCATACGAACCTAAATAATGGATAAGCCAGCACTTGCTTAAAAATATATACACATGCTAATAAGTTGCAGGAAGCTTGAGTACAAGTTTTTCTGCCTTAGACAAACATAAGTTTTTCCGCATACATTTTCCAGAGATACATTTAATATAGACATTGTTTATCATGGCTCTGCTGCAGGGGGCTTCATGGTGGCATCATTAGGAGAACCAGGCCGGGAGAGCTCGTCAAACTTTTAAGGAAATGGGCTAGACTCAGAAGAGGCCATATCGTCATCCAAGATCTCGACAGGCATGAAGACATAAGCCTTGACCATCTTGGCAACCCTGGTATCGAGGCCGGCAAGAGAGTTCCAAATAGCATAGCTATCGATCTCTTGTCCTTCCTCGTCCATCTTGGGCATGCCGGAGGTCACCAAGTCGATGTCGGCATTATCATAGTGAGCCTTGACCAAGGACATGGTCATCCTAGTAACAGCCCGGATGCAAGAGGCTTTCCAGTCCTTGACTTTCTCAGGGGCTCGGCACAAGATTTCTACTTACTTGGCCACTGAGTCTGCCGCCTTGATATTGATGCCCAGATGTTGAGCTAACTCCTTGGCTTGGGTGATGGCGGTGCTGACGAAGTTGTCGGCAAGAATCATGCGTTCCTTGGGACTCGGAGCACCCTCACCCAAGTTGGCTAAGCCAATGGGAGCTGTGATTTCCACAAGCATATAAGGACCATGAGTATACACAAGTCAAATGGTTATCCTTACATAAAAAACACCAAGCCAGAGAAAGGTTACCAAAGATGCTTGTTTCCACTTGCATGCATGTCTCCGCCAAGTCATCGTGCTCCTTCTGGACTGACTTGAACATCTCAAGACTCCTAGCATTCCGATCTTTGGCAACTTGGTTCTGGTCTTTGAGCTGTGCAATCTCATCCTTCAGGCATTGCATCTCGACGTTCGCAGACTCTTGCATAGCCTTCATCGTCGCCTCATGGCCCTTGACGGCCTCGGCCAGGTCCTTCTTCATAATTTTGTTTTCATCATCGAGCTTCTGGATATGCTTCGATTGCTCGATGATGCTCTTGGCCTTGGCAATGGCTTCTGTAAGACAGAAATCACAAAGTACTATCAGAAGATGGAAGGAATAATCCAATGAGAAAAGCAATGAGCTGTTGTAGGAAACATACTCTAGCTATTTTGTATCTGTTCCTTCAGGAATTTGATTTTACCCTGTTCAAGGTCCATCTCCTTCCGAAGAGCAGCAAACCTTTCATTGGCGGCTATCCTCCACTTATTCTCATTCTGCACAAGATGTATACATGCTTAGTTTCTCTAGAACATCTAGTCGGAGCTATTCAGTTTCCACTAAATGCTCGGGGGCTTCAATACATGATTTTAAAAGTAAACTAGTTTCTTTAGAGCATCTAGTAAGAACTATCTAGTTTCAAATAAACGCTCGGGTGCTACACAGACAAATTATACGCTTAGTTCTTTGGAGCACTCATGCCAATAACTATTGGATTATCTGCCTAAGAGCTCGGGGTCTACAGTGGGATATACTACACAAAGTAAAGTAAGTGAATTTCAAAAAACTTATGATGGCAATGATCCTGCAATTGTTGGCCAGATTAGCATAGGAATCGTGGAAGGTCCAGGCATTCTTATAGATTGCGTCGGCCTGCTTGATGAGGTCATCTAGACTCAAAACCAGAGGATTCGTAGCCAATGGAGAGGTTGAAGCCGGAGGCATGGATGAAGCCCTAGCTTCCTCCTGCACTTTCAAAGAAGATGATGGCTCGGAGGCTACCGCCTCAATCGTTGCTTCCATGTCCACCACTTCCTTCCCTCCCTTAGTGGCATGCTTAGCCAGAGCTTCAGCCCCTTTAGAGGAGGTGCTCTCCTGCGTCGCCTGGCCGCTGGGAGCAATGTCTGCCTCGTTAGAGCCTGAGACATCAAGAATTAGATTGATATATGTCTCCATGGTGGAGGTCTCAGGGATGACGGCCCAGCGGGACCAGAAGAGGGTTTGGCGGCAGGAGTAGGAGGAGCGGTGGCGGGAGAGGGCTTGGCGGATGGACCCTTGGTCAGCATATCACGAATGTTTTTTGACCCTCCGACATCTTTAGAGGATCGCTTCAAACTAACACCATCTTTCCTCCTGAAACATACAAAGTATAAGTACAAGAGTAGAAAAAAGGTGTGAGCTAAAAAATAGAAGCCGGAGAATGAAAGTACTTACTCCACGGCAGGATCCTTGGTGAGGGGAATGCCGGTGGACTTCTTCTTCTTCTCCGCCTCTAAGGCAGCAGTGGATTGTTTGGAGACTCCACTCTCTGTTTTCTTCTTCTTCTTGGCCTCGGCAACAGCATTAGAGCTGGAGCTCTTCCTCTTTCACGCTGCTGGAGCTAGTTGATCCTTGGGGGCATCGTCGTCGGACACCACCTGGATATCCTTTAGCTTGGTATCATAGACCTGGGAGGCCATTTTATCCGTCGCCAAGGTCACCAGCTGGGATACAGATGAGTGTTAGATGGAAAACTTCAAGTCGGAAAAAACTTAGAGCATGTAATGAGTAACAAAGGAAACAGAAGCTACCTCTGGGCATGTACCGCAGTCGAACATGTCATAGGTGATCTTCAAGCCATGCTTCTTGTCCCTCACCCTGACGATATCGTTTAGCCGGAGCTTGATGGAGTCAGTAGAGAAGTTATCCCACGAAATTCGCATGGGATCCCTCCTAGCTTGGCTATACGTGCACATCAGCTGGGCGCGGTGCTGCAGAGGTTGGATCCGCCTAACGTACGAGCTTATGGCAAGGTCCAAGCCCATCAGATCTCTGTCTACGAGCCATTCGATCTGCCTTACGGTGCGATTGGCTTCATCGTCGGAGGGTAGAGAGGCTGGGGTCCTCCATGTAGGCACTTCGGTGGCAGCTCCATCGACGAAGTCGGGGTAGGTCTCAAGACGGTCTGGCAGAGGGACATCTGGCCCGTAGAAATACGTGCGCTGCCAGTTCTTCCAAGACTCGTGCCCTACGATGTCGAGGAAGCGCTGGCTAGGCCGGATCATAAATCTAATGGTTCCGCAGATCCGCAATTCATCCTTGGACTCTACGGACTCTCTCTTGACGGTGAAGAAATATTAAAACAGATCTAATCTAGACTTGATCCCTAATATCCTTTGCACAGAGGAACAAAGTTTCTAAGGACTAGAATGTTGTTGGGAGAGAGATTGTGGGGGAGTACATGGAAGTGCCGGAGGACATCCAAGAAGAAGTCGGATACTGGCAGGCTTACGCCATTTACCAACTGAGATTTGAGGTACACCTTCTCTCCGGGTTGGGGAGAAGGGACCACCTCGTCGGTCTGTGCAACCCGCCAGTCTAACATCTCCGCCACGGGGAGATACCCCACGACGACCAGCTCCTGTAGATCTTCGGCGGAGAGATCAGAGCCTCTCCACATCCCCTTATGGGAATCACTTTCTTCTTCAGTGGCTTCGGGGGCCCTCGTTCTTGATCATCACCGATGGTTGCTATCACAAGATTCGTGCAAAAAGATCTAATGAATGGAACATTGCTAACATGGAGGTCAATGTGCGCGGTAAATTCGCCACATCCTCCATCTCTTGCCGCTCCAATGTTTCAGATTTCGTGCATGTGAAAATAGTGAATGATTAATTCTCTACTTCTGTGAGTTTCGAGGTAGCGTAGGCTATACCCTACGTCATCCTCCTGAAAGTTGCAGTGAAGGGTCACGTCCGAAGATTCCATCGAAGACGAAGATCATCCGACTCTGGAAATGAAGACTCAAGGAATCTCTGATAGATTGCAAATGTATATATAATTTTTGATGTTCCATGCTTGGTTTTATTTACTTTATTATGTTTTGTTCCAACTTTGGAGTACTTTTGTATACACTTTCATGGACTAACCTATTAACAAGATGCCACAGTGCAGTCTGCCTATTTTCTGCTATTTTTGGTTCCAGGAAAGTCAGAAAATCAATATTCTCGGAATTGGACCACACAAAAGCCAAAGTCGTTATTTTCCCGAAAGACTCACGGAGCCAGAAGACGAGACGCAGTGGGGCCACAGGATGGCCACACCACCCCTAGGCGCAGGTCCCCTGTCCGCGCCAGGGCATGGTGTGGGCCCCCTGGCCTCCCACCAACCTTGCCTCTTCGCCTATAAGATGCCTCCCGATGCAAAAACCCTAAATCGACAAGCCTCCAGCCACGAAAAGTTCCGCAGCACCGCAGCCACCGAAGGGGACATTCAGGGGACAGAAAGTCTCTGTTCCGGCACCCTGCCGGGACGAGGAAGGGCCCCTGGAGCCATCTCCATCGATCTACACCACCATCTCCATCACCGTTGTTTATTCCCATGATGATGAGGGAGTAGATCTTCCTCAAGGCTAAGGGTTCTACCGGTAGCTATGTGTTCATCTCTCTCTCTCTATGCATGATCAAATTGTGATCATGAGCTTTGTAATCAAGTAGATCGACCTTGTTACGCAAGTGCTTTAATAGATCTTTGCTCTCCCCATGTGTGTGAAAGTGACAGCGTGCACACCATGGTGGCCCTTAGGCTAGAGATTAAAAATACTTGTTATCAGTTATATTTGGAGTTGGATGTCTCTATGAAATGGTGGTGTTTGTTGGAACCATCTAGTGCTCAAGGTGATAGTGTGGGGTTATCTAGATGGGAAAGGCTTACTTTGAGGTTTGCTGTTATAGCCCTACCATCGATAAGAGTGTCCACCTGGAGAGTAGTTCAGAGTAGTATCATGAAGATGATATATTTATATGAGAGTGTTCACTCATGAAAGTATGATCCCTGGGCCTTGTTTATAAGCATTGAAACACCGTTTGCAATTAGATCTGTTACATGTTTGCTTGCTTCCATCTTTATTTCAGTTTGCCTTGTATGATCCCTAGGCCTTGTTTATTTCCCACGTTAACCACACGCCATCAAGCTATTTTCTAGCAGCGTTACCACTTATAATTATCTATACCACTTGTATTTCACTATCTCTTCGCCGAACTAGTGCACCTATACACGTCACAAGTGTATTGGGTGTGTTGGGGACACAAGAGACTTCTTGTATCTTGATTGCAGGATTGCTTGAGAGGGAATACCTATGACCACTTCCTCCTTGAGTTTGATAAACCTTGGGTTATCCACTTAAGGGAAAACTTGCTGCTGTTCTACAAACCTCTGCACTTGGAGGCACAACAACTGTCTACAAGAATAGAAGTGCGTAGACATCAAGCTCTTTTCTGGCGCCGTTGCCGGGGAGGTAAGGTAAAAGGTACTCACATCCTCTGGTGCGAGTGCTTGAAGTTATTTCCTTTAGATTCTGCAATTTTGTCTTTTTGTTTCTTGTTTTCATTAGTTAGGCTTAATGGAAAACAACAAAAAAATTAGAGAGCTTTATAGTATTTATCTTGAGTTAGGACATGAAGTGTTTGAAGAGAAAATTAAAAAACCTATGGAACTTTATTTGCTTGATAATATCAATGTTATTAGTATGAATTCTTTGAACACCATTATTGCTAATGCTATGGAAAAGTCTATGCTTGGGGAAGTTTGTTTTTATGAAGATGATCTTTTTAGTTCCCCAAGCATGGAGGAGAAAATTTACTTTGATGATACTATGCCTCCGATATATGATAATTACAATGATGAATATGATATTTTCAGTCCACCTACTATTGAGGACAAAGTTGATTATGATTACAATATGCCTCTTATATTTGATGATTATGGTGATGAGAATATTAATGATAGCTATTTTATTGAATTTTATCCCAATACAATTAATAAGAATGACTATGTTTATGTGCAAAGTATTAATTATTTTATGCATGTGGCTCATGATAAGAGTGTTTTATGTGATAGATATATTGTTAATTTTATTCATGATGCTACTGAAAGTTATTATGAGAGAGGGAAACATGGTTTTATGCATCTCAATAATATTAAGTTTCCCCTCTTTATGTTAAAAGTCTTCAAGTTGCACTTGTTTTGCTTTCCTATGCTTGTTGCTTTGTGATTTCATGACTTGTTTCTTTACAAGATTCCTATGCATAGGAAGTGGGTTAGACTTAAATGTGCTTTGAATTTTCTTCTTGATGCTCTCTTTTACTTCAATTCATATTTCTTATGTGAACATCTTCTCAAACTATCATGCCTAACTTAAAGGCGTTAAAGAAAAGTACTTATTGGGAGATAACCCAAAAGTTTTAGATGAGCCTTGTAAGTTATTAACTCTTTAATAACTGCTCCTTATCCTTTTTATTTGCTTTTTGTGCCAAGAGTAACCTCTAATGAGAGGGAAGTAATGCTTGGGAAAGTTGCTGTCCCGAAACAGAATTTTGTGCTTCACCGTAAAAATTCGTGTAAAATCTCTATACGTCCTTTTGAGGCGTAAATTTTTGTGCTTCTGACCTAGGTTGTGATCTAACTTTTGTTAGTTCAACAGTTTTTGATTTGAGCAACAGAATGTCTTCCAAAAAATTGGTTTCTACTTGCTGGTCTGTTTTGACAGATTTCTGCCATTATTTGCATTTGCCTCTTAATATCTTTCTCTTTGAGTTCTCTTTGATCATTTGAACTTTTTAAAGTAAGTCCTACAGTAGATTTTGTCTTGATGGAAGTTTTAATTGTGTTGGAACTGAATCAAAAAGCCTTATTATCTTGAGTACACTAATGTTGCTAATGAAGATTGTGTGAAGTTTTGTATGAAGGAAAATTTCCAGGTGTATGGAGAGAATGATGTAATGAGATGAAGAATAGACTAAAGCTCAAGCTTGGGGATGCCACCCATGTCACCCCAAGAAATATCCAAGAAGTACAAGCGTCAAAACTTGGGGATGCCCAAGGTATCCCCTTCTTCATCAATAAAAATCTTAGGTTTCTTCCAAACACTTCATTTTTATTGTTTCATGCAGAGTTGTATTGTTCTTGGAGCGTCTTTGTTTTCATTTTTAGTTTTTGTTTGCTTGGTTTTCTTAGTTTGCTGAATAAATTGGTTGGACCCCCTCTTTCATACATTGGTTTTCAAATAGTTTGGTTTGGATTGGAAAAGAGTAGGAAAGTTCATGCTTAAGTGGTAAAGAGAGCTTGTTTTTGACTGTGGGCTATGCTTTGTCATGCCATGCTTGATATTGTTTTGGCTTTATTCTTAGTATTCTTTGTTGTAGCATGACATGTTATAAACAATTGAGATTGCTTAATGTGCCTTGGAAGAATTATGCATTGTTTTAGCATATTAAAGCATAGTATTGTGGTATTCTCATTTGATGCTTTATTTGGGTTGACTTGGAACATGCTCACACCATGTTATGACTATCCCAAGTCACCATAGCCATGATGATCCTTTAGTTTTCAACTTCTAATATCACTTTATGCTTTAATTAATGATGTTTTGTCTCTTTGCATGATTATGGCCATTATTGCTCTCTTAGTTGGTCGCTCCCAGTCTTTTGCTAGCCTCCATAACCAAGTATGAGTTCCACTCATGCATCTAACTCCAAATAAAACCAAGTTATTCCAAAGAGTCCATCATACCTACCTATTAGCATTTGCTATTCCATGTATATTCATGTTTTTATCTACCTTCAGAATTAAATTTGTTATGTGAAAAATAGTGATTAAAGCTCTCACGGACTTGATGGCACGCTTTACTATTCCTGCCCTTAATAAACTTGAACCATTGTGTCATCTATGTTATATATGCTTGCACTTATTTGTTGGGGATTAGCAGAAACATGCTGTCAGGGGGAACAATTTCAACATTGCACTTGTACTTTGTACCTAGTTGATATCATGCTCTTTTGTCTATGGATGTCGTCGGTGTGAAATGAAAGGGGTGCTTGTAAGTCCATGGAGTTATGTATATGTGTTAGAGAAACGCCTGGGCCGCTGGTCTAATCCATGCTGACATGGTGGAAACCTGCAGCGTAACCATAATGAGCTCTATATGAAGCATTCTTCTTATAAAAAAAGAGTCAGATATTGAGAAAAAAAGAGAAAAAGAAAAAAAGAGATATATGAAAAGAGGAAAGAGAGAAAAAGCACCATATTCCCATGGTAAATAAGAAGATTGCTGAGATGCTCGTTGTCTGCTTGCCTTGTCATTTTGATATGGGGATTCTTCCGTATCATCGGGCAAGGGGTACCCCGTTGGCGGTTCTCTATGATACACATGTACTTACGATGATAAGAACTTACCGGTGACTAAACTTGAGTAGCATGAGGAGCGGCCCTCGTATTCAAGGGACATGAGATTTCCAACTTATACTTCGTCAAGCATATACACCATAGGTTGGTCACTTTAACCTTAATCACTTCAAGATGCTTATGATAGGGGCAATGAGAGCTAAAAGCTATTTAATACCATAATTTTTGGGAGCTCTTTATGAAAATTCAATCTCTGCTTCCTTCTATGAAGGCCTTTCTTCCCCCTTTATATTGAGTCTCCACCTTCTACCTTTATGCACCTATTTTGAGATCATAGTGGCCATTCTTAGTTCTATGTGCATTGTCCTAAGACTTGTTGATTGATGCATAACTTTGATATTTCTTGTTTTAAACTATTTCTATCCAGTCACTCTTATGAACTTTGAAGGTGTCCTATGCATTTATGTTTGCTACTCTATGAGGGACAAGTTGAATGCCACTATGCTATGTTTTCTTTATGTGAAACAAAAAAACGTCTTGCAAAGCATTGTTATTCATGAATCTTTTATTTGTGCCTTTTCATGTTACAACATAGTTGTTATGTCTTATTATTAGAACTATATCTTGCATGCTATGTTGAAAGTACTTTGATCCCAACTATCAATGTTTTACAAAAGGGGAGATTCGGGGGACAGAAAGTCTCTGTTCCGGCACCCTGCCAGGACGGGAAAGTGCCCCTGGAGCCATCTCCATCGATCTACACCATCATCTCCATCGCAGTTGTTAATTCCCATGATGATGAGGGAGTAGATCTTCCTCGAGGCTAAGGGTTCTACCGGTAGCTATGTGTTCATCTCTCTCTATGCATGATCATATTGTGATCATAAGCTTTGTAATCAAGTAGATCTACCTTGCTACTGAAGTGCTTTAATAGATCTCTGCTCTCCCCATGTGTGTGAAAGTGACAGCGTGCACACCATGGTGGCACTTAGGCAAGAGATTACAAATACTTGTTATGAGTTGTATTTTGCGTTGGATGTCTCTATGAAATTGTGGTGTTTGTTGGAACCATCTAGTGCTCAAGGTGACAGTGTGGGGTTATCTAGATGGGAAAGGCTTACTTTGAGGTGTGCTGTTATAGCCCTACCATGGATTAGAGTGTCAACCCGGAGAGTAGTTCAGAGTAGTACCATGAAGATAATATAATTATATGAGTGTTCACTAGTGAAAGTATGATCCCTAGGCCTTTTTTATAAGCATTGAAACACCGTTTGCAATTAGAACTGTTACATGTTTGCTTGCTTCCATCTTTATTTCGGTTTGCCTTTAGTCTTTTCCCATGTCAACCGCACGCCATCACGCTATTTTCTAGCACTGTTACCACTTATAATTATCTATACCACTTGTATTTCACTATCTCATCGCCGAACTAGTGCACCTATACACCTGACAAGTGTATTGGGTGTGTTGGGGACACAAGAGACTTCTTGTATCTTGATTGCAAGATTGCTTGAGAGGGAATACCTTTAACCACTTCCTATGTGAGTTTGATAAACCTTGGGTGATCCACTTAAGTGAAACTTGCTTCTGTTCTACAAACCTCTACACTTGGAGGCCCAACAACTGTCTACAAGAATAGAAGTGCGTAGACATCAATCTCCGTCTACATTGCGAAGCCGGAGAGGATTGCAGGGTTCTTTGTGAGACCTTTGAGATATTGCTTGACGGATTATCGGCATCACTTAGGTGAGATGCTCAGAGATCAACGAGCAAGATGGCGCAAGATTTCAAAGTCCTCCGGGGGATATTGTTGGGGATATGCTATATGGGTATCCTCATAGCATGTCACCAATCCGCCTAACCCAGGTGGCCCATAGTTGGTAGCAAGGCCTATGGTCTGCTGGGCGGCCCAGTTTGACGGATCTTGAAGGGAGGCCCATGCCGGATTAAGGAAGGCTACGCTGGAGTCACTGACATACTCGGAGCCTTGGAGTACAAGACATGGAAGAATAGTTCGTATTAGTCTAAGACTCTTTACCTTGTCCGACATGGACCTTTCCATGTAAACCCTAGGTCTTGGCGCCTTATAAGTCGGCCTGCGGGAGCCTTTAGGGTAGAAAACTTCTCTGATTGCTATGTACAACACGCAACACCTCACACAGCGAACCTATATCTGTAACTCGGCGTATTGCCATTATAGTGATTTATAGCAGGAGTAGATTGCCGACACCGTTCTAGGACTTGAACCTGGGTAAGATGTGTTACCTCGTACCCGCCAACTCTCCGCCTTACCCCACGTCTCTAAACACGCACTGTGAGGACCCCTCCATGGCGTACTCGTCGGCAATACCACGACACTCGGAGTAATGGTACACTCTTCTTCATAGTCATCTAAAGTCTTGTTCCACACTAGAACATTCCGATGTGGATACTTAGGTGCCATCGTACACTATAGATAATAAATTATCATCAGTCAGATTGAGTTACAGCTTGTTTCTTAACACTGAAGGATACATCATAATAAAGAATTATGGCACTAGCAACATGACGAGACTATTCTCAACTGAATACTCATCATATTTCTATAGAACTCATTATTCTTCCAAACATTCTTCCTACAGGTTCTACCCATTTACTAGGTTTCCAACGTAAGGTCAAAGCATATGCTCTAATACTAGCTGCGGTGATCCAGCATACCACTTCATGATGTAGTACACTATAGTCATTGACATAACACCAATGAAACACCGTTCACTAGTATTACATCCCTCATAGTGGTACAACAGAAACACAACAGGTCCAAGACATGACTATAGATTACAACTCGACTCTTTACCAAAGATCTAGTGAACATTCTAGGTTAAAGAGGAAGAAAAAGACTTTTTACAATGAAGAACCAAAAATAACGCCTCGAACTTATCATACTAATAAGGCTATTGATACGTCCATTTTGCATCACTATTCTATATCATAATTTACTGTTATTCATTGATATATTTCATATTAAGAGATGATACTTATGTAATTTCATCTGTTTTTGCATGGTTGATGACTTTTGGAGCATGGACCGCTGCAGTCAGGATTCTGATGGAAAAGGGGCTGTTTGGAGGGGAAATTCACGAAGACTAGAAAATCCGGGAAAATACATGGAAAATCCTATTTTTCTAGAAGACGAAGATAGCCAGAAGGGGGAGTGGAGCTAGGCCACAGGGGTCCCACACCACCCCCTGGCACGGGCCATCCCAGGCCACGCCACCAGGTGGTGTGGCTACCCTGGTCCACCCCCAGCTCTCCCCTCTGGTGTATATTATCCTACCGAAACCGTAAGACTCGGGGAGCGACCATAGAAAGATTGCACCGCCTCTGCGGGGCGGAAAACACCGATGGAGAAAGATCTCTCCGGCAGACAGAATTCTGCCAGGGGAATTCCTTCCCGGAGAGGGGAGATCGTCGCCACCAACACCACCATCAAGCTGGACTTCATCGGGATCATCATCATCACCACCATCATACCGCTACAACAATTGGGTTAAATCTTGCATAGTTCTTAGGGGAAACTTTCCCGATGTTGATTTTTTTGACAAAAATAGTAGGGAAGTCCCCTACTGTGTCATTTTATAAATTTTATAATGTACAGAAGATTGAGCCAGGCGCAATCAATAAAGCTATTACAGATGTTTACATTCATAGTGTGTCAAGCCACTCTTGCATACCTTCCTTGAGACTAGGTTTAGCTCTATGCATAGTCAAGGTAAAAGTTGCTTTAAAAAAAGAAATACATCTAGTGATTGAGGGATTTAGGTCCGTAAAAATATAACCATTTTTTGCTCCCATATACTCCAGCATCCAGTGATGCTACTTTCCATAAGAAAATTGGGACTGAATATACTTCTAGCATCATGGATCATCTGATGAATCTCCATATATGTGTTCCATTCAAGTCCCAAGGCCCACCAGAACCCTTGGCTGAAACTACATTCAAAAAACAGATGCAGCAGAGTTTCCTGAGGACAGTTGTCACATATAACACAATCATGAATTCCATAAAGAAGTTTTTTCTTGTCATTAAATCCTTGGTGTTTAGCCTCTTATTCAGTAGCCGCCAAGCAAAAAATTTGTGTCTTGGAAGACAGCATGATTTCCAAATATCCAGAATGGGTTTTGGTGTTGGGTGTGCCCCAATGAGTGCTCTGTAGATATTTCTGGTTTTGAAAGACTCTTTGTAGTTGATTACTCTTTGTAGTTGATAATGTTGAGTGGAACCATTGAATTATTATTTATGTTCAGATTGTTGCACGTCATTATTTCATCTCTGATCATGATCCATATGACGTCTTGTGAGTAGTTCGTTTAGTTCTTGAGGACATGGGAGAAGTCATGTTGCTAGTAGTGGAATTGTGTTGAGAAAGATTCAATGGTTTGTTAATTAAGTTGTGGTGTCCTTCTTCTAGTGGTGACATGTGAACCGTCAACTGCATGACACTTCAGCTATATGGGCCTAGGGGAATGCATTATGTATTTGGCTACTAATCGTAGGGGTTGCCGGAGTGACAGAAACCTGAACCCCGTTAGGAAACCTTTGCACAAGGGATGTCAGGGTCTTAGAGTTTAAAGTTATGGTTAGGTTTCCACCTTAATTACTTTCTTGTACTTGCAAATGCTTGCAAGGGGTTTAATCACAAGTATGTATTAGTCCGAGGAAGGTCGGTATATTAGCACAGGTTCACCCACACAACACTTAGCGAGTTAAAGAAGATTACTCAACTATATGAAGCGAAAGCACTTGACGATATTCCCGTGTGTCCTCGAGAACATTTGGTCATATCAGTAATACAACCGGCTTGTCCTTTGCTAAAGAAAGGATTGGGCCACTTGCTTCATTTATTCTTATTGTATTTTATTTACTCGTACTTTATTTACTTGCATTATCAAAAACCCATAAAAATCTGTTTGCTAATTATTTGCAGAGAATTCCTGATGCATACCACTAGCCAGCACCTTCTGCTCCTCGTTGGGTTCGACACTCTTACTTATCAAAAATACTGCGATACACCCCCTATACTTGTGGGTCATCAAGACTATTTTCTGGCACCATTGCGGGCGAGTTAAGCGCTATTGGAGAGTGGAACTGGTAAAGAAGACTTCTACTGTGAGTATTGTTACTTATGTTAGTTGCTTTATTTTCAATATGCATAATTCACTGAGTTTCTTATTTCATAATGCTACTACCACTGCTAAGGTAGTAGATGAACCACCACCTGCTGAGAATGATACTTTTAAAATATCTACAAGAATTGTTGATCGTGTTATGGATAACTACTATGTTGGGGATGGAACTGTCCATCCCGGTGATGATGTGCTCTTTATAAACGAATTATGCGTGTTGTCCAAGTGTGTAGGTATTACAACAGATCAAGTCGAGAAGAAGTTATTCTCATTTTCACTGAAAGGAAGAGCTGAGGAATGGTATAATCTACTGAAGAATGGTTAATCTATTGAATGGGAGGAAATAGTACCTCTCTTTTATTCTAAATTTTATCCTCCTAGTGAGATTCATAAAGATCGGAATCAAATATACAACTTTTGGCCTCTTGATGGAGAGAGTACAACTCAAGCTTGGGGGAGATTGAAGTTATTAATGCTCAAATGTCCCATTCATGAGCTCCCCAACAATATTATTATCAATAACTTTTATGCAAGGCTTTCTCTTCATGATAAGGATTTATTGGATGCTTCTTGTGCCAGATCATTCACTCGCATGGAAGAAGAAGCTAAATGGGATCTTCTAGACCATATTCAAGATAATGCTGAAGCATGGGAGAATGACAAAGGAAGTAAGTTAGGTATAAATTATGATTATGAATGCATTGAATCTTTTATGGGAAATGATGACTTTCAAAATATTAAAAATGCTTATGATCTACACTCTCAAGCTATTGCAACTTATTTTAAGGCTTTTGCTTCCTATATTGAAGTGCCTAAAAAGAAGTGGAATAAGTATCATGAACCTTATAAAGATATTGTTAAGAGTGTTCCAGCAAGAAATACTGAAGTTTATACTGCTAATCATGTTTTATGTGAACCTTACATTGAGAAAATGCCTTTCCCGGTTAAGATAAAGGAACATTCTATGATAGCTAGTATGGTTAATGAAAGTACAAATAAAGCTGTTGAACCTGATAAAGAAATGGATGATGAACCTATAATAGCAAATGTGAAAGACTTTGTCACTAAATATGTAGAAGATGGACACACTATCCTTTGCAAGGACACTTCAAAAACTGTTTCACAAAGTATTGTTATGAGAACTAGTATTCCTGTGTTTTCTGTTAGAATAAGTGATCATTGCTATGATGGTCCTTGTGATAGTTATATTTTAAGTATATGAATGATATTGAAAGTTATTATGAGAGAGGGAAAAGTGTTCTCATGCATCTCAATAATATTTATTTTCCTCGCTTTATGCTGAAAATCTTTATGTTGTACTTGTTTTGCCTTCCTATGCTTGAAGCCTTTGGTTTCAACAATTTATTTGCTTACAAAATTCCTTCGCATAGGAAGTGGGTTAGACTTAAACATGTGTATTTTTCTTCTTGATGCTCTCTTTTACTCCAATTCATATTCTTATGTGAGCATCATTGAAATTATCATGGCCATCTTAAGGGCTATAAAGAGAGTGCTTTTTGGGAGACAACCCAATATATTTGTGCTTTCAGTTTGATTTTGTTTATTTGAGCCTTGGAAGTTATTACCTCGGTAATAACCTCTACTTATCCTTTTTGTTTTGGTTTTTGTGTCAAGATCAACCCGTAATGAGAGAAAAGTAATATATGGGTAAGTTGCTGTCCCGAAACAGATTTTTGTGCTTCACCGTAAAAATTCGTGAGAGATTTCTGTACGTCGGTTTGAGTTGTAATTTTTTGTGCTTCTGTCCCAGGTTGTTATTTAACTTTCGTTAGTTTTGCACTTTTTGATTTGGGCAACATACGATTTTCGAAAAAATTATCTTTACATGCTGATCTGCTTTGACAGATTTTGCCACTCTTGCATTTACTTCTTTAAATCGATTTCCTTTTTAAATTCTTTTTGGGCTTTCAGAAAGAGTTGTTTCAGTAGCCTATGTTTTGATGGATTTCAGTTGAAATGGGACCGAAGAGGTTTTATCACTTCGCTTATACTAATGTTGCTAATAAGAACTGTGTGAAGTTTTGTGTGAAAGAAATTTCCAGGTTAGTGGAGAGAATGGTGTAATAAGAAAGTGACAGGTTTCATGACTCAAGTAAGATGTGTTTGAAGATGACGATATTGATGATATTCAAGTGATAACTCCGAAAAAATTCATTAAAGACCAAGTTCAGAGACCTGCAGAGTCCGTTTTCGAATAGGTAACAGTTCTGATAAGAAAAGTTCCGCGAAAAATCTGTCTAGTTATATTTTTGGAGTTTTTATCGAACAAGGAAATCTACGAAGCGAAAGAGGGACAGAAGCGGAGCCAGGCTAGCTCACACCACCCCGTAGCACGGGCCCCCTAGGCCGCGCCAGCAGGTGGTGTGGCTGCCTCGGACACCGTCTCCGACCCGTTTTCTCCCAGTTCCTTCCTTTTTGTTGTAAAAATTTGTAATATATAATCCCCCGGATCCCCCAAGATTTGTATATCGTGTTCTCGTCGTGTTTTCATTTCGATCTGTTTCTGACCGGTGGAGCCCCAACTTTAGTGCCATAATGTGCTCCTCTGAATTAGCCAAGGAAGATTCCTCGGCGGATATCATCAACAGATACATGCGTGAGTTGAAGATTCATCCGAAGGAGTTGTTGCTTGAAGATGGGGAGGTGCGGATGAATGAGGTTCAAGGCCCTAAAGGTGAAGGAAGTCTGGAGGACAGGATGGGAGCGCTGGAGGAACAAGTCATTAGGTATAAGAAGATGGCGGAACGCGAAGTGGATATCATCCATAAGATTTGCTCCAAACTCATCGCGGAGCACCAAAGGAAGACTGCTGAGCTCAAGGATGAAATCCTCTCACTCCACCAAACAACCAACCAACTGCAAGCACAACTCTACGACGTTCAAAATCAAAATTGTGAGTATGAGGTTAGGTTTAAACGCATAAGTGTTGCTTCTAGTTTTAGGATGATGGAGACCAGGATGTCTTTTGTTGATGGGGAGCCTTTACCTTGGAATTCTGACAACGATGAGAGAATACCACCACCACCGAAGGAGTAATTCATCATCAGGTTTTGGCATCCCCTTGGTTTGTTCCAAGCTTGGGGGAGTGCCGCGGTATCACATCACTATCTTCCATGTTTTTACCTTTTTAGTAGAGTCATATCATGAATAGAGAAGTTATCGTGTAGGATGGTTTGCAATGTGGACGTGTCCCCTCTCTCGTTAGATATGTATCCCTTGGTGTGATTTGCCGTTACGGAATATTAATGAGAAGTTCTATCATTTATTCTCTTGTATATCTTATATTAGTTTTCAATTGCTATTATATGATTAATCTTGTTGTGAGTATTGGTATCACTTTGGGATCATTGAGTTAATTTAGTTGGTTTTGGCAAACCTGGCTCGGACAGTAGCATCACTATTTTTGAGAGTTGAATGAAAAAGATAAAAGTACTCTTAAAGAAATATAATTTCATCATATTTCTTCCTTGATTTGCTCATAAGCTTAGTATTCTCTAGTTAAGATCTTTTGTGCTTCCAAGGAAGATTGCATGTTTGTTTTTATCAGTTGTATGTTTGTTTGTTTCCTTCAACTCTTATACTTGCTACCCAGCCTTGCTAGCCAAAAACCTGTACTGTGAGGGAATTCTTCTCGTGCACCCAATCCTTAAACCAAACCTACGCCATTTGTGTCCACTATACCTACCTATTAGCACTATTGCTATTCCAAGTAAATTCATGTTTTTATCTACCTTCCAAATTAAATTTGTTATGTGAAAATTAGTGATTAAATGTCTCACGAATTTGATGGCACACTTTACTTTCTTGCATTTAATAAACTTGAACCATTGTGTCCATCTTTGTTGTGTATATGCTTGCGCTTTATTAGTTGCAGTTAGCAGAACCATGTATCATGGGGAACGCTTTCAACATTGCATTGGTACTTTGTATCTAGTTGATATCATGTTCTTTTGCTTATGGATCCTGGTGGTGTGAAATAAAAGGGGAACTTGTAAGATCATGGAGTTTGTATACGTGTTAGACAAACGCCTGGGTCGCTAGCCTAAGCCATGCCTAATCATGGTGGAAACTTGCAGCATAACTATAATGAGCATTCTATGAAGCATCCTCAATAAAAACCTATGCAAATAGCAAATAAAAAGATCGCTGAGATGCTCATTATCTGTTTGTCTTGTCATTTTGATTATGGGATAGCTCATGTATCATATGCAAGGGGTGCCCCGTTGGTGGTTCTCTATGATACATATGTATTTACAATGACAAGAGCTTACTTGTGACTGAAGTTGAGTAGCATGAGGTTCTGTCTTCGTAAGTAAGGGGCATGAGACTTCAATTTATAACTTGTCAAGCGTATCCTCTTAGTTGTGTCGCTTTAACCTTAATCATCTAAAGATGTCTATGATAGGGAAAATGAGAGATGAAAGCTAATAATTATCATAATTTTTGGAAGCTCTTTATGAAACTTGAAATCCCTGCTTCCCTCTGTGAAGGGCCTTTCTTTTACTTTTTTTTAGTTGAGTCAGTAAACCTATTCCCTTCTATCTCAGCAAGTATTTTGATTTGTTGTGTTTCATTCATTCATATGCTGATTTATTCAATCATGTTTCTTATGTTCCTTGTTTTGCACTTTGCTCTTACCTTAGTGAGTATTACTTTGAAAGCTATCTTTGAAAACCAGCTATTTGTGAACTCCTGCAAATTGTCAACTATTCTTCGACCAAGAGCTAAGTTTGCCATTACCAATTATGATTTACTTTATGTATCTTTATTTGTGTTTCCTTTACCTATTGCAAGTTAAGTTATATAATGGTGAGTTGTCTGCTATTATGATCTATGTATTGATGAATGTGATGCTTCTTGTTGATATTCTTTTATTGACTCTTCACTCCATAAACCTGAGGTCATGTTTATTGAGCTCAGTTTCGCTTGGGGACAAGCGAAGTCTAAGCTTGGGGGGAGTTGATAGGTCCATTTTTCATCACTATTCTATATCATAATTTAATGTTATTCATTGATATATTTCATATTAAGATATCATACTTATGTAATTTCATCTGTTTTTCCATGGTTGATGACTTTTGGAGCATGGACCGCTGCAGTCAGGATTTTGATGGAAAAGGGGTTATTTGGAGGCAAAATTCGCGAAGATCAGAAAATCCGGGAAAATACATGGAAAATCGTATTTTTCTAGAAGACGAAGATAGCCAGAAGGGGGAGTGGAGCTAGGCCATAGGGGCCCATACCACCCCCTGGGGTAGGCCACCCCAGGCCTTGCCACCAGGTGGTGTGGCCGCCCTGGTCCACCCCCAGTTGTCCCCTCTGGCGTATATTATCCTCCCAAAACCCGAAGACTCGGGGAGCGATGACAGAAAGATTCCGCCACCTCTGCGGGGCGGAAAACACCGAGGGAGAAAGATATCTCCAGCACACAAAATTCTGCCGGGGGAATTCCTTCCCGGAGAGGGGAGATCGTCGCCATCAACACCACCATCAAGCTGGACTTCATCGGGACCATCATCATCATTACCATCATCTCCATCAGCACCATCATCACCACCATCATACTGCTATAACTATTGCGTTGAATCTTGCATAGTTCTTAGGGGAAACTTTCCCGGTGTTGATTACTCTTTCTAGTTGATGTTATTGAGTGGAACCATTGTATTATTGTTTATGTTCAGATTGGTGCACGTCATTATTTCATCTCTGATCGTGCTCCATATGATGTCTTGTGAGTAGTTCGTTTAGTTCTTGAGGACATGGGAGAAGTCATGTTGTTAGTGGTGGAATTTTGTTGAGAAAGATTCAATGGTTTGTTAATTAAGTTGTGGTGTACTTCTTCTAGTGGTGTCATGTGAACGTCGACTACATGACACTTCACCTATATGGGCCTAGGGGAATGCATTGTGTATTTGGCTAGTAATTGTAGGGGTTGCCGGAGTGACAGAAACCTGAACCGCCGTTAGGAAACCTTTGCACAAGGGATGTTAGGGTCTTAGAGTTTAAAGTTGTGGTAGGTTTCCACCTTAATTACTTTCTTGTACTTGCGGATGCTTGCAAGGGGTTTAATTACAAGTATGTATTAGTCCAAGGAAGGTCGGTACATTAGCACAGGTTCACCCACACAACACTTAGCAAGCTAAAGAAGATTAATCAACTATATGAAGAGAAAGCACTTGACGATATTCCCGTGTGTCCTCAAGAACGTTTGGTCATATAAGTAATACAACCGGCTTGTCCTTTGCTAAAGACAGGATTGGTCCACTTGCTGCATTTATTGTTATTGTCTTTTATTTACTCGTACTTTGTTTACTTGCATTATCAAAAACACCTAAAACTCCGTTTGCTAAGTATTAGTAGATAATTCCCGATCCATACCACTAGCCAGCACCTTCTGCTCCTCGTTGGGTTCGACACTCTTACTTATCAAAAATACTGCGATACACCCCCTATACTTGTGGGTCATCAGCTATCATATAAACTATTTGTCTTGCCATTGCTGCTATACCAATGCTCTATAGAAGTAGTTTTTATGGCTAGAGAATAGACTCCTATCTAATCAGCAACTTTTTCTTCACTTTAGTTGATGTATAAGTTGACTCCATTGACTTTGTTGAAGAACTTGAGCTTTTAGTGATTATTCCTTGAGCATAAGTTGTTGTGACATCGTCCTTATTGGCCTCAGAATCTAGCAAGGTTTAAGAAGGTATGGTTGAGTACGAGCGTACTCAGCAATTTCACTAAAAAGGAGTGTATGATGCACTATCTACTCGCATAGACCATAGGTCGTAGGCAATACAGGTTTTTGTAAACATTTCTTCAAAGGTTGCTTTTATTCTGAAAAGCTATGTCCGTCAGCCTTCATAGGTTTACTAGAACTTTTGTGGAGTTCCTTTCCTACCATGTTCGTAGATCCTTCCTAGAACAGGGAGTAACATGTCACAGTTCTTACCCTCTACAGAGGTGCGTTGCTTTACCCATGAGAGTTCAAATCCTTGTTGCACAACTGAGTGCTCTTTCCTGTCCATACTCCTTGGTGTGGGTCCCAGTAGATGATCCAAGCCAATCACTACCCTTCTCCGTGTCCCTGCATGAATACACGACCCCCCAAGTAGGAATACCTCAGTTAACCCCCATATAGGCCGATATAACCCTGATAACCCCTCGGAGACTCTAGTGAGCAGATCATGTCTCTAGCAACCCCCACCGCAGTGGCAGATATACCTCTGACAGCCCCTCACGGATAATCTAGACACCAATATCACTTGGAACTGAGGGGTCCCACCCATGTTCTAGATTCTCAACAACAAATAAACAGCCTCACGATAAGGTCATCCATCCATGCGAAAGGAAGAAGATCTAGCTGACTTCTCCATCCCATTCCAAATCTCATGGTTAAGGCATAATATACGGTGCTAGAATCACTGGCGACATTGGTTGTTAAGTACTAGATGATATATTCCTGGACAATGGTATTCCAATTGCCATACTTAATAGATTAGGTGATCACCCGGGATCAAAAATAGTTTACATTATAATCAAAAATAGTGTTTTCTGACCTTTTTGAAATGCAGGTGATGACACAATAGTTTGCAAATACTTGATAGAAAATAATCAAAGGACATGGGCAAGTGTGAAACTGCCTTTTGTGATTACAAGATTATGCAATCACAGTCTTCAGAACAATAGAAAATCCAATATCTAAAATCAGCATCATTGGTCCGTTAAGGACTAATGTTTAAAGAAGGAATATACTGAAGCATAAATAATGTAATGCATTTTGTAAAATCTCGAGATAATTCCCCAATAACATGTATAAGTTAAATTCAGGTGATGCTTTTAAGATTTATTTATTTCTAATGTTTACTTTGTAAGTAAATATATTTGTAAAGCATTTAAGTGTTTTACATGCAAAGTGTATAAGTGAAGCATAATAACATTCTAAGACTGAGGTGAATTATTGTCTAGTAATTATGAAGTTAATGTGTTATGTTGTTAAGAGTTTAAAGGATTTGTTATAAGGTTGTTGTTTGAAGTAGCAAAACAAATAACTTTTGAAGAAAATATTCTTTATAAGAAGTGTATCAATCTTGAAGAATTTTGGTACTAAGGTTATGGTTTCTTATAGTTACCATTGATGGTGATTTATCATACTTTTGGGTTGGTTTTATCTTACACCAGAGTTAACTATAAAAGTATAGATGAATTCTTAAACCTTGATGCTTAAGGCATTTTAGGCTAAAATTAACTATAAAAGTATAAATACTTTACGGTGTAATGGTATAGATTATTACCATGGTTTAAAGTTTTGATGAGTATGATTAAGAGTGTGAGATTATTCACTTTCAATTTAAGTGAATGATGAGTTTAAGATGATTTGTTATGACGAAAATAATTTAACTTATTAAGGAAAGCAAATTGAGATGATCTTATTAAATTGTTAGAGTTTAAAATCATCGTAAACCTGGTTAAGAGTTAAAGAGCATTCACTTTTATCATAAGTGAATGATGTTTAAAATTTACTTAAAATTGTTAGTTTAATTTGGATTTATGGTTTTAAAAGTGTTAAAAAGTTATGGTTTTGGAATTAGTATTTATATGTAAAAGATTTAAGGTTTTATATAGAACTGTGATTATTTCTTACTTAAGAAATGTTTATAAAAGAGTTTACAAAATAGGTATTTTATAAAATAAATAAGGATTTATTACTTTAAAATCTTAAAAACCTTTCTAATAATATATTTAATATTTTTCTAGTAAAATATATTTATTAAAGATCTTAAATATGATTTTTAGTTATTTTTAAGTATTATTCTTATGTTTAAGAAATTCAGCAAAGTAATAAATGTCTTCGAATATTTGCTTCAGGTTTTATTTATAAATATTAAGTTAATATTTTTATCAAATAGTAGATTTATTTTATATGAAAAATGATTTTTATTCTTTTTAAGACTTCTCCTAATTTTATTAAATTTCTATTAGGGTCTTAGTGTCCTAATATTTATCTATATTTTACTTAACTAAAACATACAAATTTGTATTTTCATGTAGTAGGTATTATTTTTGTGATCATTTTGATATATTATATGTATTTTTAGGATTGGTCTTTATTTATCTAGGGTTAAATAGTTTCTAGGTGTATTTTAGTCTTTTACTAAATTAAATTTAAGTTCTTTTTCTTTTATTACCAAGGCTAGCTCAACCCAACTCGGCCCAACTGGGTTGGGTCAAACCCACCTTAGTGCACCACTAGACCGGCCCATCAGCCCAGTGTGCACCACACCCTCTAGTGTTCGATCTCATTCTCTCGTCTCACTCTATCGCTCCAGTGATGATGTGGCGTTGCCGCAATTGCCCTATGATTAAGGTCGGCTCTAGCCTCCCTGGTTGCCGCCATGATGCACGGTGAAATAGTTGACGCTGCTCTATCGACTGGTTCAGTTCGATTCGAGGCTCGATCTCTACCCCGACCAAACCATCTCCTTCCCAATGCCTAGGGTTTAGGTTCCCCGGTAATTCGATCCTCTGTCGCTCCCTTGGTGCTGCCCAGGTTCTTGTGTGGCTAATTGGTGTCACCCTCTCCCTCTGGAGCCTCCACGACCACGTCTTGGTGCAGGTTATAATGCCTCTTGGGTGTTCCCCATGCCGCTGTGTCGTGGCCACCGGCTCCTTTGCCACGTTGGGCTCTGCTCCCTCTTCTTGCTGAGCAAGGCCATCTGGTAAGTTCTCTTCTCCCCTCTCTAGTGCTCCTCCCTTCTTCTTCTTAGCCAACCTTGATTAGGGTTTCATCCTCCCCTTGATGTTTGATGATTCCTAGGGGTTTGCTGTGAAGGTTTTTGAGAAAGTGATCTCTAACTTAGTTCTACTAATGTTGGTGGTATGCTTGTGTAGATGCAAATGTATAGATATGTGATAAAAATGCTTCTGTCTATTTGACCTACTCATTCTAATCTTGATTGGATTTGTGTATAATATAATGCTTATCTGTGAAATAATGCCTTAATGTGGATGGCATGTTTGTCTTGGGCATGAATTGTTTCCTGTGCTGCTATATCTGACCAAATTATCTTGATTGTTTGGTTAAACCTTACTTCTTAAATCTAAAATTGAAGTTAACTACTGGATATGAGCGTACCTAGCTTATTAATGTGTTTCTATAGTATTGGGCAGATCATAGTAAATGAACTGGTGGTTGATGCTTTAACTTGTGATAACAACTTTTGCTACTTGGATCATGGAAACTTGATTGAACCGTTTTACACTAGATTACATGATTCCTAGATAACTTTTCTAGGGAGATGATTATTTGGGTTCAAACCTTTGGCTTGACTAGGGTGCCGCAGCATACCATTTTGAATGGTAATGTGGCTTTACTAAATTTTATTCAGTACTAATGTCTGAAACCAATTTTGAATGATGATTCCAAACATGTACGGTAAATTAGTATGCTAGAATTATTATGATTCCTATAACAAACATTCTAGGGAAATGATTTGCCAACATTTATGGTGGCTTGCACATTATGTGGAAATATTATATTAAGTGGAAAATGATGTAGCTAGATCAAGTAGTCGTTTCGGTTTGCTTTAGAACCCTACTATGGTGCCTCCAAAGAGTGTGCACAATAGTGGTTCCCATTGACATGAAGCTACTAAAACTTGATTTCTTACTAGAGATCATCTTTTAGATGATTTGTTGCTAAAGATTCTTTGGTAATACCCCTAGCCAATGATGCAAAGGCTGAGGCCCTGATGGTTTTGTGTTAAACAACTTAGTGGCTACTGCTAGTGAATCTACTATAGTGATGCCTCCTAGGTGGAGTGTGCACAACAGTAGATTTCAATTGTATGATGTGTTGTTAAGCTATTTGTCCCTTCTAAAGATGCACAAGCTGAAGAGATAGTATGGATAATACATATACTATGTTGGTCTCAAGATTTCTGTGATGATCTTGCAAAGCACTCTTTGCAAAACTGAGAAATCTTTCCCTTAAAACTCTTTTGTTTGGATGCTTATGCTTATATGAAAAGATATGTGTACTCTGATTATATTCTAGAGTTCCTACTAGTATACCTTGGCTTCCTAGAGCTTGTTCTTGTGGTGGATCTTGATCAGCTTTTACTGGCTCCTTCTTGCACTCCAGACATGCACCCCCTATGGATGCAGCCTGATACTTCAATTGCGACTGCTGGTTTATTCTTTATCCATTTTAGTAACTGGCTAAATGATCCTATTAGCCGTTGTATTTCACTTGTCCTTGATCTACTCCTAGAGAGCTTCTCTAATCAACTAGGTGTTGAGTGATGGTGGTGAGATTATCTGGTGTTCTTGACTGGTTTGTGGATGATGATAAGATAAAAGTTGTGTCTCAAGCTGTTTTGCTACGGCTGTGCTCTAGTTTTATACTGCTGTGCTGAGATGGACAACACATCACTTTTATGTGAGTAAGCTGCTTACAGCAGGGCCCCATATGGTGCAAGTTTCCATCCCTGGGGACTTGTACCTATGGATGAGCTCTGATTTGGAAGATATTTACTATGGGTGTGCTTGGGGCTAGATTGGTATTATCTTGGCTTCATCCTTACTTCTGTGCTGCCAAGTGATTATTTAATGGTGAAACTTGCTCCTATCAGGCCAATGATGCACTAGTCTGAGGCAAATATTTTGATAAGTACATATTATGCACTTGTCCTTTATCTTTAATACTCGGTGATGAATTTAGCATATCACTTGTATGCACAACTTGAGAGTAATCTAATTCCCAAACTGACCCCTTTCTTTTCACCATCAGTTTGTTGTTGCATTTGTTTTGTTTTACAGGGATTAAAGTGAAGAAGAAAAGGGCATACAAGAAATAGATAGGAAATTCATCTTAGGATTTTCTTATTATTCTGCTACAATTTTATTTTTATTTGACATATGTAATATGTTGTAACACTTTTATTTGAGTAAAATACTTGTCTTCATTTAAATTCTTGTAAAGACAATGTAATATTGTTCAATATTAATAAAGTTGTATTTCCCTCTTTTAAATTTTTGAATCCTGTAACATTTTATATCTGATTTCCAAATAAGGATTCAATTCTTATTTACTGTTGTAATTCTTTATTCATCATTCTTTTGTAATTAATTAATTTATTTATCAATAAGAAATGTAATATAATTATTCTTGTAATTAAGAATTCCTTTAATAGTAAAGGAACAATGTGATCCTATTTGTGAATAAAGAATTCTTTTATATTGATATTGTAATCATCCCATTTCAAATTCTTTTTAATTCAAATCTGTAAACTAAATATTCAAATTTAAATTGCTTCCCCCTCAAACACAAAGATACAGTAGAGATCATGTCGAAATCTATTGCACTTGCCCGGATGCTTCCATTAGAACAAGAGAGATCTCGATCCATCTATAGATTCTTTAGTTTTGCGCAAAAATTCCCCGGATTTTTTGATGCATGAATGCAATGCACACACATGTGTCCTCTCTATTTCTAGGTTCTAATCTTGGGATGTTACAGAAAATTAAGAAATAGAAAGTACCACTAGAAGCTAAAGAGCGAGCCACAACGAGGGCGAACCTTCTACCTCGCAAAATAGAAGTAGAAAAAGAATCATTGGAGGACAACTAAAACGTGAAAATACGCAAAAGAAAAGGCAGAAACAGACCTCGAAGATGGCCACCGCACAAGAAACACAATGGGTGGAAGGCTAAGGGGTCGACAAACCAATCTAGAGAATGATGAAAAACAAAGAAGAAGATGGTCAACGAATATGAAAAATATAAAAATAATGAATGCATGAATCATGTTTGCAACAACCAAAAATAACAAAATTTAGTGGCCGGAAAGCAAGTGCACTTACATCATCCAAGTGGAAACTACAAACACGGACATCCTGCCACATAGTCCTACCAAAACTTCTATGGAGACTTCAGCGGCGAAGCTAGATGAAAGAGAAGCAATGAGAAGTGGTGTATAAGGAATACATGAAGAAAGCGAGAATAGGAGGAGGACATGTATAGGCGGCACAATAATATAGAAAACACAACCTTTCATCACATGAGCTCTATCCCTAACCGACGTATGTGATAATGTACGCTACTAGCTCGTCTGTCGCCCGCAAGAACCCATGTCCGCCTAGAGTCTATGCTACCAGCCATAATTTTGGGCACGATAATCCGTGGCCAACATGTGCCCACGGCACCCATCAGCTTTGTACAGACCATACACACGCAAAATAATGTGGCCGTTGTGGGCTCACGGCGCCATGTGGGATGTTGTCGGACCATACGTCCATACGAAGACGCGGCTGGCATGGGCTAACAATGCACCATAGCCTATGGACGGGGCCCACATCCATAAGAAACCGCGACTGGGTAGGTTCTATGATGCCACTTTGTCTCCATGCGAGCCCCATGACCGCAAGGAAACATGAGCGGCCGCCATGGAATTATGGCGTCGTGCCAACTTTTGTAGGGCCTACGTCCGCAAGAACACGCGGATGACATGAGCTAATGGTGGCATGTCCACTCAGCATGGGCCCCATGACCGGGAGAAATCACACCCATCATGCGCTCATCATGCCATGTCATCTCTAAATGTTGCCCGCGTCCGCGAAGAACCGTGGCCGGCTAGGGTATACACTTCCACGTTGGAGCTACCTCGGCTCTCAGAGGGCCCGACAACACGGCGGGTGTGGAGCGCTGTCGCCCTGGAACGTCTCTCAGATCGTGTGTTCCTGCCCGCGCACACTGACAGCGGGCACATGTGGCATGCGAGGCCCACGTTCCTGCGATGCGGGGTACGACAGTGCGTGCGGCACACGTACGCGGTATAGAATCTTTCACCCTGGCCCATAGAGGGTCCCGACTCAAGGGATAGCATGGCTCTATTGCGACATCACCATGTGTCCTTTCAGTGTCCATCCCATGACCAAAAATAATCGGAACGACTTGGATAGTAGTTTGAGCTTAAACAATCTAGCTCTATTATTTACTTTTTATAATTATTTTCAATGCAAGACTCACTTTAACTACAAGAACTAGAGAAAAATCTTACTCAATTAATTACTTGTATGAATAAAAAGCTTCACTCTAAATATTTTAAATTACTCCCACTGACATAATATATCAAAAAGACTACTAGCTAGTAATGAGTTTATATTTGCATCATGTTTTATATTGTTATTTTTCATTGTAGATGTAGGATCTTGGTATTTTACGGTGCTCTCGCACATATTTTATTTCTGTTTTCACCAGGATTAGGACCAATGATGGATACAATGGACACAATTCTTGAAGCAGTTGTACTAAGGATAAAATGATTAAAAAACAAAGTAAATTGGTTATTTCGGAAATACTGATAATACCAGAAGAAAACCCGAAGCGATCATGGTAGACATACGATTTAACGACCAACTATACGGTGGGAATAAATTTTCCGGCCGTATAATTCCTACCATATAGTTGGCGCCGCCACGGCCTCCTCAAATTGTTTCACCCCGTGCAACTGGATCAGAGAGACAACATACAGAACACCCAAAAATCACAGAAAACTCACCTCCGAAAGGCATCTGGAGGGGGAACTCCTCCACTAGGGATCCATCTTCGCCCTGCACAGATCCGGGAGGCTAAGGCATCGATCTTCATCATCCACCACTGCATCACCACCATCTCCATCCATCACATCTACATCTTTTCTAGATCTTGTTGTAATTTCCGTACTCATTGTGGATTTATACAAGTACTATTCATCTACGATAGGTTCCATTGTTATTTCCATGATATTGATTGCCTGCATGTCTGAGTATATCATTAGTTCTTGGGAAGATGGAGAAACTCTAGTATGAGATTGCAATAAGATAAAGTTTATTATGTTATTCATCGTTGTGACCATGTGTTAGACTGTCTTCATCTTGATGTCGAGAAAGGTCAACCTCTCAATATTTGCCTCTCATGGGGACTTGATGGAGGGATCTACTTGTTGGTAGACGGAGGTGTGTTAGCACTTACAGTGACTACAAAGCTGTTGGCACTCCTTACGTATCAACTTCGGAAACCGAGGAAACTCATGGAACAATATCCATACCATGGGATATGTCCCTTGATAGCACAGTAATTCGATTGATGTCGATTACTGACTACTTTGGTTATGAGGATGATGTGAGCAGCGGTTGCTGCCTATTTGTTCAAATACGAAGTTTCTCCCACACATACATAGTTGAGAATGTTCATCATAATAATCTTTACCTTAGCTCCTTATAATGCTAGTGGTGAATCCGGTACTCCTTGAGAACGCTTTTTCCCTATTGCAGTTCCAATCTCTCCTACATACGCGATACTTACTTTGTGTTTTCAGTTGATTTACTTTACTTATTATTGATCTTATACCAAAAACACAAAAACACCTTTTTACATAATACTCGCATTTTATCTTGTTACTTAGAACTTTATTAAGCATTACTAGTGTAATATTTATTTCAAGAATTATTAGACTACAGACTCCTGCTCCCTGTGGGATTACTATCTTTATTTCGAAACTAGCTACAAACAATCTGTGCACTTGCAGTCATCATCTAGCAAAAACATTTCAAATTTCTAAAGTGGGAGACATAAGACATAACTCTTATGAGCAACATCACATTTATCTTCCTTCAAAACTCAAAAGTAGAGCACTCTCATTAATAATATCATAACAAAGATGCAATTGGAGATCCACTTTCCATGAATAAAGATACAAGGAAAAATATTTTTTGTATTTTTGAAGATTGGGTTTAGAGAATAGAAAAAGATTGGTGACAAAGTAATAAACTAAAAACAAATGAAAAATAAAATGAAAAAGAAACTGAAATAGAAAAAGACAAGTGTTGGAACAAGTCCAACACGAGTGTTTCAAAGATCATTAGGATCTGTAGTAAAACTTCAGTATTACATAAATAAATTGCTTAGGGAACACATTCCCAAGCTTAGTCTTTTGCAAGACCTCTTGTTGCTCATTGTGGTGGAGGTGGATAATCTCCCAAATTTCAATGGCTGCTCCAATTGGAGAACTGCGATGAGAGGTTTGCGGTGGAGTATCAAAGGTTGATGGAAAGATTATTCATGCTTTCAATGTTTCCTTCGAATGTGTTTATATCCTTGTAGGTCATGTAGTAGTTTGGTGGCTACTGCTATTGTTCAGGTCCTTCTTTATCTTCTTCTACTTCCTCCTCTCCTTGTGTTCAACTTGTGATGGTAGGGTTGCCTCAACCCACGCATCATAATGTAGATGTCCATTCTCGATAGAGAATAGACAGTTAGGAAAAGGAGAAGCTATAAAGTGATCGTCTCTAGGTATATTGAAGTAATACCTACCACTAATTCTTCTAATCATACCACATGCATTTAGAGTAGAAAAACCAAGACGACAAATACCTTCCAATGGTTGTAAATGGCTTATATTGATATGGATTGCATGGGCTAGAACTATGATACCTCCTCCTCTGCATAGGGGACCATGAGTTTGGAGAGCTTGATACTCCAAATAAATCATCATAAGAGCGCCCAAATTTGGCGTTAAGTTACAGCTTTGGAATGGAAGCTTTTGCGAGGATCAACATGTCCACTTCATTGACTCTTGTGAACTCATCATGGGCATGCAGGGTGTTAGCAATAACATAGAACAAATAGCAAACTACAGGAGACTCAATTTGATTCCCCTTTGGGATAGGATTGGAAATTCTCATCTTATTAAAATAATAGTTAGGGGTAGGACTAAGTATGAAACAAGTGGAGTGGATGTCAATGATGTTGTTGGCAAACCCAAAATAGACACACAAATCATCAAGAGACAAGTGATACTCATGGTTCGTCAAATGGAAGGAGATCCTATCAGCTCCCAAGATTTCCTCCTTCGAACTACAAAATGGACCTACGATATGATTCAAGGTCCTAAGAAACTCTAGTGTCAAGAGGTGATAGGTGGTGGCCTCCTAAAAAATAAAGTCAAGAAAACCAACATTGTCACAAAGATAATTAAAATCACTACAAAGGCCTAGTTGCTTCAAATATGGGGGCACACCCATTTGGGGAACCTGATCTCGTGGTCCTTGAGACTGTTGAAACTGTTGAGATGAAATTCTTTGATGAACTTGATGTTGAGTTCTGCAGGGGTTAGTCCCTCAATCGGTGGCGCGGATCGTGCTGCCACCACACGCGTTCGGCTGCTTGTTTTCATCTAAAAATACAAACAACCACTAATTAAATACTTTTATGAAACATTTTTTTGATCTAATAGGAATAAGCATATAGTGTTCCTCTGCACTTTCTACCGAAGAATCTCCTCTAAACAACAAACCAATCATGCACAACTAGGATAATATGTTTAAAACGGGAACTAAGTCCAGATTTATAATGACAAGAGCTAGGGCATGGTTTTGTTGAAAAAAGTTGGGAATCATAGGAGAAACATACCTTGAATCGATGATGTGCAAGGAATCACATTAAAAACAATTAGAGACAAAAATCTCATGAAGGTAGTATGGAGTTTGGAGGAAGAAGAAAGAGAATATGAGAGTTTAGGTTTAGATTTACCTCTTCCTTGGGATTAAAATCACAGCCAGATGGTTAGTACATGTAGGCGGTACGGTCATGGGGATCGCATGCCGCCCATACTGCGCGAGGTTCCCTGGGGTTCAGGTGACCCACTCGGTATGGGGGCGCGGTACGGAGGTGCCCCACCGTAATGATGGTCGTGAAGCGCATAGTAAATTCTAAATTATTCGCAAACTTTTGCTCCGAACATGGTATGGGCGGACGGTACGACTAAGCCCCACAGTACTAATGCTCATTAAGAACATAGTACCCTTTGAATAAAATTTTCAAACCTTCATATTCTAGGTCAGGATGCGTATGGGTGCATGGTACGGTGGATTCCCACCGTACTAGTGGTCGTATGTCTGTAAAACTTGAATTTTGTTGCTGCATCTTTTTCACACGCCTTTGCACATCTGTTATACCTGAAAAAGATAGTAGAAATATATCACTTGACCAATAGTAAAATACCAAGAAAAATTACCTTTATTTTTTAAACTCTCTTCAATGGATCTTTTGAACACTCTTTTATAAGGAGTAAATTATAGCGCTATATTCTTTCGGCTCAAACTGCTATCCACGTCGTCCCGATTCTTTTTAGTTGCATGCAAGGGCTAAATATTCCATACAACGGACGTGTGTCGTGCGTGCCGTGGTACACCGCATCACGAGACGGTGGGCCGAGCATGCGACATGGGCCTGACGTCAGTGTATGTGGGCAGGAACGCGATCTGTGAGAAGTGTTCCAGAGCGACAACGCTCTACATGTCGAGAGCTTATGTGACGCGCTTAGCCCATGCCTGCTGCAAACTCTTGGGGTCATGGGGCCCGCCGAGAGAGGGCGTGGCACCATAGACCCATGTCACCCGCCGTTTCTAGTGGACATGGGTCTCGACCAGAGCCGATGCAGCGATGTAAACACATGTTGGGTGTTCATTTTGGAGGCCTCTTTGTTCTCTTTTCTCAAGAGCCGTCATTTTGCGTTGTTGTCGTCCTTACCAAGCATTCGTGCGCGAGGTGGAGTATGACAGGAAAATTTTGATTGGTATCGAGCTAGACTTACTGGGTATAAATTCATAGTTAGTGCGACCTGCGCTGTTCTTTTGGTTTGCGTCCTTGCTGGATGCGTACGGGCGAGAACATACTGCTTTGCAAGCGATCCTTAACCTCGATGCAAAATGTTATGAATGGGAATGGACTTTGGGATGCTTCGCCACAGTTGAAGTGGACCGACCAGTGTTCGCTTGACGCATGTTCCGCTTGTCATTGTTGGTTTTGGTAAGAATTAAGCTATTATTTTGCTTGCCTATCCAGTTCTCGCCATGATTTTATGTTTTTCCATTCACTACGTGCAGAGAAAACATTTCAAACAAAAATGGCAAGGGTAAATATCTTCGTCGACACACGCCAGTCGAGGCTGAGGCGAGTGCTCCGTACACGCCCGAAAACATGAAGTAGGATACGTGTTCCCGTCGAGCAAAGTGTAGCACCCCGGGTAAAACCCACTACTAGAAGATCGCATGTTGTGTCTATTTCGTGCATCATCATGATCGCATGCTCATGTCATCATGCCACATTACATTTGAGCATCGTCATGTTATCATGCATCTTTTTGTCTCAAACTAATTTCCTAAAACCTATGTTGTTTTCTAATTATCCATTTTTCTATTTCAAATTGAAACCCTGGTCTTCGCAGATCTTTATTTTGCCTAAGCGTATTTGCAAATTTTTTGTTTTAAAAGTAACTAAATAAATAAATAATAAAAATATTTTACAAACTCGGGGAGGTAGCCGTATGCCAGGCCCATCCCGCATCCACCTACTACCCCACCAGCCCTAAACCTAACTTGTCTAAACCCTAAACCTACCCACCCGCTATCGCCGCCGCTAGCATGTTATATGCGCGTGCGGCACCCCGGCCCCACCCCGTGTGACAAGCACGTAAGCAACCACCCATGCCCCGTCATTTTCCGCTAGCCCCGTGGCCCCACCACGCGCCCCATGTGAGGTCCCTCTTCCTCTCGTTTGCAGCACCAACTCCCTCCTCTCGTATCGCCATCCACAGACGTGCGTCGTGGCAGCCTCGACGCCCATCACCAGGAGCCACGCCATGGCCGCCGAGCTCCACCCCGGCAGCACGACGCCGCTTCCACCTGCTCGCATCAGCCCCGCATCGCGAGCCCCATAGAGCTCCTCGGCAGCCCGCCGCCTGTAGGAGCCACGTCGGCTCAGACCCGCACATACGGAGAGAGCGGTTACCTCCGCAACCTCCTCCGTGCACCTCCCCTCATCTCGTCACCGCTAGTGCCTCTCCTAGTGGCCGCTTCCTCGCCACTACTAGAAGATACTACCATGACGTCCAGAGAGGTCGCCTCCCTCACCTTTGCTCCTGGCCGTGTCGTCCTCGGCCTCAACCGCCGCCTGCGCCTTGGTCTGCCTCCTCCACCTTGTCCCTGGCTATGGCCGCGCCATGCCCTCTTTTGACTTCCACCTCCGTCCTACATGACCATATGGTGCTCGACCAAATGACTGCCTAGGAGATGCCTCGTCGCAGTGCACCTGCGTGCCTCCAGCTTCCTACAAATCGAGACCAAGAGATGTCCTATGCAGCCCTGTTGATCTGTGCCTAAGTCTATTCCAAGATTTGTTTGTGTTTGTGTGGTGGTACCATGAAGAAAAACCCAAGAAGATGGTGTGGTAGCGTTGTTGAGATGTGAGCGCCACACTCCAAAGACAAGGTCGACGCCAACAAAACCTCCTTCCCGGATCCGATGACCGAGACCTCGGACGCCAAGATCTCCCTCACAGACCCGAAGTCCCTCGGAGCCCAAGATCTTCGCACCAATGTGTGACCCCTTTTTTCTAACACCCCTAGTTTTATAAATGACATATACTTGTTTCGTATAATTATTCATGCTCGCATACATATTGTGGATGTTTGGGGTATTTCGATGATTCACCAAAATTAAATATGGAGACAATATAGGCTATTTTAGTCTTATATTGTCTCCATTTAAATTTGTGTAGCAAATTGATGCCATGTTTTGCCTTGTTATGCTAACATTTAAATTGTGGGTATCTAAACAACGTGAACGATCTAATTAATTGTTGGGACTCCGTACGCCATACATGCCGCATCACATCGTTTCCATATCATACACCATACGTGCATCATGCTTGATCTTCTGTCGTAGTATTAAATTGTGCACCTGTGTTTATTTTAGTGCTTTGCTTCTTCACGGATTAGGCCATTGAGTTGATGTGAGCATCGCCCTGTTCTTCGGGTGAATCTTTGGCAGTGTTTTTCAAGTGGGCATTTCCCCCTTTCTACCTATTTTGAATTTATAGTTTTTACTTCCTCCTGTTGATCTATTGCTATCCATGTCATAATGATTTAGTTTTCTGTACCATTTATAATCTGTGCAGCGTTTATATTTCCTTACACACCTCCTATTACCTGTTGTTTGATAGACAGTTGGCCTTGCAAGTCGTAGTTGCTTGCTAGGTGTTGCTTCGTGTCATCGATATTCCACCGTTGTTGGGTAGTTGGCACATGCCGGTGGAGATAATCATGGTTCTACTTACAACTTATTAATTAAATGTTGGTGGTAGATATAACTAATGCAGAAGCACCGGTGGCTAATAGTCAATATTTGGTTTTTAAACACCCACTCGTGTCCACCTAGGACCCAAGTTCTTGACACTAGTTCTGAGATCGAGCGCGCTAACCATAGGTGGGGGTGTGTGGGCACCCCCATCGGCTTACTCCATGATTTAAAAGTACTGTGTTGGGGGCACAAACTAGTTTGGGGCTTTGTTACTATCTGTACTTATGCCATGATTTACTGCTTTATTTACTATTCCGTGTGGAGCGCATGTACTGTTTAGGAACCCCGTGCCATGTTTTCACTATATTGACAAGCCTAGTCACACATTTGGGTTTCCAGTCGTTTACAGCCGTCGCCACACACCCTAAGTCCGTATCAGAGACGACCAAGTTTGTTGCGGGTAGCATAGTGGGGTGGCCCCCACGTGCTTGCTTTGGCTCTAGGAAACATCGTGTCCGACGCCCCGTCGACATACTGTTGGGTGTATGTTTCATGACCTTGCACATATCGGATCTGACAACAAGGGTTGAAGTGAGTGTGGATACTTTGGTGTACCTCTGTAGGGTTAAATCTTTTCAAAAATCCATGTCCACTATTATAGATGACTTAGAGCATAGTTTCTCGATCATAGACAACTATAACTAAAGAATTGCTATTATAATATGATTTGGATCTGATATGTCTAGTATGTTGGACAACCACCATGGAATGAATGAATAAAACTGCCAACGGTTTGAGTTTCCTCGGCATGACTACCTCGTCTTGATACATATCTCGACTTTGTCGATGGAGCCGCCACCGAAGTGCCTGCCTGGCGGACCCTAGCCTCCCTTCCATCCGACGACGAAGCCAACCGCGCCTTAAGGAAGATTGAATGGCTCGTGGACGGTGGTCTGACGAGCTTGGACCTAGCCATGTGCTGGTTTGTTAGGTGGATCCAGCCTCTGTAGCATCGCGTCGAGTTGATGTGCAAATACACTTAGGACATGAGGGATCCCATGCGAATTTCGCGAGATAACTTCTCCACTAACTCTGTCAAGCTCCGGATTAAGGACAGGAAGCATGGCTTCAAGATCACCTTTGACATGTTTGACTACGACAAATGCCAGAGGTAACTATTGTTTCCTTTGTTGCTCGTTATATACTCTAAAGTTTTTCCATCTTGAAGTTGTCAGTCTAGCACTCCTTTGTTTCCAAACTGGCGACCTTGGCGGAAGATCAGATGGCCTCTCAGGTCTATGATCCCAAGCTAACGGATATCCAAGTGGTGTCCGACGATGATACCCCCAAGGATCAGCCAGCTTCGGCAGCACAAAATCGGAAGAGCTCCACCTCTAACGCTGCTGCCGAGGCCAAGAAGACAAAGAAATCAGAGAGTGGAGTCTCTAGACGATCCACCACCGCCTTAGAGCTGGAGAAGAAGTAATCCACCGGCATTCCCCTCACCAAGGCTCATGCCGTGGAGTAAGTGTATTCATTCTCCGACTTGTATTTTTAGCCCATACCTTTTTTCAACTCTTGTACTTATATTTTGTATGTTTCAGGAGCAAAGTCGGTGCTAGTTTGAAGCGATCCTCCAAAGATGCTGGAGGTTCAAAAAATATTTGTGACATGCTGACCAGAGATATGGCTGCCAAGCCCTCTCTTGCTACTGACCCCCCTACTCCTGCCGCCAAGCCTTCTACCGGCCCCACTGGACCTTCGTCCCCCATCATCCCTGAGATCTCCGCCATGGAGACATATGTCAACTCAGTCCTTGATATCTCAGGCTCTGTCGAGCCAGACGTTGCTCCTAGTGGTCAGGCGGCGTAGGAGAGCACATCCTGCAAAGTGGCTGAAGCTCCGGCTAAGGATGCCATCAAGAAAGGGAAGCAAGTAATGGAAGAAGCGAAGGTAGAGGTAGCTGCAGCAACAGACAAGGTGGGAGCCTCTAAGCCATCAACTGTTCCGAAAACACAATAGGCAGCTAGGGCATCATCAATGCCTCTGGCTTCAACATCTCCTTTGGCTGCGACCCCTCCGACGTTGTGCCTAGATGACCTCATTGCACAGGCAGATGCCGTGTATAACAATGTCGGCATCTTCCATACTACATATGCCAATATGGCCAACAATCTCAAGCTTATTTCCAGTGTAAGTCTTTTAAGCTTCACTTCTTTTACTTTGTATAATATATCCCTCTATAGCCCCAAAGCTCTTAGGCATATAAACAAAAGTTATTGGCCGGAGTACTCCAAAGAACTAAGAGTAGAATTTGATAGTGTAGCTCCCAAGCGTTTAGGCGGAAACTTAGAAAAGTTCCGGCTAGATGTTCTAAGAGTAGCATAGATGCTGATTAAAATCTTGTGTTGTAGCCCCCGAGCATGTAGTTGAAACCAGGTAGTTCCAACTAGATGCTCTAGAGAAACTAGGCATGTTTACTTGTTGCAGAATGAGAATAGATGGAGTATCACCGCCAATGAGAGGTTTGCTGCTTGCAGAAGGAACTAGACCTTGAACAGGGTAAAACAACCTTACTAAAGCAACAAATCAAAAATACCCAGAGTCTGTTTCTTTTAACAACTCCTTACTTTTTCTCATGGGCTCATTTGTACCGTTTTCTCATAGTGCTTTCCATTTTCCGTCATACAGAGGCCATAGCCAAATACAAGAGCATCGTCGAGCAATCCAAGCATATTCAAGAGCTCGATGATGGGGACAAAATCTTGAAGAAAGACCTGGCTGATGCTATCAAGGTCCATAAAGAGGCGATGAAGGAGCTCCAAGAGTTTGCTGACGCCGAGATGCAGTGCCTGAAGGATGAACTTGCACAACTCAAGGAGCAGAACCAAGCTGCCAAACAGCAGAATGCGAGGAACCTTGGTGTACAAGACAGTTCAGAAGGAGTTGGATGTCTTGGCAGGGACATGCAAGCAGGCGGAGACGAGCATCTTTTGTAACTTTCTCCCGTCTTGGTTAATTCTATACTTTGGATAAACGCGTGATATTTTTATACTCATGATCCTTGTATCTGATGCAAACCACAGCCTCCATTGGCTTGGTTAACTTGGGTGAGGGTGCTCTAGATCCCAAAGAGTGCATGACGCTTGCCGGCAACTTCATCAGCACTGCCATTTCCCAGGCCAAGGAGATATCCCAGCCTCTAGGAATCAACATCAAGGCGGCAGACTCAGCGGCCAAGTACTCAGAAATCATGCGCTGAGCCCCCGAGAAAGTCAAGGACTGGAAAGCCTCTTGCATCCGGGCTGGTGCAAGGATGACCTTGTCCTTGGTCAAGGCACACTATGACAACACCGACATTGATATGGTGACCTCCGGCTTTCCCAAGCTGGAAGAGGAAGGGAAATAAATTGATAGCAATGCTATTTCAAATTCCCTCGCCGGCTTCGACACCAGGGTCGCCAAGATGGTCAATGCGGATGTCTTCGTGCCTGCCGAGATTTTTGATGAAGACATGGCTTCGTCTAAGTGTAGCCCATCTCCTTCCGAGTTTGATGAGCTATCCCAGCCTGGCTCTCCTGATGATGCCACCACGAAGTCCCCTGCAGCAGAGCCAAGGAAAACACTATTTGTATTAAATGTGTCTTTGCGATGTATATGTGGAAAAACTGATGTGTTTTGTTAAGGCGGAAGAACTTGTACTCAAGTTTCCTGCTACTTATCTATTTCCAGCATGTGTATATTTTTAAGCAAGTGCTGGCTTATACAATATTCTGGTTCGTATGCTTGACCTTTCGTGAGACAAGAGACTCGCATCACAGAATTATGCCCTCAGGTGATGATGCTTAATAGCATAGTCAAGAACCTAAGAGCAAAATCGCCGGCTTTGAGTGCCGAGAAGTCACTACTCCGGAATCCACATAAAAACTTCAGAAAACATGTAGACCATAAAAATTAAGCTAACCCATAGGTTGAATTTTCAGAAGTGCAAATGCAAACTTGCACATAAAGGGTTTATATGATCCAAAAATGAACAACTAAAGGAGGTAAAAGACTCAAAGAATGTGAGTGAACCAAATGATTTATTTCATTGATTATATAAGAAACTTATTACATAATATAGATATGCTAAGTGTAAAAGGGACGTTGCTGTGCTATGTTCCAAGGCCGATCTATCTCTGGGTAATCATCATCGGAGTCACGTTGCTTGCGCTTGCGATTTTTTGGCCTATCTTTCAACTCGCGAATACCGACGAGGTAATAGGAACCATTTAGCAATGCTTTGCTTATGACAAACGGACCTTCCCAAGGCGGGGACAATTTGATTCTATGCACCAGACCTCCCTCTTTAAACCAGCAATGCTTTACACGGCGACTATGGTAGCCACATAGCTTCTACTGGTAGACAGCGGATCTCGGGCATGCCAGCACGTGCTCTTCCTCAAGTAGGTCCACAGATAGGTGTTTGGATTCTTCAGCGTCATCTTCTTCGTAGGTGGCGACTCTTTGGTCCATCATGGAGGATGTCGGATAGAAGGACGGCTTCTGCTCCATAAACTATGAAGAAGGGAGTCAAGCCGGTGGATCTGTTAGGGGTTGTTTGTAAACTCCATAAGACAAACGGTAATTCCTGCGCCTAGGCTCTAGCTGCTCTACATAGCGGTGCCTCTAAGTGTGGCTTGATTCTGTGCGGAATTAGTCCATTGGCCCTTTCAACTTGCCCATTTGACTATGGGTGTGCCACATATGCTAGGTCAAGGCGGATGCCTTTTTCATGATAGTACTGCTCAACTTCTTTGAGAGACAAATTTCTGCCATTGTCGGTGATGATGTTGTGTGGAAGGCCAAATCTCACCACTAGATCCCAGACAAATTTTAGGGCTATTGCCCCATCAAGCTTTCTAATGGGTTTAGCTTCAATCCATTTTGTGAACTTATCCACTGCTACTAGCAAGTGTGTAAATCCACAGGGTGCTGTCTGCAAAAGTGCCACCATGTCCAGCCCCCAAACTGCAAATGGCCAAGTTATTGGCATTGTTTGCAGTTCTTCAGCTGGAACACTTGGTTTTCTTGCATATAACCGACACCCAAGGCATGTTTTTACCAACTTGTCGATGTCCGCCTTAGGAGTTAGCCAGTAGAATCCTTGTGGGAATGCCTTAGCCACCAACGATCAGGGAGCGGTGTGATGCCCGCAATCTCCGAGATGTATCTCTCTAAGGATTTCAATACCTTGCTGCTGGGACACACATCGAAGGAAAACTCCTGTGGTACTTCTTTTGTATAGCTGTCCATCAATGATGACGTAGGCTTTTGCTCTGCGTACTATTTGCCGGCTTTCAACTTCGTCAGCATGCAAAGTTCCATCTTGGAGATAGTCCATGAACAGTTTAGTCCAAGCCGGAGAGGTCACTGTTACTGTGCTAACAAATGAATCCACTCTATCCGGGTTGTCGGGGTCCGCTCCTTTCACGGATCGGGTCTGTAAATGCTCTAGGAAAAGGCCTAGCAGAATTGGTCGACGAGCTAATCCAAGCTTTCATAGCAGATCTGCCACCTCTATCTCCTCCCATTTGACGTACTTGACTCCATAGCCATCGAAGCACTTGGCTATTTCGTCTACTTCATCTCGATATGCCGCCATCATAGGGTTTCACGCATTCCAAGTGCCAGCTACTTGCTGGGCAACCAAGTCGGAATCTCCACAACAACTATGCTCTTGATGCCAATATCCTTGGCCACACGAAGACCGTGAATGAGGGCCTCATACTCCGCCATTTTGTTAGTAGCATTGAAGTGGATCTGCAGGACGAATTGCAATTTCTCTCCTGTTGGTGATTGCAAATATACACCATCCCCCGAGCCATTGAGTAGCTTTGATCCGTCAAAGTGCATGACCCAATATTCTGGCTCTAGCACATGCCTGTCTTCTGGCAGTTCTATCTAATCTGCAATAAAATCCACCAATGCTTGTGATTTGATAGCATCGCGTCTCTTATAGGTGATTTCAAAGGCGGCAAGTTCAATGCCCCACTTTGCCACTCTTCCTGTAGCGTCGCTGTTGTTGATGATATCGGAAAGTGGAGCTTTGCTCACCACTGTGATAGGGTGCTCCTAGTAATAATGCCTTACCTTGCATGAAGCAAGGAAAACTCGATAATCTATCTTTTGGTAGTGCGGGTAACGCTGGTTGGATTCCGTCAAGACCTCGCTTACATAGTAAACGGGTCGCTGAACTCCTTATTCGTGTGTTGGTTCCTTGCACTCCACCACGATGATGATGCTGATTACTCGGCTGGTTGCCACCATGTAAACATCTCCCTTGACACCGATGCTGCAAGTATTGGTGGGGAGGAGAGTATTCTCTTCAACTCCTGAAGTGTTGCGTTAGCCTAGTCTGTCCATATGAATTTGTTTGCCTTCTTGAGCAAATTGTAGAGCAGTATAGCCTTCTCCCCAAGCCTGCTGATGAACCGGCTTACTTCTACTATGCAGCTTGTGAGCCTTTGTATGTCCTTAAGGCATGTAGGACGTTTTATGTCGAGGATGGCCTTGATTTTATCCGGGTTCACTTCAATTGCACGGTGCGAAACGATGAAACCCAATAGCTTGCCAGAAGGTACCCCTAAGATGCACTTCTTGGGGTTCAGCATCATGTTGTATTTTCGGAGATTATCGAAGGTTTCATGCAAGTCGGTGATAAGGTCGTTTGGTTTCTTCGACATTACCGCGATGTCGTCCATGTAACCATGTACGTTGCGACCTATTTGGTCGTGTAGGCAGCGTTGCATTGTCCATTGGTACGTGGCACCATCGTTTTTCAGCCCAAAGGGCATCGTGACGTAGCAATACGTGTCGTAAAGTGTGGTGAACGAAGTGGCCAGTTGGTCCGACTTTCGCCTTCGGATTTGGTGGTAACCTGAGTAGGCATCGAGAAAACACATAAGTTCTGAGCCAGCCGTCGAGTCAATGACTTGGTCAAGCTGAGGCAAAGGAAACGGATCCTTCGGACACGCTTTGTTCAAGCCGGTGTAATCAGCCCACATTCTTAATTCATTGGTTCCCTTTTTTGGGACAAGTACAGGATTTGCCACCCATCGGGTGTGAATAACTTCTCGGGTAAAGCTAGCCTTAAGTAACCTAGATATATCTTTGCCTATATCCCTTCATCTTTCATCACCAAAGCATCGTAGAGGTTGTTTCACCGGTTTGACATGAGGGTCAATATTCAAGCTGTCCTCGGCAAGTTCCCTAGGTACACCTTTCATGTCGGCAGGTTGCTAGGCGAAGATGTCCCTGTTTTCATGGAGGAACTTGATGAGCGCGCTTTCCTATTTGGGATCTAGATCCGTGCCAATGGCGGTGGTCTTGGAGGAATCTCCTTCCACAAGGTCCACCTGCTTGGTCTTGATGGCGGCATTGAATGCGGGTTTGGCAGAAGTGATCTGCTTCTTCGAAGCCGACATCTCTGATGCGTCGACCTGATTCTGGATCCCCTTGTATTCATCACCATAAAGAATTGCTTTGGGAAAGGTGGCTTCACTGAGCTCGCACTCTCGTGCCTTGGTGAAGCTTCCGTCAACGGTGATGATGCCGTTTGGTCCGGGTATCTTGAGCTTGTTGTAGACAAAGCATGGCCTTGCGAGGAAGGATTGGAACATGTCGCGTCCGAAGATGACATGGTACATGCTCTTGAAAGGCACCACTTCAAAGGTCATGCGTTCTTGGTGGTAATTGTTAACATTGCCAAAAGTGACCGGAAGAGTGATGTAGCCCAGGAAATTTGCTTGTCGGTCGGGGACAACCCCATGCAACATGGTGTTGCTCTTCCTTAGCTACGTCTCTGTCAAGTTCATCTTGTGCATTGTATCTAGGTACATGATGTTGATGTTGCTTACACTATCCACAATGAACTTGGTGAACTCCGTGACGTCAATAAAAGGGTTAATGACCATGGCATACTGGTTCTCTGTTGGGATAAGGTCTGAATGATGCTTCCTATCCAAAGTAATTGGAACTCCGACCACTTGACATACTGGGGAACTAGATGGAGGGTAGCCATCAGTATCCTCAAAGAGGTTTTCTGGGCCAGGATGGTGGGAGTGCCAAGGAAGGTATGGTAACATGGAGCCTTCTTTTCGAAGGGATTTTCCATTTACACTCTCCCTTGTCAGAATATTTGGGTTCCACATCCTCGTCCATATCGCTTGATTCCTTGGATTCCTCCTCCTTCTTCTTCCCTTAGCCCTTTCCGTGGGGTCTGTTCTTCTGACTTTGCTTGTAGCCAGACTCAGGATCCTCCTTGAGATCATTGACAAACTTGGATTGGCGGTTGGTGTGCGTGGGTTTGCCATTTGCGTCAAGGTGAACAAAACACGGCATATCACGGTACTCTTTGTATGTTTGGGGAACGCGGGGAGCTCAGGGTGTAGAATCACTCCTCTTATGGCCGTTGCTAGCACTCTGGCCACGTCCACGCTTTCCAGCTCTGCCTTTGCTAGTGAACATAGCGGCGACCATGTCGGATGCTTGCTTTTCTTCTGGTGGATTCTTCAGCTTATTTTTATTGTTCTTCCTGGCCTAGGTAGGGATTGCTATTGCTAGCAACGATCCGCGCACGTCGTCATCAGCAGTGGCAAACTCGCTAGCCATGGAGATCATTGCATTGAGGTTGAGCTCATTGTTGTCTTGCTTGCGCTTCAACGTATGCTGGAGCAAGGTTCCCTTCTCCAGACCATCAATGAAGGCGTCCATAGCGGTTTGTTCATGCACCCCTGCACAGGAATTATTCATATCCAGCCAGCAAGAGAGGTAGGCACAAGAGGTTTCATCCGTTTCTTGTATGCACCGTTGTAGGTCTCCGATAGTGCAGGGACGCTTGTACGTACCCTCGAAGTTCTTGGTGAACGCTTCATGCATCTCCAACCAGTTTCTTATTGATTTCTCCGGCAAGTCATCAATCCATTGTCGAGCGGTGCCAATGAGCATAAGTGGGAGCTACTTGACGGTGACATTAGGGTTTCCCCTGTGACGTGGTTCGCTTCGCGGTAGTCCTACAACCATGTAACTGGTCTGGCAGTGCCGTCGTAGGGCTTGATGGTTTTGTCTATCCGGAGACCCTGGGGGTAGGTTGTGGCCCGTATCAATGGTCCAAAAGAACTTGGCCCAAGGTATGGGAGCTCACGAGCTTCTTAGATCTTGTCCAACCATGAATGTGCGTCATATGGATCTGGTTGCTTCCCTTTTCCGTCATGGGGATGGGAGTTGAGGCGTGATCTATGAGATCCACCGTGTCCTCCGCTATGATGGCTGCTAGGTGGCGGTGGGGGCGGTGGGTTAGCTTTCTTGCTATTACCCTCCTGTGACTCCTCACACATGTCGTGGTTGCTTGTCGGACATGGTGGTTCCTTGCGGGACCTGCTTCTGTGTCCTTCGACCCCGGTGCGCTCTCCGTCATGTCGAGGCAGCTCACCCTGGTTGCTTATAACGATGGCAAGATGGGGACGCCTAGGAGGTTGCATGCTTATGCGGTGGCGCGGCTGTAGTTCCTCGTGACACCGAGATAGTGGTGGAGGTGGTGACCGACAAGGGCGAGCCTTGTCTCCGTGATCGGAGGATATGGGTATGTCATCGGCCCTGTTGCGCGCCTCCCTCTGTCTTTGCTCCGTAGAGCATGTGTCTGATCCCTCGTCACGGGGAGATTTTGGCCTTCTGCGGCTATTTAGGGTTGACTGGCAAAGCTCCGGGTTGGACTCAAGCGTCTTTGAGGTAGCCTTTTCCTGTTGCTTGCATGCCTTGGCGACGAGGTCATACACCTGAGCAACTGCTTTTCGCGATTTTTCCTGTTCCAGGAGGGTCTTAGCGACGGCAATGTTGAGGGCAGGAGTTGGCATGACTTGCCTCCCCTCTGAATCAATGTTTGGGGTGGCTTTTTTTGACTTGGCCCCATCATATGTCCAACCTACGCTGAACGTTGGGGTCTTCAACGACTTGAGCTAGTACTTTCTTTGACTTGTGCTTTAACAACAATTGCTTGTACCCAGCCTCCATAGCTCTTGCTGCCTTTATAGATTGTTGCACCTTGGCCATGTCTTCATCTAGCTTAGCACCCTATTTTGCAATGCACTTGGCCTCCGCTAGGATTGCTGCACGCTTCTCATCAAGCTCCGTAATGCTCCGAATATGGGCGACGGTGATGGGCTCAATGAGGAGTGTGCCATAGATTGCCTTGTGGGTGGGAGTAACTAGTGGGTTGCTGGCTCCCGATGTTGACAGTGGAATTGGCGGTTAATTTGACTGTCTGGCAGTACTGGGGGCTGTGGTGAGTTCCTGTGCCGGTTGCGGGCGGATAATCGGAGGGGGCAAGGCCATGGCCGGATCCAGAGGCTCGGCGGCTTTCTTGGCCGGTGCTACTCTGGTAACCGCCGGCGTGGGCGAGGCTCTCTCATGTTCTGGTTCCTGTCCGTCTTCTTCCATCACACCCCCGATGGTGACAATCACCTCGTGGGATGTGTTGGTCTTGTCGGTGCGCTCCTCCTTCTAGATCTGCTGCTCGATCTCCCTCATAACATCACCGTATTCCTCCGAGTTTGCGTCTGAGTCTCCGCCATCCATATTGATGTTGGTGTATAAAGCGTCAAGGATGGAGTCGAAGTTGGCTCCGGTGTTGTCTACGGTGGATGTTGAGGGTGATGGAGGCAGGCCGTTGCGTTGTTTCCTCCTCCAGTGATGACGGCAATCGTGGCCTCAGCCTCCTCGTTGGCGTCCACGTATTCTTTGATGATTGTGACCATCTCACCAAGGGTGAGAGGACCCGCAGCCTGCCACCTTCGGAGGCTATGCCGGAGGAGTGTTCTCGGTGTGATCACTTCCACGAAGTGGTATACGAGTTCGTCGGTGCGGTCGCCCTATAGGGTTTCCCTCACCCTCATCCATCTGTCGAGGTATTCGCGGGGAGGTTCTCCGTCCCTTTGAATGCATCTGGCCAGATCGAAGATGGTGACGACGCTAACAAAGTGTGACTTGCGCATCTCTAACTCATGGGGAAGCCAAGCGGATTTGTGAGGTCCTTCCACCTTTATATCCTGCATAGGGGCGGTTTGGGTGGGCCTTGAATTTTCCTTATCTGAGCCACCATACTCCAAGGAGAGGTATGGCCCAGATCCTTCCGTGAACGTGTCCTTCTCATAGGCGTTCGGTGCGGGGCTTGACGAGTTTCCGACTTCCTGGGATCTAGGACCTGAGTCAGTTACACCGATGAAGATGTGGATGTCTCCGAAGGGGATGATGGAGCAGCGTGTAGTGTTCGTCTTCTTCGGCACCCAGAACTCATCTAGAGGGACGATCAGGACGTTTCCGGAGAAGAGAATGCATCCGATGGCTACGGTGTCGCCAATTCTCGTGAAGAGATTGGACCTCGCCCGGTGTAGAGATCGAAGTGCCTCTTGCCCCATGGTGGGCGCCAAATGTCGTAGTTTTGCGGACAAGTACTCCATGGAGGGGTCCTCACAGACATACGATAAGGCGGAGACTTGGAGGGTACGAGGTAACACAATTTACCTAGGTTGAAGTTCCACGATGGTGGTGGAACTCTACTCCTGCTATAAATCACTATCGTGGCAATACGTCGAGTTACAGAGATAGGTTCGTTGTGTGAGTTGTTGCACGTTGTACATAGCAATCTAGGTTGTGCCCTAAAGGCTCCCATAGGTCCGGCTTATAAAGGCACCAGAACCTAGGGTTTACAGGGAAACGTCCTTGCTGGACAAGGTAAAGAGTCCAACACTAATACGAACTAGTCTTCCTTGTCTTGCCTTCAAGGCTACGAGTATGTCAGTGACTCCTACGTAGCCTCCCTTTATCAGGCATGGGCCTCCCTTCTGGATCCGTCTAACTGGGTCGCCCAGCAGGCCATAGGCCTTGCTACCAACTTTGGGACACCCGGGTTAGCTGGATTGGCGACATGCTATGAGGATACCCATTTAGCATATCCCCAACAGCCTGGACCCGGAAGGGACTGGGAGCCCAGGTGGTCATGGACCAGATGGTGACCCGGCTAGAGGTGCTGGTGGAGAGGGAACGGCTCACCGCCCGGGACATCTCATTGTCCTGGATGACGTGCCGTGTGCTTGCGCTGATGGCGAAGTCATATAAGTTGTACCACCTCTCTGGCTACCATCATCCCACGCGGGTCTCCCGGCTGGAGGTGCTGCACGAGTTGCTCCGAGAGTGGCTCACCACGATCTTGAAGGAGGACCTAGAGGAGGGCTAGAGCTTCTCTTGCGAGCCCTTCCACCGGCGCTAGCTGCCTTCAAAGGTTGGTTCTCTTTTCTTTCCGGGTGGCTTTTTCCCGAAGGGTTTCTACTTGCTCCTTATCTACCCCTTGTGAGTAGCTCTTTATCTACTCCGGGTGGATACAACTTGCAGAAGATGATATGGGCGACCATGAGCATCCCCCTTCTCGCCTAACCTCAAGTCGGCTAAGTACCCACAGACGAAGCTAGAGCGCTTTCCCACCCGGGCCGATGAGGGTTGCAAGGACCCGTCCAATGAGTTTGCTCTCCTTGCATTCGTTTTCACGGTCGTTTTCTTTACCCGGATTTTTGACGTCTTTGTTTTTACTAGTGTAGCTGCGCAAGGTGCGGACGTAGCTCGTGCCCCTGCTGCCTCGGGGAGGGCGAGGGGGAAGCGGGCTGCCACGACAAGCGCCGCCCCATTTGGTGGTGGCATGAAGAGGACTCGCCGGCAAAAGGCCACGACCGTCGTGCCGAGTGTCGCTAGGTATGTGCCCTTGCTATTTTACTATACGACTCTTCACTTGTCCTTAGCTTGGTTTATCCTTGTTTTCTTTATCCAGCGAGGCAATGTCGTTGGGTGGCTCCGCAACCATCGCCGCCGCCCCCGCCCCTCCTCTTGTTGTTGCTGAGGGGCCTGCTGAGCCGGTTGCGCCCTCTATAGCCACGCCGGCTGAGGCTGCTGTGGGTACAGCGGAGCCATCACCGCCGGCTGCATCCGTGACTCTGCATCATGCCCCCGCTGCCTCTAGGATTGCTGAGGTGCTCTTTGCCGGGCGTACAGCCACCGCTCCTCCACTTTAGCTGGCAGAAGGCACGGACCTAGTCCTAAGCGAAGCTCAGACAGGTCCAGCTGCCTACCAGGTGGAGGAGCCTGCGGAGGTGGCGCCCGAGGCCTCCGCGCAGCTGGCTGCTAGCGACAATGGGCAGGAGGCGGCTCCCGGCTCTAGTGGCACAGGCATCGGGGCCTAGGGGGAGGCATTGCAGGCTGTTGTTGGGGACGATGATGACGTCCAGGTGATAGGCTGCCGGCTATCCCGAGCTGCACTGACGCTGGAAAATGTCCTGGCGCAGATCTCAGAGTCTGCGCCTGTTGCCCTTGGCCAGGCGCACCACCTGGTTGAGGTGATGGAGAAGGGACTTGGCCAGGCCAAGGTGCTGAGGGCTTTGCTGGAGGCATATATCTCCTCATTGGTTTTTTTCCTCAGTCGGTTTCCCCATTCTCTTTTTCACTCCTTTTTTGCAGAAAGCTTTTGTTGAAGCTGCCAAGACTACGTAGGACCTAGGGCGTAAGATTGCTTGCTCTGCCATGTCCTCCCAATTTCCCCAATTTTTGTGTTTTTTGTTGACCATCGGGTACCCTCGTGCAGCTCTGATAGCAGATAGGGATCATGAGGTGGAGCAGCTGAAGGCGGAGGTTCTCTAGTAGTAGGAACCCAACAAAACTTGCCAGGCTCAGATTAACAAGATGGTGGAGAACTAGAAGAAAATGGGGACCAAAGCCGGTCAGGCCAAGAAAACTACTGATATCCACCCCGATTCCCTCAAGAACCTTGAGAAGCTTTATGCAAAGCAGGAAAAGGCTCTGAAGAATGCCAAGGCTCAGGAGAAGGCGGTGTTTGCGGAGCTATGTCAGATTGTCGATATCATCGTCAGTAAGTTACTCTTCATCTGCCGAACTTGTTCTCCGTTTGCTATAGCCCATTTATGACATTTGTTGTTTGGCCGAGTGCAAATCAGTATTGTCATGGGAATGACCACGGCAGTCGCTACCAGGGGTAGCAATTGATAGAATTGAGGGCAAGAGCTGGTGGCCATCTGCGGAGCGAGATGGAGGCAGAGACACATGAGTTCACCCAGGTTCAGCCCCCGGAGGGTAAAGACCTACTCCTGCTAGATTGTATTGGTAGCGACTGAATTACATGGGTGGCGAGCTCGGTGGCTAGGCAGCGAGTCGCTTGTACGGGTGTATGATGGAACGTGAGTACAAAGGGAACCCTAGGGAGGTTTATATAGGGGGTACCTCGCTAGGGTTTATATTATTTACAACCGAACTAGTCAAGGATTCGGAGGATTTGACCTAATCCGACTGGGCTTCAGCTATGCTTTTGGGCCTCCAGCTTCCAGTCACCAGGCTTGCTCCTTAGTGGCATTCCAGTCACCGTCCTACAGGCCCACTTGCAAGGTCCTTGGGCTAGTCAGAACGTCCTGCTAGGCATACCCCATTCGGCATATCCCCATTAGTAGTCCCTAAGGACATCGTCGATTTAGCGCACGTGTTCATTTGGTAGTCGAAGTAAGCGACTCCAATTTGGATGCCCAATCGAGTCGGTGATGGACTCTGTCGACAATGGAGGAAATTTTCCAACCCGGTTTCCAGTCGCAGCATTAGCGAATGTACTTATGCCCGAGTCGCTGCACCCTGCAGATTGGACAAGGCGTACCAGCAGGCGAGTCGAGTGGAAGAAGTTGGATCGCCAGCTTAGTCAAACTAGTCGTTGGGTAATCCAACGGTAACTTCGGCGTAATTACCGTGGGTAACGGCTATCCCGAGATTGGTGTGCAGAGCGTCTTTATAAGGAGAGTGGCAAAAAAACCTTTAGATCTTCCTCCACATTCCTCACTCTTGTGCATCCCAATCTCTCTGTTTCTCCGTGATCTAGAATCTCCAGACTGAGCGACCTTGTCTTCTCCTTGATGGCGCCTCTGAAGGATCTGTGGGGGAAGTCCAAGTGCACCGCCGTGCAGCTCAGGTTGTTTGAGGACGCGGGGGTTGTCTCCAAGGGGAACTAGAGAATTCCTCCACCCTCCGATATCGAGCCGAAGCCCTCACACCGGCGAATTCATCTATTTCCCAAGCCATCTGGAGAGGGGCTTTGGATTCCCTACCTCAATCTTCTTCCGGCGATTCTGCACGTATTACGTGATCATGTTGTCGGATCTTGGTCCACATAGCATCGAGTAGCTGGTGATATTCGTAACCTTCTACGAATGCTACCTCAGATGCTGGCCATACTTCCCATTGTGGCTGGAGCTGTTCCATGGCTACATCAGTCGTGAAGGATCTTCTTCCAACTGAAGCCGAAGGCAAACTTCTTCAAGCTCCTACTTCTAAAGAAGGCCGCGAGCGAGTGGAAGAAGAGCTGGTTCTATGTAAAGGAATCCACTCCCTTCGGTGAAGTGGTGCTCCCTATGTATGTTGCGGAGAGGAGCACGCCTTGCCGGTTGATAGTGTCAAAGCTCCCCGAAGACCAGAAGATGGCCGTCATGGAGATGATGGAGCAGATCAAGGTCTTGAAGAACAAGGGGCTTGAGAAAATCAACCTCTACAGCTTCTAGCTCAGACGGCACCTGGTCCCGCTGGCAATTCGGCCTCATTGGATGTATGAGCACACCGGGAAGAATGACCCTTCCAGGACAAGCAGGGAGTCCTAGGAGGCCACGGACTACAAGGCTGCCTTGAAGAAGATCACGGATACGGAGATTACCGATACGTCGTCTAGGATCGCTCCGTACGTAGCCGGGAAGAATGAATCTCCCACGGTAAGCCTTTCTATTTCTCTACTTTGTCTTTAGTCGTAGATCGCGCGGGTGCAATTTGCATCCGCGACTCATAACATTCAATCGTGGTTTCTATCCAGGTCAATTTTCCTTGTCCACTCTCAGTTGTTTCAGGTCCTCCCGACAAGGAGATTCCCAAAGAGCTCGAAGAGGGGACCGAAGGAGAGTCCTCCGAGAGTGAATAAGAGGCGAAGGAGGTTCCCGTGCGAAAACCGAAGTCGCTTGTGAAGAAGTCGGCTTCGAAGCCGGTGTTGCCAGCCAGATCTGTGGTGGAATTCGAGTCAGACGAAGAATCCGGCGATGAGGCGGCCAAAGCCTCACCTGAGATCCTCGAGGATACAGCTCCAGTGATATGATCAGGAGATGTAGACGTGGTGGTGGAGACGGAGGTTTCGCTCGCCACGATTGCGCCAACAGTCCTGTCTATCATGGAACCAGCGGCTGCTGAAACCACAACTTCAAGGTCACCGCCACCGGTGGGAATGGCTGTGTTGCCCAAGCTAGAGGTCCGTGCAACCACGACCTCGATGTCGAAGAAGCTCGGATGTCATGGGCCGCGAGTGTCTTTGAGAAGGGGCTCTCGCGCAAGCTGGGCCCAGAGCTGGATAAGCCTGCCCATATTAGCACAGGGCTGCGTTTCCTTCCAATCGCCAAGTAAGTCTAATATTGTCTTTTCGGTGCTTTAATGTTTTATTGCCTACTACCCTTGCAGACCGTGGCGATTTCGTAGGTCTGGTGCTAAGAAGATAGGTCACCCTATGGTGGCCAAGATTCCACCGGTCGACGCCAGAGGGGAAGCCGAACCCTCCAAGAAGAGGTAACCTATTGCAGAAGACGCGCCAGCTGAAGGCGCAAAGAAGAAGAAGAAGAAAGGGGACGTCTTTGACGCCGCGATAGGGGAAAACGCGGAGGAGGGTGACTCTACTACCCGTGCCGAAGAAGTGATGGCCGCTCAATCGGAACAGGCCAAGGGGGCTCCGCCATCAGAACCACTGGTTCCAACGACTAGCACACCAACAAGGACGGCGACGTCGTGTCCGTGCTTTATGGCAAAAGCATTCTCGACCACGGCGGAGAACCAGTCTCCGCAAATTCCAGAGATCGTTGATGAAGACGTTGGGCCGCGTCGCAGGCAAACATCTTCTGTGGTTCCTTCGATGGATGCCAGCGAACTTCATAGCATGCTTGGTGGCACCATTCAGGTATGTCTAGTCCCCGAGTGCCTGATCGCTGATTTTCAGTGGTTGGGCACTTAAAGCTTCTAGTTGCCTAGTCCCTGAGTGTCTAGTCACTGAATTTCAGCGGCTAAGCACTTAAGATTTTAGTTGTATAGTCCCTGAGTGTCTAGTCGCTGAATTTAAGCGGCTAGGCACTGAGGATTTTAGTCGTCCAGTCCCCGAGTGTCTAGTCGCTGAGTTTCAACGGCTAGGCACTTAGGATTTTAGTTGTCCAGTCACTTAGTGTTGTTCTATTTGTAGGGCCTACAAGGGAATTGTTTGATCGGCAAGCCGCAAAGGAAAACCTAGAGCATGATATGCGCGTGTCACAGGAGGCCAACCGCCGACTCCAAGAAACTGCTGGTGAGTTATTTCTTTCTTTGACGAGCTCGAGCCATTACAGCTTACAGGAGAGTGACTTGTGTTGCCTTTGCTTCATAGATGGGCTTCTGGCTGTGATTGCCAAGGCCCACGAGGGGTAAGTTCCGGCTACTGAAGTAGGTATAGCGAAGGAGCGAAACGACTCGCTAGTGAGGGAGCTAGAGGAGGCGAAGGCGTCAATGATCTCTTTTGAGGAGAGGGCCAAGGTTGTGGTCGCCGCGGCAGAGGAGGAATGGAAGGCCTCCAACTCGGTCATCCTCGGGTTGTAGGGTGACCTTAGTGCCCTTGAGAAATATGTGACGGAGAACTGCCGGAAGCTTCTTGGTGAGTGTCTACTCTTTACTTTTTGGTATGTGGCGAGTCCCCGAGTGGGTTATTCCTTAGTGATGTTGGGTTTCTAACATTGCAGCCCTGATAGGACAAAGCGACCTGGTGGTGAAAACCTTCAACGCCTCGCAATGCGTGACTGCGGTGGTGAACACGGACACCGCATCGGTGTTGTGCATCCAAGCCATGCTTCAAGGGATTTCCTCCACCGAGGTTATTCCTTGGAGGTTGACAAGCGATGGGCCACCACGATGTTGAGCATTGGGCTTCCTCATTTCCCTGACGACTTCGACCTAGATGATGTCACCAGCGGCTACATGACTGGCTCGGTGGAGATCTCAAAGGTTCTGAGGTTGACCGCCAAGGCTGATCCGTTCGTAGAGCGAGTATTGGCGATGGAAGATTTTTTGTCGTACCAGGAGATGGTGGTGGCACCGGGTGACCCTGAGCCGGAGCACCATGACCTGAAGTCGGAGCAGCCCTTTCGTTCAGCGTTGTCAACGTCGCTGATGACATACCCAACGAACCCATGGGAGCCATTCCTCTGGGTCAAGGGTGATGGTTCCACTTCTTCATCAGAGCCTGCAAAATGAGTTGCTGCCCTAAGGGGCTTTTGTAAGTTATGGCAATTGGCCACTTTTGTAAATGTAAATAATAAATACATATGGAAGTAAGAGGAGTCACTCGACTCGCAATGCATGTTTAAAGTGTGTTCTTTGTTGATTTTTAGTTGGGTGAGTCCTCGAGCGCATCCACACTTTATTGGGGTTTACCTCGTTTGTATGTAAATTTGATTGTGTTAAATTGTTATGTTGGTTGGGATCAATTTGTCGGCCCAGTCGCTTGGCGACCCCAAGCACGAGTAAGGTTGGTATTGGTGAGTCCTCGAGCGTGAGGATTTGGTGCGTTGTTTGTAACGCGTCTCCCCCTGGATCGAAGAGTTAGTCGCGTGGTGAGTCCAGGGCAGGCTCTCTTACTTGGTGTGTTCCCGAGCCACGTAGGGGTTATTGTAGACAAGTCCCCATGCGTGGTACTTAACCGTTCGAGTCGTTGTGCATGAGGATGGGGAGGACAGGTCGTTGTGACAAGCGTTTACCGGTTGTCTTCGCCCGGTGGGCCAGTCGAGCAAGCCAACTCCAATGGGGGCTCTGGGGTGGCATGTTCGTGGACGACACAAGGCCCGACTGTGTTCGGTGCCCTTGGGCCACATTACTTAGCCGTGTCGGTCGCTCTGCCAAAATTAGACTTCCATAGGTAGCATATTGCGAAGCGTATGAGTGCGATTGGCACAAGAACATGGCGAGTAGGCACAATTTGTGCGATCCGAATTTTTATTATGTTGTAGTAGAGTACAAGTTTTAGTTCTATGTGTAGAACTTGCGGAGGAGGTTCACATTCCATGGACTCCCAACTTCGAGCTAGCCATTGCCTCGTACATCGATCAGGTAGTAGGCGTCGTTGCCGAGGACTTGTCCTATGGCAAATAGCCCCTCACATGGGAGGGGAAGGCTTGTGCATGCCCTTCTTGTCCTAGACCAGTCGTAGGACCAGGTCGCCTTCCTGGAAGGTGCGAGTCCGGACTCGGCGGCTGTGGTAGCGGCGAAGTCCTTGCTGGTAGATGGCGGTGCGGGAGGGAGCTAGGTCGCGTGCTTTGTCGAGCTGGTCGACTCCGTCTTGGCGGGCGATCTCATTTATCGCCTCCACATAATTGACAACTCGAGGCGTGTAACTACCTCGGTGAATTACGCTCTTAGTTAATGCCTGGATGAACGAAAGTGGTTAAAATAGTACGGTGGGGCCCAGGGCCACTCACGGTAGACCTTTCGGCCGTCCTAACCACTTTCAGTCAACGGGACAAGAACGAGCGGCGTAATCGGCAGGCGAAGGGATAAACTACATACACAAATGAGTATGTATGCAAGCCACATACAACAGTACATCAGAGCCATTCCATCTAAAAGAAATAGAAATAATGCAACGCCATACGGCAAGATCCAAATATCCTAGATAGATATAATAATTTAGGATAGCTCCTCATACATCACACATCAGAGTATCAGGCAGAAGCGGAAAACAAGATACGAGTATGGATAAGAAGCAAATTGGCATAAGATGCCCCATAAAGAAACACATCCCGCCCACAGATCACACGGATCCCCGTTCCCGGAATCTCTACACCGAATGATCGTTGCCAACATCATCTGTCTCTTCCACCCAGTATCCATCTTGCGGGTACACCTGTTCATCTGAATCAAACAATTTATCGTGTGAGACCCTAGGGGTACTCAGCAAGTGTTAATGCCACTAAAGGGGACACAACCTGGGGTGACGCAAATGCAGCAAAAGATAATACCTAACAATTCTATAGAGACTCGCTAACCTTCCGCCTAACCAAGGATAGACGAAAGTCCGTGAATTAAGAACAACAGCTATAACAGTATAATTAACAGATCCATCCTCCTCCTCGCTTACCAATGAGGAAGTGGACGAACAACCCCATCATCCGTAGGCAGTTTTATTAACCATTCCATGAGTATTGCACTACTTACTAGTCAAGTACTTAGTCAATTTAAAAGCGGTACTTTAATTATACTTGTCTATGATCGAGAAACTGTGCTCCAAGTCGTCCATAACCGCGGACACGGCTTTCAGAAAGATTTACCCTGCAGGAGTGCACGAATAGCAACACACACTCGATCAACCTCAAAAAAACCAAATCAAAACCCAACAAGGCATTCACGACAAAGCAATCACAGGATTCAGAAACATTTCAGGGGGCCACCCCATTAAGCTACCCGCAACGAAGTTGGCCGGCTCCGAGACGGACCCAAGGTTTGTGTGGATGGCGGTAAACGACGGGAACCCGAAAATATGACTGGGCTTGTCGATACAGCAAAAACGTGTCAAGATCCAAAACAGTACAGGTGCTCCTCGCACAATCTTAAATAAAGCAGTAACATGGCATAAGTACAGAGTAGTAATAAAGCCCCAAACTAATTGTGGCCCCAAGAAATAAGAATGAATCAAGCTCTGGCTCAGGGGGGTCCATAAGGCCTCCCGGATGTGGATAGTGCGAATAAACAAGGAATAGGAATCAAGTACTCGGGGTCCTACGGGACACAAGTGAGCATGAAAAACCAAATAGCAGATATTGCTCACCGGTGCCTCTTTCATTAGTTCTCCCATTACTACTCAGGTTATGTTGTTTAGGTACGTCGTTATCCATCCGACACTCACATACCCTACTCAGGCTTTTCTACAACTCGCATGGCTCAAACAACTCCCGTAGTAATGGCTCATGGGACCGGAACAAGCTTAGTGTGGTTTAAAAGTAAAGGCTATGCAGTACTTGGGATTCAATTTAATGCAATCGCGACTCAATGATGCAAGAATAAGATAGAGGCAATAGGTACTGTATGTATGCAAGCATGTGGTATTGCTTGCCTGGCAGCTCAGTTGAAGCGAGAGATGGATCTGGGTAATACTCCTGTAATTCCTGGTAAACCTCCTACTGGGCGTCTATTCGAAGAAGAACCAAACAAACAAGGGCCAACATAAATAAAGTGCGCAAGCATATAAATTGAAATGCAACAAGCAACCAAGCATGCCATGATGAATGATGCACAATTTACATGGCATTAAAGTAGCATGGCAAAGGTGAGGTGTGGATACAAGAAGTAAAGCATTTTATTATTTATTTGACCAAGTTTTATTGTCATAAATAGTTTAGATTTTAAATGACAACATGATGCATGCTTCAATACAGAACAAGGACTGCATAAATAGAACGGGGTCGTTGCGCTGATCGATTTAGACATATTATTTGTCAAATTTGGAATTATAAAACAAAAGTTATTAATTAATTAAGCAAAAGGGCATTTTCTTGTAATTTTAATCAACTCGAAATTTAATGTGTTCAAAATATATTTTGAAGGGCATATTTGGATTCCTCACATTTTTCTGATTCTAAAACATATATTATTTATATTATTTGGATTTGTATTTTAAAAATTATTTGAATCTGAAAAGAATTTGAATTTAAATTAATTTGGAAAAGATTTGAATAAAAACAGACTCCAGGTAAAACTTTTTATACCCAGGAAAAATTGACCCCAGACAATGACAGGTGGGGACACCGCGGACTGGGGCCACGCGCACGAGAAAATGCGTTTTGCACGCGGACTGGGCTAGCCGCGGACGCTGACAGGCGGGGCCAACTGGCGCAGAGGCCACGGGCCAGCGTGAGGCTGTCAGGGGCTGATAGGTGGGGCGCCGGCTGGACCGTCGGTTACGGCCGAGAAAGCTGGGGGTGGTTTCTGCAAGAAGGCCAGGGCGACGGACAGGTGGGACCGTTGGGAGCGCGGGCTGCAGTAATTAAAAAGGGGAGGGGCTTTTTGCAAAACGACGACGGGCGGCTACTGTTTATCGTCTTCGCGCGTCTAGCGTTAATCCGGCACACGGCGCGGGGCGGGGACTCGAACCTGGGACGCGGGCGTTCGTGCTGGGGGTGCGAGCCGGTGCGGTAGTGCTAGGGGAGCTGTCTGGGAGGAGGGCGCGGGCTAGTTAGGGCTTGCGCGGCGTGGGAAGGCTGCAGACTACAACGGACGGCGTGCCCTGAGAGTGCTCCTCAAAACGGTCGGCGGCGCTAGGGCGGCACAGCGAGGCGGAGGTTGTCAGGGAGGGGAAGATGCTCACCGCGGGCTCGCTGGTGGGCTTGGATCGGCGCGAGGAACGGCGAAGCGTCGGGGAGGCAGACGCTCCGTCGGCTAGGGTTTCCTGCAGGGCGGCGAGGCGCGGGGTTGCTGGGGAGCGTCTCCTTCACGTAGGCGTGCTCGGGATGGTGCAGGGGGTTGTCTTGGATCTCCTCAGCCACTGCACGGTCGCGCTGCGGGGCTTGTTCGTCAGGGCGGGGTGGTCGCTGGCGGCAACCGGCGTCGGCTGCTGGTGGACGGAGAGGAAGGAGGGGAAGAAGGGGCGTCTCGGGGTGGATCTGGAGAGGCCAGAGGAGGCGTGCGAGAGGGGGAAAAGGAGGGAGAGGGGAAGGAGGCAGCTGGGGCACGGCAAGATAAAGGTGGCCTCGCGCCACCTTTTTCTCCTCCTCGAGCACGTGCTCGGCCGGCTGGGCTGGCTGGGGCTGGTCCAGGGCAAGGCAGTGAGGCTGCAGGATGGGGCTGGCACGAGGGAGCGAGAGGAGAGGGAGGGAAACGCTCGGGTTAGGTTAGATGGTGGCCTCGGGTTAGGTTTAGCTAGGGTTAGGGTTTGGGTTAGGCTAGCTTAGAGAGAGGAGGGGCTAGCTAGGGTGGGGCCAGGTAGAGAGAGGGGCTTGGCATGGAGGCCAAGCTAGAGAGAGAGAGAGGGTCTAGGGTTAGATGGTTTAGTATAAAATTAGAGAGAGAGAGAGAACTAGCTAGGTTAGGTTTGATTAGGTTTTAGATTTGAATTTTTTTGCTTATGAGGCCAAAACAAGAAGATCCATGGGGCTTGAGCTTGCATGACCTAAAGTGGAAGAGAGACAAGAAAGAAAGAAAGAAAGAAAGAAAGAAAGAAAGAAAGAAAGAGGAAGAAAAGAATTAGGTGGAGAGGTTCTCATATGATCATATATGTAGAAAAAGAATAAAATAAAGGAAAAGAAAAGAATGTGGATAAGACCATCCCAAGTGGAGCATGGTGGAGGCTAGAATGATCATAAGGTGGAGGTGAAAAGAATTCTAAGAGAAAGAAAAAGAAAAGAATTATGGGGTAAGCCTCATATGGTCCATACATGGTGAAATAATACTAAAAGAAGATGATATGGTTGTGACTAAGGGGAGGTGGAGTGGTAGGAGATGGTTTCCAAGATAGGATCCACTAAACCCAAAGAAAAACCAAAGAAGAGAAAGGTGGTGAAGAATTGTGCATGGCCCATGCAAAATAATAATGCCATTATTTATTTTGTGAAGACAATAATAATATGATGGCATCAATCTTATGCATTTCCAAGAAGTGGGATAAAACCATGCAAAAGAATTAAGGGACTAGATCCACCCTATTGCCCATGAGCTAAATGAAACCCCAAATTAAAACAAACAAGCTCATGATCTAGTAGGATGGTGGAATTATAAAGTGATAGAAAGAAAGGTGGTGGAATGGAAATAAAAGATATGCCCCCAACTCAACTTGGGCATTTAGACAATATATCAATAACCAAATACAATATCAAGAGGCAAATACAATTAATAGTGCATGTGATAGAAGAACCAAAAGAAAAGGAGTTTTATATGATGCTCAAATGCAAGGTGGCATGATGACATGAGCATGATATGATTATGATGCAATAATAATCTCTATGGAGTAGCCAATATCTTACTAGGACAAGTAGTATTACAATTGTTAGACAATTAGGGTGCTACAACTCTCCCCCACTAAACAGGAATCTCGCCCCGAGATTCTAGGAAGAAGAAGACTCAAAGAGGGTAGGATACTTGGCACGGAGCTCATCTTCACGTTCCCAGGTGGCTTCATCAACGGAATGGTGCGACCACTGCACCTTGCAGAACTTGATGGACTTGTTGCGAGTCCTTCTTTCTGCGGCTTCAAGAATTTTTGTGGGGTGTTCTTGATAAGACAGATCTTCTTGGAGATTAATGAGTTCATGGTCCACGGTCCTGCCGGGATCCTTGAAGCACTTCTTGAGTTGAGAGATGTGAAAAACATCATGGACTTTGAGTTGTTCAGGGAGCTCAAGAGCATAAGCAACTTCTCCTCTTCTTCCACGAATTTTGAAGGGACCGATGTATCTAGGAGCCAGCTTTCCTTTGATACCAAAGCGATGCGTGCCTCTCATGGGAGTGATACGAAGATAAACGAGATCACCAGGGACATACTCCATGTCCGTGTGCTTTCTGTCATAATTTCTCTTGTGGCGACTTTGAGCAATCTTCAGATTTTCAAGAATGATGTGAACTTTCTCCTCCGCTTGAGTTACAATGTCGGGGCCAAACAATATTCTTTCACCTGCGCCCGACCAACCAATCGGAGTTCTGCACTTGCGACCATAGAGAGCCTTAAATGGTGCCATCTTTAGACTTTTCTGGAAACTGTTGTTGTAAGAGAATTCAGCATAAGGAAGACATTCTTCCCACTTCATGCCGAAAGAGATAACGCAAGCACGGAGCATATCTTCCAGAATCTCATTGATCCTTTCAACTTGTCCTTGCGACTGAGGGTGGTAAGCTGTGCTGAAGTTTAACTTTGTTCCCAAAGCATTTTGGAAACTTCCCCAGAACTTGGAAGTGAAGATGCTTCCACGGTCTGAGCTGATCTCAAGAGGGACTCCATACAGAGAGACAATTCTGTTGATATAGAGTTCCGCCAATTGAATTGCAGAAATTGTTTCCTTGACTGGAAAGAAGTGAGCTACTTTGGAAACCCTGTCAATGACAACAAATATTGCATTGTTGCCTTTCTGCGACCTTGGAAAACCAGTGATGAAGTCCATCTCTACTTTCTCCCATTTCCACTCCGGAGGCTTCAATGGCTGTAGAAGACCGGAAGGTTTCTGATGGACTGCTTTAACTCTGCGACAAACATCACACTCCGAGACATACTTGGCACAATATCGTTTCAAACCAGGCCACCAATATTGTGTTTTCAAGTCCATGTACATCTTAGTGCTGCCAGGGTGGATAGAAAGGACAGAATCGTGCGCCTCCTTGAGAACTTGCTCTCTTAAACCCGGGTAGTTCGGAACAAACATCTGGTGTTGAAAGAAGAGAGTGCCTTGGTCATCAACGTGAAAAGACTCATACTTCGGAAGTTGAATGTTGGAGATGATCTTTTTAGTGTAAGGATCCCCAAGCTGAATGGAACGGACCTTTTCTTCCAAGAGGGGTGTTGCTAGAAGGTTCAGAAGATAACCTTGATCCACAATTTCAAGGTTGAGCTTGCGGAATTCCTCGCACAAGAGAGGCTGTTGTTCTTCCACCATGAGGTTGTTGACATAAGCTTTTCGGCTGAGAGCATCTGCCATGGCATTGGCTTTGCCCGGGGTGCAGTTGATGGTCAAATCGAAATCATTGATTGTTTCAATCCACCTCCTCTGACGAAGGTTGAGATCAGGCTGCGTGAATATATACTTGAGACTCTTGTGATCAGAAAAGATCTCACAACAGTTGCCAAGCAGGTAATGCCTCCATACTTTCAAAGCAAAGACAACTACTGCGAGCTCAAGGTCATGTGTAGGATAGTTGATCTCATGCGTCTTCAACTGACGAGATGCGTAAGCAACAACTTGCTTTTCTTGCATAAGGACCGCACCCAATCCTTGCAATGAAGCATCACAGAAAATCTGGAAAGGCTTTGATGTATCTGGAGGAACCAAGACTGGTGTGGAAGTGAGCTTCTCTTTGAGTGTTTCAAAGCTTGCTTGACATGCAGGAGTCCAAAGATATTTCTTGCCTTTCTTGAGGAGATCGGTAAGAGGCTTCGCAATCTTTGAGAAGTTTTGAACGAATCGACGACAGTAACTGGCCAAACCAAGGAAACTTCGGACTTCTTTGACATTTATGGGTGGAAGCCAGTCCATAATTGTCTTAATAGTTTCTGGGTTGACGGCAATGCCCTTGGCAGAGATGACGTGACCAAGGTAGGTGACTTGAGGCAGCCAAAACTCACACTTGGAGAACTTTGCATACAGGCGGTTCTCACGAAGCTTGTTTAGGACACATCGAAGGTGTTCTTCATGTTCTTCTTTTGACTTAGAATAGACTAGAATGTCATCCAGATAGACCACAACGAACTTATCAAGATACTCCATGAAAACCGAGTTCATAAGCCTCGAGAAGGTGGCACGTGCGTTGGTGAGACCGAAAGACATGACCGTGTACTCATACAGGCCATAGCGAGTGGTGAAAGCTGTTTTGGGAACATCTTCCTTACGGATCTTGATTTGATGATAACCACTTCTCAAATCAAGCTTAGAGAATACCACAGCTCCGGCTAGCTGATCGAAGAGATCATTAATCCGCGGAAGGGGATATTTATTCTTGATTGTTTTAGCATTGAGTGCCCGATAGTCAACACAAAGTCTATCAGTCTTGTCTCGCTTCTTCACAAAGATGGTTGGACTACCCCAAGAAGAAGTACTGTGCTGAATGAAACCCAACTTCTCTTGTTCATCCAACTGACGCTTAAGTTCAGCCAACTCAACATGACCCATTTTATAAGGCTGCTTGGAGATAGGAGCGGTGCCAGGTTCAAGTTCAATGACAAAATCAACCTCACGATCCGGAGGCATACCTGGTAACTCTTCAGGAAAGACATCTGGAAACTCACAAACTACAGGAACACTCTGAATACCTTCCATAGCATCATCATTCAGAGCCGCCAAAGAATAAAGCTGAATTGCAGGAGTCAGACTTGGAGAATAGACTATATGGCCTTCAGGAATTTTCAGAGAAACCGAACGTTCAGCATGATCAATCACAGCTGCATTTGCTGTCAACCAATCCATGCCCAAGATAACATCAATATCAGAATTGCCCAGAATAATTAAGGAAGCCGGAAACGAAGAACCACCAATCTCAATTTGATTGCCATGGCTAATATGAGCAGCCCTCATGTTTGACCCAGGAGATTGTACCACAAGACGGTGTAACAAAGGAACCATAGCCAGATCTTGCTCATGAGCAAACTTGTGAGAAACGAAAGAATGTGAAGCACCAGAATCAAACAAAACTCGTGCAGGAACTGAGTTAACAGGAAGCATACCCATGACAACTCCAGGTGCATGCTTAGCTTGAGCGACGTTGACACAGTTGGCACGAGCAACCGTAGATCCCGGCTTAGTGTTGATGTTGAGAGCCCGAGGTGGAGGTGCACGAATCATAGGAGCACTTGCCGCAGGTCTTGGAGGTGGTGGTGGAAGAGCTTTGTTGTTCATTGGACAATTCCATTGCTGATGGCCAGTGTTTCCACAAGTATAGCAAGCACCAGGTGGACGTGGAGCAACGTAGCCAGGGACTCCGCCAGGCGCTCCAGGGTAGTTGTGGTTGTAGCCCCTGGGAGCCGCAGTGAAGGAGTTTGGTGGCCTTGGTGCGTAGCTTGAAGGTCTTGGTGGAGCAGGGAGCGACGGTGGGGTGTTAGGAACCTAGACACGACGCTTAGAAGGAGCTGTCATGGCAGAAGAGCTTGCTGTATCACGGTTGTGTTTCTTTGACTCCTCAAACACTTGCCTACTTGCTTCTTCCTGCAGAGCTGTGTGCTGAAGTTCCAGGAAAGATGCTGGCCTTGCATGAGTGATTGCATATTTGATGGAAGCATTGAGGCCTTGCCGAAACCTCTTTTGCTTCTTCTTGTCATCAGAGATCTCATCTCCACCATAACGAGACAGGTTCATGAAGTTTCTGATGTAGGTGTTGACATTGTCAGTGCCCTGCTTGAGGTTGAGAAACACTTCCTTCATCCTTTCCATGACAATTTCTGAAAGATATTGCTCTTTGAAAGCAGCAGTGAACCGCTCCCAAGTAGGCTGAAAACCAGAAAGATCTGCCTTGAGATAATTTTCCCACCAGAGAGCTGCATCTCCCTTCAAAAGGTGAGTAGCACACTTGACCCATTCTTGCTCGAGAACATCCGCAGTCATCAGCAACCTTGACACCTCATGAAGCCAATCATCCGCATCAAGTGGTTGATCAGACACTTCGAATTGATGTGGGTTGAACTTGAGAAAACTCTTGATGTCTCCTCGCTTGGGAGGTGGAGGTAGCGGAGCAAACTCATTCCTCCTCACACTTTCCTCGAAGCGCTGCTGGTTCTGCTGCATAGTGCCCAAAGCATTTGCAATAGTTGCCAAAGCAGCCCTAAGTTCAGGTGGTATATCCTCCTCAGAACGGCGTGGTGGTGCCATCCTGTGATTGATATAAAACACAAGTCAGTACTATAATGGAGAATGATAATAATCCAAAATAGTACCAAAATGGAATTAATCAAGATTAAAGAATGCAATTCACTGAGATGATATTAAAATATCAACAAAGTTCAAGGCAATTACAAGATATTAAGCATAACACACACGACTGAACAAGGAGTGTGGTACACAACTAACAAAGAAAAAATTTCCGCAATTTTTGGCATTAAAATACCACTAAATGCACAAAACCACTTAACGAATCAAGATTAGTAACTCTACTAGTTCAATATACAAAAGCAAATGACAAAAGTAGTGGTATGGTCGCGACTCCATCCCGCACTCAAATCATTACTCTGCACATGAAACAGTAAAACACATATCCCAACAACTTCTTCTTAAGATGAACCTAAAGATTGGTAACTACGAAAAGAACACCCCAACAAGATAACGTGGGATAACAAAGAGTAAGATAGATCGCATCGGTCTACAACGAATCAGAATAGATCGCGTCGGTTTACAAAGCCTGTCGGTAGTGAATGTACCAACAATTGATAACCAAAAGGCAGATAGTGATAATATTTGGATGCAACAGATAGACAAGGAGTTCACACACACACACACACAAACATAACCTATGGTACTACGGAACCCAGAACACATGAATCCTAGTTTGAATTTTAGAAGAGGATTGAAAACGTTACACTTCCTTACCAGAAAAGGGTGGGTGGGTGGGTAAGAAGAAAAATGGAAGCAGTCCTACTCTCACGTTTGTTTTTCCCTAGTATACATAACTACCAAAATATTTGCTAGACAGACAACGACCATTTTGGCTGAGACCCTGAAGGGCGGGATGGCTCTGATACCAATTGTTACTACCCTCGGTGAATTACGCTCTTAGTTAATGCCTGGATGAACGAAAGTGGTTAAAATAGTACGGTGGGGCCCAGGGCCACTCACGGTAGACCTTTCAGCCGTCCTAACCACTTTCAGTCAACAGGACAAGAACGAGCGGCGTAATCGGCAGGCGAAGGGATCAACTACATACACAAATGAGTATGTATGCAAGCCACATACAACAGTACATCAGAGCCATTCCATCTAAAAGAAATAGAAATATTGCAACGCCATACGGCAAGATCCAAATATCCTAGATAGATATAATAATTTAGGATAGCTCCTGATACATCACACATCAGAGTATCAGGCGGAAGCGGAAAACAAGATTCGAGTACGGATAAGAAGCAAATTGGCATAAGATGCCCCGTAAAGAAACACATCCCGCCCACAGATCACACGGATCCCCGTTCCCAGAATCTCTACACCGAATGATCGTTGCCAACATCATCTATCTATTCCACCCAGTATCCATCTTGCGGGTACACCTGTTCATCTGAATCAAACAATTTATCGTGTGAGACCCTAGGGGTACTCAGCAAGTCTTAATGCCACTAAAGGGGACACAACCTGGGGTGACGCAAATGCAGCAAAAGATAATACCTAACAATTCTATAGAGACTCCCTAACCTTCCGCCTAACCAAGGATAGACGAAAGTCCGTGAATTAAGAACAACAGTTATAACAGTATAATTAACAGATCCATCCTCCTCCTCGCTTACCAACGAGGAAGCGGACGAACAACCCCATCATCCGTTGGCAGTTTTATTAACCATTACATGAGTATTGCACTACTTACTAGTCAAGTACTTAGTCAATTTAAAAGCGGTACTTTAATTATACTTGTCTATGATCGAGAAACTGTGCTCCAAGTCGTCCATAATCGCGGACACGGCTTTCAGAAAGATTTACCCTGCAGGGGTGCACGAATAGCAACACACACTCGATCAACCTCGAAAAAAACCAAATCAAAACCCAACGAGGCATTCACGACAAAGCAATCACAGGATTCAGAAACATTTCAGGGGGCCACCCCATTAAGCTACCCGCAACGAAGTTGGCCGGCTCCGAGACGGACCCAAGGTTTGTGTGGACGGCGGTAAATGACTGGGAACCCGAAAATATGACTGGGCTTGTCGATACAGCGAAAACGTGTCACGATCCAAAACAGTACAGGTGCTCCTCGCACATTCTTAAATAAAGCAGTAACATGGCATAAGTACAGAGTAGTAATAAAGCCCCAAACTAATTGTGGCCCCAAGAAATAAGAATGAATCAAGCTCTGGCTCAGGGGGGTCCATAAGGCCTCCCGGATGTGGATAGTGCGAATAAACAAGGAACAGGAATCAAGTACTCGGGGTCCTACGGGACACAAGTGAGCATGAAAATCCAAATAGCAGATATTGCTCACCGGTGCCTCTTTCATTAGTTCTCCCATTACTACTCAGGTTATGTTGTTTAGGTACCTCGTTATCCATCCGACACTCACATACCCTACTCATGCTTTTCTATGAATCGCATGGCTCAAACAACTCCCGTAGTAATGGCTCATGGGACCGGAACAAGCTTAGTGTGGTTTAAAAGTAAAGGCTATGCAGTACTTGGGATTCAATTTAATGCAATCGCGACTCAATGATGCAAGAATAAGATAGAGGCAATAGGTACTGTATGTATGCAAGCATGTGGTATTGCTTGCCTGGCAGCTCAGTTGAAGCGAGAGATGGATCTGGGTAATACTCCTGTAATTCCTGGTAAACCTCCTGCTGGGCGTCTATTCGAAGAAGAACCAAACAAACAAGGGCCAACATAAATAAAGTGCGCAAGCATATAAATTGAAATGCAACAAGCAACCAAGCATGCCATGATGAATGATGCACAATTTACATGGCATTAAAGTAGCATGGCAAAGGTGAGGTGTGGATACAAGAAGTAAAGCATTTTATTATTTATTTGACCAAGTTTTATTGTCATAAACAGTTCAGATTTTAAATGACAACATGATGCATGCTTCAATACAGAACAAGGACTGCATAAATAGAACGGGGTCGTTGCGCTGATCGATTTAGACATATTATTTGTCAAATTTGGAATTATAAAACAAAAGTTATTAATTAATTAAGCAAAAGGGCATTTTCTTGTAATTTTAATCAACTCGAAATTTAATGTGTTCAAAATATATTTTGAAGGGCATATTGGATTCCTCACATTTTTCTGATTCTAAAACATATATTATTTATATTATTTGGATTTGTATTTTAAAAATTATTTGAATCTGAAAAGAATTTGAATTTAAATTAATTTGGAAAAGATTTGAATAAAAACAGACTCCAGGTAAAACTTTTTATACCCAGGAAAAATTGACCCCAGACAATGACAGGTGGGGACACCGCGGACTGGGGCCACGCGCACGAGAAAATGCGTTTTGCACGCGGACTGGGCTAGCCGCGGACGCTGACAGGCGGGGCCAACTGGCGCAGAGGCCACGGGCCAGCGTGAGGCTGTCAGGGGCTGACAGGTGGGGCGCCGGCTGGACCGCGGGTTACGGCCGGGAAAGCTGGGGGTGGTTTCTGCAAGAAGGCCAGGGCGACGGACAGGTGGGGCCGTTCGGAGCGCGGGCTGTAGTAATTAGAAAGGGGAGGGGCTTTTTGCAAAACGACCACGGGCGGCTACTGTTTATCGTCTTCGCGCGTCTGGCGCTAATCCGGCGCGCGGCGCGGGGCGGGGACTCGAACCTGGGACGCGGGCGTTCGCGCTGGGGGTGCGAGCCGGTGCGGTAGTGCTAGGGGAGCTGTCTGGGAGGAGGGCGCGCGCTAGTTAGGGCTTGCGCGGCGCGGGAAGGCTGCAGACTACAACGGACGGCGTGCCCTGAGAGTGCTCCTCAAAACGGTCGGCAGCGCTAGGGCAGCACGGGGAGGCGGAGGTTGTCAGGGAGGGGAAGATGCTCACCGCGGGCTCGCTGGTGGGCTTGGATCGGCGCGAGGAGCGGCGAAGCTTCGGGGAGGCAGACGCTCCGTCGGCTAGGGTTTCCTGTAGGGCGGCGAGGCGCGGGGTTGCTGGGGAGTGTCTCCTTCGCGTAGGCGCGGTCAGGGTGGTGCAGGGGGTTGTCCTGGATCTCCTCAGCCACTGCACGGTCGCGCTGCGGGGCTGGTTCGTCGGGGCGGGGTGGTCGCTGGCGGCAACCGGCGTCGGCTGCTGGTGGACGGAGAGGAAGGAGGGGAAGAAGGGCGTCTCGGGGTGGATCTGGAGAGGCTAGAGGAGGCGTGCGAGAGGGGGAAAAGGAGGGAGAGGGGAAGGAGGCAGCTGGGGCACGGCAAGATAAAGGTGGCCTCGTGCCACCTTTTTCTCCTCCTCGAGCACGTGCTCGGCCGGCTGGGCTGGCTGGGGCTGGTCCAAGGCGAGGCAGTGAGGCTGCAGGGGGGGCTGGCACGAGGGAGAGAGAGGAGAGGGAGGGAAATGCTCGGGTTAGGTTAGATGGTGGCCTCGGGTTAGGTTTAGCTAGGGTTAGGGTTTGGGTTAGGCTAGCTTAGAGAGAGGAGGGGCTAGCTAGGGTGGGGTCAGGTAGAGAGAGGGGCTTGGCATGGAGGCCAAGCTAGAGAGAGAGAGAGGGTCTAGGGTTAGATGGTTTAGTATAAAATTAGAGAGAGAGAGAACTAGCTAGGTTAGGTTTGATTAGGTTTTAGATTTGAATTTTTTTGCTTATGAGGCCAAAACAAGAAGATCCATGGGGCTTGAGCTTGCATGACCTAAAGTGGAAGAGAGACAAGAAAGAAAGAAAGAAAGAAAGAAAGAAAGAGGAAGAAAAGAATTAGGTGGAGAGGTTCTCATATGATCATATATGTAGAAAAAGAATAAAATAAAGGAAAAGAAAAGAATGTGGATAAGACCATCCCAAGTGGAGCATGGTGGAGGCTAGAATGATCATAAGGTGGAGGTGAAAAGAATTCTAAGAGAAAGAAAAAGAAAAGAATTATGGGGTAAGCCTCATATGGTCCATACATGGTGAAATAATACTAAAAGAAGATGATATGGTTGTGACTAAGGGGAGGTGGAGTGGTAGGAGATGGTTTCCAAGATAGGATCCACTAAACCCAAAGAAAAACCAAAGAAGAGAAAGGTGGTGAAGAATTGTGCATGGCCCATGCAAAATAATAATGCCATTATTTATTTTGTGAAGACAATAATAATATGATGGCATCAATCTTATGCATTTCCAAGAAGTGGGATAAAACCATGCAAAAGAATTAAGGGACTAGATCCACCCTATTGCCCATGAGCTAAATGAAACCCCAAATTAAAACAAACAAGCTCATGATCTAGTAGGATGGTGGAATTATAAAGTGATAGAAAGAAAGGTGGTGGAATGGAAATAAAAGATATGCCCCCAACTCAACTTGGGCATTTAGACAATATATCAATAACCAAATACAATATCAAGAGGCAAATACAATTAATAGTGCATGTGATAGAAGAACCAAAAGAAAAGGAGTTTTATATGATGCTCAAATGCAAGGTGGCATGATGACATGAGCATGATATGATTATGATGCAATAATAATCTCTATGGAGTAGCCAATATCTTACTAGGACAAGTAGCATTACAATTGTTAGACAATTGGGGTGCTACAAGGCGAGTCGTGTTCTAGGTCGGTTGGCATTACGGCCTCAGCGCCGTACACCATGATGAAGGGCGTGAGCCCTATGAACCGGTTGATGGAGGTGCAAATGCCCCATATCACGGAGGAGATATCTTAAACCCAACATCCCGGGGTGCGCTCGAGGGGCACCTGAAGTCGCCACTTGAGGCCGTGGATGACACTTTGGTTGGCGCGCTCTGCTTGGCCGTTCGACTCTGGGTGGGTGAATGAGGCGAGGTCGAGTCGTATGTTGTGCTCCTCGCAGAATTCTGCAATGGTGCCTTTGGTGAAGTTTGTGACGTTGTCCGTTATGTGCTATGCGGGTAGCCATACCGGTAGATGAGCTCGCGGAGGAACTTGGTGGTGGTCTTGCCGTCGCACTTCTTGATTGGCTTGGTTGCGACCCACTTGGTGAACTTGTCGACCGCGACCAGGAGGTGCGTGAAGCCAGATGGGGCCTTCTTGAATGGGACAACCATGTCCATGCCCCATACAGCGAACGACCAGGTGATGGGGATGGTCTTGAGTGTCGAACTAGGGACGTGCATCTGGTTGGCATACTTCTGGCACCCGACGCACCGTTAGATGATGTCGACGGCGTCAGCATGCGCGGTGAGCCAATAGAAGCCATGTCCCATGGCCTTTGCGACTAGCGATCTAGCGCTGGCATGATGGCCGATGTCGCCGGCATGAATGTCTTGGAGGATCTGGCGTCCTTCTTCTGGCTGTACGCAGCGCTGGAATACGCCCGCCACACTACGTTTGTGAAGCTCGCCGTTGATGATGATGAAGGATTTGCAATAGCGTACCATCATTCTCGCCTCTGTCTCATCCGTGGGCAGGACCTTGTGCTCGAGGAAGGCGACATATGGTGCGGTCCAGTCGCTGGTTTCCGTGACCATGGTGACTAGAGCGGTCTCTAGCTGCAAGGGTATCCCGATGTCGATCTCCTTTGGCAAGGAGACCGAGGGCTCGTGTATGATGTCAAGGAAGACGCCTGCAGGTGGAGTTTGGCACGCGAACCCGATGCGGGTGGAGTTCGGCCTCCTCATTCTTGCGCCTGTCAATTCACTCGATGGAGTATCCGGTGAAGTGGCCTCCCAGCTGGTCCACCGCTTGGTGGTACGCTATCATGGTGGGGGAGACGGCATCGCAGATCCCTGCGACTTGGCCGGCGACGAGGTCGGAGTCGCCGTAGCACCATAGGCGATTGATGTTCATCTCCTTCACGGCCCGCATGCCATGGAGGAGGGCCTCATATTCAACCATGTTGTTGATGCAGGGCGTGAAGTCGAGGTGGAGCACGTAGCGAAGCATGTCATCTTTGAGGGAGGTGAGGTCGACCCCGACCCCTGCGCCGTCTACATTCTTGGAGCCGTCGAAGTGGGGTGACTAGTAATGGAGGTAAGGTAGCTTCTCTGGCTGCTGTGCTCTTCCCAATCGGCAAGGAAATCGTCTAGGGCTTGCGATTTGATCACTTTGCATGGCTCGTATTTGATGTTGTGGACGCCGATTTCGATGGCCCACTTAGCAACTTGCCCAGTTGCCTCGCGATTGCGGATGATGTCCTGAAGCGGCATGGAGGAGACGACCGTGATGGGGTGCTCCTAGAAGTAATGGGGGAGTCGCCGCTGGGCTCTGAAGACCGCATACATGAATTTTTGGTACTGCGGGTAGTGCTGTCTTGAGTCCATGAGGACCTCGCTGATGTAGTAGACAAGGCGCTGTACGGGGCGTTCCTTGCCCTCTTCTAGTCGCTCGACGATCATCATGGTGCTGACGACTCGAGTGGAGGCCGTGACATAGAAGAGCATCGGCTCTGTGTCCATTGGGGCAGCGAGCAGTGGTGCCGCCAACAGCACTTCCTTGAGCATGTTGTCTACTTCTTTGTCCCATTGGAACATGGGGTTCTTGTGCATTAGGCAGTAGAGAGGAATTGCCTTCTCACCGAGCCCGGGGATGAAGCGACTGAGGCCCGGGACTTGCCCGGCCATTATATGGACGTTGCGCAAGCACTCAGGTTCCCGAGTCTCGCGATGGTGTCGATCTTGGTGGGGTTAGCTTCGATGCCTCGTTTGGAGACCACATACCCCAGGAGCTGTCTGGTGGGCACGCCAAAGGTGCACTTCCATGGATTGAGTTTGATCTTGTACCTCCACAGATTAGCGCAGGTTTTGGCCAGGTCGGTGAGCAGGTCTCTCTGGCGGGTGGATTTTACCACCATGTCGTCGATGTAGACTTGGATGTTGCGGCCAATTTGACTCGCAAGGCACTCCTGCATGCACCGATGATATGTCGCGCTAGCGTTCTTTAGGCCGAACGTCATGGGGTTTAGTAGAAGGCGCCAAATGGCATGATAAACATTGTCTTCTCTTCGTCCTCGACCGCCATTTCGATCTGGATATGACCGGAGTACGCGTCGAGGAAGCACAGCTACTCGGATCCCGCGGTCGAGTCGATGATCTGATCGATGCGCGGTAGGACGAACTCCTCCTTCGGGCAGGCGTTATTGAAGCTAGTGTAGTCGATACACATTCTCCAGGTGTTGTTCTTTTTGAGAACAAGGATTGGATTTGCGAGCCACTTGGAGTACTTGATGGGCCGAATGAAGCCTGCGGCGAGTAGGCGCTGCAGTTCTTCGGTGATGGCTCGGCGGCGCTCTTCATTGAAAGGCCGCAACAACTGCTTCACTAGTCGCACTTTAGAGTCGGTTTGTGCTCAACGAGTTCCCTCGGGACACCAGGCATGTCGGATGGCTTCCATGCAAAGATGTCGCGATTCTCATGCAGGAACTCAATGAGCCTGCTTTCCTATGCAGGAGTCATGTTTGTCCCGATGGTAACCATCTCGCTGGAGTCGCCTGGGACGAGCTCGAGGGTGCATGTGTGCGTGGTTGCCTCGAAGGTCGGAGCTTGCAGCAGTTGGCTTCTTCAGGGTGGTGGGGTCGTCCTTGTCGACATTGCTCGCTTACTTTGCGAGCTCATCTGCGTGATTTGTTTCCGCGGCAATGACGGCGTCGACGAGCTCGACGCCTTTGTCTTTGCACTCCACGGCCATGTCGGGGTTGCCGTGGACGGTGATGATGCCACATGGCCCCGGGAGCTTCATCATGTTGTAGGCATAGTGCGGGGTTGCCATGACCTGGGTGAACACCTAGTGCCCCGGGACGCAGTGGTAGGGGTTGCGGAAGTTCACCAGCTCAAAGACGATCCGCTCGGTGCAGAAGTTTGCCGGTGTACCGAAGTTGACTGGCAGCGTCACCATGCCGATCGGGTATGCCTTCTAACGAGGGACGATGCCATGGGAAGTGGTGAGTGTCAGCTCGATCGCCGACTCTAGAAGGTGAAGATGCTTGAATGTGTCCAGGTACATGATGTTGATGGACCTTCCGCCGTCCATCAGCGTCTTGGGCAACCAATAGTTGGCCACTTTGAGCCTGACTACCAGGGCGACTCGCTCTGGGTACTCGATCCTGGGCACGTGATCTTGGCGGCTCCAGGTGATGCTTTGCTCGGACCAGTTGAGGACGCGGGGGATGTCGACCTGGGTCACCGCATTGACGGTGACTGCACGGGCGAGCACCTTCTTCTCACGATTGGTGCCAAGCCCAATGAAGGTGTGTAGCGAGCCGACGGTGTTGCTGTTGTCCCTTGGTGGGTTGTTGTTGGGGTCGTCCCTTGCTCGCCTTGCCTTTTCTATCTCCCTTAGGGAATGGCATTCTTTGGTGGCGTGGGTGGCAGGTTTCCCCTCCCTGCTGTGGTAAACACAGGGCTGGTTGAGCAGGGCGACGGGGTCGAATTTCGGCCTCATCGTGTTGTTGGCGCGGTAATTTCCACTGTCGTGGTAGTTTCCTCCATTGCGACGGAAGTTCTTTGGGTCGCGTTGGCCGTTGCTCGCATTAGCGACGAATTCGACTCGCCCATCACCGTGGTGCTTGCCGGTAAGGCGAGTGTTGGTGTAGCGCATGTCGCACTATTGCCCATTGTCGTGGCTGCTGGTGTGGCATTTTCTTCTAGACTCATCGTCGGAATCCTGGTTGGGGTCCTCCTCTGCATATCGCTTGGTGATCTAGAGGAGGTTGGGGATTTTGTTGAGCGTCTAGTAGACCCGTTTGATCTTAGAGACCAGGGGCTCGTACTGGAACGTGTTCTTGAAGCAGTGGATCGGTGTGTCCGGGTGGATGCCAGAGGCGTTGATCCACAGTTTCTTCCACTCTGGATCTAGTGGCGGGTCGACTCGCGTTGTCCCTAGATGCATCACTCCAGGTCCTCGATCGTGCTAGCGCGGGTGTAGGAGCCCTCGAAGTGCCTGACGAAGGCATCGCGCATCTCCTCCCACGAGTCGATGTTGTCGGCAGGGAGGCTGTTGATCCATTGCCTGGTCGCTCACTCCGTCATCAGGGGGAGGTAGCGAGAGACGAGTAGGTCGGTGTGGCCGACGGTTCCCATGGCCATCAAGTACATAACCATCCACACCACTGGGTCTTATATTGGATCGTATTTTTTGATCTCCTTGGGCGCCTTGAAGTTGGCGGGGTACTTCTCGCCTCAGATCATTGGTCCGAAGTAATGGGGGCCTACTCGGCTGAGCGAGCCCGTTGGTTCGGGGTCGCTGCGCTTGGTGAGGGTGTGCCTAAAGTCGTTAGGCTGGGGCGCCCACCAGGCCTAGTGGTTGGTGATGTGCATTCATGCGTCCACAGGTTGGCCATTGGCGGCGATCGTGTTGTTCGCCGGCCGCGGCTCATTGGTGGAGAGCGTGGGGTTGGTGGCCCACGGCTAGAGCGGCAGGGGCTGGGGTGGTGTGCTGGTGATGGTGTTGGAGACAGTTGGGGGCCGCTTGAGACTGCCCTGCTTGTTGCGGAAATACATCCGCCCCCATGGGTCGACTCCCATGGCTTGTTGCTCGACGGCCCTGACGAGTAGGGACTTGGCGTATTGGATCTGCAGCGCACCCTCTCCTTGGATGTCGAGGTGGGTGACCGCGGCGTCTACCGCGATGACGTTGTACATTGGAGTGGAGTACAGTGGGAGCTCGTTGGCATCATGGGCCTTTGGCGAGATGATGATTCACGACTGGTCCGGTGGGGGCGCGCGACCAATGGGTGGCGGTGGGGCTCCAGTCGCCGGTGCACCGGGTGGTGGGAGGTTGCTACCACCAGGCGGCGCATTCTCGCAGTATTCGTGCTAGGCCACACGCGTGGGGTTACCCTCGTCATTGAAGTTCGGGACACGGCCCTGGATGTTGGAGTTTAGGCGGGTCCTGATGCGGCGTTGATGGTAGAGTGATAGCTCCTGCGCCATTTCCCGCTCGAGGCAGAATTTCTCGCGCTCGGCTAGCTCCCTGCGCGATGCCTCCTCCAGTCGGAGGCAGGCTTCTTCCACCTCCGTCGCTGTTACGGTCGGCAGGATCTGCATGGAGAATGGATCTAGCGGGGCACTCGTGCTGCCCACCGTGTAGATCGAGTTGAAGCGATTGGATCTAGCGTGGAAGTCCTCAGGGGACTCTGACCCGGAGTCAGAGTCGAAGATCCCATGGATGGAGGGGTCCTCGACGTCATCAAGGTTGGAGACCTGCATGATGGAATCCTCCCGTGATGCGGCGGTGATGGATCCGACAACCGAGGCAAGGGTCGCCGAGTCGGCGTTGTCATGGAGAGTCGCGTCATCTACGGCGGCGTCAGTCCCGGCCGCGTTGCAGGCGGCCGAGTCATACTCGGTGGCGAGGCGGCTAATGGAGCGTACCTTGTCCTCCGAGAGCATATTGCGGCATGGTGGAGATCCGCCGACGATCACCGTTCACGCCGGGTCGACTGCGTCGGTTAAGCCGATGAGCAAGGTGATGGTGCCGACCGGCATCACCGCAGTGTGCATGATCGGGCGCAACGCCAAGATGAAGCTGCTGGGCAGGATCTGCAAGATCTCGCCATTGGCGATCATGCAGCCGGTGGCGATCGGCCGGTCGATTAGCATGTAGGGTCTTGCCGCAGAACTCAGGCCAGACAGGCCATGCCCCATGGTGGGCACCACTTTCATGGGAATGACCATGACAGTCGCTACTACCGGTAGCGATTGATAAAATTGAGGGCAAGAGATGGTGGCCATCTGCGGAGCGAGATGGGGGCAGAGACACATGGGTTTACCTAGGTTCACCCCCCTGGAGGGGAAAGACCTACTCTTGCTAGATTGTATTGGTAGCAAGCGAATTACAGGGGTGGCGAGCTCGGCGGCTAGGCAACGAGTCACTTGTAGGGGTGTATGATGGAACGTGAGTACAAAGGGAACCCTAGGGAAGTTTATATAGGGTCTACCTTGCTTATTTACAACCGAACTAGTCAAGGATTCAGAGGATTTGACCTAATCCGACTAGGCTTCAGCTATGCTTCTGGGCCTCCAGCTTCTAGTCGCCAGGCTTGCTCCTTAGTCGCATTCCATTCGCCGTCCTGCAGGCCCACTTGCAAGGTCCTTGGGCTAGTCGGAACGTCCTGCTGGGCATACCCCATTTGGCATATCCCCATCAAGTATCCTGAGGTGACTGATCAAGATCTAGCCCGCGTGCCTGAGGCAGATGCCGGGCATGATCTCCATCCTGAGGAGAAAATGGTGGTCGTAAGCGATGAGGCCAACCTGCTGCGCAACACTGCCTTGGACGTCTTTGCCTACCTTTGGCCTGACACCACCTACCCTGCTACAATGGTTGCCTTGACTAACAAGCTTGGCTCTGTTGCTGATCTTATGGACACAACGCGGGAGTGGGCGGCGCACGGCGACACAAAGATGGTGCTTGCACTCCTGAAGTCGTGGTGTCCTAACATGGATATCGAAGCCTTTCCCAAGGGTTCTTACAAGGGACCAGTTACGACCAGCTTCGCGTCGAGTTTCTTGACATGCTCTCTTGTTGTGTCAAAATCGAGAGCTTCGTCCAGCTGGACCGGGACTTTAGCGACTCGGCTGGCACGGAGCCTTTCTCCTATGACCCCTTGCCGGCGTCATCGTAGACTGATGCCCCGACCGCGCTAGTCTCCGACCCATCCGACGTCGCCTCCAGTAGCCGTGCTCCGACGAATGCCTCTGACCTCTCTGTCGAACCTCAAGCCTCATCCCTGGAATGCCAAGAGTAATTATAGTGGTTGAAAACTTGTCATTTTAGCTGTGCGTGTGAACAATTTGTCCTTATGCTACATTGAACTCTGGTGGGATCTTCGTCTCCTTTTATAATATTGTCTCGTGCTCTTTTGTTTGCACTTTCTGATATCTTGGCTTGCATTTCTTCCATGCTTGTTTCTGTGTGGGGGCCAGTGAGCGCACCCACAGGGTGTAGTCCTCGAGATTCGGGCCGGTTGGATAATCTAGCCAGGTCGAAGCTTCTTTGTGTTGTTGCCATTTGCAGGTCTTCATGCGGGGGCACGTGAGCGCACCCATAGAGTGTAGTCCCCGAGGTTCGGGCCGACTGGAGGATCCAGCCGGGTCACCCTAGGCCATCAACTTTGTCCTTTCCTTAGTGAGAATTGGCCGTTTAAGTTGTGTCCTTGCTGGCTACGAGGCAGGTTACGGTCTGCAGCCAGTACCAAAGGGGTAGCTAGTGAGTGTACTGCACGATACTTCAGATTTCTGTCATCAGCGTCAAGCGAGCGAGTGCAGAACATCCATACATTTTTGTTTTCCTTATGACTTTTCGTGTTGGGGTCTTCGAGCTTTCTGCTCCTGTTGGATCTATCAGCCGGATTGCGGTCTTCTGCCGGCATCGAAGAGGAAACCCTTAAAACCGCATATAGTACTTCGCCGTTTGGAATGCGTGGCCGTCTGGGACACCCGGCGAGTCCTCGGGAGAGATCGCCCGATCCAAGGTTAAAAAATTATGCAGCCGGAAAATGACAAATTGTGCAGCCAGAAATGCAAAATGATTATGGATTCCCCAAGACTGTGTCAAGGCTACTCAACTTGTTCATTACATAAAAGTGAGATACATACACTTCTTGTTTAATTGTAAAATGGACGAAGCAGGTTCGCATTCCATGGTAGCTCAGTTTCCTCGCTGGAACGGTCCATCTTCTTATTCGCCAGCTGGCTAGCGTCGATGGGGTAGTATGAGTTGTTCTGCAGTGCTCGACTAACGATGAATGGACCCTCCCAAGGTGGAGACATCTTGTGCATCCCATTGGTGTCTTGTACAAGTCACATCAATGGGTCGCCCTCTCAGAATGAGATGTTGCGGATCTAGCTAGCGTGGTAGTGGTGCAGGTTCTGCTAGTAGATGACAAATCTAGACAAGGACAGCTCGCGCACCTCTTCGAGGAGGTCGACGCTGTCCTCATGTGCGTCTTTGGCTTGTTGCTCTATGTATAACAGCTTGCGAGGTGCATCAAACTCGATGTCAGTTGGAAGGACTGCTTTTGCTCCATAGACGAGCAATAATAGCGTGTAGCCGGTGGAGCGGTTTGGCGTGGTGCATAGACTCCATAGTACAACCAACAGCTCTTCTATTTAGCATCCGGGGGATCTCATCAGCGGCTCGATCAGCCGAGGCTTGATTCTGGCTAGGACCAAGCTGTTTGCCCGATCGCACTGCCCATTGGACTGGGGGTGCGTGATGGAAGCAAGGTCCAGGCAGATGCCCTTTTCTCCGCAGACGTGTGCGAAGGCCCTGATGGTAAAATTCATGCCATTCTTGGTGATATTGTTGTTGGGATAGCCGAAGCGTGTGATGATGTCTGTGAAGAATTTGAGCACTATTGGTATATCTAGCTTCTTGATTGGATTTTCCTCAATCCACTTGGTGAACTTGTCCACCGCCACCAACAAGTGTGTCATCCGGATCGCGTTGTTTTGAAGGGGCCTATCATGTCCAACCCCCAGACAACAAATGGCCAGGTGATGGGGATTGCCTTGAGGGCCGTAGCCAGAGTGTGATTTTGTTGGCTGAAATGTTGGCACCCATTTCATGCCTTCACCATTTTGTCGGCGTCCTCCAGCACAGTGGGCCAGTAGGACCCATGGTAGAATGTCTTTGCCACAATGGCTCACGACGATGCGTGGTGGACGCACTTGCCTTGGTGGATATCCACCAGCAGTCGGATTCCTTCTCACTGGTTGATGCACTGCTGATAGATTCCTCAAACATTGCGCTTATGCATCTTGTTGTTGATGATGGTATACACACTAGCTCTGCGCTTCACTTGACTTGCCTCAATCTCCTTGTCGGGTAGCTCCCCTTTGGCCAGGAAGTTCATGAAGGGCTTGGCCCATGGAGGGGTTTCCCAGATGGCCTACACAGTCTGCATGATCAGCTTGATTTCCTTGCGCACGACTGGTTCCGATTCATCGGGTGGCCTGCCAGGTGGAAGATCGGAGCCGACTGGGAGTGTTGTGGCCTTCGACCCGGTAGTCCTCTGGATGGATGCGGTAATCCTCGAGTGTGGCGAAGCAGTCCCTGGGTGTGACGCGGTAGTTCTCGGGGTCTTAGCGGTAGCTTCGGGTCGCTTGGAGCCGGCAGTCCCCGTCCTTATCCAGTATGTGTTGGGAATATGCCCTAGAGGCAATCATGTATGATGTTATTTCCAATGTATTCATAAAGTTATTGTCCATGTATGAACTACTGATATGTATCATTGAATATGTGATTCGATTGTGGATCTACATATTCATGTTGTTTATACTAATTTCGTTGAGGTTATGCTAGACACACAACTTAGACTAATGTGAAAGCCTGCTGATGACTCGGTTCCACTTGTCATGGGCATGGAGATGCAATTCTGACTTACACGGATTCGACTAAAGAGTTTAGGGAGTCGGACTGACCCATATTGACGTACGACAAACAAGTCGTCATTTCTATGTCTCAATCAATATAATCCTTAGACCTGAAGTTATTGCACAATCCGAGTTGAGGATCGCCGACTTAGGTTCAAACGCTGTTCCGTCACCGTGCAGTTAAAAAGCAGAGTTCGGGTCGACTGAGAATCAAGCTACATGATGTGAATAACTATAACATCCCAATATTTTCCTATTTTGGAATGTTAAGATAATAAAGTAAATTGATTGAATTGTTTGATCTTGTTGAATGAAAATAAACTTTTAATATTTCTTTGGAATTTCACTAAGTCACACTAAAAGAAGTGCAATACCATGACCATCCAATTGGTTGGGGAGTTTGTAAAGATCCAAAGCTTTTAGTTTGCATTGCATCATGCAAATCTTTAATCAAAGACCCTAGTTGATTTTCCCTAAATAACCATCTAATGACTTATATGCATAATGGCATAGGGATAAATTTTCTATGATCAAAAACAGTTCATATGATGCTCATGGTGTATACTTTGAATTTAGAAAAAAATAGAAATTGGTTTGGGTCAATTTGGAGCTATATTCCAAAAGTTATGAACCAAATGGGAAAATGAAAATAAATAGAAAGGAAACAAAAAGAAAAAAACTAAACCTAACTAAGCCAGGCGGCCGAGCCAACCCAGCCCACGTAATCGCGGCAAGCCTACCGCCCCAGCCCATATTCTACCTACCACACACCCCGCCTGCGAGCAGCACGAAGCGCATATAGCAGCAGCAGCCACGGCCCAGCTTTAGACCAACTAGCGGCAACAACCCGTTCTCTCTCTTTCTCCCGCTGATAGATAGGACCCGCATGTCAGCTTCATCCTCCGGCCAGGAGCCCGTGTTCTTCACGATATCGAACTGCCCGGGAGAATTGCGACCGAATTCCATCAATTCCGTGCCCCTCCTCCAAGATTCCTCGCTTATAAATAGCCCCACTATCCTCTTCGAAACCCCTCTAAAAACCCTAGCGGGTTGCCCCCAGGCTGCCCGATTCAAGATCGAGTTGACCTAGAGCCGCCGTCGTGCCATTACCGAAGCTCGAGGTCAAGATCCACGCCGTCGTCCTTGTCGCCCTTGCCCTCTTCTTCCTTGCATTGTGTTCACCTTGCAGTATCGTGTCTTTCCTCAAGTTTTTCCCGATCTGCGCAAGCTCGTAGCACCCTCGGTTTCATGCCGTAGCTCCATCGAAGACGGAGGAGTTCAGCGGAGAACCACCAAGGGCTGAGGAAGCGAGAACTTTCGCCTTCCGTTTTAGGAGAACCGCGAGGAAGAGACGCATGTAGTCGTTTACACCGCCGCTCAGGGGGATTACCACATCGCCGCCAAGCGCCACCACCCGACGCGCTGCCACCGTCTGCTTCTATCGTCGTCGTCACTGTCACCTGTAAGTCGCTGGCCAACCCTCGCCGTCCGATCACCGATCAACGCTGTAGATTAGAGTCTGATACGCGAAGGGGTACCGCCTAATCGCCTTGCATCGCATGGCACGCTCGTCGTCAGCGCGCCCCGTCAGCATCGCTAGCTTAGCTGGGCCAATCCCATGTGGCCACTTGTCGCTTGCGTGACTGCCCATCTATAAATACTTTTAAATAAGTAGAAACCACTTTAATCTTGTAAAATTCATAGTAATTCGAATACTTGGCCAAAATATAAAATAGTATATCAATGGATTCAGATAATTGTGTAGAATATTATTATGATATTATATCTCTGTTGTGCGGTATATATTTACTGAAATAATGTAAATGTTTTAATAGCCCTTTTATACAAAATAAATGATAGTAAATTATCTGTAGATCCAAAAAATACAAATAAAGTACTGATGGATTCATAATTTCATGTGCAACATTAATATGCTGTTAGATATAATTTTTATAGTGTATAATTAATGTAGTGTTTTAATAAGTTTTAATTGCCTTTTTGGGTATTAAATTGATAATAAATTTTGTATAGATTAGAAAAATATAAATAATATGTTGCTGGATTCACAATTTCACAGAGAATACAGATCTGGTCTTAGATATAATTTATGATGTAGTACATGTTTTAAATAATTTAAAATCTATTAAATAGTAAATAAATCATAGAAAAAGATCTACAACTACGATTAAGGTGAACCCAGTTGTTACTGGTTCATATTAATGTCCTCTATCCAGTATACTTAAGATATAAATTTAACACGACAATTAGTACAGATGTTCCAACGTACATACTAAAACCCTCTATTGGTAATCAAGAATTAATAATAACACTACATTGCTTTAAATACCTTTCCATATGCATCGTGTGCTATAATAGTATTCAGAAAAATAAATACAACAATTGTGACATATTAAATCATCATGCATGCATAAGATAGCCATTGTTTTCTTGTATGTTTGAATTATTGCTATGTTTGCAATCATTTTGATTTGGAATTACTTTTATTCCCTCATTAGATTGTTCCGAGAGTGTGTTGCTACGAAGGAATTCAATCGTCATCCATATATTCAACATAAGGCAAGTTACACCACTTGTTCATGATTTGTCCTAGTTTCAGCTATGCATGTTTTGAGCTTCAAATTATGTATTATGCATGTGTAGGATTTTTGGTAGATTTTCTTAGTATTATTTTGCAAGTGCAGTTTTGTTGTATGCCATGAGTACCTATATACTTAGGAATTACCATCCTAATAAGTCCCCCTGTATTGCTCAGTACTGCTTGCTATGCTATATATATACAAATTACCGTTGGGGGGGTTTGAAAGACTCAAAAATTTCTAAGTATAAAAGCTCTCTCGAGCGAACATTTTCCTCTCAAAACCCCCTCCAAATTAAAACTAAGTTTTCTTCTGGGCGGAATGGTTGTGGGGTCAACAAGTGTTATTTGGTGGAGGTTGGCCGCCCAGGAATCAAAGAAGTTTAACACATTTCAGAATTCAGAAGCTTCCAGTACAACCACAATACATATGTGCTCTGTCTTGGACTAGTACTTAGTAGGAAACCTCACTGGGGTACCAACATTTGGAGGTTCTTGGCATAGTTGGATCCATCTAGTATAGGGGCTACTAAGGGAAAGCATCGCCATGGTCTTGTCTATAAAAGGACTTGATCGTGGATTGTGGGGAAAGTGCACAACCTCTTGATAGTATTGCAATCTGATCGATCAGCCGAGTTCACGGAAAAGAGCACTTTGAGCATCTGAAGGATGGAGCCTCTAAAGGATCATCCTCTCTCTTTCCAAAGTTTTCTAAAACCCCATGGTGTGAGTAATATCGCCAATGGGTGGGATAATGGGAACTTGGTGAGTAATAACCAAGTGTTAGGTTGTTTGGGCACTTAGTGAGTAATATCCTCGTGTTCCATTCAACCCTATCTTTTACTTAAGCAAATGTTAACAAAGTAGGATAAAACTCTTCCTCTTTTCTTCTTACTTAGAGAAAGTTGGCTTTATGCAAATGAACCCCAAAGCCTACTCTATCCTTGCATGTAGAGTTAGTCTTGTTCTTTCCTTGGTGTAATTTGCAAATACATTGAATGTATTGACCAACTCGTTTGGTTACACGTTTCATGTGCAGACTTTGGAGATCGTTGAAAGGTGCACTAGGATCACGGGTCTTCACTCAACTAGCATGTGGCATTGATGGGACTCCAAGTTGTATTTGTTTCGCTTCTGTTGTAATAATGTGAACTCTAGATTATTCGATTTATGTAATAAAGACTTGTGTTTTACATGATATTTCATCGACTGTGAGTGCTAGCTAATGATCCAGGGACTAGCATGTTAATCACAGGGACTTAGGATCCTTACCGGATCCCAGGTCATAACAATAACCAAGATGGGATTTTTCCCATTGTCAACACCCAAAATTTTAAGTCCAGATGCCTGTTATGTCGTACCTCGCAATCCCAGGAATACCATTTTTGCGAGACATAACATAAGTGGTACCACAATACCTCATCCATTACAAACCATAATAAGGTCTTACAACTAAAGGATCTCATGGTCTAGTCTTAATACAAGCAAAGCAGGGGAAAGTAAAATGTAGTAGGCTCCATCTTCATGATCACAGGAAATGCTGATGATGGTAGATGATCCTAGTTGTCATAGTCTGACCATGGGAATAGCCAGGCACAAAGCCATGATTACTCTTTAAGTACTCGCAAACTAATACTAGCATAAGTAAGGTAGAAGCTAGTAGGAATCTTAAGCTCTAGGTTTGTTTGCAAAAAGCCAGGTTTCCTTCATAAGGATTTTAAGAGTAACAACCTAATTTAGTTCTCTACATCACTTACGGGGGAAACTAGTTTTCATGCTCACAACTCTGTTATGGTCAAGTAAAAGTCATCGTTCAAGTCACAAATCATTTTGAAAACATCTGACAACGGAACAGTATGGCCACTCCAACTGTCCATAACCGCGGACGCAGCTATTAGAATAGTTTGACACTCTGCAGAGGTGGTACACTTTCACTACAAAATTCGAAACATCCGTCAGGAGTAACCCTGAATCATCATACTTGGTATGCAGATAATTAATCCTAACCTTCAATTACACACCCTAGTATAGGCACCTCCCCTATGAGCTTGGCCTACCAGCCATGGCCATCTGTCATCCTAGGCACTGCATAGGTGGACATTCATCACGAGGTAGCCTCATCTCAACCTCTTCCGCAAGGGAACCCATACTAAGACATGTAAACTTCTAGTCAAGCCCTACCCAACTCAGGTATTGTGCTTTTACAGTAAAATTGGAATGGTATCGCATCCAAACCCAACCAACAGTTTTCATCAAAGTCAAGGCTCAGGCATCATCAGTTTCATCATCAAACCATTGTGTTTCATAACACATGTCAAAACATTTCAATAGAATGAAGTATCATTCCAAGGTTTTCATAATCATTTTCAGCAAGTCTTCCCATCTAAAGTGATCAGGGTTTAGTTTAGCACTAGCCACTAATGTTGAGGGTAACACTAATGGGGGTGCTAATCATGTATAAGTATTCAAGACTAATCCTATGATCTTGAGGATATCCATCCTACTTTCCACTAATCACAATTCATTAACTAGAAAGGAACATGTAGTAAAGGGAAAAGTAAAACTTGGAGTAAAACTTGGGATGGGTATATTTAAAGTTGCAATATCCCAGCATGCCTAGTGCATCTAGTATAAGGGGCTTGCATAGATAGCATGCATAGTTCTAGCTTGCACTGATAGCTTGCATAATTCTAGCTTGCACTGATAGCTTGCATAGTTCTAGCTTTCACTGATAGCTTGCCTTGTTGGTTGCAGTCGTTGAAGTTTTCTTCCTCTTCCTCGAAGTACTCCTCCTCGTTGTAGCACGGGTCAGTACTAGCGTCTATAAATGCACACAAGGTACACATTCACCAAACAACACTTAACTACTTCTATTTAGCACACAAGGCTCACACTACATGATCTAGCATCATCTCAATCATCACATGGAATATTAACACATTCTTATTTATCTTCTTTGAGAAAAGTAATTTCTACTGATTTAAACTAGTTAAGATTTAATATCCTCCAACTAGAATATGGGATCCTATGGACCATGTCCTCACCACATATTCTCATACTTGGGAATGTGATTTAAAATTGTGATCATGCATTACAAGATTTAATATTTATATTTAATAATATTTAAGTGACTAGAAATGCCTATATAACATCCTTTTAATACTAGTCCATGTTTAATATCTGTAAAAGCAAATCTTTTTACATATTCATGTAGAGAATGGAAAATGTGATTTTTGAGAGTTGGAATCAAATCAAAAGCAATTATAGTTTATTTTAGAAAAATGTTCGAAATGGCAAAAGTCTCTATCTTGTTATTTTTAGTATAGGTGATCTATAGTTTCAATTGGTTTCAATCCATTGGGGGTGATTAGATATTTTCAGTACCTTTACAACAAAATTTGAATCATGCATTTTGGATGTGTACATCTCTTTGAATTGAATTTTGAATATAGCTAATGAATAGGATTTTAAACTAATTAGTAAATTTCTATTTGAACTGCTGGGCTCTGCGCGGGAAAAGAAATGGGCCGGCCCAACTGCATAGCACTGGCGCAGCGGGCTGCTGATAGAATGGTCCCACGCGTCAGCGACAAATCTAAACCGAAATGGTAACTTTCAATCCTAGCCCTATGATTAGAACATGATTCTACGGCTGAGGTTCGTCGTCTCCGTCGAACTGCTCCAGCGAGACTCGAACCCTAATACGACGGTGGGGGTCACTAGGGACATACCAGGGCTCCAGCTAAGGTCGGCTATGGGGGCGAACGGGCTTGTCATTGATGGCGAGTGGATTGGCGGTCACGACGGCTCCTGGGGTGGCTCCAATCGATGGCTTCCTTCCTCCTCTACAGCGGCGGACTCCGGTCAAATTCCGGCGTCGTGGTGCTCGCCTTGCTGTAGAGAAGGGTCGGTGATGTTCCTGGGTGAGTGGGGAGTGGAATCATGTGTTGAATGAGACCTGGGGTGGCCTCTATTTATACACCAGCGTTGGAGGCAGGGTGGCATGGTCAGGCTTCTCCGGCGACGCTACTACAGGTCACGCTAAGCATGGCGGAGGGCATGGGTCGATGCGGGAGACTGCGGCGATCATCACGCGCATGACGGTACAGCAAGGGGCGGTCTCAATCAGTTGGGCGACATCGGTGCTCTATTCAGGTACACGGGTGTTCATCACTCATTAAGGTGGTTATGGGGCGCGCGGCAGTGACCGATCATGTCTGGTAGGTCACTGGTGCCACGGCGACTGCGGGTACGACCAGAGAGAGTGAGGCGCGACATGTGCGTGCGAGGTGGCTGTGGCGCTCTGTTGTGCTCTCGGCATGGTAGAGGCTTAAATGGGCGTGGCGCTTCTAGTGTCTCCACTCATCGCCATTGGTCAAGGGGTGGACAGGGGGTGGCGGTGAGGTCATGGCTATCCTCTAGGTGTCGTGGGAGAGGACGGTGCGGCGTGCAGCAACTGGTTCATGGTCATGGGAGAGGACGGTACGGGCATGTCCCTGGTGCAACAGTGGAGAGGAGCCTCTCCACTGCACGGCCAAGGACTAGGCATGATCATGGGCAAGTAGTGGAGTAGTGTAGGGGGGATGACCCCCGGGTAGGCCAAGACGAGACCGACCAACCGGCTCAAAGGAGCTCTGGCCATCTGTACCCAGAACAAGGAACCACAGTGATGACCGACAAGTATAGGGGGTGTATCGCAGTATTTTCGAGGGAAGTGAAACCCAATTTATTGATTCGACACAAGGGGAGCCAAAGAATATTTATAAGCCTTAACAACTGAGTTGTCAATTCAGCTGCACCTAGAAACAATCTTGCTCACAGCAGTTTATCAGTAGCAACAGTTTTGTAGTAGGAATAGTAAAGTAACAGTAGCAGCAAAACAAAGACAGTAGTAACAAAAGCAGTAAACAGTGGGATTCGAGTGTGGTAGGCATAGGGATGGATGGACGGGCGTTGCATGGACAAGACAATTCACATAGCAATCAGAACATAGGGCAATTGCAGATAAATAAGATAAAGCACCCAAGTACTAGACAATCCTAGGCATGTGTGCTCGCAATGAGAACTTGCACAACATCTTTTGTCCTGCCAGCCCGTTTGCGGCGGGGCCTCTAGGGAACTACTGGCAATTAAGGTGCTCCTTTTAATAGAGCACCGAAGCAAAGCATTAACACTCCGTGAACACATGTGATCCTCACATCAAAGCCTTTCCCTTCCGGTTATCCCGATTTCTGTCACTTCGGGGCCCTAGGTTCCCGGATAACAACGTGTGTATACAACTTGCAGATAAGAACAAGAACAATACTATCATAATGAATCAATAATAAGTTCAGATCTGAAATCATGGCACTCGGGCCCTAGTGACAAGCATTAAGCACAACAAGTCGCAACAAAGTCATAAAGCACTAATAAAAGATACTAGGCACTATGCCCTAACAAATCTGATGCCATTACATGAACGATCTCATCCAATCCCTACCATCCCCATAGCCTACAGCGGGGGATTACTCACTTATAGATGGAAGAAACATGGATGGTCGATGAAGATGATGGTGGGGATCGATGGAGATGGCTCCGGGGGCACTTCCCCGTCCTGGCGGGGTGCCGGAACAGAGACTTTCTGTCCCCCGAATCTCCCCTTCGGTGGCGGCGGCGCAGTGGAACTTTTCGTGGAAAAACGTCAAACCCCCCGAGGTTTTTATGTCAGAAGGCTTCTTATAGGCGAAGAGAGAGGTCGAGGGGGTGCCTGGGGCCACCACACCAGGCCCTGACGCGGCCAGGCCTAGCCCGCGCCTGGGGGGTGTGGCCAGCCCCTGGCCCTCCTCCGTCTTGTATTCTGGCTCCGCGAGTCTTCTGGAAAAATAGGCACTTTGGCTTTTGTCCCGTCCAATTCCTAGAATATTCATTTTCTGACTTTCCTGGAACCAAAAACAGCAGAAAACAGGCAGCTGGCACTGTGGCTCTTGTTAATAGGTTAGTCCAAGAAATCATATGAAAGTTACTCCAAAGTGTGGACAAAACACAAGAAAGTGGATAAAACAAGCATGGAGATCAAAAATTATGGATACATTTGCAATGTATCAACATCCCCAAGCTTAACTCCTGCTCGTCCTCGAGTAGGTAAGTGATAAAAAGAAAGAATAATTTTTGAGGTGACATGCACCATCAAAGACTTGATCAAAATATTTGTAAAACATCCAAATCTGGGATCAAAGTACTTCAATCATAACATGAAAGACAAAGTTCTAGCAATAAGCAAAGAGACTATGATGCAAAATGAAAAGGCACAAACAAAAGATTCATGAATAACAATGCTTTGCAAGACGTTTGTTTGTTTCACATAAAGAAAACATAGCATAAAAGTATTCAGCTTGTCCCTCAATAGAGTAGCAAATATAAATGCATAGGACACGTTCAAAGTTCATAAGAGTGACTAGATACAAAAGTTTCAAACAAGCAATAACAAGTTATGCATCAATCAACTAGTCTTGGGACAATGCACATAGAACTAAGAATGGCCACTAGGCTCTCAAAGTAGTGCATAAGATAGAAGGTGGAGACTCAATGTAATGGTGGAAGAAAAGCCTTTGTAAAAAGAACTAGGGATTCAAGTCTCATAAAGAGCTTCCAAAAATTATGGTACTTATAGCTTTCGGCTCTCATTGCCCCTATCATAAGCATCTTGAAGGTGATTATGGTTAAAGTCACACAACTAAGAGGATATTCTTGACAAGTTATAAACCGAAATCTCATGCCCCTTACTTACGAAGACCGGTCCTCATGCTACTCAACTTCAGTCACGAGTAAGCTCTTGTCATTGTAAGTATATGTGTATCATTAAGAACCGCCAATGGGGTACCCCTTGCACATGATACGGGAGCTTTCCCATAATCAAAATGACAAGGCAAGCAGACAATGAGCATCTTAGCGATCTTTTTATTTGCTATTTGCATAGGTTTTTATTGAGGATGCTTCATAGAGTGCTCATTATGGTGATGCTGCAAGTTTCCACCATGATTAGGCATGTCTTAGGCTAGCGGCCCAGGCGTTTCTCTAACACACATACAAACTCCATGATCTTACAAGTTCCACTTTTATTTCACACCGCCGGGATCCGTAAGCAAAAGAACATGATATCAACGGGGTACAGAGTACAAGTGCAATGTTGAAAGCGCTCCCCATGAAACATGGTTCTGCTAATTTCAACTTATAAAGCGCAAGCATATACGCAACAAAGAAGGACCCAATGGTTCAAGTTTATTAGGGGCAAAAAGTAAAGTGTGTCATCAAGTTCGTGAGAGCTTTAATCACTAGTTTTCTCATAACAAGTGGAAGGTAAACAAAAGCATGAATATACTTGGAATAACATAAGCTAGTAGGTAGGTATGGTGGACTCTTTGGAAAAACATGGTTTAGGCAGTTGGATGCATGAGTGGAACTCATACTTTGTTGTGGAGGCTAGCAAAAGACTGGGAGCGACAAACTAAGAGAGGAATAATGGCCATAATCATGCAGAGCGACAAAACATCATTGATCAAAGCATAAAGTGATACTACAAGTTGAAAACTAACGGATCATAAAGGCTTATGGTGACTTGAGATAGTCATAACATGGTGTGAGCATGTGCCAAGTCAACCCAAATAAAGATCAAAGGAGAATACCACTATACTATGCTTTAATATGCTAAAACAACGCATGATTCATCCAAGGCACATTAAGCAGTCTCAATTGTTTATAACAAGTCATGCTACAGCAAATAATACTAAGCATAAAGCCAAAACAATATCAAGCATGGCATGACAAAGCATAGGCCACAGTCAAAAACAAGCCCTCTTTACCACTTAAGCATGAGCTTTCCTACTCTTTTCCAAATCAAACCAAACTATTAGAACACCAATGTATGAAAGAGGAGGTCCAACCAATTTATTCAGCAAACTAAGCAAATCATGCAAACTAAAAACCAAAACAAAAACTAAAAAGAAGACGCTCCAAGAACAACACAATTGTGCATGAAACAATAAAAATGAAGCGTTTGGAAGAAACCTGAGATTTCTATTGATGAAGAAGGGGATGCCTTGGGCATCCCCAAGATTTGACAGTTGTACTTCTTGGATATTTCTTGGGGTGACACGCGTGGCATCCCCAAGCTTGAGCTTTAGTCCATCCTTCATCTCATTACTCATTCCTTCCATACACCTGAAATTTTTCCTTCATACAAAACTTCACACAAACTTTATTAGCAACATTAGTGCACTCAAGATAAATAAGTCTTAAATTTCAGTTCTAACGCCAAGTAAACTTCTATTAGAACACTAGATACTGTAGCACTTCCCTCAAAAATCTTAATTCCCCAAAGGAACTCAAGAAGGAACTAACAAGAAGCAAATGCAGAAAATGGCAGAAATCTGTCAAAACAGACCAGTAGGTAAAGACGAATTTTTTCGAAGATCTTGTGTTGCTCAAATAAAAAAGTGTTGAACTAACGAAAGTTAGATAACAACCTGGGGCAGAAGCACAAACAATTATAGCTCAATCCGACGTCCAGAGCTCTCTCAGGAATTTTTACGGTGAAGCACAGAAATCTGTTTCGGGACAGCAACTTTCCCAATCATTACTTCTCTCTCATTAGAGGTTATTCTTGGCACAAAAAGCAAATAAAAAGGATAAGGAGAGGTTATTACAGAGGTAATAAATTCCAAGACTCAGCTAAAACTCTTGTGTTATCTCCCAACAAGTACTTTTCTTTAACGCCTTTAAGTTAGGCATAAGAAGAAAAAACTAAAAAGGATAGAATAGAAGTAAGCGGAGATAATCATGGTGAAACCATTGTTTTGTTCAATGAAATCCTTTTGTTAACAAGGTTGATCAGGTCTTGTTACCAAAACAATTCCATATGAGACAAAACTTTGTATCCCACTAATGATTATGTTACCTCAACCTTGATAGCAATGGTCCCAATCATAATAGTTTCAAATTTTTCTCTTCGTATGGGACAATATATTTCTCCAACTTGAATGCCCTCAACATGTTCAATCGAATTCAAACCATAAATCCTTTCAATCTTCTTGAGGAAATAGACAATGTGTTCCTTGTCATTAACATTGAAGGTCACCTTCCCTTGATTATAATTAATAACAGCTCCTGCAGTATTTAAGAAAAGGTCTCCCAAGAATAATAGACATATTATCATCTTTAGGCATAAAAGTTTGAGAGGATGCTCTCATAAGAAATATGAAGTGAAGTAAAAGAGAGCATCAAGAAGCAAATCCAAAACACATTTAAGTCTAACCCACTTCCTATGCATAGGAATCGTGTAAGCAAATAAATTCGCAAAGAACAAAGTGACATTCATAAGAAGATAAAACAAGAGTGACTTCAAAACTTTCAGCACATAGAGACGTGTTTCAATACCATGAAAACTTCTACAACCATATTTTCCTCTCTCATAATAATTTTCATTAGCCTCATTAATAAACTCAACAATATAACTATCACCTAAAGCATGCTCTTCATGATCTACCAGCACTAGAGCTTTATCATAAACATCCTCAAAAGAAACCTTGGGAACATAACATTCATCCTCCTTTAGTAAGCATGGAGGATAATCAAATAATGTAAGAGATAAAGAGTTACTCTCATTAGAAGGTAGGCATGGGTAGCTAATCCATTATTCCTCCTTTTGTTCATTACTCTCCTCCTTTTTTTCATCTAATGAGATTTCAGGTTCATCAATTTCTTCTTCCATAGGATCCTGCAAGGCATTAGGCTCTTCCATTTGTGGAAAGCATCTATTAGTATATTCAAGAATATAGCCATTTTATTCCTTGTAATTCTCAAAGAAAAATTTAAGTATACCATAAACCTCATACTTATACGGTGAATCATCAATATTTTCAAGCAAACTAGCAAGTTCAAATGCACCCTTCCAAGCAATAAATTCCTCAATTTGTTCGACATCATAAAGATCATAATTTCCCTTAGCATAGGAAGATATGGTAACATTATCATTATACTCACATTGAAAAGGGAGGTGTTTGTACCTCCTACAGCAACAAGATTTATCAAAGCAATAAGTAACATTATAAGTAGAGCACACGTTCCTAGCAATGGTATACAATCTATCAATTTGTTCCCATAAGTGTTTCCCTTTTTGTGACAAGCGGTGTTCCTTATAATAATCATTTTGATCTTTCGTGAACCCACCTTGCCAATAAGATTCAGTTTCAAAGAAACCAACCATTGACAACAAGCATGATAAAGCAAGACAATAACAGATCAACGAAAATAACAACTAGAGTAGGAACCAATTTTTTTTGTATTTTCGATAAAGAAATAAGAAAACAAGGAGAAAGATAAACTTAGCTTGAACAATAATGATTCCAAGTGAACTTGATAAATAAAGCTATGCTCCCCGGCAACGGCGCTAGAAAATAGTCTTGATGACCCTCAAGTATAGGGGGTGTATCGCAGTATTTTCGAGGGAAGTGAAACCAATTTATTGATTCGACACAAGGGGAGCCAAAGAATATTTATAAGCCTTAATAATAGAGTTGTCAATTCAGCTGCACCTGGAAAAAATCTAGCTCACAGCAGTTTATCAGTAGTAACAGTTTTGTAGTAGGAATAGTAAAGTAACAGTAGCAGCAAAACAAAGACAGTAGTAACAAAAGCAGTAAATAGTGGGATTCGAGTGCAGTAGGCATAGGGATGGATGGACGGGCATTGCATGGACAAGATAATTCACATAGCAATCAAAACATAGGGCAATTGCAGATAAAAAAGATAAAGCACCCAAGTTGATGAGGACATCCCTACAATTACACCTACCCCAATTGCAAAGAAGGATCAATCCAATGAGATAAGGATTGGACCTATCACAAGAGCTCGTGCTAAGCTACTAGAACAACAGGTGAACTTGTTTCTTAATGAGCCTGGTGTTTTAATTAATGAGAATTTTATACTACCTAAGTCTTTGAATTATTGTATGATCAGGTACTTAGGAGAAGAAGGCATAGCAAAGGTGAGGAGCTGAAGGAACATGGCGTGTTGATCAATGAGGAATGCACGGGGGAGGAAGCGCAAGGAGCACTACACGAGAAGATCAACACATGGTCGAGGGATCTCTGCCGCGGCAGAGAAACCATGCAGTTTTCTGCCACAGCAGCCTGCCGCGACAGAGAAACCGGGTCCGACTCTGCCACGACAGAGTAGGCCTGCGCGCCTTGAGTCGATCCACCTTGGGTCGGTTGTATCTTAGTCTAGGTTGAGTCGAACTGTTATTCCTAGTCGTAGCCGCCGACCCTTAGCCCTTAAATAGATGGGGGTGCCGTAGTTTAGGGTTTAGACAACGTTAAAATATTTTGGAGTTGCTTCTTTCATAGAACCTCTGAAATTACCCTGTGTTCGAAACTACCAACTATAATTGAGTGTGATCTATTGTTCCATTGGGAATTAGTAGATTGCATACTACCGTTCGTGGTCACGGCTGCGTGCGCAAGAGCGTGGTGTTGTGAATATCCTACAAGGTTTGAGAGCTATTGCATTGGCATCAAGGATCGAGCGGGAGAGTTCATAGCTATAGGCTAGTTATCTATCATCCACCATTATCATCGCCATCCGCTTACTGAGAAGATCGGGCCACCCCATATCATCTTGGTATCAGATTTCCTCGTTACCTTGGTAAGCAATCCGCAATCCATCCATAGATTTGAGAGTGTTTTTAGTCCTATACAGAAAAAGCCCCACAAAAAGAGTTGTCATAGACTAGATTGCATCGTAGACGAGTAATAGTTACTGGTCGTGTTCATCCTTTAGTTTAGATCTAGATCTGTTCTTCATAGATTTGTTTTTTTCTCTTTGTTTCTAGTCGTTTTCCACCTTTGTTTCCGCCACCATCATGTCAGATCCGATCTACTCTAAAGAGTCCTAGTCTGCTACTCTTGGCCGAGTCGGAATTAAAAAAAATACTTTCCAAGTTATCGAGTCTGCCACGGCAAGATTTCGGCATCTTTTTCTGCCACGGCAGGACTTTTCGGGTTACCAAGTCTGCCACGGCAGGATTTCTGTGTTTTCTCTGCCACGGCAGGACTTTTTGCGTTACCAAGTTACTGCTCTACCATGGCACGATTTCTGGCCGTTTTGCTGCCGCCGGTCTGCCACGGCAGGATTTTGAGCTGTTTTTCTGCCACGACACCATAATTACAAAGTGTGATCGTTTTACACTTTTCCAAAACCCTTAGCCACAGCCAATCTATTACATAGGTGTAGGAACTTGCCCATTGAGACTAGTTTCCGCTCCTACAGGCTGCTCTTAGGATTTTGGTGCTGTACTTTGTAATTGGCCGTGTGTGATCTATAAAATAATAAAAAAGAAAGAAATATAGCAACAAAAAAAAGAAAGAAAAAAAGAGCTATACAAAAGAAAAAAATTTGGGAAAAAGAGAATTTCATCAAGAGGCCTAGTGACATCTTTGTGCACCGGTAGATTGAGCAATCTTGTGCATGTTTACTTTGAGCTTTGCTAGTGTCTCTCGAGCGTAGTGCAACACCCTTCATAGTTGCATTGCCACATTTTTCTCCACGTGTGTGTTTCTTGGGTATTTGTACGATCAGCACTAGGACTTGTTTGCGGTGTAGATAGGATACCATACCTATAGCTCCACCTTAAATACCCTGTGTGCCCTGTGATTGCTCTAAACCTTTCATATTCACTTCATCACATCAAGTGCATCAGTCTTTGACTTTGTTTGGTAGAGCATCTCTATTCACTTTGGAACGGTAAGATCTCCTTTCTTATTAGTTGTGAGTGAGTTGTGAGAGTTTCCACCATACAAATTCTGATTTTTGCACTAACCTACTAATCATGTCTTCTAGTGATGATGATGTTGTGATGTAGAAAAAGAAGGATGAGGAACTTGTTAATTGGCATGAATATGAGGCTTTGAAGTCCCACTTGACACGTGTGTTTACTCACACGACAGATGCCATTGACAAGAATCTCCGAGATATGAATGTGAGATTGGATCACAATGTTGGAACGGTTGATACTATTCAAACGCAAGTGGCTACGCTCAATGTCAATGTCACCACTTTGCAGCAGTCCATTGAGGGTTTAACAGCCGCTTTACATAGAAGGGAAGACCCTCAACATAATGATGCCTTTGATGATTTCGATGAGGGTAGCACTGTGGATGCTGCTCCACATGTTGGCAGAGGACGTGCAATTCCCCCTGCCCATGCACCTGCCCATGCACCTGCTCATGGCCGTGGGTTTGTTCATCTTGGGCGTGCTCAACGTTTACCCAACCAAGCTGCTGATGATGGTTTGGGCAAGCCAAAATTTTCAATTCCTAAGTTTGATGGTTCTATTGATCCTGAAGACTACCTCACATGGGAGTTGAAGATTGAGAAACTCTGGTGCTTATTTGACTATCCAGAAGATAAGAAGGTCAAGCTTGCAGCATCTGAATTTGATGGTTATGCTTTACGTTGGTGGGATGCTCTTGTGCAACATAGAAGGGAGGACAATGAACTTCCTGTGATGGATTGGCGCGAGATGAAGCAAATCAAGAAAGCTCGTTTCTTACCAACCAACTACTTGTGATCAGTTTTTGATAAATTGACGCAACTGAAGCAAAGCACCATGACAGTTGATGAGTACTACATGGAGATGGAGATGCTTATGCAGCGTGCTAGAATTCGTGAGTCCATTGAGATGACCATGCAGCGATTCTTAAACAATTTGAAGTTACCAATCAAGAGCATTGTTCGTCATCACAAGTATGAGACCATGAATGAGTTTTTGCATCATGCTAGAGACGCCGAATCCTAGTTGGCAGAAGAGGCGAAGTCACGTGCTCGTTTTCCATCCTCTAGCAGATTTTCGGCCAGACCTACTCCTCCTACAGCTACGTCACCAGCTGTCGTTCCGTTTACACCATCGACCAAGCCAGCAAGTACACCTTCATTTGGCTCTAATGCTCGGAAACCCGCTGCTCCTGCTGCTAGCTCGGGTTCCAACATGTCTATGGCACGTACTCGTGATGTGGTGTGCCATACTTGTGGTGGTAGAGGTCACTACAAGAAGGATTGTCCAAACAGCAAGGTTATGTTTGTTAATGAACAAGGTGAAGTAGAAAGTGGAGATGAAGCTTCTGATGTTGATATTGATAATGGCGAGGATGGTGCTGATGCATATGCTGAGCGTGCACTCACTATTGTCGTGTCTTCACGTGTACTTAGTGTGCAACCGGTTGAGGAATCCCAGCGTTGCAACTTGTTCCAAACAAAAGCTCTAGTTGGACCAAATAAAGCTTGCAAGGTCATTATTGATGGCGGTAACTGCAGAAATCTTGCAAGTAAGGAATTATGTGCCAAACTGAATTTGACATACTTACCTCATCCCAAGCCATACTACATACAATGGTTGAGCAACAATGGTGAGATCAAGGTAAATCATATGGTACGAGTGAATTTTCAAATAGGGCCATACAAAGATTCTATTGATTTTGATGTGGTTCCTATGACTGTTTGTCATCTCCTATTGGGTCGGCCTTGGCTCTATGATCGCCACGTGAAACACAATGGCCGAGCCAATACATATCACTTGGAATTCAAAGGAAGGAAGATTACTATGCAGCCCATGACACCACAAGAAATTGTGAATGATTCTTGCCAAAAGATAGAGGTGAACTTGAAGGAAGATACTACCACTCGGCGAGACTGTGTCACAGCTGTTCCTGATGTAATTGAGCCTAAATTCAGTGATATAACGAAAAGTGAGAGAGTGCCTGGTTTATTGATATTATCCACTAAGGAAGATATGAGAGAATTTCGTGAGGATCCTACAGCCATGCCACTTCTGCTCATGTATAAGGGCGAGGTATTGGTTTCTAACGACATGACCCCTATTTCTCTTGGTGTCTCATCTATTTTGCAGGACTTTGGGGATGTGTTTCCAGAAGACGTACCCGCAGGTTTTCCTCCATTGCGCGGTATAGAACATCAAGTGGACTTGATTCCTGGCGCCACACTTCCCAACCGTGCACCCTACAGGACTAATCCCGAAGAAACTAAGGAAATTCAGAAGCAAGTACAAGTGTTGCTGGATAAAGGGTACATTCGTGTTTCTCTTAGCCCTTGTGCTGTTCCTGTTATTTTAGTCCCTAAGAAAGATGGTACTTGGCGCATGTGTGTTGATTGTAGAGCGATTAATAACATCACTATTCGATATCGTCATCCTATTCCACGCTTAGAGGATATGCTAGATGAATTGAGTGGTGCTGCTGTTTTCTCTAAAATTGACTTGCGTAGTGGTTATCATCAAATTAGGATGAAAGAAGGGGATGAATGGAAAACTGCTTTCAAAACTAAATTCGGTTTGTATGAGTGGTTAGTCATGCCGTTTGGTCTTACTAATGCACCTAGTACTTGCATGCGTTTAATGAATCATGTTTTGAGAGAGTTTTATTGGTCGTTTCGTGGTTGTTTACTTTGATGATATTCTCATCTACAGCCACACCGAATCTGAACATTGCACTCATATTAGACAAGTTTTGCAAGTGTTACGTGATAATAAACTGTATGGTAATCTTGAGAAGTGTACATTTGCAAAAGATAAGGTCATATTCCTAGGATTTGTTATTTCTTAGAATGGAGTAGAGGTAGATCAATCTAAAATTGAATCAATTCAGAATTGGCCTACTCCAATGAATGTTAGTCAAGTGCGTAGTTTCCACGGTCTCGCTGGTTTCTATAGGCGTTTTGTGCCAGATTTTAGCACCATTGCTGCACCATTAAATGATTTGACAAAGAAAGGTGTTCCTTTTGCATGGGGCGCGGCCCAAGACATTTCCTTTGATACATTGAAAGGTTTGCTTACTTCTGCACCATTACTTGCCTTACCTGATTTTTCAAAGCAATTTGAAGTTGAATGTGATGCTAGTGGTATAGGCATAGGTGGCGTTTTGATGCAAGAGGGTCGGCCTATAGCTTATTTTTCTCAGAAATTGACTGCTGCTCGTTTGAATTATTCTATCTATGATAAAGAATTGTATGCACTTGTTAGAGTACTTGAGGTTTGGCAACATTATTTGTGGCCAAAGGAATTCATCATACATTCTGATCATGAAGCTTTGAAATACTTGAAAGCTCAATCAAACTTGCATAGAAGATTAGCTAAATGGGTTGAGTTCATTGAGTCTTTTCCTTACATCATTAACTATAAGAAGGGAAAAGAGAATGTCGTTGCTGATGCTCTATCTAGGAAGAACATGCTATTAACCAATCTTGATGTTAAAATTCCTGGATTAGAAGCTATTTGTGCACTTTATGCAACTAACCATGATTTTGCTGAACCATATCGTTTGTGTGCTCTTAGAAACGCATGGGATAAGTATCATATACATGATGGATATTTGTTTCGAGCTAACAAACTATGTATTCTAGAATCATCGTTGCGTTTGTTTTTAGTGCAGGAATCACATGCTGGTGGTTTAATGGGTCACTTTGGGCGTGAGAAGACATTGCTCATGCTTGCTGATCACTTTTATTGGCCCAAGATGAGGCGTGATGTGGACAGATTTGTGAGCTGATGCATTACTTGTCACAAGTCGAAATCCAAGCTGAAGCCTCATGGTTTGTATACACCTCTCTCTGCACCTACTACTCCATGGGAAGACATTAGTATGGATTTTATGCTAGGTCTACCTCAAACTCAGAGAGGTCATGATTCTATATTTGTGGTAGTGGATAGGTTCTCTAAGATGGCTCATTTTATTGCCTGCCACAAAAGCGACGATGCGTCGCATATTGCTAATTTGTTTTTCAGGGACATCGTGAGATTACATGGAGTACCAAAGACGATTGTTTCTGACCGTGATATGAAGTTTATGAGCTACTTTTGGAAGACATTATGGGGGAAGCTAGGAACGAAGTTGCTGTTCAGTACTACATGTCACCCCCAAACAGATGGTCAAATAGAGGTGGTGAATCGGACATTGTCACAGCTGCTAAGGACCATGATTAAAAAGAATCTGCGGGAGTGGGAAGAGTGTTTGCCACATGTTGAGTTCGCTTACAACAGGGCTGTGCATTCAACTACTCAGCTTTGTCCTTTTGAGGTGGTGTATGGTTTCAAGACATTGACGCCACTTGATATGTTGCCTCTGCCATTACATGAGAGAGTTGATATGGAGGCATCAAAACGTGCTGATTATGTGAAGAGAATACATGAGAAGACTCGAGAGGCTATTGAAAAGAAAGGCAAGAACATTGCTGCTGCAAGGAATCAAGCAAGGAAAGAAGTGTTGTTCGAGCCTGGAGATATGGTTTGGGTGCATCTACACAAGGATAGGTTCCCACTTCTTCGAAAGTCAAAATTGAAGCCACGTGGTGCTGCTCCTTACAAGGTGTTAGCCAAGATTAATGATAATGCCTACTCGGTTGATATACCTATTGAGGAGTTTGGTGGAGTTAGCAATAGCTTCAACTTGCTGATTGGTCACCATATGCTGGAGAAGACCTTGGAGCGTCGAGGACGACGCCTTTTGAAGGGGGGGAGATGATGAGGGCATCCCTACAATTACACCTACCCCAATTGCAAAGAAGGATCAATCCAATGAGATAAGGATTGGACCTATCACAAGAGCTCGTGCTAAGCTACTAGAACAACAGGTGAACTTGTTTCTTAATGAGCCTGGTGTTTTAATTAATGAGAATTTTATACTACCTAAGTCTTTGAATTATTGTATGATCAGGTACTTAGGAGAAGAAGGCATAGCACAGAGTGAGGAGCTAAAGGAACATGGCGTGTTGATCAATGAGGAATGCGCGAGGGAGGAGAGGGAGGAAGCGCAAAGAGCACTACACGAGAAGATCAACACATGGTCGAGGGATCTCTGCCGCGGCAGAGAAACCACGCAGTTTTCTGCCGTAGCAGCCTGCCGTGACAGAGAAACCGGGTCCGACTCTGCCACGGCTGTGTAGGCTTGCGCGCCTTGAGCCGATCCACCTTGGGTCAGTTGTATCTTAGTCTAGGTTGAGTCAAACTGTTATTCCTGGTCATAGCTGCCGACCCTTAGCCCTTAAATAGATGGGGGGCGCCGTAGTTTAGGGTTTAGACCACGTTAAAATATTTTGGAGTTGCTTCTTTCATAGAACCTCTGAAATTACCCTGTGTTCGAATCTACCAACTATAATTGAGTGTGATCTATTGTTCCATTGGGAATTAGTAGATTGCATACTACCGTTCGTGGTCACGGCTGCGTGTGCAAGAGCGTGGTGTTGTGAATATCCTACAAGGTTTGAGAGCTGTTGCATTGGCATCAGGGATCGAGCGGGAGAGTTCGTAGCTACAGGCTAGTTATCTATCATCCACCATTATCATTGCCATGCGCTTACTAAGAAGATCGGGCCACCCCATATCACAAGTACTACACAATCCTAGGCATGTGTTCCATATATAGTCATACGTGCTCGCAATGAGAACTTGCACAACATCTTTTGTCCTGCCAGCCCGTTTGCGGCGGGGCCTCTAGGGAACTACTAGCAATTAAGGTGCTCCTTTTAATAGAGCACCAGAGCAAAGCATTAACACTCCGTGAACACATGTGATCCTCAGATCAAAGCCTTTCCCTTCCGGTTATCCCAATTTATGTCACTTCAGGGCCATAGGTTCCGGACAACAACGTGTGTATACAACTTGCAGATAAGACCAAGAACAATACTATCATAATGAATCAATAATAAGTTCAGATCTGAAATCATGGCACTCGGGCCCTAGTGACAAGCATTAAGCACAACAAGTCGCAACAAAGTCATAAAGCACTAATAAAAGATACTAGGCACTATGCCCTAACAAATCTGATGCCATTACATGAACAATCTCATCCAATCCCTACCATCCCCATAGCCTACAGCGGGGGATTACTCACTCATAGATGGAAGAAACATGGATGGTCGATGAAGATGATGGTGGGGATCGATGGAGATGGCTCCGGGGGCACTTCCCTATCCCGGCAGGGTGCCGGAAGAGAGACTTTCTGTCCCCCGGATCTCCCCTTCGGTGGCGGCGGCGCAGCGGAACTTTTCGTGGAAAAACGTCGAACCCCCCGAAGTTTTTAGGTCAGAAGGCTTCTTATAGGCGAAGAGAGAGGTCGAGGGGTGCCTGGGGCCACCACACCAGGCCTAGCCCGCGCCTAGGGGGGTGTGGCCAGCCCCTGGCCCTCCTCCGTCTCGTATTCTGGCTCCGTGAGTCTTCTGGAAAAATAGGCACTTGGCTTTTGTCCCGTCCAATTCCGAGAATATTCATTTCCTGACTTTCCTGGAACCAAAAACAGCAGAAAACAGGCAGCTGGCACTGTGGCCCTTGTTAATAGGCAGCTGGCACATGGGAGAGTAGAGATCTATTAAACCACTTGAGTAGCAAGGTAGATCTATAGATTACAAGCTCATGATCACAATATGATCATGCATAGAGAGAGAGATGAACACATAGCTACCGGTAGAACCCTTAGCCTCGAGAGAGAACTACTCCCTCCTCATCATGGGAATCAGCAATGGTGATGGAAATGGTGGTGGAGATGGCTTCGGGGGCACTTCCCCATGCCGGAAGGATGCCGGAACAGAGACTTTCTATCCACCGAATCTCCCCTTCGGTGGCGGTGGCGCTGCCGAACTTTTCGTGGCTAGAGGCTTGACTCTTTTGGGTTTATGCCTCGGGAGGCTTCTTATAGGCGAAGAGGCAAGGTCGGTGGATGGCCAGGGGGCCCACACCACCTGGTGGCGCGGCCAGGGCTAGCCCGCGCCACCATATGGTGTGGCTAGGCCGTGGCCCTCCTCCATCTCTACATCGGGCTCCGTGAGTCTTCCGGTAAATAGGAACTTTGGCTTTTGTCCCATCCAATTATGAGAATATTGATTTTCTGACTTTCCTGGAACCAAAAACAGTAGAAAACAATCAACTGGCACTTTGGCTCTTGTTAATAGGTTAGTCCAGGAAATCATATGAAAAGTACTCCAAAGTGTGGACAAAACACAAGAAAGTGGATAAAAACAAGCATGGAGGATCAAAAATTATAGATACATTTGCAATGTATCACAGAGCCAGGTAGAATTCCCCACCCGGTCCGCATCCAAGTTTCCCTGGCTGGCCCGTCTCGCCGGGTCGCCAGAAGAACCGGCTGGGAGGCCGCTCCTAGCCGGCTGCCTCGGATCTGCTGGCGATGGTACGGTGGGGATGACGGTTCTTGCTAAGCGCACCTTTGACCAGACACGCTGGCTAGCCTGGCTGACGCTACCGGACAACTGTGCCAAAGCCGGAGGCTGGCGAGCAAAGCAAGGGCTGATGAGTAAAGCTTCGGCTTACGCATAAAGAGCCGGCTGACGGATAAAGATCCGACTGATGAGTAAAGTAGGGGCGCTAGACACTGTAGCGATGTCATTCCCTGTACTAGAGGCTTGATTAGACCCGGGCCTACCGTTTGGCCCTCTCCAGCCGGCCCACTTTGAAAGGCCAAGATCCAAACAGTAAACCCTAGAACCCATCTTGTAAACTACCTCCTCAACCAGTATATAAGGGGGGGTAGTGCTAGGGTTCTAGGTAGACATTTACAAGATAGAAGTGCTCCACATTGGTCAAGGGTAGTAGTTCCTTCTTCTTCTTCTAGCAAGGAGTAGCTAGGAAAATAGCTCAAGGAGCATCTGTATTGGGCGTTTACCCCTTGATAGTAGGTCCTTGCAGGAGTAGGATATTTACCTCGCCAAGAGGGCTCCGAACCTGGGTACATCACTGTGTTTGCAGTATCTGTGCCCAACCCGTTGCGAATAGCCACCGATCGCATCCTGGTGGTCCCCTTCATGCCATCCCCGATGGCACTTCCGTATTCCACACCACGATAGTTTGCGCCCTCCGTGGGGCACATAGCTTTGGCTGGGGTTATGTTTCACACGGGACTTCCGCTCGTCGCCAGTGAACGAGTCGCCTCTAGCCTCGTGCTCACTTTCGGCTCTTTCGACTACGTCCTCGACAACGCATCCTGTTTCGCCGGGGGAACCTTCCCAAGCGACAGCTCCATCATGTACTTCAGCGAGCATCGTGTCTACGTCGCCACGATCACCGAGGCCTTCCCTCGTGAGATCGTCACCATATTCGGCACGCCTCTAGGCTTCTCTGCTTCATGCGTCGCCAATGGCAGCATCAAGGTCATGATGGCGGGCTCAGGCGAGAAGCATCACCCACCTCTGGAGCGCAACGGGGAAATTCACGCCGCTAACTCGCGCCTCCCGAACCAAGACCTGCTTAACGCGTCCATCGAGCACCTTCGCAACCCCATCACCCCCATCGAGGTAGATCCAGCTGCAGTTGCGGCAACACTGGAGGCTACTCGCCAGAGCCTTCTGGAAGAAGCTGGCAAAGTTGCAGCCGCCCAACGGCGGATGAACACGACCATGCGCGAGTACAACACCGTGCACGGCTTCGCCAACTTACCCGGCACCAGCCGCCTGGCCCAGACCCACATTGGCTTTGCGGGGTGATAATGAATGTCAAGGTCAAAATCCTTGATTAACTCTATCCATCTCCTTTGCCTCATATTCAGCTCCTTATGGGTGAAAATATACTTCAGGCTCTTGTGACCTGAATAAATCTCACAGCGATTACCCATAAGGTAATGACGCCATGTCTTCAAAGCTAACACTATGGCTGTCAGTTCGAGGTCATGGGTGGGGTAGTTCTGCTCATGTTGCTTCAGTTGTCTGGACAGATAGGATATGACTTTGCCTTCTTGAATCAACACACATCGAGACCAATCTTGGATGCGTCACAATACACATCAAAAGGCTTCTTGATATCCGGCATGATCAAAATTGGGGCTGAAACCAATCTTTTCTTGAGATCCTGAAAACTTGCTTCACATTTGTCTGTCCATTCAAACTTCTTATCTTTCTTTAACAACTAAGTCATTGGTCTCGCGTTGCTTGAAAATCCTTCAACAAACTTGCGGTAATATTCGGCTAATCCAAGAAATGCACGGACTTCTGTTTGAGTGGTTGGGGCTTCAACAAACTTGCGGTAACATTCTTCGACATCTTTAATCTTGGCGGGATCGACAACAACTCCTCCTGCCGACAAGATATGACCTAGGAATCCTACTTCCTTTAACAGAGAATTCACATTTTTTAAACTTGGCATACAACTGGTGCTCCCTAAGGGTTCAACGGATGGTTCTCAGATGTTGCTCATGGTCTTCTTCCAACTTGGAGTAGATCAAAATGTCATTGATAAAAACAACAACAAACTTATCCAAGAAGTTCATAAAAATCTTATTCATGAGGTTCATGAAATAAGCGGGGGCATTGGTTAATCCAAAAGACATGACATTGTACTCATACAATCCATATCTGGTGGTCAAGTCTGTATTTGGGATATCCGTTGCACGGATTTTCAATTGATGATAACAAGTTCTAAGATCAATCTTAGAAAACACTCTGGCACCAGTCAGTTGGTCAAACAAATCTTCTATCTTCTGCAGTGGGTACTTGTTTTTGAGGGTGATGTCATTCAACTTCCGATAATCCGTACAAAGATGGTTGGCACCATCCTTCTTATCAACAAACAAATTAGGTGATCTCCATGGCGATGCACTTGGTTGTATCAAACGTTTTCCCAGCATATCATAAAGTTGCTTCTTCAGCTCCACTAGTTCAGATGGGTTCATACTATAAGGTCTCTGAGCTATGGGTCCAGTTCTAGGAATTAGTTCAATAATAAACTTGATATCCCGATCTGGGGGCATACCGGGCAATTCATCTGGGAACACATCAGGGTATTCACAGACTACTCTGACTTGGTCAATGGTGGTTTTTGCTAAACTCTTGTTGCACTTGAATTGTGGGGGCAATGTCTCAAATACATGTTCTACTGATAGTTCGGTGCTACTGGTCATGGTTATGGCTTTCTTGGCACAGTCGATTAATCATTGATGTTTCGACATCCAATCCATTCCTAGTACTACTTCCAAACCTTTTGTTCCAAGTACTATTAGATTGGCATAAAAATCTATCCCATGGATTCTGATGGGTACGGACTTGCAAATTTCCTAGCTTTGGTGGTTGAACCAGGTATTTGAACTATCATAACATGTTTCAGATTTGTGGGTCAAATCTTACCAGTGCATGCAAATTCTTCTATAACAAACGAGTGGGATGCTCCAGAATCAAACAACACTCTTGCTAATACTGAGTTAACAGAAAACATACCCAGCACGACATCTGGCGCTTCCTGGGTCTCCTCAACATTCATGTGGAACAGACAGCCATTACGGTTGTGCGGGTTTCCTGGGGAAAATCTCTTTCTAGGCTAGACACGGCGTTGTTGTTGGGCAGGTGCATTCACATTGGTTGTTGCGGCAAGCTTCTTGGGGCACTCGTTGGAGTAGTGACCCGTGACTCCACATTCAAAACAAGTGATCATTTACTTGTCTTTTCCTGTGACAGGCACAACCTTTCTTCCAGCCCTCGGGGTAGTATTGTTGTTGTTGTTGTTGTTGTTGGACCTTGGTGGTTCATGGTTAAAGTTATTGGCATTGTCGGGGTTCTTGTTGTTTCCTCCGAGCCTTGGGTTTCCTCGGCCACAGTTGGGGTAGTTCGGATGGTTCATTGGTGGCCTGCTGTTTCTGGGTGCATATACTATAGACGGGTTGGGGAGATACTTCGGGGTATGGTGGGGTCCTGGTTGGTGCATCATACGACGTTTACGGTTTTCACTAGCTTGGTTGATCTTGCCTTCCATCTGGATTGAGAGTCTACTAAGGCTTCTAGGTCATCAAAGGGGATATTGACTAGCACCGTCTGCATCTGATCATGCAAACCATTCAAGAATCTCTCCTTCTTCGCTTCATGTTCAATCTCATCAGGGGCATACCTTGCTAGTGATAGGAATTTGTAACGGTATTCTACCATAGTCATTCTTCCCTACTTCAAATCTCTGAATTCATCCCTCATCCTCTTGATCAGACCCAGGGGCACATGGGTCCTACTGAACTTGAGTTTTAACTCCTCCCAAGTCATCATCTGACCTCCGTTCATTGTACGGGTACTATTCCACCATGATCTGGCGTAGCCGGACAGATAGGGTGGCAGACAACACCTTCTCATTAGCATCAACTCCTGCAACGTCTAGATTGTTTTCCATGGTTTGCAGCCAATCAGCAACATCTAAAGGTTCTTCTGACTTTCTAAACATGGGTGGGTTGGTATTCTGGAAGTTCTTGAGTTTGAATCCATAGTGATCTTGGTTTCCATGGCCTTGATTATTGTGGGCCATCTAGGCTATATGTTGAAGAGTGGCTAAGTTGGCTTGAAGTTCAGCTCTACCAGCTTCACGGTCAGAAACTAACATTTGCAGAATCTGCAGCATTGGGTCCTGAGATTGATGGCCCAAAATATATCAAGCTCGTTGGGGAACCCCAAGAGGAAGGTATGATGAGCACAGCAGCATGTTTTCCCTCAGTTATAAAACCAAGGTTATCGAACCAGTAGGACCAAGGAAACACCTCCAAGGTGTTGTTTCCAACTTGGAATCCTGCACAACACAACCACAGAACTTTGCCCCCAACTTATAGTAAGGTTGTCAATCTCACCGGTCTTGCTAAAAACAAAGGATTAAACGTATGGTGTGGAAGAAATTAAATAGCTTGCAGAAAGTAAACAGAAAACAATAAACAGTTGTAGATTGATGGTAAAAGAAAGGATCGGGATCCATAGTTCACTAGTGGTGATTCTCCTTAAGATAGATGACATGTTGGGTGAACAAATTACAGTGGGGAAATTGACAAACATCGAGAAAGCATACATGCATATACTAATCATCTTTACTCCTATGAGATTTGATTTGGAATTACAACATTATACATAAACCATAATCCAACTGCATCTATGACTAATAATCCACTTTCAGGTTATCATTTGAACCCCCTCCAGTATTAAGTTGCAAGAAACAGATAATTGCATTAAGCATTGCGTGTAAAGTAAACAATACGATTGTTCTATGAACAAAGGATTTATGTTTTCTCCCTATCTAGTAGCAACAACATATCTAGTACCTTAGAGATTTGTATCACTTCCCTAGATTACTAGAGGCATGAACCCACTATCGAGCATAAATACTCCCTCTTGGAGTTGCTAGCATCTACTCGGCCAAGATAGCTATTAACAAAGGAAAGCATGCAAGATCAAAAATAACAAAGACATGATAGAATAAATAATCAATCTGAAGTAGCATCTCAATATCCATCGGATCCCCGCAAACACAACATGTAGGATTACAAATAGATGATCTTGATCATGAACGGAGCTCACAAGATCTAAGCATGATAGCACAAAGGAGGAGAACCAACCATCTAGCTACTACATGGACCTGTAGTCCAAGGATGAACTACTCACGCATCACACCGGAGGCTTGCATGGTGATGAAGAAGGCCTCCAGGGTGAATTCTCCCCTCTGACAAGGTGCTGGGAAGAGCTTCAGATCCCTCCCGATCTAGGGATGGAGATGACAGCGGCTACAGACTCTTTCGTAGAATTTTGATCGGGTACTTAGTGTTTCTATATCGGAGGCAATATATAGGCGAAAGGGGAGGCCAAGGGGGTTCCCTAGGCGACCACACCATCCCCTGGTGCGGGCCAGGCCTGGCCGCGCGGCCAGGTGGTGTGGCCGGCCTCCGGCCCCTCTCCATCTCATCTTCTGGCTCCATGTCCCCCTCGGTTAAATATTGACTTTGGCTTTTGTCTCGTCCAATTCTGAGAATATTCATTTCCTAACTTTCCTGGAACCAAAAATAGCAGAAAACAGGCAGTTGGCACTATGGCATCTTGTTAATAGGTTAGTCTAAGAAAGTGTATAAAAATACTCCAAAGTGTGGACAAAACATAAGAAAGTAGATATAAACCAACCATGCAACATCAAAAGTTATAGATACGTTAGCAACATATTAGAGATGAACTGCTTCCTCCAGGGTTTCCCCGAGTCATCTGAAGATTGAGATAGCTAGTGAGACAACGGGGAAATTGCTATGGTTCATAGGTTTGTTTTAAAAGCTTTAAACTTTGAGTAAGACTCAGGTTTTGAAAACTAACAACTTCTTTTCATTCATTCATTTCAAACACACCATACAAACACACACCATAACTAGAAAATAGATGGTTTTAGGAACCATTTTGTAAAGCTACGATATAGTGGGACCGGGTACAACTCACTCCTACAATAGTGCTCAGGTGTGACTACTCATCATCGAGGGTGTCGGGCTCCTCATCATAAATGAAGTCAGCATCATCCGCGTCAGTGTTGTCCTCCATGGCGATGTCCTCCAGATAGTCATTGTGATCACTGAGGTAAGAGTGAATATTCCACGGATGTCTTCACCTTCCTCCTCCTGCTGCTCCTATAGCTAGATATCCTGGTCATGGATGGTCTCCTCCAAGGTGGCTATCTTCTGACGAAGACGGGCGATGATGCGATCCTTTTTGTCGCGCTGGCGATGAAGGGACTTGCATTCCTTGGCGAGGATGGCGAGGGTTTGCTTCCTCTCAACAGCTTCAACATGTGTCTTATTGGCGTAAGCACGGGCATTGTCTAACTCTTTTTGCGTCTCATGCAGCATGAAGGCCATGTGGTCCACGTGATTCTTCAACTCTAGGTGGGCTGGCACAGATAGAGGCTGTCCCGTAGAGTCACGTCTTGCATAGTGAGAAAAACGAGTGCCGATGATCTCGTTGATGTTTTGAGCACACAAGCGAGCAAGTGCCTCCTGCATTTCCCTGGCTAGACCGTCTAACTAGTTGTTCTCCTGAACGTTGAACTGAATCTTGTCAGAAAGAGGTGGCTCCATTTTGCATCTGAGATCAGCAACAATCAGCCACTGTAGCTCCCCTCCGGATTGGTCATTGAGCTATGCTCCGAAGAATTCTGGGTGCGGGCGTCCAAGATACTCCGATAGTTGGTCCAAATCCCTCTCAAAGATAAGCTGACCTCCATTGCCCAACTGGTAAAACTTGCTCTATTTGACCTCCATTTATAAGCAATTAAGATGAGTAAGTTAATGAGGTGATCAAGTGTGTCAAATTTTATGTAGAATTGTAAGAGTTTTGGAGTAACAAGTGATCTCTTTTTGAAAGAATCTCAAGGGTAAGAATGAGAATAGATTTTTGTAAATACTCACTTCCTTTGTTTTGAATCTAGGTTTTTCAGGCGTCCATTCTAATTAGGGTCTCCTATGGTCAGGATGGCTCTGATACCATTGTCAACACCCAGATTTTTAAGTCCAGATGCTTGTTATGCCGTACCTTGCAATCCCAGGATTACCATTTTTGCGAGACATAACAGAAGTGGTACCACAGTACCTCATCCATTACAAACCATAATAAGGTCTTACAAATAAAGGATCTCATGATCCAGTCTTAATAGAATCAAAGCAGTGGAAAATAAAACATAGTAGGCTCTATCTTCATGATCAAAGGCAATGCTGATGATGGGAGATGATCCTATTTGTCATAGACCTCCTGTTGTCCATCTTCCGGGTAATCCTCCTCATAGTCTGGCCATGGGAATAGCCAGGGACAAAGCCATGAGTACTCTTTAAGTACTTGCAAACTAACACTAGCATAAGTAAGGTAGAATCTAGTAGGAATCTTAAGCTCTAGGTTTGTTTGCAAAAAGCCAGGTTTACTTCATAAGAATTTTAAGAGTAACGACCTACTTTAGTTCTCTACATCACTTAAGGGAGAAACTAGTTTTCATGCTCACAACTCTGTTTTGGTCAAGTAAAAGTCATCGTTCAAGTCACAAATCATTTTGAAAACATCTGACAACGGAATAGTATGGCCACTCCAACTGTCCATAACCATGGACGCAGGTATTCGAATATTTCGACACTCTGCAGAGGTGGTACACTTTCACCACAAAATTCGATACATCCGTCAGGAGTAACGCTGAATCATTGTACTTGGTATGCGGATAATCAATGCTAACCTTTCAATTACACACCCTAGTATAGGCACCTCCCCTATGAGCTTGGCCTCCCAGCCATGACCATCTGTCATCCTGGGCACTACATAGGTTGACATTCATCACGAGGTAGCCTCAGCTAAATTTTTTCCACAAGGGAACCCATACTAAGACATATAAACTTCTGGTCAAGCCCTACCCAACTCAGGTATTGTGGTTGTACGGTAAAATTGGAATGGTATCACATCCAAACCCAGCCATCAGTTTGTATCAAAGTCAAGGCTCATGCCTCATCAGTTTCATTATCAAACCATTGTGTTTCATAACACATGTCAAAACATTTCAATAGAATGAAGTATCATTCCAAGGTTTTCATAATCATTTTCACCAAGTCTTCCCATCTAAAGTGATCAGGTTTAGCTTAGAACTAGCCACTAATGTTGAGGGTAGCACTAATGGGGGTGCTAATCAAGTATAAGTATTCAAGACTAATTCTATGATCTTGAGGATATCCATTCTACTTTCCACTAATCACAATTCATTAACTAGAGAGGAACATGTGGTAAAGGGAAAAGTAAAACTTGGAGTAAAACATGGGATGGGTATAATCAAAGTTGCAATATCCCAGCATGCCTAGTGCATCTGGTATAAGGGGCTTGGATAGATAGCATGCATAGTTCTAGCTTGCACTCATAGCTTGCATAGTTATAGCTTGCACTAATAGCTTGCATAGTTCTAGCTTACACTGATAACTTGCATAGTTCTAGCTTGCACTGATAGCTTGCCTTGTTGGTTGCAATCATTGAAGTTTTCTTCCTCTTCCTCGAAGTACTCCTCGTTGTAGCCCGAGTCGGTACTAGCGTCTATAAATACACACAAGGTACACAATCACCAAACAACACTTAACTACTTCTATTTAGCACACAAGGATCACGCTAGATGATCTAGCATCATCTCAATCATCACACAAAATATTAACACATTCTTAGTTATCTTCTTTGAGAAAAGTAATTTCTACTCATTTAAACTAGTTAAGATTTAATATCCTCCAACTAGAATATGGGATCCTATGGACCATGTCCTCACCACATATTCTCATACTTGGGAATGTGATTTAAAATGGTGGTCATGCATTACAAGATTTAATATTTATATTTAATAATATTAAGTGATTAGAAATGCCTATATAACATCCTTTTAATACTAGTCCATCTTTAATATCGGTAAAACCAATTATTTTTCATATTAATGTAGAGCATGGAAAATGTGATTTTGGAGAGTTTGAATCAACTCAAAAGCATTTATAGTTTATTTTAGAAAAATGTTTGAAATGGAAAAAGTCTCTGTCTTGTTATTTTTAGTATAGGTGATCTATAGTTTCAATTGGTTTGAATCCAATGGGAGAGTTTAGATATTTTCAGTACCTTTCCAACAAAATTTGAATCATGCATTTTGGATTCGTACATCTCTTTGAATTGAATTTTGAATATAGCTACTAAATAGGATTTTAAACTAATTAGCAAATTTCTATTTGAACTGCTGGGCTCTACGCGGGAAAACAAATGGGACGCCCAACTACACAGCGCTGGTGCAGCGCGCTGATGAAAGAACGGTTCCATGCATCACTGACTAATCTAAACCAAAACAGTATCTTTCAATCATAGCCCTGCGATTAGAACAGGATCCTACGGCTAAGGTTCGTCGTCTCCGTCGAACTACTCCGGCGAGACTCGAACCCTAATACATTGGTGGGGGTCGCTGGGGACTTACCAGGGCTCTAGCTAAGGTTGGTGTTGCGGGCGAATGGGCTTGTCGTCAACGGCGAGTCGATTGGCAGTCACAGCGGCTACTGGGGTGGCTCCAATCGATGGCTTCCTTCCTCCTCTACAGCGGCGAACTCCAGTCAAATTCCGGCGTTGTGGTGATCGCCTTGCTCTAGGGAAGGGTCGGTGAGGTTCCTGGGTGAGTGGGGAGTGGAATGGTGTGTTGAATGAGGTCTATGGTGGCCTCTATTTATACCCCAGCGTTGGAAGCAGGGTGGCATGGTTACGCTTCTCCGACGATGCTGCTACGGGTCGCGCTAAGCATGGCAGAGGGCATGGGTCGATGCAAGGGACTGTGGAGATCGTCACGCTCGTGACAGCAGGACAAGGGGTGGTCTCAGTCGGTCGGGTGATGTCGGTGCTCTCTTCAGGTACGCGGGTGTTCGTCACTCAGTATGTTGGTCACGGGGAGCGCGGCGGTGAACGATCATGTCTGGGAGGTCACTGGTGCCACGGCGACTGCGGGTATGAGTGGAGTGAGCGAGGCGCGGCGTGTGCTTGCGAGGCGGCTGCGGCGCTCTGTCGTGTTCTCAGCATGGCAGAGGCTTAAATGGGCGCAGCGATTCCAGCATCTCCACTCATCGCCGTTGGTCAAGGGGTGGACAGGGGGTGGCGGTGAGGTCATGGCTATCCTCTAGGTGTCGTGGGAGAGGACGGCACAGCGTGCAGCGAATGGTTCATTGTCGACCGACATGGCTAGCTTGGTATGGGCATGTCACATGTGCAACGGTGGAGAGCAGCCTCTCCACTGCACGGCCAAGGACTAGGAATGATCATGGGAAAGTAGTGGAGTATAATTTAGTAGATTTGATGATCAATTGATTGATCATAACAGGGTATAGTGGTTGAGGTTGTACTGTGTCCGCTAGGTGCTCGACCAAATGGCCGCATGAAATTTACTTTCAAATTTTTGAATGAATTTGGTGAGTGATCTTGTTACTTTCTTAGTAGTCTATGGTTGATGGGATTTGTCAAGTGGAATTTGTTTGAGTGGTTTTTGCAAAGTGATAATCTAGGCATATGAACTTGATTCAATTTTGAATTGCCTCTTAAATAGATTTAAAAATAGATTCTATGTATTTGTAAAGTTTGCTTGGATTCACTTTTACTTGGTCTAGTAAGGGGTGAAAAGAATTGGAATTGTTTCTGTTATGAATTTTTTACTAGGAACACCCAAAGTGGTCTAGTGGTTAAGTTTGGCCCAAATGACCATTTGATCATATGTCTTATATTTGGGTTTCTTTTTATTTGATTTTACTTCGAAGTGATCTAGATGAGGTAGTATTCATCTTTAAACTAATCCTTATCATTGGTAACAATTAATCATGGCAATTTCAAGAATTAATGCATTAATGCAAATCACACATGCACTGATATCAAGTTTAGTAATCAATGTTTTTGTTAACCCTAAACATGGGTGATTAGATCTTGATAAGCTTGATTAATATTTTGTGGTGTTACACCCCTCTGACTGGAGAGATATTCTCTAGGACCTCTCTTAAGATATGATTTGGAAAGCATGGCCATGCGCGAGTCGGTTAAGTGTTAACCGAGGCGATCGACTAAGAGTTAGTCAGATGAATCACTTATCTCCGATCAAGAAAGACAGTCGAACTGTTTAAGGGATGATGATTATTCTCCTATAGTTCGACAGGTATATCGTGAGGCAAATGGAACTCAAATGAAAGTCGCATTGGAAGGTATGTCATCATGACTCTTTGGTACTTGGGAGTTGGCACGTTCTGCTAGGAGCCGCTACTGACTGATTGGTCACGAGTGAAAATCGTATCGTGTACAGGTCACCATGAGCCTGCCGAGTCACACACTTAAGAGCAGGAGAAAATTTAAGTTGGACCCAAATAGGAAACGGACTGAGTCAGTGAGTTGGACTCGCTGTGACTAATATAGGCCTTTTATTGAATGGGCCGCCCACTTTCACTCCCTATATAAGCTGGGGTGCAGGTGCTTAGAGCACACGGTTAGGTCACTCGATGTGTTGGAAACCCTAGCCCAAGTTCAGTCCTGTCACCGCCATACCGGAACTAGCAGTCCACCTCCGGTGCTCCTCCTGGTATGTGTGGATACTAGCGGAGGTGTTGTACGTTCAGCACTTTGATGATCGTGCATCGGAACGGATCGTGAGGACTGCACTTCATCAAGCAACGCTTCATCTATTCCGCAACCGCGTGTCTAGTGGTAATTCTCGTGGCCTACAACCTCAGCTAGATCTTGGGATCACCATGTAGGGAAAATGTTTTGTTTATCTTTCCGTAGCCATTCAGTGGTATCAGAGTGTTAGCTTCTGGTTTTAGGCTCGAGATCGTGCATATGTCATATGCGATTGGCATTAGATTGGATCTAATTGCAGTTTTGGTGGTCGATCTATGAGATAGATCGGTTCTGTGTGAAGTTGATTGGATCAAGTGTACTCGAGGAATTAGATAATCTTTTTTGTGTGACGATACTACAGAGGTTGTGAAACGACATACCCCTACCAGTTGGCTTCCGCCATCGGGGTGAAATGTGACACGTAAATCCGGATGCGGTGATCGAAGATCAAAGAGTTTGGTCGAATCGGAGTCCAGATCAGATTTGGATAAATTTGTTTTATCCGATGAAGAAATCCATGTCCGGAGTGAGACTGCTGGCTTCGCCCTATGGTAGCGCCTTAGATGTCGTTGCGAGTTTCACAACGCCGGTAGATATCATATCTATGCATAACTTGTTTTTGCATGATGATGTCGTGAATGGTATGGCCTATGTGCATGTGGTGTGTGTAATCCATACGTGATCTATGTATCACGGTTTTTGTCAGCCGGCTGGAGCCTAGGTGTTGTCATCTTATTGTATAACCACATGCATGTTAGATTCTCAATGTAATTTACTTTACTAACTAGTGTAGCTGTTTGGAGAACTCGGATGGCATGCAAGTCGATGTACAAGTTGGCTACATGATGTAAGGCGGCCCGTGACAAGAGTTCGCACAATTTGGATTACAGGCTTTGTGGAGATGGAGATCACCATGAAGATAACCATACCATTTCACATTATAATTGCTCTATTTTGAGTGATTGTTATGTATCTGTTTTTGCCTCTATTAGATAGTTGGTAGAAAGTAATCCCTCAAAGAAGGTCTAGTCGATTTCCCCCCAGTGCTGCACCATCACAAGTCAGACATTTTTGGTAGTGGGCTCATAAAATTGAGGTACTATCAATTCTTTCCAAATTGGTGGTTTCAAGTGGGACTCTTACAGCGGAAGCACTTGGTAATCTAGACGGGTTTATCACAACGGTTGTGGGACTCGGGGAAAAGTCGGAGGGGAGCCGGGGCATGTGATGCCACCCATCCAACAGGAGTCGCATGAGATGCGATTGACAAGAAGTTGTCTACCTAGATCACTTGATGACTAGCGGTGATGCTAAAGGTCACTAGTTGGCTTACTTATTTAGGATCCTGAGTCACTTAGTAACCATCAGAGGGGTGTTGGTTCTAGTGGGAGCATAAGTATCAAAGTGTTTGATATGCTTGCTCTTTTATAGATACTTGTCTTAAGTGTTTTTGCATATTTTTATGTTGTAGATCAATGGCACCTAGCAGCCTTCCTCAGTTATCCAGTTTTGCTTTGAGAAGCATCTTATAGAAAGATAAGCTAAATGAAACTAACTTTACCAACTGGTATTGTAATCCGAGCATTGTTCTCATGCAAGAAAAGAGGGACCATGTACTAGACAACCCACTTCCAGCTAAGCCGAATGAGAATGCGAGTGTCGCAGCCATCAATGCCTACCGTAGGACTCGTGATGAGTCTACGGAGATAAGATGTCTTATGCTTTCTCACATGGAACCGGACTTGTAGTAGCAGTTCGAGAATGTTGAGGCCTACGATATGATCAAAAGCCTCAAACGTATGTTCTAGGCTCATGCAAAGACTGAGAGGTATCAAGTCTCTCAGGCTTTGTTGAGTTGCAAGCTTAAGGATGGCTATCCACTTAGTCCGCATGTGATCAATATGGTTGGTTATGTGCAGTCTCTGGAAAGGCTGGGCTACCCCATTAGCGAAGAGTTTGCTACAAACATAATTATGAAATCTCTTCCTAGTGCGTATGGTCAGCTCATATCGAACAACCACATGCATGGTATGGATAAGAAGCTCACTGAATTACATGGGATGCTCAAGCAGGCTAAGGTGGATCTCAAGAAAGGCGCCAGTCAAGTGTTAATGTGTAGAATAAGGCTAAGTTCAAGAAGAGTTCTTGGACTAAGAAGAAGAAGGCAAAGTCGGGAGGTAAGGCTGAGGGCCCGGTCCAAAGTACTTCCTCAGGGACTAAGCCATCTCCTGCAGCCGGATCCACTTGCTTCTATTGCATGGCAGGATGGCCACTGGAAGAGGAATTGCAGCAAGTATCTGGCTGACAAAGAAAGGAGTGGAGGTGTGACTTCCAGCTCAGGTACGCTTGTTTGCAATGTTATAGACATTTATCTTGCTGATGCACCTAGTAGTTCTCAGGTATATGATACCGGATCAGTTATTCACATCTACAACTTGTTGCAGGGACTGGAAAGAACTAGGAGCGTGGCGAGAGGCGAGGTTGACATTCGAGTCGGCAACAAAGCGAGAGTCGCTGCGTTGGAAGTCAGTGCGACGCAACTTCATTTACCTTCTGGATTCTTAATGGAGCTGAATAATTGTTATTATGTTCTAGTGCTTAGTCAAAACATTATTTCTGCCTCATGTTTGATGAGACAAGGCTATGAGTCGAATATTAAGAATAATGATTGTTCTTTGTATTTGAATGATATGTTTCACGGGTTTGCACCTGTCCAGGACAGGTTATTTATTTTGAATCTTGATGGTGAATCTGTCTATAATATAAATGTGAAAAGGTTGAAACCAAATGATCTGAATATAACTTTCTTTTGGCACTGTCGGCTTGGTCATATAAGTTGGAAACACATGAAGAAGCTCCATGATGATGGACTGCTAACTTCGTTCAACTTGGAGTCGTTCGAGACATGCGAATCCTGCCTACTCGGCAAGATGACCAACACACCTTTTGCAAAGAGTTGCGAAAGGGTTTCCGACTTATTGGGACTAGTACATAGTGATGTATGTGGCACGATGTGCACGATAGCCAGAGGCGGTTATGAGTACTTCATTAGCTTCACTGCTGATTTGAGTAGGTATGGATATATCTACTTGATGAAACATAAGTCGGAAGCCTTTGAAAAGTTCAAGGAATTCCAGAATGAGGTACAGAATCAACTCGGCAAGAAAATAAAGTTTCTTTGGTCAGACGAGGAGGCGAGTACATGAGCCATGAGTTTGATGACCATCAGAAGAGTTGTGGAATAGTTCCCTAGCTCACTTCGCCGGGAACGCCGCAGAGAAATTGTGTGTTGGAAAGGCGGAATCGGACCTTGTTAGACATGGTACAATCAATGATGAGTCGGATAGATTTTCATTTATCATTTTGGGGTTATTGTGTACAAACTACAACGTTCACACTAAATAGAGTACCATCAAAGTCGGTAGAGAAGACACCGCATGATATGTGGACATGCAAGAAGCCGATTTTGTCTTTTCTTAAGATTTGGGGTTGTGAAGCTTTTGTCAAGCGACATCAGTCGGACAAGCTATAGCCAAGTCGGATAAGTGTATTTTCGTGGGGTATGCGAGGAAAAACTTGGGTTAGTACTTCTACAACCTAGAAGAGGGCAAAGTGTTTGTCGCTCGGAATGGTGTCTTCCTTGAGAAAGAGTTTCTCAATCGGGGAGTCAGTGGGAGCACGGTGCAGCTCGAAGAAATTCGTGAGGTACCGGCCAGAAGCGAGTGGGCAAAAGGCTTGTAGGTTGAGCTGGTCGTGGTACCTGAGCCGACAACAGCATCGACACTGCGAATATCGGCTAGATTGCGAAGCGTTCGTGATGTGTTACTGTTGGACAGTGATGAGCCGCCAACTTATTCGGAAGCAATGGTGGGATCCGATTTTGAGTCGTGGCTTGGAGCCATGATATCCAAGTTAAAGTCCATGGATGAAAATCAAGTTTGGAACTTGGTTGATCTGCTAGACCATGCTAGACCCATCGAGTGCAAATGGGTCTTTAAGAAGATAACTGATATGGATGGAAATATTTCTGTCTATAAAGCATGAATTGTTGCGAAGGGGTTCCGACAAGTTCAAGGAGTTGACTACGACGAGACTTTCTCGCCTGTAGCGATGCTTAAGTCAGTTCGGATCATGTTAGCTATAACAACCTATTTAGACTATGAGATATGGCAGATGGATGTTAAGACGGCTTTCCTTAATGGAAATTTAATCGAGGACGTGTAGATGATACAGCCTAAGGGTTTTGTCGATCCGGCTAATGCTGACAAGGTATGCAAAGTTTGAACATCCATTTATGGGTTAAAGCAAGCATCTCGGAGTTGGAACATTCGCTTTGATCAGGTAGTCAAATCGTTTGGCTTCATCAAGAGTGATCATGATTCTTGTTTATACAAGAAGTTTAGTGGGAGCAAGGTAAACTTTCTGATCTTATATGTGGATGACATATTACTGATTGGAAATGATGTCCAGATGTTGCAAGAGACCAAGGAATCATTGGAAAAGAGTTTTTCGATGAAATACTTGGGTCAGGCTACTTACATACTAGGAATATGGATCTATAGAGATAGATCAAGGCGGCTCATTGGATTGAGTCAGTGTACATATTTCGACCGAGTGTTGAAGAAGTTCAACATGGAATCATCTAAGAAGGGGTTCTTACCGATGTCCCATGGAGTAAAACTTAGCAAGACTCGGTGTCCTTTGACAACTGATGAGCAAAGTCGGATGAGTGCGATTCCGTATGCTTCTGCAGTTAGATCCATCATGTACGCTATGATTTATACTAGGCCAGATGTTTCCTATGCTCTAAGTGTTGTGAGCAGATACCAGGCTAACCCTAGAGAGATCCACTGGTCAGCGGCTAAAAATATCCTTAAGTACTTGAGAAGGACTAAAGTTATGTTCCTGGTTTATGGATGTGAGGATGAACTCAGTGTAAGGGGTTACACGGATGCGAGTTATCTCACTGACTCGGATGATTCTCGTTCGCAATCCGGATATGTGTTTGTAATAAACGGAGGGCTGTGAGCTAGAAGAGTTCCAAGCAAGAGACCGTGTCTGCGTCTACGATAGAGGGTGACTATATTGCTGCCTCTAAGGCGGCAAAGGAAGATGTTTGGATGAGGAATTTCCTCATGGATTTTGGTGTGGTTCAGGGCTCGTCCAATCCGTTAGAAATGTATTATGACAACAATGGTGCTACTGCACAAGCCAAGGACCCTAGACAACACCAGAAGAACAAACATATACTCATGCGGTACCACCTGACTCGCCAGTTTGTGGATCAAGGTGACATCAAGTTATGCAAGGTACACACGGATGCAAATATTGCGGATCCGTTGACAAAGACACTTCCACAGCTGAAGCATGAGGCGCACCTGAGAGCTATGGGCATTAGATGCCTAGACATGTGATGTCGAATGATTGACTCTAATGCAAGTGGGAGACTATTGGGAATATGCCCTAGAGGCAATCATGTATGATGTTATTTCCAATGTATTCATAAACTTATTGTCCATGTATGAACTACTGATATGTATCATTGAATATGTGATTCGATTGTGGAACTATATATTCAAGTTGTTTATACTAATTGTCCTTTGTCATTAAGGGTGTGCTAGACACACAACTTAGACTAATGTAAAAGCTAGTTGATGACTCGGTTCCACTTGTCATGGGCATGGAGATGCTATTCCGACTTACACGGATTCGGCTAAAGAGTTTAGCGAGTCAGACTGGCCCATATTGAGGTACAACAAACAAGTCGTCATTTGTATGTCTCAATCAATGTAATCCTTAGACCTGAGGTTATTGCACATTCCGAGTTGAGGATCACCGACTTAGGTTCTGTCAAACGCTGTTCCGCCACTGGGCATTATAAAATCAGAGTTCGGGTTGACTGAGAATCAAGCTGCGTGATGTGAATAACCAAGATGGGATTTTGCCCCTCCGACTAGAGAGATATTCTCTGGGCCCTCGAGGAAGATATGATTCGGAAAGCATGGCCATGCGAGACTCGGTTAAGTGTTAACTGAGGCGATCGACTAAGAGTTAGTCAGATGAATCACTTATCTCGGATCGAGAAAGAGAGTCGAACTATTTAAGGGATGATGATTATTCGCCTATAGTTTGACAAGGTATATCGTGAGGCAAAAGGGACTCAGACAAAAGTCACATTGGAAGGTATGTCGTCATGACTCTTTGGTACATGGGAGTCGGCACGTTCTGCTAGGAGCCGCTACCCACTGATCGGTCACGAGTGAGGCTCGGATCATGTCCGGGTCACCATGAGCCTGTCAGGTCACATACTTAAGAGCGGGAGGAAATTTGGGTTGGACCCAAATAGGAAACGAACTGAGTCAGTGAGTTGGACTCATAGTAACTAATATAGGCCTTTTAGTGAATGGGCCACAAGTGAGTGGAGCCCACTTTCACTCCCTATATAAGCAGGGGCGCAGGTGCTTAGAGCACATGGTTAGGTCACTCCATGTGTTGGAAACCCTAGCCCCTGTCCAGTCCTGTCGCCTCCGTACCAGACCTAGCAGTCCACCGCCTGTGCTCCTCCTCATGCTTGTGGATACTAGCGGAGGTGCTGTATGTTCAGCACTTCGACGATCGTGGATCTGAACGGATCGTGAGGACTGCACTGCATCAAGCAACGTGCTTCATTGATTCCACAACCGCGCATCTAGTGGTAATTCTCGTGGCCTACTACCTCAGCTTGATCTTGGGATTACCACGTAGGGAAAAAGTTTTGTTTACTCTTCGCGTCCCTTCAGTATGATGGTGTCAGATTCCAGAGATGGCGTGATGGATGGCTTGCGCAGGTGCTCAAGTGCGACTCCACGTGGAATTGCATGCCTTGTTGACCCGACACGGGCAAGTGCGTCTACGGCCTCATTGGTTTCTCGAGGTACATGGTTAAACTCGCACCCTTTGAAGCAGGCGCATAGCTGTTGTGCAAAGAAGCGGTACAGGGCCAATTTTGCGTCCTTGGCGTCCCAGTAGCCCGATACTTGCTGCACCACGAGGTCTGAATTGCCAAAGTAGAGGATGCGCTGGATGTCGATTTCTTTTGCCATTTTGAGGCCATGGACGAGCGCTTCATACTCGACGACATTGTTGGATGCGCGGAAGTGGATTTGCAGCACGTACACCAGCTGGTCTCCTTTCGGAGAGGTGATGACAACCCTGGCTCTGAGTCCCCCTTACATCTTGGAGTCGTCCAAGTGTAGCTTCCAGTGCGTGGAGTCGGGGCATGGCGGCAGGTACTGTGTTTCTACCCAATCAACGATGAGATCTGTCAGGGCATGAGACTTGATCACCGTTCTTAGCTCGTACCGGATGTAGTGAGCGGCAAGCTCTATTGCCCATTTCTCCACCCGGCTGGTGGCATCCCTATTGCGGATGATCTCCGAAAGTGGGGCTAATGCCACCACCTGGATGGAGTGCTCTTGGAAGTAGTGCTTCAGTTTCTTGGTGGCCATGTATATGCCATACACTAGCCTTCTGATAGTGGGGGTAGTTCTTCTTCGAGAGCAAGAGTACCTCACTCAGGTATTACACCTGGCACTGGACCGGCTGCGCCTTTCCTTCTTCCAGCCTCTCAACCACGAGCACGACACTTACGACCAGGTTGGTAGCTACAATGTACATCAACATTGGCTCCTTCGTAGCAGGGGATGCTAGTATTGGTGCGGAGGAGAGCATGCTCTTGAGGTTGCGGAAGGCCTCATCTGCCTGGGCTGTCTAGATGAACTTGTCCGTTTTTTCATGAGCTGGTATAGAGGGAGTGCTTTCTCGCCCAGCCGGCTGACGAATCGGCTGAGGGAGGCCAAGCATCCGGTGAAGTTCTTCACATCGTGCAGGTTCCGCGGTGGCTACATGCACTCGATTGTGTCGGTCTTCTCTGGGTTGGCCTCGATTCCACGTTATGAGATGAAAGAACCAAGGAGCTGGCCTGCTAGAACACCGAACATGTACTTCTCTGGGTTCAGCTTCATCTGGAACAAGCGGAGGTTGGTGAATGTTTCCTTCAGGTTCTCAAGGAGTATTCATCGTTCTTTTGTCTTGACCACCACATCATCAATGTAGCCGTGTATGTTTCTGCTGATCTGCGATTGCAGGCACTTCTGCTTGCAGCGCTGGTATGTAGCCCCTGCATGTTTTAGTCCAAATGGTATGGTGGTGTAGAAGTAAGCCCCATACGGGGTGATGAATGTTGTCTTTATTTGATCAGTGGGGTTAAGCGAATATCCCTTTGGAAATGGTTCGTTTCGGATGCATGGTGTGAAGCATCTTGGACCGGCTGGACTCTCCTCGTCTAGCACACGCGATTGCATCAGGAGATTGATGCGTGCGCGTGTGTGCATCGCACGTTTCCGGCTCACATGGGCCGAGTCTCCCCATCAACCGGGAGTTGGGCACCGCGAGGCTTCTTTTGGTTTCATCAGCCGGTTGATGGCGTTGCCCTTGTCCGGCTCTGTTAGGTGGAGCGCAATTTCTGCTGGTGACCGCCGCGGCGTCCTGCTAATGATGCCTGTGGCCAGCCAATCCGCCGCATGGACGGCTATTCTGCGTTGTACCGTTTGGAGAGGAGGCCTTCCTGCCGCTAGCTACTAGATCCACCACCCAACGATATGGCTGGCTCTTTCTGTTTTCCCCAAGGCTTGCACCTGCCTCGGCTTGTTGCTCGTTGGTCGTGGCCACAAGGAGCTGAACGCGCTTGCTGGTTGGCACCAGACAGGCGGGAAAATCCGTGCGTGGTGTTGTACTCATGCATGGTTGCGTTCAGGAGGCGCTGGTGGCAGCGAACTTGCTGGCTTCCTCTAGGAGGTTCTGGCGTGTGGCCTCTAGCGCAGCTATGGCTGCCACTAGGTCCACCTCGGGGATGATGGGGTTATGGAGGTGCTGGATGGAGGTGGCCAGTCGATCTGGGTCTTGCTCGCACGAGCGGTGCTATTGCCTCCCACATTGCGCTCTAGAGGTGGGCGGTAGCCCTCGCCTGAGCCGGCCATCATGATCTCGACACCGCTGCTGGCGACACGCGGAGTGGAGGAGCCAGGTGGTGCACCCGAGACTGCGATGACCTCGTGAGGGAAGGCCTTGATGATGGTGGCGATGTATACACGTTGCTCGCCGAAGTGCATGATGGAGCCATTGCTTGGGAAGGTCACCCTTTTGAAGCATGACGTGTTGTCCATGATGCATTTGAAGGAGCTGAGAGTGAGGCCGAGGCCAGAGGTGACTCACTCACCGGTGACAAGAAGAAGTCTCGTGCGAAAGATGACCCCAGCCGAAGCACTGTACCCCACGGTGGAAACCAACTATTGTGGTGTGGAACACGGTAGTGCCATCATGGATGGCATGAGAGGGGACAATTAGGATGCTATCAGTGGCTACTCGGAATGGGTTGGGTACATATACTACATACACAGCAATGTACCTAGTTTTGGAGCCCTCTTGTCGAGGTAAGACTCCTACTCCTGCAAGGATCTACTATATTGGGGGTGAATACCTAGTATAAGTGCTCCTTGAGCTGTTTCTCTAGCTGCTACGGAGAGCTAGAGGAAAAAGATGACCAACACGACTTTGTGAACTGAATGAACCTGTTGAATCTACCTAGAACCCTAGCACTACCCTCCCTTATATAAAGAATGGGAGAGGTAGGTTACAACCTGGGCTGTAGGGTTTACTGTTTGGGCTTTGGGTTTACAAAGCAGGCTAGCTGGATGGGCCCAGTCGGTGGGCCAGGACCCGTTCAAGCCTCCAGTACAGGGGGACAATGCTATAGTGTCCCAGCGCCATTGATTTGGTCATCACCCAGTGATTTACTTGTCAGCTGGTGCTTTACTCGTCATATGTTGCTTTAGCGATCAGCCGACAATGCTCTCCTTTAGCTTCCAGCTTTTGAACTATAGCGCAGATGTCTTATAGCGCCGGCAAGGAGGCGCGCCAGCCTGTCCAGTCAGGGGTGTGCTTAACAAGGAGCGTCATCGACTCCGTATCTTGGCCAATAGATCCGAGGCGGCCGAGTAGAAGCGGCCACCCAACCGGCTCTTCTGGTCATCCGGCTAGACAGGCCAGCCGGGGAACCTTGAGGGCGGACCAGATGGAGCGGTCCACCCGGTTGTCATGGAAATGGCCACGGCAGTCGCTGCTACTGGCAGCGACTGATTGTAATGTGAGGAAGAGCTGGCGGCCATTTGCTGTGCGAGATGGGGGAGGATGCAAATGGTTTACCCAAGTTCGGCCCCCCGGAGGGTAAAGACCTACTCCTGCTAGATTGGATTAATGGAGAGCGAGTTACAGGGGTGGCAAGCTCGGCGTCTAAGCAGCGAGTCGCTTGAGGGGGTGTATGACGGAACGTCCATTCTAAGGATACCCTAGGGAGGTTTATATAGGAATCACCTCGCTAGGGTTTACAATTTACCACCAAGCAAGATATGGATTCAGAGGCTTTTGACCTGACCCGACTGGGCTTCAAGTACGCTTCTAGGCCTTCAATCTCCAGTCGCCAGGCCTTTTCGTCAGTCACACTCTAGTGGCCGTCTTTCGGGCCCATTCGCAGACTCTTCGGCCTAATCGGAACGTCCTGCTAGGCATACCCCCTTCGGCATATCCCCATCAGTAGTCCCCGAGGCCATCACTGATTCAGGCGCAGGTGTCCCTTTGGCGGTCGAAGTAGGCGAGCCCAATTTGGACGCCCAGTCGAGTCAAAGGGTGCTATTCTATAATGTTTCTTTAGCAGATCCCCCGCTAAGGCTCCAGTAAAGCCGTGGAAATTTACCCTAGGCTTCCATTCGCCGCTCCCATGCATGTCATTGCCGCCAAGTCGCTGCTTCGGCGAGTGGAGAACACTACCGGATAGCGAGTGGAATGGAGGAGCTGGACCGTCAATCTGGTCAAACTATCCGTTGGATATTCCAACGGTAACTTTGGCGTAATAACCGCAGGCAACGGCTACCCTGAATTCAGCGGGTAGCGTTCCTTTATAAGGGGAGTGATGATTCAGCTCTACAGATTCTCCCCTACATTCCTCATTCTCCCACTTTCCTTCTTTCTGCCTTACTTTGATTCGACCCTTCCGCTCCGAGCGACTCCACATCCTTCCTGATGGCGCCTCCCAAACGCTCATGGCGGAAATCCAAGTGCACCACAACCCAGCTCAAGTCCTTCGAGGACGCCAGAGTCCTCCGCAAGAGGATTGGGGTTCCCCACCTCGCTCTTCTTCCGGCGCTTCTACGCGTATTACATGATCAAGCCATCGGATCTCGGCCCGCACAACATCAAGCAGCTGGCGATCTTCGTCGCCTTCTGCGAGTGCTACCTCGGCTGTAGGCCGTATTTACCGCTGTGGTTGGAGCTCTTCCACGGCCGCATCGGGCGCGAGGCGTCCAACGGCTTGATATTGGCTGCAGGCAGCGTCATGTTCCAATTGAAGATGAAGGCTGACTTCATCAAGCTCCTTCTGCCAAAGAAAGCCGATAGCGAGTCGAAGAAGAGTTGGTTCTATGTGAAAGAATCCACTCCCTCTGGCGAGGTGGCGCTTCTCGAGTTCGTCGCCGAGAGGAGTGAGCCTCGCCGGTTGGCACCGAAGAAGCTCCCTGAAGACCAGAGGATGGCTGTTGCGGAGATGATGGACCAGATCCAGAGGCTAAAGGACCAGGGGTTGACTTCGATCAGCCTTTACAACTGCTGGCTTAGGCGGCGCCTGGTTCCGCTAGCGTCTCGGCCGCATTGGATGTACGAGTATAGCGGGAAGCACGACCCCTCCTGAACCAGCAAAGAATCGTGGGATGCCGAGGACAACAAGGCCTCCCTGAAGAAGATCACTGACGCAGAATTCACCACCGTGTCGGTCGGGCTCGCCCCATACACTCCCGTGCAGAACGAAGCCCCCACAGTAAGTTTTCTTCCCAGTCGTCATTTCCGCAACGCGATTCGTTGTCGCATCATTTGGTACTTACTCGTTGTGGTTCTCAATTGTTTCAGGTGTTGGAGGGCTGGCTTCCTCCGCTCGATGAAGAGGTCCCCCGGGAACTCGAGGAGGAATTAGAAGGAGACTCCTCCAACAGCAACGAGGAGGAGGAGGAGGTTCCTCCCCCAGCGCCTACGGCTCGCAAGACTCGCATGCAGAAACAGCACAAGTTCGAGGCGAGTCGCACCTCGATGAACATGAAGGAGGCGACGAGGTCACCCAGGAGAACACATCCTGGTGCACAGCTACAACCGTCAAAGCCCGCGCGCAAGCCCAAGTCACCAGTGAGGAAGCCAACGTCGACATCCAAGTCGGTGGTGGTGTTTGAGTCAGATGATGACTCTGACGATGAAGGCACTCCCGAAATTTCGCACAAGGCCCCAGAGGATGCGATTCCGATGAGGGGGTTGGAGGGTGAGGACACCGAGGCGGTGGCAGAGGTTCCCCTGGCGGTGATTGCGCCAACGGTTTTGGGGGTTCCGAGCCAGGAGGCGGTTGGAGCGACGGCGTCGAAGTCGCCGCAGCCGTCGAGAGCGGCCGCGTCTTCGGAGCTGGAAATTCCGGCGACCGCGGCCTCATCATCGCGGAAGCCCGCGGTGTCATGGGATTCTGACGTCTTTGAGAGGGGGCTCACTCACAAGCTAGGTCTAGAATTGGATAAGCCTGCTCACATCAGCACCGGGCTGCGCGTTCTCCCAGTCAACAAGTAAGCCTTGCATTTTCCATTCCGAGTTGTGTTCCATCTTGTGTCGTCTTTGAGTTGATTTTGACGTTTTGACAGGTCCGTAGTCAAAAAGATCGGCCGCCCTTTGGTGGCGAAGATTCCGCCGACCACTACCACAGGAGAAGGCAACCTCCCCAAGAAGAGGAAGTTTGCTGATGACGCAGTGGCCGTGGAAGGTTTGATGATTCCGTCGAGATGACTAGCGCCAAGGGGAGCGACCTTGCTGCAGTCGTCAAAGAGGTGATGGCTGCACAGTCGGAGCCAGTTGCGGTCGCCCCTATGATGGGAGCGCCGGCTCCGGCGACCAGCGCCCCGGCTAGGGCGTCAGCGACGTTCCCTCGCTTCATGGCGAGGGGGTTCCCAGGTGTGGCGGACAATCAGTCTCCGCAGAGCCTAGAGATCGTCGATGGAGACATTGGGTCTCGTCGTGGGCGCACCTCCTTCACGGTCCCGTCGACTGATGCCGGCGAGCTTCATAAAATGCTTGGTGCCGCCATTCAGGTATGTCCAGTCCTCGAGTGTCTAGCTACTGAATTTCAGAGGCTAGGCAGTGAATTTCTTCTACTCTCCAGTCCCCGAGTTCCTAGTCGCTGAATTTCAGCGGCTGGGAATTTGATATTGTTCTTTGGTAAGTACTGAACTTTGTTGTCTCTGCAGGGTTTGCAAAGGGAATCGACCGACCGGTAGGCCGCAAGGGAGCGCTTGGAGCGGGATCTGCGCAAAGCGCAGGAGGCGAACCGGCGACTCCAGGAAACTATTGGTAAGTACCTGCCTTTCTTTCCTTTTCTCTTTCATATGTGAACTGTTGTTGTATGATGCGCTGATGATTTCTCTTTCAGATGGTCTCCCGGCTGCAATTTCTAAGGCCCGTGAAGGGTATGTTCCAGTCGCTGAACTGGACGCGGCGAATGAGCGAATTTCCTCGCTGATCTGTGACTTGGAGGAGGTGAAGGCAGCCTCAATTTCATCTAAAGACCGAGCTAAAGCTGTTGTTGTTGCGGCCGAGGAGGAACGCAAGGCCACAAACTCGATCATCGTGGGGCTGTAGAATGATCATGCCGCCGTGGAGAAGCATGTCACGAAGAACTGCCGCAAGCTTGAGTCTCTGTCTTTGCTTGACTCGTTTGGCGGATCCCTGATTGAGGAAGTCCGTAGATTCGCTAATGTCTAATTTTGCAGCTGTGTTAGGGCAAAGCGACCCGGTGGTTCAGACCTTCAATGCTTCACAGTGCATGACTGCCGTGGTGAACGCGGCCACGGCTTAGACTTTATGTGTTCAGGCGGTTCTTCAAGGAATGTCCCCCACCGAGGTTATTCCTAGGGGACTTACAGAAGTGTGGTGCTATCTGGAGGAAGCGCCTGTCGTCGTGGAATGGATGGCGTGCTCGGCATTCAGGCGTGGGGCCACCACGGCATTGAGCCTAGGTCTCACCCACTTCCCCGACGATTTTGCCCTTGACGACGTGACCAGCGGCTACCCGTCGACGACTAGCACAATGGAGATGTCGGAGGTACCAAAGCTGCCTGCGAAGGCCGCCCCTTTTGCCGATTGGGTGTTGGCGATGGGGGATCTTCTTCCGTACTTGGAGACGGTGTTGGCGCCTGGCGCCCCCGAGCCGGAGCATCGCGACATGAAGTCGAAGCAGCCCTTCCGGTTGGCGTTGTCGAAATCGCTGACGACCTACCCGACGAACCTGTGGCAGCCTTTTGTTCGTGTTAAGGGGGGTGGTGGTGCTTCTTTGTCGGGACCTGTGGAATAGACAATGTAGTTGGGCAATTTGTAATGCATGCCAAGTGGCGACTGCTGTAATGTGATCAACATTTTGTAATATATTCCAAGGGAGTCAATCGACTAATATTGCGACCAGGATTGTGTGGTGTGTTTATTTTTGATTGAGCGAGTCCTAGAGCGCGTCCGCCCTTGAATGGGGTATAACTCGATTGTATGCTTATGTGTTTTCTTCTGGTTCTGCACTGTTTTGTCCCTTGCGTATTCTGAGGGGACGAGTCCCCGAGTGCGAGTGGGATTGTTTTGTGGGCGAGTCCCTAAGCGTGGTCCTCAGCTCTATTGGACGCGTTCCTATTGTAGGTTATTTTAATATGTTGCTTGGAACGCGTCTCTTCCCCTGGCTCGGAAAGCCAGTCGCTAGGCGAGTCCAAGGCAGTTCTCTTACTTGGTGTATTCTCGAGCCGCGTGAGGATTCCATTTTTGCGGATTCCCCGTGCGTGGTACTTAACCATTCGAGTCGCTTTAAGCGAGGATGGGAATGACAGGTTGCTGTGAGAAGCGTATACCGGTCGTCTTTGCTCGGTGGGCCAGTCGAGCTAGGCGACTCTGATGGTGGCTCCGGATTGGCGTATTCATGGACGTCCTAGGGCCCGAATATTTTTGGTGCCCTTAGGCCGCACTACTTAGCCGTGCCGGTCGCTCGACCAAGGGTTGACTTCCGTGTGTAGCATATTGCTAATTTGTACGAGTGCGAGTGGCACAAGAATATGGCGAGTAGACACAATTTGTGTGATCTGAATGAATTTCATTATATATCATCTGGGTACAAGTTTGAGTTCTATGTATAGAAATTTCGGAGAAGGTTTACATTCCATGGCCTTCCGACCTCGAGTCGTCCGTCACCCCGTGTGTCGATGAGGTAGTAGGCGTCGTTGCCGAGGACTCGCCCTATGGCGAATGGTCCCTCCCATGGGGGGAGAGTTTGTGCATGCCCTTCTTGTCCTGGGCCAGTCGGAGGACCAGGTCGCCCTCCTGGAAGGTGCGTTTCCGGACTCGGCGGCTGTGGTAGGGGCAGAGTCCTTGCTAGTAGATGGCGGTGCGGGAGCGGGCCAGGTCGCGTGCCTCGTCGAGTTGGTCGACGCTGTCTTGGCGAGCGACCTTGTTGGTCGCCTCGACGTAATTGGTGACTCGAGGTGAATCGTGCTCCAGGTTAGTTGGCATGACAGCCTCGGCTCTATACACCATGAAGAAGGGTGTGAACCCGGTGGAGCGATTGACGGACGTGCAGATCCCCCATATTACAGAGGGGAGCTCGTCGACCCAGCATCCTGGGGTGCGCTCGAGGGGCACCTGGAGTCGCGGCTTGAGCCCATGGAGGACGCTCTGGTTGGCGCTTTTTGCTTGGCCGTTCGACTCCGGATGGGCGACTGAGGCGAGGTCAAGTCGTATGCCGTGTTCTTCACAGAATTCCGCCATGGCTCCCTTGGCGAAGTTTGTGCCATTGTCCATTATGATGTTGTGCGGGTAGCCATACCGGTAGATGAGCTCGTGTAAGAACTTGGTGGCCATCTTGCCGTCGCTCTTTTTGATCGGCTTGGCCTCGACCCATTTTGTGAACTTGTCGACCGCGACTAGGAGATGGGTGAAGCCGGATGGGGCCTTCTTGAACGGGCCTACCATGTCCATGCCCCATATGGCGAATGGCCATGTGATGGGGATGGTCTTGAGTGCCGAACCTGGGAGGTGCATCTGGTGGGTGTACTTCTGGCATCCGACACATCGCTGGACGATGTTGGTGGCGTCGGCGTGTGCGGTGAGCCAGTAGAAACCATGCCACATGGCCTTGGCGACTAGCGACTTGGCGCCGGCATGATGGCCGCAGTCGCCGGCGTGAATGTCCTGGAGGATCTTACGGTCTTCTTCTGGCTGTACGCAGCGCTGGAACACGCCAGTCACGCTACGTCTGTGGAGCTCGCCGTTGATGATGACGAAGGATTTGCAGCGGCGCACGATCATTCGCGCCTCTGTCTTGTTGCTTGGTAGGATCTTGTGCTCGAGGAAGGCGACGTATGGTGTTGTCCAGTCGCTAGGTTCCGCAACCATGGCGACTAGGGCCGGCTCTGGTTGCAGTGGTATCCTGATGTCGATCTCCTTTGGTGGGCTGACAGAAGGTTTGTTGATGATGTCGAGGAAGACGCCTGCTGGTGGCGCTTGTCGGGCCGATCCGAGGCGGGAAAGGTCGTCTGCCTCCTTGTTCTTGCGTCTGCCGATCCACTCGACGAAATAGCCGTCAAAGTGTCCTCCTAGCTGGTCTACCGCTTGGCGGTACGCGATCATTGTTGGAGAGACGGCGTCGCATGTCCCAACGACCTGGCCGGTGACTAGGTCAGAATCGCCATAGCATCGTAAGCGGTTGACGTTCATCTCCTTAGCGGCTCTCATGTCGTGAAGGAGGGCCTTGTATTCTTCCATGTTGTTGGTGCAGGGCTTGAAGTTGAGGTGGAGCACGTAGCGGAGCTTGTCTCCTTTGGGAGAGGTTAGTATGACCCCAGCCCCTGCGCCGTCGGCGTTCTTGGAGCCGTCAAAATGGAGCGACCAGTAGTGGAGGTACGGGAGCTTCTCCAGCTACTGTGCTTCTTCCCAATCTGCGAGGAAATCAGCTAGGGCTTGTGACTTGATCGCTTTGTGGGGCTCGTATTTGATGTTGTGAACGCCGATTTTGACGGCCCACTTGGCGACTCGTCCGGTCGCCTCGCGATTGCGTATTATGTCCTGCAGAGGTGCGGAGGAGACCACCGTGATCGGGTGCTCCTGGAAATAGTGCGGGAGTCGCCACTGAGCTCGGAATACCGCGTATACCAGTTTCTGGTACTGTGGGTAGCGCTGTCGTGAATCCGCCAGGACTTCGCTGATGTAGTAGACATGGCGTTGTATGAGGCGCTCTTTGCCCTCCTCCGGTCGTTCGATGAGCATCACTGCGCTGACGACTCGAGTGTAGGCCGCGACGTAGACGAGCATTGGCTCTTTGTCGAGTGGAGCGGCGAGGAGCTGAGCCGCGAGTAGCACTTCTTTGAGCGCTTTGAGTGCATTGTCGGCCTCCGCGTCCCATTAGAACGTGGGGTTCTTGCGCATCAGGCGGTAGAGGGGCATTGCCTTCTCGCCTAGTCGGGGGATGAAGCGATTGAGGGCCACGACTCTCCCTGCCAACTTCTAGACGTCGCGCAGGCACTCGGGTTTCCCGAGTCACGCGAGGGTGTCGATCTTGGTGGGGTTGGCTTCAATGCCTCGCTTGGAAACTACGTACCCCAGTAGCTATCCGGTTGGGACGCCGAAGGTGCACTTCACTGGGTTCAGCTTGATGTTGTACCTCCGCAGGTTTGCGAAGGTTTCGGCCAGGTCGGCGAGCAGGTCGTCCCGGCAGGTGGATTTTACCACCACGTCATCGATGTAGACGTGAATGTTGCGGCCAATTTGGCTCGCTAGGCACTCCTGCATGCATCTCTGGTATGTGGCACCAACGTTCTTGTGGCCGAACGTCATGGTCGTGTAGCAGAAGGCGTCGAATGGCGTGATGAACGCCGTCTTCTCCTCATCCTCGACCGCCATCTTGATCTGGTTGTAACCAGAGTAAGCGTCGAGGAAGCACAGCGACTCCGATCCCGCGGTCGAGTCGATGATCTGATCGATGCGCCGTAGGACGAACTCCTCCTTCGGGCAGGCGATGTTGAGGTTGGTGTAGTCGATACACATTCTCCATGTGTTTTTCTTTTTCAGAACCAGGACTGGGTTTGCCAACCACTTGGAGTATTTGATTGGCCGAATGAAGCCTACAGCTAGCAGGCGTTGTACTTCTTCGGCGATTGCTCGACGACGCTCTTCATTGAAGGGCCGTAGCGACTGCTTTACTGGTCGCACTTTGGGGTTAGCGTTGAGTTTGTGCTCAGCGAGTTCCCTCGGGACACCTGGCATGTCAGATGGCTTCCATGCGAAGATGTCACGGTTCTCATAGAGGAACCCGATGAGCGCCCTTTCCTATGCGGGCTCATGTGCGCCCCAATGGTGACAGTCTGGCTGGAGTTGCCCGGGACGAGCTCGACGGTGCGGGTGTGCGTGGTCGCCTCGAACGTGGAGTTCGCGGCTGTTGGTTTCTTCAGGATGGTGGGGTCGTCCTTGTTGATGTTTCCCGCGTATTTCGCAAGCTCCTCCGTGTGGTCGGTCTCCGCAGCGATGATGGCGTCGGCAAGCTCGGCTCCTTTGTCCTTGCATTCCATGGCCATATCGGGGTCGCTGTGAACGGTGACGATGCTGCTTGGCCCTGGGAGCTTCATCATGTTGTAGGCGTAGTGTGGGGTTGCCATGAATTTTGCGAATGCCTGGCGGCCCAGGACGCAGTGGTAGGGGCTACGGAAGCTCACTAGCTCGAATACGATCATCTCCGTGTGGTAGTTTTCCAGAGTGCCGAAGGTGACTGGCAGCGTCACTTTTCCGATCGGGTATGCCTTCCGACCGTGGACGATACTGTGGAAGGTTTGTTAGGGTTGGCTTGATGGCTGCTTCTGGGACCTAGAGCCTCTTGAACGTGTCTAGGTACATGATGTTGATGGAGCTCCCACCATCCATCAGTGTCTTGGGAAGCCAGTAGTCGGCCACCTTGGGCCTAACTACCAGGGCGACTCGCCCTGGGTATTCGATTCTTGGCGCGTGGTCCTGGCGACTCCAGGTGATGCTCTGCTCGGACCAATTGAGGAAGCGAGGGATGTCGACTTGGGTCACCATGTTGACGGCGACCGCGCGGGTGATCACCTTCTTCTCGCGCTTGGTGCCGAGTCCGATCAAGGTGTGTAGCGAGCCGACGGCGTTGCCGAAGCCGTCGGTGTTCCCGTTGTCCCGGGGTGGGTTGTTGTTGGGGTCCTCCCTTGCTCACCTCGCCTTTTCAATCTCTTTGAGAGAGTGGCAATCCACGGTGGTCTAGGTGGTGGGTTTTCCCTCCCTGCTATGGTAGATGCAGGGCTGATTGAGTAGGGCAACGGGGTCAAATTTCGGCCTTGTTGTATTGTTGGAGCGGTAATTTCCTCCGTCGCGGCGGTAGTTCTTAGGGTCGCACTGACCCTAGCCGACGTTGGCGACGAAGTTGACTCGCCCATCCGTGTGGCGCTTGACGGTGATGCGGGTGCTGCTGTAGCGCATGTCACGTAGGCACCCGCTATCGTGGATGCTGGTTCGGCGTCTTCCTCCCGACTCATCGTCAGAGTCTTGGTTGGGGTCCTCCTCCGCGTAGCGCTTGGCAATCTCGAGGAGGTCGGGGACGTTGTCGAGCGTCCGGTAGACCCTCTTGATCTTAGCGACCGGGGGTTCATACCAGCACGCATTATTGAAGCAATGTATCGTCGTATCTGGGTGGATGTCGGAGGCGTTGATCCATAGTTCTTGCCATCTTTGAATCCAGCGGCAAGTCGACTCGCGTTGTCCTGGATGCATCGCTCTAGGTCTTCTATGGTGGTGGCGCGGGTGTAGGAGCCCTCGAAGTGCCTGATGAAAGCGTCTCGCATTTCTTCCCAGGAATCGATGCTGTCAGCCGGGAGGGTGTTGATCCATTGCCGAGTCACACCCTCCATCATCAGGAGGAGGTAGCGAGCGGCGAGCAGGTCGGTGTGGCCGGCGATTCCCATTGCCATGAGGTATGTGTCTAGCCAGACAGCTGGATCATACATCGGATCGTACTTTTCGATCTCCTTGGGACCCTTGAAGTTGGCGGGGTATTTTTCCCCATGGATCATGGGCCCGAAGCATTATGGTCCGACTCGACTAAGCGAGCCTCTTGGTTCCGGGTCGCCGCGGTTCGTGAGGGTGTGAAGTCGTTGGGCTGGCGCGCCCGCCACGCCTGGTTGTTGACGATGTGCGTTCGGGCATCAATGGGTTGCCCGTTGGCAGCGACCGTGTTATTCGCCGGTCGCGGCTTGTTGGTGGATAGCGCGGGGTTGGCGGCCCGTGGCTGATTCACCAGGGGCTGCGGTGGAGGGCAGGTCAATGCGTTGGCGACGGTGGGGTGACCGCTTGACGCTGCTCTGCTTGTTGAGGAACGGGAATACATCCGCCCCCGTGGGTCGACTCCCGCAGTTTGTTGCTCGACGTCCCTAGCGAGTAGGGCCTTGGCGTACTGGATCTGCAGCGCGCCATCGCCTTGGACGTCGAGGTTGGCGACTGTGGTGTCGGCCGCGACGACATTGTCCATCTGGGTGGAGTAGAGTGGTAGTCCGTTGGCGTCGCGGGCTTGAGGTGAGATGATGATCCGCGGTTGGTCTGGCGGGGGCGCGCGACCAATGGGTTGTGGAGGGGCTCCGGTCACCGGTGCGCCGGGTGGTGGTCTCGCAGGGTTGCTTCCGCCTGACGGCGCGTTTTCGCAGTATTCATGCTCGGCCGCGCGTGCAGGGTCGCTTTCGTCATTGAAGTTCAAGACACGGCCCTGGACGTTGGAGTTCAGGCGGGTCCAGATGCGGCACTGGTGATAGAGCAATAGCTCCCGCGCTGTTTCCCGCTCGAGGCGGTATTTCTCGTGCTCAGCGAGTTCATTGCGTTGCACCTCCGCGAGTCGCAGGCGGGCTTCCTCCACCTCTATGGCCGTAGCGGTTGGCGGGATCGGCATGGAGAACGGATCTGGCGAGGCAGCCATGCTGCCCGCCATGTAGATCGTGTTAAAGCGATTGGATCTGGCACGGAAGTCTTTAGGCGACTCTGAGCCAGAATCAGAGTCGAAGATCCTGAGGATGGAAGGGTCCTCGAAATCCTCCGGGTTGGAGACTCGCGTGATGGAGTCCTCTCGTGATGCGGCGGTGATAGATCTGTCGACCGAGGTAGGGGTCGCGGAGTCGACGTCGTCGTTTAGGGCCTCATCGTTGGTGGCGGCGTTGGTCTCGGACACGTCGCTGGCGGCCGAGTCGTACTCGGTGACGAGGCTCCTGATGGAGCGGACCTACTCCTCCGAGAGCAGATCGCGGTGCGGCGGCAATCCGCCGACGATCACTGTTGTAGCTGGGTCGACCGCACCAGTGAAGCCGACGAAGAGGTTGATGGAGCCGACCGGCATCACCGCGCCGTGAGTGCCCGGGCGTGACGTCGGGATGTAGCTGCTGGGCAGGATCTGTAAGATCCCACCGATGGCGATCATGTGTCCAGTGGCGAGCGGTCGGTCGATCGGCGAATAGGGTCTCGTCGCAGAACTCAGGCTAGTCCTGCTATGCCCCACGGTGGGCGCAACTACCGTGGAAATGGCCACGGCAGTCACTGCTACTGTCAGCGATTGATTGTAATGTGAGGAAGAGCCGGCGGCCATCTGTGGTGCGAGATGGGGGCGGATGCACATGGTTTACCCAGGTTCACTCCCCGGAGGGTAAAGACCTACTCCTGCTAGATGGGTTTAATGGAGAGCGAGTTACAGGGGTGGCGAGCTCGGCGTCTAAGCAGCGAGTCGCTTGAGGGGGTGTATGACGGTACGTCCGTCCTAAGGATACCCTAGGGAGGTTTATATAGGAGTCACCTCGCTAGGGTTTACAAGTTACCACCGAGCAAGATATGGATTCGGAGGATTTTGACCTAATCCGACTGGGCTTCAAGTACGCTTTTGGGCCTTCAGTCTCTAGTCGCCAGGCCTTTTCCTTAGTCGCACTCCAATCGCCGTCTTTCAGGCCCACTCGCAGACTCTTCGGCCCAATCGGAACGTCCTGCTGGGCATACCCCCTTCGGCATATCCCCATCACCGGTTGTGGTTGTGGTTGTTTGTCTTGCGGCCATCCGGCCAGGCATCCCTGGAGCTGGAGAGTTGAGCCTGGCTTGGTCTATCTGTGAGTCATCCCGCCGACAGTCATTCCTTGGCTCGCTTGAATATACATGTCAGTACCGATGAGCTATTTTTTTGGTTCAACAAGAGGTGCTTGGCTGTATATGCCCATCCTAGCATGAGGGTTGTGTACAATCTTTACTGCAAAGAAAGGGAGTATCTGGCCCACCATTCGTCGAGCCTCCTCAAACTCTAGGAGATATAATCAAGTTTAATAGCCCGCCATGGTCTAAGAAGTTCTTGGTAAAGATTAGACACTAAAACTATCTACTAAACTTCACGTTTATGGGAGGTAAGATCAGTACAAGCAGTAGAGACTCTAGAGGCCCCTCATTTTTCACTGTCATGGGATCCACTTATCATCCTATTGGTACTATGATCCCCATGAAAACACTTGTGGATTCTCTGGTTGAGATAGATACGCCGAAATTGCTGCAGTTACACATCTACGATGCACAAAGCGAGATTAGTAATAGACTAAAAGAAGTTGAAGTCTATGAAGTTGAGAAAGATGTTGACCCATCCATCATGAGATGTTCATTTACAACAAATTAGCTGGGAAGTTCATCATGGTGGGAGACAATATATTTATGCATGGAGAAGAGACGTGTATCTATCATGTTAGTGTGATCTAGAAAAGGGGACCATAATAATTCTATGCATGCAGAAGAGACCTATGAGGAGCTAGATCTGTTGGTAGTAGGCGTTATTGACGAGGACACTAAAGGGCGTGCCATAATAATTTTGGAGATGAACGAGAAATCGAAACGTATTTCTTGTATACATCCAACTTTTATGGCTTTGTAATACCCGCTTTTGTTTCCTTACAGCGAATGTGCTTTTTAGCTCGTTGTTCTGTATGCAAATGTTGGTACTCTGCCTACAACAAAACGAGATAATGTGACTATTTATTATTATTACAGATTTTGTATCCACTATAGGAAGAATGAATCTAATCCCTATCCATGTTACGGCCGCTTATGTTCGCATGCAACAGTTAACTTACGAGCTGCCATAGACGAGTGTCAGCTAAACTTCATTATTAAGATTCAGACTAAACTTGGAGTAGAAAGCGTGCAAGGTATATCTAATGCCATTGCTAATGGAATGACAAGTGGAGAAGACGTAGGGAAACAAACTATTTTGTCTGCTAGCCAACAGGGGGAAGGTGGTATATGCGTCAAAACTATTACGACGCCCTAGCCATCTGTAGAGAATGCGACACACTTGATCTTTTTGTTACGTGCAACTGCAACCCTAAATAGCTCGAGATTTGTACCGCTCTTACACACTATGAATCTTGATGAGTTGGATGGGATCTTTAAAGGAAAAGAACCTTTCGGTGAATGAGATGCTATGTTGTATGCCGTTGAATTTCAAAAAACTTGGGTTGCCACATGTTCATATTCTCGCCGACTGAAGAAAGATAGTTCCAAGAATAATACTAAGACAATAGATTTGTTCATCAGTGCGGAGATACCTGATGCTTCAGTGGATCATCTTGGTTTTGCATTGGCTTCAGAACACATGATTCATGGACCATGCGGTGAAGGACACGAGAACTGTCCGTGCATGAAAAATATGAAGTTCTCAAGATGGTTTCCAATGGACTTTTAGGAGGATACGACAATTAACAAGAGTAGCTACTATTGGGGATATACTTTTCGGGTATACCCACTGTGACTTGCTGACAAGGGTGGCCCACTTCGGGTTAGAGCTTTGCCTCACGGGTGGCCTGGTCAGGGAGAGAAGACAGAGATCCATCCGGCTACGGGAAGGCCCAGAAGACTTACCGACTTAGGCCTGTGTAGTTACTTGTAGTCCAAGATGTACTCTGTAACTGACTCTGTATTGTAGCCGAATAGGTTTGTCTTGTAACCCAAGGCCGGACATCTATATAAGCCATCCTACAGACCATCCTTTAGGGCACCAAACAACTTACAACCTCAATTTACATAGGCAAAACCTCTCCTGTGATCTGTACTTTTGGCTCTACCGTATTACTAGATTGCTAGCAGGAGTAGGATCCGTCCAACGTCGGCGGATTTGAACCTGGGTAAAGCTTGTGTGCTCACCGTCCCTGAATACCGTCGCCTCACACCCCCTTTCTCCACACGCCTCGAGTACCCCCTCCCGGTGTACATGTCTTCAATCCAACGACAGTTGGCGCCCACCGTGGGGCAGGTGACTTTCTGATCTGCGTTCCAGGCGGAATCTGAACAAATCAGAATCTGTGAGACAATTGCCATTGTCCGGTTCCTCTACGCCAGTGACGTACCTCTTGTCCTTCTCGACGAGACTTGGATTCCAGCTAGGGAACCTATGGCCACCTACACAATCATGTCCTTTGGCGAGATTGATGTTTACCTTGGTTTATGTGAACCTGCCCAACCCACCCCAGCGATGATGATAGAGGCAGAAGAAATTTTTGGATCCACCTTTTCCACAGAGACGGCAGAGTTCCGGGTCTCAGAAATCTCTAATCCCACCCATCCCACACCTGAAGCAGAGATAGTGGAGAAGATCGGGTCTAAAGTAGATCTCCCAAGGAGGTTGAATCTCAGGGAGATCAAAGCAGCAACAACGCTAGATCCGACTCTGCCAATGTTGGAGCAGGAAAATCACTCCTAAGGCACACCATGAAGATGATGATGAACAGTGCCATATTGAACATAGATGTAGTGCTCGATACCATCAGATGTTTTGAAGAAGCCAACGAAGAAAGTCACAACAACCTCAGGGCACAAGCATCGCACTTTGTCGGATACGTTGGATCCGGATCTGGCTCTGCCGATGCTAGAGATGACACGAAACGGTGCTGGAGGCAATCAGAACAAACACCGACTTACCGGCATCCTCTGATGACTCCACGACATCGGCAGAATTCTGAAAGTTCTCTGCGGAAATTGAAGAGGAGATCAACTCCAAGGCTGCAGAAGAAGGAGAATCTATGTATCAAAGCCCCTACAAAAGTATGGATGAAGGATCTAGAGAAAACTCTCCCAAACAGCATGATGATATGCATCTCAGAGATAATCCCGACGTCTAGATGTCCGAGAGTACTGATAGAAGCTTGACTCCAGGAATCGGACCCAAGGCCATCTTTTCTACCGGTGCTACCAAGAAGGAAAAGAAGAAGAAGACTCCGTCTAAAGACCCTCCAACTGATAATGTGATAGCTGAAGAATACGAAAAGGACTCGGATGGAGCTTTGATCCCTAATGAGCCAAAAGGCACTCCATTGGATGGACATGCGGGACAACCCAGTTCCCTGCAGCATCAGAAGACGCAAAAATGGCCTTGCTTTAACAAACAAAAATATGGAAGTTCACAAAACCCTTTTCAAAGGAGACATAGCCGTGGGAAACGCTCGGATCGATAGCAAAGGAAACTGCATGTATGGAACACTGGGAGAAAATGCTATTGCAGCCCGAGATCTCTTGGCAAACAATCCAAGTATAGACCAGGTCCGACTAATTGTGAAGCTACTCACCAAGGGCCTGGAACAACAAAAGGTAGCCACATCCGATAGTGGGAAGCTAGTGTCCAAATCCGACCACTGCTGCATAGACACGGGTTGACAACAAGATATAAGGCCCTGACGGGAGCTGGAACAATGCTACCGTTCCGACCCTTGGGAGGACAACTATTCAAGAACCAGATCTTCAGGACAGCGGCACAAACCCGCACGAAGCTGGAGCAACGTTACCTTGGCGGAAGAGCAAGACGTCGTTGCAGCAATGGTCCAACAACAACCTCCCTAGCGCCAGTCGAATAACCACAAGGAAGATGAAGAAGGAAATCATCGGGAGTAGGACCAGCAAAGTATTCCCCCTCCAAGACATACAAGCCGTCCGGCTGAGCAACGTCATAATGATGGCAATGACGGACGAAGGAATCACGAACACCGTCCTGGATCAAGCTAGCATGGTGGCCAACATGACGAAGCCCCAGCTGGAGGTAATAATCCCCCACCACCCTCTCTACCAAGCAGCCACCATAGCGGCTCCCATGGAGGACAGGGGTGCCACGACAGAGGTGGTGTCAGAAGAAGCAGAAGTCTGGCTCACATGCACTGTAGCCGTAGCGAACAAGCAAGACGGTGCTCGAGACCACACATACGACAAAAAGACTTTCCGGAAGGATTTTTTTTATCTCAAGGCACATTCATACGTCGTAACCGTATCTATAATTTTTTATGCTCCATTCTTGTTTTGTATCACCTATCTTATTTTTTGTTTACACTTAGAGGCATTTTTATACATTTTCTGGAACTAACTATTGACAAGATGGCGTAGTGCCAGTTGCCTGTTTTCTGCGATTTTTGGTTTTAGAAAAGTTAGTAAAGAAATCTTCTCGGAATTGGACGAAACAAAAGCCGAAATTCCTATTTTTCTAGAAGACAAAGGAGGCCAGAAGGAGGAGTGGAGATGCGCCACAGCGGGCCCACACCAACCCCTGGTGCGGGTCCCCCTAGCCGTGCCACCAGGTGGTGTGGCCACCCTGGCCCACCTCTGGCATCGCCTCTTCACCTATATATTCCCCCGATATGAAAACCCTAGAGACAAGATCAGAATTCCACGAAAAGTTCTGTAGCGCCGCCGCCACCAAAGAGGAGATTTGGGGGACATAAGTCTCTGTTCTGGCACCCTGCCGGGATAGGGAAGTGACCCCGGAGCCATCTCCATCAACTCCACCGCCTCTCCATCGCCGTTGCTGACTCCCATGATGAGGAGGGAGTACTTCTCTCTTGCGGCTAAGGGCTCTACCGGTAGCTATGTGTTCATCTCTCTCTATGCGTGATCTTATTGAGATCATGAGCTTTGTAATCTATAGATCTAATCTTCTACTAAAGTGCTTTAATTAATCTCTGCTTATCCCCACATGTGTGAAGTTGACAGTGTGCACACCGTGTGGCACTTTAGCTAAGGTTACAGAAATACTTATCATGCGTATAATTTGAGTTGGATCTCTCTATGAAATTGTGGTGTTTGTTGGAACCATCTAGCCCTCAAGGTGACATTAAGCGGTTATCTAGATGGGGAATGCGAACTTTAAGGTGTGTTGTTATAGCCCTACATCGTCCAACCGAAGAGTAATTCAGGGTGGTATCATGAAGAGAAGATATGTATATGAGAGTGTACACTAGTGAAAGTATGATCCCTATGCCTTGTTTCTAAGCATTGAAACACCGTTTCCAATCAGTCATGTTACATGTTCGCTTGCTGCCACTCTTATTTCAGATTGCAATTACCACTTATAATCATCCATATTACTTGTATTTCACTATCTCTTCGCCGAACTAGTGCACCTATACAGCTGACAAGTGTATTGGGTGTGTTGGGGACACAAGAGACTTCTTGTATCTTGATTGTAGGGTTGCTTGAGAGGGATACCTTTGACCACTTCCTCCTTAAGTTCGATAAACCTTGGGTGATCCACTTAAGGGAAACTTGATGCTGTTCTACAAACCTCTGCACTTGGAGGCCGAACACTATCTACAAGAATAGAAGCATGCATACACATCAAGGTATTTTCTGGCACCGTTGCCGGGGATTGAAGAAGAAGAAGCTCCCACATCAACCACACGCCATCAAAGCTATTTTCGGGCGCCGTTGCCGGGGAGGTAAGGTAAAAGGTACTCACATCCTCTGGCTACTAAGCTATATTGTAGTATTGTTGCTGGTGTGTGAGTGCTCGAAGTTATTTCCTTTAGATTCTGCAATTATATCTTTTTGTGTCTTGTTTTTATTTTCACTAGTTAGGCTTAAGGGAAAACAACAACAAAATTAGAGAGCTTTATTGTATTTATCTTGAGTTAGGACATGAAGTGTTTGAAGAGAAAATTAAAAAACCTATGGAACTTTATTTGCATGCTAATAACAATGTTATTAGTATGAATTCTTTGAACACCATTATTGTTAATGCTATGGAAAAGTCTATGTTTGGGGAAGCTAGTTTTGATGAGTATGATATTTTTAGTCCCCAAGCAAGGAGGAGAAAATTTACTTTGATGATATTATACCTCCAATATATGATGGTTACAATGATGAATATGATATTTTCAGTCCACCTACTATTGAGGAGAAAATTAATTATGATTACAATATGCCTCCTATATTTGATGACTATGGTGATGAGAATAATAATGATAGCTATTTTTTGAATTTGCTCCCAAGATGATTAATAAGAATGACTATGCTTATATGGAGAGTAATAATTATTCTATGCATGTGGCTCATGATAAGAATGCTTTATGTGATATTTATATTGTTAATTTTATTCATGATGCTACTGAAAGTTATTATGAGAGAGGGAAACATGGTTTTATGCATCTCAACAATATTAAGTTTCCCCTCTTTATGTTGAAATTTTTGAAGTTGCACTTGTTTTGCTTTCCTATGCTTGTTGGTTTGTGCTTTCATAACTTGTTTCTTTACAAGATTATTTTTCATAGGAAGTGGGTTAGACTTAAATTTGTTCCATATTTGCTTCTTGATGCTCTACTTCAATTCATATTTCTTATGTGAGCATCATCGAAATTATCATGCCTATCTTAATGGCAATAAAGAAAGAGCTTATGGGAGACAACCCATTATATTTTTACTTTAAGTTTATTTTTGTTTCGTTGAGTCTTGGAAGTTATTGCCTCTGTAATAACCTCTCCTTATCCTTTTTGTTTGTTTTTTGTGCCAAGAATAACCTCTAATGAGAGGGAAGTAAGATATGGGGAAGTTGCTACCCGAAACAGATTTATGTGCGTCACTGTAAAAATTCGTGAAAAACCTCAGTACGTTGGATTGAGCTGTAAGGTTTTGAGCTTATGCGCCAGGTTATTACCCAACCTTCATTAGTTTTGCACTTTTAGATTTGAGCAACAGAAGATTTTCAAAAAAATCGGTCTTTACCTGCTGGTCTGTTATGACAGATTTCTGCCATTATTTGCATTTGCCTCTTAATCGTTTTATTTTTGAGTTCTCTTTGATCACTTGAGATTTTAGAAGGAATTGCTACAATATCTTATGTTTTAAAGGATGATTTACTTGAGTTGAAACTGAACCCAAAGGCTTATTATCTTGAATACACTAATGTTGCTAATAAAGATTGTACGAAGTTTTGTATGAAGGAAATTTTCAAGTGTAGGGAAGAATAATGTGATGAGATGAAGTATGGACAAATGCTCAAGCTCGGGGATGTCACCCCAAGAAATATTCAAGATGTACAAGCGTCAAATCTTGGGGATGCCCAAGGCATCCCCTTCTTCATCCAATAATCTCAGGTCTTCTTTCAAGACACTTTATTTTTATTACCTTATGTACTATGTGTTGTTCTTGGAGCGTATTTGTTTTTAGTTTTCTTTTGCTTTCGTTGCTGCAATAAGTTGGTTGGATCCCAACACACTTCTTTTGAAGAGATACACACCCTGTTATTCATTGTCTAGAACACTCTAGTTTTCACTCTTGTTGTTTTGGGAGTGTTCTCCTTTGCTAGCACTGTGTTTAGCTTTAGTTTTCTTATTCTTTTGCCTTAAAAATTTTTAGTTCTTCTTTATAGATGGGTGATACATGCTCTCTGGTCTTTATTGATTATTATCTTTGAGAGTTTTTTCAAATAAGTCGATTGGTGTTGGAAAAGAGTAGGAAGTTTCATGCTTATAGTGGTACACAAGGAAGCTTGTTTTGACTATGACTTAGACTTTATCTTGTCATGCTAGATGTTGCTTTGACCATATGCTTAGTGATTATTGTTGTAGCATGACTTGTTTCAAACAATTGAGATTTCTTAATGTTCCTTGAAAGAATCATGCGTTGTTTTAGCATACAAAAGCATAATATTGTGGTATTCTCCTTTGATGCTTTATTTGGGTTGACTTGGCACATGCTTACACCATGTTAAGACTATGAACAAGTGACCATAGCCTCTATGATCATTTAGTTTTTGACTTGCAATATAACCTTATGCTTTAATTAATAATGATTTGTCGCTTTGCATGATTATGGCCATTTATCCTCTCTTAGTTGGTCCCTCCCAGTCTTTTGCTAGCCTCCACCTGTACTGATTTTGAGTTCTACTCATGCATCCAACTCCCAAGAAACCAAGTTATTCGAAAGGGTCCACTATAAATTCCTATGCATGGTGTGTTTCACCATTCCAAGTATATTCATGTTTTTATCTACCTTCCAAATTAAATTTGTTATATGAAAATTAGTGATTAAAGCTCTCACAAACTTGATGGAACACTTTATTTTTTTGCACTTAATAAACTTGAACCATTGTGTCCATCTATGTTTCTTATATACTTGCACTTTATAAGTTGTGAATTAGCAGAACCATGCTACCATGGGGAACGCTTTCAACATTGCACTTATTATTCAGTTGATATCATGTTCTTTTGTTTATGGATCCCGGCGGTATGAAAGAAAAGGGGAGATTGTAAGCTCATGGAGTTTGTATGTGTGTTAGAGAAATGTCTGGGCAGAAATCCTAAGCCATGCCTAATCATGGTGGAAACATGCAGCATAACCATAGTGAGCATTCTGTGAAGAATCCTCAATAAAAACCTATGCAAATAGCAAATAAAAAGTGTAACATCCCAATTTCAGCAACCCTGATTTGTTAACCAGAATGCAAAAATCAGGGGGAACAAAAACTTTTTCTTGTTCATGGGTGCAGTGTGTGCTTGTTTTTTGTTTGCACTTGTGCATGTGAGTATACCATATGATACTCCTTACCTCACCCTCAGTGGACAAAAGCTATTTAACAAAACTATCCTGTCTCATTTTACATATTCTCAAATGTTCTGGCATCCCCAAAGCCTGAGCCAAGGTGCCTTTGTAACCAAAACTATTTTAGTAACTTCTATTGATCAAACTATGGAGAGCTATAGAATACTATCTCCTTATGCTTTCAAGACAGAACCCTCAACTAATCTTATCTCTAGGTTTCCCAAAACCTCTTTTCAAAGCATTTGAATTCTACTCTTGGTAGAGATACCAAGGACTCTCACCTGACTTCCACCACAACCTTTTCAAAATCCACATACTTACCTCAAGCTAGACTTGATGGTAACCCCTAGTAGTGGTTTTGCTTAGCTGATAAGATGAGTTGTCTTGATCTGCTGTCTGATGAGTTACCTTGATCTGCTGTCTGATGAGTTACCTTGATCTGCTGTCTGATGAATTGCCTTGATCTGCTGCTTGATTTGTCTGCCTAGAAGATAGTATGATCTATTCTAGGAGCTCATCACTAGGATCAAGATGTTTCCAAATTACCAAACCCTAAGCAAGAATACAATTAGGAGCTGATCTCTAGCTACTGGGTGTTCATCTAAAACCCTTAACCAGGTCATTTATGAAGATATCCCTTCTAGAAGGTTCCAAGTCACTGAAAACCAATATCAAGCATGGATCCCTTCTACTCCATCTACACTTCAACATCATCCACTTTATGATGCTTTGGTACCTTGCAACCCCTCCAAAAACATTCCCTCTCATACTCTAGTAAAAATCCTCAAAACTGCCAAATTTGACTAAGTCTGAAAACTGTTTCAACATCACCTTTTTGAATGCCTCCCTTTCTCCCACCATATGCATTTTTGGAAATGCACCTGAACCATATTGTTAACCATCCTAAGGACTACCAAGTCCCACTCTTTCCCTTGGTTATATCATCTTGCAACCCACTGGTTCTTGATGGTCTTGTAGGCAATATAATAACTTTTCCTGCAAATCTAGTCATCATGCCTGCTTTGATAGAAGCTCACACCATCATCCAACCCTCTATGGACCAACTCTTTGCAGTGTGTGTTCTAATCATATAGGTCTATCAATATCTACTTCATTTGTTCCAAGTGGATCTTTGTGCTTATTAAACCCACATGGTTTATAAGGCATCATGACTCATTTGGTATGGTAGCCTTATTTTCAACAAAGTTTGCCATCACCTCCAAACCAACTCAAATGTAAGCAGTCCAAACTCCTTCTGCCATGGTCATATATATGACTTGGTCTAACTAATAATCTATCCCTTGCATCAAGGTGAGCTCTGAGCTCCAAGATACACCCAGGTTTAGGTGGTATAAAAATAACATCACCCTAGATCCTCAATGCCTTGTTCTTCCGTCTAATTCAAGTTGGAATTCCAATTCCCAAGGTTGCAAATGACTGCTACACCTTGTCTACATCATCCACCTTGATCATCAAGATTTATCAAATATTAACCATAATTATTATGGCTCCAAATCTATTTAATTCCTTTAATAGACAAAATCCCCAAAACCTACTCCACAATAGAAAGTTTGGTTTTTGCCAAAACACTTCCCCAACTTCTGACTCATTTGAGATCCATCTATCATCCTCTACCTTCCCACCTCAAAAATAAATATTTTTGAGATTCTTTAATATTTCTTTCTGCCCTTTTTTATAAATGGCAGAAACAAGAAATAATTCCTTAAAAAATACTTTCCCATCTCAATAAATCCCAATAAAATTCCCCAAGGTTTAATGTGGTATCTAGGACTTTTTCACACCAAAATCTAACCCTATCAAATGTAAAAATATCAACTGAGCTTCTATAAACAACTTCTGCAGTTTTTGAATAAATGAAATTAAGTGGACCAAACTTCACCTTTAATTTCCCCAATATTTCAAGGAGATGTACCTTCACCATACTCATCTACCAGTACCATCTCCCCCACTCTTTCCAACATAAATAAGGGAACTCCTTCACAAGCAATCTTGGGATCAAAATAGCACAACAATCAAAACCTTGCACAAGTACCCCATCAAACCTTATCAAATTTTCTCGACCAAGCTTGTACAACACACTTCTCTCCCTCTGGTAGAAAACACTGTAGCCCTAGCACTGTAGCATCCCCCCTTGCCCCTTTTGCCCTTGGATTAGTAGATATAGAGAGAGACAACCCCATCTTACAAGGATTTGCCCCAATTGATTACCACAGCTGCCCTACCCCTCTCTGCCAGACCAAATCCCCCTCTTACCCCTTCCCACCGCCCTCTAGGCCAATCCGTGGCCAGCACTACCCCTCTCCCATGTCCAAAGTGGACATTTTCACCATCTACCTCTCCCCCTCGGTATAAAGGCCATAGGACACCTCTAGCACCCCTCCCTGGCTCATTTGCCCCCTGTCCTCCTCACTTACCTCCCCTAGCACTCTCTCTTCCCCCTGCCTTGTCCTGCCCAAGAAGAAGAGAGAGTGCTCTCGGCCTCTCTCAGAAATTCGAGCAAGGCTCCCTCTCGCCTACTCCTCTTCCTCTGCATGTATGCTCTCGAGCTCCTCTCCTCCTCCTCTATCTAATCATGTTCTTATTTTGGCCCAGGACCCCCTCTACCGTCTCCATGGTCAAGCTCTGGCGAGGTTCTCCTCGGTCGCCATTGCCCGAGACTCGTCCCAGGACCAAAACCATCACTGCCGCCCATCACTGGGATCGTCGCCGCATGCCGTTTCGCCCTTGACCATCCCCGGCTCCTCCCCGCCCCTAGGTGAGCACCCCCGAGCTCCCCCGACCACCCGAGGGTTCTGCCGCCGCTAGGTTCTTTTCGCCAAGGAAGACGACGCTGCGTCGTCGATCTCTCTTTAATCTGACGGTCGTCGTCTCCCAATACCCCTTCGCCCAATCAAGTCGCTGACCGGCAGGCCAACCCTGTCAGGTTCAAACGCCCGCGCCTGCACGCTGGCTCGCCTGCTGTGGGCCGATTTCCCCCCTACGCGGCCCATTTCCACCCAGAGTGTGGCCCAGATCCTTTTCTCCTTTTCTTTTATAATTCCTTTTTTTTAAATCTGTCAATATACCTGGTTAGTTTAAATAGAGACTAAAATGGAAAGTGAGGTATTTTGCCCAAATAATATTTGCACCATATCCATGTGTGTTTTGTGCAACATGCAGAACTGGTCTTCTGCCAGAAATAATTTTCATTATTTACTGGCCTTTAATCTTCTAAAAAGTGTCTTTTGCAATCAATAATTTCCTCATAGAGTTTTAGATCTCCAATTTGGGAGAATCCAAGCTCTACTGGAAGGTATTAGATATACCTGTCATCTAGCATAGGTCCTATGCCAAGGTGAACAGTAGTCTGCCCATAGCAAAAATAACAAAAACAGCCATTATCCGCGCTAGGTAATTTCTCTAGGTCAAACGAAATGAGGTAATGATCTAATTCCAACTCCCATGGATATGTCTTATCAAAATCTATCAAACAACAGCAGCTCAGATTTTATTGAGCTATGGTTATATTACAGTGAATTAAACTATTCTGTGTACCCCTTTTTCACTAAATAAATCACTCCAGGAGCTTGAGAACTCCAAAATGAGTGAATCCAATTCCTACAGAAAGGTGTTCCAAATGTCTACCACATGCCCTTGGAATCTACTCAAAATCTTTTTTAGAATTAATCTGCTGAAAAGAGAAAAACCATGCAGAATTGCCTTTGATGATTTATTAAGAGAATTCTGGTAATTCTTTTGGCATGATTCCAACTCTATGTGGTTCAGTACATCAAGTACTACCTAACCACCCAAGGAAATAATTTGTGGGCCTCAAGAACTTTTATGGTGAATTATTTCCTCAAACTAGAATTTTTTCCACTATAAATAGCATAGCTAAATCTAGGTAAATGATAATCTAGTGAAACCACTTGTGTTGGTCTTGTTTTGTCAAGAACTATCTGAGGATATCATGGCTGCACATAGGTATCCTACAGACCTCAAGCCTCCACTCCAAGTTCTTGGTAAATAGCCTTGATAACTATCGTCCAAGGGAAAAACACCTCAATGGCAATCTAGTAATTCCACTACTAGTACCCAACTTCTCCAAAACCTACTAAGTTAGGTAGGATTCATTATGTTTGTTTGTTGTATGGGTTGATGCCTATATGCCTTGTATTGATTGTGCTACTGTCTGCTTGCATGTATACTCGATGACGACGATAGTGTGAGTGTTTGACGACAAGAAGGAAGGGACTTCTTATTATTATTTGTTGGATATTATTGGTTATCTAAGGAAGTCCAGGTACTTATTGTTGATCACAGGCAAGCCACCATTCCCAAATTATGATACTTTTCCTATTCCTTTTATTACCTGTTTTGTATCTCCTTTATAAAGTGCATTATTTATCGGCATGTCTTGTTTTATAAATACTGCGCTAATGACTTGGATCCTCCAAGTTATGACTTGGTGTCCCTCGTGGCACCCACCCTGATGTAAACCTACCAATTATCCCTTTTATCGAGGTTATGATGATTAGCCTCCTACCCCATTGAAAAACCACGGATTCTTGTCAAATAAATTGTTTTGTGATTTACCCTACTACAAATGTTTCAAAACTACTTTGTAAAACCCTTGGGAAGTGCCATCGTTCCAAGCGGATATTTTAACTCAAGAAGTGGTGTTGATGAGAAATGAGAAAATGGACAAGAGAAAGAGAAGGGATGTTCTACGCCTTTACCGGAACAATTTTAACCCGTGCAACCACATTACCCTAGGTTTTGGGGCTTAGCTCGTAATTTGTCTTCATTAGCCGGAGAAGCTTGTACCATACTTATAGGGAGAGATCCCTTAAATTCCGGGCAGGCGTTAACAGATCGTCGGATCTGGAGCCTGTAGCTTGCTTCAGCAAGAGTGAGCTTGTCTTGGCAGGAGTGTCGGTGCAACAATTGGGTCAGCCGCGGACGGTATGACTTAGGTGGTACGGAAGGAAGTGGAGTCACCAAGTTAAGGTATACGCTAAGTTGCGGCTTGGGTATACGCGTGTACGGAAGGCAGGACTATGGCTGGGAGCCAAATACTCGTTGCCAAGGAGAACAGACCCAAAAGGAAAAGCAGCCTTTGCTAGGGTCGGCAAGCGAAAGGTTAGGTTTGACTATTAGGACCCCCATCAACAGTTGGTAGTGGGACGTGGTTTTATCCCGGCGAATGTATTGTTTCTTGTGGGGAAAGTGCGCAAACTCTGCAGAGTATAATCTATTCGAATAGCCGTGTCCACGGTCAAGGACGGTTGGAAAGGTGTTGGCTAGGAGTACCCAAACGGTGATTTGGCTAGAAAAATGGATGGAATATGAAGGTTTCGGGGGAACCTGAGTTTAAAGTCTTTGTTTTGACCAGAGGAGGTCAAAGAGGTTTAGAAAGGGTCTTTATTCCAAAACTGTTTTCAAAAAGGTTTTCAACAAGGATATGGAGATATCTTGATTTATAAAACAGAGGCATGTTTTAAAAATTCTTTTTCAACAAAGATACTCCAAGAGATAGGCTAGGATTTTCAGAGACAACCCTAGATAGAGCTATCTCGCCACAACCAGAATTGCATTTCCTTATTTCACTTACCTTGGTGGGTTGCGAGTACATTCAATGTACTCATGGCATTGTCCCTAGCTATTTACTTGGCCAGGCTTTCAGAGGTTCGGCATCGGAATATTAAGGTGACGTCCAGCGAGCTAGGTCGTTTTCCTAGTCAGTCGCCTATAGGTTGAGGCACGATTGGGCTCTGCGCGTGATGATGTTCCGCTGCTAAAGATGGTATAGCCATAATGGCTTTAATGTAATTCTTGTATATTCGTTATGTTTCGGATGTTGTAATGGTACTTGTCGGTTATGTTCCATGGCTCACTGATCATGGGAACGTGGATATATACATAACAGGAATTTGTCGGATGGTAAATCCAGGGGACCCCACAAAAAGATCGCTTAGATGCTCATTATATATTGCCTTGTCATTTTGATATGCGAAAGCTCTTGTGTCATAGGGCAAGGGGTACCCCGTTGGCGGTTATCCATGATACACATGTACTTAGAATGATAAGAACTTACTTGTGACTAAAGTTTAGTAGCATGAGGTTCGGTACTCGTAAGCAAGGGGCATGAGATTTTCAACTTATCACTTGTCAAGCATATCCTCATATTTGTGTCACTTTAACCTTAATCACCTCAAGATTCTTATGATAGGGGAAATGAGAGCTGAAAGCTAATAAGTACCATAATTTTTGGAAGCTCTTTATGAAACTTGAAATCCCTGCTTCCCTCTGTGAAGGGCCTTTCTTTTTTACTTTTATGTTGAGTCTCCATCTTCTATCTTTATGCACCAATTGAGAGAGCATAGTGGTCATTCTTAGTTTAATGTGCATTCTCCCAAAACTTGCTGATTGATTCACAACTTTGATATTGTTCGTTCTTAAATTATTTGTATCTAGTCACCCTTATGAACTTTAAATGTGGCGTATGCATTTATGTTTTGCTATATCATGAGGGTCCAGCTGAATACCACTCTTATTATGTTTTCTATATGTGAAACAAACAAATGTGTTTCAATGCATTTTTCATGATCTTTTGTTTGTACCTTTTCATGTTACAACATAGTAGCTATGTCTTATTGTTAGAACTCTATCTTTCATGATTATGTTTAGAGTACTTTGATCCCAGCTATCAATGTTTTACAATACCTTGATCAATATTGTGATGGTGCATCTCACCTCAAAAATTATTCTTTTTATCACTTACCTACTCGAGGACAAGGAGGAGTTAAGCTTGGGGATGCTTGATAGGTCGTAAATGTATCTATAATTTTTGATGTTCCATGCTTGTTTTGTATCAACTATCTTATGTTTCGTCTACACTTTGAGGCATTTTTATACATTTTCTAGAACTAACCTATTGACAAGATGCCACAGTACCAATTGCCTATTTTCTGTTGTTTTTGGTTTTAGAAAAGTTAGTAAATAAATATTCTCGGAATTGGACAAAACAAAAGCCAGAATTCCTATTTTTCCAGAAGACAAAGGAGGCTAGAAGGAGGAGTGGAGATGGGCCACAGGGGGCCCACACCACCCCTTGGCGCGGGTCGGTTCGTAATCTTGCTAGGTGAAAGAGATGCACCATTATACAAGCTCTTGAAAAAGACCAAGAAGTTCGTATGGACTGATGAAGCTTCACTTCAGGATCTGAATGTTGTACTCTCATCCACCCATATCGTTGCATCACCGGGACCATAGGAACCGATGTTGCTCTACTTAGCTGCGATAAACAGAGTCGTCAATGTCATTATGGTTGTGGAGTAGCCAGAAGAAAAACAGGAACACCTGGTGCAGTGTACGACTTATTATCTCAGTGAGGTCTTGACTGAACTGAAGCAAAGGTATCCTCATTACAAAAAGTTAGCCTATGGTGTGTTCTTCGCATATAGAAAGCTACGACATTATTTTCAAGCGCACAAGATTACCGTGGTGAGCACAACTCCCATGAGAGACATAATCAACAACAGTGTCGCTAAGTGGGGCATTTATCTAGCAGCTTTTGATATTGAGTATAAACCTCGCACAACAATCAAATCCCAAATTCTTGATGATTTTGTCGCTGATTGGACAGAGACAGTAGAAAACACAGGTCTCCTAGAGACGGAAGTTTGGACCTTACATTTTGACGGGTCCAAGGCGCTCGGGGGCTGGCATGGTGCTCAAGTCACCCCAGGGTGACTAATTGTTCTATGTGTTGCAGATTCACTTCACGATGAAAAATAACATTGTTGAATATGAAGCCCTGCTGCATGGAATTCGAATTGCAAAAGACATCAGCAATCGTCGACTCATGTGTTACGGAGACTCGGATATAGTTACCCAGCAAGTATTCGATACCTGCAATGCAAACAAGCACATGGAAGCATATAGAGTTGTCATGGATGAACTATCTAAATTGTTCAAAGGGTTTTAAGTTCAACACTTTCCCTGAACAGAAAACAAGGAAGTAGATGCTCTATCAAGAATAGGCTCTGCACGGAAAAAGGTCCTGGATGGTGCTTTTTTGGAAGACTTAAGAGTTCCCTCTATCACATATGTTTATGAGGAGTATCCGAAAAAATCTGACTCACCGCTCATAGAAGTTTTTCTAGCTTACAGCTAAGGCAGATCTCGAACAGCTTGTCAAGATGTGCAAAGGTTGCCAAAAGTACACCAAACAAGCCCATGTTCTGGCTGATCATCTGCGAACAATTCCGATTACATGGCCCTTTGCGCTCCGGGGGCTTGCATGGTAGGACCATTTAAATGAGCTCCAAGTGGATACACCCACCTTCTTTTGATGGTGGATAAATTCACGAAATGCATTGAGGAAAAACCAGTCACAAGTTGTGATGGAGCAACATCCAAAAAGTTTGTTGAGGATGTTATAATCTGATTCAGATATCCGCATAGTATTATTATAGACAACGGGAGTAACTTTTCCATGAGAGAACACATCGAAGTTTTTAATGAACAAGGGATCTGACTCGATATTGTATCAGTCACACATCCACTAGCCAACGGACAAGTCGAAAGGGAAAATGGTTTAATTCTTCAAGGCCTACAACAAAGACTCGAAGAACCACTTCATTGTGCCGTGGGGATTGGACAGATGAATTGCCGTCTTTTGTACGTAGTTTACGAACTACTCCTAACAGGTCAACCGGATAGACACCCTTCTTCTTGGTCCATGATGCAGAAGCAGTTCTTCCAAGTGATCTTATTCATACTTCTCCCTAAGTTGCTGCGTATGTCGATGAGGATGCAAAAGTCACTCGACAAGGTGACCTCTATATGCTCGAGGAAGTTCGCATCATTGCTGAGCAGAGATGTGTATCCTATCAACATAAGTTACGCAAGTATCATAGTTAGAGAGTCAGAAACCGGTCTTTTAGGAAGGGCAATCTGGTTCTCTAGCTAGTGCAAGAAAGAAAGCACAAACTTGCCCCTACAGGGGAAGGTCCCTTTATGGTTAGTCGAGTATTCCACAATGGTTCTTACTACCTAACTGACATGAGGCCAAAAAAAGAAAGACCTACTACTAAGAAGAGAAAGAGAGAGATGGAGTTAGTACAAATCCGAATGAAATAGACCGTCCATAGAACATTGCTCAGCAACGCCCCTTTTATCCTTAAATTTCTTTCTCTGTAATCATATCTATGTACATGTTCAAAGTGAAATAAAGTATTGGTCTCCTCAATGTTTTTCTGAGATGTTTTTTATGTGCCATTTTATTTCCAAATGATCACTTCATAGTCGAAAATCCCAGAATACTTGAATGTACTTTATGCTAATGTTTTTTATGGTTAGATTTCCGATTCTAAAAATGCTACCTTTGGGTATAAGTCTAAATTTTCTAGTCTATACTTGGGTTTTTGTCGGATTGCTAGATGCGAGTATTTTCCAAGTAGTGAATTGTTGGTATTGGAAGCCAGCTTTGACTCCGGGTTTAAACTGATTTAGCAATTGATCTCCGTTGCTTGGCAAAGTTTTCGTGTTCAAGATTTGCCGTCTCACGAAAGGGATAATGCAAAAAGCCAGATAAAGAAAAATTATAGAGAAAACTGTGCTTAAAAAGCCAAACATGCTAAAGAGTAAAGCATAAGTTCTTACAAACTAGCACATCGAAATAATATTCAAGCTATTACATCAGATTGTTTTTCAGAATAAGACATTGTTTTTCTGGTGAACTATATGATGCAGGTGAAGGCGAAGGATTTGCCTGCTCACTGGAAACATCGTCCGTATCACCCTAATATATTTTCAAGATGAGTGTGTCAGACTTAGTCTGTTCGTCATCTTTGGAAACTTCAGCAACTTCTTCTTTGTGGGGAGGTGGCACTTCAATGGGTGTGAAGAACGAATCATCATAGCTGGTCAGCTCGGCCATGCGACAAGCGTATCCATCACAAGCATCCTAGATCTCTTTGATGCTTTGTGGCTTACCGTCTTCATCAATAGTCGAATAATCCTTGGTAACATACCATATCTCCATGCTTTCATGGTGGATCATTACCATTGTCAGGGCATTTTGTGTCGTTGTGCATGCATACGACATGTTCTAATCCTTGACAAGATTGGGAATATTCTTCGCTTTGTCTTGTACCTTAAATTTAGACATTGTGTTTAAGCCGGAGAGCTGGGCATATTCACTAAGTTCCTCCTAAGATTGGCGGAAGTCATGGATTAGTTCTCTGACAACAACAAGCCGGCAAGTATGAGACTCGAATTAAGAGGCATCAAGAATTTTGAGAGGACCTATGAATAAGAAAACAAGGTCAACAATATATCCGAGTAAACAAAGTTGGAAAAACAATAATTCAGAGATAGTGAACTTACCGAAGATAGTGTCATCTACTTTGGTCTTTTTCTCCCGAAGACTTTGGAGTTCATTCCGAACAACTTCGGTGGTATATTTTTCCCTGTCCAACTCATCCTTCAAGTTTGAGATAATTTGGTCTTGTTTAGCTATTCTGAGGTCACGCTCCTTAGTAGACATGTTGCTAGACTCAAGAATGATGTTGATGTTACTCATGGTCTACCTTGAGTCTCTCCAGCTCATCACTCAAGTCGGCATTTTCAGTTTCCAAGACCTTAAAATCTTCGGCTTGTTCAATCAACTTACAGGACTACTTCACAAGTTGTGGAGCATCAAGAAATAATGTCGAATCAATATTCGGCTACAACTCAAAAAAAACAGACTATGAAAATGAAGTCTAAAATGTTTACCTTCAGCTTCAAGTTTTGCAACTTTAAGTTACACATTTTCAAGTCGAAGAGCTTTGAACTCTCTCCCCTTTTGACAGATATCTATATCTAATAAGAAAAGACGGAACGCTTCTGTCAACCAGCTACAGTTTTGCGCTCCCACTAAAGTACATGATAAAAAAAAACCGCCGCACACCCTTTCATTCCTCTTTCTTCTCTCCCGACCAATATCTCCCCGCCGCTAATCCCGATCCTCGACACGCAGGGCAGGACTGCAGCAGACCATCAGGCTCTAGTGCACGGGTAAGGAGCAAGCAGCTCCGCGATCTGGACACTATGGGTATGCATGTGCCGGCAGAGGCAGCGAGGAGGAGCTCTAGGAGGCGCCGGCTGGGGCTGCTGGAGGTCAGAGACGAGAGGCTCGAGAGGCACTGGGGATAGGCCGCCTAGGGATGTCGTATGTCCGGCGGCGGGAACACCCGGCTTCATGCGGAGGTGGGGGACACCGGCGGCGCCATGGTCTCTGTCATCTCTCTCCCCCAACCCCGGTCGCCACAACCTTTCCCAACACTGCATCGCTTGCGTGTTTCGGGATGGCGACCTGCCTCCGAGCTCCCTAACCGTTCCACTCCTCGAGCTTCTCCATCGACACCATCAACCTGGGGAGCGGCGTCAGCGCCAGACCGGAAATTGTATATCCACGCCATCTCCAGTGCACCCTCGGTACGGTGTCGATGGGCTCCGCCAGGAGAGCAGTGTTGCGGCTCGTGATCTGCCTCTCCTCGACCACATTGGCGGCTCTTGACCCTGGCGAGGAGGCACTATAGCCTCTACATCTTGGCCTCGGCGCTCGGCTCCGTCTATTGGTTCAGGGGATTCCGAGTACGGTTAATCTTGGCAAGCAACGGGGATGAGTCAAATTTGGCACAGAGGATTTTTTTAGCCCACGATGGCATTATTTGCTTTCGTATGCTTTGGAGGAACAATGGGGATTTGTTGGACCAAGCAAGAACTCGGCCGAGGCAATCGCGCGCGGCTGGCGGCGTCTCCTGCGCGCCCCTACCCCCACGAACCTCCCATCTCCATGGAATAGCTATGTCGCCTCCATTGTTGTTTCCTTCTCGCAGCTAGACACTCAGCTGCAAGATCCGGCCGTTCTAGAATCGGACCTGAGCCTTAGCTACCAAGGAAGTGTTGATTCTGAATCAACCTGGTGACTAGCCGGTACTGGAGCCCTGAGTCATTGCTGGTATGGTCGTCTGTCCATCGCATCCCACAAAAAATTGACAAATAAAACGATGGTGAGGGCGAAAGTCATGTTGTGGAATTGATCGAGACCAGGAACGGGAGACCTGGATCTTTACAAGAGACTTGCGCATCAATCATCCCCAGCCACCGGCAACACCAATCTGCCGGAAGGTTGAGTACGATGCTTGTGGCAAGGCCGGCCAGCGTCTCGTAAGCCCAAAGCTTTTCATCAGTGCGGGCGGGTCGCTGGTGAGCTGTGTTTCTGACAAGACATGGGGCGTCGGCCAGATGTGGCACAGAAGCAAGAAACAGGAATGGCGACCAGATGCGGTGTTGAGAGAAGGGACAACGGCCCGATGTGGTGTAGGGAGCAGGAAACGTTGGTGGCATCCATATGCAGTGTTGGCAGATGGGTTTCCGGCCAGATGCTGTGCCGTACTGCATGGGAATGATGGCACCGGAGACTGATGGGGATTGCGGTGAGGTGGTGTGGGTGTGCTCAGACACGGGAGAGAGAGACAGTAGGTAGACCCCTGCAGGCGCACTATGTCCAGAACATCACTGCATCCAGACAACCGTCGCGCCGTGACGACGAAGAAGTGTGCCACCTTGGTGCTATCTACCTATCTCGATGCTAATTAACTCTAGGTGATGGTGTTGTATGAAACCGATTGATGTTCTTTCATTGCATCTTCCGGAGGATCACCATGCACTTCAGCAGATCAAATAATGATGTCTTTCTTCAGCTTGTGAACCGTGATGTTCTTCAAGACCATGTACAAACATATACTCCACTATGATTCATATTAACATCTACATACTATTTTACAATACAGATATCTTAGGGTGGCCTCAAATCTTTTCTCAAAAAAAGAAAAAATATGTTATTAGGAGACCCTCTATCAATTGATCCTGAGTGCGAAGACCTCTGCTGCATCGGATAGGTCACATTGATATTATAAGAGATAAACAATGGTACATGAAAAACAGAAACCTCAAAAAAAAAAATGAGAACAAATCACGGCCGACATCGAATACGCCAGTCAGCTGCAGGAGGACATGGAGGGGTCCAGAACGCCTCCGAACAACGACGAACAAGATGGTATGAAGTGCAAGTGAACGCTTATGATCCAATTCAGCAATAGTACCTGGTGTTGATCCTGTTATAAATAGGTGTTTTGTGTTGGTGTTTGGCTTAGATTGAGATATAAGTTCTGTACCTTCTCCATCCAACACCAATAATGATGAGGAGAGGTACGGAGTTGATAATTTGAGTTACCATAGGCACATGGTGTGCAACTAGAACGGTACTGATAAAATGAACGATAAAAAAGGGATATTATAGAATTTAATCTCCATAAGTGAATTCTCTATGGTGCAAAATATATTTTACCCGTAGCAACGCACGGGCAAATGTGCTCGTTCTTCAATAATTTCTGGTTATAATCATTAACTTTCTGTAAGTCAGAATGATAACCAGAGTCAGAAGTCTACTAAGACTCAGGCTAATATTTTAACTAAGTTAAATATCAGCACGAGCCTTGGGGGGCTATACTAGTTCATTTTGACATCCTATAAAATCATAAAACCATATTCCTATCCAACTTCATGCTTGGGGGTTAGAGGATATAATACAAAATATAATAAAAAGAGTTGGATCATGAGTTACATAATGTTCGTGAGTCAGTTTGTTGAGACTCATGTTCACTTCAGAAGAAACCTTCTCAGTGAGAGTCAAAGGAATCACTGGTGGGGGCGGAGCCAGACCGGCCTTCAACTTCTTGTCGTGAAGATGAACTTGGTCAAGAAGCTCAACGAGTTTGATATCCTTGAATTCTTGCACCTCCTCCTCGACTATGATACTTCGGGTCTCCAAGCAATGGAGAGCCGGCTTCTGTATTTCTTCTTTGCTCTTCCGAGTAAGGCCAAGTTTGGTAATACTCGGATTTTGTAGAAGGTTCTCCGTGAAGGTCTCAGCTGATGGATCATTACCCTTTAAGGGTTCACCCTTATCAACTGCCAGGGCACTCATGGTGATGTCGGTTCTGGTGATGTCTTTAGTGTAGGAGTCGGAGTCGGAGGCGGGGCAACAGGAGAAACTAGAGTCAACTTCTGCTAATAAAAAGTCTTCCTCGGATTTCATTTTGCCTTGCCCTTGGCGATTGTTTTATCTCAGGATGGTAACAAAGTAAGATTGTTGAAATTCAAAAATAATATTTTTTCTGTACCGACGAAAATAGTTGGAGTTTTGCGCTTTCGGGTAGGCACCTCCGGCGAAACTTCAAGTTCTTCATCCTCCTGAGGAACCGGATCCTCGGGTGGATATCCTTCAAGAGGAGCAAGCTCCAACTCAGGGAGGTTAGCAAGCTGAAAGATATATTATCTTAGTGCTGCAAATAACAAGATGTAGATGAGCAAGTCAATGAATGTGAAAGAATCAACCAGAAAACTTACAGGTGACAAGGGCTTGTCAGCCATGTACATGACTGGAGAAATCTCTAGAATCTTATTTTCCACCCACTCCTTAATCAACCACTTGATCCGAGCCTCGTACTCCTTATCTGGGACTAGAAGTGGGCTGATCCTTAGGCTGTCTTTCTTGATCTTGGTGACCGTGTGCATGAGGAGGTCACCATGGTGCTAGAGGGATTGACTCCGACATGCCAGCCAATAGTGGACTAGGTCAGATCCCTTTAGTCCTTTGTGCTTCATCAGACATTCAATCCGCCTCTTGGCATGGATCAAATCTTCAGGGAGAGCCGGAGCATCTGCATCCCAAGACTCTTGGGGGGTGGTGGCACCGTCGACAAAAGCCTGCAAAGCTTCTTGCTTCCCAGGAGAGGGCTTGTCCTTATGATAAAAGAACGTGGACGACCACCTCTTCACCGACTCACTAGATATAACCTTGGGGTAGACTCGGTCTCTCCTAAGGGCCAGGCTCAGTGTTCTGGTAATTTAAGGATCACCAGTGGTGATGGAATTTCTAAGGGTACCGAAGTAGTACCGAAACAAAGTGAGACTCAGCTTTATTCCAAGATAACCATCGCAAAGGGATACGTAAGCACTACGATCTAGAACCGTATTGGGGGAAATTGTGGAATTGAACTCCATAATGATCTATAACCTCATAGAGGAACTCTGAGGTAGGAAAACTCAAACCTCGGTCTAGATGGGTGCTAAAGTGAACCCTCTCGTTGGTGCGAGGGGCGGGGACGATTTTGTTGAAATCGCTCCGCCATTTGCCGGCATGGAGGAGGCCTTCCTTCTCAACACCGTGTAGCTTTTTATCCTCGAGCACGCAGGAGATCCAGACCCCGTGGAAGTTCTCTTTCTCCGCCAGCATAGTGGTTGCTGGCGTGATCACCGCCGTGCCAGAAGAGGATGCGTCAGCCATTTGGTCAGGGGTGGTGACCTTTGGTGGGAAGTGTTGTGAGTTTGTGGGAAGGATAAGGAGGCAGGGGTGTTGTATCGCTTGGAGGAAGATGAGGGCAAAAGCTGGTGAGAGCAGAATGAGAGGATCTCAATCCTTATGAACCACGCCTGCGCCAAGATTCATATGAACAAACAATAATTTCTGCCACGTGTCACGGAAAGAACTGGGCAACTTCCTTGAGAAGATTACGCCTCCTCAATCTCCGTGTGCGCATTAAACGGTGCCTCAGTTCCACGCGAAGCGGACCCACCAATGATCACACTAATAGAAATGTTTGTCAGTGACAAGACTTGACCTTGACTAATGTCAGGTTACGTCAGAGACCAGTTTCCGCCTTAGTTATAACCGTAATGGAATACTCACGGGTGCAACTCAATTTGAGGCCCGGATCCTACTTTTGTTTTGGAGTTCCAGGAACCCTTCAAGACTCTATAGCCGAAGAAATATCAATCTAGATGATGAAATCCGACTTTGGATCTTGGAGGCTTCTGGGTGCTACTGTTGGGGATATACTTTTTGGGTATACCCACTGTGACTCGCTGACTAGGGTGGCCCACTTCAGGTTAGAGCTTTGCTTCACGGGCAACCCAGTCAGGGAGAGAATACGGAGGTACATCTGGCTACGAGAAGACCCAGAAGACTTACCGACTTAGGCCTGAGTAGTTACTTGTAGTCCAATATGTATTATGTAATCAACTATGTATCATAGCTGAATAGGTCTCTCCTATAACCCTAGGCCGAACGTCTATATAACCCGTCATAGGGACCATCCTTTAGGGAACCCCACAACTTACAACCTCAACTCGCACAGGAGAAACCTCTCTTGTAATCTGTACTTCCGTCTCTGCCGTATTACTGCATTGCTAGCAGGAGTAGGATCCGTCCACTATCGGCGGATTTGAACCTGGGTAAAGCTTGTGTGCTCACCGTCCTGGAATACCGTTGCCTCACACCCCCTTTATCCACACGCCTCGAGTACCCCATATCGGTGTACATGTCTTCAATCCGATGACAGCTACCCCGTATACAAAAGACCTGATAACGAAAAATAGGTGCTAAAAGGCAAAACACGACTTGACAATTGCTGGGTCGTCCCTTATAACATGTTTTTGTTGAAAATGTTTCAGTGTCACAATGTTGAATGGTTTAACATGACAAAAGTCATTAAGTACCTGTTCAAGTATGTCACTAAAGGTGCAGACTACGCTAAAGCCTATCTACCTAAAGTGAAAGAAGGAAAAAAATGTTTGGGTAACTGTAAAGGGTGTTAGGGACGAAGTACAAGAGTATGTGGAATGTACATACATATGCGAGTAAGAGGTAGTGTGGAGAGTGATGGGCTTCAAGATACATAGCTACACGCCTGCTATGCAGCGTATACCCATTGTAACACCCCGATAAAACCACTACTAGAAAATCGATGTGTTTTTGTTTTGCGCATCACCATGACAACATGCTCATATCATCATGACACATTGCATTTGAGCATCGTCATGTCATCATGCATCTGTTCGCCTAAAACTATTTTCTAAAAGCCTATCTTGGTTTTCTATTTGCCTCCCTTTTTATTTCAAATGTAAAACCGGGCCCGTCCGGATATTTTGTTTTGTCTAAAACATATTTACTAAAATATTTTGTTTTGAACATAAAAAAAACATATTTTACAAACCTGGGGAGGCCGCCACCGGCTAGGCCCAAAGACCCAGCTGGCAGCAGCCTACTATCCAAGGAAAATCCCAAAAACTAAAACCTAACCTACCTGAGACCCAGCATCCTACCTACTCCCTCCCCGCTGCCGCCAGCCTCACATGCACACATGCGCGTGCAGCGCGTCGACCTGAACCACACCTGCCCTGCTCCTTCACCCTGGCCCCACCTCGCGACCGTCACCGCTCGCGAGCCCTGCACGCGACCCGCGTGAGCGCCCTAGCCCCGCGATCCCCACCCCGCTACCGACAACCCCTACCTACACCCGACCCTACCCCCGCGCGGCCCCACCTGCACACCCGCGTCGGGATCCCCCGACCCCCTCCTCTCTCCCCGCGTCCCCCACCTCGTCGTTCCCCCGATCGAGATCGACCGCCGGCCGCGGCCCTCCCGCAAGTCTGGCCACACCAGCACGCGTGACCTCCGCGCCGCCGCCTCGCGGGCTCCCTCTCCCGCGACCTCAGCCTCCCTCTGCACTGTCGTTCGACCTCGCCGCGGCCTCTGCCCCAGGTGGCGCCACCCATGACCGCATCTCCGTCGAGCGACGGCCGCCGCGCTCCGCTTCGACCGCCCTGGACCACACTGGCCGCTACCGCCTCTGGACGCGCGTGACCGCGCGTTCCCAATGCCACCGGCCTGCCTCGCTACTTGTCGAGCCACCTCTACGACCCGGGACGACAGCGACCTCCGCCCTGCGCCTCGTCAGTGACGCCCTCCGGCCTTGTCTCGCCTCCCAGCAGGCTCGCCTCCTCGCCACCACGCCTTGACCTCGCCCCTGGCTACACGCACTTCCGCCGGTTCATCCTGTCATGCTGCCGTTATGCCATGTCCACGTGGTCTTCTTCTGCCTCGGTTCCATCCAGCTCAAGAGCAGCCGACCCAAGGTCGTACCGTGTCCGTGGGTGTTAGCTGTTTTGATCAGGTGCTCTGCTGATGTGTTGTTGTGGAGTGGTATCTGTGGCGTTGCTAATGATCCCGAGGCCCTGTTGTTCCTACCTCGCAGCACCACCCTAGGCTCGCTGCGTGCATCCTTGTGATACCCGACCCAAAACAATGGAAGTACCACCCTGACAATCTGCATAAGACCCTCGAATTGCAAGGCTGAACGACTACTTCGACTCAGAACCCCAAGGTCGTTGACTGGAAACCGAAGAACCACAAACCAGAAGGTCATCTACACGGAACACCGAGACCTCGATCATGGGTCCGAAGACCCTGAACCTAGATCCGAAGACCGCACCTCGTCAAAACCCCGAACCAAGATCCGTGAACCCTAATGTTTGATCCCCTTTTCCGAGCCCTATTTTATAAAATGTTATATAAAAATTGTGCATATTAAATTGTTCATACTTGCATGCATATTATGGTGTTTGGGGCTACTTCGACAATTCACCTAAATTAAATATGGAGTCCATATGCGGGATATTTTATTCTTATTATGGCTTCATTTAAATTTGTGTAGCGAACCGATGCCATGATTGCCTTGTTAATTCCACATTTAATTTGTTGGGTAGTTAAACAACATGAACCTTCTATTTAATTGTCGGGACCCCGGTTCCGCTTAATATTGCCTAGTTGCATTGCATCTTTGCCATGTCATACATCATATCATAAACATGTTGATTCTTGTTGCCTAGTATTAAATATTGCATCCGATGTTTCTTTTAGTGTTTTGTTCTTCGCGGATTAGGCCATTGAGTGGATGCGAGTATCGACAAGTTCTTTGGATATGTATCTTCGACCGTGTTTTCCAGGCGAGCAATCTCCCCCTTTCTACCTATTTTGCATTTATAGTTTTTACTTCCTCATGTTGATCTATTGCTACCCGTATTGCGATGCTTTAGTTTCCGTGCACCATTTAAATTCCTTGCAGCCTCTATATTGCCTTGGACACATCCTATTGCCTATTGTTGATAGATAGTCGGTCTTGCGAGTCGTAGTTGCTTACTCAGGTGCTGCTTCGTGTCGTTGTTGTTCCACCGTTGTTGGAAGGTTGGCACATGTTTATTGGTGGAGATGATCATGACTTTAATTATAGCTTGATATTAAAATGCTAGGAATAGATATAACAAATGCAGATGCATCGGTGGGCAATAGCTAATATTTGGTTATTCCACGCTCACTTGTGTCCCGTAGGCCCCGAGTACTTGATACATGTTCCTTGTCTATCGCACTATCCGCATGTGGGACCATGAATCCCCTTAGCCAGAGCTTTATTCATTTCTTATTTCTTGGGGCCACAAACAAGTTTGGGGATTTATTACTATCCTGTACTTATGCCATGCTTTACTGCTTTATTTATGATTGTGCGTGGAGCACCTGTACTGTTTTGGAACGTGGAATGTTTTTGCGGTATCGACAAGCCTAGTCACACTTTCGGGTTCCCAGTCATTTACAGCCATTGACACAAACCCTGGGTCCGTCTCGGAGCCGGCCAACTTTGTTGTGGGTAGCTTAGTGGGGTGGCCCCCTGAAATATTTTATGAATCATGTGATTGCTTTGTCGTGAAAGCCTCGTTGGGTTTTGATTTGGTTTTTCCGACGTTGATCGTGTGTGTGTTGCTATTTGTGCACTCCTGTAGGGTAAATCTTTCTGAAAGTCGTGTCCGCGGTTATGGACGACTTGGAGCACACTATCCTGATCATAGACAACTATAACTAAAGTAGTGCTATAAATTTGACTTTGACATGTATAGTAATCAGTTTCACTACAATAGAATGAGTAAATAAAAGTGCCAACAACTACTGGATTTGGGATGTTTCCTTCTAGTGCAACCACAATACATATGGGCTCTGTCATGGGCTAGTACTTAGTAGGAAACCTCACCAGGGTACCAACATTTGGACAATCTTAGCACGGTTGGATCCAACTAGTCGAGGGGATACTAAGGGAAGGCATCGCCATGGTCTTGTCTGTAAAAGGACTTGATCATGGATTATGGGTAAAGTGCACAAACTCTCGAGAGTATTGCAATCTGATCGATCAGCCGAGTTCATGGAAAAGAACACTTTGAACATCTGAAGGATGGAGACTCTGAAGGATCTTTCTCTCTCTTTCCAAACCTAAAGTTTTCTAAAACCCCATGGCGTGCGTAATATCGCTAATGGGTGGGATTTCTGGGACTTAGTGTGTCATATCCGAGTAACTTGCCGCGTAATATCCAAGTGTCACTTGGTGTGTCATATCCAAGTGTTAGGTTGAGTGGACACTTGGTGCGTAATATCCTCGTGTTCCACTAGACCCTATACTACTTAAACATATGTTTAGAAAGTAAGGTAAAACTCCTTCTCTTTTCTTCTTACTTAGGGAAAATTGGCTTTATGCAAATGAACCGCGAAGCGTACTCCTAGCTTTGCATGTAGAGTTAGTATTATTCTTTCCTTAGTGTAATTTGCCAATACATTCAAAGTATTGACCAACTCGTTTGGCTGCATGTTTCACGTGCAGAATTTGGAGATCGTTGAATGGTGTGCTAGGATCATGGGTCTTTACTCAACCTGCCTGTGGCATTGATGGGACTCCAAGTTGTATTTATTTCGCTTCTGTGGTGATAATGTAAACTCTAAATTATTCGATGCATGTAATAAAGACTTGTGTTTTACATGATATTTCATCGACTATGAGTGCTAGCTATTGATCCAGTGACTAGCATGTTAATCACATGGACTTAGGATCTCGAACGATCCAAGGTCATAACATCCTTACTTTACTATATACAAACATTTTTTGTACACGGTTGTTTATCTCAATAGAAAACTTCTTCGAAGAGAGGACTTCTACGAGAAAACGTATTTGCTTTGAATATCATCAGGCATTGCTTCTATGTGCTAGCGTCGAACTAATTCGTTAGTTTGTATAACTTCTATGTGTCTTTATGTTGTACCTAGCATGAGACAATTACCAACTTATTTCTTTGCCTATGTAGGAGTGGAAAGGAACAAATATCACAAAGAAAATCGTCGCATCCATGTGTCACTTAGGATCATTACACGATCAGTGTTTAATGAGCTACTGCTACAAATAGCTTTCAGAAAGAAGAGGAGTTTTAGTTTTGCAATGCTTGGCGAGCACCATACTTTGTATGCATAGATATCAGATGTATGTTCATTAAAGACCTGTCCGCGTTCTATTTAAAACCTAAGTGTATTTCATTTGTGTTCTCAGACTATAGACCTATTGTATTACTGAAATGTACTATTAGCTATAAGAATGTAGTCGTATCATACATGATGCGTCCATACACCACATTCTCATCAGACGAAAATCCTACAGGGCCGCTCCCCGGGGGCGCAAAGAGAAGTCTAGTTAAAAACAAAATCAAAGAAAAAACTAACACTAACACTAACACTAACACTAACATAAAAAAACTTTTTATTTCACATGGGTTTCCTCCCCTGAAGAGCTTCTAGTTAAGGTTAATTATCTTGACACAAATGGTGATTACTTTGGTTTTGGAAGTGGAACACCCACTCCAAAATTGTTTGGTTTCAATGTTATGATCACATCTTCATTAGGTTTGGCGTTTTTTTCTAGGAAATTGGACTACAAATGGTTCTCTAGATGGTAGTCCTATTGTAACATTCCCTTCATGTAAATTGATTAAGGCTTTAATAGTTCTTAGAAATGGCCTTCCTACAATTATAGGTGCTATAGGATCTTCAGAAGTGTCACAATAACAAGATCAATTAGTGCAGGACATCTGTTGATTTCTACAAAAATATTTTCTTTTACTCCCAAAGCTTGTTTATAAGTTGAATCGGCTAAGTGCAATCTTAATTCAGTAGTTTGAAATGGCCCAAGATTAATCTTTTCAAATAATATTTTAGAAATTGTTGATACACTTGCACCAAGATTACAAAGTGCAGCAATCTTATTAACTTGTATATGAATTTTAATAGCGGTCTTGAAGATTTCTTATATTTCATTTCTAGCTCACATACATTGAGTGCAACTTCTTTAATGAAATGTTGGTACATGGCATCATTTCCTCCTTCCATACCGGGATTCATCACGGTGATCATATTTATAAGATCTTATAATTCAGCGATGGAGGATTGTGATAGTCTAGATCTTTAGGCTTCTCATCTTTGTTATCGATCCTCATCATCTTGAGGTCTTCAACCAGATTTGGCTCGGGATTTCCTACAAACCTTTTTAGTATGAGAGTTTTACTCTCAGCTATTTTTCTCAACTGTGCATCCATGGTCTTTGTCCTTTAGTTTAAATCTCGAACATCATTTTTAGTAGAAACTGCTAGGGTAGACAATTTACCAATAATTCTTTCATGGTTCTTAGTAATCTAAATAAGAATATTATTTTTCTTAGTTTGTGCTTCAATAAAATCTTTAAAAGAATTTCTGAGCTGGAAATTACCATGCTCCATTACTATTAGTATAGTTGTTGTTGTCTTTAGCACCTCCAGGATTAGTGTATTTGTTTTGAAAGGTCGAACCAAAGTTTTGAATCTTCCATGAAGGGTTATGTGGATTACGAGCTATAAAATCTACTTCTTTAACATTCGATTTGGTGATGGCATTTACCTAGGTTTCCTTACCTTTAATGATACTTTAAAGCTCATCTACCTTTGAAATAAGACCTTCATTACTCTCCTCGATTATTGCATTCGTATTTCTTGAGGAGGCTCTCTCTACATGCCATTGGGCATGGTTTATTTTCATGTCATCTAGAAGCTTCTTGGCAACACTTACTCATTTGCCCAAGAATGTGCCTCCGGCTGTAGTGTCAAGCATAGATTTTAGACATTGGGTTAAGGGAATTATAAAACAAGTGGTGAATTAACCACTCTTTCATTCCATGGCTAGGATAGCTCATCACAGCTTCCTACATCCTTTGCCAAGCAAGCGCTAGTAGCTCGCGATTGTCTTGTCTAAAACCTGTAATATAATATCGAAGTTGCATAGTCTCAGCGAGAGGAAAAACTTAGTCATAAAAATATTAGTACATTTCTCCCATGAAGTGATAGTGCCTTTATGCAAAGCTAGGAACCAATATTTTTCTTTTCCTCTAAGAGAAAAAGTAAATAGTTGCAACTTAACCACATCAGGCTCAACATCTTTTATGCACATAATGTCACATATTTCAGCAAATGTATTTAAGTGCAAACCTGAATCTTCAGCAGCTGAGCCTCCAAGTTGGTTATGTTGAACCAAACTCAAAAGGTTAGTCTTAATATCATAGTTTTCCGCTGTAATAGCTGGCTGAGTAATAGGTGCACGAATAAAATTATCATTGGGAGTAGCATACTCCCCAAGATTCTTTTGTGCCATGATACTTATCTTTTTGGTATTTTTAGATTGAGAAAAAAATTAAAGAAGGAACTAATATTTTTGGGTTTTCAAATAGATAACAAAACGTAAACTAATAAAAATAACTAAAACTAACACAAAAAAATTATAATAAGTTCTCTAATAACCGCACTAGGATAGCGAAATTTCTTCCCTGACAATGGTGCCAGAAAACGGTTGATACCTTCGATCTGGATTACAGATGCAGTATATTAGCTTTTTTCCTATAAAAGACCTATGTTAATCGAACCTTGGAAAACACTTGCTAAAATGAATTGAGGAACGTCTACAAGAATTAGTAAAGATATTTGTTTTTCATTTACCGGACCTTTCCAGTTTACTCTATATATTTTTGTTACTTTTGGTGGATGGAGATGAAGGAGATATTCCCTAGAGGCCAATAATAAATATGTTTTTATTTAAATATCTCATTAGTTTATAATAGTTTTTGTCATTCTAGAATATTATTAAGTGGAAACATTAATACATGTGTGGTATATAAACAAATTAGGTCCCTAGTATCCTCTAGACTAATTTGTTGGGCAGCTGATGATCGAGATTTTGCAATCATGGACTTTACCAAGTCGACTAACAATGAGGTCACTTATGAAATGATGGAAAACACCCAACCCCTAGTATTGAAATATGATCTAGTCACATAGTTGAACATTACAATATCTAGCAAAGCGCAGTGGTTGAGTCCTTCAACCATGAGATCATATTAATCATTGTCTCCCAAGGCTGCTTTGATCACATCAACCGTCATGTTCGTAACCGGGCGACCATAAAGGTGTGCTTCAGATATTCCACAGGAACTTTTGAGGCCTATGTATCAAGAGAGGAATTTGCACATCCAAGTGATGGATAGATACCTTGGGCCCACTCGGTGAGATTACACCTACAAGTTTGCAAACATGTGACTAGGTCACGGGGATGTAATATCACTGGAACGAGTAAATTTGTTTGTCGGTAACAAGATCGAACCTAGGTATGTCCATACCAAAAAATCATATATTGGGCAAACAAGGTATCATAGAGCAAAGGGAATGCGAGTCGACATTCAAGGTTCAAGTGATCAAGTTAATCGTGGAACGCATGGGGGCCATTATGTGTTTCTAGATACCGCTATTGGTCATTGATCGGAAAGTGTGTCGATCATGTATATGTATTCCCGAGCCATAGGGTGTCACACTTAAGGATAGAGACACTTAGGGATTGATTCAAGTTCGTTGGAGAAAAGATAGAAAACTCCAGAATAGTTCCGGGGAGATACCGGAATGGTTTCGGGGATATCTGATGATGATTGGAGGGGTCTGAAAGGTGTTTTGGAGTGATAGGTATTGAATAATATGTATTTAATATTAATTAAATTAATTAATATCAAAAATATTAGTTAAATTCGATTTTGTGGGGAAACCCACCTAATTGGACCTCACCAGAGGAGGCCCAATAGGAGCCGCCGCCCTAGGGATGGCCTAGGAGGGGCCGCCGACCACATGTTGGCCTCCCACCACGTGGGGCCCATGTGGGGGCTGGCCAGTATGCCTCCCAATCTCCTCCCTTTGATTAGTCTCACCCCGGGACTTTGAGGAAGGTAGTACCTCCCTTCCACCTATATAAAGAGGGGTACCCTCTCCGCAAATCCATCTATCAATTGGCTTTTCCTATTCTCTCTCTCTCTCCCTCATGTGTGATTCCCAAGATTGGAATTTCATATGGGGATAGGGGTTTCTCCATCATACGCACGCCGTCGCTAGTGGACTCGGCCTAGATCAATCTTTTTCCGCTTATTTGTTGGACCAGAGCCTGGGAGACGTATCTACACCATATGTGTGTAAGGCCACGAGGCACTGCCACGAGGCACTGCCACTTGTGGTGCTTTTCTTGGATCTTGGAGCTTGGGCGTCGACACGACCATGAGGTCGGCTATGTCGTAAAAGGAGCAAGGGTGACTTGTGAGGAGCTTCGTGATTGTTAGCTCCAAATTTAACACTTTTTATCAAAAAAATCCGTTGGTTTTCACTAGGTTCCGTTAATTTTGAAATTTCAACTAATGTTAACAATGCAAGTTAGAGAAACCTTGTTTTCTTACATTGTTTTTGAGGTATTGAAAAATTATGGAAGATATGAGAGCATTTATGGGCTAATTACACCTAAATAAGCAAATACCTAATTGAAGACCCTTTCATTCGAGGCATTCAGAGGCTTTAACGACCACTGGTATGGTTGGAGGTCGCCCGTACGGCCTGCCCATATGACATTCCTTTGCCTTTGTTATATGAATACAAGAAACTTTCATGAAGGGAGAGAGGACAAAATACGCACACATCTGCTGCAAACAGCCTCAGAGGAGAGGATATTAGATGTCAAGAAGGAGAAGAACATCACCTCATCCTTCGACAATCCTCAACCTCTCCCTCATCAACTCCACCACCGTTCCCACTTGAACTGAGCGAGAGACAAAGATTCATAATTATAATATTAGCATTTGAACCTCTATTCCACTTTGGCTTGTACTTGATTTGATCTTCAATGGTATTGTGGCTTTCTACGGTAAAGTTGAGATGATTTCCAATTGAAAGATGAATATGCATTTGATATGTCTTCCTGTCATGTATGAGTATATCTTCATAGGCGTGGGAGATGTAGGGGATTGATGAGATGTGTTGTGCCTCCTATGTTTCCATTTATTTGTGATTGTTGTTGTGATTATCATATTGTTAGAATGAGTACCTATGTTTGCCTAATGCTTGTTGTCCAATTTAAGGGCCCGAATAACATGATCTTGATATATCATAGGTATGAAATTTTTTACTAGTGAATCGGCGACCCCCAAGTGACACGTCCGATATCAAAGAGGAGCTAGTATAACCCGAGGATAAAAGTAACCATCAAGTTTAAAGCCTTTATCTAGTCGGAAGACCTTAATCAATGCGCTGACCGTTTATGTGGTAATAGACAGACGGATCATTGGGATTAATAAGAATCTACCAAGAGGATTCCTGATCAATATATGGGTTGCTTGCCTACTCGCATATGAATAAAAAGTATCACAATCACTTATTCCAATTTTATCCACTTAGAACATTTACTATTACCATGAACCGTTTCTCTCTACGCCTAACTTGTCATCTTCAGGAACCTCGAACAACTCCCTTAATTTTACATTTCTGTTAATTACTTTTATTACCTTTTATTACTTCAAACTACTCTCTATTTCACTCACTGTTTCTTCTCTCGATATTTGCAGTCAATTCACTCAAGATAACATGACAGCTTGGATGTGGCAGAAACACCTCAGATAGACACTTTCCTAAGATCCTTGTTGGGATCAATATAAAAACTAGAATTAATTCTTCCACGAAAACATGCTCTGATGAACCTGTGCTCTTGTAGGCCATCAACGATCTTGTTCAGTCTTTAAAGGTATGAATAACGAATCCCATCTCGTTACTTTACATCTACATGCATAGATCTTGGATAGGTGTGTTCACACTGTAGGAATTTTTTGTTTTCTTCCACGGAACCCCTTCAGTGGTATCAGAGCCAATCTATGCATAGATGTTTGGTACGAGTAAAACACATGTCATTGCTCAGTTCTTCTCCCTACTATTCCCACACCAGTGGACAAGCCGAATCAACTAATAAAATTCTGATCAAGTTAATCAAGAAGAAGATTCAGGACCATCCTTAGCGATGGCATGAAGTGTTATCACAAGCACTATGAGATCATGGGATCTCAAGGCATGGGGTGACTAAGATAACTCCCTGCGAGTTAACATACATGCAAGAAGCCGTTTTACTTGTGGAGGTTAATCCAGTAGCTTTGAGAGTCACCAGACAGAATGATTTGTCTACTAAGGACTACTACCATCTTATGATGGATAACCTCGACAAAGGGTTTGTTGGTTTGCGGCCCCAGAGTTGTCGGGTGAGTGCATCACGGGGTCCGACTTGTCTGTAATCGCCGGGTTTCGCAAACATGTGCTGCCTACTACCGAGAGGGGCCATTTCGAGGCAAACGTATCCCACCCCTACAAAATTCAAACATTCCGTCAAACTACCCTATGAAGTAGACGGTTGAGACCCTCATGTCAGTACTCTATCCGTGACGCTAGCGCCAACACGGTAACCACGTAGGAAAAACAACGAACTATGGGCCTTAGTGCATTGACTAAATTCACAAATTCACTCCCTCCTTCCCATCAACCCTAGCACTGCCCGCGGCAAAATCCACCCTCCAACAAGGACGATCCCTTCAGACATTTTACTTCCAGTGCCAAGTTGCTATGCCCACTCGCTGATCCCAAGCTCCAATGCCGCATGTGGTGCCTTCCATTGTGAGGCTCTAGCCAGCTTCCGCCACCGACGAGCTGAGGATCATGGAGGATGGCAGATCCTACTACAAAGGAAGAAGAAGTTCTGGCTACATGCGGGTGAGCTACTCTTCTCTTTGCTATTTGCACTACCTATAACTGCCATCTGGCTATTGACATTATAGAGTTAGATCGAACCTAGAATTGTTTTCTAGCCCAACACTGACAAATAATTCTTATTTTTTGTCCCCAAATTTCTTTCAAGTAGGATCTCCACGGACCACCCTTACCTGGTTATGGTGACCCTCTTTAGCTATGACTCTAAATTAGAAAATGGGAAGGGAAAGTGGTATGGACTTCATTGTCTCACAATGGAAGAAGCACCTGCGCAGATCTACACTATCCCTGGTATGGTTGCTGCTATGTGTAAACATGCTAAAATAGGGTCGAAGTAGACTGAACAGTTCAGCTTCATGGATGGACAAGGCATCATTGTTCCTATAACGTGTGATTGTCAGCTAATTCAGTTGATGAAAAAGTCTGCTTTGTCTTGCTTGTTTATGCCGAATTGTGATGTACTCGATGTGGAACCTGCTGCTACTAGGAGTCGCCTTGCTATTCTTGGACAGGGTGGTCACTTGAACCCTTCCTCCTAGTAAGCAAAAGACTCTTGGGGTTTTCATGTTTATGCTGAATTGTAATTTTTTGTATACTCTGTAGATATTAGGTAGTTAGCTGTGTCTTGCTTCTTTGGAAGGAAGCGCAAGGTTAGAAACATGACTGCCGAGTCAGTCATTTTTCTACGGGAAGAAAATCAAAACGAGTGGAGTGATGATGCTGGACACAATTCTGGTGCTAATTGTCCCGGATATATAGAGTATGTGAAGGTAAGAAAATTAACACCCAGGAAGAGGAAGAAGGCAGGAAATGAAGAAGCCAGTGGACATGAAGGCAAGAAAGTTGGCACCCAGGAAGTGGAAGAATGCTGGCAATGAAGATGCATAATAATGTGTTGAACTTGAACCTATATATGTAATTCGAATAAATTCTGGAGCTATGTGCATGGAAGTTGTCAGGCGAAAAAATATATCCCAGTTCACAGAGTAAAATGTACCGGGACTTGAGGTTTGGAAACGGCCGAGTCACTAGTTGAATTCAAAATTGTGATTGTGCCATTACTATATGAAAACTCGTAGCACCGGGACCGCGATTGCTGTGGGTGAGGGGGTCTCCAAATTCGATTGTAACACCCAGTTTCACTTAACTAGTAATTAAGGTTTTGATTGTGCATTCATGAGCATCATCTACTTTGCTAAAAATAAACAAATGCAGAGAAGAAGAAAATAAAGTAAAACCCTAACCCTAGTTCTTCCCCTCTCTTTGAAAGTTATTCAAAATGGTTTTCATATTTTGAAAAGTATCAAAATGTATGGAGCCTAAATGGACTAAGTGGGCCCCACACTATTTCATATATTTGTAAACCTATGGTATTTTTGACTTGGCAAAAACAGTTTTAGAAATGATTTACAAAAGGAAAGAAAAAACAGATCTGGAAAAAAGAAAAGGTTTTCTCCCTCTCTTTTGGGCTCTTCCTAGCCCATAACCCACCTCCCCTCTCTCTGCTATCTGCCGCACAGCTCAAGCAAGCAGCTCAGCTAACCCTCCTACTAACTGTTGCTCATGCACGCCCCGCAACAACCTTTGGTGTGGCATGTTTCTAGCCCAAACCAGCCGAGCCAGGGCTCATATCGGTTTGGCCTCGACTCAGGTCATCATCTTTCTAGACGACGGCGAGCAGCTGCCTGTCGCTGCCACCGCTGTTGATCCGCTCCACTCACTCGCCGCCGTCCGTTGTGCTCTAGAGTGGAGATAAGACCGCCACGATGCCCGACCTCATCCCTATCATCTCCCCCTAGCGCGCTATCTCTCCTTCTCTGTACCGCGCAAGGCCGAACCCTAGCGCCTCTACCGCCGTCCATAGCCACTGTTGCAGGCTGCCCCGAGCCTCGCCATGATGCCTGGAAGATCCACATCATCGAGCTAAGCTTCCTCGCTGAAGGAATCGACCCCGAACGGTAGAAATCAATGCCAAGGTCACCATCTCCCCCGACTCCATCTGCCACCGTCGTCGTCAATCGCCGTCGATTCCAGCAGCGCCTCACGTCACCAACCCCTCCATCATCATCGTGGTGAGCCACTAGTGCCTAGGGCACCCTCCTCCAGCTCTCCCGCTTGCTGTAGCGCTGCCACGCCGATGACCTACAAGCTCTGCTGCCGCTCTCCGTCGTAGCTCATGCTCCGGCGACCTTCCGCTAGCGGCGCCGCTAGTTTTAGGTAACCCGTGACGTACTGGTTCGTTCAAGAGCATCCACGCATCCCGGTTCGCCGCCTATCGACGTTCCCACCGCTAATTAGTGGCTTACCAGCGTGTTGGCTTCATGCCGACGTCAGCATGACATTAGCAGCGCGCCGGTCAGCACGGTCAAACCGCGTCGGGTCCCACCCAACCCACGTGGACGCAAAGGTGGCCTAGGGCTCATCTGTCAGCCTTAGTGGATAGGGACAACCCTTGTGTAAAAAGTTGTAACACCCCGCTAACGTCATAATGATGCAGTGAACCCATTTTAAATTGGTTTTATAATTTCATAAATTGGCTTAATCTTATAAATTCAATAACTAATTATTTATAAGTCATAAAAATATGTATATTATATCAAAATATTCAGAAAAATGATATCTAAAAAATAGGCTCAAAATCATGCATTGGTCAACAATTTTAATCACAAGTTTAATTATAAGAACAATTGAACCCCCTAGGTGATTCCGGGGTCTCTCCTGTATTAGGCTTTGCACCCCTCGGACGCCGCTTAAATTTCCAAGCATGCTTTAGGGTTACATTTCAACTTTATTTAACATGTCATATCATCATCCTTGCTTGAGCATTGCATTGATGCCATGTGTTGATTGTTTGCCCCTTTATTTCCGGTGTTTGGTTCTTCCTGGTAGCATACGAAATCAAAATCAAGATCGAAGACCGAGATCAACACCATCAAAGATCGACGAACAATACTTGATCAACTATAATCAAGTCCAGTACAAGATATCTGAAGACCTGCTTATTGGTTATCAACAAACAAGGCAAGCAAAGCTCCACCATCATACAATCCTATGGTTTCAAAAGCATTTCAATTCTTGCCATGATGCACACGATTCTACTATGGTCTTTTATCAAGAGATATAGTATCCTATCTGTTGCATTACTCCCTTTGAGCTTATATTACCTGATCCACTACTCCTAGCATAACTAGGTTTAGCTTGTTTGCACTACTAGAGCTATTATCTGTGTCCTAGTTAGTCATACTTAGCTATCAGTGCTGGTTTATCTAGATGATGTATCAGATGCAGAGAACCTAGTATGATAGGAGAACGAGATTAGATGATATCAGTGGTAAAGGTTAAACAATGCTAAGGATTGTATGGGAGGCAACAGTGGGATGTGGTTTTTGTAGTCCCATGCTCACCACTACTAGGACCCGAGTTCTTTCCTTTGGAAACGACACAAGCGTACAGCCACACGGGTCTTGGAAAACCTCACGAGTAACTAACTTGCCTAGTAGATTCCATGAGTCAGATAGTTTGGGCGTTCCATTCTACATATGCATAGAAAACGTTTTGAAAGATTTGGCAGGTGAAGGTGCATCATAACAGGTAGGTAAGCATGGCCGGGTTGCTTGGGTGGATAGATCCGCTGATAAACCAACCTCGCCCACATCTCTAGGGACCGGCTTCGGGATTTGACCCGTTACGATGGAACCCTCCTTAGTGTGTGACTCATGGTCTCAGTGAAAGCAATATAAAGGTCGTGTCTAACCACCCTCTGTCGGCTTTCCAAGGAAGAGGGTTAATCATGTGGCATTAAGAGTCGGTTGGTACATATGGGTAAAGTTGTACACCCTGGCAGGGTTAAATCTTTTCAAAAAGCCGTCTTCATTGTTATGAACGCTTGGTGACTAAATTCTAAGATCGTAGAGAACATTAACCTAATCGTAAAACTTGGAGGTTTCAACGTGTGCTTAAGGATGCTTCCTCATGGGTACGAGGGGGTGATCCTAGTTGATACGTGATGGTGATGACTTGGTTCATATCAAAAGATGATGATCAATTCTTCGGAGATGTCGCTCTCTTATCCCCTTTTAAAATATTCTGATTAGACGAGCTTCTCCCTCTTGTTTTAGAAATAAAGATAACTTTATGCAAAATAACCCCACCAGCCATAAGTCTTGCGGAGTACACCCTGTACTCACCCTTGCTTTGTTAATACTTTTTTAGCAGGATAAGTGTTCCTTAGAGGATGAGTTCTGTATGACATCGACATCGATGAGTAGCTTGGGGTTCCCGGTCGGCAACCTAGAATCTATGGGCTGGGACGTCATCGTTATGCTTCAGGACTCTCAGGCCATTTTTTAAGTTTGCTATACTAAATAGCATAATTTTCCTTGTGTTGTTTGATGTTTGTGGTCAGTGACCTCTGCTTGTAATATTTTGGTTCTTTGCTCAGTTATGAGCTTGCTGTAATAGTTTTTGTGTCATAGGGTTACTGTTGTGTTACCGATTTTTCACTAGATATCCTCGAACTCTAGGTTAAGCTTATGTCAGGTTAAGGAATCGATTTGTTTAACCCTGGTCCTGGGGGTGTTATAGTTTTTGGTATTAGAGAAGTACCGATCATAGGAAAAGCTTGCTATTGGTCGATGTTGAGTCTAGTGTTTGTGAAAACTATTTTAAAAGCTGAAAAATATTTGCAAAAACTCTAGTATGCTTCTTTTGCTCCTTATCTAGTTTTGCTCTAACTCTGGGTCATCTTACCTTGTGTTGATTTTGAAAAGTTTTGATACCTCTTCTAGTCTTTCAAAACTTAGGTGCCTTCTAGGCATCTCGTTTCTCAGCCAGTTGACCTAGAGTTGAGTTCTCTAGAGTTGTGTGTGTTGTGAATTCCTTGTTTCCCTTTTGCTCTGCTTCGTCTGAGAGATTCCTTTTTATCAACATCTCTCTACCTTATGGACCCATAATATTATATTGTAGGAGCCACAATGTTCTGTTCTAGGCTTCAAGGTTTCCTTTCGCCCTGTGTTCCTCCTTTTTAGTTTGTTTGGATACTTCAGAAGTTCTTTCTTCTTTTGAAAGCTGCCTCGTGATTACTACCTTGAAGTGTACGCTATGTCACCCAGGTAGTACTTACTTCTTGCTTGGGTTTTAACCCTCGGACTTGAACCGAAGATCATGGATTGTACTAGATTCTGGTGTTGTGAATCTTGTACATGAAGCTGATCTTTAACCCAAGATCCATTCCATTGTCCCATGTTGTTAATGTTTACAAATTACCTCAGGATGGCTACCTTCAAGTATAGCCTTCCAGCTTGTGGTTATTGTCGCTATAGCATCATGAAAAATAAGGACTTCCCCTACCACATGCTATGGAAGATGTTCTTCATTGGAACCAATAGATCACGACAAGAGATCCTCATGAGTATGACATCTATACTCATGACCGTCCCACACCTACCCTTTTCTGCATGAGTTTTCAGAAGATTGATAACATATGCATCCACGTCTCGGGATTCTATCCTCAAAATGTTCTTTCTCCCCTTATCTTCTCCAACCTTTATCTACTAGTTGGTAGCCAAGTAGTAAATGTGCATTGGTGTCTTCCGGTGCAATATACTCTTGTAGCCCATCAATACAACCCATTTTGGGATGTCAGGAGAAAAAACTCCAGTACCTTGTCATATCTTGGACCAGGTCAAAGTGTTGTAATCCGTAGATGGCACTAACTGCCTTCTGTCTGTTCTACCTTAAAGTATCACACTCTTGTACACTAAGAGGTTGGTTTCACAAGCCCTTAACAAAGTGATGATTTCACACATATTTACCCACCCTTTCTCTGAGCTTTCATGCTCATGAACGATGCATGTGCTTAATAATGTGGTCATCTAAGATTCTTAGTAGTTCTTATTGATTTGAGCTCCAAGGACAGTTATGTCATTCTTAGCGTGATTGGTTAACCTATCACTAAGAGAAGGATGATTATGCTACCAAGTCCACTATTCTGGTGTACTCTCCCCGGTCAAAGAGTTAGGCTCATGCCGAAACTCTGAGACTATGTCTTCTTGCCTTACCAAGAAAGTTTCCTCTCAAACCAAGTGACATATCGGTGGTTCGTGATATTCTAGACGTCTTTCTAGAAGTATCGCCATGATGCCACATGACCGTGTTGTCAAGTTCTTGAGAAAGCAAGTACTCTGAACTGCTCCTTTCTCCAAGGATCTGTACTGGATACCCCTGAACTAGTTGGTTGAGCTTAAACAACAACTTGGAGAGTTATAAACACAAAGTTCTATCTGGCTTAGTTCATGTAAAGGGATGTCTAGTTATGTTCATGATGAAGAAACATAGTACTTCCTTCGTGGATATGTTATCTTATCCCACCTTTGATTTGATTTGGGTTATCGTTAAATCAAACTCAGTTCCAAGGACTATCTTGACAATGATGTAATCTTGATGTTTCACTTGAGTACTTCTTCATGTCCTTTGGTCTGACCAATACCCTACCATGTTCATAAAACATATGAGTCCATCTTCCTGGAGTATCTCGACAAGTTTGTTATTGAGCCCATCGACAATAGCCTTATTTTCTCCATGCTGGAATAGATTCATATGGAACCTTTGGCATTAATGTTGGAAAACTTTATGAGAACCGTCTTCAGGTCATCTCAAAGTATGTGTTCTGGATGTTAGAAGTAACCTTCTCTGATTCATGTGCAATTGTTGGAAGATGTCGCCGTGGATTTGAGTAAAGATATATTTGTTCCTTAAGGACATATCTGTATTTCATTGCAAGTACTCGATATATGAGAAATTGTCCTTTGACAAGTTGTTAATACATGGGTCTAGCAATCTAGATCAGTCTATTGGAGCTTGACATTGTAGTCCATGTCTTAAGATTCTAGTAACTTTACCTTGTGGTAAATATTTGATGACCCATAAGTATAGGGGGTGTATCGTAGTATTTTCGATAAGTAAGAGTGTCGAACCCAACGAGGAGCAGAAGGTGCTGGCTAGTGGCTCTGAGCAGGAATTCTCTGTAAATACTTAGCAAACGGATTTTAGGGGTTTTTGATAATACAAGTAAATAAAGTACGAGTAAATAAAAGACAGTAAGAATAAATGCAGCAAGTGGCCAAATCCTTTCTTCAACAAAGAACAAGCCGGTTGTATTACTTAAGATGACCAAACATTCTCGAGGACACACGGGAATATCGTCAAGTGCTTTCGCTTCATATAGTTCATTAATTTTCTTTAGTTTGCTAAGTGTTGTGTGGGTGAACCTGTGCTAATGTACCGACCTTGCTAGGACTAATACATACTTGTGATTATACACTACAAGAAATATGCTCACTAGTGACCTTTTAATAACGACCATGGATTTTTTGGTCATAGATCTATGACCATTCTGAACCACCTGGTCATAACGCATTTGGGAGGGTCTAAACCTTGAAAAACTATGACCAATTTTGTTAAGAGGGTCATATTTTCCAAGCACGAAAAGGTCATTGATGGATAGCTCTAGTTTATGACCTTATGTTTAGCACACTACGACCAATTTAAATGATCATGGCCACTGATTCTTGTTGCTTTAAAATGACTGGTCGGCCACATCAACAATTTTGCCTATGTGTCGTTTCCATGTGTCAACTTCTACTGACGTGTCCGCACAGGTGTCGTATGATGCCCACTAGGACCAATATATGATGTGTGGACCCACCTGTCATACAACAAACCAGTCAAATAGAAACAAGAATAATATGGCAAAAAATAGCATACCTAGACCTCGAACTGGCGACCTCCTCCTCTCACAAAACCAACCGAACCACCACACCACCAAGTTATTTGTGTCTAAGCACCCCCACATAGTCTATTTAAATATGTGGCGTGTTGTGCTCTGGAATAAATTGGCAAAAATAGGAGTCGAACCCGCGACCTCCCTATTGGAACCGTAGCCCCCCAACCACCAAACCACCACTAGCTTCTTGTAGAACATAGTCTGCGCGACTTCTTTAATATTTGTTTTCGTTGCTGGGCCTGGGCCTCGTTGCGGAGGAGGCCTAGAACATTTTTTTTCTCTACAATTTCGCCACTGGCTGAGCTGATGGTCCATAGTTAGGTAGATTTTTAGTGTGAACTTATGGGCTTTTGTAAGTTCGAGCCCACGTAAACAGAGAGAGCTCAGTTTTGTTTCAAAAATTATAGAAATGAAATTTCTCCGTCAAATTTTCCTATGGCCTCGGATCGAGATGATTCCAAAATCAATTGTCAATAAAATGAGGTCTAGTTTGTGTGTAAATAATAGTAGTGCCATTCCGCACCGTAATTTTGGTACTTGTTTCACAAAATAAAGTGAATCTATCGAAACATGGTCAAAATGGTGGGAGTAATTTTCCTTGTCTAGGAGTTTAGTCTTATTAAAATTTTAGTGAATCTTTTATAAAACAACATATTGTGAGTCCAAAAATGATTTTTACAAAAAATCATGAGCATTAGATCATGTACTTGTAGTTCAAACCAGACCTAGTTCCTACCGATTCAGCAGGAATTTGTCTTTTTCGCCAGGGGTAGACGGAAAGGTTTTAGATACCCCAGTTGGAACATTGTTCATTAAAGGTGGGTCTATTATTTTTGAAAAAATAGGGTGGTACTATTTTGAAAATATTATTTGGTGGTTGTTTTACAAAACGCCCTGATTTTGGCACTCGGAAAATGGAAAATGCTTTTACCGTGTGACGAAATGGAAAACTTCCTCCTACAATATTTTTATCCATCACAAGACACCAGTGCATAATATGGACACATTATCACAAACTATGCCATGATTGTAGCCATAACATTGGTTGTTTAGCCTAAAAGTCATGAAACCTCGAACATGATAGGTCATTTATGTGAAGGTTTTTTCAGGAAACTTGCAATATACCAAGTTTGGTATTTTCCCTTGAAACTATGTCACATAATACGACACCACGCGAAGGATTTATATTGTTCGGACCATTTTTGAATTTCTTATGCCTGTTTCAATTTTTTCATTTCAAACTATGGTCTAAACGGCGGGCATGAAGATAGCGGATGAGCCTCGCTAAACTTGCACTGGATCTCTAAATAAACATCATATTGTGAATATAAAAATGATTTTTCTAAAAAATCATGAGCATTAGATCATGTACCTGTAGTTCAAACCGGACCCACTTCCTACCGATTCGGCAAGAATTTGTGTTTTTCACCAGGGGTAGACGAAAAGGTTTTAGATACCCCAGTTGGGATGTTATTCATGTAAAGTGGGTCTATTATTTTTGAACAATAGGGTGGTACTATTTTGAAACTATTATTTGGTGGTTGCTTCACAAAACGCCCCAATTTTGCCACTCGGAAAATGGAAAATGCTTTTTCCGTGTGATGAAATGGAAAACTTCCTCCTACAATATTGTTATCCATCACAAGATGCACACGGGTGCACAATATGGGCACATTATCACAAACTATGTCATGATTTATGCCATAACATTGGTCGTTTAGCCTAAAAGTCATGAAACCTCGAACTTGATAGGACATTTCTGTGAAGGTTTTTTCGAGATGCAATCAGTATACCAATTTTGTATTTTTTTTCTTGCAACTATGTCACATAATATAACACTATTTAACTTGTTTGGACCATTTTTGAATTTATTATGCCCGTTTCAAACTATATGTCACGTAAAATGGAAATTGACTCTTTTGTGTGACGAAAATAAAACCTCCTCTCGCAACGTTGTTCGTCATTCCAATATGGGGTGACCGTCCTCGTATAGAGGTTGAATCTTGCTAAACTAGTAGATACGTGCAACCACAAGCATCGATTTTGTGTTTCTTTAAACTAATGACAACACAAATAAACCTATCCAACGCTCAATCCATGCATAATCTTGTCGAGCCAATCAGAATGGAGGAATGACCCTACCCATGGATCATCCGCCAAAATGGATCTCAGTCGTCCACATCAGCTCGATCCAATGTTCTGGAACTCATCCTCATGCCATGACCCACCAAAAATTTGGAGCTGCATGCGTTGAGAAATTGGCTCGTGTTGCGAATATTTGGGTCGCAGCTCCGCGAAAGACCAAATTTTGTCTGACCTTGATCAAAGCCGCATCCCACCCCACCCCATCTCTCAGACTCTCCTCGCCCCACCCGTACGCGCTGCCTCCGCCCTCCATACGATCTACTCCTTCCCCGATGCCACATCACCGGCCACCTCCTCCCCTGAGTATCACCTCCGACGCCCCTCCTGCCGTTCACACCACCTCCGGTCCCTCATCCTCTACCTCCATAACCCCTCACGGGATTTCTACCCTATGCCCGAACCCATCTAGATCGAGGGAGCTCCCCTGCCGTGCTGCCCCTCCTCCCCAGTGGCCAGGCTTCGACCATCTCCCGGGAACCCCCTCCTCCCCCCTTTCTATGCCACCTCATGGCGCCAGTGCCCTGTAGGGTAAGGAGGCAGAGGTGGGCATTGCACGACGTTGGCGAATGCGAATAAGGTGCAGGTGGTGCCAGCGAAGGAGAAGCGGGGGCGATGGTGGTATTCATGAAATGGACGACCTGGCCCCTCTGGCTCCTCTCTACGAACGTAAGGTTTGTGTAGTCTATCAACCACTATCCAGATCACTAACCTTGCTCTGGATCCAGACCGCCCGGATAGTGAGCTCGCCATATGAATTTTAGTCTATTCTCATGGTTCAGTGTTGTAGTGGTGTAGCTTCACACAAATTATTGGGCGGGCCAAGCTACAGCAAATCACACAAATTAGTTGGGATGGTTAAAAGTTTAACACTAGGTTTACACTGGACAGGACATCAAAGATGCATCCTTGTAGGGATTGTGTTGTGAGCTTTGCATAAGAATTTTAGTTCCAATGCCTAACTCTAGGGTATATGAATGATATACCATGTCCCCCTTAATTCATACTTCCAACGACTCATGTTTAAATACATATGTATGGGTGTCCTTTAAAGTATTGGTCTCATGTATTACAACTACTGCTATCAAATGGCCCGTTTGCTTGCTAGCTTGATGAGGCTGCCATGCTTCTTCATTTGGAATGAATTTGTTCACAAGAAACTCTCTTGTATTACTACTGCTGCTATCGAATGGCCTCTAGATAAAGCTATTAGGCTGCTACTGGATGCTTAGTTATTTAATCTACTACTACTGCTTGCTTGACGAGGATGCCAATCTTGCACTGATCTTTAGCTATTGTTGGTTATACTTGTGATACTGGATAAATGATCCTTTGATGTATGTTTTGTATAGAGATCGAACTGATGATATGAAGTGTACTAGCTAACAGTTACCATGGTACTTTCTCATTACTATCAGTCGTAAAAAATGAGTATTCATTACATACCATTTCTCTTAAATGTCTGCAGTATGCTACTCTACCAAATACTGTTTTTTTGTAGCTGTCAAATTCTACTGTGTAACACTATTATCTGGTTTACCAAGTGTGCCTTGTTTACAAAGTTAAAAATATTATTACTAAAATTTACGTGTAGCATCTTGCTCATGATGAGTATTAAATGGAGAACAAAATATCTAGTTAGCAATATTGTTACTGAGCTTCTATTACTTCATTATTGGCATTATTGCTTCAACTAAATTTTTTATTGTCACATGCTCACCGTCTGCATCTTGCTCATCATGGAGATTTTGTTCATCCATTTCTTCATCTATGCATGAGTAGTTTAGTTAGTGCATGATCTCACATGATCAAGGTTCATCTTGATCATGGTTTATTGGGAGTATACCTGTAGCACCACCTCCAAGACCTTGTCCTTATTCATCATCTTGTCCTTGTTCATCCATTTCTTCTTCCATCCATACATGTTATTTTTCATCGATTTGTTCATTGGGATAACCATACTAATGTGGTGGAATCCCAATTGTTGTAGGGTTAGAGAAGATCAGAAGCACATTGATCTGGGTCATGCCATGTCGAAGAAGAGCAGATCATAGCAAGGCGTAGGTCCTACTAGCTCTGGGACATGTCATGTCGTGTCATGTTGGGAGTGCGTGGCCTTGGAGGTACTGATCTTCAGGAGGGCTATGACTCCCTAGCGTTCTAGCCTTCTCCCTTGGATGAAAATGTGTGGACGTAGTGCTGGATGTCGACATGAAGGTGATGGGTATGGAGGTGCTTGTCGGCCCGGTTGTGGTGGCCGTCGGGCGGCATTGCTGCGAGGTGTTTGACCTAGAGGTTTTGGCTGGCACGGTGCTTTGCGTGAGATCGATACACGTGAATGATGTGCTCGCTCTGCCACCCTTATAAACCAGGTGAATTAGCAGGTTGCTAGTTCCTTTTACTTCTGATGCACGTGGTGATGATGCGTCCATTTTTGACTGTCTTTTTTGCTGTTGATAGAACGCCGTTTGTGTAGTCGTGTTGCAACTGTTTGTGATGCCCCTTGAGCCAAATGTCTAATGGTTTTTACATTCAATGAGTTGTAGTCAAATGGATAGGTACTTATTTGTTCATTACTAGGAAATGTGTGATGTGATGCATGTAACTATGAGTTATAGAATAAAAGCATACAACTTCTTTTATTGCTTCTGTTGTAAGGTTTATCTGTATTAATCTTTAAAGTTTAATGCGATGTGGGATGAATTAAACTGTTCCAGAATTTTTGTATATGAGACAAATATTAGCTAATCTGTTTGAAATCTAGATTTACTATATCTAGCTTTTGAAGAGATTTGCATGCAACATCATCATAATATAGGTTATATTTAGTGTACAGGATTACACTACTGTCTACTTACAAGTTTATACTATGGCATTAATGGGTTTGTCTATGTCATTGTTCCTAACTTGCTATTTCGTCAGGTAAGAAGAGCAAGATGTGTGGTGGTGTAGGTGACGGCCTAAAAGACAACAACTGCTCTAGTTCTGACGTCTATATCGTCAGAAGAAGCTTCACGTGACAAGGAGTATGAGCTGCTGCTCAAGAAAACGGAAGACGAATGCTGATGTTTGCTCATTTGATGGCGTTGTTTGGACATATTGGGAACTAATGGCTGCAAGTTAATTCTAGAAGTTTTTCTCATTCAGGTACTTCATTCTAGCAGCTAGTGTGTTGTATTCTGGGAACTAGCCATGTTTTGGACGAGTTCTGGCAGCATCGGCCAACACAGGCAGTCCTAAATTTATTTGTTAGCACATATTCCGTGAACTTCTTCTAGCTATCATTCAGTCACTTGTGATGTAATGTGACTGTTTTGAGATATCGTGATGAGATGATATTATATGTTGTGATAATATTTATTATTATTGATGTCGTCTGCTTAGATATGTGCTAGAAAAGCATTAGCATTTACTATAAAAAGGTGTTGGCCCATATTGTAACCTGTATTGCATCAAACAAGTGGGATGTAGAGAGGCCTCAGACCAAACAATAATGGACGTATTATTAAAAAGAATTGGTTGTAAAAGGCCAAAATGCCCGAAAATAAATGGACAGTTAAAAGTCCATGACGCAAAAGGATATTGATTGTTAAAAGGCCTAGGCCCAAGAATGAAAGACTAAAAGGTTGCACCCTATACAATTGAAAGGCTGAATTGTTGGGCTTGGCCCGTGTAAAGCACCGAACTGCACCAGGCTGAATTTGATCTACGATCATCTGATTTGGTCATGGATTTGCCACGTCGGATCAGCCATGTAGGATCTTACGTGGACATGGTAGACAGCGCATGACCATTTTTTTTGGTCATAGGTTCCATGACCATCTATTTTGGTCGTAACTGTCCATGACCAATTCAAAAAAAAGGTCGTTAGCTGTCTATAGTGACCCTCAGTATGTGACCTACTGTTTTTGGTCATAGAAAGGTCATAGTTGAATTACTACGACCTTTTTATGACCAATATTTGGGGTCACTAGCTAGCACATTCCTTGTTGTGATACCCCTCGCAAGCATCCGCAAGTACAAAAAAGTAATTAAGGTAGAAACCTAACCACGGCTTTAAACTCTAAGACCCCGGCGTCCCTTGTGCAAAGGTTTCCTGACGGGGGTTTAGGTTTCTGTCACTCCGGCAACCCCTACGATTAGTAGCCAAATACACAATGCATTCCCCTAGGCCCATATAGGTGAAGTGTCATCTAGTCGATGTTCACATGACACCACTAGAAGAAGTACACCACAACTTAAATATCAAACCATTGAATCTTTCTCAACACAATTCCACTACTAACAACATGACTTCTCCCATGTCCTCAAGAACTAAACAAACTACTCACAAGACATCATATGGATCATGATCATAGATTAAATAATGATGTGCAACAATCTGAACATAGACAATAATTCAATGGTTAACTGAATAACATCAACTACCAAGAGTAATCAACACCGAGAATGTTTCCCCTAAGAACTATGCAAGATTCAACCCAATTGTTACAGCGGTATGGAGTGATGATGATGGTGCTGGTGTAGATGATGGTGGTGGTGATGATGATGATGATCCCGATGAAGTCCAGCGTCATGGTGGTGTTGATGGCGACGATCTCCCCTCTTCATGAAGGAATTCCCTCGGCAGAATTCTGTCTACCGGAGAGATCTTTCTCTCTCGTTGTTTTCCGCCATGTAGAGGCGGTGGAATCTTTCTGTGGTCGCTCCCTGGGTCTTAGGGTTTTGGGAGGATAATATACGCTAGAGGGGAGAACTAGGGGTGGACAAGAGTGGCCACACTACCTGGTGGCGCGGCCTGGGGTGGCGCGTGCCAGGTGGTTTTGTGGGTCCCCTATGGCCCATCTCCACTCCTCCTTCTAGCAATCTTCGTCTTCTGGAAAAATAGGATTTTCCATGTATTTTCCCGAATTTTCTGATCTTCACGAATTTCGCCTCCAAACAACACCTTTTCCATCAGAATCCTGACTATAGCGGTCCATACTCCAAAAGCCATCTACCATGCAAAAACAGATGAAATTACATAAGTATCATCTCTTAACATGAAATATATCAATGAATAATTGTAAATTATGATATAGAATAGTGATGCAAAATGGACGTATCAATATTACACACTTTCTATTCGGACATGCTGAGTATAAAGTGTCATTTCACCTAACCAAATCTGAATCTTAAGTAGATATGATGGTTGGTGTTCTTCAAGGAATTGACATAGGTTTCTATGAACATCCGAAAGATTGTTGTAATGGTTGACACAATTAGTCAGAAAGCCTATTGTCATATTCTCTTGAATCATCAATAACAACCACTCCTCATGAGGCTTCCTCTATAACTTATTATAGGAGTTGCGCTTATGGTTTCCTTTGTATCCGAAGTCTGACCTTTACCTCATGTCCGATTTCTTGAACATCAAGGAGAACATTTAAAGAATTGTTACTAAATGTCTCTCGACCGATCCTCTAGACCCTTTATGTTGGAAACCATATTGTCGAGCCAAGTAATTGAAGCCTGAGAATGAAGTTTCTTTTTCCTCGTGTCATCAGGAATCTTCTTACCTAATCATCCTGGTGGTGTAAAGTGATATCATGATATTCGGCAAAGATTTTGATAGTCCTGGATCTGTAAAGAGTTTCCTTCATTCCTATAACATGTTTGAAGAGCGACTATGATTTTGGTAATCAACGGTTTCTCTTGTTACATGTTCCTTGTGACTCTTACGCGTCCTCACCACAAAACACCTGTCTGTCTTGGCCTTCTATTGAACAAAGAGTGACCCTTATGTTTCGAAAGTAGTTCAACATCTTGGTTCTTCTGATCTATCTCTATACCTTAGAAGATCTATTCAAGCCATTAGTAGAGGTTCATATCTCGAAGTCTGTGGACATATTCTTTCTATTGTAAGCTTTCCTTTTCAGAAGCTTAAATCCTTCTGAAACTCCATGGCATCAATCTTTATGAAGACTAGCTATCTAACAACTTGAAGCTATCTCCTTTTGTTTCCTCCGTTACCTTGATGTTTTTCATGTCGTCATCTCACAGTTCTTTATGAACACTTCAATCATGAGTTGACCATGAGATACTCGGTGTGTTGTTTAGTGTGTTTCCCTCTTATCCTTAGAGTGACCGTGTTTCCCTTCTTCCTTCCTACCTTTGGAATCTCTTGACGAGATTCTCATAAGAGGGATAGATCTGTAACACCCCAGTTTCACTTAACTATTAACTAGGGTTTTGATTGTGCATTCATGAGCATCATCTACATTGCTAAAAATAAACAAATGCAAACAATAAGAAAATAAAGTAAAACCCTAACCCTAGTTCTTTCCCTCTCTTTGAAAGTTATTCAAAATGGTTTTTATATTTTGAAAAATATCAAAATGTATGGAGCCCAAATGGAATAAAAGGGCCCCACGCTATTTAATATATTTGTAAACCTATGGTATTTTATACTTGGCAAAAATAGTTTTAGAAATGATTTACAAAATGAAAGAAAAAAGATAGATATGGAAAAAGAAAACGTTTTATCCCTTTCTCTTGGGCTCTTCCTAGCCCGTAGCCCACCTCCCCTCTCTCTGCTATCCACCACACATTGCAAGCTAGATGCCCAGCCAACCCTCCTGCTAACTGCCACTCGTGGACACCCCGCAGCAACCTTTGGCATGGCCCGTTTCTTGCCCAAACCAGCCCATCCAGGGCCTGTACTGGTTCGGCCTTGACTCAGGTCATCGTCTTCGTACACGACGGCGAGCAGCTGCCTGTCGCTACCACCGCCGTTGATCCACGCCTCTTGCTCGCCATCGTCTGTCGCACTCTGGAGTGAAGGTAAGACGGCCATGACGACAAGCCTCATCCCTATCTTCTCCCCTCTTGTGCTCTTTCTCCGTCTCTATACCGCATAGGCTTGAACCCTAGCCTCCTCTGCCATTGTCCATAGCCATCGTTGCAGGCCGCCTCGAGCCTAGCCGTGACACCTGGAAGATCCGCCTCATTGAGCTCAGCTTCCTCACCGAAGGAATCGACCCCGAACGCTGGAAATTGATGCCACGATCACCATCTTCCCTGATTCCAGCCGCGACCATTGTCGTCAATCACCGTCGATTCTAGCCGCGCCTCGCATCACCGACCCCTCCATCGTCTTCGTGGTGAGCCACTGGTGCCTAGGGCACCCTCCTCTAGCTCTCCCACTTGTTGTAGTGCTGCCACGTTGATGACCTGCAAGCTCTGCCACCCCTCACTAGTGTGGCTCATGCTCCAGCGACCTTTTGCTAGCGGTGCCGCCAGTTTTAGGTACCCGGCGACATGCTGGTTGTTTTAAGATCATCTGTGCATCCCAGTTCACCGCCTATCGTCGTCCCTGCTGTCGATCTGTGGCTCAGTGACGTGTTGGCATCATGCCGACGTCAGCATGACGTCAGTAGTGCGTCGGTTAGTGCGGTCCAACCGCGTCGGGTCCCATCCGACCCACGTGGACGCTGAGGTGGCCCAGGGCCCATCTGTCAGCCTAAGTGGCTAGGGACAGCGCTTGTGTAAAAAGTTGTAATGCCTCGCTGATGTCATAATGATGCAGTAAACCCATTTTAAATTGTTTTAATAATTTTACAAATTGGCTTAATTTATAAATTCAATAACTAATTATTTATAAGTCATAAAAATATGTATAATATATCAAAATGTTCAGAAAAATGATATCTACACAATAGACTCAAAATCATGCATTTTTCAACAACTTTAGTCACAAGTTTAATTAGAAGAACAATGGAGCCCCCGCTGGTGATTCCGGGGTCTCTCCTGTATTAGGGTTTGCACCACTCGGACGCTGCTTAAATTTCAAAGCATGCTTTAGGGTTACATTTCAACTCTATTTAACTTGTCATATCATCATCCTTGCTCGATGCCATGTGTTGATTGTTTCCCCCTTTATTTCAGGTGTTTGGTTCTTCCCGGTAGAATACAAAATTGAGGTCGAGATTGAAGACCGACATAAAAACCATCGAAGATCGACGAACAATACTTGATCAACTATAATCAAGTCTAGTACAAGATATCTAAAGACCTGCTGTTTGGTTATTAACAAACAAGGCAAGCAAAGCCCTACCATTATACAATCTTATGGTTTCAAAAGCATTTCAATTCTTGCCATGATGAATACGATTCTACTGTGGTCTTTTATCAATAGATAGAGTGTCATATCTGTTGCATTACTCCCTTTGAGCTTATATTACCTGATCCACTGCTCCTAGCATAACTAGGTTTGGCTTGTGTGCACTTCTAGAGCTATTATCTGTGTCCTTCTTAGTCATGCTTTGCTTCCAGTGCTGGTTTATCCATATGATGTATCAAATGCAGAGAATCTAGTATGATGGTAGAACAAGATGATGAGATTAGTGGTAAAGGTTAAGCATGATAAGGCTTGTACGGGAGGTCACGGTGGGATATGGTTTTTGTAGTCCCATGCTCGCCAGTACTAGGACCCGAGTTCTTGCCTTTGGAACCGAGACGAGCGTACAGCCACACGGGGCCTAGAAAACCTCACGAGTAACTAACTTGCCTAGTAGATTCCATGTGTCACATAGTTTGGGAGTTCCATTCGACATATGCATAGAAAATGTTTTTAAAGATTTTGTGGGTGAAGGTGCATCATAACAGGTAGGTAAGCGTGGCTAGGGTTGCTTGGGGTGGATATAGATGCTGATAAACCAACCTCGCCTACATATCTAGGTACATGCCCAATCGGGAGCCAAAGGAAGAGAGAGGAACACTTCATGAGGCCCGCTTTGCTAGGACTAGGCCTCGTCTAGATCGCCCCCAGGAGGAACTCTTCATGAGGTGACATCCCCCTCCACAAGGGCCTTGGATTCCCTCCCGTCGTGCCATATGGGCATGTGCATAATCTCACAGGAAAGGAATGAAGACAACAAATGTAACGGGAAGTCCACGGACATAAAGACTACATGGTCCGTCTCGGGAAAGAAGAGACACAGTTGGCCTCTCCGATGATAAAGAAGTGGCATCAGCCCCACTTCCTATTTGCCATTTTCGTTCAAGAGGGCGGGAGATAGCTCCATGCTACGGAGGAGACATCAGCGGCGACCGCGGCTTTTAGGATGGACCAGCAGCCCCGAAGATCCTAGACCGAGTTTGTGTAAAGTAGTCTTGTAGACCAACTCTCCCTGGGCGGCAATTTGGTAGCCCTTCCCACCCAATGAATTGGGGGAAAATACCTAGCGCCTCTATAAAATGGGAGAAACACCACCTCAAAAGGGGTCGTTCCTTAGGATCTGAAACCCTAGACATTTCCTTGTCATTGCACCCACGCGAAGCAACGCGAGCAATACAACAAAGCATGAGTTGGGGATTTACCTCCTCATGAGGGTCTCGAACCTAGGTAAAAAACCTTGTGTCTCCTCTCTGTCGTGTGCCAGGTTCGTCGCCCCATCATCATGTTGAAGATCTAGACGCATATTCAGTCCCCTCATGAATCCATGGTTTGTCAATGCCCTTGTTCTTTCACGAGACATTCATTCTACAACATTTGGCGCGCTAGGTAGAGGACTAACGCGCTCTCCCAAGGTCTTCTTTAACTTTGACACCAAGGCTGCTCGCGACGAGACTCAGGCGGAGCATGCCCTCAGCCACAGGGCGAGTAAGGCCCAAACGGAGCCTACTCCCCAACGCTTTGCCTCCGAGCAAGCCATGTGGATGGAAGACAATCAAGTCTCCTCTTTCCTCTCATCGTTGGAACAACAACTCTTCATGCACGGAAATACGTCGCTCTCCCGCACCATGTCCTCCCATGACAAGGGTGCCCCACCCATGCCAGAGGCCGCCAAGCTCATGGAGCAAGAGCTCCTACGATACACTCCTACCAAGTCTAGACAAGATGAGTGGTGAGCACATCTAGCTGAACTCATCGACATCACCATCGCCTCCCCGAGCCAGGAAGCACCAGGGCTCGGACCGAAGAGGCCTCACCGGGGACTGTGACCCTGCCTCCACCTCCGATGAAGGACCAGGGTCTCGGTGGAGCCCCCTAGCCCTATGACGTCACGCCATCTCCCAGCAATAGCTTCCACATCATCCCGGTGCCAGAGGTCAACCAAGTGGTAGTGCTTCCCTGCCTAGGACATGAGGACCGCGTCGTTGAGCAGATTGCTTTGGCTGGCCGACAAAACCAAGCGTCCCTTGCTAATGGCAAGGAGATCCAGAGCAATAGTTACTCCATGTTCACCAAGGAGTTGTGTTGTGTGGTATGGCCACAACAGTTCAGGCCATAGATGCCACCGAGTTACAATGACTCCACCAGCCCTTGTGAGTTCTTGCAGCTCTAGACCACAGGCATCTAAGATGCTAGCGGCGACGACCATGTCATGGCCAACTGGTTCCCCATTGTCCTAAAGGACACGACCTACACTTGGCTTATGATCCTCCCCGAGGAATCTGTCGACTCATGGCATGCCCTCTGCACTCTTCATCACTAACTTTAAGGGAACCTACGAGCTCCCGCTCGCCTATTACAACCTCTACCAAGTCCACAGGAGTCCGTCGAGACCCTATTCAAGTTCTTGTAGTGGTTTAGCCAAGTCCGCAACAAAATACCCAAGATCTCCGACTCTAATGTCATGACGGCCTTCTCTGATGCTGTAATGGACAAAAATATGCTAGAGAAAATCGACATCCGTGGGGAGAACCTCACTATGCCGGTGGAAATCTTCACTATGGCAAAGAAATGTGATAAGGCAAAGACTAGACGCATGTTTGGCCTCGACGAGGTTATGCCCACACCCAAACCCTCCATTGCCTCCAAGAGAAAGGGCAAAGAGGCCAAACGCAAGTCCCTAGTGGTCCTCGCAGTGGAGCCTGAGTGAAAGAGCCCATACTGCATCTTCCACAAGAGGCACAAGCACTATACAGATGACTGCTGCGAGCTCAAAAAGTTTCGTGAAGAGCACAATAGCCAAAGGAAGAAGAAGCAAGGAAGCCGTCGGAACAATGGTCATGGTGTCCACCAAGGATGCGGGCACTAGAATAAAACCACAGTGGCGGTGGCGGGCAATAGTAAGGACATCATTCTAACATTTCCCAGCAGCATCATGGTGCCATGGAAAGGGGCCTCGCCAAGGAAAACACTGGGGGCTACTAGGAGCCAAAGGGCTCCATCACCTGCATCCTCGGTAGCTCCGAGGCACCCGTGTCGAACTGACACTTCAAGAAGCTCACTTGAAAAGTCGCCACCGCTCGACCAGGGACTCCCTCCCAAAATCTCAAGTGGTCCTAGTACACCATCACCTTCGATGTGAACAACCACTCCACCTCCACTAGAGTTGTGGGAAGCCTCCCCATGATTTGCACCCCCACCATCAACAATATTGTTGTGGCCAAGACTCTCATCAACGATGGTGCTGGCTTGAACATGATCTCCACAGAGATATTCTCGAAGCTACAAGTGCCATATGATAGGCTGATCCCCACCATTCCATTCTCTAGGGTCACAGATGGAACCACCATACCCATCGGGAAGGTACGCCTCACCGTCATGTTCAGGACCCATGATAACTAGAAGACTGAGCTCATTGACTTCAATGTGGCACACATCGGCCTCCCCTACAATGTCATCCTGGGCTACCTAGCACTCAGAAAGTCATGTCGGCAACCCACCATGCCTACAACATCATCAAGATGCTCGAGGGCAACGGCGAGATCATCACCATCCGCTGTGATGAGAAGGAGGATCTACGCTCCCTCGAGTACACCTACAAGGCCACAACCACTACATACCCTAAGGATGTGGACACTCTCGACTACGTCGGGGGGACCGCAAGGAAGAAGCATATGGTGTCCCAAGACAACGCCAAGGCAAAGAGAGCACCGGTTGTGTCATGCTGCCTCGACAAGGACTGCGTCACGGGTGGCACCTGTGGCGCCGGAAAAAGAACGGAGCTACCTCCCAAGAGCCTCGTTTACATTGTAGGAACTCCTGAGGACGGTGAAGACTCGGGGGCTTTTGACGTCCTAATGAGCGTCTCACAGCGTTCATCTAAAGTTGAGTGCCTGTCCCCCAACATATGACCACCTCAAGATCGAGGGGAATCTCCTAGCATAAGTGAGGTCAACAACTGTCCAAGGAGCGCAACCTGCCTACCCTGCTTTTTTGAAGGTGACACCCAACCCTCACCATCCCTAGACTCCTCCCCTGTGAGGCCCCATGCTGACTCATGGCGGCATTGTAATAGGCCATGAATTTCCTGGTCATTTTTTGGATTTAGTGCCACACGCTAACTTTCATTTGTTTGCCTTGAGTTTTTTTCTCTTCTTGGAAACTTGAAGGTCCCCAACATCTACCGTATGAGCGGGGGATAGGCACGGTGTCTATCGCTGTCGGAGAAAGCGTCTCGCGAAGGAACAAGGGTTCCAACAAGCCCTGAGTTCGAGAGGGGGCTGCACCCATGTTACGAGCTTCTCAGCAGCGGCGGAGACAGCAACACACGAGAACACCAGAGAGGTTGAGACAAGGGTATTTTACCCAGGTTCGGGACCCTCGTGAGGAGGTAAAGCCCCTACTCTTGCTTGGTTATATTGCTCGTGGTGTATCACGAGGGTACAATGGTGTATCAATGTCTAGGGTTACAAATCATTGGGATCGACATCTTTCAATGTAGGAGAAGGTCTCCTTATATAGGGTCATTGGGCCTCCTCCCCCGTTCATGGGTGGGAAGGATCACCACATTGTCGTCCACCAAAACCTTGATCCACTAGACTACTTTTCGTAGACTCGGTCCTCCTTCCCGGGTGTCCTCTGCCTTCTCCTAAAGCTATCCCTTTGGCGTCGCTTATCGTCGTGTGAGGATGCATGTCTCCTCTCTTGCACCAAAACGGAAAAAGCTGGATCGCTACCACCGCTGAGTTCGTCTACCTAGCTTTGGAACCAAAGGGCCCAGACCGTCTCCTCTTCACCGAGGTGGTCTGGGGTCGACTGTCCAGCTGGGGTAGAGCGTGCTTATCGGGTCGCGCCGTATTTGCCTCCTTTTCTGCGTGATTATGGATGTACCCCTGAGGCACGTGCAGGTTATCCGAGGTGTGGGCACTAGCCGAGGACTATCGTGAGGCCTCCCTCCTACGTGTGGCAACCTCCCGAGGTTAGACTACCCGAAGTTGAGGTTTGAGGCCCTAGTGAGGCTTCCCCCGAGCGCGTCCTCCCGAGGAACACTTCCCAGCATCCTCCAGAGGATAGTGTTGTCCGGTCAGTGGGCCCGAGGGTCGTAGGATCGTGGGACCCCTCGTGCTGGGACTCCGACAGTAGCCCTCGGGTGCATGTCGTGCATGTGTGTCCTCAAGGACACGAAGGGGCAAGGGCCCAAAAATGGCCACCAGGCCCCTATGCCGTTCAGGTTAGCACGGGTCCCTCTTGCGCTCATCCCGACCATGCACACGAAGAGTTCTTCCATCCTCCACCATCGGTTACGGTAGTGATTACCCCGCCTTAGGAGTCGTCCCCATGATGTGATGGTGCGTGGGAGGGAAGGCCTGAAGTTAATGCCACCCGTCCAACACAAGTCCTGTTAAATTGGAGCACATGCGTGCCATGAACCCATTAACGCCACCTCTTATGTTCCTTCAGTTCCTCTTTCTTGCTCTCTAGTGTCGAAAAGCCCTATTTTCCTTCATGGTGCCCAAGCGCTTCTTAGCTAGTGAGAAGGGTAAATCTGCGCTCGTGGACATAGAGGGGAATTCGCCGGTGAAGCATGGCTGGGGCGGCCACGCGGGAGTGGCCCCGACAACCGTGTTGGTCGCGGCGGCAGCCTAGGCACCGCTTCCTCTTGGGGAGCGGCCACGATGGCAGGAGAGGGTGCCAGCTAGATGCGTCCAACGTCGCCCTTGCGGGAGCGGTCGAGGGCGACGTGGGGGGTGCGTGCAGAGCCCGTCCGTGTCTTGGAGCCCGTACTGCTTCCTTCGCCGCCTCCCCCATTGGTCACGACCGAGTCCGAGGATGGGCCCTAGCCCATCTAGTTCACCGACTTCGTCCTCATCATCTGGGGTGACGACTGGTCTATAAAGGTGAAACTACCAATGCACTTTGCTCTCACCGCATGGGGCGATGTCCAGGAGATCGTGTGGCTGAAGGTCTCAGGTGGCGACGCCAGCTAGGGGGCGACCGTCAAGTTCCCCGCACTGGGTGTAATGTACTTTACCTCCAGGTAGGAGAGTTTCAGCTGTGACCATATGATCTAGCATGGCTCGGTGTTGTAGCTTCGTTACATCAGCGACAGGGACTTCAATATGTCGGTGTATGACCCGTTGACGTGCCACGTTGACTACCCCCACCACCTCGGGAACATAGAGGCAGAGACGGTGGTGCTGCAGTGACGCCCTTGATGCTACCAATCTTTTGTAACAGCAAATGCGATGCAGTAGAGGTTGGTAGTCCTTTGCCCTCGAAGGCGCGACTATAATGGAACTCGATCGTCGAGCGTTTTTATTAATTGCCTTCCTTTATGCATTTCCCATAGAGGCGTTGATCTATTATTAGGCCATGTCTAGTGACAACTAGGGAGCATGGTGTGAGTCGTCCGTTTGTGCCACGCTACCCGTGCGGCCCGTGAGACCTTGCCCGGTTTTGGTGGGCCGTGCCTCTGGTAGCCTGAGGGGTACTCTACCAGCCCCTGTGGTAGTAGGGCTTGGAAGGGTAAGCCGCCTCGCTTGCTACAACGCTTGGAGGGGAATTGACGCGCCCACTCTTATCTCAGCTATCAAGGGGCGTTACCCCTGCTATCCCTCTCCCCTATAAGGTCCCTCGCATGCGTGATGGCGGGTCTCATGTGAGTCCTTTCCCTGGCAAGAATTAGCCTCGCGTGGTAGCTTCCAAGGAGGGTCACGCGTGGCGGGCGCTGGCCGTGCAGGTTCTGTGAACAAAAGGGATGGGCGAGTGCATAGGTAGCTGGAGTTTGGGCCGTTGGAGCGGGGTTCCCTCGTGAGCCGTCCCATAGACCTCTCGAGGAGAAGACCAGAGTGCTTACCCCGCTGGTCCCTTGAGGAGGTGACTGTGAGTCCCCACATGCAATTTGCTGCCTCTAAAGGGGGGATCCCTCACGGGCCATCCTGTAAGCCTCTCGAAGCGATGACCGTAAGGAAATGAGTGCCGCTTAGATTCCATACATGTCTTACATGAAGTATCAAGCTCCAGGTGCCGTGGGTGAGGTGACTTATTGCCGGAGCTAGTCCGTATGTTCAGAGCTCAACACTTTCGGCCCTAGGGTTGATTGGTAGTGGCTGCTTGGAGGGGAGTAACCTCACGAGCTGCCTCATAAGCCTCTCGAGGAGAATACCGTAGGGCAAATGTGTATTGATGTGAACCCACACACACATGTTATGCAAGGTTATCAAGCACCAGCGACCATGGGTGAGGTGACTTGTCGCCGGAGCTAGTGCATAAGTTCAGAGCTTGACACTTTAGGCACTAGGGTTGATTACAACTGGCCACTAGAGTGTAGTACCCTCGTGAACCGCCCCGTAGGCCTCTCGAGGAGAATACCGTAGGGAAAAAATGTATGCTGCTGAGGTTCCCTACATGTGTCACGTGAGGGTTTCAAGCACTAGGAACCGTGGGTGACGTGACTTATCGCCGGAGCTAGTACGAAAGTTCAGAGCTCGACACATTAGGCCCTGGGCTGATGGGAGGTGGCCTGATGGTAGACATAGTGCCTCGCCCCCCCCACTCGCATGGCAATGCTTATCATGTTGGTCCCTCGAGGAGTAGGCCGTAGGTATAGCATGAGGTTTGTCCGCTGGAGGGGAGTACCCTCACGAGCCGCCCCACAAGTCTCTTGAGGAGAAGACCACATGGCAAAAACATATGCTGCTGAGGTTCACCACATGTGTTGTGTGATGGTTTCAAGCACCAGGACCCGTTGGTGAGGTGACTTATCGTCGTAGCTAGTATGAAAGTTCAGAGCTCGACACTTTAGGCCCTGGGTTGATGGGAGGTGGCCTGGCGGTAGACACTGTGCCTAGCCCCCCACTCGTGTGGCACCTATCGAGGAACCTTATCCATACACACCTTTTCGAAAATGTTTTCCCGAAAGAGAAAGAAAGGGCAGAGTCGGCGCAAGGCGCAAAATCTAAAAAAACCGCCACATAGGTCCCAGCTTATTACAACGCCGTCGTGATTCGCACGGGGTCTTACAAGGAATAGGCTGCAAAAGATGAGAGTTTTGAGTGTCACCTTGAAAAAATTCGGGTAGCCGATCGCACTGCATGGGGGTCTTGTTAGCCTCCCTAACGCATGGATACCCTTGGTGTCCTTTAAGCACTGTCTGAGAAGTGATTGGCATTGTGCGCGCACTGGGTTCAGTCCACTAGGAAAAGGGGAGCCCCCGCGTCAGCGTCACCCGCTGACACTGCCAAGGGTAGGGCGCGGCTACCCCTGGTACTTCTCGTGGCCTTGCGTGGCGGCCGCAACGTAACCCTCATCAGATGGGTACAATGCAGCAGCCGCCCTCTTTGCTAGGGGATTCTCTTAGGCCTTCATCTTCTTCTTCCTCGAGGTGCACCTAGTGTAGTCGACGGCATCCACGTCCTCTGAATGGTGATGACCCCACCACTGTCTCCCGACATGGCCAAGAGAGCACAAGGCTTCCCTTTCATCATACCGAATGGTGATGACCCCACCATTGTCTCCCGGCATCTTGACCATCTTGTAGGCGTGGTGAGTGGCCGTCGTGAACTTGTCTAGAATGGATAGCCCAAGATGAGATTGTAGGGGAGGCCAATGTGTGCCACGTCGAAGTCGATGAACTCAAACCAGTAGTTGTTAAGAGACCCGAACATCACGGAGAGGCGCACCTGACCGATAGGTATGGTAGTGTCGTTGGTTACTCCAGACAAAGCATGGTTGGCATGAGCCGGCCATACGGCACCTACAGCATGGCGAACGTCTCAGTAGAGATCACTCTCAGTCTGGCGCCACTATTGATGGGTGTCTTGGCGACTATCATGTTGTTGATGGCTCTGAAATATAACCATCTATGTCCACATTTAAACTTGATATTAATCATATTCTTGAAAAAATATCTCTCTAAACCCTGCCACTAATGCTAATATTCAGAGGGGTATGCAGTCGTTTCTTTTTGTATTTTTCCTGCATAGATAATGTCGTTTAAAGGACGGAATCACTACATTAAAGTCAAAGATATGAGATTTCCAACATCTAGAAGAAACCAGGAGCCAAACAATGGAGGCAGACGCTTTAACGACCAACTATACAGCCAGAGCAAAAATTCCGACCGTATAGCTCCGGTCGTATAGTTGGTGCCGTCACCGTTAGGTCAAACAAAACAACTTTCATGAAGGGACCCCTATATAAACAAGCCTCAGGCGATAAGAACACCGACAATGTTTGTGACTGTTGATCCCATCTCTATGTGTGAGTAATTCTTCTTGGGCTAAGGGCTTCGTCCTAGCCATGTAGCAATTGTGCATGTGATTTATCATAGATGGGATAGTGTATTAGTTTGTATGACATGATGATTATTATATCCTCACTTGACTCAATGCCAGGACTTGTCAGGTACCCAAGACCCCGAGGGTTGAGCCAGGTATAGGGAGTATGAGTGGTAAGGGGCCATTTTAGGATTCCATTTCTTACTACAGGTTGGGAACCCAAGTGACGGAAGGGGTACTATGGCTGTATGTGAGGTATTTGGTTGGGACTAACGGAGACATCACTATGCATATCATTAGTTCTCTTTCTTCTATGGATGAGACTAGTAGATTATTACTATATGCAGTTGCGGAGGCAATAGCAATTATGGATGCATTGCCCACATATAATTTATCTTGCTCTAACAATTACACGCACACTTTATTTTTATCTTTTAATTCAATCAGATGTTTTTCCACAGCTATAGGTGAAACCAAATTCCCTATGCCCTATCTCTCCATCATCAACAACAACAAAAAGATGCAAGCTATTGGTCTAGTAAAAACACAAAGGAATTCTAAAACTCTTGAAGGTCCATTAAAGTAACTTCACTATCCATTCGCTTCCCGTGGATTCGATAACCTAGGTATACTAGGGAAAAAGAGCTATGATGCATCTATAATCTGGATCGTAGGTATCAACCCTTTTTCTAGTGCTGTTGCCAGGGAAGCAGTAGCTACCCTGGTGAGGTTATTGGGAACCTTGCTAGTTTTAATTATTGTTTTTAATTTTGTTAGTTTGCTTTCAGTCTATATCTGATAAACCAAAAAATTAATTAGTCTTTAAATTCTTGCTTTTATTGTTATAATTTTTAATCTAAGAAAACCCAAAAAACAAAGGAAGTATGGATGAAAAGAAGCTTGGGGTGTTTGCTACTGCCAATAATGATTATTTGCATACTCCTATTACTCAGCCAACAATTGCTGTTGATGACAATGAAATTAAGCCCCATTACTTGAGTTTGGTTCAAAAAAATCAATTTGGAGGCTCTGATGTTGAAGATGCAGGTATGCACTTAAATACTTTCATTGAAATATGTGATATGATGAGTATAAAAGACGTTGACCTGATGCGGTCAAATTGCGTCTATTTCCTTTCTCTCTAAGAGGGAGAGCTAAAGAATGGTTGCTATCTTTTCCTAAAAATACTATTACATCATGGCTGGGATGTACTTCTTTATTTATGACTAAAATTTTCCCACCTACAAAGACTAAGAAACTTTGATCTAATATTACTGGCTTTAGACAGGAAGAGCGTGAGCAACTAGCGCTCGCATGGGAGAGGATGAAAGAATGCCTAAGAAACTGTCCTAGTCATGGGGAAGATTGGTTAATCCTCCATTTATTTTATAATGCTCTTAATCCCGTGTCTAAGTCTATGCTCGATACTGCAGCTGGAGGAACATTTATGGGTAAACACATTGCCAAAGCAAAGAAGTTGCTAGACAATATGCAAGACAACCATGCCCAATGGCATGATAATATCATTTTGCGGCCCGAAAGTTGGGTCGCCCAGGCAACGCGATACCCAAGTTGATTTTAATCACTACGATTCGAAAAGTTGGGGCGCCAATTACTGAGAGGGGTCTTTCGAGTGAATGATGCCCAAACCCAATATTTTCAAATCGGGCCCGTTAAATCAGGATATTCCGTTACACTAGTTCCTGTTGTGCCTCTTCTTCACCGGTCACTCTTCTTAGCCACCCTGCACGTGTCATAGGGGCAAATCCATTACTGTACTTTCCTAACTCTCGACACAGAATCTTGCTACGGTGGCGACGGTCCCTTTTCTTCCCTTCCCTGACCCTAAATCTGCTAGCGGCGGAGGACCTTTTTTTCTCCC